>CM035840.1:375705510-378105510 GCA_020510985.1 Pholidichthys leucotaenia | reverse complement strand
TGTTCTTAAATTTACTCACAGTCTCGATAATTTCCTTTTCAGTAACTGCACCCAAAAAGATTGTGTTTGGATTTCTATCTTCCATTTCATTCACAGAACCACTGTAGTTTGTTTCTGGTGTCGCTATTGATTTTGCTAATTCAGGACCAACGTTTACAAAAAATTTATTGAAACCACTGACCACATCTTCCATATTATTTATCAAATGTGTTTGTTTTTTTTTGTTCTCCTTAATTTTGCTATATTTCTTATAAAATCTTAGGACCTTTTTTCCACAATATCTGCAATATTTTTTTTTTCTCTAGTACTACCCCCCGCCCCCCCTTTGATACATGGGAATCCCCATGTAGCAGAATGGAGGCTGGCTGAAACAGTGTGTCATGTGATAAGTATTTTTCCCTTTTTGTAGTGTTAGGAGAAAAAGGTGCTGCGTGAGTTCCTATGTGACCTTGTGCTCCTGCATTTTAGTAGGCAAGTGTTTTCCTTAGAGATTCAATCTGTGTCATTAATGTGTGTGGCACATTCACGTATGGCTAATTTAGATTAAACTTTTCATACAGTGTAACACTTTTAAAATGAGGTATTTGTAATCATGCCTCTTTTCTGTTACTATTGTAGAAAGTGTTCATGTGGGTGAGTTGCTAAATATGCTGGAATGTGGATGTCATTCCGCACAAGGAATGTTTTATTTATTATTTTACCTCTTTCTCCTTTAGAATTTGGATGTTGGCCACTCAGATGTCTGTCATACATACTGAGACAACAGTGGTCTGTGGCCTACTACGTAGTGGAGACACTGAACGTAAAATATTGTGCAGGCCTGGCATTGCCGCACCCGGCTCGGCCGAAACCAAGCGCCGCGAGTACAGTACCCTAGCACACCAAAATCATACAACACAATTATTCCTTATTCCTGTTAGATGTATGAAATGTGACACTGTCATACCGTTCTCGGGTGGGAAGCTTTATTGAAATGTCTCGGACCTGCAATGTCACTTCAGGTAAACACTGCATTTTTAGAGTCAAAGTCAGGTAAATTGATGTTAATTATGTCAGTGTTAGCATCATTTGCTCTACTTATCTTCGGGTCTGCTAGCCACTTGTGGTGGTCAGCCCAAGAGGTCTTCCTCCCCCATCTCCACTGCTGCCAGCGTCCAGAACACTGCCTCCGCCAATGGCCCTGATGTCCAGATTGATGACAAACGTCACGTTCCCCTTGCCGCAGCCAGCCCATCCCACACCTCTCTCTGCCCCCCCTCCACCACAGGGGTCCAGTGTTGGTGCCACCCTGAGAAATAGAATTGGGGGAAGCGCTAGGCCTCCCCCCCTTTGCATCAGTAATCACACAAACAGGAGTTTAATTGTGCTTTCATAAATTTTCTGAGTGTTACTCTTGTAATCATTCAACTTTTTCCTTCTAAGTTTTAACAGTGCTTATCTTAATGCTGTTGAAGTTTTTAGTCTAAGTAATGGTTCAGTTTTTTTTTTTTTCTTTCTGTACATCTAGAAAATAATCCAAACTTGTTTGTTAGTGTTTTTGCTGGAATGGGAGAGATCTTTTTTCTTCCCATTGTAAAGGGTTTGAACTCTTCCCAATTGTCTGCAGGAGAGATCATGGGAACCATGGTGATATGTCAACCAGGTATCAGAATCAGAATCAGAATCAGAAAAAGATTTATTGCCAAGTACATTAACAGATCACTGATAACATACGAGAGAATTTGACTTGACACAGAAAATGAACCTGCATTTCCAGTGACACGGCTGCATCGGGGACGCGCCTGCCAACAGGATAGAGGGTACAGGTAGCATAAGAATAAGAATAATACAAGGAACAATAGGAAGGAGCAAAAAAATCATTGATTCAGAATACTGGTTGCATAATCAATCAATATTATGATTACAAGGAAAAAAAAAGCTCTCGATGCACATTCGCAAGACAAGATTCACAGGACACAAGAGAGCAGTGTGTGTATCTTTATTCAGTTCATGGATCAATATGTGTGCACTGTTGAAGCAAGTGTTGATGATAATAAGAGAACAACAAGGGCACTTGGCAGGAGATGTTTTGTCTGGCTGCCGCCAATCGTCCTTGCGATTATCTGGGCAGGTGCTGTCCAAGGCCTTGTGCTCGATGATATTGAAAACACAGACTGCAGACAGCCAGGAGGAATTTTCATGGGGAATTGAGCCAAATAGGACTGATCACAGAGAAGGCTTTTTATTTCTTCTGTAGATTCAGTACATAATCCTTCATTGCGGGGCTTTGAGTCCGTCGTGGATAGACCTGAGCGTGAACATGATGTAATCCACCTTCCGAGACAGTTCTCCATTTGTCGCTATCAGGGTCTTCTCCAATTTTTCAATTTGACAGATGCACCTCGCCTGGCCAGCATTTTGATAGGTTGTATCCATCTTCAGCAATTTGCGGTACACCAGGACAATCCCAGTTCCAATCAGAAAGATCCCGATCACCATTATTACGAAGACATACAAATCTTCAATATCTTCGATAGAGAGATTAGTGAGACACAAGATCTTCCAATTACTTGTGTCACGTAAATAGCCCGCTGGAGCCGTTCCTGCGGGGCAGACAGCTTCCCCCGGAGCACTTTTCCTTGTTGAAAAAATAGTGTCAATTGTGTTCAAAGCCCAGCTTATTAACTCCATAATTTCTTTCGACGGTCGCAGTTAGACGCAGACAGACAACAGCAAGCTGGGATCCAGTAGTTGGGGGGGAAGGAAAAAAAGTCAGAGCAAGAGAGAAGGAAAAAGCGTCTGCTCTCTTGGGAGGGCGGAAGTGAAGGTAGCAGTCTGTCTTCTCTGTTTAGACTGCAGGCCCTGTGACTGGATAAGTGATAGAAGATAGATGGATGGAATTCGAGGGCTTAAATTCCACAAGGTGCTTCCCATGCACTATGTTATTCTAGAAAAATGTTGTAGTGCAATGACTGTTATGCCTTGTACCGAGCCATTAAGCCCATTCCATTTCCTTTTAAAGAAAATTTCACAAAATATAAATTGTTTAAATGGGAGACACAGACTTGAACTTTCTGAGTCCCTTTTCTAAGTTAAAATTTAAGCATTATGGTTTTTAAGGAGTAACATGAACCTTTTTTTTTTCTTTGTATTATTTGATCCAAAAACTCATCAAAAACAACGTCTTTGTTTTCTTTTTGGATAACTGCCATTTTCTCTAAATAGATACCTTAAATGATATTTTTTACTTTGAATTTTGGTGAGTTATTTTCAGTAGGTTAGAGAATAAATAAAATGGTTTCTTTTACTGCAGTACATTTGTATAAATAGTAAAACAGAAAAAATGATGACTTTATAGTATTCCAGTAGTGATTTGCATAGTTGCTTGTCCTCATTAAGTCCCTTACAATACACTGTCTATTACAATCTCAACTTTCACACAGTCTCTCAATTACTTAAATTTACAAGACAGTAAACCAACCAATTAATCATTTTAATACCAACAGAATCAAATCTAGTCAGAGGGCCCAGTATTGGAACTATGCTGTCCCCATGTATTAAGTTAAGAGTTCCCATTACAGCATTTCATGTAACGGAGTTTGGCTCCCTCTAGTGGTGTAGTGAAAGCATTGTTTTGAACTGATACACAAAGTGTTGGACATGCGCAGTAATGATATAACCGGAGAATGGAGCAGAACGCCACTCATTGTACAATCGCTGTGGATGTTGTTAATTATCGGCGCCTTGGACATCATTAGTCCGTGAGTATCTGCATGGTTTGACAGTGTTAACAGCTACAATGAGAACTGCATGGTTGCATTGGTGTATTTTAAGCGATCTGACTCCAGCCCTATCAGTCATTGTTACCAAGCTAAGCTAGAGCTAACGCTAACATGTACTAAGCTAAATACGGTGACCATATCATTGACGGCGTGTATATGTTTACTTTGCTGCAGTTTTACACGGATGTAGGAACAAATGTAAACGGATGTAAAACCCAAAAGACGAGTGTACATCACGTTGAGTTCCTTGTGGGGTAGCTTCAATAAACGAGATAAAAGGAAACATCTTGTCATCATTGAGGCCTGCACCACACGTGTTAGCTTGCTGTTTACTAGTCGAAAACTGGGAAACTCAATGGGAGAGCAGTAAAGTAAAAGGACTAACAGCGCGGCGGGCCCGATAAACAATCAACAAGCAGCAAATGAGCCTCAGGGCAGGAGAGCAGCACCAGCCAACTCCCCAACTCAGAAGTGGAGTTATGGAGACGGAACACACAGCTCCCTTGGCTACAGCTGCACGAGCTAGCTCATTATACTCACGTAGCTTCAAGTCAAGCAAGGCTTCTTCAGCTACCTCCTCAGCCATAAGAGCTAGAGCCAAAGCAGATGCTGCACGAGCTGAATTAGCTTATTCAGAGAAAGAAGCAGCCCTCATCACACAGAGAGCTAATCTTGAAGCACAAATGCACATTTTGAACCATCAGAAGGCTGTTGCAGCTGCAGAAGCTGAAGCCGCGGCCTATGAAGAAGCAGAGGAATGTGCAAGAAGTGAATTCAGCCAAGCATTAATGGACTTGCCAGTTGGCTCAGCACAACACACATCTGAGTATGTACAGAAGCACCTTAATATGTGCTTTGAGGAAACTCCATTTAAAACTGATCCAGCCACCCCCTCTAAGATCCAGTGTGAACAGTTTGAAATGGCCACAAATGTACCATTCATCCCATCTAATGCTGTAGATGGTAAGAGTAGGGTCAGCGTCAACATGAAGGAGGAGCAGGGAGCTGCAGAGACAATTAATTCCCCGACGTTACAACCCTATTATGCCCCCGCAACACATTATGCCGAAGCACAAAGCATTCAGGATATGACCAAATATCTCACACGCCGGGAGATGTTGAGCACGGACTCCTACAGTTTGATGACCTCCCAGAGAATTATTGGGCATGGAAAGCATCCTTCCAGAACGCCATACAAGACCTCAGCCTCTCACACCACGAGCAATTGGATCTGATGATAAAATGGCTCGGCACAGAATCAGCAGAACAAGCAAAGAGGATCCGCTCTGCACAAGTCTTCAACCCAAAGGCAGCCCTCAACTTAGTCTGGGAAAGGCTAGAAGAGTGTTATGGGTCACCCGAAGCAATAGAAAATGCACTGCTAAAAAAGCTTGATGATTTTCCCAAAATCAGCAACAAAGATGCACTCAAGCTGAGAGAACTTGGTGACATTCTACAGGAGCTCGAATGTGCAAAGGATGGCGGATACCTACCTGGGCTCGCATACCTGGATACAGCCCGTGGAGTGAATCCTGTTGTTGAGAAACTGCCCTACAGCCTACAGGAGAAGTGGATTGCGGCAGGCGCCAAATACAAAGAAACACAAAGTCGCTTTTCCTCCTTTCAGCTTTTTTTCCAGCTACGTCAGACGACAAGCCAAAATAAGAAACGACCCAAGTTTCAGTTTCTCTCCACCGGCCCACATGAACACCAGAGTTGAAAAAGCCCCCAAGTTCGCCAGTGAGCACCTCATCAGTGTCCACAAAACAGACATCCCACCAGCTTCACCCGCAGCTACAGGTAACCACACACGTGAAAGAACAGAAAGCCCAGATAAACAATACACAGAAGGCCACACCCATTAAAGAAATGTAAAACGTTTAGAGCCAAACCAATAGAAGAACGCAAACTGTTCTTGAGAGAGAATCACATCTGCTTTAAGTGTTGTGGCTCCACTCAGCATCTGGCAAAAGACTGTAAACAGTCAATCCAGTGCTCTGACTGTGGTAGTGATAGACATGTAGCAGCACTACATCCTGGCCCCTCTCCTCTTATGGAGCCTCAGGAAGCTGAGACGGATCATTGTGGGGAGTACCATGATTATGAGGGCACACTAGTCACGTCTAGATGCACAGAAGTTTATGGTAATGCAGAAAACCCATGATCCTGCTCAAAAATTAGCCCTGTGTTAGTTTATCCTGCAGGACACAGAGAAGAAGCCCAGAAAATGTATGCAGCGCTCGATGAACAAAGCAACAGATCACTCGCTAAATCAGAGTTTTTCCAGCTGTTCAACATTAGAGCACCTTCCGACCCTTACACACTGAAAACGTGCTCAGGGGCTACTACGGTTTGGGGGCGGAGAGCTCCAAACTTCATGATAGAATCAATGGATGGAAAAGTACAGCTCCAGCTTCCAAACTTGATCGAGTGCGACATGATCCCCGATGACAGGAGGGAGATCCCATCTCCAAAGGACGCACTTGTGCATCCACACCTGAGAAAAGTCGCAGACAAGATTCCACCTGTAGATGAACATGCTCCCATCCTCCTACTGCTGGGAAGAGACATCCTACAGGTACACAAGGTGAGGGAGCAAATAAATGGGCCCCACAGTACTCCCTATGCACAGCGCTTGGACTTGGGATGGGTTATTGTGGGAGAAACGTGTTTAGGGACAACACACAAGCCTTCGACTGTTAACGTGCTAAAGACACAAGTGCTCTACAATGGTCGTGCATCATCCCTCAGCCCATGCCTAAACACATTTCTTGTCAAAGAGGTTTCAGGTTGCTCCACCTCACCCCCCAACAGCATACTACCATATGCCTTGCAGGGTGAGAGAGACACAGACCACTTAGGAAACACAGTCTTTGATAAAACAAAGGACGACGATAAAACAGTGCTACCAATAGAAGATCAAGTTTTTATTGACATCAAGGACAAAGAAGTAAGAGACTACAGAAAGAAAGTGCATGTGTTCGGAAATAGCCCTTCTCCAGCCGTGGCTGTTTACTGCATGAGACGTGCTGCAGCTGAAGGTGAGAAAGCGCATGGACATGACACAACACAGTTCATAATGAGACATTTCTATGTAGATGATGGATTAGTCTCCACAGTCACACCAGAAGAAGCTGTTGACATCCTGACAAACGCACAAAAGATGTTAGCACAATCCAATCTCAAATTACACAAAATAGCATCTAATGACTGCAGGGTCATGGAAGCCTTTCCGGCGAATGAAAGAGCAAAGGACTTAAAAGGCTTAGATCTCAAACGTGACGAGCTCCCACTACAATGGAGTTTAAGGGTGCCTTGGAATCTTGAGATTGACAGTTTTATGATTCAGGTGTCCATCAACAGGAAGCCCTGCACACGAAGGGGAGTCTTAGCGACGGTCAGCAACCTGTATGATCCCCTAAGGTTTGTGGCGCCTATCACGATGCAGGGGAAGAACCTCCTGCGTGAACTGTCAACGGAACGTGGCGACTGGGATGAACCACTTCCCGCTGAGAGAGAACAGGTATGGAACAAATGTAAGGAACTGAGAATTGAGCGCAGTGATGCAGCATTAACGAGTTACCTACAAGAAAAGGGTTACAAATGGTTTTTTAACCCACCTCATGCATCACACGTGGGTGGATCCTGGGAAAGACTCATTGGAGTTGCCAGGCGGATTTTAGATGCACTATTTCTCAAGAACAAACCATGGCTCACGCATGAGGTACTGAGCACCTTAATGGCGGCGGTTATGGCAGTGATGAATGCAAGACCACTTGTGCCGGCCTCAACAGATCCTGACAATCCAACCATCCTAACCCCAGCAATGCTACTGACGAAAAAAACCAACCCCTTGACAGCACCATCAGGAACTTTCGTTGCACCAGAACTTCACGCATGTCAGTGGAAACAAGTGCAGGCTCTTGCGGACAGTTTTTGGAAACTGGAGACAAGAGTATCTTGTGACTCTTCAGAGCCGAAGAAAATGGTCTGATGAGAAACCGAACATCAATGTTGGAGATGTCATTTTGCTCAAGGATGGGCAAGCATACAGAAATGACTGGCCCATGGGGCGGATTGTGAAGACATTTCATGGAAGGGACAATAAAGTACGAAAAGCGGAGGTGAAGATAATAAGAGATGGGACTGTTAAAGTGTTTCTGAGACCAATTACAGAAATGGTTTTACTGATAGCAGAAGGGGAATAACAGATAATGATATTTATTAACATTGTTATGCACTGTTGTTTGAAATGTTGTAAGGCTAAATAGTGGTACAATGTTATTGCACCAGACGGGGAGTATGCTGTCCCCATGTATTAAGTTAAGAGTTCCCATTACAGCATTTCATGTAACGGAGTTTGGCTCCCTCTAGTGGTGTAGTGAAAGCATCGTTTTGAACTGATACACAAAGTGTTGGACATGCGCAGTAATGGTATAACCGGAGAACGGAGCAGAACGCCACTCATTGTACAATCGCTGTGGATGTTGTTAGTTATCGGCGCCTTGGACATCATTAGTCCGTGAGTATCTGCATGGTTTGACAGTGTTAACAGCTACAATGAGAACTGCATGGTTGCATTGGTGTATTTTAAGCGATCTGACTCCAGCCCTATCAGTCATTGTTACCAAGCTAAGCTAGAGCTAACGCTAACATGTACTAAGCTAAATACGGTGACCATATCATTGACGGCATGTATATGTTTACTTTGCTGCAGTTTTACACGGATGTAGGAACAAATGTAAACGGATGTAAAACCCAAAAGACGAGTGTACATCACGTTGAGTTCCTTGTGGGGTAGCTTCAATAAACGAGATAAAAGGAAACATCTTGTCATCATTGAGGCCTGCACCACACGTGTTAGCTTGCTGTTTACTAGTCGAAAACTGGGAAACTCGATGGGAAAGCAGTAAAGGAACTCTTTCCTCTTTTTTTCCCTCCAATCTTTCAATATTTCAGAGCATTGCTGTTTTGTCATGATAGTAAAAGGATAAAAATGTTTTTTAAAAAAAAAAAAAAATCACATAATCATTCATTAAGAGTGACTTTTCTATTTAAAAGAGAACAATGATATGACAAGGAAACATTAAACATCTGTTTGATCATTAGCAGCCTCAGTTAAATTATATGTATAGGCAACATTTTCATCATTACCTCATTTGTGGTTTGAATCATCCCATATAAGCTGTGTTTAAAACTTTAATCATTGAGTAATATTTAGTGACAGCATTATTCCATAATCTTCAGTTTAATTCGTCATATTGATGATGATTGCAAAGATGGATATGTGTGCACTTTTACTTAACTCTTTGGCGTCCGGCGTGGCGCTGTAGGCAGGAGGGGTGGAGGCAAGCAGAGGTGAAGTGATGTCAGCTGCTGGAGTCCTGTGGGGCAGGACCATGGCTTAGCAGCGGAAGAGCGCAGAGGAGGAGGAGGGAGGGACCAAAGCGCCCCCCCCCCCACACCAGACCAGTCGTGCAGGAAAGAGGAAATACATATATTAGTCCAGTCTGTTCCTCTTACTGTAGGTAATCTCTTAAATTTATCAACAAGTCTTAGCCTCACCGTCAGTCCGTCGCCCGTTTTCCCTGTGAAGTTCACTGTTGTCCCTCGGTCAGAGAGATGATGCAACTGTGAGCTAATAAAAAATTGCACTGACACTTCAAAAATTGAATGAAATAGCCCAATGCTGTTTACCTGCCCTCAGCCATCCCCAAAAGATAAAAAGTGAAAAACCCCTCAAATTTCCCTGCCCTGCTAGCAGGCAATTTTCATCCAAAATAAGGAAAAAACTCTGCCAATTGAGAATGTTGGTTCAAAAATTCTGCCTATAGAGCAACATTAGATTGCTTGACCCAAATAATTATCATTATGCCAGCAGAAATCCCACAAAAATTGTAAACAAAAGAAAATACTGTCAAAGCTCCCTTGAAATAAAAGCAAGCATCTATACTCTTTATCTCTATGCTCCCCATCTTTGCCAAAAAATACCTTTTTTCTTTACCCATTTCTCCTTCACTCAGATCAGCCGAAAAGCAGCAGCTTTCAGACACACACAGCAACTTCAAAAGTGCGATCCAGCAATACTCACACACACATATGCACAGCTCTCTCTCGCTCCAAGGTCACTGTTGGGCAGCACACACACAGTTGCAAGCTTCAGATTAACACGCACACACGTTAGTAAAACAGTCTGGAAATTACTTGAAACAAGCTGATATGGCAACCCCGTTAGAAAACACTCCCAAAGTACTTATAAAAACAAATCTGGCAACCCCACATTCTCAAGTCAACCTTTTTTTCCCCACCGCTGTGAGAATGCAATTCATTTTCTCCCCAGAATTATCACTTGCAAACTCCCAGACACTGATTCATCACCTTATACACAATTTTATCATTACCCTGTGGAACAATAATCACTTGACCGTCCTTTTACACTTCACATTGACCACAATAACAGCTTCAAACCTCTGTGGTACCTGCTACTTCTGGCTCCACGGAATCTCTCCGTCACCTTTTTGTCTCTCACTCCTTGCCAGGACAAACCGTGAAACACATAAATAAACAACTAGACAAACAAACAAACTGCAGTAATTTTATTTAAACCAGTGCTATTTTACAGGTTAACCCTCCTTATACCGGTTCACTTTGATCAATGCTCACTGCGGTGTTATTGGAGACTCTTACATTGATTTTCTGCGTGTTAACAATTCCTGGTCCACTTTCTGCGATACATAATACGTATTATACTTCGTGGCCTTGACTACCAAGCCTCTACCTCGTTGAACCGAACTCCTTCGGCTGTGCCGAACCAAACCTCGTTTGGGCTGTGCTGAACAGAAAACGTTCAGACTATGCAGTATCAAACGCTCAGTTTCACATACACATGAACGTATGCATATTTAACCCCTGTAGCGATATGTGATTTATAATTATAATCAGGTATAAAGATTATTTAATTTGTATTAAAGTATCGGGACCTGAGATTTACTCCGGGTCCACACACAGAAAAAGTTTATAGTAAACACTCATCGGGGCACTAGCTCACCTCTTTAGTGAGCACTTTTAGTCATTAATTTCACTTTATACCCGTTTAATCACTCAATGAATTAATTAATGATCAGTCTCAAAATTTTAGTGAATTCGATACTGGGGCTTTGAAACCAGACTCAGAATGAAATAAATTCCCAACAACTTCTCATTTTCACGTATTTATTAAATGAAATGATGATTAAAGGACACTGAAATGATTTGCATTAACCATTAAATTAAACTTGCAAATGATAGAGTAACAATGTGAACATTTGCAGAACCAGGGTGAAAATGTAAGCTGAATTTAGATCAGATTGAAGTTAACAGATTATGGAAAACTGAACGCAAATTTATGGGGAAAATTAAACTAATTATATGGAAAATTCTGGATTACTCTTAGGAAAATGAAAACGGAATTTTAATGAAAAGAGGAGTTATAGTAATTGCTCTTTAATTTTGTATCTGATCAGATACTGAATTATTCTCAAATCTCAGACGTTTTATTCAGCAGATGAATAAAGAATGCAGCTCATGTGACCCATGGTGTGGTAGAGATCCTTCTTCTTGAAGCTTTAGTTTTTAGATGGCACCAAAACCAGAATATCTTGCCAGCAGATATTCGGACAAGGTACAGCAGCTTCCAAAGTTTATTGTCACAAGATGAGAGTTTGGATGTGTTGATCACAGTTGGGCTGAGGTCCAACCAAGGTGGCGGTGGTGTATCCTCTTCTCCATGGCGACGTTGAAGCTTTCATGGATCAGCTCTTCCTCCAAAGGGAATTCGAGAATAATTACAAAATCTGGTCCAATAGCAAAATTTAAAGATTTTTCCAACTTTGTGGAGTTGAAATTAACTTCTAGGGTGGAGATAGTCACTCAAAGGTCTTTAAGGAAAATATACAAATAAAAAAAATGTAACGGTGAGTTTAAAGAAAGTTTAACAGGAGAAAGTTATAAAAATAGACGTCTAGGAACGGGAGTTTGACTCCGAATTAGGATTTGAGCTCTGGAAAGAAAAGAATTAATTCCTAGACATTTAAAGAGAAACATTAAAATGCACAGAAGTTTACACAAACACAATACTCCATGTTCTCTGGCAGTGAAGTGATCTCTGATCTACAGAAGTGAAGTGTTCGTAGAAGAAGCATGTGCGAGAAGTCTCCTTTGTTCTGTGGCAGTGAAGAGATCTCTTTGTTCTCCTGTGTTGCTCTTCTGAAACTTTCAGTGAGAGTGGTCGTAGAAGGAGAGGAAAAAGAAAAGAGCTGAAAAGAGGGTGTCTCTCCTCTTTATCTGCAGACAACTTTTGCAGGCTTCTGGGGATTGGCAGGAGCCCCAGCCAATAGTTTCCTTCGTGGGCGGGTTTTATGAACTTTAGTCCAATGAATTGGCTTTTGTCTGTAAGGAACCAATGTAATGAAAGCGCTGGAGCCCAGCATAGGCTGGGTGGTGATTGGCTGATACTGGTCCTCACAGGATGACACACAATTTTAATACACTGGGGATTCCTTAACCTACTTATGTATAAAGTCTAAGCTAGCTTTAGTGATTTGTACAACTTTATAACTAGTGCTTTTAAATTAACATGCAAGAATAAACATTCATTGAAACATTTTAACATGCATATATTTAAAATCAAGGATTAATATATATATATATATATATATACAAAAAAAGAATAATAATGTTTGGTGTTTTGTACTTATAATATTGCTAAAATATAAAAGGACGCACTACAATGGATCGCAAATATTTTTAAATGTGTCCCGTCATAGTACTGCATGAGTTTATTGACGATAGACTGTAAACTACACATATAAACTAAATTATAATGGTGACTGAACAACTCCCATTCCCCAAAGTGCAAGATACATTATGAATATAACTCACAAAAGATCACACAAATAAGTGATCTGACACAAGCGGTTCTTAAACAGTGGCTAATATTAGATGTCCCATTCATTTTCAATTATTCTGTAATTAATATTCACACAATCAAACTAGAAAAGCACTCGGAGAGCGCAGACCTCCGCCAAGCGGCACAGTTCCGCCCATACAGTGGTTGTGTGTACGTTTTCAGATTCCTTGACCATGAAAACATATGACTAGCAATAGCACGGTGATTCTCCGCATCGTCTGTGTTATCTCCCTGCTTTTTTTTTTTTTTTCCTCCTCTTTCTCATGCACTGTGCACTCTGTTGCCTTCTGTGTTTCACAGTTTTAGACTTTGAACGAGGCATGACTGGCAATATCGAGCAGATCTTCTTTTAAAAAAAAACACCTAACCTCCTGGTGGAGGTAATAAGAAAAAAAATCAATAAAAAAACCCCAAAAAACTAAGGTCGACGAGCTTCAATAGCGCGTGAGTCGCTGCATTTCTTGTGTCGCTGCAGCACGGTGATTCTCTGCATCCTGTGTGTTGAAAATGGCCCTATGTCACAATGTTAAAGAATCCTTTAAAAAATTCCTGTATCCAGACGGTGATCTGGATCATCCCCAAAATTTAATCAGTTCTTCCTTGTACCATTTGCAACAACGCCTGAAAGTTTCATCGAAATCCGTCCAAAACTTTTTGAGTTATCTTGCTAACCAACAGACAGACAGACAGACAGACAAACCCCGGCAAAAACATAACCTCCTGGCCTGCGGCCTGGCGGAGGTAATAAATCTCAGTTCAGTCCCTTTCATATTTGTCAAAGTCTAACATGTGTGATTGCCTGAATATAGCATATAGCCTGCATATACCGCTGTATTTCACTTTCAAACACAGCCTACATTTGGACCTGTAAAACCTGATTGGGCTACCCGTTTCAGACAGGAATAGTTGCTTTTTATGGGCATGCACCAGCAAGAAAAATTATGCAAACAAAACACCACACAAATATGACCGTCATCCAGCTCAACATCACATCACAAAAGAAAAAAAAAAAAGAAAAAAAGCACCAACAGTGGTGTGAAAAAGTGTTTGCCCCCTTTCTGATTTCTTATTTTTAGCTCCGCCAAGCCGCAGGAGGTAATATTTTTGCCAGCGTTTGTCTGTTTGTCTGTCTGTTTGTCTGTCTGTTGGTTAGCAAGATAACTCAAAAACTTTTGGACGGATTTCGATGAAACTTTCAGGCGTTGTTGGAAATGGTACAAGGAAGAACTGATTAAATTTTGGGGATGATCCGGATCACCGTCTGGATACAGGAATTTTTTAAAGGATTCTTTAACATTGTGAGATACGGCCATTTTCAACATGTGTGCAGGCGCAATGGAGGGCGCTGGTCGTCGTGTCTGACGAACACAAACTCCGCGTTCTTCAAAGTTTTAGGCACAAAAGCACCTGGAAAACAGTGGTGGGCAGGGCCCGGCAGCGTGCCTGTGTTTGCGCTACGCTGCAAAAGCTGAGATGGGCAGCTGTCCGGCGCCGGATTATTTGGCAGAAATTCCCCGGGCAGCCATAGTGGCTGCGCAAAAACAAACTCTCTGCCGGGGAAGCTTCCAAATCCTCTTTTGCCGCGGAGCGCAACCCCAATATAAAACCCACGGCAACCTGTCTACCCAATTTGCATCCGTCAGTGAAGCCCTGAGTGCTACTTTCAGTGATCTATGAAAACGCTCGCACAACCCATTGGCCTGTGAGTTGTACGCAGTTGTGCGATGAACTGCAACGCCCGCAGCCTGGGAATTTGCAGATGGAGGCGATGGACGCAACACCAACACTTCAGTTTATTACCTCCACCAAGGAGGTAATGCTTTTACTACTGAACCACTAATCCTATCATTGTGAATCCAATTGCTAGTCATATGTTTTCATGGTCAAGGAATCTGAAAACGTACACACAAACACTGTATGGGGGGGAACTGTGGCGCTTGGCGGAGGTCTGCGCTCTCCGAGTGCTTTTCTAGTTTTGTACGTTTGTTATACTTAAATGTTTCAGACCATCAAACAAATTTAAATATTAGACAAAGATAAAACAAGTAAACACAAGATGCACTTTTTAAATGAAGGTGTTTATTATTAAAGGGAAAAAATCCAAACCTACATGGCCCTGTGTGAAAAAGTGATTGCCCCCCCCCCCCCGTTCAAACATAAATCAACTGTGGTTTATCACATCTTTGGAAAGATAAGTTAATTTCTCTAGCTACACCCAGGCCTGATTACTGCCACACCTGTTCTCAATCAAGAAACCACTTAAATAGGACCTACCTACAAAGTGAAGTAGACCAAAAGATCCTCATCAGCATGATGTGATCCAAAGAAATTCAGGAACAATTGAGAAACAAAATAATTGAGATTTATCAGTCTGGAAAAGGTTATAAAGCCATTTCTAAAGCTTTGGGACTCCAGTGAACCACAGTGAGAGCCATTATCCACAAATGTCGAAAACACGGAACAGTGGTGAACCTTCTCAGGAGTGGCCGGCCGACCAAAATCATCAAAGAGTGTAGCGACGACTCATCCAAGAGGTCACAAAAGACACCACAACAACATCCAAAGAACTGCAGGCCTCACTTACCTCAGTTAAGGTCAGTGTTCATGACTCCACCATAAGAAAGAAACTGGGCAAAAATGGCCTGCATGGCAGAGTTCCAAGACAAAAAACACTGCTGAGCAAAAAGAACATAAAGGTATGTCTCAGATTTGCCAGGAAACATCTTGATGATCCCCAAGACTTTTGGGAAAATACTCTGTGGACTGATGAGACAAAAGTTGAACTTTTTGGAAGGTGTGTGTCCCATTACATCCGGCGTAAAAGTAACACAGCATTTCAGAAAAGGAACATCATACTAACAGTAAAATATGATGGTGGTAGTGTGATGGTCTGGGGCTGTTTTGCTGCTTCAGGACCTGGAAGACTTGCTGTGGTAAATGGAACCATTGTGGAGTGTGTGAAATCACAGGCAGATTCATTTCAAATGATTTATTGCACACTCACATCTCACGAGCACAGAACAGAATGAACTTTTTATCAGAGACTCTCCTCTTAAGTTTCATGGCTTACATCACACACAACAGGACATTTGCATCACACTGCATTCAACCCCCTACATCCTTGACTCCTTCCTGCTATCTCACCAGGAGCCTCCTGCTCTTTGATCTCCCATGCTTATCCACTGTCTCCTGTCTGAGATGCCAGAAATCTGGCTCTCCCAAGGTGCTACAAATACCCTCCCCAGCATCATAGATAGGACAATAGAATAACAGTCCACATGCTGTGATAGAACAACAGAACATCAGTCCACATGCTGTTTGGGCTTCCGTCTCCTCCCGTATCTGCTGTAACTGGGTTTTACCACCTCCGTGCCGCTGTTGTGCCGGTGGGAGGCTGCTGGGAGGGGGGCCACTTCGGTCTGTCCGTGTGGCTGCTCTGGCGAATCGTTTCCCTGGGGAGCTCTCCGTGGGGGTCTTCCACGCCGAGGGGCCCTAGCCAACAGCACTTGCTCGTCCGCCACAACGAAAGCGGGTTTGAGTCTGTCTATGCCAATTTTTTTCCTCCAACCCCCCAAGTCTAGCAAAAAATGCTTATCCCCTGTTTCCAACACTCTGAACAGTCCATCATAGGGTGGGCGCAATGGAGGGCGGTGGGCATCGTGTCTGACAAACACAAACTCCGCGCTCTTCAAAGTTTTAGGCACAAAAACACGCGGAAAACTGTGGTGGGCAGGGCCCGGCAGCGTGCCTGTGTTTGCGCTACGCTGCAAAAGCTGAGACGAGGAGCTGTCCGGAGCGGGATTATCTGATAGAAATTCCCCAGGCAGCCGTAGTGGCTGCGCAAAAATGAGCTCTGCCGGGGAAGCTTCTAGATCCTCTTTCGGCGCGGAGCGCAACCCCAATAAAGCCCACGGCAGCCTGTCTACCCAATTTGCATCCGTCAATGAAGCCCTGAGTGCTGCTTTCAGTGATCTATGAAAACGCTTGCATAACCCATTGGCCTGTGGGTTGTACGCAGTTGTGCGGTGAATTGTAACACCCAGGCTGCGGGCCATCGCAGACCAGAGTTCGTAAACAAACTGAGGGCCCCTGTCGGACGTAATGTCCGACGGGACTCCAAAACGCGCCACCCATGCTTTTAAAAAAGCGCGCGCTACGTCTGCGGACGTGGTTGCCGCCAGCGGAACCGCTTCTGGCCAGCGCGTGGTGCGGTCCACCATTGTCAGGAGGTGCATGCACCCCTGTGATGGCGGGAGGGGGCCCATGAGGTCCACATGAACATGGTCGAACCTCTTAGCCGGAATACGAAACAGCTCCAAGGGAGCCTTCGTGTGTCTGTGTACCTTGGCTCGTTGGCACGCCACGCAGGAAGCAGCCCACTCTTTCACTTGTTTGCGTAGGCTCAGCCACACAAACTTCTCTCCAACCATTTTGACCGACGCACGCAGTCCTGGGTGCGCCAGAGTGTGAACCGACTCAAACACGCGGCGGCGCCACGCAGCTGGGACCATGGGACGCGGGCGACCCATGGAGACATCGCAGATTAGGGGTGGCATGCCGTCTTGCAGCACCCTGCACTCCAGCCTTAACCCTGTTGGTCCAGACTGGAGCGCGCGCACGTCTGCATCGCTAATCTGCTCCGCGGCCATGGCTGCGTAATCTATCCCCACGCAGACCGGGGCCACCACGGCGCGCGAGAGGCAGTCCGCCACTACATTCAGTTTACCCGACACATGCTGAATATCGGTAGTAAACTCTGAGATCGCGGCCAGCTGTCTCTGCTGCCGGCCCGACCACGGTTCTGAAACCTTGGCCATCGCGAATGTTAGCGGCTTGTGGTCCACGAACGCGGTGAAGCTGCGCCCTTCCAGCCAGAACTGGAAGTGGCGAATGGCCAGGTGGAGAGCCAGCAACTCTCTGTCGAACGCGCTGTATTTACGTTCGCTGTCGTGCAAAGTTCTGCTGAAAAAGGCGAGCAGCTGCCAAGCCCCGGCGACGCGCTGCTCCACGACAGCCCCTATGGCCACGTCTGAAGCGTCGGTGGTGAGCGCTATGCGGGCCGTCGGGTCTGGATGTGCCAGCAGTGCGGCGTTTGCCAGGGCTGCTTTAACTTCTGAGAACGCCCGCTCTCGCTCCGGGGTCCATTCGACCCTATCCGCGGGTTTCTGTTTTTTGAGCGCGGCGTACAATGGTTGCATGAGCTGCGCAGTGCGGGGAAGGAAACGGTTATAAAAGTTCACCATTCCCAAAAATTTTTGCAGCGCCCTGACCGTCTGAGGCCGGGGAAAATCCGCCACGGCACGCACTTTGTCGGGCAGCGGGATCGTTCCTTCTGGGGAGACGCGGTGCCCCAAAAAATCAATCTCCGTTACGCCGAACTGGCATTTCGCCGGGTTGATTATTAACCCGTGCTCCTCCAACCTCCGGAAAACTGTCGTGAGGTGGGTTTCGTGTTCGTCTTCAGATGCACTGGCTACCAGGATATTGTCCAGGTAGACGAACACGAACGGGAGATCGCGCAGCACTGCATCCATCATGCGCTGGAACGTCTGTGCCGCTCCTTTAAACCCGAATGGCATGCGCAGGAACTCGAATAGACCGAACGAGTTATTACCGCTGTTTTGGGTACGTCCTCAGCGCGCACTGGGACTTGGTGGTAACCGCGGACCAGGTCTATTTTGGAAAAAATGCATGCTCCGATGAGGTGAATGGAAAAATCCTGTATGTGGGGAATCGGGTAGTGGTCGTGCGCCGTGGCGTTGTTCAACCTGCAGAAATCACCGCACGGTCGCCACGATCCCTCAGCCTTAGGGACCATGTGTAGCGGGGATGCCCATGGGCTGTTCGAGCGCCTGATGATGCCCAACCTTTCCAGGTTGGCGAACTCCTCGCGCGCTATGGCCAGTTTAGCTGCGTCCAAGCGCCGAGGTCTTGCAAAAACGGGCGGCCCGGTGGTGGTGATAAAGTGCTCCACCCCGTGTTTAGCGATGGCCACGGAAAACGTCGGGACCGTGAGTGCTGGGAACTGAGTGAGCAGTGTGTGGAACTTACCGCCTGTAGCTGTGACGTTGGCTTGTGCTGTTGGCTGGGTCACTCGAGCTATACAGGGGAGAGAATCAAAGGACAGTACATTAACCAGGCGCCTGTTAGCAACATCAACCAATAAACCATGTGCACACAGAAAATCAGCCCCCAGGATATGGTAATTCAGTGCTGCTCTGACAAAAGTCCACTCATATGTACGGCCGTGTAGAGATAAGAGCAGAGTCCTCTCACCAAAGGTCTTAATATCCGAGCCATTTGCTGCCAACATCCCGGGGCCGCTAGATCCTGCCAGCCGGTCAGCGTAGGTCGGCCGGATGAAGCTCTTCTGGGCTCCGGTGTCCACGAGGAAACGCCTCCCCGAGCATGCGTCCGTTAGGTAGAGCAGCTTGTTCTCTTCACCAAGAGTCGCTGCTGCTACCGACCCCCGGCCTTGGCGTTTTCCCGAGCGCTGGAATTGGCAAGGTGGCGCACATCTGCGTGCGTTCTCTCCGAAGCGGCGGTGGTAGGAACAGAGCGTGTCTCTCTGGCGCTCCTTGGCCCCCGCTGCTGCTACCGTCGGTGGCTCCTCGACTCCTCTGGTCGTCTCGCTGGGCTCCACCGCTGCCGCGTTGACTGTGATCGCCCTGGTGGTGATGATGATCCGGTCTGCCTCCTGGGCTAGCGCACGTTAGTCTTGCGCGGCCAGCCACGGTGAATTGGCCAGAACCGCTCTCGCCACTGTCGGAAGGTTCCGGAGGAAGAGGTGGGCAAACAGAAAGTGCCCGTCGTCCGTGCCCATTAACGCCAGCATCTTCTCCATCAGGTCTACGGCCGAACCATCTCCTAGCTCGGTCCGCGTCAGGAGCCTCTCCGCTCTCTCACAGTCCGAGAGCGTGTAGCGCTGGATGAGCGCAGCCTTGAGCGCCTCGTGTCTGTTGCTGGCTGGTGGCTGATCGAGCAGGCTCGCTACCTGTTGAGCTGTGCGGGCGTCGAGCGCTGCGACCACATGGTAGAATCTGTTGTCATCTGCCGTTACTCCCCGGAGGGCGAACTGGGCTTCGGTGAGGTGGAACCAAGAGCGCGGGTTGTGCTGCCAGAAATCCGGTAGCTTGACTGCAACCGCACACGCGTGGCTGGAGGTTCCAGTCCGGGCTGTCTGTGGGATGGCTGCCGCCTCGCTGTAGCTTCCTGACTGGGCCGGCTCCGGGGATCTTGCCTCGTGTTCCATAATACGTCTTGGGTCACCAGTGTGGAGTGTGTGAAATCACAGGCAGATTCATTTCAAATGATTTATTGCACACTCACATCTCACGAGCACAGAACAGAATGAACTTTTTATCAGAGACTCTCCTCTTAAGTTTCATGGCTTACATCACACACAACAGGACATTTGCATCACACTGCATTCAACCCCCTACATCCTTGACTCCTTCCTGCTATCTCACCAGGAGCCTCCTGCTCTTTGATCTCCCATGCTTATCCACTGTCTCCTGTCTGAGATGCTAGAAATCTGGCTCTCCCAAGGTGCTACACCATGAATTTTGCTGTCTACCAAAAAATCCTCAAGGAGAATGTCCATGCATCCGTGCATCTGTTCGTGACCTCAAGCTGAAATGCACTTGGGTTCTGCAACAGGACAATGATCCAAAACACACCAGCAAGTCCACCTCTGAATGGCTTAAGAAAAACAAAATGAAGACTTTGGAGTGGCCTAGTCAAAGTCCTGACCTGAATCTGATTGAGATGCTGTAGCATGACCTTAAAAAGGTGGTCCATACTCGAAAACCCTCCAATGTGGCTGAATTACAACAATTCTGCAAAGATGAGTGGGCCAAAAATCCTCCACAGCGCTGTAAAAGACTCATTGCCACTTATGGCAAATGCTTGATGACAGCTGTTACTGCTAAGGGTGGCCCAAACAGTTATTAGGTTTAGGGGGCAATCACTTTTTCACACAGGGCCATGTAAGTTTGGATTTTATTTTCCCTTAATAATAAACACCTTCATTTAAAAACTGCATTTTGTGTTTACTTGTGTTATCTTTGTCTAATATTTAAATTTGTTTGATGATCTGAAATATTTAAGTGTGACAAACATACAAAAAAATGAGAAATCAGGAAGGGGCAAACACTTTTTCACACCACTGTACATACTGTATAAACCAAAAAGACATTATTGGGGTCTGCTAGTCAAAGGGAATGAATCTGCATTTATGAAGTAGATTAATAGTTTTTGTTAGTTTCTGATTATCTAATTTTAATTTTTCAGTGGAGGCTATAGGTTTTTAAGTCTGTTTCTTTAAAATTATAGTAGAGGGTAATTTTTCAGTCCATTTCATTTTATGGATGTAATATTTTGCAAGAATTATAATTAAGTTGATCATATAAAACTCATTTGGGGAAAAACTGGAACTGCTGACTATAAGTAGAAGGTGAAACTTTGTTAATATGACATTTTTTCCAATCATTTCTGCAAGATATTTCTGTAAATCAGACAAAAATGTAGAGACATGAGGACAGTCTACAAAAACATGTTCAATACTTTCACCCTCACACTGACAAAAGGAGCATTTGTTGCTTGTACTGTATCTGGGAGAAAACAACATATATAATCTTTTACAAGGCAACATCTATGTACAATTTTGAACAGGATTTCTTTGATTTTATTTGGAATTATATATTAATAGGGTAAGAGGAAAATAGGATTCCATTGTTTTTTGCTTGGATAAATCCACCTATGTTTGCATATGGGAGTATAGAGGTGCTCAAGATGAGCTCTTATAAACCCGTTTCTACACTTCTTATCAAGTATAGGAACCCCACTAACTGAAATAGGGTGTTCACTTACATTCACTTCAACAAACTGTATGCTTTGTGCTAAAGACACTATACTATGAGATATGGACTTAATGACTCTTAAACTCTTGAGGATTAAAGTTAAGTGGATCAAAAATTTTCTTAAGTGCCCCAATTCTCGGTGGAACTTTATTCCCCAGTATGTACAGTATTTTCCCCTCTAGGTGGCCTCAACTTTTTACTTTTATGTCCTTACAATATTGAAAAACTCCCTACAAAACTGTCATCTTTCCACAAGCAAATACTACTGGCTTGGTTTCTAATTTACAAGCATAGCTTCAGTCCTCACAGATTTTATATGTGGAATAATAAATATCTCCTTTATAAAAATAAGTCAGTCTTTTTTCAACAATGGTTTGACAACAATATCACACTTGCAAGCCAGTTATTTAATCAAGGTGGCTTTCTATTCAGTTACTGAGTTCATTTAGCACTTTAACATCCCTGTTCCTCCTAAGGAATTCTCCATTGTGTTTGATGCTGTTCCTTCTGTTGTCCTCTCTATGTGTAAAGGTTTAAAAGAAATTAGCTGCCCAGTTTTGAATGACGCAATGCAGACTAGTATTGGTCAAACCTGTCTCTCACCTTGAGTTAAAAATCCAAACAAGCCTATCAGAAAGCTTTTTCAACAAGAAGTTGTAAACATACCATCCTCCATGTCTTATTGGTCCAATTATACAGATGACATTTGCTGGAAAAAGGTTTGGTTACTGCTACACAGTCTCCTGACTAATAAAGTCAAAGAAATTTCTTACAAGCTGCTACACAGATTTTACCCTACTCACTGTTATTTGCAGAAATTCAGAAATGACATTGATGTTAACTGCTGTTTTTGTGGTCTAGATAGAGAAACAATGGTGCACTTATTTTGGTTCTGTCCCCATGTCAAAAAACCTATGGCTCAAACTATCTCACCTTATAATTGATAACATATACCCTTGTATCTTCTTACTGTGGAAACATGCTCTATTTGGTGTTAATGATGACAACCAGAAACTTAGATCTAAGTTTTATATTATTTACCTTCCATCTTCTACCGCTTTTCCGGAGGTCCTGGTCACGGAGGCAGCAGTTCAAGCAGAGCAGCCCAGGCTTCCCTCTCCCCTCTCCCCAGCCACCTGCTCCAGCTCTTCAGAGAGGATACTAAGGTGTTTCCAGACCAAATGGGAGACGTAGTCTCTCTAGTGAGTCCTAGGTCTGCCCCGGGGTCTCCTCCCAGTGGGACATGCCGAAACACCTCATGTGGGAGGCGTCCAGGAGCCATCCTGATCAGATGCCCAAACCACCTCAACTGGCTTCTTTCAGTGTGGAGGAGCAGCGGTTCTACTCTGAGCCTCTCCCGGACGACTGCGCTCCTCACCCCATCTCTAAGAATGAATTCAGCAATCCTACGGAGAAAGCTCATTTCAGCCACTTGTATCTGCGATCTCATTCTTTCGGTCATTACCCAAAGCTCGTGACCATAACTGAGGTGATTATTTTGACCAAATATTATATTCACCACTCTAAATATCTTATAAGAACACCAAACTATGCAGAACTGACTGTTTATTTTGAGCATTACTCATCCTCCATTGCAGATAGCACATAGCCAAAGGCTATTGAATGTTACTATCTGTTAAAGCTGTACAATGTTTTTGTGTAACACCCTATCATGTATTACCTTATTACCCACCCATCTTTTGTTTACCCTGTTGTATACCCCCTGGCATATTGTGATGTGTTGATCTGTTCCGTTTTGTTATTTTGTTAAATAAAGAATAATAAAAAAAAAAAACACCCGGAACTACCGGGTTTCAACCTCTGCTCAGCACTGCAAGCAGATTTTGACACCCTTGTTTAATTTCTTGCCTACCAAATGGATCCCAGTAGCAAGACCTCCTATCCTCTCGTTAAAGTAAAAAGCTACGTTGAGCCCGAGAAGAAGAATGCGGACGAAATTACAGCGAAGGAGTATTTCTTCACGGAGCTGGACACCACGGCGACATGCCTCATCTGCAGGCATACGGTTTTGTACAAGGAGTTCAGCATGAAGAAGCACTACGACTCCAAACACGCAGAGACGTACGACAGCTACCAGGGCCGGAGGAGAAAGATGCTGTCCCACCAGCTGCGTGCTGCCTTTTACGGGACTTCACCTGGGACCAATCCCAAAACAGAACCGGACCAAAGCCTCAGAGCCAGCGGTATTTTCGATTTTTTTTACACGTACTTCCATGCTTTTATTTTGTAAGAGGCGCCGATGGTTGTCAGAATGCCGGTAGTTTCTCCACATTAAACTGTAACAGAAAAGTAAAGTTTTACTTGGGTTATTTTTCAAAAAACCGGGGATACCACTTTTACGGCTACATAAAGCCAGACTGTAGTTTGCAGAGTATTTTAGATTTTGCAGTACCATGACAGTTTAAAGTGATTGGGTTGGTAATGACACCAAACGACGGCGACTCCTTGTGGCTGCTGATGAGCCGTTAGTCCATTGTTTGTAGCCCGGCTAAGTTCATTAGCACACTAGGTGGCAGTGAAACTGGTCAATCTTTGGCAACCAGCATCGGCAGTGCAGGTAAACATGGATAAATTTCACGTTGCTGCTTTTAGAGAAATTGCACAAAGGCGTGTGTTTAAAGCGGTGTTGAACTTAATGGTTGCTAAATAATGCTAAATAGCAGGGCCCCGAGCTCCGCACGTCAAAGAGGAAGGAAACAACGTTACCTTTGTTAGCAGGCTAACAACAGTGTTTAAAAAGACATAAAATGTTATTCGCCATCATTTTAAATTAGCGAGAGCATGTGGATTTGGCCACAATGTTCAGCAAACGTAGTTTTCTACCTGTGCTGTTTTCTGGAGTTCATATTCTAGCTATCATTAGCCAGTGAAGCGTCGTTCATTGATCTGCAGCTATCATGTCTGACATTTGTCTATAACCTGCCGCGCTTTACCTGTAACCCTCGCTAATTTGAAGAAATGGGCAAATTTATACATTGCAGATTTTTAAATTTATAAGAAGCACGTCGAAGCTTATTAGATAGAAGTAGCAATGTTACAAAATAAAGTGTCAATTTTCAGAAGCGAGAGAGAGGAGAACCCCCCTCCCCCCCCCAAAAAAAAGGCAGTGGCTATGGATACGTAAGACGTAGCCATAGAATGTTTTCTACGGAACGGCTCGAATCCGAATAGCCAGTTGGTGTCACGTGACTCTGCATGCCGTACCTCATTCACAATAATCTACGAATACATTCTGTTAATGCCCTGTCTTCTGCGGGGGCGGCTATAGATACTGAACCGTACCTGCAGAATTGCTTACCCCAGATACGGCTCGAATCTGATTGTCACGTGACACGCCGTACCGCATTCACAAAAATCTACGAATACGTTATATTAATGCCGTTGCCCTATGTTCATTGTCTGTTGGTACGGAAGATTTGATCAATCTGACAAAACTTTTTCAAATCAGCTCACACCCGTTGCCGCAGTAGTGTAGGGGAGAGTGTGGTCCGCCTGTGAGCCAAAGGTGGGGGGTTTGTCTCCCGTGGTCGCTGTCTTTGCAATAAGTGTGTGTGAATAATGTGATTTGTACAAATGGGTACATAATCGAATCTGTTAAGCACTTTGGCCATCCAGCGTGTTTTTTGAATACCTATATAAAAGAACGCCATTTTATTTATACATGAGATGGAATTTAGAATCCTAACTAAACATTGCCTAGCGGTTCGCAAGTGCAGAAAGCCTGTGCCGTAATTCAGCATGCATTTTCTACGGATACGGTTTTCCAAATGATATAATAATTTATATTGATATTTTTTGTCACAGCTTCTGGAGAAGATTGGAGACAAATTCACTTTCAAATATTTGTGTAGCTTCAGTAATTTAGTTAATACTGGTGCATTGCCCGTAGGACGCAAGTATTCTTGTGTGAAAACAGGTATCCCAATTAGGCTTTACAGGCCCAAATGTAGGCTGTGTTTGAAAGTGCAATACAAAGAGGTGTAGGCTATATGCTGGCAATCACACATGTTAGACTTTGACAAATATAAAAGGGAGTAAATGGCACTAAGATTTATTTGATTGTGTGAATATTAATTACAGAATACCTAAATATTGAAAATGAATGGGACATCCAATATTAACAACTGTTTCAGATCTCTTATTTGTTTGTCAGATCACTTATTTGTGTGATCTTTTATCACTTGTGTTCAAGATAATAGTGTATCTTGCACTTTGGGGAATGGGAGTTGTTCAGTCACCATTATAATTATTTTACAGTAGTTTATATCACTGTTCAGTGATGGCGTTAAGTGTAATAGTGAATTTCTTCTGTGTATTGTCAATAAACTCATGCAGTACTATAACAGGACACATTTACAAATATTTGAGACCCATTGTAGTGCATCAGTTTATATTTTAGCAATATTTTGTTATTACAAGGTTTTTTAAAACTAATCAACCGAATTAACTACAAAACACCCAACATTATTACACACAGCAGAAGTACCTGTTTGGCTACAACCGTTGCATCAGTGTTGCGCATTTGTCAGTAAATATTTAACTAGGCCACCTGGTGGGCTAGTTGATAGAGCATCCGGTCCACAACCGGGAGGTTGTGGGTTTAAGTCCTGGCTGGGTCATACCAAAGACCATATAAAAATGGTACTTCCCACCTTCTAGCTTGGTGTTCACCATAATAGAATGGGGGAAGGAGAAGTGTTATGGCAGTGATCCCTCTGATTCTACATGTGATTAAAATTGTAGATAGGAGAAACGTAATTTCGTTCTACTGTACATGATGGACTGAATGACAATAGAACTGGGTTCTTCTTCTTGTTATTTGGGCATTTTTGTGTCCTGCGTTTGGTTGTTGAGTCATTCACAATCATGCCACAATCATGGCAGTATTATTAAGTTTTTAATTTTTAGATACTCGTGCGGGAGGGGGGACTCACGGTACTGCAAAGTACAGTGGTACCACACAGGTGAAGCAGCAGCTGGGACTCCCATCTACTACTGACTGGGCAGGCTGGATGTGCCTCCCCGCGAAGGACCATGGTCCGCCCAGTCGGGCCACTGCTTCTCCAGGCATGTTCTGTGTTGGATACACCAGTGTTCTTTGTCAGACTCGGGTCCCCGCTGACACTCCACCCAGTCTGCTCACGTGCCTCGTGTTCTCCACGTATGCCGAATTATCCTTTAGACCTACACAATCATGGCAACTTTATGGTGTAATTTCAGTCTTATCTTTTTCTCGTCAGATTTGTCATTTTTCACTTCCTTGTTTTGTTCAGTGAATGCTGTGGTGACTGATTGGTTGTGATGCCACGTATTATCCAGTCAGCATGGCCGTGATGCCGCATATTATCCAATCAACACGGAGTCAATCTGAAACCCCACCAACACTTCCTGAAGTCATTGCATGAAGAGATAGAGCAGTGGCTAAGCTTTTATTAATAAAAATTACATATTTTGACTGAGCGACTCTATACTTGGGGATGCACACCCTTATAACCTCAGCAAAGCACTTTTAAAATCTGAGGCCAGTCTGACAAACGGTTTGGGAGATATCTGAGGAACAGACAGACACACCCACACAGAGATTTGGTGCATTTATAGAACAATATTGTGTGAACAATTGACAACATCCATGGATTTTTATAGTGATTACAGCCACTATAAAATCCACAAAATTTTTGTGGATATTACATAGAAATAGCGTTACAAACGGTGTTATAGACACTCTGTGTGGGGAAACATCTTCCGTATCTGCAGACCGGAGGCTGGAGTTACAGAAATCAAAGGCTTTTATCAACATTCATCCATCCATCCATTTTCTACCACTTTTCTGGGGGTCCAGGTCAGGGAGGCAGCAGCTCAAGCAGGGAAGCACAGAATTCCCTCTCCCCGGCCACCTGCTCCAGCTCTTCAGAGAAGATACTAAGACGTTCCCAGGACAGCTGGGAGACATAGTCTCTCCATTGTGTCCTGGGTCTGCCCCGGGGTCTCCTCTCAGTGAGACGTGCCCAAAACACTTCAAGTGGGAGGCGTCCAGGAGCCATCCTGATCAGATGCCCAAACTACCTCAACTGGCTCCTTTCAATGCGGAGGAGCAGCAGTTCTACTCTGAGCCTCTCCCAGATGACTGAGCTCCCCGTTCTATCTCAAGGGTGAGTCCAACAATCCTACGGAGAAAGCTCATTTCAGCTGCTTGTATCCGCGAACTCATTCTTTCAGTCATTACCCAAAGTTCATGACCACAGGTGAGGGTAGGAACATGGATCGACCGGTAAATTGACAGCTTTGCTTTAGAGTTCAGGTCCCTCTTCACAACAACAGACCGGTACCGATCCATCTGTCAGTCTCTCACTCCATTCTCCCCCCACTCATAAATGAGACCCCAAGATACTTAAACTCCTCCAGTTTTGGCAGGAGTTTGTCCCCCAACTCGGAGAGGGCAATCCACCCTTTTCCAGCTGAGGACCATGGACTCGGACTTGGAGGTGCTGATTCTCATCTCAGCAGCTTCACACTCGGTAGCAAACTGTCCCAGTAAGACCTGTAGGTCATTGCTCGATGAAGCCAACAGGACAACATCATCCGCAAACAGCAGAGATGAGATCCTTTGGTCACCGAACATGACACCCTCCAATCCTTGGCTGCCCCTACATATCCTGTCCATAAAAATTATGAACAGGATTGGTGACGAAGGACTGCTTTTATCAACAATTGAAAGGTATTTCTTATGTTAATGTAGGACGTCAAATGTGTGTAGTGAGGTTTTGGCGGAATGTAAAGAGATGTTATCAGAATGAGCTCGTATGATCCTGCAGTATTTTATTACACAACGACCCCCTGAAGAAACCCTACAATAACACAGAAGTGTTCCATTATTAGCCCATATTTTGCTTCGATTTTTTTTTTTTTTTTTTTACATTAATATCTATTGCCTTTTTAACCTGACCCTTTCGTAAATCCTAAAGGCAAACCTCTTAATGTTAATTTAGGATTCTAAATGCCATCTCATGTAAAAGTAAAATGGTATTTGTTTATATAGCTCTTCTTTTTTTTTTTTTTTTAAATTTCTGGATGACCAAAGCGCTTAACAGATTTGGTTATCTACCCATTCACATATACTGTATATCACATATTCACACACAACATTACAAAGACATCGAGCCGCGACAGTGGGAGACAAACCCCTCACCTTTTGATCACAGCACTACACTCTTCCCTTACACTACAGCAACGGCGGTGATGGTGAGCTGATCTGAAAAGGTTTCGTCGGATTGATCAACTGTTGTATAGCAATAGACGATGCGTCTCGGGCTACAGCTTACGTATCCATAGACGGTGCCAAAAAACAAAACTGTCTTTAATTTAGTCCAGAAGTTGCAATATTACAAGTCATTTTTTAAAGAAAAAACTTGTAACTGCAATAGGAAAATTTCCATGAAACAAGCAGCAAGTTTATTGTGAATTAACCTTAAATCTATACACAGTGCAAACTCTCTGGATTGTAGAACTATTTTTACAGTGCTAGAATGCTTGAATGATACTGTCTGTTAAGACTGGAAAGACAGGAAATAGGACATATCACTGCTGAAATTAGTCACATTCTCTGAGTAAATAAAGGTATTGTGTTGTGAGATATTTTTGTACAATTAATTCCAATTTCTCTCTGTTTTTGTCACCATGTAGCCATGCCAAATCTAAAGCTGATCTCTGCGACTGACACACAGTATGCAGCAGCTGTGCTGAAGAACATGAATGAGCAACGAAATCATGGGCTTTTTTGTGATGTCACCATTATCATACAGGACAAGAAGTTTAGAGCTCATAAAACAATCCTGTCTGCCTCCAGTACATATTTCCACCAGCTCTTCACTGTCGCTGGACAAGTGATTGAGTTAAATTTCATTAAACCAGAAATCTTTGAGGAAATTCTCAATTATATCTACAGCTCCAAGATTGTCCGTGTTCGTTCTGACATGCTTGAGGAGCTGATAAATGCTGGACAGATATTAGGGGTTAAATTCATTGCAAATCTGCGTTCGCCATTATCACATGTCAAGGGTCTGCCTGGTTTGTCAAAAGAGACCGAAAATAAAAGTGACACATCCACAGAGGTGATGCCTATCATCACAGAATCATTCTCAATATCTGCAGAGGAGTTCAATCAGACCAAAAATGCTGAAGGAGATGACTCTGACTCCGACAATGATGTTATGTTTGTCTCACAGACTAAAGCAGGTAATAAGAAAACCGGTCGTTGTGAGATAATTGATTTGGAAAAATTGGAGCCAGTAAAAATTACATCAAACCAAAATCAAGAATCAAATCATGCACTTTCAAAACCCCAAGAAAAAGCTGATGCCCCCATAAAAACATATGCTGCAAAGCCTTCCAGCATCAGTTGTCCACAGCCCACCATAGCAGTGAGCAGCCCTCTGTACAGTCCGGACAGCAGCTCCAATAACTCTCCTTCTCCTGTCGGAGTTTCCTCAGGAAGTGCTCCCACAACTCCAGCCCAGTCAAGCAGTTTCACTCCAGAGCCATCAAGCATCTCTCAGTCCTCTGAAAACAGTGACATAATGGGAGTGCACAAAAAACAAGTCTCTACTTCATCTTCCAAAATAAGGCTTATAGATGTGTCTGCAAGCTCAGCAGCTGAAATCAACATTCCCACCTCTGCTATGTCAGCAAAAAAGACTGTGACGCTCAACACAGCCACAGAGATCGATTCTATTTCATCAGGCTGTAAAGTTTATGCAAATATTGGAGAAAATACTTATGATATTGTCCCAGTGAAGGAAGATCCTGGGGAAGGAGGCTCCAAAGACAATAAAGGAAAGAGATCTTTAATGGCAACACCCCTGAAACCCTTTGATAAAACTCCCTTGTCACCTAAAGGAGGACCAAACAAGAAAAAGTCCAAAACGGAGCTCGAGGACCACTACGAGCTGATCATGGATGGAAAGACCTTCTATGTGTGCGTTGTCTGTAAGCGTCCCTATGTGTGTCTACCAAGTCTCCGTCGTCACTTCAACACTCACTCGTGGGAGAGGAAGTACCCGTGTCGCTACTGTAACAAGGTGTTCGCCCTGGCTGAGTACCGAACTAAACATGAGATTGGGCACACGGGAGAGAGGCGATACCAGTGCTTGCTATGCAATCAGATGTTCATAAACTACCAGATGCTCTCTGGTCACTGCAAGCAAGTCCACAATCAGGATCCTTGTGGGAGGAAAGAGAAGGATGACAAAGACAACAACTTATACCGCCTGCTGCCGTGTAGAACGGTAAAGATGAAGTCATATTCTTGGAATACTGATGGTATGGGAGTGCCTGTTATGTCTGAAGATGGTAGCGTCGACCACATAGCAACCATCAGTGAAGCTGTTCATTCTGCCACCCAGACTCGGATGTTGAACTGGGATGAGATCTTCATGGAACCTGATACCCAGATACCTTCTGACATGGCTCCACAGGGGGGCACCCAGTTTGGCTTCACACCACAGACCTACTGAGCAGCCGTCATTGCTCCTCGTTATCTGTGCCTTTTAGGTCGTTGGTTCCGCATCAGCAGTGTTTCTGTGTAATTCCTGTTAGTGTCAGCTTTAAGGCATGGTCACATTAGAGTTTGAGATCAATGAAATTAATGATCTAATATTGTAGTAATAGCAACATAGTGATAATACAGTCTGGAGTAATGTTAAATTAGTTAATTTGATCAAAGACTCACAAGTGTTTTAATCTGGAAACTGCTGAATTCAGTGAACGGTATACTGTGGCCATCCATTTATTCATCATGCTTTGTTTTTTTAATAGCCATCATTTTTTAAAATTATTGAAATTCATGATATTGAAATTGACATAAAACCAACATGTTAATAGATAAAATAAGAGCTGCACCTGGAACAATACATGTGGTTAATGCATAACTGTAGCGGGGGGGGGGGGGGTAATTTTCTACAACATGAAGTGAAATGATTTCCACCATCAGGCTAAAAATGAACTTTGAGCAACACAATGGCTACATTCACATTACCAACCTGAAGTGACAAAATTCCTTTTCCCCCCATTTATTTTTTTTTAAGGGTTTTGTTGAATACACAAATCTGATTTAAAATCTGATCACTTTCATGTTACAGTGGTGTGAAAAAGTGTTTGCCCCCTTCCTGATTTCTCTTTTTTTTGTCTGTCACCCTTAAATGTTTCAGATCATCAAACAAATTTAAATATTAGACAAAGATAATACAAGTAAACACAAAATGCAGTTTTTAAATGAAGGCGTTTAATATTAAGGGGAAAACTTACATGGCCCTGTGTGAAAAAGTGATTGCCCCCTAAACCTAACAACTGGTTGGGCCACCCTTAGCAGCAACAACTGCAATCAAGCATTTGCAATAACTGGCAAGCAGCCTTTTACAGCGCTGTGGAGGAATTTTGCCCCACTCATCTTTGCACAATTGTTGTAATTCAGCCACATTGGAGGGTTTTTGAGCATGAACCGCCTTTTTAAGGTCATGCCACAGCATCTCAGTCGGATTCAGGTCAGGACTTTGACTAGGCCACTCCAAAGTCTTCCTTCTGTTTTTCTTAAGCCATTCAGAGGTGGACTTGCTGGTGTGTTTTGGATCATTGTCCTGCTGCAGAACCCAAGTGTGCTTCAGCCTGAGGTCACAAACAGATGGCTGGACATTCTCCTTTGGAATTTTTTGGTAGACAGTAAAATTCATGGTTCCATTTACCACGGCAAGTCTTCCAGGTCCTGAGGGAGCAAAACAGCCCCAGACCATCACACTACCACCACCATATATTACTGTTGGTATGATGTTTTTCTGTGTTAATTTTATGCCGGATGTAATGGGAAACACACACCTTCGAAAAAGTTCAACTTTTGTCTCGTCAGTCCACAGAGTATTTACCCAAAAGTCTTGGGGATCATCAAGATGTGTGATTTATTGGTTGAGAACAGGTGTGGCAGTAATCAGGCCTGGGTGTAGCTAGAGAAATGAACTTAGCTTTCCAAAGATGTGATAAACCAGTTAATTTATGTTTTAACGTCGGGGTGGGGGAAATCTCTTTTTCCACACAGGACCATGTAGGTTTGGATTTTTTTCCCCTTAATAATAAACACCTTCATTTAAAAACTGCATTTTGTGTTTTCTTGTGTTATCTTTGTCTAATATTTAAATTTGTTTGATGATCTGAAACATTTAAGTGTGACAAACATACAAAAAAATGAGAAATCAGGTAGGGGCAAACACTTTTTCACACCACTGTGTATCTGTTGTGTGGTCATGCAACTTGATGGAAGATGGTCAGGTTGGAATTCATGTGACTTTTAATCTGTGGACTTGACATCACTAGTAGTTGGTACTAAAATGGCTCAGTACCAACGTTGGGCTTCCTTCATTCTTCTGGTCCTCCTGACATACAGTATATAGACTATTTTCTTGTAGTACCCCAAAGCAAAATTTCAGACATATCTTTACTAAAAACTCACCAGTTTTTTTTTTTTTTTTTGAGTTTACAGCGGAGTGGTTGCACAAATGTGACTTTTTTTTTTTTTTTTTTTTTTTTTTTTTTTTGACACTTTGACAGATTTGTATGTGGATGCATGTTGTTGCAGAGGACAGTTACATTCTTGTTCCATTCGGTTAAAAGTCACTTGTAGTTATGAATGTAAATGGTCAAATCATGAAAATCCTTTTTTTTTTTTTTTTTTTTTAATTTAGGCTTTGTTCGCTAAATCAATTGAGCATTTGCTTTATAAAATGGAAATAAGTTTACACAATGAACTGAGGTGTAAAACGTCATCTGATGATTTGTGTAACTGGCTCATCTTCCTTTGTCCAGTTTACATTAGTTAATGATCATTTCCCATTTTAATGCTATTCTGTTCAAGAGGATGCTACTATACTCTGAAATTATACATATATATATATATATATATATAATTTTGTCAGTTTCACTTACATTTTGACACACCTGTACATATTTATTTCTTACCATTGTCATGTCTTTGTTTTATTTCAAAATCTGCCTGGCTATAAGTTATTGGCAAAAAATTGCATAAAATGTGATAAGATCATCAGAATTTGAGGATTATTCCTCTCCTTAGCTATAGCACTTAGAAATCAGGGCAGAGATCTTTATTGCTAATAGGTTAATTTTCTTGCTCAGTTTTCCATTGTACACACTACTAACAAGTAAATCTGTTCTGTCATGTCAATTAAACCATTCAAGATTTGTTCTTTAATAAACAGATTGACATTGATATGTGATGTACAGCATGGATTTATTACATCCCAATTATTTTTTATCACTCACTGGTCGAAGACCATAGGTGGTTTATGTTATGGCGATGTCCGACCGTCTGTCCCTCAAAAGGTACCTGTTTTGTGAAATCAGCTTCTCCAAAAGTTTTATTTCAAATGTTTTAAAACTTGTTAGCAGGGTTTGATATACACTGATGATGTGCATTGTGTGATTTGGCTCTGATTGGATGATTTTTGCATGAGTTATAGCCCCTTACTTACAGTGTTATATTTTTACCTGTTAATAATTTTGACCCATAACTTGACATGCTTATTTCACTTTGTTTGGCAGAAACTACTTGTATCATCTAATGCAGGGGTGCCCAACCTAGTGCTCCTGGAGATTCAGGTTTCTGTTGGAAATTTTCTAATTTCACTTCTTAATTGGTCCAAAGATTTGCAAATAATTTGTCATTGTGCATGTGTTCTGTAGGCACCCATGCACAACAACAGCAAATTATTTGCAAATCTTTGGACCAACTAAGAAGTGAAATGAGAAAATTTCCCACAGAAACCTGAACGTTCCAGGAGCCCCAGGTTAGGCACCCCTGATCTAATGAAGGTTTCCTGTTGAATTTCAGATGTAAAACTTTATTTGTTGTATGTTCATGGATGATAGGCTTATCATGGTTTGGTTCTGCCCCAATGGAACAGTTGAAAACGACTGTCCTTCAGAGAATTGGGATCTTCAAAGAAAACAGAGGTGGGGGATGTTGTGCCCGCCTCTGAGCGCACTTGTTTAACCATCAGTTTTGTAGCAGTAATCAAATGAAAAAGTAAATGTCAAATTTTTGTCTTTTGTGTTAATTATGGCAGTAATATTTGATGCATTATGCTGTCATTATATCAGATGTTTGACCAAGATTGTGTTACTTTTCAACAGGTGAATTCCCATTCAGACAATGAGACATAAAAAGCCATTTGGGGCTGCCAGAAAACTTAAGATGATGACATGCTCAAAGCCTGTTAGTGGAAATGCCTATGAAAGAAACTGCTCTATGCTGTATGTCAGATGCTTTCATCTTTTGACAATTTTGAACTTAATCAAATTTCTACTGTTCAGCTGACGGACTCCTCTGCAAGATAAGGTACATTGTCTCTTTGTGTGATTATTTTTTTCCCTTTGCAAATGAGGGCTTTAAGTTAGATTGGTATTAAAGTCTTGAACTTTGTCATTTCCTGCAGAGATGCTGGCTATTTTTTTTTTTGTTTAAAAAAAGAAACGCTGTGTGGTTTACAAAGATGTTTTATTGGCAAAACAAAAAGGAGCCGATGAGCACCGTGGATGTTGTATAAATCACAAAAAGCACGGACTAAAGCGGACTACAACAGTTTTCATGGCTATTTGACTTCCATGACTTACATCTAATGTCAGTGAATCCAGCACCGACTGCTCACATGCAGCCTCACAAATATTTAAAGGCTGCTGACAAAGACCACACATTTGAGCTATTAGATGTGTTATTACTGCTACTGACAAAGGAGACATACTATACATTAGCTTACCTGCCTGTAGTGGAAATACAATAACTAGGCTTTGAAGTAAGTGTTAACTGTTCATCATTGACATCTACTGTAGGTAGAGTAGCTTATTTCTTCATTAGCATTGCTGTGATTCATACCACACACTGATGGGGATATCCTTTAAAAAGAATGAAGACTAGATAAATAATCACCTGTATATGCTCTGTTGTACACATGAGTATTTCATACCATCATTACTGCTAACCTTGCAACTTAAAGGAGATCTAGGTAGCTTTGTTAATCTAATGAAACCCATCTCTTTTGTGTTGAAAATGTGTCTTCTAACGTAAACAAGAAGCAATAACTATTTTCTTTATATGTTGCTTCTCTCACTTGCTTTTGTGATTTAATTTAAAGTGCCTTGGGCTGTTTTTTTTTTTTTTTTTCCTACAAAAATGGAAATGGAAAATCATGCATGTTCCATATAGTCTGCCCTGACTGGTTCTCCCTACCATAGTACAGTATTGACACAGAAGTCACCGTTTTACTTTGACGTTTAGCCCGACATGAGCAAAGTCCAACCCAAATGCCACAAAGCATTACCAGACCATCGATGACGGAGTAGCTCATTCTGGCCTGATAAAATCATCCAGGTCCGATCTTCTGACCTTTGACAATGACCTTGAGCACAACCCAGATGCAGACTAGGGATGTAACAATACAACTTTTTAACAGCAACATCAAGTAAGATTTTTACCTTAAAATAATATTTCCAAATTTATTTTGATGGCACCTTAACCTTTGACCAGGTGAATATCACTTCCACCATAGCCTGAGTGGGCCTGCTTTGCCTACAACAGCTCTGTTCTTGGTAGGATCACTGGAAAGACTACAACTATGGAGAATGACTTCAGCCCCAACAGCCATTAACAGGGCACACAACTTTAGCCACATCAACAAAGCACCCTGTGATTGGCTGTTGGGACTGGGAGCATAGCCAACATAGTTGTAGTCTTTTCACTGTTCCTACCCAGAACAAGAACATTACATAGTCCCGCTTTAATGCCTGATCAAGTCTTTTTAAATTTGGGTATCTGCCAGTACCGATACAAAACTGATATGCAGTTTGTGGCCTGAATAAATTCAACATACTTTTTTCCATGGTATTTCTGCAAATGTTTAAGTTTGAAGATGATAGTTGTGAAACTACATTCCTACAACTGCACTTTTAAGGTGCTTTATAGTCATTTATCAAGCATATAAATTCACATTTATCTCCTTTTTTATAATAAAAATAATAGAAGATGTTAAGCTGTAACATTTATATGTCTGTATAAGGTTAAGTGTTTATTTTAGTCCCACCAAACAGCAGTATTAATATAGCTGATTAAAATTTAGATGAGTCATTAGAATACTAATATTATTAGTACTACTATCTAACAACTAAACTTTAGAATTAAAAAAAAAAATCAGTCACTCAATTGTAAAGGACAGTCTGAACATGAACACTGTGAAAATATCACAGGAAAAAGAAATTATAAAAGACGTGTTTATGTCCAGTATGATTTTGATGAGCCTGATATGAAGCACTAATAACAGCCAGGTATTTGTCCTCCATCACAGCTCTAACAAAGTTAAATGATATTAGTCACTTTCTGTAACATCTATTTATGACTGATGAAATATCTATGGGGAGAAATGTTGGCTATATTAACACTGACATTAAAAAAATGCTTTAGAATAAATTAATAATGTTCTAAATAATTAACAACTCACCTCACCATCACAGCCATCGGACAGATGGAAAATTGTCTTGAATCTGTTTGTTTGAAATTATTTCAGAGCTTTTATCCTCCAGAAGACAAACTTGAGAGCTACCAGGAGCAAACCAACAAAGATCTTTTCTATAGCAAGAACATTCACTCTCTGTGTAGAAAGATTTTATGAAGAGTTAAATATGTAGAACAGATAAAATTAGTTATCTATAAGGCTTCCATTTAGTGTATTTTTAATGAAGTTTTTATTTGCAGTGATATTTTATTTAGTTTTCATCTTTCTAATACTAAAAAAAGGTCATTAACAATCATCTTGTCTCTAGTAACGTTACATCTTTGACATGCAGTCTTTGCTCACAGATCGGCGCTGTATCTCAGGCTCCACTGGTTGTAGAGGGAGTGAGAGATTTTTATAGAATGTTGGCCAGTTTTTAAAGGCATTTATTGGTTTATTTTATGTTTTAGTGGCTTGGTTTTTATTTATTACTCCCCGATACCGATTCAGTCATTTTGCCTGGATCAAACACATTACCGATACTAACTATTGTATCAGGCATTCTCTAATCCAGACCCACTTGAGGATCATTGTGCATAAGTTTGCTAAACACTGAAGCCATTGCCTAGGAGTAATGAGTTTTCTGAAATCATAAATCCCCAGATCTCCTGACCTTTGACAGTGATCTTGATCTCAGCCTGGATGCAGACAAACCTGAGAATTGTTCTGCATGAATTTGTTGAGAATTGGGGCAGTTGCCTAGGAGTATTGATTTTTCTGAAATCACACAAGTGCCCAGATCTTCTGACCTTGAGCACAACTTTGATGCAAACCTACATAGCTGGGGGTCATTGCGTGTGAGTTTTGTGACCACTGGGGTAACTGCCAAGGAGGGGTAGCATTTTTCATTAATTCATCTAAGTTCTCAAATATCCTGACCTTTGACCTTGAGCACACCCTGGATGCAGACCCACCTAAAGATTATTGTAAGTTTGGTGAGCATTGAGGCACGTGTCTAGGAGGAGTAAAGATGTGAAATGTGCCTGGACAGAGGGAGGGTGTGCCATCGCATTAGCTCTTTTCGGCTGTACCAAAATGCGCTAAAATGTGCTGCAATGTGAAAATGCAATGCAGCTGTGAGGGTAATCCACCTGTGATTCCCCCCACCCCCGTCAATTACATCAGTCAATACTCATTAATACTTTAGGCATCATTTTCAGCTGACAGTCCATGCTAGCCCCAAACTTAATTACATTCCAGCCCATAGCATTATGAAGTGTTTCAAGTTCCCTATGAACGTCAGCTGTGATACTGTATGCCAGGTGTTGTGGCTAATGTTAGCTCTTTACTGTACCAACATACATTTCCAAGCCAATATCAGTTATATACCATTATTTAGCGCAGCTTCTTGCAAATCTCAACCACGTCATCCTTAAATAGTGGGCTCTATTGTATTACTTTTTTTTTTTCCTGTGCAGACTTTTTTCCCCACTTGCATGAATGTTTGGCAGCGGTGTGTTTAGTTAGTGTTTTGTTTTTTTCTTTTCTTTTTTTTTGGGGGGGGGGGCAGCAAAAATTCACACTTGGTTTGAAATGACCTGAATACATTGTCTGACCAGTTATTCCATCAGAAACCCAATGCAGCATAAATGATAAAAGGAGTATTTTTATACTGCTCCTCGCTCTGGATCAGCAGAGGAATATGTGTATGTGAGTAGACTGGGTCTGCAGTTCATTTAATGAGCAAATGGGTCACCAACTTTTGGAACATTACATAGATCTCCTTTAAGAAAAGTCTGTTTGAGCTTAGAGGTCTAAATGTTTAAAGCTTGGACTGAACTCAGGTGTAGTAGCTGTGTTACTCAGTCCAGCTCCTCAGTAAGGTTTGTATCTTTTGTCCTACTGAACGCATTTACACATTCTACAGAATAAACCAGGTGACAGGGTGCTGTAGCACTGGAAGTTCATTTGTTTTGCATAAGGCAGATAGTTGTAAACAGTCCTGGCTGTCAGTCGCTCTCTCTCTCTCTACGTATGTGTGCCCACGCGCGCGCACACACACACACACACACACAAAAGAGAGTGCAGGTCAGACTGAATGTTGCCCAGGGACCCAAATATTAGTTCCCTTTGTCTTGGGCTAAACTCAGAATTATCGTGGTCTGTGTCCATCTTCCTCTTCTTCACATCCCTGTTTTTCTTTCCATCAAAGTTTTCAACAGTTTTGAAGAAGAGCTGAGACTGTGCAGACACACAATGTTTCAGGTGCTCCTCTCCCATGGACATTCTATGGGCTGTAAGGAGGTGGCTTCTCATCAGGATGATGAGGAGGGGAGTATTTTGGGGGGATCATGGTGGGCCACAGGTAGCTGGCTCCTGACTGGGAGTCATCAGAGTCAGGAAATGCATAGGAGCCCTGCTGGAATAAGGAAAGCATCTGTTAGACTTAACCTTGGCTTCTACTGGGTATAGACTGCTAAAGCTGCAACTAACAAAAATATTCAACTTATAAAATAAAAACAAGAAAAGTGGCAAAGTTTCATGTTTGACAACCTGAAACAATCAAAGCACCCTTTGATTGGCCAATGGGACTCTGGGTGTAAGACATAGCACTGCAGTCTTTCCAGTGTTCCTACTAGGAACAGGAAAGTTGCACAGTGCTGCTTTAATAAATTGATTCCACTGAAACATGTACATTGTAGATTACTTTGATTTAATCCTATTTAGGATCATCAGTCACATTAAAACCACAGGTAAGGTGAATAACACTCATCATCTCTTTATACTCATTGCTGTCAGACTCTGGGTTCTGTCATTTGTGTTTATGTGCTTCCCTCTAGACTTTTAGGTTTAGGTATAATTTTAGATTCAGTGTTTCTGATCAGTTTCCACCCGAGCTGAAGTTATCCTCTAGGAGATGCACAACTGACTTGTGTTCAAAAAAGACTTAAAGATGCACTCCGGTGGCTATAAATCTACTATAAAAACAAATTACATTGTCTAAAATGGTATCTTCTGCTGTTTTTGTTCTACAAAAAAAAACAAAAACCAACCTTACAGTTTCATGTCAAAATCTCCCTCTTCTTTTCAAACGCCAGAATCAGTGACTAGTCCCAACCCACATACCACAATTCTAATAGTGACTAGCCCTACAGCATCAATCCTATGATAAAAAGACCGATTGAAGGACATGCCCAGTTGTATGCACAGTGGCCCAGGGTAATGGCTGAAACTGCATCGGTCCTTGAAAGCAGTTTAATGGTAAAACCCATCTTAATTTGGGTCAAGTTTTCAAAGCAGTTTGTTAAAAAATGCTAACTAGCCTGGAGGATAACTTCAGTTAGGCCAGAGAGTGCCGACTGGCTCAACACCACCCACGTGCCAGCTTCATGTATTACAGCAGAAAAACAGATATGAGACATTTGAGTGATTTCGCTCTTGATATGTCTTGTCATTTGTAAGTCATAAAAACTACCATGTTTTTTATGTCATAAAAAACATGTCACAGACATGTTAAGGAAAACTCAATTTTTGGCAGTCACTTTAAAAAAACTACAAGTATTGTACTCAAAAATGATGTCACTATAGAACAATTTCTCATTGTTTCCTTGTATGAATAAGGATTTTTTGCATTCATCATTTGTTTTTCTGATCTGTACTGTTGACCTTTCCATCACATCTGAACGGTTCAAGCTACATTCCAGTGACTCAGTGTAGTTGTCTTCTTTTGGCTGCTCCCTTTAGGGGTCACCATAGAGGATCATCTGCCTCCATCTCACCTTGCATCCTCTTCTCTCACACCAACCCTCTCCATGTCCTCCTTTACTACATCCATGAATCTTTGTGGCCTTCCTCTTTTCTTCCTGCCTGGCAGCTTCATCTTCAACATCCTTTGTTCAATATATCCACTATCTTTCCTCTGCACATGCCCAAACCATTTCAGCTTTGCCTTGCTTACTTTGTCTCCGCTCTGCTCAACCTGAGGTGTCCCACTGATATACTCATTTCTAATCTTGTCCCTCCTAGTCACTCCCAATGACAATTTTAGTATCTTCAACTCTGCGACCTCCACCACCTCCAAACTGTCCAATGGCCTTGTAAAGCTTCCCTTTCACTCTAGCTGCTATCCTTCTGTCAGAAATCCCCGACACCCCTCTCTACCCACTCCACCCTGCCTGCACTCTCTTCTTCACCTCTCTTGTGCACTGTCCATTGCTTTGGGTGGTTGACCACAGGTATTTAAATTCACCTACCTTAACTCACTCTACTCACTTGCATCTTTACTGTTACACCTGCCTCCCTCTCATTCACACTCATGTATTATGTCTTGCTTCTACTGACTTTCATTCTGTTTCTCTCCAGAGCATACCTCCACCTCTCCAGGTTCTCTTCCACCTGCTCCCTGCTCTCACTACAGATCACAATGCCATCTGCAAACCTAACAGTCAATGAAGGCTCCTGCCTGACCTCATCTGTCAGCCTGTCCATCACTATGGCAAACAATAATAGGCTCAGAGCTGATCCCTGATGTAATCCCATTTCCACCTTGAATCCATCTGTCACTCCACCAGCACACCTCACCACTGTCTCGCTGTCCTCATACATGTCCTGCACCACCCTCATATCTCTGCCACTCTTGACTTCCTCATACAGTATCACACTTCCTCTCTTGGCACCCTGTCATATGCTTGCTCTAGATCTACAAATAAACAGTGCAACTCCTTCTGACCTTCTCTATACTTTTCTATCAACCCTCTTCAAGCAAACATGGCATTTGTAGTACTCTTTCTTGGCATAAAACCATACTGCTGCTCACTAATTGTCACCTCTCCTCTTAACCTGGCTTTAACAACTCTTTCCCTTATCTTAATAGTATGGTTGATCAACTTTATGCCTCTGTAGTTACTGCAGCTCTGAACATCACCCTTGTTCTTGAGAATCATTACCACAACACTTCTTCTCCAGTCCTCAGCCATCTTTTCACTCTCCAAGACTATGTTAAACAATATGCTTAAAAAGTCCACTGCCATCTCTCTTAAACATCTCCATATCTTCACAGGTATGTTATCTGGACCAACTGCTTTTCCATTCTTCATCCTCTTCATAGCTGCCCTGACTTCCGCCTTGCTGATCCATGGAACTTCCAGGTTTACTATCTTTCCTTCAGCCATCCTTCTCTGTCTCTCTCTCCCTCTCTCTGTTTTCTTCATTCATCAGCTTCTCAAAGTACGTTTTCCACCTTCTCAACACACTCTCGTCACTTGTTAGTACATTACCATCTCTGTCCTTAATCAACCTAATCTGCTGCACATCCTTTCCAGCGTGATCTCCCTGTCTAACCAATCAGTGTCTTTTTCTCCTTCCTTAGTGTACAGCCTCTCATACAACTCACTATATGCCTTTTCCTTTGCTACCTCTCTCTTAGCCTTACGGCTAGACTCCAAGTATTCTTGTCTACTTTTTTCATCTACCCGACTATCCCACTTATTTATTATTCTTGTTTATTAAAATAAAATTCCCCAAAAATATTTTAAGGTCTTATCTTCTATCTACCCGAGATGGGCACAAAGCATTTCTACCACCATAGTTAAAAAGGTAAATATGTATTTATGACCTCCTTTATGATACACTTAGTTACAGTATTTTAATTTAATGGGATTGGGACATAGAGGCACTACTAAGCAAATACTTTCGATTTATCTCTAAGGGTTCTTTCAGATTACTATTCAATGCACAAATTATAATGTTAAATAAAAATGCTTAAGCGCTCACAAAACGTACAGTAATGTTACAATAAATGATCTTTTAAAACAGTGGTTGATGATGTCTACAATGAAAAAAAGCTACCGAGTGATTTTTTGGCCAAACCCTACAGTGAGCAAGAAAACAAATTTGAACATCAAAATGAAGGCAAAACAGCTGCGTTATTAATAAGTATAAATTGGCCTGTTGATATTTGTATGAAGCATTTTTCCTCTTACTGTGAAAAAGTAATTTTGTCATTTGCATGTTTCCTTGTAAAGTTTTTTTTTTTTAAAACCCTGTGATCTTTCTCCTGTTAATTTGCTACTTTTTCTTATAAATTTTATTTTTTCTGTAAAATTTTAAGGTTTTTCTTTTAAATTTTCTGTTAAATTTATATAATTTCTTGCAAATTGAAGATTAATTTCAAGTAAATTTGTGCAGTTTTTTTTTTTAATAAATTTGCACATTTTTTCTTACATATTCTTTCTGACATATACCGGAGTGGTGGCCTAGAGGTAGAGCATCTGCCCCACAACCGGGAGGTTGGGGTTCAAGTCCCGGCTGGGTTCATGCCAAAGACCATATAAAAATCAAATTTCCTGCCGTCCAGCTTGGTGCTCAGCAAAAATGGAAGGGAGGAGGGTAATGTGGGCGGCAGTGGCTCAGGAGGTAGTGTGGGTCGTCTAATAACCAGAGGGTTGGCAGTTCAAATCCCGCTCTTCCCAGCTATCCTGCCATTGTGTCCCTGGTCAAGACACATTACCCACCTTGCTTCCAGTGCTCATGACACTGGGTATGAATGTCGTTTAAATGTTCGGTAGTGGTCGGAGAGGCCGTTGGCGCAGATCGGCAGCCACGTTTCCGTTAGTCTGCCTCAGGGCAGCTGTGGCTACGGTAGTAGCTTACCACCAAGGGCGTAACTTTGTTTCAAACGTTGGGGGGGGTTGAGATCTCTGCCCGTATAGAGAGCCTAAGTTAAGCCCCCTCCAGTTCTGCATATTGGACCTTAAATCGGAAAAAAAAAATTCTCTATTGAAATGAATGGCAAGAGCAACATTATCTTTATATCCCAATCAAATTTTGCAACGAGTTACCCATATGATGTTTGTCAATTTAAAAGATAACTTTCCATATAATTAAAGTTGTCGGCTGTCGTATAATAGAGTAATATTTAGTTTTTGTTTAAACAACTAGTGGACAACAACTCCCATCATCCCACATCACTAAACACGGTTACATTTTAGTGATGTGAAAAGCACTGATTTCTCATAGCATTAACCCCTGCACTGACAGACAAGTCACTCGGATTAATCTTAGCCTGACTCTTAGCTAAATCACTGTACAGTGGTAACAGAATGGATTTGCCTGACTGCTGCCCTCACCCTGTGTCTCTCTGTGAGGAAATCACATGAACAAAAAGAAAATGTCAATCACTTATGAGGACAAGTATAAAATTCATTAGTTTGTCCAACAGAACATTATTATGACGATCTAGTCAGAAGTCTGTTCTCTAAGGCGCAAAGTTCATTTTTTATTGTTACCTGGTCACCTGTGCCTCCTGTGTCTCTTCGCTCTCACTGATCCTTTTTGCTGCCTCACTCTCCCTCTGGTTGCCTGGGCCACCTCTCTCCTCCCTCTCTCCCTCTTTGTTATCCCTGCTGCTGTCGCTTTCACATTCTTGCTCCTGACATACAGTCGTGTGAAAAAATTAGGACACCCTGTATAAGCCTGTATGTGTTTTTTTTTAACATATTTGGACATATGGATATTTAATATCAATGTTAAAAATACTGGGAGATTCACATAATACAACTAAGCAATTAACAATGAATTACAGATTTTTTCCCCAAATTTTCTATAAAATATAATTCTAAACAAAGAGCGAGGAATAAATTAGGACACCCCCCATCTTTTTTTAGGGCATCCCCACATTCATTCCCACTTACAATGGCTGAAATAAATTTTAAAGAATGCAAACCGAAACAAAAACAAGGTTACACATAGATGCGTAAACATTTCTTAATAAAGAACTGAATATTTAAAGGGGTGTCTAAATTTTTTCACATGACTGTAAAATAAGTTCAATTAATGTTCAAGTGGTTTAAGAGAGGTACTTCACTGACAATTTTTGAAGATGTAATTCATGCAAGAATTTCCCACACAAAATACTTGGGAAGATGTAAAATGTTTCCCCCCTTCTTCCCTCTTAATAGCATCTTAACAGTGCTATCAGCAGGTGCATTAGGTCATCTAGTTTATTTTGATACCATGATCATCATTCTAGCCACAGAATTGAGGTTAATGCAGCTGCTGAGTGTGGCTGAGGCTCACCACTGTGTAGCTATTTTTTACCTGGTAGATGAACTAAGGACACTATGTGTGATTTAGTCAGCTAGACTATGCCAAAAGTAACAGTCATCCTGCCTGCAGAGGCATTATGAACATAGCACACCACACCTTAGGTGTGGGCCTTATGTTTCACTCATTAAATGAAAATAAATTTGAAATTTGTAACAAAATCATCCTGGTATTAAAAACTTACTCTGGATTCATTCCCTAGACCACAGGTGTCAAACTCATTCCATGGAGGGCCAAGACCCTGCAGGTTTTACCTCCACCCAGTGTCTTCAACAGGTGATTTCATTGAATTTCTTCCCACTGATTGCTAATCAGTGAAAACACCTGCTGAAGACACTGGGTAGAAGCAAAACATGCAGGGTCTTGGCCCTCCATGGAATGAGTTTGACACCCCTGCCCTAGACATTTAATTTTTTACAGTGGCATTCAGTTTTCAAATTTAAGATTCAAGTATTTTCCTCCTCCCCTCATAAAAGTAAATAACAAATTTATACCTTTACCAAATTTACCAGAAAAAAATGTACAAATTTAGGAGAAAGTAGTATAAATTCACAAGAAAAAAGTAACAACTTGACGACAGTCAAAAAATTATTTAAAAAAATCTGAAATTATTTTGCAAATATGTTAGGAAAAAATGCTCATTTTCCATGACAAATTTAAGAAAAATGCTACATTTTTGTGAGAAACTGAATTTAGGGGGAAAATAACATGGGGGAAATACTGCATATTTATACAAAAAGTAGGGAAATTTACAAGAAAAAAAATGTCTCTGATTTACAAGAAACGCTGTAAAACTACGAAAAAAGTTGCACACACGAAAAAGTGACATTAGAAACGTCACAGTGCTGCATAAAACACTGATGAAGTTTACTAAGGAAGAAAAAAGATTGGACAGAATATTTGGAGCCCAAAAAGTTGGTAGTGAGGACAGCTGTAACTTCAAATGGGTTTATAATTTGCTTTCTCTAGGTGCAGCGCAGCGTCCTGCAGAGACTCCTGCTTAACAGGAAAAGCAACACGCTGGAGGAGGTGACAAATGCTGCAAAAATGCTGAAAGAAGCATTGCAAATTTTTAGTTATTAATTTATTTATTTATGTTTTTAACGCTCCCTTTATTACAAATGGACCCTTAAACACCAACAAGCTCAAAAGGTATGGTGTTAAGGTGATGAATCTTGTTATACTAGGAGCGAAATCACTATACAGTGATAACAAGCCATCAATATCTTAGTGTTTGGTCACTACCTAATTTGTGTAATGCTGCCTCATGATTAAATAAAATGGGAACAGAAAACTAGAAATGTGATTATAAGCTCAATAATTAAATAAATCAGTGATGCTGTATTGTGCTTTTGAACTCATTTTAACATGTAAAAAATAGTTTATAAAAGTTTAGGAATATGAAATGCATCTATTCTTTCATTCATCTATTTAGTGCACGGTGGCGCAGTGGTTAGCACTGCGGCAGCACAGTTTACCCTTGGCCGGGGGATTGTGGGGATCGTGGGATCGTGGGTTCGATCCCAGCCCCCGACCAACAGTGATCTGTGCGGAGTTTGCATGTTCTCCCCGTGTTGCGTGGGTTTACTCCGGGATTTCTCCGGTTTCCTCCCACATGCCAAAGACATGCATGTTAGGTTAATTGGCTGTTCTAAATTGTCCCTAGATATGTTTCCTATAGGCCCTTAGAATAGAGGGTTAGTATTAATGAAAACGCTTTGAGTGGTCTTTGTGACTAGAAAAGCGCTATATAAGTGCAGGTTAGTTAGTTAGTTAGTTAGTGTTTATTTCTTACATAATTGTTTAGATACTCTTGTGCAGTTGTGGTATTTTAACAGAGGATAGAAGATCTGAAAATGATCTGTAGGGAAAATATCGTCTTTTAATGTGGATATTTAAGAATAGCCTTCAGAGTGACTTAGTTTGTAGTCAAAAGTGGAAAAACTTGTTTTTTAATTGAATTTTATAATTACCAAAATCTTGATGTTTTAAAAATACAGAACAGTTTAAGGTTAACTTGAATTTTGTGGAGATAACAAGCAATATTTAAATGCATTTATATTTAACCTGTTACACTTCTGTGTACCGCGGGCGGGCACGTCTCTGCGTCCTAGAGCGCACGAGGGCGCACGAGAGCGCTGCGTCCTAGAGCGCACTGAAAAAACAGCTGCATTTCCGTTCTTCCACTACAGACACAGCCACGAACAGATTAGATATGATTGACCTCTCATTCGACTAATAAGAGCCTTGAATTGGGTTTCTGAAACCTTGAAGAACCAATGACTGAAAACCTAGCAAGAAGGACCCGCCTACCAACGCTGCGAATGCAGCGAGCCAATTGAAGCCCAGAAGTTCGAAAGCTGTTTTGTGTAAGGCTGGGTGAAGAGAGACTGACTGCTGCAGCAGATGAAAAAAGGACCCGCAGGAAGAACCGTCACAGACCCAGCAGCACGGAGACCACCCACAAGTGCGACCTGTGTGACAGGGACTGCCATTCGCGCATCGGCCTGTTCAGCCACAGGCGGTGCTTTTTTTTTTTTTATTCCAGCAGAATAGACATTTAGGATTCTCTTCCATGGTCATCATAGATCGACGGAGGCTGACGACGAAGGCTGGGTGACACACACGCGTTCGCCAGTCTTTTTTAATTACTACTGTTATTTGTTTTGAAAAATCGTTTGCCAAAACCGCAATCATGGAAGCACAAAACCGCAATAATGGAATTATGTTTTGACCGGGTCGCAAGACCAGAACCACGAGTCCGTAACAAGCGGACCAGCGTCGCGTTCGTCTGACAATGAGGAAGAGAAGTTCGCCAGCTACGCTGCTGTTGTGAAGAGGTAAGTGTTATAAGCTAAATTATTTTTTATCCCTGAAAACTAATCAAAAATGACTTTTGACCGATCGGTAAATTACAGCTGTGCGTCATCGCCACATGACGGACCGCTGCGCAACGGCCGATGTCCGTCCTCTGTAGCGAGGCGGGGGGGACAAGCCCCCCCCACACACACACAGCCCTGAGTGTCACCTTTCATTAGAGCCCAAGATGAAGCTTCTATATTGAATCATTCAAAAGTTACAGACGTTTTTCCAAACTGTGCCATTTGGCACAATTTGGCACAGTTCAAAAATGCCTGGGAACTACCTGAGAACAAAGCTATGTAATATATTCATTTTTTGTGGTATTGTTACAAAATTTTGACCTCAGCTGGACAACACTTGGTTCTACATTTCTGTTGCATTTTCCAGCCCGGATCTGAAGCTGTGTGTTATTTGCAAGCATTTGTATCCCAAAAAACACCCAGGCGAAATTTATCTTCTTCAAGTTCAGTATGTTTAGATGACTGTTACTCAGTGGCTGGAGCACTTAGAGAGATTATGACTGTTTTGCCAAAAAATTCAAAGTGTTTTCTTTTAAATGAGACCAACCCCATGAAGATGCTGCAAAGGGTTGAAGAACAGCTTTTGATTTACTTTGGGCACGTTATTTTTTGGCATTTTTAGGGAAATTGACCGGAGTGCAAGGGGTTAAGGAACGGTGGTCGGAGTAGATCTTGTTTGTACTTGATAAATGTTCAGAGCTGCTAACATTTTGATGAGTACTGAAACACATAAATTTCACTAACAGTTGACCCAACAAATCCATTCTGATCACATTTCATGAATGATTAATGCAATGTAAAGACCAAATTTGCATAAGAAAAGCTAATCATTTCTCAGATAAGCTAAATCCTACCAGGCAGCACAGTTACAGCCGTGGACAAAATTGTTGGTACCCCTCTGTTAATGAAAGAAAAACCCACAATGGTCACAGAAATAACCTGAATCTGACAAAAGTGGTAATAAATAAAAATTCTATGAAAATAAACCAATGAAAATCAGACAAGGCTTTTGGAATTGTGGTTCAACAGAATTACTTTAAAAAACAAACTCATGAAACAGGCCTGGACAAAAATGATGGTACCCCTAGAAAAGATTGAAAATAATGTGACCATAGGGACATGTTCAACCAAGATGTGTCCTCTAATTAACATCACAGGTGTCTACAAACTTGTAATCAGTCAGTCGGCCTATTTAAAGGGTGACAAGTAGTCACTGTGCTGTTTGGTGACATGGTGTGTACCACACTAAACATAGACCAGAGGAAGCAAAGGAGAGAGTTGTCTCAGGAGATTACAAAGAAAATTATAGACAAGCATGTTAAAGGTAAAGGCTATAAGACCATCTCTAAGCAGCTTGATGTTCCTGTGACTACAGTTGCACATATTATTCAGAAATTTAAGATCCACGGGACTGTAGCCAACCTCCCTGGACGTGGCTGCAGGAGGAGACGGATAATACGAATGGTAACAAAAGAGCCCAGAACAACCTCTAAATACATTCATGGTGAACTCCAAGGTCAAGGTACATCAGTGTCAGATCGCACCATCCGTCATTGTTTGGGACCAAGTGGACTTCATGGGAGACGACCAAGGAGGACACCACTGTTGAATACAAATCATAAAAAAGCCAGACTGGAATCTGCCAAACTGCATGTTGACAAGCCACAAAGCTTCTGGGAGAATGTCCTATGGACAGACGAGACAAAACTGGAACGTTTTGGCAAGGCACATCAGCTCTATGTTCACAGACGCAAAAATGAAGCATACCAAGAAAAGAACACTGTCCCTACTGTGAAACATGGAGGAGGTTCTGTTATGTTCTGGGGCTGCTTTGTTGCATCTGGCACAGGGAGTCTTCAATCTGTGCAGGGTACAATGAAATCTCAAGACTATCAAGGTATTCTAGAGAGAAATGTGCCGCCCAGTGTCAGACAGCTTGGTCTCAGTCGCAGGTCATAGGTCTCGCAACAGGATAATGATCCAAAACACACAGCTAAAAACACCCAAGAATGGCTAAGAGCAAAACATTGGAATATTCTAAAGTGGCCTTCTATGAGCCCTGATCTAAATCCTATTGAACATCTGTGGAATGAGCTGAAACATGCCGTCTGGAGAAGGCACCCTTCAAACCGGAGACAACTGGAGCAGTTTGCTCTTGAGGAGTGGGCCAAAGTACCTGCTGAGAGGTGCAGAAGTCTCATTGACAGTTACAGAAATCGTTTGATTGCAGTGATTGCCTCAAAAGATTGTGCAACAAAATATTAAGTTAAGGGTACCATCATTTTTGTCCAGGCCTGTTTCATGAGTTTGTTTTTAAAAATAATTCTGTTGAACCACAATTCAAAAGCATTGTCTGATTTTCATTGGTTAATTTTCATAGAATTTTTATTTATTACCACTTGTCAGATTCAAGTTATTTCTGTGACCATTGTGGGTTTTTCTTTCATTAACAGAGGGGTACCAACAATTTTGTCCACGTGTGTATTCTGTGGGGTAACTCCTATTAGCAAACTAGCAACCAGCTAACTTCACACAACAATTCACAAGCTAAATCAATAACATGATATTTGCCTTGTTTTGGACAGAGGGTTTGGTCCTTTTGTTTGACAAGTTCAACCAATTTAAAATGGTTTGTTGCCCTTGTGGAGCTCGTTTCATGTTCTCTCACTGAGCTGAATGCATTCCATACCAGCATCCCCACCTGCCGCCCTTACAACTGACTCCGACTGAGTGAAGGCACAAGTACCGGTTGGGCAATACCAAGTCTGCAGCAGGGGGGATACATTGTCTGATTATTAGAAATGCTACTTTTTGTTAGCTCAAGTAAGTTCATTTTGTCTTCTTTTAATTATTTATCTTTTGTTCTTATTAAAGACCTGCAGTGGTTTCGGCTGTTTTCGGCATGTTTCGGCTGCAGTGTACAGCCGAAACATGTTAAGAAGGTAAATACATCTCCTTTCTATTCTTGTCTTTAATAAGAACAAAAGATAAATAAATAAAAAAAAGCTACTTTTTGTTGCTTGCAAATGAAAAAACGACAGCTTCTTCATACTTGATTGAGTTGTAGATATTTTTTTTACTAATTATAATGATATGATTATTGGAGGGGTTATATTGGCTGGATTTGATTATGTGTGTGGGGGGGTTATAACCCCTCTAACCCCCCCCCCCCCCCATAAATTATACCTGTGCTTATCGCTACCATTGTCTGTAGAGTGAATGAATAATTTATCCATTGTAAAGCGTCTTTGCAAGTCATTGAAAAAGTCCTATATAAATCTGATGTACTATTATTATTATATTTATCATTTTGATCTCATAAATCTGGAACTTTATTTTAAATTTGTGATCTTTTTTAGTTTTGTTGTCAAAAAAACAGGCAGTCTTTGCATGGGGAAACAGAGACTCTACTTGCAGACCCCTTATTTAAGAACATATTACCAACCACAAAATACCATACACTTAAATCACAGTGGCTTTATACCTGCTGATCGTAGGCAGTGTACGGTGGCAGGCAGGGGGCACCATGGTAGTAGGAGTTGAGCGAAGTGATGGGTGGAGGAGGCTCTGAGTGGACTGGAGCTGTGATGACTTCAGGTTCAGATGCACTCTCTGGGGCAAGAGTCTGATAAAGAAGTCCATATCATCACATCAGCATCAGAAGAATTTAAGACATGAGAGTCCCTCAAACAGTCTCTGTCAGCTCATACCATTTAAAGGGGACATATGATTAAAATGTTATTTTATTTTATTTTTTTAGTTCTTTTGTGCATAAATTTGGGTTTCTGGAGAGGCTACAAAAACCCCCAAAAGGAAACAAACAAACAAAAAAACCTCAGCAAAGCACATTCTTGTTACTTTATTACAGGAGAGCTTGGTCTTGTTCACTGCAGTTCATTGAGCTGTTGTGATTCATCTCCTACAGTGACGCAAGAAGTAGTGCTCGTTCGAATGGCACCACCCACTCAGCTTTATCTCCACCAATTTTAACGATGTTTCCTAGTGAGCCCCCAAACCCCCATATCCTCTGTACCAGTAGCAACTTAGCTCAGTAGAGCACCCAATGTTTTTATGGCTAACTTCTGTATATTCTATTCACCTCACCAGACATTCATGTTCCCAGGTTGTTCATTAATCCACAGTCAAAATATTTAGCATCACAGTGGCCTCTTTTTTTTTTTTTTTTAATCCAGGATGTCCTGAGAAATTGAGACGTTAGTGGAGTGAGCTCAGTGGCACTACTGTGGTTTTTATGGTCATTTTCTATTTTCTTATATATTTTGCATCATTCTGAGTTTTTACATTTTGGCCAAGGCAACACTGCATTGTCACTGGCAGCAAACCTAGCTTTGCTATCCCTTGTGGCAGGGTTGTTGGGACTGGACATATCCTATTGACCACCCCAGACTCCAATGATGCTTTTTTGGGGCTTTAATATTCTCCCATTTAGCTAGTTTTAAGTTGGTTAACTCAGGGGCCATGCACATATCAGCGGCTTCATTAAAACTGGAAAAAAAAATCTGTGCACACACAAAAGTCACAGAAAAAGCAACACGTCCACACAGATCCACAAACTGCTGAAAGCTAGGCCAGTCTGCAGAGATGTTTTGGGGCTTTTTTTTTTTTTTTTTTTGCAACACTATACATACTAGATTCCCTTTAGAAGAAATATGTGGAGTTTTAGTGTATTTTTTTCCACTTTTTAAAAAAATATAACAAGTATGAGTGAGTCAAAAAATAAAAATAAACCAACTTAGTCCCTGTGTCTGGGTTTGTCGGGGGTAATACAAAAAAAAATTACTGACAGTAGGTTTTGAACATTTGATAAGCTGGAGGAATCTTCAGTCATAACTTTCAGAAAATAATGACAAGTGAGGAAAAAAGGTGACTTGATATTGGGCTGAGGAAAAGCTGGCACGAAGCGGGATTTAAAACATTTTTCTTTGTGTCAGCTGCCTCTACAGTGGACTTTTTTCATCATTTAGCAAGGTAAATATTTTCTGGATGCAGTTCAGTCTGTAAATCCTCCTTGGCTTTATATTTGACAATTATTTTATTTATAAAGCAGCATCTGTCATTAAAAAAAGTGTTTTACAGATGTCGGTTAACAGCGGCTTTTAAATATAATCCTAACTATATACACATCACTCTTAAAATTTAATAGACCTGGGTCTGACCTGTTGTGTTTGGTTTGGATGAAATCTGTTGTGAAGTGGTTCTATTATGTTACCATTCCCTGGCATCCCCATGCACACAGAGGTTTTACAGGCACCCCGGAACAAAGATTTCACTCTGGAGCCTGTTTTCAAACCGTGACACTTTCACATCCCTAAAATCCCTGCATCATACTCACGGAGAGTCAAACTGTGAAAACCAGTTTGGGGTAAAAACGCTGCTGTGTGCACGGCCCCTCAAACTGTGTCCAAAAAGTGAAGCTAGCATGACACCGACCAAGGATCTCAGTAGTGACGAAAGAGGGAGGGTGGGGCGAATTGGGGTTCATTAGCATTTAAAGAGGCATTCACTGAAATGGGTCACTGCAAGATTTAAACCCTGAGTTGACACCTGTGGGAACTGTGTCAACATGTGAAAAAGGGCATATTATGTCCCCTTTAAAGTATCATATGATATCATTAACCACTTCACGCACCATGTCCTTAAAGCCTCCCAGCACAGCAGCGGTAATGATGCCCAGGAAGAGGGCCACAATATTGAGGACAGTGGTGGACCACAGTAGGTGATGGAGGTGAACAACATCCTGACAGCTGCTCACATCAGTGTATTCGTGATAGCCTCCAGGGACCTCCCCACGGCTCGGCCAGTGGGTGAAAGAAAGAGAGAGAGAGAGAGAGAGAGAGAGAGACTACAGTCAAGCCATAAAAAACAGTGACATCATTCAGCAGCTTTTCAAGATGCACCAACATGATTGTGAACTTTTGCGAAAGATGCGGCACACCCAGATGACGGCATGTAAAAATATCTCATCCAGACACAAACATGCAGAGGAATTGACACCCTAAAACACATTTCTGCAATGTGTTCTATTAAAAACTGCACATGAAAAAATAATGAGTTGATCAATAATGGCCATTAGCAGTCCAGAAAAGAGGGACCTACTTCCAAATCATGGATGATTTCCTAAACTTTTTCAAAACATCTTTATTCTGAAGTCCCATAAGAGGATGTTCTCTGAAACAAAGGTTAAAAAGAAACATTCTTGTTCTAAAACCATCACTGCTCCAATGCAACATGACTCTCCGATAGAAAGGAACACAAACATTGAAATCCAAACAACAAACGAAACGCTGCACAGCAAGAAGCCACTGATTCAGAGCACTGTCAGCAGTTTGACCCTTAGGGCATACTCACTTCCCACAGTTGTAAAGTTCACAGCAGTAACACGTGTTGTTCTTCACATGTAGGTTACAGGAGGCCCGTGATGTCTGACAGGGCACCTGAAAGTCAAACACCGTTTCATTTCCATTCACTTTGAGGCTGTTCAGGAATCTTTACTATGTCCGTCATGATTTATTACGACAAGTATAGCATTGCTGAAAATGGAATGAAAATATTGTTCTTACATCACGATCAGATACTGTCTCACTGGAGTGAAACTGGCAGCCACCGGCATACAGAGGTCTGAGGTCCTGCAAGAGCATGAATGAGATTATAAAAACGTTTATATCTAAAAACATGCACCAAACTAGAGAAATGAGCAGAGAATGGCACAAAATGGCACAGAGGGGCTGCACGGTGGCGCAGTGGTTAGCACTGTGGCAGCACAGTTTAACCTCGGCCGGGGGATTGCGGGGATCGTGAGATCGTGGGTTCGAGCCCTGCCCCCAGCCAACAGTGATCTGTGTGGAGTTTGCATGTTCTCCCCGTGTTGCGTGGGTTTACTCCGGGATTTCTCCGGTTTCCTCCCACATGCCAAAAACATGCAGGTTAGGGATAAGGGGCGCTTGCGCACGCAGCGACCGGCAGCTGGTGGCTTGTCACCAGACTGCAAAACAAATCTACCTACGGATACAAAATAGGTAATAAAAAAAAAATAAATAAAAAACTGATACTATTGCCTAGGGTGGAAGAAAAAGTCAGTCCAGTGTAATATCGCGATAGTTTGTGGAGGTAATACTGTATAGATTCAAAGATACCAGGATCATCATACTTTATTAAAACTACTAATATATGTTGCAAATACAAACTTACCTATTTAGGTACTAGTCACACCATCTAGTGACTTTTCAGTCCACTAGATGGTGCTAAATGATCACTGTTTGGTTAGGTCAGCACTGGAAAGGGCTGACTCCTGAGATGTAGCCTGAAGCTGAACAAGACAAAGACTGGGATACAGTCAGGATTGCAATACTCAGTATATTGCAAGATCGTGATAATATCACATTGTGGCCCAGGATAATATTGTATCGTAGTAGTAGTAGTTTGGTATGGCCCTTGACACTTCGATATTAACACACCATTCCCGGCACGCCGGTCCAGCCTCGTAGACAGTGTGATATCCACCTGACATCGCGGTCTGTGGGCAGTAGAGTGGAGCAGCAGTGGAGGACCAAATGGTCCATATCTTGAGGAGCTTGGCGACAGTTACGGCAATTTGGAGAGTCATGATATCACCATTTATGGAGATTAGCGACAGTCCGCCCACTCTTTGATGGTCTTCTGTTTTCCTGCACTCATTCACGTCTCGATAGGGAGAAAAAGCCAGGCAGTGGTTTAGTAGGGTCAACAACAGCTTCACCTCCCTGAGGGAGATTCAGCTCCCACTCTCGTTTCCAGGCTTCTGACAGGTTGAAGTTTGATTTTGCAGTTTTCGAGAAGTGCTTGCGAGATTTGAGTCTGCTGGTGTTGGGGGCAGAGTCTAGCACCCTCCTCTGTGGTGCTGCTTCGTCAAGCAGCTGAATGTGTCTGGGTCACCTGTTCTCTGCACAGATGAGGGGAGTGATTGCTGCCATCGTTGAAAGCCATGCTGTGGGGGTGGCTTTAATGGCACCAGAGACAATTTGCATAACTGAGTTCAGGTGGACATCAAGTTTATTTGTGTGAGCACTACGGCACCACACTGGTGCACAGTACTTGGCGGCACTATAGCATAGTGCCAGGGCTGAGGTCCTAAGCACTGATTGCTTGGCACCCCAGTTGGTCCCTGCAAGTTTTCTTATTATTGCACATCTCTTTTTGAGTTTTAGTGCAACGTACTTACAATGTGGTTTGAAAGTCAATGCTCCGTCAAGAATGACTCCCAGATATTTTGGTGCTGCATCAGAAAGAAGACCAAAGCGGTGCGGTGGAGCAGTGGTTAGCACTGTGGCAGCACAGCAAGTCATCAGTGAACTGTGTGGAGTTTGCATGTTCTCCCCATGTCTGCATGGGTTTACTCTGGGATTTCTCCGGTTTCCTCCCACAGGCCAAAAACATGCTGGTTAGGTTAACTGAAGACTCTAAAGTGGCCCTAGGTGTGAATACAGTATGTGTGTGAATGGTGAAGGGATAGCGTCGTACCGTGGCTGCTTCATCCATCCAGGTGAATGCCCTGAATTTCCCCTCTGGGGATCAATAAAGTACACAAAATCAAAAAAAAAAAAAAAAAAAAGACCAGGTAAAAATGGTACTTTCCGCCTTCTAGCCTGGTGCTCAGCATAATAGAATGGGGAAAGTAAAGTTAGCACACAGAGCTACCAGAGGACTGACCCCCCCCCCCCCCCCCCCCACTGTAGCTTTTACTACTTACAGTAGCTGTGTAGCCTAGGGTCATGAAACAGAGCTAGGTGCCACCTTACGCCATTGGCATGGGAATAACTTAACTTATCAGAAGGAAGGATGGTTCTGCTGATGTGGTTGCAGACTTGGAGTACATGGCTTGCTTGATGGTTATCCAGATGGAATTATTGTATCGTGTGGCCTCTGGTGATTCCCATTCTTACTATCTCCAGACTTCATGCTTAATATCCTTTTAGCAAAATAAAATAATTGTAAAACTTAGCAAAAGCATTAGTCTTTATTTCCATGGGCAAAGGACCACTGAGACAGTAAAATTAACTGTCTTTTGATGATGATGCTTAAAAACCACAAAAAAACAAATACATGATCTCTTGTGTCATGATTTTAAAACGCAAGTATACACATACACATTAGCACCTCAATATCTGGATTGTACCTCACAACTTTTTCATGTCATAGCCAAGTGTTTTTCTACTCTATATATTTACCCCAGTATCTACATTTCTTCACTGCAATAACTTGTTTTTCATGTTCTCAGTTCAATAGTTCAGGTGTTTGACAATACCGCCTAGTGTTACTTTATTACTGCCATAATTATGCATACACCCATATTTCTGTCTAGAAGGCAAAATTTGTATATGTATCTATAGATCCTAATTCCAGTGAAGTTGGGACGTTGTGTAAAATGTAAATTAAAAAGAACACAGTGATGTGTAAATCCTTTTCAATCTATATTCAATTGAATACACTACAAAGACAATGGGCTCTATTTTGATGGTCATCCACGCACTTTTCTGACAGATTTTCCCCCGTACGCCAGTGTTTTTGTAAGTTTCTGTGAGCGCATTGTCTGTTTTTTACGCTTTCTCCACCACTCCTTTCCTCATTCCCCCCTGTCGGGTCCCTCATGGGTAAAACAATTTAAAGTATTAAAAGCTATTACTAGAGGAGTTTATAAATAATATACAGTGCATACAGTATATACTGTATGTACTATATAAAGGTCCTTTTGGCAAAGTAAATCTGTTTGGCACAATAAGGGAAGCAGATTTCTGTTCTGCTCACCTAGCTGCTTGACAGGACAGGGGGGAAAAACTCAAAGACAATGGGCCCTTTGCACACTTTTCCAACAGATTTTCCGCCATACGCCAGTGTTTTTGTAAGTTTCTGTCAGCACATTGTTTTTTATGCTTTGTGTCACGCCATCAAATTACCAGTAGACAGTGCGCCTGCTCTGCGCTGGGAGGAGGAGAGTCATTTCAAAGAGGTGTGGCGGCATGCAATCTAATGCGCATTACTATTCTAGTGCATTCCATGAGAATCTGCTTTTGATCAGAAAAAAGGAGATCTATTGTCAGAATCTCATAGTTTAATGATATTTCAGTGGCTTGTTTTGAAATCACGCAGCTCCGGAGCTCATGAGGAGCATGCGCTGATCTTTTTTTTATAGAGCGAGTGGTGTAAATGGTAAAAGGTGTTCACTTACACAGTGCTTTTTCTCATCTCTGGATGACCAAAGCGCTTTACAGATCCTGCTATCCACCCATTCACGCGCACATTCACACATTGATGGCAGCAGAGCTGCCATACACACACACAGGTGCTAGTCTGGCCACCCGGAGCAACTGGGGGTTCAGTGTCTTGCTCAAGAACACTTCGACATGCAGACTGCAGACTAGGGATGGGCATTCGGTGAAATTTTCTTCACCGATCATCGGGAGAATTAATGATTAATAATCGGTTAATCATTAACATTTTTAGGTACGTAACAAGGCAGGTAGACTACATTAGAACATCAGGAATCAGCACGGAGAGCCCTCGGGAATCTCGCAAGCTGATTGGCCGAGACGTTTCACCCCGCAAGCTGATTGGCCGAGACGTTTTACCCAGCTTCTGTCCCTGCCGAGCGGCCACCCAACAAACGAAGACCGCATTCATTGCTCTATCGCTCGTGTTACTTAGTCTAGCCGCGCAGAACTTTTTGCTGTTCTCTTGTGCCATTTTGTGCGAAATAGTCTTCCCGTCGAGCCACTACGCCGCCTCCTGCAGCTTCCCTCGACGTGTGTACACCGAATCTTCATGACCTTCTCAATAAAGTTTCTGAAAAAAAAAAAAGAATCTTCACGACCGCCATTACTCAGCGCGCAACCACTGTTGGCGGTTTCTTCGCGTAATAAGGGTGTTCCATGGACCCTGTCGATGAGGTATATTTGTATGCTGCATTGCAGTGATTGCAGTACACCTGGTCATTTTTTAAATTGAAATGGTCCCACGCAACACTTCGCCGTAACCGCTTCATGATTTGGCGATTGCCCTACGGAAGCCCGCATGTATCAACTGAGGCACGCCAGGGTACGGCGATGGTGTAATGTTGCCCCCTGGTGCCCAAATTTTGCCATTGCATTGTTTGAGGACGGCCGTGCAGTAGGCCTAATAACCTCGGATTGTTTTAAAAAAAAAAAAAAAACGGTTTGTCGACGAAAATGAACTTCCTCGGTGAAATTCTTAATGATCAATTATCGGTTAATCGGTAAATTATGCCCATCCCTACTGCAGACAGAGCGGGAATCGAACCCATGACCCTCCGATCAGTAGTCGGTCACTCTACACCTGTGCCACAGCCGCCCCCAGAGTGGTAACATTCATCATCTAATCGCCCATCATTTTAATTATATGATGATCACACACTTTTTTTTAAAATTCCATCTACACTCTCATTTTAATTGCGGCCTTACCATTGAGTCTATAGATTAGGCATTAATGTAGGATTTTTTGGGGGGGAATGAATGAATGAACAGGCAGTGTGACGTGCAACAATGGGGGGGGGGGTAGTTTGATGAGTTGTATTCCATTCACATTTTCGTTTTCATCATGGACATGGACTCATTGGGGACTAATGTGTTTATTTTTTAGGAGAATAAATGAATGAACAAGGAGTGTGTGGTGTTGTACTTTTCACTGTAAAGTGCAAATTATGCACCTGCATCGACAAAACGCAGCTGTGACGGCATTTATGCAGCAGTGACATATGTTCCTATTGTGTCGCCCGACGTGACCTCTACAAAGAAGAAGTGCATGTCAGCGACCCAGGCTGTAAGAGCTGTGATTGGTCTGCTTTGTCTCACCTCCTTCACATTTCCTGGTTCTGGCTGCTGTTGTGCTCTGCCTGTTCACGGCGGCACAACTTCCAAGGTGAGTTGGTTAAACAGCGGTCCAAATTCAAAAGAATATTGAGCTAGTAAGCACATATAGAACATTTTGTGGCTCATCACAACCCCAGTAATGACACAGATTGTCAAAACGGCAGTGGCGGTGGTCACATGCACCTTTTGCTCTGACTTCTCTTTTTCTCTGTGCAACGATAGTATTAAAAGTTGCTTTTTCTTAACATTTTTCAGCTCCAACTCCATCACAATCTGCTCCTGTCCGTCACTATTTCATAAACAAAAACACAAGACAAACACAAATCACTACACACATCGGCTGAAACCCGTTTTGGTAACGGAACAAAGCATTTCACCCAACACACAAGAAACAAGAGCACTCTGAAGCAAGTGCAATATCCCCCACCTCCGTTTACTTTGAAGATCCCAATACTTACTGATGGAGAGCAGTTTTCAACTTTTCAATATAATTACTGTGGCAGAACCAAATTATGATAAACCCATCATCCACGAACATACAACAAAGTATACGACCCACAGCTGTAGGGCAGGATCCCGAGGTGAACCTGTGTAGCAAGTTTGGTGATCCTAGCTTTATTTGTTGTTGAAGTATAGTTTATAAGCCATTATGATGGTTCCTGTCAACCTGCTGTCAGATCTTGTCAGACGGTGGATTTCTGTGTTTTGGTGCTCGGTTTTTGACTACTTTTTTTGGCTTTTGAAAACTGAATTTGGATTACAGACTGGACATCTTAGTTTCGACCCCTGTCTGACTTATGTAGCATCATCTCACTTTGGCTCAGCAACAATTATTCTTCTGCTTAAAGACATTTTGTTTCATCCAGGAATAACACAAAGAAATGGATTTTCTTCCCCCAGGCCACAGCTGAAATCCTCCTTCTTTTGTTAAAACCAACCTAAGGAATGTCCCCAATGTCCGGCTTCACTTTTATTGCCCCCATAAAACATGCAACAGATCCACGACTCAGCTAATTTCCTTAAACTCTGGACATGCTGGATTTAACCAGTGAATTTTAAAGTACATTATTACACACTCAATTCTAAACCTTCTTCTTTTCAGAACTATGAAAAGAAAATGGACTCTGATGCTTTAATGTGGAAAATCCATAATATGTGTGAAATGCATTAATCTGTGATTTTATATATATGCATGTTAATGTTTAAATGAATGTTTATTCCTGCATGTTGATTTAGAAGCACTGCTTATAATTTATACTAATCACTAAAGTTATCTTAGTTTAATACATAAAGGGAAATATTAACTTCCAGTATGTATCAAAGTTTTGCCTCTAAAACCATGTGACTCCAGCAGCCAACCTCTACATGACAGCTCTTCATCCCAAAGAACTCCAAACAATAGACTGTTTGTTCATTGGACTAAAAGTTCATCGAGCCCGCCCACGAAGGACGCTCATTGGCTGAGATCCCGGAAGCCCGCGAAGCTCAACGGGACTTAAATAACAGAGGGACCCCTGCTTCTGCCTCTTTTCGGCTGCTCTCTCTTTTGCTCCAGATCCTCTTTCCGGCTCCCCCTTTCTCTGATCATCTCTATTGTCTACACACAGCAAGGAAGAACAAAGGACCGTCTGAACAAAGACTTCGACCACGTGTCGCTTTTCTGAACACAGAGCAGATAACTCGTAATTTGTTTATGTAACGTTGTATTTTAATGTCTTTTTCCTTTTCTCTTAAATGCCTAGGAATTCCTATTTCTTTGAGCTCAATTCTTAATCGGAGTTAAACTCCAATTTTTATTCATCACTTTTTCTTTGTTAAACTTTCTGTAAAACCCCCGTTTGTTTAATTTTAATGTAAACTTTAATCTTGACTTTATATTTTTTTTTATATTTTTCTTGACCAACCACACACCAGAAGCTATAATTTTTATCTAAAGTCCGAAAGTTTTCTTTTCTAATTTGAAATCGGATTAGATATCTCTTAATTATTATCGAAGACCTCTTGAGAAGACGCAGCTCCCACATCGCGCAGCTGAGGAATCAGCACGTTTCTGCAGGATTTCAACCATCGAGATCCAACTTACGATCTCATGAATATCATTCATCGTCAAGAGAATATTTGCGGGACAAATATTCTGGGTTTTGCCCCTGAACAACACTTCAAAACTTCATGAGGACGACGACAGAACCATCATCACTGAGGATCACGTGAGCTGCAAAAACTTTAATTCATCTGCTGAATTAAACTTGAGGTTCGGTAATAATTTGTGTATCTAATCAGATGCAAATTAAGAAGCCCTTAACATAACTCTTCTTTTCATTAAAATTCCGTTTTTATTTTCTTAAGATCAATCAAGGACTTTTCATATAATTAGTAAACTTTCTCCATAAATTTGCGGGGTTTTTTTTTATAATCGGTTAACTCAAACTGATAGAAATTCATTTCTCAGTTTAACCCTGGTTCCGAAAATATTGACATTGTTAATCTATCATTTACAAGATTGATTTTATGATTAAGGAAATTACTGCAATGTCTGTTAATCATTTCGTTTAATAAATATTTAAAAATGAGAGAAGTTGTTGGGAATTTATTTCATTCTGAGTCTGTTCAAACACAGGTATCGAATTCACGGAAAATTTTTGGGACTGATTATTGATTAATTTATTGAATGATTAAACAGGTATAAAGTGAAATTAAAGATTAAATTGCTTCTTAAATATAGAAGCTGGTGCCCCTTACGAGTGTTATTAACTTTTCTGATGTATATGAAATGAGATTTGATCTCAGATTCCAATACATCAATATAAATTAAATAATTCATACCTGATCATATTTATTATTTATTAATATTTCTATTTTATGCTACAGATTTATTGGCATCCCGTGTGAAGGCCTGGTTGAACTTGACACGACTCAGAATGAAAAAAAATTAATACATAAGCTGTGTGGGATTTTGGTCAATTTTAACTCACAAAGGTGCTTCATTGTCTGCAGCCAGTCTATTGTCTCTGTCTCTGTCTCACGAGGGGGAGGAGGTGAATTTGCCCCCCTGATTACTGCTGTGTGTGTGTGTGTGTGTCTGCTGACTAAGAGAAGGTGGGGGTGAAGAGACCCCACTGCACCCTAGTCAGTTTAGTTTTTTCAATGCATGCTTAAGCGTGATTACACGCTGAATAATTAAAATAGGCCTGGGAACAAAATAGCGAAGAAATCCTATTTGTTCTCCCCATTAGTTCAACACCCCGCAGGTGAAGCAAACCCTTGGGGGATTTAATTGAATTAACCATTGTATAAACTTGTTGAATAAAGTTAAGGGAGACCAAAGTTTTCCCGCCTTTGGAAAGCAAGGCGTGGTTTTATGGACTGAAGCTTGAGCTGCATCCATGTGGCACGTGCACGCTCAGTCGCGCACGTGACCGTCAAGCTGTGCAAAAAAAAACTGCGCATGTGTAGATCGGCTCAGCGACGCCATCTTAAGTCTAGGTAGAGTTCCCTGTAGCCGCCATTTTGAGTAGAGATCCTTGACTCCTTGTGACGTCATTGGGTTTCCTCTTCTGGAAGTGCAGACGAAAACTGCCTCCATCTTGTGGTGAAATATAGGGACTGCAATTTTTACTTAAACTTCTAATCTTTAAAGGCGATTTATAACCAAATTAAGTCTTCAAAGTAACTTCAAAGCAATTCATATTATTCAGAATAAACTAAATTTAACACTAATCCAAACTTTTATGCCAAGAATAAAAGGAAAAGGACCTGTTGGCTTCTGAAAGTTTTTTCTCAGTGGTGAAATCCCACTCATTGCATAGATACCTATAGCAGGAACATTTATAAACACCCCTATTGTATTTAATCACTTATATAACCACATATTATAATCTTTTAAGCTAAAAGCAAACATATTTACACACTTTTAAGCAAAAAGTTGCAAACTTTGAAGCTATACGTGTGCTTATTTTGCTGTTTTTAAATGTGATATGGTGTGATTCCCTTCCCACAGAAACCCAGTTTTAGCTTAAGGATTCTAATGCTGATGTTTACTCAAGAGTAGCATTAAAGTAGGATTAGTCCTGTGCATTTTAACAAATTTACAGACTTATTGAATATTTATAATTTTTCCTCTTTCTCAAATTTAGGAAACCACATCAAGCAATTAACACTTAAGAGAAGCTCTAGGTGTTATTTAAACTCATTGTATCATTTCTGATTCATGCTTTCTCTACAGGAAAAGAAAAACATTTAACCAACCAGCATAATTTTCAAATTTTTCCCAGAATTTAAAAGAAAAGTCAAAAAGGTGCAAACATTGATTACTCTGTAAATAAGAAATTTATAGATAACAATCAAGACAGATCACTATTGGCTTCAATCCTAAGAAATCCTTGGACACCAAATGTTCAAACAATTCACTTGTTTCTAATTTGTAAATATTTTAAACAATTAATGCTTCAAATGAAAATAGGCTTTAACAAATAAAACCAAAGGAAAGCCTTAACTTTAAAAGAAAGTGGAAACATAATCTTAAATCTTTAAAGCATTTAGCCTCTTTTCTTTTTGTATTTCTTTTGTAAATAAAATCTTCACTTTCAAAGTGACATTCTGCAAAATTCCAAAGCTAGTTATTGATGACAAATTCCAATACTAGACTTTGAAAATCAAAGGAAGGAAGTCAATCCACACAATTGAAATTCCTGATTTGTTTTGTGAAACAAATTCAATCCAATTTCGCTTCAACTTTAGTCATCAACATACGGTTTCAACAAACGAATTAACTGAAGCATTTCTACATTTCTAAATAATTTCAAAATTCTGTTTCCCATCCTGCAAGCCTACAAGTTGAAACAAATTCTAAAGGAACTTTCAACTATCACGGTTGTGAAATAAAAATCTCAAGGTTAAACCTTGTTGAACAAATTTAAGAATAATCAAGTTGAATTTTTTTTAAAAGCTAAATAACAACAAGGATCAAACATGACGAGTCAACAGACAACCGACCAATTTACCAAACTGGATGACCTTCAAACAACATTGGAAGCATGGACTTCTAATTTAATTTCTAGCTTCACAACACGGGTCAAGGAAACACCGCCCGAAGAATTGGAGCAACTCGCTGAAGAACTTTTGAATGAACACACTGAAAAACCACCAGAAGGCAAGGACCTCACCAGTGTGTTAGGTAAGTTTGCGCTAACATTAGTCGCAAGATTAAAGGTAGCTGAGAACGAACTAGCAAATCAACAAACAACGATCCTATCTCTCCAAGAAGAGAACGAGACACTGAAAGGAAATTTGGAACAATCTCAAGAGGAGAATGACAAAACTCAAAATCAACTGGATGAAGCATTACAAGATTTGGACCGTGCAGAGTCACAAAAGGAACGGTTGATGCATAACAATGACGTGCTTCACCAAGACAACAATGAACTTGAAGATGCCCTTCAAGACACAAAGAAGGAACTCAGAAGAGTTGAAGGTCAACTTGAAAATGTGAAGAAGGACTACAAGGAATGTCAACTGCTCCTAAAGGAAAGACATGAACACCGGGACATCCACCGCGCTCCCTCGCCCGATTCCCGTTTCAAATACGGACGACTGCGTGGACAGCGTGCGTGTACCCCTTCAGACCGCGACCTTGACAAGATCGCGCAAAATATCACCAAATTTGATCCAGGACCTACGGGTTCACCTGATGCCAAAGTCTATTTACAGGACATTGATTACTACCTGCGCAAGTATCCTGATGCTACGACAGATGATCGCATCTATCTGATTAAGCTAACATCTAACAGGTCAGTATCAAAATTCATAGACAGACAGCCGACAAACATCAAAGCAGATTACATGCTGCTCCGCGAAGCCATCGAAAAGGAGTTCTCCGACGACTGCCTACAAGCAGGGCTAACCGCAGCCCTAGCCGTGAAGCAAGGACGCTCAGAGCCAACACAAGCCTACTACCAGAGACTCCAACTTGCATATTTTGGATCTCAAAATACACCAGGGATGGAAGAAGACCACAATTTCAAGACCCTCTTCATCCAAAACCTCCATCCCACTGTGAGTCATTACCTGGGAGTTACAGCTAACCCAAGGTCAAACTCAATAAGTCAGCTGAGAGAGTTTGCACACTACGCATTCCAAAAACAGCAACAAAGTCGCAACAAGCACGCTGAGCCTGCCACAGTGCTAGCTATTAGCGATGCATCTAACACCTTCGAGTTGGAAGGAGCCCCTTGCTCTACTCCACCTCTTACACCGCGAGTACATCAACAGCCGAAGCATTTTCCCAAGCGACCTCATCAAGGTCCAAACCACACTAGGTCCTCTGGATACCACTTTGGACCAACTTTGCGAAAACCCGACTACCGTCGTAGACCATATCCACGGGATAGGTCACGAGAACGCGATACGGACTACCATGATGACAGATACCGATACGAAGACACGCGTAACCGCGACAAATGGTCTCCATCCCATCACAGAAGCTCAGAAGCAGAGACCTATCACAAACCTTGGAAGGAAGAAGAAACTCCTACATTCAGTAGAGAAGATATTGAAATTGTCCAACACCTCCTAGCAGAGATTCAAAGCTACAAAGAGAATAAAACTGTTAACATTCTAGCTATATCAGCTGCGCCAACTCAAAACAAGTGTTCCAAACAAAGGAAACGCAAGAAGAAAATCCCTCATGCAAATGAGGAAGGACCAAAGGACTCAACGCAGTCCAGTGCTGTTATGGCAGCCCAACCACAGGTCACAGACCACTCCTCTAATGACATTTCGCAACTCTGTGTCGAACCACCGGTTCCACAATTCCTATGCAATTTAAACGAGAGGGGGGTGGCACGGAAATTCTACCTTCCACTGACCCTTGAAGACATGGTGTGTCAGGACGCTGTTTTAGACACCGCTGCTGACATCACTCTCATGTCACACACCCTTTTTGACAAACTACATGTAGCCGCTAACCGCGCTAATAAACATTTGAAACTGGAACCCTGTTCATTAGCCGTGCGACCATATGCGCTCACTAAAACAACCCTGTTGGGCGTATCACTACTAAACATGTCCATTGGACCCATGACCTTGACACATCCGGTCTATGTGTCCAAACTTGACGCCATTCCATTACTTGTTGGCAAAGACCTACTGAACCGTTTTGAGCCACTGATTGATTTCAAGAACCTCAAACTATGGGCTCAAACGCAACACCCTCACCCATTTGACCCAACAAGAACAACTGAATCACAGTGCTTTGTTCTGAACACTTTGGACACCCGAAGTCTCACACAACTAGCACTGTTGGAACAACTGCAACCGATTGAAAGCGACCGCCAAGACCAAGGTGAGTACTGTCCTAAAGAAATCAAAAGTCACCTTCAAATACAAGGTCAAGCCAAACACTCAAATGACCTTGAAAACTCAATGGCCGAGCAGGAAACCCCAAACGGCCTTCTTAAAACCCTTGATACCCATGATTCAATGGTGGTGTCACATTTTGAAACCCTCCCACCCGCCCATGAGGCCTGCATGGTCACAAGAGCCACACCTACCTGCTCTCTAGACCCTCTAAAACCTCAACTTTTTGCGACAACGAACCCAACTTTTGCAAACGCAAGGCGCACACTCACTCAACCTTGCAACCAAATGATCCATGAAACCGTCAAACACCGGTTGGATAAAACGGTACATGCGCTACCCGCATCTAAACCCTATAACATACCAAAATTGAAACCACTTCATGCGATACAATCTTCTCTGCAGCTATGCAATGGCACTCCTGTTCATGCTTCCGATGAACCATCATCGCCACCGCTCAGAGTTCCTCGAAACCAGAGGGGGGTGATGACTGCCAATGCCTATAACACTCCAGCTGCAGAGCACAAAAGCGTCAAAACGACATACAAAGCTCCCAAGTCTGTATTTCAAAAACATTCGGACCGAGTCGCCAAACGACAGAAAGCGTACAACGATCAAAAACTCTCGCATGACAAACTGCGAAGGGGGGACAAGATCTTCCACCCCACATTTGTACCGCAGACACCTGAAATAAATTTACGGGAAAGGAAAATCACTCCTAAATTCCTGCCCAAGCGAATGAATCCACACATTATCACCAACAAACTTTGGCCACTCAAGTGCCAAACCCAGGACCCCATTTCCAAATGGGCTCACCAAAATCAGAGTAACATTTACCAAAACCCCATGGGACTTGTCGGGTACAACACTGTCAAAGTAAGTCCATAAATAAGATTAAAATTAAACCTACGTCTGAGAAATAACTGTAGCTAACTACTAGCCTCAGGTACACTCAGTCAAATCTCTCCAAACAATTAGTTAACTGCATCAAACTTCCAGAAGGAAAGGGTATATTAAAACCATATTAGCCCTTAAACTAATTTCAAAGACCTCTGTAAAATCTAATAAACTTCAATCAACTTACTGTTATCAAATAGTACACGCAAATACATTCAACACCATTAGCTTGAGCTAATAATCTTAAAACTCCCATCAAAGGTGAAAAACAAGCACAAGGTTTAGAGTTTAATCTCTTAATCTCAATTCTGTAATTTCACAGTTTTGGGATCAATAAAGTACATCCATCTAAAAGAAATCTTTCCACCTCTAAGAGGAATTTTCATTTGCCAACCAGGTATCTAAAGAAAGATCAACAAGAAGATTAAGATCCAAAACCACTCACTTTTATGTTTGCCAAGATGACGGCCCTCCTGTTTATCAGTTTAGCCATCTGCCTAGCAATCACACCCACTGTTACCCAGTCAGAATTGGGCCAAGCCAAAACGAAAGGTCAAAGATCCTCGGGTGGATTCTTGATAACAGCCTCATCGTTAGAGCCTCTTGTTAACCTTAGCATGCCCACTGTTAACTCGGTCAACACCTCTAAACCGAAACGCCAGGTTGTCGAACCACAAATGGTTACCAAAATCTTACAAGACACTGTGTTGGTTTTGAATGCTTGCTCCGAAGCTTCAATCAAACTCAACAAGGTCTTGAACTCTTTGCTCTTTGTGTCAAAGGTTGACTATGCTCACACACAGCCAATGTCTATGTTACTCTCAGAAGTAGCTAGAAACATTAACTTTTCAGTTAACGCTTTAGCAATGAATATGCTCTCTCATCACATCCTTTTTGCAGTAAATCCAAATTTACTTCTCATTGCCATCCAAAGAATGATAACGACATCCTATGCCCACTCAGTTTTTCTGAACAAAAGCCTCAAACACCCTATGATTTGGACATCTGTGGAACCATGGTTTAGTCTAACTAAACAAATTCAATTTGAACCTCCTTGAGTCACCTCAGTATTGATTAGTCTGAATCTACCTCAAATATGAAAGAATTTTATTTTTGCTTTTGACTAAGATTTTTGGATACATGCTTGTGTATATACAAATAATCCTTTATACTTTATTTAGATTTTATGCACATTTAAACAGTTTTTGAAATTTTGACTAGATATTTTTCAGCAAACCCAAAACATTTATATCAAGTATGTCAAAACCCACATACTTCTAGTTCACTTTTTTTTTGTACCCAGAATTTTTAAGTCTTTACAGGCTTATACAGAACTTTAGCATATCCTAGACAATTATACAATGTTTATATTTGGTCACGCCAAAATTATTTTTGAAATTTCCAGAAGTTTTTCAGAAAACCAAATTTAAGGACCTACAATCAATCAATCAATCAATCAAAGACTTTATTCCAGACTCAAGGTCCATCAAAAAAAAAAAACACTTTGGAATAGGTACTGTTTACAAGTTTAAGACTTATCGACATCAGAACTTTAGTTCAGCATTTGGATCAAGCCTCGCCAAATTGGGATTTGATGCCTAGGATTGCTATCAACGCTGAATCAACGTCACCATTGATACCAGAGGGGGGACTGTAGCATCATCTCACTTTGGCTCAGCAACAATTATTCTTCTGCTTAAAGACATTTTGTTTCATCCAGGAATAACACAAAGAAATGGATTTTCTTCCCCCAGGCCACAGCTGAAATCCTCCTTCTTTTGTTAAAACCAACCTAAGGAATGTCCCCAATGTCCGGCTTCACTTTTATTGCCCCCATAAAACATGCAACAGATCCACGACTCAGCTAATTTCCTTAAACTCTGGACATGCTGGATTTAACCAGTGAATTTTAAAGTACATTATTACACACTCAATTCTAAACTTTCTTCTTTTCAGAACTATGAAAAGAAAATGGACTCTGATGCTTTAATGTGGAAAATCCATAATATGTGTGAAATGCATTAATCTGTGATTTTATATATATGCATGTTAATGTTTAAATGAATGTTTATTCCTGCATGTTGATTTAGAAGCACTGCTTATAATTTATACTAATCACTAAAGTTATCTTAGTTTAATACATAAAGGGAAATATTAACTTCCAGTATGTATCAAAGTTTTGCCTCTAAAACCATGTGACTCCAGCAGCCAACCTCTACATGACAGCTCTTCATCCCAAAGAACTCCAAACAATAGACTGTTTGTTCATTGGACTAAAAGTTCATCGAGCCCGCCCACGAAGGACGCTCATTGGCTGAGATCCCGGAAGCCCGCGAAGCTCAACGGGACTTAAATAACAGAGGGACCCCTGCTTCTGCCTCTTTTCGGCTGCTCTCTCTTTTGCTCCAGATCCTCTTTCCGGCTCCCCCTTTCTCTGATCGTCTCTATTGTCTACACACAGCAAGGAAGAACAAAGGACCGTCTGAACAAAGACTTCGACCACGTGTCGCTTTTCTGAACACAGAGCAGATAACTCGTAATTTGTTTATGTAACGTTGTATTTTAATGTCTTTTTCCTTTTCTCTTAAATGCCTAGGAATTCCTATTTCTTTGAGCTCAATTCTTAATCGGAGTTAAACTCCAATTTTTATTCATCACTTTTTCTTTGTTAAACTTTCTGTAAAACCACCGTTTGTTTAATTTTAATGTAAACTTTAATCTTGACTTTATATTTTTTTTTATATTTTTCTTGACCAACCACACACCAGAAGCTATAATTTTTATCTAAAGTCCGAAAGTTTTCTTTTCTAATTTGAAATTGGATTAGATATCTCTTAATTATTATCGAAGACCTCTTGAGAAGACGCAGCTCCCACATCGCGCAGCTGAGGAATCAGAGCATTTCTGCAGGATTTCAACCATCGAGATCCAACTTACGATCTCATGAATATCATTCATCGTCAAGAGAATATTTGCGGGACAAATATTCTGGGTTTTGCCCCTGAACAACACTTCAAAACTTCATGAGGACGACGACAGAACCATCATCACTGAGGATCACGTGAGCTGCAAAAACTTTAATTCATCTGCTGAATTAAACTTGAGGTTCGGTAATAATTTGTGTATCTAATCAGATGCAAATTAAGAAGCCCTTAACATAACTCTTCTTTTCATTAAAATTCCGTTTTTATTTTCTTAAGATCAATCAAGGACTTTTCATATAATTAGTAAACTTTCTCCATAAATTTGCGGGTTTTTTTTATAATCGGTTAACTCAAACTGATAGAAATTAATTTCTCAGTTTAACCCTGGTTCCGAAAATATTGACATTGTTAATCTATCATTTACAAGATTGATTTTATGATTAAGGAAATTACTGCAATGTCTGTTAATCATTTCGTTTAATAAATATTTAAAAATGAGAGAAGTTGTTGGGAATTTATTTCATTCTGAGTCTGTTCAAACACAGGTATTGAATTCACGGAAAATTTTTGAGACTGATTATTGATTAATTTATTGAGTGATTAAACAGGTATAAAGTGAAATTAAAGATTAAATTGCTTCTTAAAGATAGAAGCTGGTGTCCCTTACGAGTGTTATTAACTTTTCTGATGTATATGAAATGAGATTTGATCTCAGATTCCAATACATCAATATAAATTAAATAATTCATACCTGATCATATTTATTATTTATTAATATTTCTATTTTATGCTACACTTAAGACGCCAATAACGGCATCTACGGACTGTGGGAAACGAGAGCGGAGCGGAGCGGACCGCCATTCAGCTAGCTAAACAGCTGTTTATTAGCTGTTTAGTCAACGTACATCGTCCGGGATCATGGGTCCCAAGAAAGCTCAGCAGACTGAGGAGGTGGATGATATTAAAAGATCGCTCGACTTCTTGGCTGAAGAGATTTCTGCTGTTAAGCTGCAGCAAAAAACATCCTGGGCCTGCTCGAGGAGGCGGAAGCGCTGCAGATCCAGAACGCCGAGAAGGACAAGAGGCTGGCGTATCTGGAGAGCAGAGTGTCGGACCTGGAGCAGTACACCCGGGTGAACGACGTGATCATCACAGGGCTCCACATTAAACCCCGATCATATGCTCGGGCGGTGGCCGCGGACAGCAGAGGGAGGCTCGATTAGCTGGAAGATGAATCCACGGAACAACAAGTGGCGGCCTTCCTGCAGTCCAAAGGAATCCAGCTGGACTGTAACACCATTGAGGCTTGCCACCCTCTGCCCTGGAAAAACAGTGACAAACCGGCTGTAATCATGAGGTTTGTGAATAGAAAACACAAGACTGCGCTGCTAAAACAAGGCAGGAAACTGAAAGGAACGAACATCTATATAAACGAGCACCTTACATAAGAAAACGCAGAAATAGCCAGAAAAGCAAGATACCTGAGAAAGCAGAAAAAGATTCAAAACACCTGGACATCAAACTGTAAAATATACATAAAATCAAATGGATCACTTGAAGGAGCCAAGGTTATTAACATCCGTAACATTATGGAACTGAACAAATATCAATGAATATTATGTACTGGAGTCGACAGCAACAAGAGACAACTGTAGGACACTGAAGGATTATACTCATCTGCATCAGGACATTTAACAACATGAAACAAAAGATCAACAAACAGGAACAACAGGAACTGAAAGTTTTTGAATATACGGATCACAACCCACAGGACGTAGCATATCACATAGACCCTGATAATAATTTATTTAGCTCCATCAATAATGACTGTAGTTACTACACGAATGAACAGTTTTACACAATGGTCACATCTGATTTCAATATTTCTATGATCCACTTCAACAGCAGAAGTCTCTATGCCAACTTTGATAACATTAAAGATTATTTACATCAGTTTAAAGAGCCTTTCAATATTGTGGCAATATCAGAGACGTGGCTCAGTGAAGAGAAAGGAGTAGATTTTACCATGGATGGCTATGAATTAAATTATATAAATAGAAAAGTGAAAAAAGGAGGAGGAGTTGCAATTTATGTTGACAAGAGCTTGCAATACAAGGTTGTTGAAAATTTGTCTGTAACTGTGGATGATTTATTTGAATGTATTACAATAGAAATCTGTCTGAACAATGTGAAGAATATGGTCGTGAGCTGTGTATATAGAACACCTGGATCAAACATTGATTTATTTAAGGTCTGGATGGAAAAAATGTATGCAAAACTAAGTCATAAAGTTATGTTCATCTGTGGGGATTTCAATATAGATCTTATGAATTCAAAACAACATAGTTTGACAGAAGAATTTATCAACACAATGTACAGTATGGGCTTACATCCAACAATTACCGGACCTAGCAGAATCACGTCACACAGTGCCACACTAATAGATAACATATTCACAAACATTATGGAAAATAATATCATGAGTGGGCTTTTATTGAATGATATCGGTGACCACCTGCCAATTTTTGTTGTCTATCAATGTGATTATAGGAAGAAAAAGTATACCAAAAATATTAAATATAGAAGAATAAGAACTGAAGAATCAATGTATTTACTGGCAAAGGAATTATCAATACAAGACTGGAAGATAGTTTGATGAAAATGATATAAATAAAGCATATGATAAATTTTTACAAATATTTCAATCATTGTACAATAAAAACTGTCCTATAAAACAATACAGTGATAGACAACAAAACAAAAATATTCATTGGGTCACCAAGGGGTTACTAAATGCATGTAAAAAGAAGAATATATTATATAAACAATTCATTAAGTGTAGAACAGTAGAGGCTGAGATCAAATATAAAAGATATAAAAATAAGCTTACTAATAAAATGAGGACTTGTAAGAAAGAATACTACAACAGAATATAAGAGGATACTAAAAATAACTTAAGAGGAATATGGCAAGTACTCAATGGGATTATTAGTAACCAACCTAAGAATGCTAATTATCCAGAATATTTTATTGAAAATGACAATTTGATAAATAATATGGAAGATGTGGTCAGTGGTTTCAATGAATTTTTTGTAAACGTTGGTCCTGAATTAGCAAAATCAATAGTGACACCAGAAACAAACAACAGTGGTTCTGTAAATGAAATAGAAGATAGAACTCCAACTACAATCTTTTTTGGGTGCAGTTACTGAAAAGGAAATTATCGAGACTGTGAGTAAATTTAAGAAAAAAAAAATCAACAGACTGGAATGAAATTGACATGACAATAGTGAAAAAAGTAATTGAGGAAATTGTTAAACCACTCACCCACATCTGTAACCTGTCATTTCAAACTGGTAAATTTCCAAACAAAATGAAAATAGCAAAAGTAATACCACTATACAAAACAGGAGACGGTCATTATTTCACAAATTACAGGCCGGTCTCTTTACTCTCACAATTCTCCAAAATACTTGAAAAAATCTTCACTAAGAGACTGGATGATTTCATTGAAAAACACAACCTCCTTACAGACAGCCAGTATGGTTTTAGAGCAGATAAATCTACATCTTTGGCACTGATTGAACTTATAGAAGAAATTACTAGTTGTATAGATCAAAAAAAAAGTTTGCTGTAGGAGTATTTATAGATTTAAAGAAAGCTTTTGAGACCATTGACCACAGAATTCTACTGAGGAAATTGGAAAGGTATGGGATAAGAGGGGTCGGACTGAGCTGGGTGGAAAGTTATTTAAGTAACAGACAACATTTTGTACAAAATGGTGAGCACAAATCACTCTTCATGGACATCACTTGTGGTGTGCCCCAGGGGTCAGTTTTGGGACCCAAACTCTTTATCTTGTATATAAATGACATATGCCAAGTATCAAAAATTCTGAAATTTATTTTGTTTGCGGATGACACAAATATCCTTTGCACTGGTGAGAATTTGCAGCAGGTTTTAGAGGTGGTCACAACTGAAATGAAAAGGTTAACGCAGTGGTTCAACAAATTATCTCTCAATCTGAAAAAAACAAAGATTATGTTGTTTGGAAATTACAAAATAAATCATGAAATAATGGTAACGATAGATACCAGAATAGAAACAGTACAGGAAAATAAGTTTCTGGGGGTGACGCTAGACAATAAAATCTGCTGGAAACCTCATATCAGTCACATCCGGGCCAAGTTGTAAAAATGTATAGGGATACTGGGGAAGACAAGACACATCTTGGACTATAAATCATTGTTCTTACTGTACAATTCACTGTTTCTACCTTATCTTAACTACTGTGTAGAAGTCTGGGGAAACACTTACAAGACCAACCTACAGTCAATATGCACATTACAAAAAAAGAGCTATAAGGATAATAAATAATGTAGGATATAGAGACCATACCAATTCGTTGTTTTTAAAGTCATATGTCATAAAGTTCATGGATTTAGCTAAATTTACGACAACACAAGTCATGTACAGGGCAATTAATAATCAACTCCCAACTAAGATACAAAAAAATATTCAAAAAAAGAGACAATAATTATAATTTGAGAGGAGACTTAAACTTCACAAAACATAAGATAGGAACAACTAAGAAAAGTATAAGATAAGATAAGATAAGATAAGATAAGCCTTTATTAGTCCCACAACGGGGAAATTCCAGGATTGCAACAGCACAGGGATAGCAACACTCAGAGCAACAATCAGAAGGCAAGAAAAAAACAAGCAAGCAAGAGCAGCTAATATACATATGTACGTATTACTATAAAATATATATATATACACACACACACAGACACACAGTGCAGAGCATTGTAGCTGGATGGAATAAATATATGAATATATGAACACACAGTGCAGAGCATTGTAGCTAGATGGAATAAATATGTAAATATATAAACACCCACAGTACGGAGCATTGCAGCTAGGTGGAATAAATATGCAAGTATATAAACACACACAGTGCGGAGCAATGTAGCTAGATGGAATAATATGTAGATGTATAAATATATAAACACACCCAGTGCTGAGCATTGTAGCTAGATGGAATAAATATGTAAATATATAAACACACACAGTGCAGAGCATTGTTGCTAGATGGAATGAAACAGCATAACCGTCTACTTAGTTATCCTACATGGTATGATTATGTGCCCATACATATTCTCACCCTCCATAGCGACCGGTAAGTTCCTAGTTGTATGCCGGAGGGGACCATTGTGTAAGTCTATTGCATCTTTTGCATTCAAAAAACTATTAGTTTGTTACGTCTTTTTGCTATCTCTGCGAGCAGCCCTGCTTAGGTTGTACAGTCTGACAGCCGTTGGTAGGAAGGACCTACGAAACCTCTCGGTTGTGCACCTGGGATGATGTAGTCTGCTGCTAAATGAGCTCCTCAGTGCATTCAGTATGTCCTGCATAGGGTGGAACTCGGACTCCAGCAGAGATGACAGTTTAGCCACCGTCCTTCTCTCTCCTATCTCCTCCATCGGATCAAGGCGCTGCCCCAGGACAGAGCTAGCTTTCTTAATCAGTTTGTTCAGTCTCTTCCTATCGGCTGCAGTAATGCCACTGCCCCAGCAGACCACTCCAAAAGTGATGGCTGATGCCACCACCGTGTCATAGAATGACTTCAGCAGCGCCCCTTGTACACCAAAAGACCTGAGTCTCCTCAGCAGGAACAGCCTGCGCTGTCCCTTCTTGTAGAGTGCATCAGTATTGTGTGACCAGTCTAGTTTATTGTTCAGATGAATACCCAGGTACTTATAGGATGTCACCATCTCGATGTCTGTTCCCTGTATATTTACTGGTACTGTGAGGGGCTGCCCATGCCTGCGGCAGTCCACCACCAGCTCCTTAGTTTTCCTCGCGTTGATCTGGAGGCAGTTCCGATGGCACCAGTCCACGAAGTCCTGGATAAGCCCTCTGTACTCAGCTTCATCTCCATTGGAGATGAGGCCAACGATCGCAGAGTCATCAGAGAACTTCTGTAGATGGCAGTGTGTTGTGTTGTGTGAGAAGTCCGCAGTATAAAGAGTGAACAGGAAGGGAGCCAGCACCGTTCCCTGGGGGGCCCCCGTGCTACTGATGATCGTGTCGGACACACAGTCCCGGGTTCTCACAAACTGAGGCCGGTTCGTGAGGTAGTCCAGGATCCATGATGACAGGTGCTGGTCCACCCCTGCGCGCAGCAGCTTGTCCTTCAGGATCATCGGTTGGATGGTGTTGAAAGCACTGGAGAAGTCAAAGAACATGATCCTCACCATATTCCCGGGCTTCTCCAGGTGGGACAGAGAACGGTGAAGGAGGAAGATCACCGCATCCTCCACCCCAATGCCATGCTGGTAGGCGAACTGGAGTGGATCCATCGCTGGTTCCACCAGGGGGCGGAGGTGAGCAAGGAGCAGTCTCTCCAGGGTCTTCATCAAGTGGGACGTCAAGGCCACCGGTCTGAAGCTGTTCAGGTCTTTGGGGTGGGAAGTTTTTGGTACAGGTACCACACAAGATGTTTTCCACAGCTGTGGTACCCTCCCCAGTTTCAGGCTCATGTTGAAGATATACGTCACAATCCCACACAGCTGGTCTGCACAGGACTTGAGGAGCTTTGCGCTGATGCCGTCCGGTCCCGGCGCCTTCCTCGCCTTGATCTTCCTCAGCTCCGTCCTCACCTGGGTCCTGGTCAGGGTCAGGATGGGGGGCTGTGTGTTGGGAGTGGGGGGGTGTTGGTGGAGTGGGGAGTGGGCAGCAGGACTTGATTTCTTTAGAGGCAGCAGTGGTTGTTGTGCAGTCAGGGGGGAGGGCGGTTGGTCAAATCTATTGAAAAACAGATTCAGGTTGTTCGCCCACTCCCTGCCCCCTGTGGCCTGGGGGGAGGTATTCTGGAGCCCCGAGATGGTTTTGAGGTTTCTCCAGACCCCGCTGATGTCGCTCTGTTGCAGCTTGTCCTCCATCTTCTTCCTGAAGCTGTCCTTGCCTTCTCTGATCTTTCTCCTCAGCTCCCTCTGTACGGACTTCAGCATCTCCCTGTTCCCTGACCTGAAGATCCTCTTCTTCTCTCTCAGAAGTGTTTTTATCTCAGGGTTGATCCAGGGTTTGTTGTTTGAGTGACGCCGTATGGTCTTGGTGGGAACGGATTTGTCCACACAGAAGCTGAGGTAGCCCGTGAAGGTGTGAATGAGGCCATCGATGTCCTCACCATGTGGATCGCAGAGCTGCTTCCAGGCGGTGGCTTCAAAACAGCCCTTTAGGGTGTCCATTGTCTCCTCAGACCATAACTCCACAGTGTGCATGGCCGGAGGTTGTCTGTGCACTAGGGGTTTGTACACCGGCCGGAGATGAACCAAGTTGTGATCCGATCTCCCGAGTGGGGGGAGTTGTGATGAGGTGTACGCCTCCTTAGTGTTTGCGTAGAATAAATCCAGTGTTTTATTGTCTCTAGTGTGGCATGTGACATACTGGGTGAACGTGGGTAGAATGGGAGACAGTGAAACATGGTTGAAATCGCCTGAGATGAGGAGAAGAGCATCTGGGTGTTCTGTCTGCAGCCTGCTGGTTACTGAATGGATGACGTCACGTGCTGTCCCAGCGTTCGCCGTCGGATTTGCATAAACAACAATGCAGATCACGTGTGAGTGTTCTCTCGGGAGATATGTAGGCCTCATGCTAACAGCTAGCAACTCAATGTCTTTGCTGCAGTATCGTTGTTTAACAGTGATATGTCCCGGTCTGCACCAGTTGTTGTTAACATACATTATCACTCCACCGCCCCTAGCCTTGCCACTGTCTGGTGTTCGGTCAGCTCGTATCATGTGAAAACCCTCCAGCTCAATGTTAGCATCTGCTGCTAGTTCAGTTAGCCACGTCTCAGTAAACAAAAGGAGAGAGCACTCCCGGTATGTGCTATCATAACGGGAGATAGCCGCTAGCTCATCTAACTTTCCCAGTATCGACCGTACATTTCCCATGACAACAGATGGAAGGGAGGGTCTGTACCTTATATTTTTTGTCCTCCGCCTTACTCCAGCCCGGCAGCCGCGGCGTTTTCGCCTCAGTTCTCTCGGTATGTCGAGTTTTTCCAATGGGACCGGGTGGCGGTTGAATGCTAGCAGCTGTTCTCTGCTGTATCGTATCCTGCTATAAACAGTGGCTCCGTCCACCGGCTCAGGAGACATTTAGGACAATCTGTGTGTCCGTGATATAAGTGGGGTGAAAAAAAAAGATGGATCAAAAGAGAGAGGAAGGGAAAAAGACTCGGAATCGAGCCGCTGTTGCAAAAGGCAGCCTACTCGTGTGGCGCCGAGAGAAAAAAAAAAAAAAAAAAGCCAGAACTATCCCTCTTATTCCAACCAGAATCTGGCCATGAGCCCTCTGGCCCATAGCCGAGCACAGAGTGTGGCAACACCTAAAGACCAGCAGCTGGCAGGTGTCCAAGGTTCATGCTATAACCAAGAGATGGTGGTCCCCAGGCCTCCTCAGGGACGGAAACCTCTCAGTCGCCAAAACAGCCTGTCGCAGGTGGGTGGAGGCTACCTTGGCAGCCCACCTCATCTCAGCCCTGTTCACTCTCTTTCCAGCCCCAGACGAGGATGTATGTATGTGCATATCTGTCAGTATGTATGTGCATATCTGTCTGTGGGGTGGGTTTGTGGAACAGTCTGAAGCCAGAACTGAAACTATGTACAAACAGAAATCAATTTAAAAATAGGTATAAACATTATTTGCTGAAAGAATATATGTTAGAAGGGTAGTATTTATATGTATGATTCAGTATGCTCACTCTGGGACACTATGGAATGGTGGGTGGGACAGCACTGTGTATATCTTTGTTGTTTGGGGCTGGTTTTGATGTATGGACTGTATGTATGTTGGGATGGACGGGTGTTAATGTTGATATGTACAAAATATAGTTAATTGTTTACTTGGAGTCTTAAATGTGGTAATTTCTATATATTTCACATGGGTTGTATTTATGGAAAAGAGGAGTTGGAATTAATAACTTCACTTCTTCCTTCTCCCTTTCGAACACTGTATACTGTAATGTCGGGGCTGTATTTGGGGGGGGGGGAGCAGCGATTTTCCCCAGCATGCTTTGCAACAGAGGACGTTATTGTATGTGTGTATTAAATGTTATTACTGAGTTATTATACTGCTGTGTAATTATAACTGTGTTATAATCACCCAGCAGTGTTTCATAGGCAAGATTTATTATGTGTGTGTAACCATGATTTAAGCAGAGGTCTGGGAGAATGACCTCCTCTCCTGCCTGTGCTCAGAGTGTGTGTGAATAAAACCTGTTCGTCACAACTATCTGCTCCTTTTCTTTGTGTGAACCTTGCATACGTCACACTGGTGTCAGAAGTGGGATGGAGTAGATGGAAGCCAGGATCAGAATGGAGATCCAGCAGCTGGAGCGATTCATTGCTCAGCTGACGACGGACGATGGGACCGAGACACCACCCCCGGGAGCCGGGAGGCGGGACGAACGAAGCGGCGGCGGACCTGACGGGGCCAGCGCACCCCGCCTTCTGCCTTTTTCAAGACAGAGCGGGCAGAGCAGAGCAAACCAGCCCAGCATCCCGCCCTTTTCAGGACAGGACGGGCTGGCGATCCCACGGCGATCAGGAGTGGCGATCGATCAGGAGGTGACTGTCCCATCTGTTCGGCAGCGGGCCAAGATTCCCCGCTTCAATGGCGAGACCACGTTGGATGACTACCTGACCCAGGTCGAGCTGGCCGCTGCGCTGAACGGCTGGTCACCAGAGGAAACAGCCGTGCAAGTTGCGCTGGCCTTGGAAGGGAGAGCTCTCTGCACGCTCTCTGATCTCCGGCCCGAGGAGCGCTACAGCTGGCCAGCGCTACAAGGGGTGCTCCGGAGACGATTTGGGAGAATGGCGGATGCTGAGCATGCCCAGGAACAGCTGACCCGCCGCCGTCGAAGCAACCAGGAAAGTCTAGGAGCCTATGCTGCAGACATACGGCTGCTAACCCGGCGCAGCTACCCAGATTTCGCACCGGAGGTGGTAGAGAAGCTCGCCCTCCGGAACTTCATCCAAGGTCTCCGCCCGGCCCATCTCCAGAGCCACGTACGGATCCACGCCGCGAGCGACTGGGAGACTGCAGTGGCAGAAGCAGAGCGGGTGGAGCCGCTGATGAATCGCACAATTGAAGCGCCAACACACAGTCAAAGAACCTTCCAGGCCACGGTGGAGAGCGAGTAGGAAGAGGAGGAATTACGGCAGACCATGGCGGTGCGTCCACAGAGAAGATGGCCGCGGCGGCGCGAGGAAGGGTGCTTCCGCTGCGGAGAGCTGGGACACATCGCACGGTACTGCCCCGCACCCACCCCACGACAAACTGGCCCCTCGCCGGCGTTAAACTAGATCGAGGTGGTGTGAACGGGGACAGGCCGCCTCCCGCAGATGTTTTCCCCGAGGAGCCGGCACCACGCGTGGGCCGAATTGGCCACTCTCCAGGGATGTATCTACAGTGCAGCTTGGGGAAGACGTGGATCCGGGCCCTGATTGACACCGGCTTTACAATCTCCTTGGTCCGACCCGGTGTGCTGCCGGGCACGAACAAGACGGCCCCACGGGGGTGGGAACCCACCAAGCGCTGCGTCACCACGGCTACCGGTGAGCGCGCCAGACTGAGGGGGCGGAGAGTTCTCGTGGTGGGGGTGGCCGGTCAGAACATAAGACACCCGTTCTGGCTGGCTGACATCCAAGACCCCTGTATTATTGGACTAGACCTGCTCACAGCCTGGAACGCCAAGATCGACACCGCTGGACCGTCCCTCCAGCTGGGAAACCGGACCATCACGCTCCACAGCAGAACCCAGAGAAGGAACACGGGGGCCTGCGCAATCGAGGGATCACCAAGACAGACCGGACCAGGCGGGCCACCGCGAAGACCAGACATGATGACGCCACCAGCGCGGGCAGAGAGAGCACGAACACACACAGGGACAGCAAGGGGAAGGGTCAATGTGTCAGCAGAGACGCAGCAGGCGGTCGAGGAATTATTTCAGCGGAGCTGCAGCGGGTTGGACCCGGAACAGAGACGCCAGCTGCGGGAGCTATTGGACTGTTATATGGGTGTTTTCGCCACGAAGGACGAGGAATGCAGCCGGACCGATTTGCTGCAGCACGAGATCGACACCGGTGAGACCAGGCCGATTCGACTCCACCCACGCCGGCTGCCCTTTTCAAGGCGGGCAGCAGCAGAACAAAAACTGCGAGAAATGCTGGAGGCAGATGTTATTGAGCCCTCCAGCAGCCCCTGGGCGGCGCCGGTGGTGCTGGTCAAGAAGAAGGACGGGTCGTGGCGGTTCTGTGTGGATTACCGGCGTCTGAATGATGTCACCCGGAAGGATTCCTACCCCCTGCCCCGCATCGATGATGCGCTGGACCACATCGCCGGCTCCAGCTGGTTCAGCTCGCTGGATCTACGCAGCGGCTATTGGCAGGTAGAGCTGTCACCTGAGGCCCGCCAAAAACCAGCCTTCTCCATCGGGCAGGGACTGTACCAGTTTAAAGTGATGCCGTTTGGACTCTGCAACGCTCCGGCCACCTTTGAACGCTTGATGGAGCGAGTGCTGGCTCACGTGCCCCGGAGTCGCTGTGTTGTTTACCTGGATGACCTACTGGTGCATGCAGCTGATTTTGACAGCGCCCTGTCAAATCTCCGAGAGGTGCTGGGTGCCATCCAACAGGCGGGGCTGCGGTTACACCCTAGAAAATGCCACCTATTCCGGCGGGAGACCGCCTTCCTGGGCCACGTTGTCAGCGCAGCGGGGGTCGCCACCGACCCAGAAAAAGTGGCAGCGGTTTAGAGACTGGCCAGTGCCGCGGAACGTGGGAGAACTGAGGAGTTTTCTTGGATTGGCCTCCTATTATAGGAGGTTTGTGAAAAACTTCGCCACCATCGCCAGCCCGCTGCATCAGCTGATGCAGAAAGGACGCACGTTTCAGTGGAGTGACAGCTGTGCTGCTGCTTTCTCCCAGCTCCGCGCGGCGCTCATCGGAGCCCCCGTCCTGCAGTATCCTGACCTGAACCGCCCTTTCATTGTGGACAGGGACGCCAGCAACCAGGGCATCGGGGCAGTGCTATCCCAGGAGGGAGAGCAGGGAGAGCAGGCAGTCGCTTTTTTCAGCCACACTCTCAGCAGAGCCGAGAGGAACTACTGTGTGACTCGCAGAGAGCTGTTGGCTGTCATTCAAGGACTGCGTCATTTCCGCCCGTATGTGTACGGGGGGAGGTTCCAGCTCAGGACGGATCACGCTTCCCTGACCTGGTTATTAAACTTCAAAGAGCCAGATGGACAGTTGGCGAGATGGCTGGAGGCACTGCAGGATTATAATTTCCAGATTGTGCATTGGGCAGGCCGCCTCCATGACAACGCTGACGCGCTGTCTCGGCACCCCTGTGCGACAGAGGAGTGTCGTCACTGCCAACGGGCTGAAGATCGGGACCAAATCGCCCCACGGGCTGCTGCTCTCCGGGCCGCTGCAAGCAGGAATCACGCAGCGACACGCAGCCCCCCCTCGGATGATCAGGCAGCTCTCCCCAGCGATGACGTCACAGAGGCTCTTGGCACGCAGCAGCTGCAGAGCGAGCAGGATAGAGACCCGGTCATTTCTCGGGTTTGGCAATGGCTGGATGCAGGACAGCGGCCCGCCTGGGAGGTTGTGTCACCACTGGACCCAGAGACTAAGGCCCTACACTCCCAGTGGGCCAACCTCCGCTGCCACGAGGGCGTGGTGTATCGACAGTTTCAGACTCCAGCTGGGCAGCGGCACGTCTGGCAGCTGCTGGTTCCTCGTCGACTCTGGCCCAACATACTCCAGCTGGTTCATGGGGCGGTAGGAGCGGGCCACTTCGGAGTGACAAAGACGCTGCAGCACCTTCGAGCCCGGTTCTACTGGCCCGGCTGTCATCAGGACGTGGAGCTCCACGTTCACCGCTGCGACACGTGCACAGCTCAGAAAGGGCCAACTCAGCGATCCCACGCTCCCCTGCAGCAGTACCGGGTGGGAGCGCCGATGGAGCGAGTGGGAGTGGACATCCTGGGCCCTTTCCCGACCACGGACCGGGGGAACCGGTACGTGCTGGTCGGGATGGATTATTTCACTAAGTGGCCAGAGGCGTACACGGTCCCGGACCAAAGCACCGCTACGACGGCATCAAAGCTGGTGGACGAAATGTTCTGTCGGTTTGGCGCACCGGAGGAGCTGCACAGCGATCAGGGTCTGAACTTCGAGGCGGAGGTCTTCGGAGAGGTCTGCAAGCGGCTGGGCATCTGGAAGACCCAGACCACCCCGGTGCATCCACAGAGCGACAGCCTGGTCGAACGATTCAACCGGACCCTCACCACCCAGCTCGCTATCCTAGTGGACCAGCGACAGCGAGACTGGGACCTGCATCTGCCTTTTGTTTTGTGGGCGTACCGGACAGCAGCTCAGGAATCTACTCGGTGCACCCCTGCAGCGCTGATGTTTGGACACGAGCTGCGCACACCGGTGGATCTGGTATTCGGTTCCCCCCCTGAGCCGGAGGTGGAGGGAAAACCCGGGTTGGATTATTTTTTTTGTTTGAAAGAACGTCACCACACGGTGCACGAACTGGCTCGGGAGGCCCTGGCAGCGGCAGGGGGTCGGCAGAAGAGAGCGTATGACTCCCGCTGCCAGGGGAGCGACTTTGCACCGGGAGATCGAGTCTGGGTTTTCTGCCCTGAGAGAAAAAGAGGACGATCACCGAAGCTGGCGAGCCATTGGTCGGGACCGTGCGTGGTTCTGCAGAGACTGTCGGATGTGGTGTACAGGGTAAGGCTTAGGAAAAGGGACCGGGTTGTGGTCCTTCATCGTGACCGTCTCGCCTCATATCAGCCATCCGCACCGCTGGTGGACGAACCGGAGCTTTCATCCCGACCAGATACCCCGACCGAGACTCAGATGAACACTAGGGGGCCTGTACGTGTTGGTCGCCGGCACCGAAGGCTGCCCCGACACCTGGATGAGTTTGTATTGGACTTTTGAACTGGACTTTAATTTTTCTGGGGACAGAAACCAGTCCAGGAGGGGGGCAGTGTAACGTCGGGGATGTATTTGGGGGGGGAAGGAGCAGCGATTTTCCCCAGCATGCTTTGCAACAGAGGACGTTATTGTATGTGTGTATTAAATGTTATTACTGAGTTATTATACTGCTGTGTAATTATAACTGCGTTATAATCACCCAGCAGTGTTTCATAGGCAAGATTTATTATGTGTGTGTAACCATGATTTAAGCAGAGGTCTGGGAGAATGACCTCCTCTCCTGCCTGTGCTCAGAGTGTGTGTGAATAAAACCTGTTCGTCACAACTATCTGCTCCTTTTCTTTGTGTGAACCTTGCATACGTCACAATACTGTTAATTTATTGCACTTGTCATTTGTTTTGTTTTTGTTTTACTTTTTTGTTCGAAATAAAATATGTATCTATCTATCTATCTATCTATCTATCTATCTATGAATGATGTTCACCTCTGACCTTGCGATCCCAAAACCATAGTCACACTTTAGGGTCAGAAGGTGAACCTGTGCACCAGGTTTGGTGACCCTAACTTTACTCGTTGTACAGTAATAAGGCATAAGGAATGTTAATGTTGACCTTTGACCTTTTGACCCCAAACCCATAGTCAGAGGTCAGTATCCCAAGGTGAACCTGTATACCAGGTTTGGTGGCCTTAGCTTTATTTTATAGTAACAGTTAATGTAGCATTTACCATAGTACAACTGCAATGTTAACTTTGACCTTTGACCCCTTGACCCCAAACCCATAGTTATGTCAGGGTGTAAAACATCCAAGATGCATCTTAAATACAACTACTGTATCAGTTTGAAAATCCTACATCATTTCTTTCAGTAGTTATTGTGTTGAGAAGATTTAGGGAAAAGCTGACCTTTGACCTCAAGGTCATCCGATGAGAGTGAAATTGCAATATGCGCATCATCAGAGTATCTCAAACCATGGTACCAAGTTTCAAAACAATCAGAACAAAACCGTAGAAGTTGATTTCACAAGACGGTTACTGTCTATGACGTGAGGTGCAACAGGAGGTCATATGTCAGGGGCTAGAATTCCTGTAAAAATTACCAATCAGAACCAAATTGTAATATGCACATCCTCAGTATATATAAAACCATGGTACCAAGTTTCAAAACAATTGGAACAAAATTGTAGGAACTAATTTCACAAAAGTGGAACAGACGGACGGACAGACAGACGGACTGACCCATAACATAATCCCCCTTTGGCCTTCGTCCAACGGGGGATAAAAATTGCTGATCACTGTGTCTGGGATGGACGTCGGTAATGGTGTTGACATGATATGGGCGCATAAATCCAGCTTTACTCCCCACAGAAACAGGAGATGCGTCCATATCCACGGGAAGCCACGCCAGATCTTCAGGAAATGATGGCACGGAGTGACTTCTGTGCCTCGTTAATGAAAGTTTATGAAAGTTAATGAAGGTTTGCAAAAGAATCATCCTTTTTTCTTCATGTCTGTGTTGCATCCGTGTGCACAAACAATTCAGCTGATTTTTTTCAGCCTATTCTTCAATGATTGTTCTTTCTAACATAACTAACAGGGCATCAACTGTGATTGATGTCTTCCTTATGATCAAACAGCATTACTATCGCGTGTATTTTGGCTCACACACGGGCTTTGGTCAGTGCAAAACCCGTCTTAAACCATCATGATCACAATTCACTTTATATAATGCACCTCTTTGCATTAAAAGGATGGGAAGGAGCACTTTGGATTGGATTATCCAAAACACACCTCTGAATGATTAAACCTGCCTCTTTGCGTCATGCACTGGTGGAAAGTTCGTTTTTACGCCGTTGTGATAAGGAAATCAACTTGGACATGCCCATAAATGCGTCCTGCATCAGTGACAACTGATCAGCCGACCCCGTCATTGTAATATGGCCTAATATATTTAATGTTCAAACTAATAAACTTTGTTTTGTTTTTTTTGCTAATATTCACTAATTTTGAATTTGATGCCTGCAACACGTTCCAAAAAAGCTGGGATAGGGGCATCTTTACCACTGTTACATCACCTTTTAAAAACTCTCAATAGCCACGTATACGTACAAGGACACAAGTAACCGGATTAAAAGCCTGATCAGAATGAAAATGCTTCATGTAAACACACCAAACTGAAGATTCTGACCCGATCACACTCCTTCAAATCAAAAAAATTTCCTTCTGATCAAAATGGGTGGGTTATGCCAATTGTTGATCCAATTAGTGTGCGTATAAACACTTATTCCGAACTTTGGGTAGAAAATATGTTTTATTGCGCATGTCTGTACGTCAGCCACATGTCAACGTAACATATTTCCACCTTTACAGCAGCTAGTGGAAGACATGGTGGAAGTAAAACAGAACTGGTCTGTATCGTCCTGCTATCTCCCTCTGTTCGTCATATGCAGAAGTATGGATTGCTGGACTTGTAGCTTCAATACAGAGACCAGCAGAAGCAAAAGTAAAGTCTGAATAACACGATACAGGTCCATTTCAAAAAGAGAAAGCCACACGAAATGGGTTTGTTTACATCAGAAATTGCTTCTTCTTCTACTATTTCCGGAATGTCAGACAATTCTGCGCATGTCAAAATGATTTAGTCCATTCAAACATATGAGGCATGTAAACGTAGGTCATAATCAGATCAACTTTTTCAGGGTCCTTGTAAACAGTAAAGTTTTGATCTGAACTGTAATCAGAGTGAAGAAATTTTGTGCATGTAAACATGGCTAATAAGCATTTAGGAACTGATTGTTGAAGCTTTGCAGGTGGAATTCTTTCCCATTCTTGATCCATGCATGACTTCACTTGCTCAACAGTTCAGGGTCTCCGTTGTCGTATTTTGTGCTTCATAATGCACCATACATTTTCAATGGGAGACAGATCTGGACTGCAGGCAGGCCAGTCTAATAGCCATACTCTTTTTTTTTTTTTTTTACTACAAAGTCACGCTTTGTAACACATGCAGAATGTGGCTTTGCATTGTCTTGCTGAAATAAGCAGGGACGTCCCTGAAAAAGACGTTGCTTGAATGGCAGCATATGTTGCTCCAAAACCTGTATGTACGTTCAGCAATAAAGATGCCTTCACAGATGTGCAAGTTACCCATCTCATGGGCACTAACACACCACCATACCATCACAGATGTAGGCTTTTGAACTTTGTGCTGATAACAAATCTGGATTTTCTTTTTCCTCTTTACCCCAGAGGACACAATGTCCATGATTTTTAAAAACAATTTGAAATGTGGACTTGTCAGACCACAGGACACTCTTCCACTTTGCATCAGTCCATCTCAGATGAGCCTTGGGCCCAGAGCAGCTGGCGGCGTTTCTCAGTGTTGTTGACATTTGGTTTTTACTTTGCATCATAGAGTTTTAACTTGCACTTGTAGATGTAGCAACAAACTGTGTTAACTGACAATGTTTCCTGAAGTGTTCCTGAGCCCACGTGGTAACATAGCAGCATAACCTGAGAGATTGAAGGGCACGGGCATTCAATGTTGATTTTGGCCTTGCTGCTTACGTGCAGAAATTTCTCCAGATTCTCTGAATCTTTTGATGATAATATGGACTGTAGATGAAAAAAATCCCCAAATTCCTTGCAACTGTACATTGAGAAATGTTGTTGTTAAACTGTTGGACTATTTACAAAGTGATGAACCTCACCCCATCCTTGCTTGTGAACGACTGAGCCTCACTCACCTGTTTCCTATTAACCTTCCTTAGCTTTCCAAGTCTTTTTTTTGCCCCTGTCCCAGCTTTTTTGGAACACGTTGCAGGAATCAAATTCAAAATGCATGAATATTTGCACAGAAACAATTAAGTTTATCAGTTTGAACATTAACTATCTTGTCTTTGTGGTGTATTTTTTGACGTTTCAAGTGTGAAGTTTCATGGTTCTTTATTGTCATTTACATGTTTTCACATGAAATTAAATTTCTCCTCCAGGACCAGTAGAGTACATTACAATTCTTATCATAAAAAAAAAAAATAATCTATGATAAACAAAACAAGTATGGAAAATAAAAACAAATAACCGTATAAACAGTATGAATAGCATAGCAAGATCTCTAAAATAGCTATAAGGCGGCATATTTCACCAGAGCAGTATATAAATAACACAGCAGCATAACAAGAGCGGTATAAAGTGTTAAGCATTTATTTTAACAAGAAACAAATAATCATTCTACTATGCACTTCTGCTCTGTGACTTGACTTTGATTTTAAGCTTCAATATTTTTCTTGATATAAGCTATTCCTAAAAATGTTTAATCAAAATAATCACTAACTAACCAATAATTGATATTGCAGCTCATGTTTAGTTTGTTTTTGGGGCCTCTGGGTAAAATGTAATCCAAATGACAGTATGTGACAGTGTGAAAATATGGGGGTTAATTTGAGCTCATAAGCCATAATTCAGTTGTTGTTCTTCTATTGTAGAAAACTATCAGAGAAGCAGAGATCAGACCTTTCATTGCTGGTATTAATATCAGGTCTGAATTGGTATTACCTCCAGCTCTCATTTCTACTCAATCCATTCAAGTTATTGACCGAATTAATCTAATGTCTGTCTGTAATGTGACTAAACTACTGCATTGCCCGTAGAATGCAAGTATTCCTGTTTGAAACAAGTATCCCGATTAGGCTTTACAGACCCAAATGTAGGGCGTGTTTGAAAGTGGAATAAAGAAGTGTAGCCTATATGTAGGCAACCACACGTTAGACTTTGACAAATAAGAAAGGTACTGAACGGCACTAAGATTTATTTGACTGTGTGAATATTATTTACAGAATACCTAATTACTGAAAACAAATTGGACATCCAGTATGAGTGACTGTTTCTGATCCCTTGTTTATTTGTTTGTCAGAACACTTACTTGGGCTGCACGGTGGCGCAGTGGTGTTAGCACTGTGGCAGCACAGTTTACCCTCGGCCGGGGGATTGCGGGGATCGTGAGATCGTGGGTTCGATCCCTGCCCCCGGCCAACAGGGATCTGTGTGGAGTTTGCATGTTCTCTCCGTGTTGCGTGGGTTTACTCCGGGATTTCTCCGGTTTCCTCCCACATGCCAAAAACATGCAGGTTAGGGATAAGGGGCGCTTGCGCATGCAGCGACCGGCAGCTGGTGGCTTGTCACCAGACTGCAAAACAAATCTACCTACGGGTACAAAATAAGTAATAAAAAAAAAAAATTAAAAAAAATTGTGTGACCTTTTATGACTTATATCATAATAGTGTATCTTGCACTGTGGAGAAAGAGAGTTGTTCAGTCACCATTATGATTATTTTAGTTTATTTATTTTTATTTAACCTTTATTTATACAGGGTAGATCCACTGAGAGGCAACTTCTCTTTTTCAAGGACGCCCAGTTCACACTCACTCCGTTACACATTCACACCAAGAAGCTGCCCAGTACAACCACAGACTGACCTGTGGCCACTGAGCAGCTCCACTGGAGCAGTTGGGGATAAGGGCCTTGCTCAAGGCCACCACAGTGGAGTTAAGGAGGGTGGGGCAAACACTGCTATGTTATCTGTCCCACCCAGATCTAATCCTGCCGGTCCAGGGATCGAACCCACGACCCTCCGCTCACCAGTCCACATTTACAGTATATCACTGTTCAGTGATGGATTTCAGTGTAATATTGAATTTCTTCTGTGTCATCAATAAAGTCATGCAGTGCTATAACAGGACACTTTACAAACATTTGAGACCCATTGTAGTGCATCATTTTATATTTTAGCAATATTTTGTAATTAAAGTTTTTAAAACTGTAATCAAATTAACTACAAAACACCCAACATTATTATACACAGCAGATGGACCTGTTTGACTACAACCATTGCATCAGTGTTGCCCATTTGTCAGTAAATATTTAACTAAAAATGATTTATTTCATTATTTGGGCATTTTTGTGTCCTGTTTGATCATTAAGTCATTCTGGCCATTCCGCTCCACAATCACGGCGGTATTATTTTAACTTTTAGATACCCGCGCGGGAGGGGGTACTTGAAGTCCTGCAAAGGACAGTGGTATTACACAGGTGAAGCAGCAGTCAGGACTCCTGTCTACTACTGACCACGCAGGCTGGGCTTGCTTCCCTGCGAAGGACCGCAGTCCACTGCTTCTCCCAGCGTGCCCTGTGTTGGATACACCGATGTTCTTTGTCAGACCTGTGTCCCTACTGACGCGTGCCTTGTGTTCTCCACATATGCCAAATACTTAGACCTACATGTTATGTCTGGAAAACGTGGAAGGACCGACAGTGAGTGGAGTTTGCTGAGAACACAAACTTTATTACAAAACACTATTACAGTGGTACAACAGTGTGTTGGTTGGGAGGCCGAACCAGAGAGAGCTGTAAAAAGAGACTGTAAAATTGCCGTCCCTCACATTTACAGTGGTGTGAAAAAGTATTTGCCCCTTTCCTGATTTCTCATTTTTTGTATGTTTGTCACACTTAAATGTTTCAGATCATCAAACAAATTTAAATATTAGACCAAGATAACACAAGTAAACACAAAATGCAGTTTTTAAATGAGGGTGTTTATTATTAAGGGAAAAAAATCCAAACCTACATGGCCCTGTGTGAAAAAGTGATTGCCTCCTAAACCTAATAACTGGTTGGGCTACTCGTAGCAGCAACAACTGCAATCAAGTGTTTGCAATAACTGGCAATGAGTCTTTTACAGTGCTGTGGAGGAATTCTGGCCCACTCATCTTTGCACAATTGTTGTAATTCAGCCACAATGGAGGGTTTTCGAGCATGAACCACCTTTTTAAGGTCATGCCACAGCATCTCAATCGGATTCAGGTCAGGCCTTTGACTAGGCCACTCCATAGTCTTCATTTTGTTTTTCTTAAGCCATTCAGAGGTGGACTTGCTGGTGTGTTTTGGATCATTGTCCTGCTGCAGAACCCAAGTGCACTTCAGCTTGAGGTCATGAACAGATGATTGGACATTCTCCTTCAGGATTTTTTGGTAGACAGTAGAATTCATGGTTCCATTTACCACAGCAAGTCTTCCAGTTCCTGAAGCAGCAAACCAGCCCCAGACCATCACACTACCACCACCATATTTTACTGTTGGTATGATGTTCCTTTTCTGAAATGCTGCGTTACTTTTACACTGGATGTAATGGGACACACACCTTCCAAAAAGTTCAACTTTTGTCCCATCAGTCCACAGAGTATTTTCCCAAAAGTCTTGGGGGATCATCAAGATGTTTACTGGAAAAACTGAGATGAACCTTTATGTTCTTCTTGCTCAGCAGTGGTTTTCGTCTTGGAACTCTGCCATGCAGGCCATTTTTGCCCAGTCTCTCTCTTATGGTGGAGTCATGAACACTGACCTTAACTGAGGCAAGTGAGGCCTGCAGTTCTTTGGATGTTGTTGTGAGGTCTTTTGTGATCTCTTGGATGAGTCGTCGTTGCGCTCTTGGGGTAATTTTGGTTGGCCGGCCATTCCTGGGAAGGTTCACCACTGTTCCATGTTTTTACAATTTGTGGATAATGGCTCTCACTGTGATTCGCTGGAGTCCCAAAGCTTTAGAAATGGCTTAATAACCTTTTCCAGACTGATAGATCTCAGTTACTTTGTTTCTCATTTGTTCCTGAATTTCTTTGTGTCACAGCATGATGGCTAGCTTTTGAAGATCTTTTGGTCTACTTCACTTTGTCAGGCAGGCCCTATTTAAGTGATTTCTTAATTGAGAACAGGTGTGGCAGTAATCAGGCCTGGGTGTGGCTAGAGAAACTGAACTCACTTTCCAAAGATGTGTTAAACCACAGTTAATTTATGTTTTAACAGGGGAGCAATCACTTCTTCACACAGGGCCATGTAGGTTTGGATTTTTTTTTTTACCCTTAATAATAAACACCTTCATTTAAAAAGTGCATTTTGTATTTACTTGTGTTATCTTTGTCTAATATTTAAATTTGTTTGATGATCTGAAACATTTAAGTGTGACAAACATACAAAAAAATGAGAAATCAGAATCAGAATAAAATTTATTGCCATTGTTCAGGTAATACACAAACTAGGAATTTGTCTCGGTGCAATACTGCAGCATTAAACAAATTAAAAAAAAGGAAAACTATGTATGCAATAAAAAATTAAATAAAAATAAATAATGCTATTCTATTCAATTTTTAATGATAATTGTACATGAGTTGAGCTGCTGTACCTAGTGCACAAGAGTCTAATAAGTCATTTAGTGTTCAGCAGTCTGATAGCAGAGGGGAAAAAACTGTTCATATAGCGAGAAGTTTTAGTCCGAATGGACCGTAGTCTTCTGCCTGAAGGGAGGGGAGCAAACAGTGCGTATCCAGGGTGTGAAGGGTCGGCTGTGATCCGACCTGCACGCCTCCGGGTCCTGGAGATGTACAGGTCCTGGAGAGATGGAAGCTTACAGTTGATCACCTTCTCAGCAGCGCGCACAATGCGCTGCAGTCTTAATCTGTCCCTGACAGTGGCACCAGCGTACCACACAGTGATAGAGGTAGTGAGGATGGACTCGATGATGGTCATATAAAACTGCACCAACATCTTGGTGGGCAGCTTAAGCTTCCTCAGCTGCCGCAGAAAGAACATCCTCTGCTGGGCCTTTTTGATAAGGGAGCTGGTGGTCGACTCCCACTTGAGATCCCGGGTGATGGTGGTACCCAGAAAACGGAAGGAATCCACAGTGGTAATAGGAGAATCTGTAAGAACAAGGGGAGGCAGAGGGGCAGTGACTTTCCTAAAGTCCACAATAATCTCCACTGTCTTCTGAGCATTCAGCTGCAGATTATTGTGGTTGCACCAAGATGTCAGCTTGGCCACCTCCCTCCTGTAGACGGACTCATCGCCGTTGGAGATGAGCCCGATGAGGGTGGTGTCGTCCGCAAACTTGATCAGCTTGACAGACTGATGGCTAGAGGTGCAGCAGTTGGTGTACAGGGAGAAGAGCAGGGGGGAAAGTACACAGCCCTGTGGTGATCCGGTGCTGATGCTCACAGAGTCCGAGACAGTCTTTTCCAGCCTCACATGCTGCCTCCGGTCCATCTGGAAGTCAGTGATCCACCTGCAGAGGGAGTCAGGCACGTTGAGCTGGATCAGCTTGTCCTGGAGCAGAGCAGGGCAGATGGTATTAAATGCAGAGCTGAAGTCCACAAACAGGATCCTAACATAGGTTCCCGGGGAGTCCAGATGCTGCAGAATGGAATAAAAGGAAGGGCAAACACTTTTTCACACCACTGTACATACACTGAGGATCCCGTCAGAGCTTCAGTTACAACGACAGTCATCCCATAACGTCCATTTGGTCCACAACTCATCATCCTCCCCATAACACCGGCTGCGCTGTTGACCACAGTGTGTTAGCCCAGCTAGCTAGGTCGGTTAACCCCACCGTCAAACAAGGTAACACCAGTCTCAACTTCAGTCTGCTCAACATCTGCTCACTCATGAGCAGTGTTGGGAATAACGCGTTACTGTAACGCCACTACTTTTGCAGTAATGTGCTGTGTAATGAAATTACTGCTTAAAAATTCAGTAATGTGTTACAGTTACTGAAATTTGATCAGATGCATTACTCGTTACTTGTTTTATTAATATGGATAGATATTTTTAGCGCAAATAAATGAATATACAAACTGACCCTATCGCAGCTGAGATGAGCCATCAGTTGACGTGACCTGTTGCAGAGAACCGAGTCTTCACTACCGAGGAGAGAAAAAGATGAAGCTGCTTTGTTTTTGTGGAAATAGACAGATTATTTTTCTTTTGTTGTGGTTAAGGACAAAAGCATATTGGTGGGTTAGAAGCTAAGTGCCGATTGAGACCTACTGCAATCTTCAGAAGTGCTTGAAACAGCAACAAAGCTAGTGCTAAATAACCGCTAGCTATGCTAACAACACTGTGTGAGTGGATCTACTACACTATCTGAACAGTCTCAACAGCCACGGCTGGATTTCAAGCACAGGTATGCATCTGGACAGTTTGCGCCCCAGCAACAATTAAACCGACTGATTGATAGATACGTCGTTTCAGTTTAGTTTATTCACACACACACACATTATCAACAGCATGAATGAATTACAATATGAGTTATCAACAGCATGAATAGCAGTATACAATACGCTTTTTTTAACATTGTTTTGGAGTGTGAATGGGTCATCCCAAATAAGCTATTTAAAGCTTTTAGTAGGGAGCCCAATTCTTCAATGAAATAATGATGGAAGTCAGTCTAATGTCTTTGTGTGAAAGAACAAAAACATATGATAGACATAGCACATAATCCCAGCATTTGTTTACACTGAAATAGTAGGTGAGTTCAAGATATATAGTCAAGTTATTAAATACTATTGGAGTGAATCAACATACAATGGCGTAACAACTCATCAGTAAGCGAGTTTGTGTAACAAATGGCAGATTAATTATATAATGATAGGAGTTGCGTTTTTAGTTTTTTCTTGAAGATGGAGATGGAAGGTGACATTTTTAGATTCTCATCAAGCTCATTCCAAATCTGCAGTCTTCTGCACACATTACTAAACCTGATGGATTTTAGTCTTCATTTTTTCCCAGTAGTAATTTGGTTTTTATTTCTAGTGGTATAAGTGTGCATGGGAAGGAAGGTTGGAATGAGTTCACATAATTTATACAGTACTTGAGTTTGTGGACAACCTGATACATTATACACGCATTCTGGAAGTAATTATGCTCAGCAAGTCTTAGAAGATTATAACGATGGAAAAGATGACTAGTAGGAGAATTATATTCAGACCATGATAAGGCACGTATGACTTTCTTTTGGAGAATTGCTAGCTCTTTTAGGTGAGTTGGAAATGTGTTACCCCATATGATATTGCAGTAATGTAAATGAGGCTCAAATAAAGTTTTATATAGAGTGAGAACTGCTGAAAGTGGTAGAAAATGTCTCACTTTAAAAAACAGAGCAGCGTATTTGGCCAGTCATTACAGACTGAAGACGTGATATAAACAGTGACTTTCCATCAGACAGCTGAGACTATGAGCCACTGAAGTTAAAACACATTTACTTGTTACCTGGATAAAGTTTATTCAAAAAATGGATTTTGATCTCCAAAAGGAATTTGAGGGAGTGGGATATGTTTCTGTCACAGTAGACATTTGGACTGTGGATAATGAACATTTTCTTTGGATCACAGCACATCAGATTAAATCCATAAAATAAAGATAAGATAACATGGACAGCTTCATGCAGTGTTGCCAACTCTCACTCCAAAATGAGGAAATTATGTTGATTTTCTTCGGATTTTTCCCACAATAAAAGCTCTCAAGGCAGGATGAAGCAGACTGAACAAGCTCTAAAAGCTCTGTCTGAAACAGTCTGTTTTCAGCCTGACATTAATAAGCCCATAATGTAATCCATTAATTAAATCATCTTGCTATGTGTGCAAGATGATTAAAAAGTAATGTCAAAGTTACTTTTCCAAGTAACTAGTTACTTTAATCATGCAGTAATTGGTAAAGTAACTCAATTACTTTTAAAAAGAAGTAACTAATTGAGTTACTTTACCAATTACTGCATGATTAAAGTAACTAGTTACTTGGAAAAGTAATACTTTTAAAAAGAAGTAACTAGGGGCGGCGCGGTGGTGGAGTGGTTAGCACTGCGGCAGCACAGCAACTCACCCTTGGCCGGGGGATCCTGGGTTCGATCCCAGCCTCCGACCAACAGTGATCTGTGTGGAGTTTGCATGTTCTCCCCGTGTCTGCGTGGGTTTACTCCGGGATTTCTCTGGCTTCCTCCCACATGCCAAAAACATGCAAGTTAGGTTAACTGGCATCAAACTGGGGATTCTAAATTGTCCTTAGGTATGACTGTGAGAGTGAATGGTTGTCTGTCTCTCTGTGTTGGCCCTGCGATGGACTGGCGATCTGTCCAGGGTGTACCCTGCCTCTCGCCCAAAGATGCTGGAATAGGCTCCAGCCCCTCCGTGACCCGAAAAGGATTAAGCGGAAGAAGATGAATGAATGAATGAAGAAGTAACTAGTAACTGTAATTAGTTATTTTATAGTAACTTGCCCAACATTGCTCACGAGCAAGGAACATCTCGTCCAGGACTCTTATCAGACTGTAAGTTGGATATTCTCTGTTTATGTGAAACGTGGCAACAGCCCAATGACTTCGCCTCTCTGAATGACTACACTCTGCTGGGGTTTGTTTACACCTGCCAGACCCGTTGTTCTGGCCGTGGCAGGGGTGTCACTATGATTCACTGCGAGAGGTGGAAAGTCTTGCCGGTGTGTACTCCAACTTTCCACTCATTTGAATATTCAGCATCACAACTCACTGGTGCTATTTCCACCATTATTTGTACTGTTTATAGGCTACCCAGGCCTAACTTAAAGGACTTTTTAAATGACTTTGCAGCTCTCATCACTCATCTTTTCATAATATCTCCTAACTTGATGATTTCAATATTCCCTTAGACAGTGACAATAACACCCTTGCCTAAGACTTTACATCTTGCTTAGACAATTTTAAACTCCATCAATATATTAATTTTCTCACTCACTGTAAAGGTCATATGTTGGACTTGATTTGCTGTTCTGGTGTCACTCCCATTGACTGTAAATCTCATTTTATCCCCTCCTCCGACCATATGCTCATCTCCTTCAATATAAATTTACCAATTTTCAAAACCAACCCTCCCCGTTACATTACCTTGAGGAAAATTAGGGCTATTAATCTTGACACCTTTACATCTGCAATAAATTGCCTCCCCAGCTCACCGAGCCACTCCAACCTTGATCAATTAGTCTCTCTCTCTGCAATTTCCCAGTTTGGGATCAATAAAGTACATCTATCTCTCACTACAATAATAATCTACATAATTTTCTCAACACCTTTGCTCCACTGAAACAGAGAACCATTTCTTTTTTCCACTCTGTACCCTGGAATACTCCTTCCCTACATGAACTCAAGGCCAAAGGATGTCAAATGGAACACCTTTTCAAGAAAACTGGACTAACCATGGTTAAATTAGTTAAGTTAATCCCTTCCACAGCATGTGAGACATCATGTGGTGTATGGGGCAACGCCTATCTCCGTTTCACTGACCCTAGCCCACACAGCTACTGTAGGTAATGAAAGCTATAGTGGGAGGTCAGTCCTCTGGTAGCTCTGGGACTAACCATAGGACTGCACAATTAATCAAATTTTGATCGCGATTACGAATTTGGCTGCCACGATTAAATTAACGTGATTGTCAGCGATATTAACATTTAAATGTGGGCTCTGCTGCATATCAAATCAAGCATTTTCTCAACCAACAGCCAGCTGACCACCAGGGGACAAATGCACATTAGGGTAACATTAAGCTGCAGAACTGACAAGCGAGCGCACCCTGTAGCAGCAGCCTTAAGTTTTCAATAGCAGACTGGTGTGATGGTGAAATACAAACCAGATGTGGGGAGCAGAAGGTGACAGTATGGCAACACGTGGACGCGAGGAGCTAGTGCCTCGAAAGGATCATCATCCGTTGTCTGGATGTGTTTTGAATTCAGGGCAAGTGATGCTGACTAAAAAGAGAATTATATGCAAAGACTGCCATAGAGCTGTATCTGCGCTGCAGGGCAACACAACTAACTTATTTAAATGGCCTGAAAAAACACCACAAATGCAAGTATGATAAATGCATGAAGGCTAAAGCTAATGTCATTTCACTAAATCAGAGTCGGTGTCCAGCGCTGATCCAGGCAACCATAGCATCAACAATGCACAGAGCTTCACTGTATTCATCCACCTCCCAAAGACATGCTAACTTAATTGATGCAATAGAATTCTATTTGGCCAAAGGCATGTGTCCACTAAATACTACTGTATGGGCAACGAAGGCTTCAGAAGCATGGTCAAAACATTGGACAAAAATTATGTGATCCTCACGTGATTCTCCAAAGTTACATTACCTGTGCTGTATGAAAAGTACAGATGGATATCACAACTGTTGAGTACTTTGCAACTATGACTGACCTATGTTCAAGCAGAATAATAAGATAAGATAAGATAAGATAAGATAAGATAAGATAAGATAAGCCTTTATTAGTCCCACAACGGGGAAATTCCAGGATTGCAACAGCACAGGGATAGCAACACTCAGAGCAACAATCAGAAGGCAAAAAAAAAAAAAAAAAAAAAAAAAAACAAGCAAGCAAGAGCAGCTAATATACACACAGACCGGTTGAAACTGAGGCCGGTTCGTGAGGTAGTCCAGGATCCATGATGACAGGTGCTGGTCCACCCCTGCGCGCAGCAGCTTGTCCTTCAGGATCATCGGTTGGATGGTGTTGAAAGCACTGGAGAAGTCAAAGAACATGATCCTCACCATATTCCCGGGCTTCTCCAGGTGGGACAGAGAACGGTGAAGGAGGAAGATCACCGCATCCTCCACCCCAATGCCATGCTGGTAGGCGAACTGGAGTGGATCCATCGCTGGTTCCACCAGGGGGCGGAGATGAGCAAGGAGCAGTCTCTCCAGGGTCTTCATCAAGTGGGACGTCAAGGCCACCGGTCTGAAGCTGTTCAGGTCTTTGGGGTGGGAAGTTTTTGGTACAGGTACCACACAAGATGTTTTCCACAGCTGTGGTACCCTCCCCAGTTTCAGGCTCATGTTGAAGATATACGTCACAATCCCACACAGCTGGTCTGCACAGGACTTGAGGAGCTTTGCGCTGATGCCGTCCGGTCCCGACGCCTTCCTCGCCTTGATCTTCCTCAGCTCCGTCCTCACCTGGGTCTTGGTCAGGGTCAGGATGGGGGGCTGTGTGTTGGGAGTGGGGGGGGTGTCGGTGGAGTGGGGAGTGGGTAGCAGGACTTGATTTCTTAGAGGCAGCAGTGGTTGTTGTGCAGACAGGGGGGAGGGCGGTTGGTCAAATCTATTGAAAAACAGATTCAGGTTGTTCGCCCACTCCCTGCCCCCCGTGGCCTGGGGGGAGGTATTCTGGAGCCCCGAGATGGTTTTGAGGTTTCTCCAGACCCCGCTGATGTCGCTCTGTTGCAGCTTGTCCTCCATCTTCTTCCTGAAGCTGTCCTTGCCTTCTCTGATCTTTCTCCTCAGCTCCCTCTGTACGGACTTCAGCATCTCCCTGTTCCCTGACCTGAAGATCCTCTTCTTCTCTCTCAGAAGTGTTTTTATCTCAGGGTTGATCCAGGGTTTGTTGTTTGAGTGACGCCGTATGGTCTTGGTGGGAACGGATTTGTCCACACAGAAGCTGAGGTAGCCCGTGAAGGTGTGAATGAGGCCATCGATGTCCTCACCATGTGGATCGCAGAGCTGCTTCCAGGCAGTGGCTTCAAAACAGTCCTTTAGAGTGTCCATTGTCTCCTCAGACCATAACTCCACAGTGTGCATGGCCGGAGGTTGTCTGTGCACTAGGGGTTTGTACACCGGTCGGAGATGAACCAAGTTGTGATCCGATCTCCCAAGTGGGGGGAGTTGTGATGAGGTGTACGCCTCCTTAGTGTTTGCGTAGAACAAATCCAGTGTTTTATTGTCTCTAGTGTGGCATGTGACATACTGGGTGAAAGTGGGCAGAATGGGAGACAGTGAAACGTGGTTGAAATCGCCTGAGATGAGGAGAAGAGCATCTGGGTGTTCTGTCTGCAGCCTGCTGGTTACTGAATGGATGACGTCACGCGCTGTCCCAACGTTCGCCGTCGGATTTGCATAAACAACAATGCAGATCACGTGTGAGTGTTCTCTCGGGAGATATGTAGGCCTCATGCTAACAGCTAGCAACTCAATGTCTTTGCTGCAGTGTCGTTGTTTAACAGTGATATGTCCCGGTCTACACCAGTTGTTGTTAACATACATTATCACTCCACCGCCCCTAGTTTTGCCACTCTCTGGTGTTCGGTCAGCTCGTATCATGTGAAAACCCTCCAGCTCAATGTTAGCATCTGCTGCTAGTTCAGTTAGCCACGTCTCAGTAAACAAAAGGAGAGAGCACTCCCGGTAAGTGCTATCATAACGGGAGATAGCCGCTAGCTCATCTAACTTTCCCAGTATCGACCGTACATTTCCCATGACAACAGATGGAAGGGGTGGTCTGTACCTTATATTTTTTGTCCTCCGCCTTACTCCAGCCCGGCAGCCGCGGCGTTTTCGCCTCAGTTCTCTCGGTATGTCGAGTTTTTCCAGTGGGACCGGGTGGCGGTTAAATGCTAGCAGCTCTTCCCTGTTGTATCGAATCCTGCTATAAACAGTGGCTCCGTCCACCGGCTCAGGAGACATTTGGGACAATCTGTGTGTCCGTGATATAAGTGGGGTGAAAAAAAAAGTGATCAAAAGAGAGAGGAAGGGAAAAAAAAACTCGGAATCGAGCCGCTGTTGCAAAAGGCAGCCGACTGGTGTGGCGCCGAGAGATCAATAGGATGGAGCTGTACCTGTCCCTGACAATTCATTACATTGATGAAGATTTTAAAATGAAGAGTCGACGCTTGCAAATGTCATTTTTCCCAAAAGCCCATGGACTGAGGGAGGCACAATCATCTTGGAGCCCGCAGAAGGAGGGACTAGTCTGCAGAACAACAGACAGTGGATCTTATGTCGTCATGGCAGCTTCTCTAAACACAGTGGATATAAAAAGTCTGCACACCCCTGTTCAAATGCCAGGTTTTTGTGATGTAAAAAAATGAGACCAAGATAAATTATTTCAAAACTTTTTCCACCATTGTTGTTTTCCACAGGTTTACACTCCCCTCCATAACCAACATATCCCAGCTAATACACAAATCCAAATCATCCACTTGTCAGCTTAACCCCCTCCCTACTCTTCTTGTTAAAGCTTGCCTTCCTTCACTGGCTCCTTTGATTATCACCATTATTCACTCTTCCCTCAACACTGGAATTGTTCCGTCGCCACTCAAAACAGCTGCTGTTACACCTTTACTTAAAAACAACCAGTCCAGGCTCATCTGATTTTAATAACTTCCGACCAATCTCTAATCTCCCCTTCATCTCCAAGATTCTTGAAAAAGTTGTTGCCTCTTAGCTCCACACTCACCTCAGTAGTAATAAGCTCTATGAACAATTTCAGTCCAGTTTCCGCTCCCTCCATAGTACAGGAAAAGTATTGGTCAAAATCATTAACAACCTCCTCATGGCTGCAGACTCTGGCTTACTCACCATACTCCTTCTCCTAGATCTCACTGTGGCCTTTGACACCATTTCTCATAGCACCCTCCTAAAAAGACTGGCTTCCATTGGTACCACCTACACTCCCCTCACTTGGTTCACTTCTTATCTCTCCAGCTGTACTCAGTTCATCAAAATCAAATCCCACACCTCAAGTCCGTTCCCCATTTCTGCAAGTGCTCTCCAGGGCTCTGTCCTGTCTCTTCATTATCTACATTCTTCCACTTGGTTACATTTTCTGCAAATATTAATTTCCACTGCTATGCGGATGACACCCAGCTCTACCTCTCCTCGAAACCCAACTCCACACTGCCACCAAAGTCTCTTTCTGACTGTCTCTCTGAAATCAAATCATGGTTTACCTCTAATTTCCTCAAACTCAGTGGCAATAAAACAGAAATTCTACTTGTTGGTACACCCTCCACCTTAACCAAATCCCCCAGTTTCTCTTTTGATATGAATAACTCTCCAATCTGCCCTTCCCCTCAGGTTAAGAGTCTGGGTGTCATCCTCAACAGCACTTTATCATTCCAGTCTCACACCAATAACAATACTCTGTTCGCCTATTTTCATATTCGTAATATTAACTGACTGCATCCCTCCCTCACTCCACACACTGCTGCCATCCTCATCCACAGCCTTGTCACTTCCTGCATTGACTACTGTAACTCACTTTTCTTGGGTCTCCCAAATAAACCCCTCCAAAAGCTACAGCTCCTTCAGAACTCTGCAGCCTGGATCATCGCTCGCACTCCATTCATAGACCACATCACCCCCGTCCTCCAACAACTTCACTGGCTCCCAATAAAGGACAGAATAAATTTCAAGATACTACTCCTCACCTTCAAAGCCCTCCATAATCTGGCCCCTTCATATTGTCTGAACTCCTCCACATTGTCACCCCTAGCCCCTCTCTCAGGTCCTCCTCTTCCCTTCACCTTGCCTTCCCTTCTGGCCACCTCACCACTATGAGGAATAGAGCCTTCAGTCGCTCTGCTACCCGGCTCTGGAACTCACTCCCACCTGACATCCGCAACATTGACTCTCCCCCATTATTTAAATCCAGACTCAAAACTCATCTTTTTATACAAGCTTATTCTCTTTGATAATTTACTTTCTAATTCACTGTTTTTGGTTTAACCAAGTTTCGTTATTGCAATTTTAAATCTGTTTTTAATGTTTTAATGCTCTTTTTGTAAGGTGACCTTGGGGGTTGAAAGGTGCCTAGAATTAAAATGTATTATTATTATTATTATTATCATTATTTGTACTTATAGGCTGGTTTAATTTCACTTTAAAGATCAGAGTTGATTTGTTTTGTGGCTCCATGCAGACATTTCTGCCCCAAAACTGTTACTGTGAAACTCAATACAGTATTTCAGGGCCACTTCCTGTTTTTTGGGGGGCCTACGCAAGATTTTGTTTGAGTTAGTGTGAATTTCCCATTTGTTGGACTAACAAAGGCTAATCTTATCTCAGCTTATCTTTGTTTACTTGAAAATCCTCTCAAGGCTATGATCAACCTTATTGCTCGTGTGCCTTTTTCTACCATACTTCTTTACTTCTCGTCATTGTTCTATTAAAATGCTTTAATACAGCACTCTGAACAGCCAGACTTTTCAGCAATAACCTTCTATGGCATTACTGTAGCTAGTACACATTTAATTCTGTGCTCCTACATTTTGATGCCTTTCAGTACCAAAATTACAATTTGGTCCCAAAACTAAAATCCTAAAATAGAACAGAATAGGCTTTATTATCATTGTACAGTTGTACAGTAAAACAAAATTGTGGGTGCTTCTCCAGGCTACTGTGCAATTAAGTGTGAGAGAAGGATTAGATAAAACATGGTTATAGAACACATGATTAAACACACAACTGAAATAAAAATGGCCCAGGATTATGGAATAATACACAGGTATGGTAGTGGCTACGTGGGCGGAACTATGTATATAAGAGTGCAGAGTACAGAACACACGATTGAACACACAATTGAGTAAAATGGCCCAAGGATTATGGAAAATATACATAGTAGTGGTTTCATAGATGGGTCAATATACATGAAAGTGCAGCGTGCAAAGACAGGTAGGTGTGTTATAGTGATAATTAAAAAGGTCCTCAGTTCTGTGCATGAACCACAATTCTAAGAAATACTTGGGGAAAAAAAACATCACTGCATCTACCTCTTTTGTTTATCTGATGAGTGTGTCTTTGGACTTTTGTGTACAAAACACTGAGCTTGAAAGGAACATTTCCCATCTCTCTGGCACCACTGGTAAATGAAAACATGCTAATGGTGATCTCCGTTTTCACTCTGACAGAACATATTCCAGCATAATTGTTTTAAGAGTGCATTAGTGGTTATTTATTGTTTTATGTACTTGATGACAAGGGAAATAACCACTTTCTTCCACAATATACACATCGCTGATAGAAGGGTGTGGCAGCAACCTTACCGTGCCATACAAGAAAGAAGACCTTACAAAACGGTCTACATTTTTACTGTATGTCTGATGCAGCTTTAATGTTGCTGACACTGATTAACAGGCTCATCATCCATAGATTAAGTATGGTCTGTTTTAAAATTTATAGGTTTAGTTAAAGAAGTAGAGACTTTGATGATACTTACAATGTGCCTTGCAGCAAACACTCCATCGACTATAGCGCAGCAGAAAGCAGCCACCACTCCAAAGCTGATGAAGACAATAGATGCCACTAACTGTGGATGAAAAAGTGTCAGCTTCATCTCTCTTTATAACAATACAATTTTAAACTAAATTCTAATTTGAATTATTTTTTCTCCCAGAAATATGACTCTAAATTAACAAACTGCACCCATGGACTTCACATTAAAGCGTGAGTAGGCAGAAATCTGAGAAACCAGAAAAAAAACAAAACTTTGAAATTTGAAATAAGTTGGCTGCCTCTTGCATCTTCCTTTCTCTTCTCTGCCCTAAGCCACTCCCCATCTGAAGCTCCCCTCTATGAAGAGCATCAGCTTTTGGAGAGCAGCCAAAAGCCTCTGGCTAGCAAGAACTGTGATTGGACAAAGACACAGTCACAGGTGTAAAACTTTCTGCAGACTGAACAGAGCCCAGAGGGGATGTTGTAGTACAGTTGTCCTGTCAGATAACTTGCTTTATAAATTGCTACAGGATGATAATTTACTGTATACATTTTCAAATTTAAACTAATGATTCTGCCTACTGCAGTTTTAATGTACAGTACACTATATGGGCAACACTGGGTCATATTTGGATGTTCTACTCCAAAGATATCTTCAGCTTACGAAGACATTCTGGACAATTCTATGTTTCAAACTTTTGGAAGAGTTTAGGGAAGACCCTTCAGTCTTCCAGCATGATTGTAACCCAGTTCACAAAACAAGAGTCACAAAGGCATGGCTGGAGGAGTTTGCTGTAGATAAGCATAAGTGGCCTGCTCAGAGCCCAGACTTCAACCCTCACCCTGAACTAATGTAGACAGGAGAAAGGAGCTCTGGTCAAACAGGAGTATCTGACCTCACAAATGCTCTTCTGGATGCATTTGCAAAAATCCCCCCCCCCCCCCCCCCCATAATCTTGTAGAAAGCCTTCCCAGAATGGTGGAAGTTGTTACAGTTGCAAACTAGACAATAACTCCATATTGATGCCTATGGATTAAGAAGTGGGTTTTAAATAAAAATTAAAGTTTGGATTGCCCCAAACTTTTGTTCATATAGTGTATATGAATGTTTTTAATAAAGATGGCGGGTGTGACCACGAGCTCTCCTTGCTTCCTAGATCACAACATCACGACACGAAGAGCAAGTGAAATAATCTCATGACTGCACCCCATCTAAACCACCTTATCATCTTTCACTCCTCAGTGAAACAGCACGTATTCAGTTAGACATGAGCCCAAACGGTCTGCAGCTGCACCGCATGTCAGGAGGGAGGCAACACAAACATACAAGCAGCAGCTCGAGATCATATGGTTTTACAAAATGTAAAAATAAAGTTTAACTCTATATTTCTAATAGTTATTGAACAGTAAAGCAACAGTGTTGCTCACTGACATGTTCACTTATGAACAACAGAGCTCTTTGGCACAGAACAATCAGCTATAATGCAGAAATCAATTTAATTTCAATTTGGTGTTTCAATGGGAATTATGAACAGTAAAGATAATATTAAATATCACGAGTTTTGTTTGGAAAAGTGGAGGAGTGGATATGGGCAGAATTTCAGCTCTATATGATTATTCTTGAAATCTAGTATAGCCTTTGCACTGGTTCACAATAATTTACATGAACAGTAAATTGTATTCTGATTTTTAAATTTAGTCCAAGAAAAATTCTTATGTCTGAAAATGCATATACCTAATGTGAAAATGTGCAAGACTGCATACCTCATTCCTTTTAATATTCATTAAACAAGTTTCTGATATCTAATAAAAGATATCTAATTTGGATTAGTTTTGGACATTTGTGCTTGGCATATTATCATAAATACATCAAAATGTCCCCTCTGTGGATCACCACGTTATCGTGGTGCAGGAGCTTGGGTGCCCTAATGATCCCTGGAGCTATGCTGTCAGGGACAGCTTGCCCCTGTAGGGTCTCTCAAGACAAACTGGTTGTGAACGAAGGGCCAGACCAAGAGGGGTCCACTAGATCCCTATGAAAAATGTAACATCAAGGACCCAATGTACCCAAAGGAACCATATTGATCCGTCCTCCAGTGGGCTCTCCACCTGCAGGAGGGATCATGGGAATCACTGGTGCTATGTAAACTGGGAGGAAGTCTAGGCAACTCTGTTTGGACTGCTGTCTTTGTTACCCAGACCCCTGGATAAGCGGTAGAAGATGGATGGATGGACATCTAAACATTAGAGTTAGGGTTTGTGATATAAATTTTATACATTTCTATAAATCTATAAAGCAAAGCATGCAACTATTAAAAGAAAGGGCAAAAAGAAAAAAAAAACCCTCCTGGATCCAAGTTAAACGCTGATTTAGGACCTTTATTCTTTTTTGAATATATACATAGACTAATTTGATCATTTCTAAGGAGAAAACCCTGAAGGAAATTTAAACATTTACAATGCGTCTGCATGTCTGAAACCAATATGACAAGCTGCTGTAAATAATAATGTCAGCACATTTAGATATAACTTTTTATGGGGATAAACAAGAGTGTAATGTTACCCTGCCATATCTCATTTATCTGTAAGGGACACACACTTTCCCACTGGCACTCCAATCATCCAAACACCACTGCATCATGGGAAAAGGTGGCACCATTCTTCATTTGAGCTCTGACTGACCCTGACCTCCCATCTGCTGTGCTCATCTGAAGTTTCCTTCCTCTCATTCCAGTGCAGACATCTGTCCTCCTCCTCTTACACCCTATTTCTATTTCTGGCTGAGTCTTTCCCTTGAAGTCCAGAGTAGATTCTTTGATACACACCATGAACCTCCTCAGGCCAGGACAGGGCTCACAGCATGGGCTGGGTCTGCTGGTTGCATAGTCACAGTAATGACATAATAAAGCAGTTTTGGCAGCTGTAAAGCACAAACTGATGCACTGTTTAATAATAGTTTTCTGTGGCTCTGTAGGTAAAGAAGCATCAAGCACTGAAAGTGATCTCAATGAGCAGAGGTAATATAAATCTTCTTACCATCTGCCTCTTGTTCTCCATCAAATGAGCGCCAATAATTCCCAGAAAAGAGCCAAAGCCTAGCTGAAATGAGAGGAAATCACTGTCATGACATTTATCTATGCTTTATTAAAAAAAAAGCTCTGATATCACAGTGTAGTGGTATTTAGCTCAGTAGACCCTATTAAGCAACTGATGAACTGATAAAATTTTAAATTTACTGTCATTTGTCTCCTAGTTTCAGTTGATGCTGTATTTTATATAAATTGCGGTTTGGCAACTTCTTCCATGGAAAGAATGTTTTTTCCTCTAAAACATGAACCTTTTCATTTTTTCACATTAATGTATACAGTGGTGTGAAAAAGTGTTTGCCCCCTTCCGGATTTCTCATTTTTTTGTATGTTTGTCACACTTAAATGTTTCAGCTCATCAAATAAATTTAAATATAAGACAAAGATAGCACAAGTAAACAAAATGCAGTTTTTAAATGAAGGTGTTTATTATTAAGGGATAAAAAATCCAAACCTACATGGCCCTGTGTGAAAAAGTGATTGCCCCCTAAACCTAATAACTGGTTAGGCCACCCTTAAAGCGCTATATAAGTGCAGGTTAGTTAGTTAGTTAGTTAGTTAGCAGCAACAACTACAATCAAGCGTTTGTGATAACTGGCAATGAGTCTTGTACAGCGCTGTAGAGGAATTTTTCCCCCATCATCTTTGCACAATTGTTGTAATTCAGCCTCATTGGAGGGTTTTCAAGCATAAACTGCCTTTTTAAGGTCATACCACAGCATCTCAATCGGATTCAGGTCAGGACTTTGACTAGGCCACTCCATAGTCTTCATTTTGTTTTTCTTAACCTCTTGCACTCCGGGCAATTTTCCTAAAAATGCCAAAAAATAACGTGCCCAAAGTGAATCGAAAGCTGTTCTTCAACCCTTTGCAGCATCTTCATGGGGTTGGTCTCATTTAAAAGAAAACACTTTGAATTTTTTGGCAAAAAAAACATAATCTCTCTGCGTGCTCCGGCCACTGAGTTACAGTCATCTAAACATACTGAACTTGAAGAAAAAAAAAATTGGACACAGTGTTTTTTTGGATACAAATGCTTGTAAATAACACACAGCTGTCCGATCTGGCTGGAAAATGCAACAGAAATGTAGAACCAAGTGTTATCCAGCTGAGATCCAAATTTGGTAACAATACCACAAAAAATGAATATATTACACAGCTTTGTTCTCAGGCTGTTCCCAGGCGTTTTGGAACTGTGCCAAATTGTGCCAAATGGCACAGTTTGGAAAAACGTCTGTAACTTTTGAATAATTCAATGTAGAATCTTCATTTTAGGCTCTAATGAAAGGTCACACTCAGGGCTGTGTCTGTGTGTGTCTGTGTGGGCGGGGGGTCGTCCCCCCCCCCCGCTACCAAGGACCGAGTTCGGCCCTCGCTACATGACGGATTACACTCCTTGCATGTTTTCACAGCGGCACCCCCCCTCGCTACTGTGTGTGTGTGTGTGGGGGGGGGGAACCGTGAACGGACCGTGAACGCCCCCCCCCCCTCGCTACAGAAGAGGGCCATCGCTACATGATGGAATAGACTCATATGCTTCCCCCCGCGGACCGGGGGGCGTTCGGACCGTGAACGCCCCCCCCCGCTCCTCTTCTGCAGCGGGGGGGGGGGGCCTTTACGGTCCGAACACGGCAAATGAACCGTTTATCGCGGCGCACGCACTTCGTACTTCGTGCGCAGTACAGTTGTAATTTACCGATCGGTCAAAAGTCATTTTTGGATTACAGTTTTCAGGGAGAAATAATAATTTAGCTTATAACACCTTACCTCTTCAAAGCAGCAGAGTCGTGGCGAACATCTCTTCCCCATTGTCAGACGAACGCGACGTTGCTCCGCTCGTGGATCCCGATCAAAACATAATTCCATTATTGCCGTTTTGGCGAATGATTTACGACTTTTGTCGTCGGCCTCCGTCGGTCTATAATGACGGAAGAGAATCCTAAACGTCTATTCTGCTGGAATGAGTGCAGGTCCCACTTGTGGGTGGTCTCCATGCTGCTGGGTGAGCCTGGGTCTGTAGCAGGTTCGTCCAGCTTCCTTTGTTTTCATCTGCTGCAGCAGTAAATCTCTCTTCACCCACCCTGAATTTCTGTGCTTCAATTGGCTCGTGCATTCACAGTAGGCGGGTCCTCCTTCCTAGGTTTTCATTCATTGGCTCTTCAAGGTTTCAGAAACCCAATTCAAGGCTCTTATTAGCCGAATGAGAGGTCAATCAGATGAACTAATCTGTTCGCGGCTGTGACTGCAGCTTTTTTTTTTCCAGTGGCGCTTGGAGGCCACACCACCTACATCACCACCATCATGCGTCATGCGTCCAAGCGTGCACGAGTGCGCTCTCGTGCGCCCTCGTGCGCCCTAGGACGCAGAGACTTGCCCGCCCGCGGAACAACGGAGTGCAAGTGGTTAAGCCATTCAGAGGTGGACTTGTTGGTGTGTTTTGGATCATTGTCCTGCTGCAGAACTCAAGTGTGCCTCAGCTTCAGGTCACGAACAGATGGCCGGACATTCTCCTCTGAGATTTTTGGTAGCAGAATTCATGGTTCTATTTACCACAGCAAGTCTTCCAGGTCCTGAAGCAGCAAAAAAGCCCCAGACCATCACACTACCACCACCATATTTTACTGTTGGTATGATGTTCCTTTTCTGAAATGCTGTATTACTTTTACGTCGGATGTAATGGGACACACACCTTCCAAAAAGTTCAGCTTTTGTCTCCTCAGTCCACAGAGTATTTTCCCAAAAGTCTTGGGGGATCATCAAGATGTTTTCTGGAAAAACTCAGATGAGCCTTTATGTTCTTTTTGCTCAGCAGTAGTTTTTGTCTTGGAACTCTGCCATCCAGGCCATTTTTGCCCAGTCTCTTTCTTATGGTGGAGTCATGAACACTGACCTTAACGGAGGCAAGTGAGGCCTGCAGTTCTTTGGATGTTGTTGTGTGGTCTTTTGTGACCTCTTGGATGAGTCGTCGTTGCGCTCTTGGGGTAATTTTGGTCAGCTGGCCACTCCTGGGAAGGTTCATCACTGTTCCATGTTATCACCATTTGTGGATAATGGCTCTCACTGTGGTTCAATGGCATCCCAAAGCTTTAGAAATGGCTTTATAACCTTTTCCAGATTGATAGATCTCAATTACTTTGTTTCTCATTTTTTCCTGAATTTCTTTGGATGATGTCTAGCTTTTGTGGCTCTTTTGCTCTACTTCACTTTGTCAGGCAGGTCCTATTTAAGTGATTTCTTGACTGAGAACAGGTGTGGCTGTAATCAGGCCTGGGTGTGGCTAGAGGAATTGAACTCAGCTTTCCAAAGATGTGATAAACCACAGTTAATTTATGTTTTAACAAGGAGGGGACAATCACTTTTTGACACAGGGCCATGTAGGTTTAGATTTTTTTTTACCCTTAATAATAAACACCATCACTTAAAAACTGCATTTTGTGTTTACTTGTGTTATCATTGTCTAATATTTAAATTTGTTTGATGATCTGAAACATCTAAGTGTGACAAACATACAAAAAAATGAAAAATCAGGAAGGGGGCAAACATTTTTTCACACCACTATAACTGTTTTGTCATATGTTTGTCATAATTTGTGAGTTTTGTCTTGTATACTTAAGATTTTTTTTTGTAAACTTGTGAATTTTATCCATTAATATGAGACTTCATCTCATTTGTGACTTTTTACCTCCACCAAGGAGGAAATGTGATCAGGGAGGTTTGTTTGTCTGTCTGTCTGTCTGTCTGTTAGCGAGATTACGCAAAAACTACTGAATGAAATTTGGTGAAATTTTCACTAGTGGTGGACCGTGGGTAACAGATGAATCCATTAGATTCTGAAGGTGAGCCGAGAGCACATATCTCCACCAAGGCCCTATCTCGCAATGTACAGACAGATGGAAGCACAGATGGATGGATGGACGGGAGGATGTATGGAAGCATGGATGGACAGACGGACGGAGCCTTGGTAGAGCTATGCGCTCTCTGAGTGTCATCTAGTGTCATATAGGTTTGTCATTTTTTGTCATACATTTGTCACTTTTTTCTTTTAAATTTGTGACTTTTCACACACACACACACACACACACACACACACACACACACACACACACACACACACACACACACATACCTATGTTCTCAACTTTTTTCCCTACATAATTTTTAAGGGGGGGGGGGTCGGTTCAAAGCTACCAGGAACCACTGGAGCCACAGGTTGCAGACCCCTAAAATAATCAATTTTTTTTAATGGTGTATACTGAATCTGATGTCATTGATGTACAGCACTGTGGTAGCTTGTTATACAAGGGGGAATGCTAAAAGCACACAAATTTATGGATTGAGACACTTTCCTTCACTCAGCGTCTAATGACAGTGATGCTGAATAATGAATGTGGAGAAAATTTGCTGCTCTGAGACCTTCACTAATGAGTTCAGTGGAAGATACTCCAATTTGATTACCACATCACATAATATGAACTCTAGTGGTGAACAGGCCTGCTGTGCTGCTCTACTGCAGATGTGAATGGTTACCCACAATGAGCCCTGAGTAGTAGCCCCCGACTGTGATGTTCTCCGTCCTGGTCGTCGCTGCCAGTCCAAAGATGAGGATGAGCACAGACACGATCAGCAACATCACCAGCACAACAACAGATTTTCTCTTCCTCCTCTTATAAGAACCTATAGAACAAATGGGGAAACATGAGCACTGACATGTGAGTGGATACTTTAGGTGATGTCAGAAAATACCAAGTTTTGGATCCAATTGCAGGACACAACACAACACAAAGGACAACAGTTGAGGCAAGACAGTGAATATTTATTGAACAATATACAAATGTGAACATGGAGAAAGATAGACTCCTGTGGAGATACAGATCGAAGAAGGTCAGTATTTGGAGCAAGAATGGTAAGTAATGATTGATCACTATTACTGAATGAGGTCTTACTTGCAGGAGCAGGAGTGGTGCTATGGAGACTACAGTGGAGAGCCAGCAAGGTTTTTAACCAGTAGGTTGTGGGCCTTGGCGGGTCCGTGGAGACCAGCCTGTTTAGAGGGCTAATTGAGTACAAATCTTTCCATAGAGTGAGTTAATCCTGGAGGCAAGGGGTCCGAGCACTAGGGATCCACCAGAGAGAGGAAATGGGGACTCCAGATCCACGGAGGAGCAGTGAGTAAGAGGTCCGAGAATTCCTGGAGCACAAGGGTCAGCTGAATGTTTTTGAATGGTACTGAGGGCTTACTTGGGTTGGCATGAGAGAGAGTACTCCAGAGTGCCAAATTCCAACAAGGACAGCCAGAGCAGAGGAGCACAGGGAGAGGTGAGATCCTGCAGCACAAAAGTGAGAAGTTTCAGGTAATGACCAGTGGTGTTTTCTCCCAGAAGCCAAGGGAAGCCAGGCTTTTTCTGTTTTTCAGACTCTGCTTGTCAGCTTTATGTGAGTGTGTGTGTGTGTGTGTGTGTATATATATATATATATATATATATATAGCATCCAGAAAGTATAGACAGTGCTTCACTTTTTCCACATTTTGTTATGTTACAGCCTTCTTCCAAAATGGATTAAATTCATTATTTTCCTCAAAATTCTACACACAATACCCCATAATGGCAATGTGAAAAAAAAGTTTTTTGAGATCTTTGCAAATTTATTAAAAATAAAAAAAAACTAAGAAATCACATGTACATAAGTATTCACAACCTTTGCCATGAAGCTCAAAATTAAGCTCAGGTGCATCCTGTTTCCACTGATCATCCTTGAGATGTTTCTACAGCTTAATTGGAGTCCACCTGTGGTAAATTCAGTTGATTGCACATGATTTGGAAAGGCACACGCCTGTCTATATAAGGTCTCACAGTTGACAGTGCATGTCAGAGCACAAACCAAGCATGAAGTCAAAGGAATTGTCTGTAGACCTCTGAGTCAGGATTGTCTCGAGGCACAAATCTGGGGAAGGGTACAGAAAAATTTCTGCTGCTTTGAAGGTCCCAATGAGCACAGTGGCCTCCATCATCCATAAATGGAAGAAGTTTGGAACCACAGGACTCTTCCTAGAGCTGGCCGACCATCTAAACTGAGCGATCGGGGGAGAAGGGCCTTAGTCAGGGAGGCGACCAAGAACCCGATGGTCACTCTATCAGAGCTTGAGCATTCCTCTGTGGAGAGAGGAGAACCTTCCAGAAGGACAACCATCTCTGCAGCAATCCACCAATCAGGCCTATATGGTAGAGTGGCCAGACGGAAGCCACTCCTTAGTAAAAGTTGTAAGAGAAGTGTTTGCTCCTCTGGGGCAAAGACGGAGAGGACCCACTCACCAGGTGAATCTGGTAAACTATGATTTATTAACGAGCAGAAAATAACATTGTGTGAGGGCAGAAGTGAAATGAAATAATAATCCAAACAGTGTGGAGAAACAAATAATAATTCCAAGCAGCGTGGTGCAAATTCATGGAGTTAACATAATGACGCAGCAAAGAACACAGATTGAAAAAGCACATACGTATATAGACAGAGGGATAATCATGGCAATACAACACAGGTGAGGAGAGCAATCATGACAAACAGCTGACACATGAGGAAAACAGCTGACCAGACAGGTAGGGCTGCACAAACACAGAGGGGATACACACCAAACTTGATAAATGAGTCAAAAAGAAACATAAAGTGTGGACAGGGGCTGCAGACCTGTCCAGAACCACGACAGTATCCCCCTCCCCAAGGGTCAGTCCCCAGACAACCCTAGGGTAACACCCAGAAAAGAGAAAAAAAGAAAACCCAAAAACCATCACAGGGTGGGTGGTGGGGGAAAAAGGCCAGGCAGGCTGAAACAAACTCTCTCCCCAGCAAAATCCAACACAAACGGGCCAGGTGGACTTCCAGAGTCCCAGGGCCACCGGACCGGAGATCATGGTGGGTCAGGGGGCCTATCCAAGTCCATGGGCCCCAGACCAGAGCACAGAGCATGTTGGGTGGTCCACCAGAGTCCCGAAACCACCGGACCAGAGAACAAAGCAAGTTGGGGGGCCTAACGCAGTTCATGGGCCTCCAGATTTCAAAATATAACCAGTCAGGTGGTCTCCTAGAGTCCCTAGACCACTAGACCGGAGGGCAGCACGGGTCCACAGATAATTGCAGGGACGCTTTAAGCTCAGGTGAAAACGACAAGGAATTCTTAAACTCAGGATGAAATGGTTGGGGTTCGCTGACCTCTGGATGAGACAGCTGGAGCATGCTGACCTCTAGATGAAATGGCTGGGGAGCGCTGACCTCTGGATCAGATGACTGAAGTGCGCCATCTTCATAAACTGATGGTTTGAGCACACTAATTCCCGAAAAAGACGGCTGAGGTGCGCTGACCTCAGGCTGAGATGGCAGGGGTACATCTGACCCAGATGCCCAGGAATCCTTCTCCGACGCTACCTCAGACAGGGAGGAAGAGGTACATGTTGAAACAGGCATCACATCAAAGCAGTCAGCAGAAGACCTCGGTGAGGAGAGCTCAGAAGCCAATAGAGGCTGCAACCTTTTTAATACAGATATTAGGAAAACAAAAAAGAGACTCGCCTTAACTCCTGCTCTTCCGCTAGCGAGGAATCCGATGACTCTGCAGCTGGAGAGGTGATGACCACCACAGGAGATGCTGAAGAAACAGCAGATGGGATGCTCTCTGCAGGGGCGTGCATGTAAGGCAGAGCAGTGTCTGCAGGGGCATGCACATGAGGCGAAACAGTCACTGCTGGAGCGTGCACGTGAGGCAAAACAGTCACTGCTGGAGCATGCACATGAGGCAAAATGGTCACTGCTGGAGTGTGCACGTGAGGCTAAACAGTCATTGTTGGAGTGTGCACCTCAGACGGAGAAGGAAAAACACAGGTGGGTGACATACCAAAATCAGAAAAAAATGGCAGCAGAGACAGGTGGCGGAGGTTCAACAGTAATTGGTGACTGCTACTGTGAACCCCCGCCTAGTAGCAGGCAAGACCACCTTTCCCCCAATAGGTGTAGTAGAAGGAAAAGGTACTTTCCTGGCCTGCTCTGCCGCTTCAGAGGCCACCCATGGTGATCCCGATGAGGAAACCTCTGCGAGCGAGGGCACCACTGTAGAAGGTGGTGGAGCCGGCACTGCAGGCATGATGATGGGCAAAGCAGCTGTGTTGGAAACCTCAGGCGAAGCTGCATGCTTATTCTCAGGCTGAGTAGTAGGCTTAATGACAAGTGAAGCTGATGTGTGTGCCATAGAGAGAGCTGGAACAGGAGTGGAGCATGGAGATGTGTGTAAAAGAGCCAAAGAACGTCTCACAGATGGCACCAGGTCCCATAATGCCGAAACCAGGGAATGCTGTCTCGACGGTACAGACTCCGGCATAGAAGGAGCCCCTGTCTTCAGCCCGTGGAGTGGCTGTGGGGCTGGAATTGGAGCTGGAGTGGACACCAGAGGATGGTCAGTAATGAGTTTTCTTTCAACTCAAAGCTCAGTCATGGAGTTCCACAGGGATCTGTGCTAGGCCCTACTCTTTTTAGTTTACATATGCTTCCGTTAGGCAACATTATTAGAAAGCACTGTATACATTTTCTTTGTTATGCAGATGACACACAATTATACCTGTCAATGAAGCCAGATGATAGTAATCAATTAGCCAAGTTAGAAGCCTGTCTTAAGGAAATTAAAGTTTGAATGACTTGTAATTTCCTGCTATTAAATTTAGATAAGACTGAAGTCACTCTAGTTGGTCCAAAAAACCTTAGAAATACCTTTCCAAATCAAACTTTTAGTTTGGATGCAGTTACTCTTTTTCTTAATAGCTCTGTGAGGAACCTTGGAGTTATTTTTGATCAAAATCTGTTTTTCAATTCACATATTAAATTTGTTTCTAAGACTGCCTTCTATCATTTGCATAATATTGCCAAGATTAGGAGCATCTTGTCTCAGAGTGATGCTGAGAAACTGATCCACACTTTTGTTAGCTCTAGATTAGATTATTGTAACTCTTTATTATCAGGTTGTCCTAAAACATCTTTAAAAAGTCTTCAGTTGATCCAATATGCTGCAGCAAGAGTTTTAACAGGTACTAGAAAGAGAGATCATATCTCTCTGGTTCTGGCCTTCCTTCATTGGCTCCCCACAGAGTTTAGAATTAAGTTTAAAATCCTTCTTCTTACTTACAAAGCTCTAAACAATCAGGCCCCTTTTTATTTAAAAGCTCTGATACTACCCTATTATCCTAACAGAGCACTACGCTCCCAAAATGCTGGATTACTTGTAATACCTAGAATCTCCAAAAGTACAATGGGAGGCAGAGCCTTCAGTTATCAAGCTCCTCTCCTGTGGAACCAGCTGCCAATCTGGATTCGGGAGTCAGACTCGATCTCTGTTTTTAAGAAGAAGGTTAAAACCTTCCTTTTTGATATAGCCTACAATTAGGGAGGGATCATGTGTCTCTGAAGCCTCCCTTAGTTATGCTGCTATTAGGTTTAGACAGCCAGGGGACCTCTAATAATGCACTGGGCTTCACTCCTTTCTTCACTCTCAATGAATTTTTTTTTTTTTGCTGGTCATTAACATCTGTTTGTTCTCTCCCATAGATTGAGTCCCCATCATGCTGTTTGCTCTCTACATGTCTGTTCTTTTCATCTTCTCTATTCCCTCACCCACCAGCTAGTCGCAGCAGATGACTGCCCCTCCCTGAGCCTGGTTCTGCTGGAGGTTTTTTCCTGTTAAAAGAGAGTTTTTCCTCTCCACCTTTGCCAAGCGCTTCCTCACAGAGGATCGCCTGATTGCTGGGGTTTTTCTGCAACTGTGGGGGTTTCCCCTACAGTTGAAAGTGTTATGAGATGACTGTTGTTGTGAAATGGTGCTATATAAATAAAGTTGAATTGAATTGAATTGAATTGAATGGTGAGGAGGACGCCGGAGGCCGGGGACACTTCTTTGTTGGCACACACCTCAACGACCCAGGTGCGTTCCTCACTACTTCACAGTACACATGACGGAGGTTAGGGACTGAAATTAACAGCCCGCCCAGCTCGGGGTAGCTCCACAGGCTGGGAAATGCCTTTATTATCTCGGCTATGGGGTTCAAAACTGTCAGGGCTGCTTCCGGCAAATGGGAAGTGCGGGCGTCTGAAATAAGATTCTCATTGGTTTGAGTAGTCCACACCTCATCCGCATCAAGTCCAAAACTCGCATAGTCCGTACCTGCTGAGTCCTGTTCGGGTTGGGTCCAGCTGTAATCCTTGGGTTCAGCAAGTGACGAGGAGGAGGGGTGGCAGTGATGGTAGCAGGGGAAGATGGAGATTCTGCACCCGAAGGTGAAAATGCAGGCCTGGTCTGGTCTCCAGCAGATTGGTGATTCTCCCCCAGCAATGCCTCTTGTCTTCTCGGGAAGAGCAGCACTCGCTAAATTCTCAATTGCCCGGACACACTGCTTCTCTTCTCGACGCTACCTCATCCTCTTACCAGACCTGCCTGGTGGGTCCATTGTTGGCTGTGTCGTACTGTCAGAGAAGCGTTTGTTCCTCTGGGGCAAAGAAGGAGAGGACTCACTCACCAGGTGAATCTGATAAACCATGATTTATTAACGAGCAGAAAATAACACTGCACAAGGGCAGAAGCGAAATGAAATAATAATCCAAACAGTGTGGAGAAACAAATAATAATTCCAAGCAGTGTGGTGCAAATACAGGGAGTTAACATAACGACGCAGCAAAGAACACAGATTGAAAAAGCACATACATAGACAGAGGGGTAATCACGGTAATACAGCACAGGTGAACAGAGCAATCATGACAAATGGCTGACACATGAGGAAAACAGCTGACCAGATGTACGGGGCTGCACAAGCACAGAGGGGATACACACCAAACATGATAAATGAGTCAAAAAGGAACATGAAGCATGGACTGGGGCTGCAGGCCTGTCCAGAACTACTACAAAAGGCACATGGAGGCCTACATGGAGTTTACCAAAAGGCACCTAAAGGACTCTCAGACCATGAGAAACAAAATTCTTTGGTCTGATGAGACAAGGATTGAACTCTTTGATGTGAATGCCAGGCATCATGTTTGGAGGAAACTAGGCACCCCTCATCACCAGGCCAATACCATCTCTACAGTGAAGCATGGTGGTGGCAGCATCATGCTGTGAGGATGTTTTTCAATGGCAGGAACTGGGAGACTAGTCAGGATAGAGGGAAACGGTAAATGGTGTTCACTTATATAGCGCTTTTTCTCATCTCTAGATGACCTAAGCGCTTTACAGATCCTGCTATCCACCCTTTCACACAGACATTCACACACTGATGGCGGCAGAGCTGCCATACACAGATACTGACCTGACCCACCAGGAACAACTGGGGGTTCGGGGTCTTGCTCAAGGACACTTTAACATGCAGACTGCAGACAGAGCAGGAATCGAACCCCTGACCCTCCGATCAGTAGTCGGCCACACTACACCTGCGCCACAGCTGATGAATGCAGCAATGTACAGAGACATCCAGAGCGCTCTTGACCTCAGACTGGGGCGACGGTTCATCTTTCAGCAGGTCAACGACCCTAAGCACACAGCCAAGATATCAAAGGAGTGACTTCAGGACAACTCTGTGAATGTCTTTGAGTGGCCCAGACAGAGCCCAGACTTGAATCCAATTGAGCATCTCTGGTGAGATCTGAAAATGGCTGTGCACAGACACTTCCCATCCAACCCGCTGGAATTTGAGAGGTGCTGCAAAGAGGAATGGGCAAAACTGCCTAAAAATAGGTGTGCCAAGCTTGTGGGATCATATTCAAAAAGACTTTTTTTTTTTTTTTTTTGTTACTTATTTGTACCCGTAGGTAGACTTGGTTTGCAGTCTGGTGACAAGCCACTGGCTGCTGGTCGCTGCGTGCGCGAGCGCCCTAAACCTACATGTTTTTGGTGTGCGGGAGGAAACCGGAGAAATCCCGGAGTAAACCCACGCAACACGGGGAGAACATGCAAACTCCACACAGCTCACTGTTGGTTGGGGGCTGGGATCGAACCCACGATCTCATGATCCCCGCGATCCCCCGGCCGAGGGTAAAACTGTGCTGCCACAGTGCTAAACCACTGCGCCACCGTGCAGCCAGACTTCAGGGTGTAGTTGCTGCCAAAGGTGCATCAACAAAGTATTGAGCAAAGGCTATGAATACTTATGTACATGTGATTTCTTAGTTTTTTTTTATTTTCAATAAATTTGCAAAAATCTCAAAAAACTTTTTCACATTGACATTATGGGGTGTTGTGTGTAGAACTGTGAGGAAAAAAAATGAAATTAATCAATTTTGGAATAAGATTTAACATGGAATAAGGCTGTAACATAACAATGTGGAAAAAGTGAAGCACTGTGAATATATTCCGGATGCACTGTGTGTGTGTGTGTGTGTGTGTGTGTGTGTACACACAGTGGATATAAAAAGTCTACACACCCCTGTCCAAATGCCAGGTTGTTGTAATGTAAAGAAAATGAGACCAAGATAAATCATTTCAAAAAAATTTTCCACAACTAATGTGACCTATAACCTGTACAACCCAACTGAAAATCAAACAAAAAATCTTTTAATGGGAAAAATAAAAAATAAAAAACTTACAATAACCTGGTTGCATAAATATGCACACCCTGTTATAACTAGGGATGTGGCTGTGTTCAGAATTAACCAATCACATTCAAACTCATATTAAATGGGAGTCAGCACACACCTGCCACCATGTAAAGTGCCTCTGGGCATTAAATATCCCATGGAACAAGGTGAAGACAGTCATCATCAAGTGGAGAAAATATGGCACAACAGTGACATTACCAAGAACTGGATGTACCTCCAAAGTTGATAAAAAGACAAGAAGAAAACTGGTCAGGGGGGCTGCCAAGAGGCTGACAGCAACAATGAAGGAGCTGCAGGAATTTCTGGCAAGTACTGGCTGTTTAGTAAATGTGACAACAATCTCCCGTCTTCTTATGTCTGAGCTATGGGGTAGGGTGGCAAGACGGAAGTTTTATCTTAAGAAAAACATTGAAGCCCAGCTACATTTTGCAAAACCACATTTGAAATCTCCCAAATACATGTGGGAAAATGTGCTATGGTTCGATGAAACCAAGGTTAAACTTTTTGGCCATAATTCCAAAAGGTATATTTGGCGCAAACAATACTGCTCATCACTAAAAGAACACCATACCTACAGTGTGAAGAGTGGGTGTCGTGATCGGGGGCACGGTTAGGACCGTGCCCACGCTTTATGTTCATTTATGGGTTTGGTTTGATTGTATTATTACCTCCGCCAAGGAGGTTATGTTTTTACTGGGGTTTGTTTGTCTGTTTGTCTGTCTGTCTGTCTGTTACCAACATAACTCAAAAAGTTATGAATGGATTTTGACGAAATTTTCAGGACAAGTCCGAAATGGGACAAGGAAGAAATGATTAGATTTTGGGAGTGATCCAGATCACAGTCTGGATCCAGGAATTTTTTAAAGGATTCTTTATCATTGCGAGATAGGGCCATTTTTACCATATGTGTATATAACACCACAATAAATGGTCAGGACGCTTGCCAAAAAAATACAGGATAAGATCCCAATAGGTTCTAGGAAATATCAAAGACTGATCCGGATACTGTGATCCAGAACAGGAAATAATAGGGGCTCTTTGGAATTTTCATCATTATAAGATAACAAATTAAGATATAAACATACAACAGACACCAAAATATAGCCAAGACACTGAGGAATCAGTAGTGTGCCGATGGATTTGTTGTATCTTCAAAAGCTATGGAGCTATATCCAGAAGAAAACCGCCATTACTGAAAAAGTCATCTTTGTCAATAACTACTGAACTAATAAACATATCAATGTGAATCCAATTGCTAAAGGTATGTTTTGATGGTCAAGGAATCTGAAAATATAGATAAAATACATGTAGGACTATTATATTTGGGCAAAATCCCAATATTAGGGGGAACTGAGGTACTTGGCAGAGGTCTGCACTCTCTGAGTGCTTTTCTAGTTATTATTATTATTATGAGTATAAGTTTGTTTATGATTTAGGCCGTTGTTTATTGTTATTATGTCTTCCCCTGTCGTCTGGTGTCTGTGTCTTATGTTTGTCCTTTATATTCTATTATATTTTTGTATGGTGCCCTACATGTTCTGTTTGTCTGTCTCCCTGTCTGTGAGTGTGTCATTGTACTGCCCCTCCCATCCTGTGAGTCCACCTGTTGCCCTGATTACCTTCCCAGCTGTTCTGTGTTTCCCCAATTATGAGTTCCCTATTTATGTCTGTCCCCGTTCAGTGTTCTATGTGTCGGCATTGTGCCGTTTCCATGCAAAGTTCTATGTCCATGCCATGTAAGTTTTTGCCATGCCATGCCATGCCATGTTATGCTTAAGCCATGTTTGCCAAGTTTTAGTTCAGTTAAGTTCTGTTAATAAATCAGTGTTCGCACCTGACCCTGCCTGCATCTCTGAGTCCTCCTTCTGCACTTTCGTCTGCCCAGAGGGAAGATCGTGACAGAATGCCCACACCAAAATTGGACTCAGCAGGCAGGAGGAGGCTGGTGGCCGGGGGGGCCAATGCGGATGAACTGTGGGCAGCTGAGACAATTGAGGGGTTTGCCTCAGATGCCTACTCTTCCCCTACGAGGCTCTCTGCAGCTTTAATTCGGCGGCTGCAATTATGGGTGCATTTCCAAGTCTGTGGCGCTATCCCGACCTGACAGAGCTGCTACAGTACGCCACAACCCTCTGGCAGATATAATGGGTGATGATAGGTGACTCACCGGCAGTGCTGCAGACGAAGAAGTGATCCCAGGTTCCGTCTTCTCCACCTCACCACGTTCCAGCTGCGCCAGCCTCATTCCCATCTTCCAAGAAGCAGCCTGCCACTCCACGAGCTCCTTGGGAGATGTCCGCCACCCTGGAGGAAGCAATACCGGGGGTCCCGCCTGGTGTTTGGCAGTCCTGGGTAGAGGAAGAGCTCTGGAAGACGTCCTCGCTCTCGGTGCCCTGCCCCTGCTCCGATTTGCCTCTCCCCAGTTCAGCCTGTCACTTAGAGGCTCCAGGGGCAGCTCCTCCATGTTCCTTAAGGGGCCCCATAACCGCTGAAGCCACGGAGAGGGAGGATACTGGGCCTGCTGCAGCAGACACCATCGTGCCCCGGGAATTCAGGCAAGTGGTTTTTCATTCTCTATTACCTGAACATGAATTATCTTGCCTGATTCCTGGTGGTGAGGCTCAGATTCTGCAGTCTGCTGAGTCCTCACCGCCTGCTGCAGATAATTTGTCTTCACCTATTTCCTCTGTATCTCCTCCAATGTCTCCTGAGTTTCCGCCGGTCCCTGGAGTGAGCCGCCAGACAATGGAGGAGTCTGCGGTCCTGGAGGACCCGGTCCCAGAGCCAGCAGTGAGCTGACCTCCAGCTGCCATGCCGGACGAGCCACCTGGAGGCTCAGGGACTGCACTTTCCATCATGCCTGCTGTGGCAGCTACTGCAGTGGAGCCGGAGTTGGACATCCTGAGGGCTGGGGCCGTGATGCCTCTGCCTGGATCAATGGAGTCCTGGATGGCGGTGGAGCTTGAGCTCAGGCAAGTGCTCCATTTTGTCTTCACTCTGTCTGTTTTGGAGAGATCTTGTCTGGCTCTTGGTGGGGAGGGCCAGGTGCAGCCGTCAGCTGCACTTGAGCTCATCTCGCCGGGTTCCAGCTTTTTCCTAGGGTCACCGGAGAACGTCCAACTTCGCCAGAGGTCCCCGTGGGTCCAGTCCCATCGCCCGAAGCCTCCGTGGGTGCTGCGCCTCGGCCTGAGGCCTTTGTGGGTGCTGCTCCTCCTCTGATCAAGGTCCACGTGGGTGCTGCTCCTCCTCCATCCGGGCCACTGTGGGTGCTGCGCCCCAGCCTGGGGCTGTCATGGATGATGCACCCCAGCCTAAGGCCGTCGTGGGTGCTACGCCCCAGCTTGGGTCCGTGGGTGGTGCTACGTTCCAGCCTGGAGGCCACCGTGGTTGCAATGCCTCAGCCCAAGGGCATCGAGGGTGCTGCCTTCCTGCCATCTCTGGTCCCCGAGGGTGCTGCCGACCAGCTGTCTATGGTCCCCAAGGGTTCTGCCAATCTGCTGTCTATGGCCCCCGTGGGTGCAGCTATGCCCCAGTCCGGGGCTGTCGCGGGTGCAGCCATGCCTCAGTCCGGGGCTGCCGCGGGTGCAGCCATGCCTCAGTCCGGGGCCGCCGCGGGTGCAGCCATGCCTCAGTCCGGGGCCGCCGCGGGTGCAGCCATGTCTCAGTCCGGGGCCGCCGCGGGTGCGGTCATGCCTCAGTCCGGGGCCGCCGCGGGTGCGGTCATGCCTCAGTCCGGAGCCGCCGCGGGTGCAGTCATGCCTCAGTCTGGGGCCACCGCGGGTGCAGTCATGCCTCAGTCTGGGGCCGCCGCGGGTGCAGTCATGCCTCAGTCTGGGGCCGCCGCGGGTGCAGTCATGCCTCAGTCCGGGGCCACCGCAGGTGCAGCCATGCCTCAGTCCGGGGCCGCCGTAGGTGCAGCCATGCCTCAGTCTGGGGCTGCTGTGGGTGCAGCCATGCCTCAGTCCGGGGTCACTGCAGGTGCAGCCATGCCTCAGTCCGGGGTCGCCACGGGTGCAGCTATGCCCCAGTTCAGGGTCACCACCCGGGGGCTCTTGGAACCTTCACTGGTCACGCCGGTGGTCTTGGGACCTTCATCAGTCACGCTGGAGTTCCAGGAGGTTGGGAGACCTCCAACCGCCGATCCACTCTGCTCCCTGGTTTGGTGGCCAAGGGACATGGTTGGACTGGGGAAGGCCTCCTGACCTGCCAGGTGGGTCGGTCCAGTGGTCCACGGACCACCTGTGGTAGACCACCCAACCCATTTTGGTTTGTTTGATCGGGTGTCTTGGACTTTGAGTTTCCCCAGACTGTTGTTTTGGACTCTGTGTGGTGGGGAGGACTTTGTTTTGGCCCACCTGACCTTGGACCCCCACCGCCCGCCCTGGGGTGGTTCCTTCTTTTGTTTGTGGGTTGTTTTTTTTTTGTTTTGATGGTACTTTGGGGTGTCTGGGATCCACCCCTTGGAGGGGGGATTCAGTCGTGATCGGGAGCATGGTTAGGACTGTGTCCACGCTTTATGTTCATTTATGGGTTTGGTTTCATTGTATTATTATTATTTTGAGCATGAGGTTGTTTATGATTTAGTCCCTTGTGTATTGTTATCATGTCTTCCCGTCGTCTGGTGTCTGTTTCTTATGTTTGTCCTTTGTATTCTATTATATTTTTGGATGGTGCCCTGCATGTTCTGTTTGTCTGTCTCCCTGTCTGTGAGTGTGTCATTGTGCTGCCCCTCCCATCCTGTGAGTCCACCTGTTGCCCTGATTACCTTCCCACCTGTTCTGTGTTTCCCCAATTATGAGTTCGCTATTTATGTCTGTCCCCATTCAGTGTTCTTTGTGCAGGCATCACGCTGTTTCCATGCCAAGTTCTATGTCTATGCCAAGTGAGTTTTTGCCATGCCATGTTATGTTTAAGCCATGTTTGCCAAATTTTAGTTCAGTTAAGTTCTGTCAATAAATCACTGTTCGCACCTGACCCCGCCTGCATCTCTGAGTCCTCCTTCTGCACTTTTGTCTGCCCAGAGGGCAGATCGTGACAGTGGACAAATATTGCCACATCAAGATGTGCCATGCTGACATACTCCTACCCAAAAAGACCGAGTGCTGTAATAAAAGCCAAAGGTGCTGCAACAAAGTATTTGTTTAAGGGTGTGCATAATTATGCAACCAGGTTATTGTAAGTTTTTTATTTTTCCCCTTAAAAGATTTCAGCTTGTTTTTCAGTTGGGTTGTACAGATTATAGGTCACATTAATGGTGGAAAAAATTTTGAAATGATTCATCTTGTTCTCATTATTTTACATCACAAAAACCTGGCATTTGAACAGGGGTGTGTAGACTTTTTATATCCACTGTACACCCCCCCCCCCAAGTACAGTTATGGAGCGGTAGTTTGGGAGCTTTTAGTCCAAAATATCTGTCCTTCCTCTTCAACAGGGTGAGTGCAACATTCAGGTGCATCTCTGTAAATTGCAATATTGTGAAAAAGTTCATTTTTTAACAATACCCTATAATAATAATCTTTAAAAAAAACTTTGTTATATTCAGTATTCACTGCAGGCCCAGTGAACTATTTTAAGCCTTTTTGATTTAATTTTGATAGTTATGGTTATCAATTTTTTTTTAAAATTAAGCTATAAACCATGACATCTTAATCATCTATCCATCCATCCATCTTCTTCCGCTTATTCCTTTTCGGGTCGTGGGGGGACTGGAGCCTATCCCAGCATCTTTGGGCGAGAGGCAGGGTACACCCTGGACAGATCACCAGTCCATCACAGGGCCAACACAGAGACACAGACAACCACTCACTCTCACATTCATACCTAAGGACAATTTAGAATCCCCAGTTTGATGCCAATTAACCTAACTTGCATGTTTTTGGCATGTGGGAGGAAACCGGAGAAATCCCGGAGTAAACCCACGCAGACATGGGGAGAACATGCAAACTCCACACAGATCACTGTTGGTCGGGGGCTGGGATCGAACCCAGGATCCCCCGGCCAAGGGTGAGTTGCTGTGCTGCCTCAGTGCTAACCACTCCGCCACCGCGCTGCCCTACATCTTAATCAAATCAAATCAACTTTTATTGTCATGTTGTTGTACATACAACTGTAGTGCAGGCAAGATGAAATTATGTTTCTCTAGGCATCCATATAAGTAAAAAGAACATAATTTAAGACACACTCACACACCCCCTCACCCCCCAACCCAACACAGCCATTCAAACATCTCTGAGACAGACTTGAAACTAACTAGAACTATATACATATAATATACATAATGTCCATAAGGTGCAGTAGTATGTATGAAAGATTCCGGATCAACTGTTCAGCATCCTAACAGCTTGTGGAACGAAGCTGTTAGGATGTGCAATAGGATTTACTGAGATGTGCATGTAAACTCTCTCTGCCTTCACTGCTAATTGAACTGATGTCATTATGTTGACATATATTTGCTGCATGTGTTATTTAGACTATTTTATGTTATTTTACTGTGGTGGTGCAAACCGTGTATCCCTGTGCCTGTGTAGCTTCACCAGGTACTGAACTGTGTTAATATTTTATCCAGTTTAATGTCAGTGTAATAAAATACAGTTTTACAGATATTTATGTGACCACAGAGCTTTGAGAGAGACAGACAGAGAGAAAGCAAGCATTAAAACAAAAAACACCTTGTTTTACTTCACTTCCTCAAAAAAATTACCCACGCTACGCCACTGGAAATGACTGAGTTATTTGGGAGGTTCCGAAGAGCAGAGGAGGCAATCACGTGGAGATCAAATCTGGGTGAGTTGGCCAATCAGAGAGCAAACCCAGAGCAGATAGGCTTACAGAGCTTACTGATCTTGAAGTCACGAGGAGTAGGTCTCACAGAATGACGATCCCATAACGGCACACCCACAGATGGCATCTTAAAAAAGGTGCAGGACTTCCAGCAATCAGATGAGTGTGGGAGCCTCCAGCCTTCAGCTTTTGATGGGAAGGTTGCTTAATCATAACAATGAGCAGAATGTACCAAATATAGTGCTCACCTTGAATCATCATACTGTAGGTAGCTTATTTAGAAGATGAGCCTGCAGCAACAAGTTATTATTATTTTCTTCATTTTATCAGGTATAGACTGATTGAAATTACAACAAGAGTGGTGACACAGCTACAGCCGTGGACAAAAATGTTGGTTCCCCTCTGTTAATGAAAGAAAAACCCACATTGGTGTTTATTCCATCTAGCTACAATACTCCGCACTGTGTGTATATATATTTATATATTTATGTGCACATATGTATATTCGCTGCTCTTGTTTTTCTTGTCTTCTTGATTGTTGCTCTGAGTGTTGCTGTCCCTGTGCTGTTGCAATCCTGGAATTTCCCCATTGTGGGACTAATAAAGGCTTATCTTATCTTATCTTAGAAATAACTTGAATCTGACAAAAGTGGTAATAAATAAAAATTCTATGAAAATTAACCAATGAAAATCAGACAATGCTTTTGAATTGTGGTTCAACAGAATTATTTAAAAAAACCAAACTCATGAAACAGGCCTGGACAAAAATGATGGTACCCTTAACTTAATATTTTGTTGCACAACCTTTTGAGGCAATCACTGCAATCAAACGATTTCTGTAACTGTCAATGAGACTTCTGCACCTCTCAGCAGGTATTTTGGCCCACTCCTCATGAGCAAACTGCTCCAGTTGTCTCAGGTTTGAAGGGTGCCTTCTCCAGACGGCATGTTTCAGCTCCTTCCACAGATGTTCATTAGGATTTAGATCAGGGCTCATAGAAGGACACTTTAGAATAGTCCAATGTTTCGCTCTTAGCCATTCTTGGGTGTTTTTAGCTGTGTGTTTTGGGTCATTATCCTTTTGCAAGACCCATGACCTGCGACTGAGACCGAGCTGTCTGACACTGGGCAGCACATTTCTCTCTAGAATACCTTGATAGTCTTGAGATTTCATTGTACCCTGCACAGATTCAAGACACCCTGTGCCAGATGCAGCAAAGCAGCCCCAGAACATAACAGAACCTCCTCCATGTTTCACAGTAGGGACAGTCTTCTTTTCTTGGTATGCTTCATTTTTGCGTCTGTGAACATAGCGCTGATGTGCCTTGCCAAAACGTTCCAGTTTTGTCTCGTCTGTCCATAGGACATTCTCCCAGAAGCTTTGTGGCTTGTCAACATGCAGTTTGGCAGATTCCAGTCTGGCTTTTTTATGATTTGTTTTCAACAGTGGTGTCCTCCTTGGTCGTCTCCCATGAAGTCCATTTTGGCTCAAACAACGACGGATGGTGCGATCTGACACTGATGTACCTTGACCTTGGAGTTCACCATGAATGTGTTTAGAGGTTGTTCTGGGCTCTTTTGTTACCATTCGTATTATCCGTCTCTTCCACTTTTCATCAAGTTTCCTCCTGCGGCCACGTCCAGGGAGGTTGGCTACAGTCCCGTGGATTTCTGAATAATATGTGCAACTGTAGTCACAGGAACATCAAGCTGCTTGGAGATGGTCTTATAGCCTTTACCTTTAACATGCTTGTCTATAATTTTCTTATTTCCTGAGACAACTCTGTCCTTTGCTTCCTCTGGTCCATGTTTAGCATGGTACACACCATGTCACCAAACAGCACAGTGACTACTTGTCACCCTTTAAATAGGTCGACTGACTGATTACAAGTTTGTAGACACTTGTGATGTTAATTAGAGGACACATCTTGGTTGAACATGTCCCTATGGTCACACTATTTTCAATCTTTTCTAGGGGTACCATCACTTTTGTCCAGGCCTGTTTCATGAGTTTGTTTTTTAAAATAATTATGTTGAACCACAATTCAAAAGCATTGTCTGATTTTCATTGGTTAATTTTCATAGAATTTTTATTTATTACCACTTTTGTCAGATTCAAGTTATTTCTGTGACCACTGTGGGTTTTTCTTTCATTAACAGAGGGGTACCAACAATTTTGTCCACATGTGTAGGTCATAAAATGGTACTTTTCGTCTTCTAGCTTGGTGCTTAGCATAACAGAACAGGAAAAGGAAAGTTGGTCACCCAGCCACAGGGAGAAGCACAAAACCTTGTACTCCTTGTGCCAGTCCCAAGCCTGGGGAAAATGAAAGGGTTGCATCAGGAAGGCATAAAAGTCCTTGCCAAATCAAATATGCAGACCCATAATCCACTGTGGCAACTCAAAATAGGGAGCAGCCGAAAGGTGTATGTGTAGGCCTGGAGTGGCCCATAGGGAGATTCAGGAAGATTCCCGGTGTGCCACTTCACTTATGGGCCAGTAATCTAGTCAGAAGAAAATTAATTAACATGGATATCATGATGATCTGTGGCAGTCGCATTGTTCAGACTATCCAGATGTTTTTTGGAATAGCCCTAAATCTGCCTGACTGACCTACACTGCAGAGCATTTCTCAGTGTTTGGTGCCAGTAATGATTGGTCCGACTGAAAGACAAACTGACTGCATTCAGCAAGTTGTAAGACTCCAGAAGTTGTGTTCATATTTCGGTGGTTAATAAGTTAAGGGAGAAGTAAATATAAGAGGTTATTTTTCCCAGAATGAAAAACGAGGCAGAAGGCACAGGTGAGGGGAGAGGAGGCAGCGGAGAAATCTGTTCTTTTGCAGCTACAGCAGATAGGAGATTCCCAGTACCTCAGGTTAGTGAACTGACTCTCAGAATGGTTTCTAAAATGTTTAGCTGCTATCAAACAGTTCATACTTCTCTGACTTCAACATCTTTTTTCACATGAAAATGAAAAACTAATTCCTCATAACGAAGATTTTTAGAGTTTTAAATTTCCAAGAAAAAAATAGGTTACATAAACCTATAGTGTGGAAAATAAGTATTGAACACATTGTGGGGGCATAGTGTGGAAGTTTCTCCACCCAGAGAAGGCAGGGAAAGGCAGAACAATGGACTGAAGGAAGAGATGTCACCAGGGGCTATCAGACGGGACTGCTGTGTCTATGCCCCCCACCCCCCACCCCCCGGGGAGAGTAAGAGCTGCCGGAGTCCCTGAGAGAAGGAGGGTGTTGGAGCGGCGCCGGCGTTATGTCATGTTAATGTGCCACACATTGCTTTGTTCAAACAACAATGTATTATGGTCGGAAGTTCCGGGTCTCGATGCATGGAAATAAAGATATAAAAGAGGAATGCACAGAGATCAGGGATTCTCTTTTGCTGTAAGTTATGTTGGAGAAAGAATAAAGTTTCTGTGTCGGCTAGCTCGTTGCCTCACCTGCTTCCTTTCTCCACATTGGTGACCCTAAGACATGCCATGGAAAGCGAGCCGAGCACCGCCCAGATACTGCCTGGAGGGAGAGCACCAGAGCCACGTGCATGGTCTCAATCAAGTTCCCAGAATTCTGGCTTCACAACCCGACCATATGGTTCTTGCACATAGAAGACCAGTTGGCACTCCGCGGGATAACAACAGACAATACCAGGTATTACTACGTGGTCGCTGCACTGGATGCACATGCCACGCAACAGGTGACAAGCCTGCTCCAGTAGCAGCCACCCCAAGGAAAATATGAAGCACTCAAGAGGATGCTTCTCCAGCGCTATACCCTTTCTGACAGTGAGAGGGCAGAGAGACTCCTATCGCATTTGGAATTCGGGGACAAATCAGCAGTGGAGCTCATGGAGAGCATGTTGGGGCTGAAGGGGAAGGACGACGAATCTTTCCTGTTCGCCCACTAGTTCCTCAGGAACCTACCGGCTACAGCGAGGGCGATCCTGGCCAACTTGCCACAGCTGGTTGCTAAGGACTACCGTGCCCTGGCGCAGGAAGCGGACCGCATCATTTTGGCGACCAGAACTCAGCATGCAGACAGTGGCACCAGCATCCATGAGGGACTCCAGTGAGGTCAAGGAGCCATTCGTGGTAGCCGGGATGGAAACTAGAAAACGAAGGAATGGGGCAATCTGTTTTTATCATCGCCATTTCGGCTCGAATGCCCAACACTGCCTGTCGCCATGCCAGTTCAAGAAGCCGGGAAGACGGCACGTTCAAAATTCAGTGGCAGCTGCAACCGATGGCGACAGGAACAGACTGCTTTATGTCACGGACACATGTTCGAGGAAACGGTTTTTGGTGAACTCCGGCTCCCAGAAGAGCCTCATCCTGCCGGTCAACGCAAACAGGGTGGCAGGACGCAATGGTCTCGAGCTCACGGCTGCCAACAGCTCCACCATCAGGACATTTGGTGAGCGGACACTGACAATATGCTTACACAGACGCAACTTTCGGTGGGACTTTGTGATAGCTGCATGTTCCAGCCCAATTTTAGGCACAGATTTTTTATCCTTCCTGTGGTAATGTATCGTCACTTCCTGTGTTGCTGGGTGTCTGTGTGGTTTGCTCTGTGGTTAGCTCTCCTCATTCTCCTGAGGATTTTTGCCTTTAATTGTATTTTAATCACTTTTTTCCATCTACCGTTAGCTCTCACTTCTGTTTATCAAGCTTCTTACACCTGTGTGCGCACTCAGTGTCATCTAATCACCCTCTTTATCCTTCTGTTCACCTTTCATCGATGTTTTTGTTAGCTTCAGGTTAGCCACTAGCTATGGCTACTAGCTCCCCTTCCTCTCCTCCTCTGGTGTGCTCTCTTTGTCAGATGTTTAGCTACATCTGCCTCTTTTAGTGATAAGGGTAAATGTAATAAATGTTGTCTTTTTGAGGCGCTCGAGGCAAGGTTGTCTGATTTGGAATCCCGCCTCCGCTGCATTGAAACACCGTCTGCGCCAGTTAATAATGACGGACGCCCCTTAGCTGCAGTGGAGCTCCCTAGCATAGGGCGGCCTGCTAGCGGTCCTCCAGTCCTCCTCAGCTGCAAGGAGAATGGGTGGGTGACGGTGAGAAGGAAGCCTAGTCGCAAAGCCCCGGTTCACCACCAACCTGTTCATGTTTCTAATCGCTTTTCCCTTCTCAGCGACACACCCGCTGAGGAAAAAACTCTGATCACTGGTGACTCTGTAGTCAGAAACGTGAACCTCGAGACTCCAGCGGTGATAGTCAAATGTATTTCTGGGGCCAGAGCAGGCGACATCGAGTCAAATTTGAAAATGCTGGCTAAAAGTAACTGTAAATACTCCACAATTGTTATTCACGCTGGCATTAATGACATCCGACTCCGGCAGTAGGAAGTCTCAAAACTTAATGTGGAATCGGTGTGTGGCTTTGTAAAAACAATGTCTGCCTCTGTAGTATTTCTGGGCCCCTCCCCAGTCTGACCAGTGATGACATGTTTAGCCGCTTGTCATCCTTCAACCGCTGGCTGTCTGTGTGGTGTCCTGCAAACGATGTGGGCTACATAGACAATAGGAGCTCATTTTGGGGAAAACCTGGTCTTATTAGATAAGACGGCATCCATCCCACTTTTTTTTTTTTTTTATTTTGTACCCGTAGGTAGATTTGTTTTGCAGTCTGGTGACAAGCCACCAGCTGCCGGTCGCTGCGTGCGCAAGCGCCCCTTATCCCTAACCTGCATATTTTTGGCATGTGGGAGGAAACCGGAGAAATCCCGGAGTAAACCCACGCAACACGGGGAGAACATGCAAACTCCACACAGATCACTGTTGGCCGGGGGCAGGGATCGAACCCACGATCTCACGATCCCCACGATCCCCCGGCCTCGGGTAAACTGTGCTGCCACAGTGCTAACCACTGCACCACCGTGCAGCCCAAAACTCAACCACCCCAGATGGGACTTTGGATGGTGCGTCTCATTTATCTAACAAACTGGCATCATTTTTATCCAAATTTCCAAAACATTGACAACTCAGAATTGGGACCAGGAAGTAGAGTCACAGTCTTACACGCCTCTCTGTAGCTCTTCTTCATCCGCCACCCCTTAACTTAGCTCCTGTCTTTCCCATCAGAGAATCATTGTCTGCTCCCTCCAAAGTAAATAAAAATATAATGTATAAGCATCCCAAAATGATTAAACAAAAAGTTGGTAAAACTCAAATTAAACATGAAGTCTCTAAATTTAATGAGTTGGCCTCTGTTCCTCCTCATAATTTAAAAATTAAATGTGGTTTGTTAAATATTAGGTCTCTAACTCCCAAGTCTCTGCTAGTCCATGATCTGTTAATTGATCATCAGATTGATTTAATATCCCTTACAGAGACTTGGTTAGGGAAAGAGGATTATGTTGGTTTAAATGAATCAACTCCCTCTGGTTATTTAAACTGTCAAAATCCCAGAAGTTCTGGTCGTGGAGGAGGAGTAGCAGCAATTTACCATTCCGAATTACTAGTTAATGTAAAGCAAAAAACACATTATAATTCATTTGAGGGCCTGGTCCTCAGTATTGGGCATTTTAGCAATTTTAGGCTAAACTCAATTTTATTTGCCATAGTTTATCATCCTCCATCAACCTACTCTGAGTTTTTATCCGAATTTGCTGAATTCTTAGCTGATTTAGTGCTGAAATCAGATAGAATAATTATAGTAGGAGACTTTAATATACATGTAGATGTAGATAGTGATTGCTTTAATATGGCATTTAATTCAATATTAGACTTGATGGGGTTTTCTAAGAAAGTAGGAAATTCTACCCATTATCTCCACCATACGTTGGCCCTTGTTCTGACATATAGCATAGAAATGGAAAATCTGGTAGTGTCTCCTCATAACCCTGTACTGTCAGACCATTGTCTGTTAACCTTTGATTTTACTATTTCTGACTATCTGGCTCCGAAAGAAAATTATTATTATAGTAGATGCCTCTCAGATGATGTTGTTACCAAATTTATGCAGATTGTTTCCTCTATGCCATGTGTCAACACAACGGAAATAAGCTATAGACAGCTTGCTCCTTCTGTAATTGATAGCATGGTAGATAGTGTTACAGCTTCTCTGCATCAGACTCTAGACATGGTGGCCCCTTTAAAAAAGAAAAAGTCTAATCAGAGATTTCTAACTCCTTGGTTCAACACAGAAACTCGTAGCTTAAAACAGAAGACTTGTCAATTAGAAAGAAAATGGCGCTCCACTAATTTAGATGAAATCTATTTAGCTTGGAAAAATCATCTTTTAATTTATAAAAAATCTTTTAGAAAAGCTAGAAGGAGTTATTATTCTTCATTAATAGAAGAGAACAAGAATAATCCCAGGTTTCTTTTCAGCACTGTAGCCAGGCTGACAAAGAGTCAGGACTCTGTCAATCCTAGCATTCCCTTAGAGCATGGATATCAAACTCATTCCATGGAGGGCCAAGACCCTGCAGGTTTTACCTCCACCCAGTGCCTTCAACAGGCGATTTCACTGAATTTCTTCCCACTGATTGCTCATCAGTGAAAACACCTGTTGAAGAGACTGGGTGGAGGTAAAACATGCAGGGTCTTGGTGTTACGTATGGCTCTCGCAAGCCATACAATGAGAGCCGAGGGCAGACCAGTGAGTTTGCGTTATTTATTGTGATAAGGGGAAAGGAACAAAGGAACAGGGCCTCGTGAGGCCAAAACACAAACGATGACAATGGTAAACACTTACACACGATGCAGGATGACAGAAGGGTGGCTGGCGCTGGACTTAGGGGTTCCAGCCTTACCCACGCCAGAGAAGAGCGTGGATAATCATGCGCGCGGTCACAGCCCCGAATGATCAGAGCTGCTCCCTTTTATAATGGTTGACAGCGTCTCAGCTGATGAGGTAATTGGGCTCCAGCTGTCCCGTAGAGCTCGACAGCTGGGAGCCCGCTGAGACGCTGTCACAATAAGAGCTGGGCCGGTAAGAACGGCCAGTGTGACAGTACCTCCCCCTCCATGCCGGACTCAGAACGGCCAGTAACACCCAAGCCCCCCCCCCACCCCCCACCTAGGGTGGGCGGATGGGGCGCAGGCCAGGAGGGAGAGAATCAGAAAAAGGAAAAATATCAGCAGATAACAATAAGCAATACAGAGTATAAGGGGAAAAAAACCCACACAATATTCCATAGACAACAATATGCGGACGGCAGGAAAAAAAAAAACACTAATTAGGTAGAGGATAAACATGGCAATAACGGAGAATGAGGTACAGGAAAAAAATCACAATACTCCATAGTCAAGAATAATAATGTACAGACAGATTTAAAGAAAGACAACCCAGGAGACCATAAAATAAGAGGAAAGACTCCTAAGGGCGAAATCTAATAAGTACAGGCATCCCTCAAACAGGAGGGGAAGAGAGAAAAAAAACACACGCTAAACGCGAAGCAATTACAAGGGATTACATGGCTGCACCCACCCAAAAACACAAAGACTAAGCACAGCAGAGAAAATTCAGTTTGGTGGGTCTCCCCGCACCCAGCGTCCAAACCGCCAACAGGGGTGAAGGGAAAAGTTCAGGTGGCCTACCCGAATCCCAGGCCAAAAAACACAGTCTCTCGGGCGGCCGGACCAGATCGCCGAACAGGAAGTCCAATGGGCCAGGCGGCTGCACCAAAGAGCCGAATGGGCATGGCAGACCTTCTAACGGCCGACCCGCATCGCTCAGCCACCAGGCCCGTAGGGGAGAGAGGGGCAACGGCTTCCCTGTGAAGACAGATAATGAAGGTGAGCCGGGCCTAAAGTGAGAGGTCCATATGGGCCCTGGTGGAGGAAGCTTGGGGGAAAGATGAGGGTGAATCAGATGACGATGACGAAGAAGGGGAAGAAGATAATGATGAGCCGGTCCAATGTCCGATGGCAGGGGATCTGCAGCCCCCTCACCGGACCTGGAAATCATTGGTGCTGCACCCACGCTGGACCCCGATTGGGTCTCTGGAGCACCCGCGTCGCACTTTGATAGGATCGCGGCTGCTCCCGTGACGGACCCCGATTGGGTCTTGGTAGAACCCTCGTCGGACCCCGATTGGGTCTCAATAGAACCCTCATCTGACCCCAATTGGGTCGGTGCCGCACCAGAGCCGACCTCCAACTCCAAACCAGGAACCTCTGGCACAGCGGGCGATAGCAGCCCCTCGCCGGCGACCCTGGAAGAAGGCTCAGGAGAGAGAGAAGAACTGGGATCAGGATCACCGGCAGCGCCAGAACCCGGCGAGACAAGCTCGGACACAGCGGACGGCTGCACCCGGCTCATCTCCCCTAGAGACAGGCTAAAATGCTCTAAAATGAGAAGGAGAAAAATAAGGTAGAGCACTTGCCTGATCTCGGGTTCTGACGCCGTCCAGGACTGCGAAGATCCAGGTTCAGGCACCAGGAGGTCGTCTTCAGGCTCCCACTCAGCTGCGTCGGGCTCCGCAGCTGGCATGATGGTATGTGCAGCTTGCGAGTCTTCCGGCACCGGTGCCCACGCCGATGGCCCACACGGCGTGGTGGCAGGAGAACCTCGTCCCGCCGGACCGGACCGCTCCTCTGTGGAGACCCGGGGACGCTTCGTCGTTGACGCAGGTTCCACGCTGCAGTCCGCTCTCCTCCTCCGCCCACGGCGTAGCTGTGGAGGAGGAGGAGAGCTTCTTCTTCTTCCGGCTTTCAGAGAGAGCAGATGCATTTCTCCTCCTCTCCTCTCCTCTCCTCCTCCTCCCTTGACTGATCCCAGCTTGCTGTGTCCTGTCTGTGTCGCTCTTCTTCTGGCTGAATCTTGATCCAAACGAAAATTATGGATTTGGTAAGCTGGGCTTTAAATACAATTGACACCGTCTTCTCAAATAGGAAATCGGGCCCGGGGGAGCCCAACTGTCCTGCAGGCACTACGGCTGCGGGTTATGTGAGAGACACATACAATTGGAAACTTATGTGTCTGTGTGACCTTTCGATCAAAGATGTGGAAGACATCTATCTGTTTGGCATCATGATCTCAGGATTTCTGCTGTTTGGCTTTGGAGTGGTCCTGGTGTATCGAAAACTAAGGAAGATGGAAAGAGCTAAACAAAATGCTGACCCAGCGAAGCTCCATCAATTTGACCAGCTGGGAAGAGCTCTGATAGCGGCTAATGGCGAACTGAATAGGAAGATTGGTAACATCTCGGAGTCGCTAGGAGCTCTCCAGGAAATGATTTTAAAGCCTGGAAATGTTTATGGAAATTATGAAGCACAGAATCGCATGAGAGAAGAAAATTCTATGCTCTAAGTGAACTGTGCCTATTAGACCTTGATTCGGCGCCCTAAAGATTTCATTCCTCCTGGAGGAAGATAAGGCAGAAGGGAGTTTTGGCTTGGCTTCTCCCTAACATAAACAACTGATGTGCAGTAATCTGAACTCTCAAGGACAGCGTCATGTGACTGGCATGGAATTTACCATCGGACATGCACTGAGAGTTGAACTCTTGTGGACATGCTATCTATGTTTAGGACACTAAAGACATAACATCTAAACGTTGCTGAGGGAGGATTTTTGCTGTTCACCAGTAACTGATACACACACTGCATACAACTTTACATGACTGATACACATACACTCACACTCACACACACACACTGTCTCTCTCAACTTGCTTTGTTTTGTTAACGTGTGTAACTTGTCTGCTAAGTGTGTATTGAGGGTTTTTTTTCTATGTGATCATAATTTTGCTCACTCGAGCGCTATTCTGATAACTATGGTTTTTTTCTCTCTGCCCAATGTGTCATCCCCTCCCCCTCCCCCTTCCCCTCTTTACCCCCCACTGTATGATGAGGCGCCTTGCATGGCTGCCGCGTCATTAGGAAGCGCTTATCGAGTGCGCCTAATGTCAAGTCAAATTCCTCGTATGTGTAAACATGCTTGGCAATAAAGATCATTCTGATTTTGATTCTGATTCTGAACCGGAACCAGGCTCTCCAGAACCGCAGGCCCCCTCCTCATCCCACGACGTTGGCCTGGCGTCGAGGACCGCTCAGTGGAGGGAGACACAGAGGATGCGGGATTAATAATTACAGTCACAGCGGGTGGTGGGAGTTCGGGGAGCTGCGAACCCCAAACTCCACCTCCAGGAGTCTGACAAAGCAAATCACAATAAGTGAATGAACTAACTGGGACTTGCTTGTCTCCTGGAGGCTGGGTGGTGACCGCTGTGGCGGACGTTGCTCCTCCCTTCTCCCGCCCGACAGTAACGGAGGACCCCCTGGGAAGACGTCGGGGAGTCGCTCGCGATGGTTCCGGGATGGAGCTCGCCAAGACAGGACTCTGGATACACACAGCAGCTGGGAGGTGCGTCAAGGAGGAGGGGGTGACAGCCGAGATGAGCCGGGCCTGAAACGCTGACGTAACAGCGGGGAGAGATGGCTCGGGAGACGAGGCTGCGGGATTTCCCCTCTGATGAGGCGTGGGAGTGACAGCTGTGTGGGGAGTTGAGACCTTGCGGCGACCTGGAACTGGATCTGGACGGGATTCATACTGAGGTAGGCGACCAGTGTGACGACGACTACTTGCAGAGGGCGAGGCGAAGGTAAGGTTCGGGAATCGCTGCTCCTGTGCCGAGACCGAGGCGAGGAGGTCAGCAAACTCCGGGAAGTCCCTTAGCCTAGGATTCCTCTCCACCAGTCTGACTGCCGCCGTCATATGATCAAAAGCCAAAGAAGGACTTGTTGCTGAACGAACCACCGCCACGTGATCCCAGATGGAAGCAGCTGCGCGCTGAAGCTTCTCCAGGGGATTCCTAAATGACGAAGCTCTCTGGTGGGGATCACCCCTGGGCGGAGCGAAGTCATGGACCAGAGCGGAGGCAGGAATGGGATCCGGGCGTGAGGAGCGGGGATGCCTCCTCTTCGGCTTCCTGCCGGGATTTCCCTCCAGCCCACGGAGAATCTTGCACTGCGTGGCGAGTTCAGCCCTCCTCACGCTGACTTCAGGGTGGTCGGCGTAGCGAGGAAGATTATTGAGAAGAACCTCAGCGTAGTCTAGGTGCCAGCGAATCAGGTTTGGGTCGTCGTCAAGACTAGCGGCGAAGAGCGTCCCGTCGACGTACTCCAGGGCGCTAGCTAGCTCGTTGCCCAAGCGCCGAGTCGGCATGCTCCCAGCGTTGACACCCCAACTGGGAAGAACAAAGACAGCAAACTCACGGCTGCCGGCAACTCACTTGGCTGTGACCGACTGTTACGTATGGCTCTCGCGAGCCATACAATGAGAGCCGAGGGCAGACCAGTGAGTTTGCGTTATTTATTGTGATAAGGGGAAAGGAACAAAGGAACAGGGCCTCGTGGGGCCAAAACACAAACGATGACAAGGGTAAACACTTACACACGACGCAGGATGACAGAAGGGTGGCTGGCGCCGGACGTAGGGGTTCCAGCCTTACCCACGCCAGAGAAGAGCGTGGATAATCGTGCGCGCGGTCACAGCCCCGAATAATTGGAGCTGCTCCCTTTTATAATGGTTGACAGCGTCTCAGCTGATGAGGTAATTGGGCTCCAGCTGTCCCGTAGAGCTTGACAGCTGGGAGCCCGCTGAGACGCTGTCACAATAAGAGCTGGGCCGGTAAGAACGGCCAGTGTGACACTTGGCCCTCCATGGAATGAGTTTGACACCCCTGCCTTAGAGCTTACTAGTCAGGCCTTTATGAACCTTTTCAATAATAAAATTTCATCTATCAGAGATAAAATCAGTCAGATTCTTCCCACCGTTAACTTAAATACAGTACCTACTACAACTGATATCTGTTTGGATGAGTTTACTCCAATTGACCTTTTAGGGTTAGACAAAATAATTTCCTCATCCAAGCCTTTAACTGGTCTTTTAGACCCTATTCCTACCAGGTTATTTAAAGAAGTCTTCCCATTTATTGGTAGCTTTATTCTTCAAACAATCAATTCTTCATTAACTTTAGGCCATGTACCGCAGGCTTTTAAAACTGCTGTAATTAAACCCTTACTCAAAAAGCCAACGCTGGATCCAGGAGTTTTAGCTAACTATAGACCAATCTCTAATCTCCCTTTCATTTCAAAACTCTTAGAAAGAGTTGTTGCTATGCAATTATTTGACCACTTGCAGGGAAATGGTTTATTTGAGGAGTTTCAATCTGGGTTTAGAGTCCATCATAGTACTGAAACAGCCTTAGTGAAGGTCACTAATGACCTCCTTATCGCATGTTGACTTGTTTCTGTACTTGTCCTTTTAGATCTTAGTGCAGCTTTTGATGCTATCGATCATAATATTCTACTTGATAGATTAGAACGCTATGTTGGACTTAATGGAACTTCATTGCAGTGGTTTAGATCCTATTTATCTGATAGGATCCAGTTTGTTCATGTCAATAATGAGTTTTCTTTCAACTCAAAGCTCAGTCATGGAGTTCCACAGGGATCTGTGCTAGGCCCTACTCTTTTTAGTTTATATATGTTTCCGTTAGGCAACATTATTAGAAAGCACTGTATACATTTCTATTGTTATGCAGATGATACACAATTATACCTGTCATTGGAGCCAGATGATAGTAATCAATTAGCCAAGTTAGAAGCCTGTTTTAAGGAAATCAAAGCTTGAATGACTTGTAATTTCCTGCTATTAACCACTTGCACTCCGTTGTTCCGCGGGCGGGCAAGTCTCTGCGTCCTAGGGCGCACGAGGGCGCACGAGAGTGCACTTGTGCGCCCTCGTGCGCATGACGCATGATAAGGATATTGATAGTGGTGGTGTAGGTGGTGTGGCCTCCAAGCGCCACTGAAAAAAAAATCTGTAAACACAGCCGCGAACAGATTAGTTCATCTGATTGACCTCTCATTCGACTAATAAGAGCCTTGAATTGGGTTTCTGAAACCTTGAAGAACCAATGAATGAAAATCTAGGAAGGAGGACCCGCCTCCCAACGCTTTGAATGCAGTGAGCCAATTGAAGCAGAGAAGTTCGTGAGCTGTTTTTTTTTAAGGCTGGGTGAAGACTGGCTGCTGCAGCGGATCAAAAAAGGACACAGGAAGAGCTCCACAGACCCAGCAGCATGGAGACCATCCACAAATGCAACCTGTGTGACAGGGAGTGCCATTCGTGGATCGGCATGTTCGGCCACAGGCGGTGCTTATTTTGTATTGGTTCCAGCAGAGTAGACGTTATGATTTCTTCCATGGTCATTATAGACCGACGGAGGCTGACGACGAAGGCTGAGTGACACACACGCCTTCGCCAGTCTTTTTTTAATTACTACTGTTATTTGTTTTGAAAAATCGTTCGCCAAAAACCGCAATCATGGAAGCACAAAACCGCAATAATGGAATTATGTTTTGATCGAGTCGCGAGACCAGAACCAGAGCGGACCAGCGTCGCGTTCGTCTGACAATGAGGAAGACAAGTTCGCCAAGACTCCGCTGTGAAGAGGTAAGGTGTTATAAGCTAAATTATTCTCTATCCCTGAAAATTGTAATCCAAAATGACTTTTGACCGATCAGTAAATTACAGCTGTGCGGTTCACGAAGTCTGAAGTTCATGCGCCGCGGTACAAGGGGTTGCTCGCAGTGTACAGGCTGTGAACGCCCCCCCCCACCCCCGCTATTCTTCTGCAGCGAGGGGGGGGGGGCCGCGGTGACTGCACTGCTGTCCTACATCACCACATAAGGCTAATCCGTTGTGTAGCGATGGCTCAAGTCCATCCTCTGTAGCGAGCGGGGGGGGGACAACCCCCCCCACACACACACACACACAGTAGCGAGGGGGGGGGAGCCGCTGTGACGGCGTTGCTGTGGAAACATGCAACGAGTGTAATCTGTCATGTAGCGAGGGCTGAACTCTGTCCTTGGTAGCGGGGGGGGGACGACCCCCCCCCCACACACACACACAGACACAGCCCTGAGTGGAACCTTTCCTTTGAGCCTAAAATGAAGCTTCTACATTGAATCATTCAAAAGTTAGACGTTTTTCCAAACTGTGCCATTTGGCACAATTTGGCACAGTTCCAAAACGCCTGGGAACAGCCTGAGAACAAAGCTGTGTAAAATATTCATTTTTTGTGGTATTGTTACCAAATTTGGATCTCAGCTGGATAACACTTGGTTCTACATTTCTGTTGCATTTTCCAGCCGGATCGAACAGCTGTGTGTTATTTACAAGCATTTGTATCAAAAAAAACACTGTGTCCAAATTTTTTTTCTTCAAGTTCAGTATGTTTAGATGATTGTAACTCAGTGGCCGGAGCACGTAGAGAGATTATGTTTTTTTTTGCCAAAAAATTCAAAGTGTTTTCTTTTAAATGAGACCAACCCCATGAAGATGCTGCAAAGGGTTGAAGAACAGCTTTCGATTTACTTTGGGCATGTTATTTTTTGGCATTTTTAGGAAAATTGCCCGGAGTGCAAGTGGTTAAATTTAGATAAGACTAAAGCCATTCTAGTTGGTCCAAAAAACCTTAGAAATTCCTTTCCAATTCAAACTTTTAGTTTGAATGCAGTTACTGTTTCTCTTAATAGCTCTGTGAGGAACCTTGGAGTTATTTTTGATCAAGATCTGTTTTTCAATTCACATATTAAATTAGTCTCTAAGACTGCTTTCTATCATTTGCGTAATATTGCCATGATTAGGAGCATCTTGTCTCAGAGTGATGCTGAGAAACTGATCCACGCTTTTGTTAGCTCTAGATTAGATTTCACCGGAGTGGTGGCTCAGTTGGTAGAGCATCCGCCCCACACCCGGGAGGCAGGGGTTCAAATCCCAGCCGGGTCATGCCGAAGACCATATAAAAGTGGAACTTCCTGCCGTCCAGCTTGGTGCTCAGCAATAATGGAATGGAGGAGGGAAATTTGTGGTGGCGCCTTGCATGGCAGCGGCCCTCTGATTCTACACTTGGGGTGTGTGTGATTAACACAGTAGATAGGTAAAGCACAATCTCGTTCTACTGTACATGATTGGCTGTACAGCTGAATGACAATAAAGGGTGATTTTAATTTATTGTAACTCTTTATTATCAGGTTGTCCTAAAACATCTTTAAAAAGTCTTCAGTTGATCCAAAATGCTGCAGCAAGAGTTTTAACAGGTACTAGAAAGAGAGATCATATCTCTCTGGTTCTGGCCTCCCTTCATTGGCTTCCCATAGAGTTTAGAATTAAGTTTAAAATTCTTCTTCTCACTTTCAAAGCTCTAAACAATCAGGCCCCTTTTTATTTAAAAGATCTAATACTACCCGATTATCCTAACAGAGCACTACGCTCCCAAAAAGCTGGATTACTTGTAATACCTAGAATCTCCAAAAGTACAATGGGAGGCAAAGCCTTCAGTTATCAAGCTCCTCTCCTGTGGAACCAGCTGCCAATCTGGATTCAGGAGTCAGACTCGATTTCTGTTTTTAAGAATAGAGTTAAAACCTTCCTTTTTGATATAGCCTATAATTAGGAAGGGATCATGCGTCTCTGAACCTTCCCTTAGTTATGCTGCTAATAGGTTTAGACAGCTGGGGGACCTCCAATAATGCACTGGGCTTCACTCCTTTCTTCACTCTCAATTAATTTTTTTTTTTTTTTTTTGCTGGTCATTAACATCTGTTTGTTCTCTCCCATAGACTGAGTCCCCATTGTGCTGTTTGCTCTATACATGTCTGTTCTTTTCATCTTCTCTATCCCCTCACCCCCCAGCCAGTCGCAGCAGATGACTGCCCCTCCCTGAGCCTGGTTCTGCTGGAGGTTTCTTCCTGTTAAAAGGGAGTATTTCCTCTCCACCATCGCCAAGTGCTTGCTCACAGGGGATCGCCTGATTGCTGGGGTCTTTCTGCAATTGTGGGGGTTTCCCCTGCAGTTGAAAGTGCTATGAGATGACTGTTGTTGTGAAATGGCGCTATATAAATAAAGCTGAATTGAATTGAATTGAATGTGCTTATGGGTTGTTAGTCGATGTTGCTAATAGGAGATTAGTGGATGCTGTCTCTTTTACCTCATTGCCCTGCACAGCTCGGGGAGCTGGATCGACAACACTAGCTAACGTTATAGCTCCAGGGGTAAGTGCCAACATTTGTTGGCACAGTTCCCAGCACTCACGGTCCCGACTTTTTCGGCTACAGTAATGAAACACGGGGTCGAGCACTTTATAACGACAAAAGGCCCATCAATGTTTGCACGTCCTCGGCGTTTGGAAGCAGCTAAATTGGCCAGCGCGCGAGAGGAGTTTGCCAACTTAGAGCAGCTGGGCATCGTCAGCCCGTGGGCATCCCCGCTACACATGGTGCCTAAAGCCAACGGGTCGTTGCGACCGTGCGGCGATTTCTGGTGCCTGAATAACACCACGGAACACGATCGCGATCCCATTCCGCACATCCAGGATTTTTCCATGCACCTGGTTGGGGCGCGTGTTTTTTCGAAAGTGGATGTGGTCCGCAGATACCATCAGGTCCCGGTGCGCACGGAAGACGTTCCAAAAACAGCGGTAATAACTCCTTTCGGCCTTTTCGAGTTTTTACGCATACCGTCTGGATTAAAAGGCGTGGCGCAGACTTTCCAGAAGATGATAGACGCAGTGCTTCACGACTTGTCCTTCGTTTTTGTCTACTTGGACAACATTCTGGTAGCTAGCGTGTCCAAGGAGGAGCATATTGCCCATCTCAAGACGGTTTTCCAGAGCTTGGAGGCGCACGGGCTGATAGTTAACCCACCGAAGTGCCAGTTTGGCGTGCCAGAGATTGATTTTTTGGGCCACTGCATTTCACCAGAGGGCGCGATTCCATTACCGGATAAGGTGTGCGCTGTGTTGGACTTTCTGCTCCCGCCGATTGTGAGAGCACTACAGGAGTTTTTGAAAATGGTTCATTTTTATAACCATTTCCTTCCCCGGGCAGCCCAGCTGATGTAGCCATTGTATGCCATGCTTAAAAAAAAGAAGCCCGTGGAAGCCATCGACTGGACTCCCGAGCGAGTCCAGGCTTTTACTAACGCCAAAACAGCGCTTGCGGATTCTGCGTTGTTCGCCAACCTGGATCCATCTGCACGGCTAGCGCTCACTACGAATGCGTCTGATGTTGCCATAGGGGCAGTGGTGGAGCAATGCATCTCAGGTTTGTGGCAGTTGCTTGTATTTTTCAGTCGCACTTTGCATGACAATGAACGCAAGTACAGAACATTCGATAGAAAATTGCTGGCTCTCTACCTGGCGTTGCGCCATTTCCAGTTCTGGCTGGAGGGGTATGAGTTCACCGTGTTCGTGGACCATAAGCCCCTGACGTACGCGATGTCCGAGGTCTCGGAACCGTGGTTGGCCCGGCAGCAACGGCATTTAGCCACAATTTTGGAGTTTACTACCGACATCCAAGACGTTGCCAGTAAACTCAACATCATGGCCGATTGCCTGTTCTGTGCGTTAATCGCCCCGGTTTACATGGGAATAGATTTCCCCGCCATAGCCACGGAGCAAGCCAGGGACGCGGACATTTGTATGCTCCAGTCTGCGCCAACCGGGTTAAAGGGCTGACGACACGATTTTGACATTTTTTAGGATGTTGTGTAAACCCAAAAGTCATTGTCGATGATCAATATAACATTTACAACCGTGCCTGCATAAACTAGTTATCATCAAAAAAACAGCAGCCGCTGATTGGACTGTGGTGCCTCCCACCGAATTAAGGGCAGCACCCCCATGACGTAAGCAGGAGAACGCACTCCGGTGTTGTTGACTGGAATGACAGCAGCTTTGTAGCTCACAGTTTCTCTGGTTTCTTGTTTTAATTTTATGGCTGTGCCTTCGTGTTGTGTCGCAGGCTTAGATAAACAGCAAACCGTGAAAGACCACATCACATGCTTCAGCTCCAACTGTTATAAGTCTCCTCGTGCGCTCCTCGTGCGCTTTTATGCAGGAGGAGCGGCGGAGGGAAAGGATTAATAGATTTACGTGCAACTTTGACCTACTTTCTGTGATCCCATGCTGACATCTCGCCGGCCCGGTCACGTCCCCTCTCTCATTATCACAAGCTGATTCAAACTCCCACTGATCATGTTTCCCAGTCCTCACCCAGGTGCTTCTAATCACACCATCACCAGCAGCAGTGCATGTACTTCGCGGCCGTTTGCCAGTGATGCACTGATGGTCCATAGTATTGTCATCTGTGCTGTTTGTCTGCCAGTATTTTCAGCACTCTCACGACACGCTAGTCACTCCATGTTCGCCGTGGCTCTCGTGCGTCCTTGAAGCGATGTTAGCTCTGGGGCGCACCTGTGGCAAACACGTCTCCTCTCATTTGTTCACTGGGCGATGCCGGCCCCTGAACGCCATCAGCAAGTGTGTCTGTGTTTCTTGTACGTCTTCACCTTTCAGGGAACTGTCTGTCTTTCTGTATTAAATGTGCTGTGGTGAACCCTGCATGCAAATCCTCGTTATTTCATCCTCTCTCTCCCTGCCCTGCGTAAGATCACATGGAGGGTCATGATGAATGGATTTAAGCGCAGAATTCAACACAGCACATGTATTGAACATAAGAATGATGACAACAGTTTCCAAAAAGGTGAAGACCCAAAAAAATAAACAAACACCCACAGTTGGCGTTCGGGGCCGACATCACCCAGCGAACACGGAGAGGAGACGTGTTAACCACGGTTGCGCCCCAGGGCTGACATCGCTTCAAGGGGCTCAACAGAACCACGGCTGTGTAGAGCAGCTAACACGTCGTGATAGCGCTGGCAACATTGACTAGCTGACAACATGGCAGATGATGCACACAAACCATGAACAGCTGACTGTCAAAGACAGAGGGCGCGTGTGTTCGGACTGGCATATCTTGGACAGTGCCCACCTGAAAGTGGCTTAAAACGCACATAAAACACATGTACAAAACAAAAACAACAAGAACTCAAAATATAATCCATAATAAACCCGATGCCTGAGCCACAGAGAATACACTGCTATGATTTTATTGAAAAATCAGGTTTAAATAAATTATATTCATGAACAAATAATTTGTTGCAATATCTGTAACAAAAGAATAACACTGGTGTTCCCCTGCCGTGTATTTGTCGCTGCTGCTGCGGCGGGCATGTGTGCCTCTCCACCGTCACTCCCTGAGTGTGACTGGCTTGGCACAATGCCCGCGTGGCACGGCTCAAACCTATACAGTCTGATACCCCCAGATTCTTCATTATCATCCCATTCTTCGGAACTATAATCGTCTGAAGATTGGACAACACAAACCAATTCCAGACTACATGTGCTGGAACCATCGTCGATATTTTCAACTGTTTCCATCCTGTGTGTACAATGGGCAGCCAAGCGCTGTGTTCTGTCGATGACGTGACTACATGGCAGTGGGGTTTTCCAGCCACTGACGTAATTGGTGATGTGACGCTCATGAAAACGTCGGATATTCATGTGAAAAAAAGCCTGTTTGACTTAGAACTGCACAGACAAACCTATTTTGTCATATTGTATTATGTGTTTAAAAATTAGAGGAAGTCAAAAGGTGTCATCAGCACTTTAAGGCTGAAGAGCAGGGTGGTGCAAGAAGGGTGCCCTCCCTTGCTCTGCGGTGTCTCCACCGGTTGCCTGCGCCCGGTGGTTTTGAGCGCTTGGCGCCGACGCGTTTATGATTCTGTCCACTCCCTTTCGCATCTGGGAGTGCGTGCTTCAGTGAAGCTAGTGGGGGCGAAATTCATCTGGCCGCACTTGTGCAAGGACGTGAAAGAGTGGGCTGCAGTTTGCATCGCGTGCCAGTGGGCCAAAGTGCACAAGCACACCAGAGCCCCCTCGTGCCATTCCAAATCCTGGCCAGGAGGTTCGACCATGTCCACGTGAATTTGGTGGGACCCCTCCCACCGTTGCAAGGTTTCACACACCTTTTGACAGTCGTGGACCGCACCACGTGCTGGCCTGAAGTGGTCCCACTGGCTTCTACCATGTCCGCAGAAGTGGTGTGCACTTTTTTGTTGGCTTGGGTTGCACGTTTCAGATCTCCACCAGACATCATGTCCGACAGTGGTCCACAATGCATTTCAGAACTCTGGTCTGTGATGGCCCAGAGCCTGGGGGTCAAAATTCACCACACTACCACGTCCAACCCCCAGGCTAACCGGTTATGCAAGCGTTTTCATAGGTCACTTAAAGCAGTGCTCAGAGCTTCGCTCACAGACAAATTGGGTTGACCGCCTGCCCTGGGTTCTTTTAGGGTTGCGCTCTGCACTTAAGGAGGATTTGGCAGTCTCCCTGGCAGAACTCATTTTTTCTCAGCCGCTGCGAATCCCCGGAGAGTTTTTACTGGAAAACCCCATGCCCGAGGCTGATCCGCCCATGCAATTTTTACACAGTATGGAGGCTATGAGTGTACTGGGCCTGGCCCACCATTGTTTTCCCCGCACATTCGTCCCAAAAAGCTTGCAGAATGTCAGTTTTGTTTTTGTCAGGCATGATGCGCACCGGACCCCGCTGTACCCACTGTACGACGGACCATTCAGGGTGTTGGAACCTGGGGCGAAGCATTTCGTGTTAGACTTGGGGGGGGGGGGGGGTAGGGAGACCGTCTGCATCGACAGGCTGAAACCCGCTTTTGCGTTGGCAGATGAGCAGGTGGTGTTGGCCCAAGCTCCCCGGTGCGGACGCCCACCGTTGGTGGCTCTGCAAGCTGGCGATCCCTCGGTAGGGACCTGCGTTCGTGAAGCTCATGTGTCCCCCCCCCCCTTTCCCTCCACAGACTGACGTGCCCTCCGGTACACCTCACCAGCAGGGCGGTTCAACTCGATCGGCGCCCCCCACTACAGCCACTATGGGTGCCGGCTCAAGCCCAAAGTACGGGGGGGGGGGGGGGGGGGGGTTAGTGCCCCTTCTGGGTGTTTGGGGCGGGGGGGGGGGGCTGTGTGGGGGGTTTCTCCACCCAGAGAAGGCAGGGGGAAGGGGAGAACAATGGACTGAAGGAGGAGGTGTCACCGGGGGGTATCAGGCGGGACTGTTGGGTCTATGCACCCCCCCGGGGAGAGTCAGAACTACCGAAGTTGCTGAGAGAAGAAGGGTGTTGAAGTGGCGCCGGCGTTATGTCATGTTAATGTGCCACATATTGCTTTGTTCAAACAACAATGTATTATGGTCGGAAGTTTCGAGTCTCAATGCATGTAAATAAAGATATAAAAGAGGAATGCACAGAGACCCGGGATTCTCTTTTGCTGTAAGTTATGTTGGAGAAAGAATAAAGTTTCTGTGTCATCCAGTTTGTTGCCTCACCTGCCTCCTTTCTCCACAACATCAACATTTTTCTCATTAAACATACAGTGGTGTGAAAAACTGTTTGCCCCCTTCCTGATTTCTCATTTTTTTTGTATGTTTGTCACACTTAAATGTTTCACATCATAAAACAAATTTAAATATTACACAAAGATAACACAAGTAAACACAAGATGCACTTTTTAAATGAAGGTGTTTATTATTAAGGGTAAAAAAAATCCAAACCTACATGGCCCTGTGTGAAAAAGTGACCCCCCCCCCCCCCGTTAAAACATAAAATAACTGTGGTTTATCACATCTTTGGAAAGCTGAGTTCAATTTCTCTAGCCACACCCAGGCCTGATTACTGCCACACCTGTTCTCAATCAAGAAATCACTTAAATAGGACCTGCCTGACAAAGTGAAGTAGACCAAAAGATCTTCAAAAGCTAAACATCATGCTGCAATCCAAAGAAATTCAGGAACAAATAAGAAACAAAGCAATTGAGACCTATCAGTCTGGAAAAGGTTATAAAGCCATTTCTAAAGCTTTGGGACTCCAGCAAACCACAGTGAGAGCCATTATCCACAAATGGTGAAAACATGGAACAGTGGTGAACCTTCCCAGAAGTGGCCAGCCAACCAAAATTACCCCAAGCGCGCAGTAACGACTCACCCAAGAGGTCACAAAAGACCCCACAACAACATCCAAAGAACTGCAGGCCTCACTTGCCTCAGTTAAGGTCAGTGTTCATGACTCCACCATAAGAAAGAGACTGGGCAAAAATGGCCTGCATGGCAGAGTTCCAAGATGAAAACCACTGCTGAGCAAAAAGAACATAAAGGCTCGTCTCAGTTTTGCCAGAAAACAACTTGATGATCCTCAAGACTTTTGGGAAAATACTCTGTGGACTGATGGGACAAAAGTTGAACTTTTTGGAAAGTGTGTGTCCCATTACATCCGGTGTAAAAGTAACTCAGCATTTCAGAAAAGGAGTATCATACCAACAGTAAAATATGGTAGTGGTAGTGTGATGGTCTGGGGCTGTTTTGCTGCCTCAGGACCTGTAAGACTTGCGGTAAATGGAACCATGAATTCTGCTGTCTACCAAAAAATCCTGAAGGAGAATGTCCGGCCATCTGTTTGTGACCTCAAGCTGAAGCGTACTTGAGTTCTGCAGCAGGACAATGATCCACAACACATCAGCAAGTCCACCTCTGAATGGCTTAAGAAAAACAAAATGAAGACTCTGGAGTGGCCTAGCCAAAGTCCTGACCTGAATCCGATTGAGATGCTGTGGTATGAGCTTAAAAAGGTGGTTCATGCTCGAAAACTCTCCAATGTGGTTGAATTACAACAATTCTGCAAAGATGAGTGGGCCAAAATTCCTCCACAGCGCTGTAATAGACTCACTGCCAGTTGTCACAAACACTTGACTGCAGCTGTTGCTGCTAAGGGTGGCCCAACCAGTTATTAGGTTGAGGGGCAATCACTTTTTCACACAGAGCCATGGAGGTTTGGATTTTTTTTTCCCTTAATAATCAACACCTTCATTTAAAAACTGCATTTTGTGTTTACTTGTGTTATCTTTGTCTAATATTTAAATTTGTTTGATGATCTGAAACATTTAAGTGTGACAAACATACAAAAAAATGAGAAATCAGGAAGGGGGCAAACACTTTTTCACACCACTGTATTTCTGATGGAGCTATTGACCTGATATTTTCACCAGAAATCAGTAACAACCCAAGTAATCCATACATACAAAAAAAAAATCAAGGCAACTGTGTTCACAAAACAAGTTCCATCCATCCATCCCTCCATCCATCTTCTACCACTTTTCCAGAGGTCCGGGTCGCAGAGGCAGCAGTTCAACCAGAGAAGCCCAGACTTCACTCTCCCCAGCCACCTGCCCCAGCTCTTCAGAGAGGCTATCAAGGCGTTCCCAGACCAGCTGGGAGACATACTCTTTCCAGCGAGTCCTGGGTCTGCCCCGGGGTCTCCTCCCAGTGGGACGTGCCCGAAACACCTCAAGTGGGTGGTGTCCAGGAGGCATCCTGATCAGATGCCCATACCACCTCAACTGGCTCCTTTCAATGTGGAGGAGCAACGGTTCTACTCTGAGCCTCTCCCGGATGACTGAGCTGCTCACCCTATCTCTGAGGGTGAGTCCAGCAATCCTACGAAGAAAGCTCATTTCAGCCACTTGTATCTTCAATCTCATTCTTTTGGTCATTACCCAAAGCTCATGACCATAGGTAAGAGTAGAAACGTAGATTGACTAGTAAATCGACAGCTTTGCCTTAGAGCTTAGCTCCCTCTTCACCACAACAGACTGATACAACGTCCGCATCACTGCAGATACTGCTCCAATCTGTCTGTCAATCTCTCGCTCCATTCTCCCTCACTTGTGAATAAGACCCCAAGATACTTAAACTCCTCCACTTGGGGCAGGACCTTGCCCCCAACCTGGAGAGGACAATCCACCTTTTTCCGACTGAGGACCATGGACTCGGACTTAGAGGTACTGATTCTCATCCCAGCCGTTTCTCAATTAGCAGCAAACCGTCCCAGTAAGACCTGTAGGTCATTGCTGGATGAAGCCCGCAGGACAGCATCATCTGCAAACAACAGAGACGAGATCCTGTGGTCACCAAGCATGACACCCTCCATTCCCTGGCTGTGCCTAGAAATCCTGTCCATAAAAATCATGAACAGAATCGGTGACAAAGGGCAGCCCTGGTGGAGTCCAACTCTCACTGGGAATGAGTCCGACCGAGTGTTGGCAATATGAACCAAACTCTAACAATGGTCGTACAGAGACCGAACAGCTCTCAACAACAAGCCCGACACCCCATACTCCCGAAGCACCCCCCACAAAAAACCACGAGGGATGCAGTCGAATGCCTTCTCCAAGTCCACAAAACACATGTAAACTGGTTGGGCAAACTCCTATGAACCCTTGAGGAATCTTGAGAGGGTAAAGAGCTGGTCCGATGTGCCACGGCCAGGACAAAAACCACATTGCTTCTCCTGAATCCCAGGTTTGATCAATGGCTGGACTCTCTTCTCCAGTACCTTGGCACAGACCTTCCCAGGGAGGCTGAGGGGTGTGATCCCTTGAAAGTTGGAGCACACCCTCCGATCCCCTTTTTTGAAGAGAGGAACCACCACCCCGGTTTGCCATGCCAAAGGCACTGCCCCTGACCTCCACGCAATGTTGCAGAGGCGTGTCAACCATGACAGCCCTACAACATCCAGGGCCTTGAGGTACTCAGGGTGATTCTTGTCCACCCCTGGGGCCCGGCCACCAAAGAGATTTTTAACCACCTTGGCGACCTCAGCCCCTGTGATAGGCGAGTCATACCCCTCGTCCACAAGCCCTGCTTCCTCTGTGGAAGGCATGTCAGTGGGATTGAAGAGATCCTCCAAGTATTCCTTCCACTGCCCGACGATATCCCCAGTTGAAGTAAGCAGTGCCCCATCCGCACCATACATAGTGTGAACAGGGAGCTGCTTCCCTCTCCTGAGCCTCCGGACAGTTTGCCAGAATCTCTTCGAGGCTGACCGAAAGTCTTGTTCCATGACCTCAAACTCCTTCCATACCCGAGTTTTTGCTTCAGCAACTACCCAAGCTGCACTCCGCTTGTCCTGCTCATACACCTCAGCTGCTTTGAGAGTCCCACAAGCCACCCAAGCTTGATAGGACTCCTTCTTCAGTTTAATGGCCCCCACCACCACCACCAGTGGTGTCCACCACTTGGTTCGGGGGTTGCCATCACGAGATGCCCCGACAACCTTGCGGCCGCAGCTCTGGGCAGCCACTTCAACAATGGAGGTGGAGAACATGGCCCATTCAGACTCCATGTCTCCAGACTCCCTCGGAATGTGGTTGAAGTTCTTCCGGAGGTGGGAGTTAAAGACCTCCCGGACAGGGGCCTCAGCCAGACATCCCTAGCACACCCTTACTATATGTTTGGGTCTACCAGGTCTGAATGGCATCCTCCCCTGCCATCGGATCCAACTCACCACCAGGTGGTGATCAGTTGGCAGCTCGGCACCTCTCTTTATCCGAGTGTTCAAAACATATGGTCGCAGGTCTGATGACATGATCACAAAATCGATCATTGACCTGCGACCTAGGGGGTTCTGGTGCCAGGTGCACATATGGACACCCTTATGCTTGAACATGGTGTTCGTTATGGACAAACTGTGGTTAGCACAGAAGTCCAATAACTGAACACCACTCAAGTTCAGATTGGGCAGGCCGTTCCTCCCAATCACCCCCCTCCAGGTTTCACTGTTGTTGCCCACGTGCGCATTGAAGTCCCCCAGTAGGACAATGGAGTCTCCAAGAGGAGCGCTCTCCAGCACCCCAGTCAGAGACTCCAAAAAGGGTGGGTACTCTGAAACATCATTTGGTACATAGGCACAAATGATGGTCAGGACTTGTTTTCCAACCCGAAGGCGCAGGGAAACAACCCTTTCGTCCACCGGGGAAAACTCCAATATAGAGGCAGCAAGGTGGGGGATACAAGAATACCCACCCCTGCTCGTCGCCTTTCGCCTGGGGCAACTCCAGAGTAGGCCAAGCTCCAGCCCCTCTCCAGGAGACTAGTTCCAGAACCGGAGCTGTGTGCTGAGGTGAGACCGACTACATCTAGCCGGTATCTCTCAACCTCATGCACCAACTCAGGCTCCTTCCCCACCAGAGGGGTGACATTCCACGTCCCAAAAGCTAGTTTAGGAAGCTTGGGATCAGACCGCCAAGGTCTCTGCCTTTGACCACCACCTGATCCACATAGTACCGGACCCCCATAGATCGTCACCTTATCGTGGTGGGGGGTTTGCATGCCCTAGTGATCCCAGAAGCTATGTTGTCCACGGCAATTTGCCTCTGGTAGGGTCACCCAAGACAAACTGGTCCTGGGTGAAGGGCCAGACTAAGAACAATCCAACAGACTCTCATGATGAATGCTAGAACAAGGATTCAGTGTACCCCGCCCGGTATGGGGTTACTGGGGCCCCACCCTGGAGCCAGGCCTGGGGGAGGGGCTCGATGGCTAGCATCTGGTGGCCAGGTTTCCGCCCATGGGGCCTGGCCGGGCTCAGCCCGAAGGAGTTACATGAGTCCGCCCTCCAGTGGGCTCGCCATCTGCAGGACGGACCATGGGGGGTCCGGTGCTATGTGGATCAGGTGTGGATCACAAAACAAGCTGTATTTAATAAAGTGGAATGACACAGGAAATAAGTATTGAACATGTTTGGTGACCTTTCAGAATGGGGATCATTGTAGTAGGCAGGGCTTTAGGACCCAGGAGTTGCCTCAGACCTATATAAACAAAACATAGTGAGCATGCGCGCGCCCAGTTCTGCTTCACAGAAGTGTGGTGTGGGCGTGTAGCGTGGTGTGGACAAGACATGGTATGGCTGTAAAGTCTCCAAACTTTTGAGGACATGTACTTTGATGATGCACTGACAAATGGTGTACTATAAGCCTCCTGACAGGAAGGAGATGCTTGGAGCATGAAACGGGACAAAAGTTCACCTGCTCGTGTGCATCAGGAACTTTTGTTGTAGTCACCCACTCATGTGCATCAAGAACTGCCATCAGCACTTAAGACATGCATTTTCAAATATCTCTGAGGAGTGAACTGTCTTGCTTGTCACTGTTCTTTTCTTCCCCGCAAATATTGCGCATGGCCCGAGCATTATTGCACTATGCTCGAAACAAAAATAAAACGTAAAAAACTATCCCACCATGCTGTCTAAGGTTACCCTTCACAAATAACGCAAACTATTCTGCAATTACATATAGTGTGATTCTTTGAAGAAGTGTCACGGGAAGATCAACTCTTAGACTCTTTAAATCTGGCTTCATGATAAGAATAAGCACACTGTAATTTAAGATGCAGTCAGTATTTTTTTTTTTTGTGTATTTGTATCAGAAATCACTGGTTGTGCAACAGTAAAGACCAATTCCATGCCATGCACAGTATATCTTAGCTTAATTAATTATCCACATTTTTTTCACATTTTATTTGAAAAGGAACCATGAACAATAACAAACATAAATGTTGCCATTTGATGCATTGTACCAGAGTTAGCTCTAAGCTAATTTACATCTGCAGTCCCTTGGCAGGTCCATTGAAATTTGTTTTATTTTTCCCCCACTTTGTTCTTACAGCCACTTTCAGACAAATGGATCAACAGCTGAGTCACCTCTAGTCCTTGTTTTTAGGAGTCAATGAATATGTAGCGGCCCACGACAGACCAGACCACCGCAGAATACTGATGCTCCAACGTGGAGATCAATGAAAAAAAAAACACACGCTTTTCTTGCATCACTAAAACATATGTTCTCAGGTTAATTTTGGCTCAGCTTATCTGCATAACGAAGGACACAACCTCTGAGAAATTCATGTGCAGATTTGCGAGGCTTGGAGTTATGTTATAATGTTGCTTCATAAGTCTGGCAACAAGGCATGTGGTTGCATGACTGAAAATAATGTTTTTTTTTTCACCTTATTTGCTTCCTCCAGTATCATTCTAAGAGGCAATTAAATTCTAGATAAAACAAAACAAAACTGCCACTTTATTTGGCTCAGTTGCTTCCTTGAAAGAAAAATTAACCACATCAGCAAAGATGGAGTAGCTTATTCTGGCCAGATGAAACCATCCTGAGGTCACAGAGAGCCTTCATCTCTGTATACGTATATACAGTCTAGTACAGGGGTGTCCAGTCATGTGCCATGGAGGGCCAAGACCCTGCAGGGTTTCTCTTCTACCCAGTCTCTTCACCAGGTGTTTTCACTTATCAGCAGTCAGTGGGAAGAAATTCAGTGGAATCTGCTGTTGAAGACACTGGTTGGAGGTACAGCCTGCAGGGTCTTGGCCCTCCATGGCACATGATTGGACACCCCTGATCTAGTGCAACTGAAAGTTGAAATAGCATGAGCACAACCCAAACGCAGCCCCGAGTGAGGATCATAGCGTGTGAGCTTGGTGAGCAACGGGGCAATTGCCTTGGAGGAGTACCAAAAAATGCCTGCCCCCTACACTGGACCCTCACCAGTTTGCCTACCGGAGCAATAGGAGTACAGAGGATGCGGTTTCTACAGCGCTGCACTGTGTACTCTCACATCTGGATGACAAGAACACCTATGCAAGAATGCTGTTTGTTGACTTCAGCTCAGCATTCAACACAGTTATCCCCTCCAAGTTGATCACTAAACTTGGGGACCTGGGAATCAGTACCTCCACCTGCAACTGGATCATGGATTTTCTGACCAACAGACCCCAGCATGTTGGGTCAGGCCCCAACCGTTCTTCCATCATCACACTCAACACTGGTGTACCACAGGGCTGTGTGCTCAGCCCATTCCTCTACTCCCTCTTCACCCATGACTGCAGGCCTATGTATGGATCCAATTCCATCATAAAGTTTGCAGATGACACCACGGTGATCGGACTCATCAGGGACAACGATGAGTCAGATTACAGGGCAGAGGTTGAGCACTTGGCTACTTGGTGCGCTGACAATAACCTGCTCCTTAACACCAGCAAAACCAAGGAGCTCATAGTGGACTACAGGAAGGAGAGGGGAGAGACACATGACCCCATCCATATCAATGGCATAGCTGTTGAATGTGTCCCCAGCTTCAAATTCCTGGGGAACCACATCTCGGAGGACCTGTCCTGGTCAGTTAACACCACCAGCCTGATCAAGAAGGCCCATCAGCGCCTCTTCTTCTTGAGGACACTGAAGAAGAACCATCCGTCAAATGACATCCTGGGCAACTTCTACCGCTGCGTGATAGAGAGCACCCTGACCAACTGTGTCACAGTCTGGTATGGGAGCTGCTCTGTCGCTGACCGTAAGGCGCTGCAGCGGGTGGTGAAAACCGCCCAACGCATCACAGGGACTCCACTTCCAGTTATAGAGGACGTCTACAGGAAAAGATGTCTGCGCCGGGCACGCAGCATTCTTAGGGACTCCAACCATCCTGCTCATGGACTGTTCCAGCTTCTCCCCTCCGGAAGGCGTTTCAGAAGCCTTCGGACTAGAACCAGCAGGTTTAGGAACAGTTTCTTTCCAACAGCTGTCACGTTATTGAACTTAGTTCCCCGCTGAACCTCCACTTCTCTCCCCTTTAACACCCCCCCCCCCCCGTGCTTCCTCAAACTGTATACACACATATATCATATCTGCATATTGTCATTATATATTGATACATACTGCTCTTCTGTATATTATCATCACATATTTAACTACATACTGTTTTTCTGCATATTGCCACTCTGTATAGTTAGATTGTTTGCTACTTACCTCACTTCACCTGTACTTTGCTCTTCTGTAATTTATGCTAACTTATTCCCATCTCTTACCATCCTCACCTGTACATAACTGCCCACCTAACTTAGTGTACATTATTTGCACATAATGGTACTCTTAACTTTCTGCACTGACCTATCTGCATATATTTGCTTAAATTGCACATACTGTCAATTACTGTATTTATTGCACTGCTGTCCTTTGCACTTCTGATTGGATGTTAAACTGTGTTTCGTTACCTTGTATTCATACATGTGTCATGACAATAAAGTTGAATCTAATTAATCTAAATTCCTCTGACATATAGATGGACGGACAGACATGGCACCATGGTATTAGCGATCCACGGGTGGAACATCAGAATTTTATCAAGAGGTTAATGGCACAAATCAACACAAATGTAGCACCAAATGTTGGAATTGTGTGGTTCAAAATGGGCAAAGAGGCAGATCAGATATGGTGGCCTTTATCATAATTGTTAATACCACAAAAATTGAGACAGCACCAGTAATATATTTTTTTTTTTTTTTTTTACCACAAATGTAAGTCTAACCAGTGGTACTTGTTTCAGTGGCACTGTGGAAACTGAGTATATCAAGCATCAAATTTGTTCTCTCTGATCTAAAATTAGTTCTCTGCAGCTGTGTAGCTATTGATTGGTTACCAGTTGTACCAGTTATCATCAACAATACTCCAACAACATCGATGTAAGTTTGCAGAACATCCCAGGTAAATCAAACCCTAACGTGACACCTTTTTTTCTTCATCATTCTTTACACAGCTGACAAACTTGCAGAATGTTTGTCCCATACAGAGTATTTGCAGATAGAGTCTGCAGTCACCCATTTTCCCCGTGCATTATCAGGTCGTTTGATCGATTTGATTGCCAATAACTGGAAACAGCCTCATCTTCCTACAACAATCTCTGTGCAGCAGCAACAGCAGCAGCCACCACAGCCAAAACATCACCCAGGCTCCCGCGGTTACCCAAGCACGCCGCACCTGCAGTGACGCTCTGCGGCCTGGAGCAGGAAAATATCTGTACGGTTGCGACGGTGCAATGAGTGCCTTTTTTTTTTTTTTTTTGTCTGTGGAAACGAGTGCTTATAATCTATAGAAATAACAAATGTGAATGGTCAAGTACTTGCATCGTTATTGCTTAATACATTATCATAACCCAATGTCAGAGGCTCTACAGTGCAGGGTGGAAAAACGTGATTTATTTAATTGATTTTTAAGAAAAGCGTTGACCTTGCCGAGCACACCTACCCATGCTTATTTCAGAGAGAGTCAGTCCGCTGGAGTGGAGGCTCTGAGGAGGAGGAGGAGGAGGAGCAGGAGGAGGCATGCTGGCTGCAGTCGGAGCCTCTTGTAAATAAATTGGAAAACAACAAAAATGAAAAACAATCACGACTCGGTGTGTCTCGGTATGGATCTGACCGTGAACGAGTCACAGTCATGAGATGACGCTGCCGACGTGTCCTCTCCCCGTGGCATTATTATCAGGCAGTAAATTGTCCCCTCCAGCTGAGCCACGGTCGGTCCCGGTTACACCTCCGCAGCAGATGAGACGTACCCCCGATCTCCGTCCTCGCGGTGGGTCGGTGGTGTCTCCGGAGCTGGTCGCGTTTGCGCATGTCACACACACGCTCCTAAAATAAACGGTCGCAGCCGTGAGTCTGGTACAACCCCCTTTTTTTTTTTTCTATTTTAAGTTTGCAAAAGTCGATATATGTTCACTAGTGAGTGGTCACAAAATATAGAAGACGATAGGGCTACGCAAATAAATAAATAAAATAATAATAATAAAATGAATAAAATAAAAAGTGAGGTCATTACTTTTTTCTGAACTCTGGAAAAAAGTCAGAATTTCGACTTTTTAATCCTAGACGCCCCGCCCCCTCATAATTCTGCCTTTGATGTCATAAATCTAAGAGATCAGATTAAAGTCAGAATTCCGAGGGAAAAAGGTCAAAAATTGTGAGGGTTTTGTGTGTGTGTGTGTGTGTGTGTGTGTGTATCCCATTTACACAGGGTGCGTGTGAAGCGCCTAGTGCAGTAGTATAGTAATGTAGAGATGTTTGTAGATAGTGCATGTTGCATGGCATATGTTGCATGTTGCTTTCTGCTTGCTGCTCTACCGCCACCAGCTAGCCCCCATCGGGGGTGAAAAGAGGAGCCGAGTGCATAAGTCTCCTCCTGCTGGTACATAGCCTCTCCGCCACCAAGACCCCTGCAGTGCCTCCTCGTGGCCACACATGGTAACTGGGCACCCTGCGGTCCCAGGCTAAACTGGAGGGGATCTTGGAGCAGCAGAGGGCCCCAGAGACGCGCCGTATAGGCCCACCCTGTGTGGACACACCCTGACGCCCGTCAACCCCTGCCCCAACTATGGGTAAATAGCCCCACTGCCTTGTGGGTAATCTATTAAGGTGAAGGCTAAGGGAGCAACCCCTGACAGAAAAGCAATGTGCTGGTGGTGCGCAAAAGGCGGGACTTAAAAGACAAAGGACCCGGCAGCCTCCTGCAGCCATGTTGAGGGACTGGTCGTCATGGGCTTACCCACGCCACCAGATTTACTTCATCATCGTGAAGACAGTGCTATTGGGAAGAGCGCGCCCCCTACGGCACTCTAAATAATTCAATGCGCAGGTGTCCACGTCTGACCATGGTGGGCCTTACCTTCCTGGACATCTGGTTGAAGTCTGGCGGCGACAGGGTGTGTGGCGACGGGAGCAGGTATGAATGTTACTGGGAGCTCCTAGCTATAACTCTGCACATCAGCAGCACAGGGCTCTTATGGTCGCTAACAGCTGGGGTGGCAGCTGTTTTCGGCAGACCCCTGTGTGATTGAGCAGCCCTATTTAGGACAGCACTGCTCACCCCAACTGGGGAGGGGCCTAGAAAAAGTGGCCTAAAAATTGCCCACCCATCTTTCGCCTGAACAGGTTACCGCGCCTGTTGGGTCATTCCACCTCTGCGGTCGAAATAATAAAAAGAGAACATGCAACCTAAAACTGGCAACATGGAATGTAAGGACACTCCTGGATCGAGGTTCTGACAGACCTCATAGGAGAACAGCTCTGGTTGCTGCTGAACTGAATCGCTACAACATTGATATTGCTGCACTGAGCGAGACCAGGCTCCTAGATGAGGGCTCTTTAACAGAGGAAGGGATGGGCTACACATTCTTCTGGAGGGGTTACCCCTCAGGAGAACAACATCTGCATGGTGTAGGACTGGCCATCAAAAACACCCTTCTACCAAGACTCAGTGAAACACTTGTTGGCATTAGTGAGAGACTGATGACACTCTGTATCCCCCTGGTTAAGAATTGCTTTGCTACACTTCTTAGTGCCTATGCACCGACCCTGCCATCTGAGAGTGAGGCCAAGGATTCCTTCTACCAGTTACTGGATGAAACTCTTCGCTGGATCCCCAAGAATGACAAGATCTTCTTACTTGGAGATTTTAACGCCAGAGTGGGTCAGAACAATCAGATATGGAGTGGAGTGCTTGGCAGACACGGAGTTGGCCAGGCTAACGCAAATGGAGTGAGATTGCTCACTCTCTGCTCTGACCATAACCTGACCATAACCAACACCATCTTCCAGCAAAAGGCCAAATACAAAACATCATGGATGCAACCTCGCTCTAAACACTGGCACCTGATTGATTACATCATTGTGAGGCGCAGTGACATCAGAGATGTCCACATCACCCGTGCCATGAGAGGTGCAGAATGCTGGACAGATCACCGGCTGATCGTGGCCAAGGTCCACATGCAAGTGTGCCCCCACTTGCGACTACAAGGGCCCAAAAGGAGGAAACTTGATTGCTCCCATCTGGCAAATCTGGATGTAAGAAATGACTTTCGGCGCTCCCTGGTTGAGAAACTAGGGGGGGTGGAGCATTTCCTGAGTCTGCCTGAGAAGACCATGGACCAGAAGTGGGACTTTATCAGCTCGGCTCTTTGTGAGGCAGCAGCCCAAATGATTGGCTATAAGAGAAAGAACCACCAAGACTGGTTTGATGACAACTCGGACACCATCCACGACTTGTTGGAGGACAAGCACAGAGCACATCAGGCAACCTTAAGGAACCCCTCATCCATTATCATCAGGCATCAGTGGCAGAGAGCTCGGCGGGATGTACAAAGGGCTACTCGGACAATGCAGAACGAGTGGTGGACAAAAAAGGCACATGAAATCCAGGCCTTTGCTGATAAAAATGACATGAATAATTTTTATAATGCTGTCAAGAAGATTTACGGCCCAACAAATCGCTGCATCACTCCCCTGAAAACAGCAGATGGTCTGAGAATCCTAAAGGATCAGCCTAACATCTTGCTGAGATGGGCTGAACACTTTAGTACCCTGCTTAACCAGGACTCAGATGCAGACCCCACTGTTCTCGACGACTTGCCTACACTTCCTCCAATGCAAGACCTGGATCAGCCCCCAACCTTCCTGGAGGTTCTATCAGCTACCCGCTCTCTCAAAAACAACAAGTCCCCTGGTAATGACAACATCCCTGCCGAGCTGTTGAAACAAGGCTACTTGTGTACAAAAACCCTGCACAAGTACATCACCAAGGTCTGGGCCGATGATAACATCCCACAACAATGGAGAGACACCACAATTGTCACCATTTATAAAAACAACGGTGACAAGGCTGTCTGCGGCAACAGCAGGGGTATTTCTCTCCTTGCTGTTGCTGGTAAGGTCCTGGCGAAGGTGATGCTTCACAGGCTGATCAACAACATCACAGAATCAGTGCTGCCTGAATCGCAATGCGGTTTCAGGAAGGGCAGGAGCTCGGTGGACATGATTTTCACAGCTCGGCAGCTGCAGGAGAAATGTCGGGAGCAACACCAGGACCTTTTCATGGCCTTTGTCGATCTCTCCAAAGCTTTCAACACTGTCCATAGAGAACTCCTATGGGAAGTTCTTCTTAAGTTTGGCTGCCCCAGTAAGTTTGTCAATATCCTCCGCCAATTTCATGATGGTATGACTGCTCGGGTGACTATAGGAGGACAGGAATCTCCCTCCTTCCCCGTTTGTGCAGGGGTTAGGCAGGGGTGTGTATTAGCACCAGTACTTTTTAACATCTTCCTGCTCTGTGTCACCCAGCTTCTCCACAAGGAGATTGAGGACAGCAGCGGTGTAACAGTGGACTTCCGTCTAGATGGCAACCTTTTTAATATAAGGAGGCTCCAGGCAACTACCAAACTGCAAAGGGTGAGAGTCATTGAGCTACAGTATGCAGATGACTGTGCTCTGGTATCTCATAGCCCACAAGATCTCCAGTCTGTTCTTACTGCTGTGGTGAGAACATACAGCAGGATGGGACTGACGGTGAACACCATCAAAACAGAGGTCGTCTGCCAGCGGAGCACCAATATCCCATCTACTCCACCTACCTTCACTGTTGCTGGTGAACAGCTGTCTGTTGTTCCATCTTTCAAGTACCTGGGGAGCATCCTCTCTGTAGGCAACACCATTGACAGTGAGGTCCAGAACAGGATCAGGCAGGCATCAGCTTCTTTTGGGAGACTCCGGCGTCGGGTCTTCGAGAACAAGAACCTCCATCTCCAAACGAAGATCTCTGTTTACCAGGCAGTCTGTGTCACTACTCTCCTCTACAGCTGTGAATCCTGGGTGACTTACAGCCGCCACATTAGGGATCTAGAGCAGTTCCATATACGCTGCCTTCAGTGCATCCTGGGAATCACCTGGCGTGACCATGTGCCTCATTCTGAGATACTCTTTAAGACCAGCTGTAGGAGTATTGAGGCAACGATCACCCAGCACTAGCTACGCTGGCTGGGACATGTGGTGAGGATGCCCCCAAACTGGCTGCCTCGCAGGGTGTTAAATAGCCAGCTACACCATGGTCGACGCTCTGCTGGAGGGCAGAAGAAGCGCTACAAGGACCAGCTAAAGATGGCCTTAAAGAAGTGCAGGATCAGACCTGAGGCTCTGGAGGAGGCTGCTGCTGACCGGAACACCTGGCGACAGCAGTGCCTTGTGGGGACCCGCATGATGGAGGAAGACAGAACAGCCAGGAGACAGGAGAGAAGACTGAGGAGGAATGCACCTGCAGCCCCTGCTGCCACTACTACAACTTTTACATGCCTTACCTGCAACAGGATATGTGGGTCCAGGATAGGACTACACAGACATCAAAGGACTCACTGATAGAAGTGGACGTCATCATCGGACTCGATGGACAACCGCAAGCAAGCAAGCAAGTGTGTGCGTGTGTGTGTGTGTGTGTGTGTGTAATTTGACAATTCAATCTTACACATTTTCAGGATTTTAAATTTGAGACATCTTTTACAGAGACATAAAGTTGATCGCGGACAAAGATATGCAGAAGAGTTGTTGAAGCCAGGTTAAAACCCCTTAGCATTCCAGCCACTGTCCAGCCAATGTAAAATGTCCCACAGGCGGGACACCGGAATGGTAAGAGGTTTTAAGAGAGGTGACAATCAGCGAGCAGCAGTACGGTTTCATGCCAAGAAAGAATACTACAGATGCAATGTTTGCTTTAAGAGTGTCTATGACACCTATAGTCATCACCTCAGGCCTGTCAACATACATTACCTCTATTTTAGATTTAGCCAACACCGACCATTTTTGTATATTTTTTTCAATTGTTTTAAATAGAATGATGATTTTATCTCAGAACACACTGTGAGGAGGTGTCATTTCACTGCTGAGGTGACTGCTAAATTTAATGATTTTTTAAGTGACATTCCTGCAGACCATTTACCCTCGTCTTGTGATTTTATTGTGGATGGTTTTAACAGAAAATTGGAAACAGCACTCGACACAGTAGCTCCTTTTAGAACAAACAAAAAAAACTATTCCACTAATCCAGCCCCACCCTGGAGAACTGAAGAAATTAAGCAACTAAAACAGAAATGTTGAGCAGCTGAAAGAAAATGGAGAAAAAACAAATTAGAAATTAACCTTCAAATTAAAAAAAAAAAAAAAATCAACTTACCACCTACAATAAAGCAATAAAAGAAGCAAGACAGGCACATTTTTCCAGACTTATCAACAATAGTCACAATTACCCAAAAATTCTTTTTTCAATAATTGATCAGTTAATAAATCTGGTTTTTAACATGTCAAGCAGGATGTCTACATACTCCAAATGTGAGGAATTTGCAGCTCACTTCAACAGTAAAATAAAAACTATAAGGTCAGCTATTAGTCTATTACAACCTACTGTTTTTAATACAGCTGAACCTTTGCTTTTATGTGGGGAAACACTGGACAGTTTTGACCTGGTTGATGCTAAGGTGCTGGAGAAAGTTATTTCCCAGTTAATGCCAGCAACCTGCCTTTTAGATCCAATTCCTACATCATTTTTTAAATCCATTTGTAGCTTTTTAGTTGATGATGTTCTTAATATTTTAAATTATTCTCTTCAGAAAGGAGTTTTTCCCAGTGCTTTTAAGACAGCCATTGTCAAGCCTGTTTTGAAGAGAAATAATTTAGACATTGAAGTACTGAACAATTACATACCATTGTTCAACCTGCCATTTTAAGTAAAATTTTAGAGAAAGTAGTTTTTAACCAGTTAAATGATTTTATGAAAACTCATGACCTGTACAAAACATTTCATTCTGGTTTTCGGTCAAATTACTAACTAACTAACCTGCACTTATATAGCGCTTTTCTAGTCACAAAGACCACTCAAAGCGCTTTCACTAGTACTAACCCTCTATTCTAAGGGCCTATAGGAAACAGATATCTAGGGACAATTTAGAACAGCCAATTAACCTAACATGCATGTCTTTGGATTGTGGGAGGAAACCGGAGCCCCCGGAGTAAACCCACGCAGCACAGGGAGAACATGCAAACTCCACATAGAAAAGTTCCAACCCCTGCCAGCCTGGGGATTCAAACCAGGAACCTTCTAGCTGTAAGGCAACAGTGCTAACCACTGCACCACCGTGCTGCCCAAATCACAGTACTGAGATGGCCCTGATCAAGCTTTTAAATGATCTTAGAGTCAACATGGATAAGAGCATGCTCTAAGTCCTGGTCTTACTGGATTTAAGTGCAACATCTGACCATGATATTCTTTTAAACAGATTGTGCAATATGATTGGCCTCTCAGGCACTGTTTTTAACTGGGTTAAATCCTGCTTCACTGGCAGATAATTTTATGTCACCCTGGGTGAACACTCGTCATCAAAGAGGTACAATATGGATTGTGGTGTTCCCCAAGATTTGATTTTAGGTCCAATCCTTTTTAATTTGTACATGCTGGCACTAGGCAATGCCATCAGGAGACATGGAATTAGTTTCCACAGCTATGCTGATGATACCCAGCTTTACATTTCCATGTCTCCTGGTGACCCAGCACCAAATGATGTCCTTTTTAATTGCATTTTAGACATTAAGTCCTGGATGACAGAGAATTTCCTACAGCTCAACCAGGGCAAAACTGAAGTTTTAGTTAATCAATCCTGAAGCTCAGAGAAAGAAACTTTTACCAAAATTACAAACATTGTCTCTTATTCCATCAAAACAAGTTAAAAACCTGGGTGTTATTTTTGACTCTGTGCTTAGTTTTATTCCGCATATCAATAATATTTTAAAAACTGTATTTTATCATCTAAAGAATATAGCCAGAGTCTGCCCGTTTCTCTCTCAAGAAAATACAAAGACGCTAATGCATGCTTTTATTTCCAGTCGTATTGATTATTGCAATGCTCTCCTTTCTGATCTTCCTAAAAAGATGATCAGTAACTTACACCTATTACAGAATTCAGCAGCCCGTGTGCTGAGGAAGATCAGAAAGAGAGAACATATTGCGCCGGTTTTAGAATCACTACATTGGCTCCCTGTATTTTAGAATCAGTTTTACAGTTCTCGTATTAGTTTATAAAACTCGAAATGGTCTTGGTCCTTCTTATTTATTTGATCTGTTTTTACCATATCAACCGTCGTGGACCCTGACGTCATCTGGTACTGGCCTTCTCTTAAGACAGGACAAAAACCCACGGTGAGGCATTGTTCGTTTTTCAACCCACATCTGTGGAACGGCCTGCCAGAGGACCTCTGTCATGATTTGCCCCTCGGGGCAGAGAAGAGAGATCCAAACGCTGAACTGTAGTTTGTGATATTTATTGAAAACAACACAAAAGTCCAAACAGTGCACAAAGCAAAACTTACGAACAGAGACAGCAAAAGAGAAGACAGGATGCACACCAGAACGGGGATGGAGTTCTGATGTGACTCTTTTAGACTCCAGCGGTACGGGAGAGAAATAACAGTTCTTAAAGAGCCAGAAACAAATGATCACAAATGATAGCAGGTGTGGGTCACATGAGCGGGCAGGATGACCTAATTACCAGACAGCTCACAGCTGTGATGACTAGTGAACTGAAACAGAATAAGCAGCCAATGCGAAATGATGACCAAGCGGGAGTGTCTGGAAGAGGAAGTAGAGAACTCGTATCACAAAGAAACAAAATATAAAGACTAAGCTACAGAAACTGACAGAATAATAATAATAAGGGCATGACTAAATAACAGAACAACTGACCACTATGAGCACATCTTAAACCAACACACAGGAAAATAAACACACAACACAGGAAAAATACAGGAAATATTCAAACATAAATTAAGAGCCTGAGCATGGTGACACACCACGCTCAGCCTCGTGACAGAGCCCCCCACCCCCCTTAAGGGGTAGTATCCAGACACCCCAAGGTAACACCAAAGAAAAAGAAAGACACCCCCCCCCCCAACAGGAGAAACACAATGACCCAACCCGGGAGGGCGGTGGGGGAACCAAGCTTGGAGGGACCAAAAACAAAACAAAACACCGCTCAAGACTGGCATCATTTTTATCCAAATTTCCAAAACATTGACAACTCAGAGTTGGGACCAGGAAGCAGAGTCGCAGTCTTACACGCCTCTCTGTAGCTCTTCTTCATCCGCCACCCCTCAACTTAGCCCCTGTCTTCCCCATCAGAGAATCATTGTCTGCTTCCTCCAAAGTAAATAAAAATATAATGTATAAGCATCCCAAAGTGATTAAACAAAAAGTTGGTAAAACTCAAATTAACATGAAGTTTCTAAATTTAATGATTTGGCCTCTGTTCCTCCTCATAATTTAAAAATTAAATGTGGTTTGCTAAATATTAAACTATATCAAACTGAGTAGCGTTTCTTTTGTGGTTCGCTGCTATGCTTTACCCGAAGTGTTTGCTAAGCTAACGCTAGTTAGCTTAACGCTAACACTAGTCGTAGCACCTAACACCGACACGAAGCGACTCAGTCCCTGGTGAGGGCTCGCCGGAGGAACTAACCGAGGCAACAGTTGGACGGGAGCTGGATTGGAGTTCGGGGGCAGCGGTGGTGGGAGACGGGGACCAGTGGAGGACCACCGGGACCCAGCCAGACAATAGCCTGAGTCGGAGCCCAGTGGCGAGGCTCAGCGGCGGAACTACTGAGGCAGACGGCGGTAGGTGGCGGGCTCAGCGGAGGAACTACTGAGGCAGACAGTGGTAGGTGGCGGAGCTCAGCGGAGGATCTACTGGGACCCCAGCCGGACAGAAGCAGGATCGGAGCTCGGCTACAGCGGCGGTGTGCGGCGGGACTCGGTGGAGGAGCTGGACAGGAGCTTGGTTACGGCGGCGGTAAGCAGCGGGACTAGCAGCGGAGGGGGCTAGCTGAGGCCCAGCTGGATTCGAGGTCGATCGGATCGGATACCGGCGACACAAGCAGAGATTGTTTTTACTATCCACAGGTCAGTAAAAATGCCACCAAAGAAGGAGGAAATGGAAGAGATCAAAAAATCTCTGAACTTCTTGTCAGAAGAAGTGGCCAAAATGGTTAGCCAGCAGGCCAAAATAATAGGCCTAATGGAAGAAGTACGAGAATTAAAATTAACAATTCAGGAAAAAGACAAAAAAATTACGGACTTGGAGCAACGCGTCGAGGATCTTGAACAAGGTTCTCGTATGGATGACCTAATTATAAGTGGACTAGACATCAAATATCAATCATACGCTCATGCTACAACAGGACTGAGAGGTGAGGAGGCTCCCCTGAGTGAATCAGTCTCCCTAGAAAACCAGGTGCTTCAGTTCCTTGACAGTAGAGATATAAAGGTCGAAGCAAATGCAATTTCAGCCTGTTATGCTTTACCCAGAAAAGATAATAAAACAAAAATCAATTGTGATGCGCTTTGTGAACAGAAGGGTAAAGAATGACATACTGAGGCAGGCCAGAAAGCTCCGGGGAAGAGAAGTTTACCTAAATGAACACCTAACAAAAACAAATGCTGAAATAGCACAGCAAGCACGGATGCTGAAAAGACAAAATAAGATACAGGCAACATGGACAAGAAATTGTAGAGTTTGGATCAAACTAAATTGAACACCTGAGCAAGCAAAGAGCATAATGATCAGAGATGTTACTGACTTAAATAAATACAGATGAACACTGATTAAGAAAATTAAGAGACAATGATAATCCATATTCACACACACAGTAAGAATAGTTCTTTTGATATACCATGTCAATGTACTTAAAAAAAAAAAAAGCAAAACAAACAAAAAACTTATGACTGACTTGAGTAGACATCAATTATCCCCAGTTGGAGGAAGTCTTTTGACACAGAGTAAGGAAACGCAAACTCTGAAAATATGCCATTATGCTGAACATAAACTACAAGAGATGGAGAACGATATTGATCCTGATAACCACTTTTTCAATAATATTCATAACCATTGTGAATATTACACTGAAAAGCAATTCAAAAGTCAAGTGCAACTAGATGGTAAACTATCAATAATACACTTCAACAGCAGAAGTCTTAACAAAAACTTTCCACAGATTCAGGACTATTTAAAACAGCTAGACAGAAAATTTACAGCTATCGCAGTCTCTGAAACTTGGCTTAATGAAGGGCAGGCTTCCCTGATGGCAATAGAGGGATATCAGATGTTTCATATTAACAGATCTCAAAAAAAGGGTGGTGGTGTTGCACTGTATATTGATGACCTGTATAGGTGTAAGCTTGTAAATGGAATGTCCTTTGCACTACCAGGGATTTTGGAATGTGTTACTGTTGAGATTGACCAAGATAAAACAAAAAATCTAATTATAAGTTGTATATATAGAACACCGGGAACTTGCCTTGAGACATTCAGAGATAAATTAGTCGCGCTGTACAATAATATTACTAGTAAGAAAATGGTAGTAATTTGTGGAGATTTCAATATTGATTTACTAAATCCACATCAACAAAATGCAATTACAGAGTTCATGAACTCTATGTACAGCATGAGTCTATATCCCACAATAACACATCCCAGTAGAATCACAGTTCACACTGCTACACTTATTGACAACCTGTTTGTTAATATTATTGATAAGAAAATAGAAAGTGTATTATTGATAAATGATATAAGTGACCACTTGCCAACCTTTGCACTTATCCATGGCCACATGGGGGCCAATACAGAAAAAAATTTAAAATTGTTCAGATACAAATCACAAAATGCAATCAGTTCTTTTAAAGAGGACTTGCTGAAGCAAGACTGGACAGAAGTCTATGTATCAGATGTAAATGAAGCCTATGACACATTTTTGAACAATGTAACCACTCTTTATGAAAAAAATTGTCCATTAGTAAAGAAAAAGCTTAAACATAAATTTGCCGATAAGCCATGGTTAATCAAAGGATTACAAAAGGCGTGTAAAAAGAAAAATTTGTTATATAAAGCTTTCCTAAAGAAAAGGACAAAAGAAGCAGAGCAGCGGTATAAAACATACAAAAATAAGTTAACATATATAATAAGATGTAGTAAGAGAGACTATTACAGTAAAGAACTGGAGAAAAACAGAGACAATATTAAAAATACATGGACAATACTTAACAGTATTCTTGGAAATAAAAGCAGAAATACAAGCTACCCAACCAATTTTTCAAAAAATAATAAAACGACTCAGAGTGTGAATGCAGCTTCACCTGCAGATGAATTTAATAACTTTTTTGTTAACATTGGTCCTAATTTGGCTCGAGAAATACCCATTACGGCGCCTACAGGTGATACAATAAGCAATAACACTGCTATAAAAGACTCCATTTTCATAAAGAACACAGACGAGAGAGAGGTCATTGAAATTGTTAAATCGTTTAAAAGTAAAACATCTACGGACTGTGATGGTATTGACATGCTCTTAGTCAAAACTATTATTGAATGCTTAGTGAAACCACTGACGTATATCTGTAACCTGTCTCTCCAAACAGGTATATTTCCCAATGCAATGAAAATAGCTAAAGTAATTCCGATATACAAGACGGGCGACAGAGGGGAATTCTCAAACTATAGACCAATTTCACTATTGCCGCAATTTTCCAAGATACTTGAAAAAATATTCTATGAGAGAATTGACAACTTCATACTGAAGAATAATTTATTGTGTGAGCAGCAATATGGGTTCAGACACAAGAGGACAACTGCATTTACTCTAATGGAATTTATAGAAAAAATATCAACTTCCATTGAAAATAAAGAGTATTCAGTTGGGGTATTCCTGGATCTTAAAAAAGCATTTGATACAGTGGATCATAATTTATTATTAAAGAAACTACAAAACTGTGGTATTAGAGGGGTAGCACTGTCCTGGTTAAGTAGTTACTTAAAGAATAGATATTAGTATGTATGTGTTGGTAACAAAAACTCACAGTTACTGAAGGTTACTTGTGGAGTCCCACAGGGTTCAGTTTTGGGGCCATTGTTATTCAATATATTTTTTTTTTAATTACTTATTTTGTACCCGTAGGTAGATTTGTTTTGCAGTCTGGTGACAAACCACCAGCTGCCGGTTGCTGCGTGCGCAAGCGCCCCTTAACTCCCTAGCCTGCATGTTTTTGGCATGTGGGAGGAAACCGGAGAAATCCCGGAGTAAACCCACGCAAACACGGGGAGAACATGCAAACTCCACACAGATCACTGTTGGCTGGGGGCAGGGATCGAACCCACGATCTCACGGTCCCCGCGATCCCCCGGCCGAGGGTAAAACTGTGCTGCCACAGTGCTACCCACTGCACCACCATGCAGCCACATATGTATATAAATGATATATGTAAAGTTTCAGAAAAAATGGACTTAATATTGTTTGCCGATGACACTAATCTATTATGCAGTGGAAACAATTTGGAACAACTTTTGGATACACTCGGAAAGGAATTAGGAAAGCTTAAACTGTGGTTTGACTCAAACAAATTAACGCTCAATTTAAGTAAGACAAAATTTATAGTCTTTAACAACCATCACAACAACTCAGTATCTAAACTCAGTGTAAATGGTGTAGAGATTGAAAGGGTATCCGAAACTAAATTTCTTGGAGTAATAATTGATAATAAACTGTGTTGGAAGTCACATATTAATTATATTAAAGATAAAATATCCAAATCAATTGCAATACTACACAGAGTGAAATATTTGCTGAATCAACCCACACTATATACCTTGTATCATTCATTAATACTCCCATACATGACATATTGTACTGAAGTATGGGGAAATACATATAAAACAAACATATATCCAGTCTTTATGCTTCAGAAGAGAGCTATTAGAATAATAAACAAAGCAGCTTACAGGGAACCAACAAACCCACTTTTTCTTAAATTAAAAGCTCTCAAGTTGAAAGATCTGGTTGACTTTAAAACTGCAGTAATAATGTTTAAAGTGAAGAATCTATCACTGCCCGCAAATATCCAAAAGTTGTTCCAAATAAGGGAGAAACAATATCATTTCAGAGGAACATGTATATTTCAAAAACCTTCAGTGAGAACTACCACCAAGCAACGCTATGTTTCAGTGCAAGGAGTCAGATTATGGAACGATTTTGGACCTGAATTAAAATCATGTACAACGCTTGGACAATTTAAACAAAAACTAAAGGAAGAAATACTCCAAACATATATACAAGATGACATGTAAAATCACATAAGGATTGTCATATCCAGCCTACGTTGTGTTGTAGCTTAGTTTTTTGTCACATTTTGTCTTAGTTTCGTTCTGAATTGTAATCGCTTTTGTTTTGTTTTTTCTTTTGAATTCTTGGATGGAACATGGGTGGGCAATATAAGCTGCGGCTTCAGCCATCACCCATTTCGGATAACTTATGTTGAACTGTATAATCAGAGGAGTTATTGTCTAATTTGACCTTGTTGGATTTTCTTTCCCCCTTTGTTGTATTATTCAGTTTCTTTTAACCTGTACTTTTAATCTATCCGAAATAAAGATTCATTCATTCATTCATTCATTCATTCATTCATATTAGGTCTCTAACTCCCAAGTCTCTGCTAGTCCATGATTTGTTAATTGATCACCAGATTGATTTAATATCCCTTACAGAGACTTGGTTAGGGCAAGAGGATTATGTTGGTTTAAATAAATCAACTCCCTCTGGTTATTTAAACTGTCAAAATCCCAGAAGTTCTGGTCATGGAGGAGAAGTAGCAACAAATTACCATTCCAAATTACTAGTTAATGTAAAGCAAAAAACACGTTATAATTCTTTGTGGGCCTGGTCCTCAGTATTGGGCATTTTAGCAATTTTAGGCTAAACCCAATTTTATTTGCCATAGTTTATCGTCCTCCATCAACCTACTCAGAGTTTTTATCCGAATTTGCCGAATTCTTAGCTGATTTAGTGTTGAAATCAGATAGAATAATTATACAGTAGTAGGGGACTTTAATATACATGTAGGTGTAGATAGTGACTGCCTTAATATGGTATTTAATTCAATATTAGACTCGATGGGGTTTTCTCAGAAAGTAGGAAATTCTACCCATTATCTCCACCATATGTTGGCCCTTGTTCTGACATATGGCATAGAAATGGAAAATCTGGTAGTGTCTCCTCATAACCCTGTACTGTCAGACCATCGTCTGTTAACCTTTGATTTTACTATTTCTGACTATTTGGCTCCTAAAGAAAAATATTATTACAGTAGATGCCTCTCAGATGATGTTGTAACCAAATTTATGCAGATTGTTTCCTCTATGCCATGTGTCAACACAATGGAAATAAGCTATAGACAGCTTGCTCCTTCTGTAATTGATAACATGGTAGATAGTGTTACAGCTTCTCTGCATCAGACTCTAGACATGGTGGCCCCTTTAAAAAAGAAAAAGTATAATTGTAGAGGAGCTGGAAATAATGAGGCGATTTTGTTTAAAAGCAGCGTTTTAATATTCAGCTCTCCTAACTTGTCTCATCTGGTGCAGAGCATGGCAGAAGGTAAAAGAGACAGAGTTCTGCCAGCTCGCTGGTTAAATACAGGCACACATCAAAAGACAGGCATTACAAAGGCTGATACCCCTCGTTATCTTAATCCCCCCATTGTCCTGTTATCTCCTCTCCTCTTCTTGGGAGGTGATGGAAATTCCCCTCCTCACCTTGGGGGGTGAGGGTGACTCCTCGGTGTCCGCCGTCGCGTCCTGGGACGTCTTTGTTCTTCACACGGCGGGTGAGATTCCTTTGTCCTTTCGGAGGTGTGAAGTTCCTTACATATGCAGTCACTAAGCATTTCACATGTTCAGACATATGTAGGTATGGAATATATGAGTAATATAGACCACAGGCCCCCAAACAACTAGGAAAGGACAACAGAAAGATTCACAGTCTAGAACAGTTACTACGACATACTATGTGTTACAGCTATTGCCACAGAAGAACTTTCCCGCAGCCATGCTTCTAAGATAGTTCAGTGGTAATCATAACAGTATAGTAAAATCATAAGTCAGTCCTAAACTGTTGCAGCACAACTAGAGAATAATTGTGGAGTGGCTGGTATCAGTCCCTGTGCAGCTTGGGTTTAATTCTTCTCCCAAAACTGCTGTAGGTTGGTTTAGGCGTCCTGCTGGGACCTTCTTTTGAGGGATCTGCAGTGTGGGAAGGGGAGGATTATTTGTTCCCTGCCTGGGGGCTGAAACTTTTCCCTTGGGGGGTCTACCTCGCCGAGGTGCTCTCGCCAACTGTGCAGGTTCGTCTTTCAACAAGAAGGCAGGTTTAAGTCTGTCAATGCTGACTGTTTCTTTTCTGTCCCCATAATCAAGCACAAAGTGTTTGTCACCATGTTCCAGCACTCTGTAAGGGCCATCGAATACTGGGCGTAACGTTGGTTTTAGGGCTTCATGCTTAACAAAAACGAACTCAGCTTTTTTTAAAGTTTGAGGGACAAAAACCCTTGGAAAGGAGTGGTGAGCTGGACCGGGTAGGGAGTCCGGTCTGTTGCTGCCTAAAAACCTTGGGACTGGTTCTGGATTCTCTGGTAAAAATTCACCTGGGAGTCTGAGAGGTTGGGCAAAGACTAATTCTGCAGGAGAAGCGTCTAGATCCTCTTTAGGTGCAGCGCGCAACCCCAATAAAACCCAGGGAAGTTTATTTACCCAATTTGTGTCCGTTAGTGAGGCTCTGTGCCTTTAAGGACCTGTGAAAACGCTCGCATAACCCATTAGCCTGAGGGTGATAAGCGGTGGTGCGATGAATTGTTGCTCCTAAGCTGTTGGACATGGCTGACCAGAGCTCTGAGACAAATTGAGGCCCCCTATCAGACGTGATGTCCGATGGGACGCCGAAACGTGCCACCCAGTTTGTCAGAAAAACGCGAGCAACTTCCTCCGCTGTAGTTGCCGCTAGAGGAACTGCCTCTGGCCAGCGCGTGGTGCGGTCTATCATTGTTAGTAGGTGTGTGAAACCTTGGGAGGAAGGCAGTGGCCCAACTAGGTCGACATGGATGTGGTCGAACCTTCTAGCAGGGATTGGAAAAGGCTCCAGAGGGGCCTTTGTGTGTCTGTGTATTTTGGCGCGTTGACAAGAAATGCACGTTTTTGCCCACTCTTTTACGTCTTTGCGCAGGCCTGGCCACACAAATTTTTCAGCAACCATTTTGACCGAGGCGTGCACACCTGGGTGCGCGAGGGAGTGAATTGCGTCAAAAATGCGGCGGCGCCAAGTGGCTGGCACTAACGGGCGAGGTCGGCCGGTTGAAATATCGCATATTAGGGGGGGCACGCCGTCGCGTAACCCTTTTTTCTCCAGCCTTAACCCTGTTGGTCCAGACAAGAGTGCGCGCACGTCCGCGTCGCTGTTTTGTTCTTCTGCTATGGCTGCATAATCTATCCCTTCATGGATAGGTGCTGCGTATGTGTCTGTGTTAGTGAAGAGTTCCGCTGCTGAGGCAGTATAATCTGTCTCCTCGCGCTCTGGCGGTGCCACAGCGCGAGAGAGACAGTCCGCTACTACGTTAAGTTTGCCCGCTACGTGTCGAATGTCTGTGGTGAACTCTGAAATCGCAGCCAGCTGTCTTTGTTGTCTGCCCGACCATGGTTCTGAAATTTTAGCCATAGCACAGGTGAGCGGCTTATGGTCTACAAAAGCCGTGAAACTCCGCCCTTCTAGCCAAAACTGGAAGTGGCGGATGGACAAATGAAGCGCCAACAGCTCTCTGTCAAAGGTGCTGTATTTGCGTTCAGTTGGGTTTAGCGATTTGCTAAAGAATGCTAAAGGTTGCCAGACCCCGCTGACAAGTTGTTCTACAACTGCCCCTATGGCCAGGTCCGAAGCATCTGTGGTTAGTGCGATGCGGGCCGCGGGATCTGGGTGAACTAACATTGTGGCGTTAGCTAGGGCGTTTTTAACCTCCTCGAAAGCGTGTTCGCGCTCCGGGGTCCATTCGACCTCGTTGGAAGCCTTCTTTTTTTTGAGCGCGTCATATAGGGGCTGCATGAGCTGAGCTGCGTGGGGGAGGAAGCGGTTATAAAAATTAACCATCCCCAAAAATTCCTGTAGCGATTTGACCGTGTGGGGCCGTGGAAAACCTTCTATCGCACGAACTTTGTCTGGGAGCGGAACTGCCCCCTTCGGGGAGACTTTGTGTCCCAAAAAGTCAATTTGCGAAACGCCGAATTTGCATTTGGCTGGACTGATTATTAGCCCGTGCTCCTCCAGCCTCTGAAAAACGGTAGTGAGGTGCTGCTCGTGTTCCTCTTCTGACGAGCTGGCTACCAGCATGTCGTCGAGGTAGACGAAGACAAAGGGGAGGTCGCGTAGGACCGCGTCCATCATGCGTTAAAAAGTTTGGGCCGCACCTTTGAGGCCGAAAGGCATTCGCAAGAATTCAAAAAGGCCGAAAGGGGTTATAACCGCCATTTTAGGAATGTCTTCAGCTCTGACAGGGACCTGGTGATAACCGCGGACTAAGTCTATCTTTGAAAAAATGCGCGCACCCGCTAGGTGCAGTGAAAAGTCTTGAATGTGAGGGATTGGGTAGCGGTCATGCGCTGTAGCGTTGTTTAATCTGCGGTAATCTCCGCACGGTCGCCAAGAACCGTCGGATTTCGGAACCATGTGAAGTGGTGAAGCCCAGGGGCTCTTTGAGCGTCTAACAATGCCTAATTTTTCGAGAGATGCAAACTCGTCACGTGCTATGTTGAGCTTGGCCGCGTCTAAGCGGCGAGCTTTGGCAAAAACGGGAGGTCCCGTTGTTGGAATGAAGTGTTTAACTCCGTGTTTAGCTACAGTGGCTGAAAATTTGGGGGTTGTGAGTGCTGGAAATTGGGTGAGGAGTTGCTCAAACTTACCTCCTGCCGTGGTGACGTTGGCCTGCACAGGTGGTGGAGAAACTCGAGCTGAGCATGGAATAGAAGCAAAAGATAGTGCATTAACCAGGCGCCTATTTGCCAGATCCACTAATAACCCGTGTGCACACAAAAAATCTGCGCCTAACAAGTTAAAACTCACCGCTGCTACAACAAATGTCCATCTGTAGCTGCGGCCGTGGATGAGGAGGTGCAGGCTCTTTTCGCCGAACGTGTCGATGTCAGAGCCGTTGGCTGCCACTGCTCCGTTGCCCCGGGTACCCATGGCTCGATCTGCGTGGGAGGGCATGACGAAACTCAGCTGAGCTCCTGTGTCGATGAGGAACTGCTTGCCTGTGTGTCCGTCCGTCACGTACAACAGCTTATTTTTCTCGCCGAGAACCATTGCTGTTAACGGCCCTCGGCTTTGGCGTTTCCCGACATCGTGAATTTGCAGGGGGGAAACGCATTTGCGGGCTTTCTCAGCGAAGCGGTGATGGTAGTAACAGATGTCGTTCTGTTTGTTACGTCTGGTCCGCGCCGCTGTCACCGTGGGCTGGGTCTGCTCCGTGGGTTGTGGCTCTCCATGGCTCGGGGCGTCAGTTTTGAGGTCTGCGGATGCCGCTGTGGGTGTCAGCTCCTTGCAGGCGTTGACGAGCCGGTAAGCCTCGTTGGCCAGTGTGCGGAAGTCTTGGTGGTTGTTGCACTTCATGCTGGCGAGTGTCCCTCTCATGTGTGGCGGCAGCGTGCTGAGGAAAATAAACTGGAAGAGGAAATTGTCATTGTCCTCTTCCTTGAGCTGCAGCAAATCCTCCATGAGGGTCTTCGGATTGCCCCCTCTGTGGCCGTAGACCGCCAGGATCTTCTCGGCTCTTTCCTCCGCTGATGGGATGTAGTTCGCCACGATGGTCGCCTTGAGTGTCTCGTACTTGTCCCGGGTCGGTGGTCGCCGGATCAAGCTCCGCACACACTTCGAAGTGGCGGAGTCGAGTTTGGAGACGATGTGATAGAACTTCGTATCGTCTACCGTGATGCCCGCCAGTATGAATTGTGCTTCAGCCTGCTGAAACCAAGAGGCGGGGTCTTCTCGTCAGAAGTCTGGCAGCTTGACAGCGACGGCGTTAGTGCACACCATCACTGTTGTGCCCGCCGGGTGAGGGTGCCTTGCTTCGGCTCTCACGGCGGTGCTGGAGCTCGGTTGAGCTCTCTCAATTCCTTCTGCCGGAGGGAACGGTTGTTCGTCCGCTCCCTCATCTGCGTAGTTGCTGGCGTCTGCCTGAGTCGCCACGGATGAGTCGCTTGAAGAAGAACGCCTCCGGTCCATACTCGCGTCAAGGTCACCAGTGTAGAGGAGCTGGAAATAATGAGGCGATTTTGTTTAAAAGCAGCGTTTTAATATTCAGCTCTCCTAACTTGTCTCATCTGGTGCAGAGCGTGGCAGAAGGTAAAAGAGACAGAGTTCTGCCAGCTCGCTGGTTAAATACAGGCACACATCAAAAGACAGGCATTACAAAGGCTGATACCCCTCGTTATCTTAATCCCCCCATTGTCCTGTTATCTCCTCTCCTCTTCTTGGGAGGTGATGGAAATTCCCCTCCTCGCCTTGGGGGGTGAGGGTGACTCCTCGGTGTCCGCCGTCGCGTCCTGGGACGTCTTTGTTCTTCACACGGCGGGTGAGATTCCTTTGTCCTTTCGGAGGTGTGAAGTTCCTTACATATGCAGTCACTAAGCATTTCACATGTTCAGACATATGTAGGTATGGAATATATGAGTAATATAGACCACATAATCAGAGATTTCTAACTCCCTGGTTCAACACAGAAACTCGTAGCTTAAAACAGAAGACTTGTCAATTAGAAAGAAAATGGTGCTCCACTAATTTAGATGAAATCTATTTAGCTTGGAGAAATCATCTTCTAATTTATAGAAAAATCTCTTAGAAAAGCTAGAAGGAGTTATTATTCTTCATTAATAGAAGAGAACAAGAATAATCCCAGGTTTCTTTTCAGCACTGTAGCCAGGCTGACAAAGAGTCAGGACTCTGTCAATCCTAGCATTCCCTTACAGCTTACTAGTCAGGACTTTATGAACTTTTTCAATAATAAAATTTCATCTATCAGAAATAAAATCAGTCAGATTCTTCCCACCGTTAACTTAAATACAGTAACTACTACAAATGATATCTGTTTGGATGAGTTTACTCCAATTGACCTTTTAGGGTTAGACAAAATAATTTTCTCATCCAAGCCTTCAACTGGTCTTTTAGAACTTATTCCTACCAGGTTATTTAAAGAAGTCTTCCCATTTATTGGTAGCTTTATTCTTCAAATAATCAATTTTTCATTAACTTTAGGCCATGTACCGCAGGCTTTTAAAACTGCTGTAATTAAACCCTTACTCAAAAAGCCAACGCTGGATCCAAGAGTTTTAGCTAACTATAGACCAATCTCTAATCTCCCTTTCCTTTCAAAACTCTTAGAAAGAGTTGTTGCTACGCAATTATTTGACCACCTGCAGGGAAATGGTATTATTTGAGGAGTTTTAATCTGGGTTTAGAATCCATCATAGTACTGAAACAGCCTTAGTGAAGGTCACTAATGACCTCCTTATCACATCTGATAATGGACTTGTTTCTATTTGCATGATCCTGTCCATGAACTGGAATTACAACGCACCTATCCCTCAACCAGTCGTCTCAACGAAGAACAAGACCTACCAGATGGAGAGCAATACAGTGAGGAGAACTGCTGCACATCAGAAAAGATGCCGTAAAGATGGAACACCTCAGGTTCGAGCAGTACACCGCAGGCATGACTGTGAACAACACAGCTGTCTCGGACAGGAAGAGACCCTTCAACAACGGGCATGCAGAAATACTTGCTTATACTTGGTTTCTATGGGCATGGACGGGTATGCACTGGTATGTACTAGCTTTTAGATTATTTTAATTCAGTTTTGCATTACATTTTAAATATGGGTATAATTATCATTATACCATTTTATTCTCTTTCTATTTATTTTTTTCTATTTATTTTTTCTATTTATTTTTATTCACGATCTTACTCTGCTTCTTATTGTATTCTATTGTATTGTGTTTTATCTTATGTTGTTTTTAGTTCTAGTGTTTCCTCACTGGGTAGCTGTCAGCACTGGGAGGTGTAATTGGCTCTGGTGTTGGGGATGCTGCTGTGGTGGTGGCCCTGGATTGGTGGGATGGGGGAGTTCAGTCACAGCCTGTTGGTTGTGGTAAGGACTCCTCTGTCTGCCTGGGCCGGGGTGGCCCCTGTGGCGGTGTCTCTGTAGCTGTGGGCTGAGACCGGCTCCTGGTGCTGATGGTCCCTCTATGATGGCGCTTCCTCACTCTGGTCCTCAGTGCTCAGCCATGTTTTAAATATGCCTATTATTACTTGTGGGTGGGGTGGGTTGAGGTGGGAGGAGGTGGGGTCTGGGGTGAGTTGAGGGGTCAGGTGGATGGACATCTTGGATGAGAGTAGGGGTGGGGTAGGAGGGCTTGGGGAGGGCTCTCTTGTCTTTTTATTATTGTTTTGTTTTTGTTTTGTCTGGAATTGTTTTTAACTGTAAAGCACTTTGAGTGACACTTTGTTGCATGAAAGGTGCTATATAAATAAAGTTTGAAGTTTAATCTATTTGGAAGAACACCTGAGCTGAAGAAGCCTCAGCTCAGCATCAGCCTCATTTAAACATCAAGTGCCACCAACTGTCACCAGCACAGTATTGCAGTCAGTAGCTTCAGGATCTTCGAAGAATGCATGAAAGGTTTTAACCTTTATGAAACTGACTGCACCAAATCTGACAGTAAAGAAGGGTGACTAATATATAATTACTGATTGACCATTGTTTTTGGAGACAAAACATCTATTATCACACAGGGTTTCAGTACCACATATTTTATTATGACAGTAGAAAAACATACCAGCCATAATGAATTGAATATGTTTATTAAAAAAGAAAAGGGCACAATTTTGGGAACTTTGGGGTTCCTACCATTACAGACATCAAATATTGTTCTGAATGAACGAATGAATTTGAATTTATTCGGTAATGACTATACAATAAAAACAACAAAATATGTAGGACACATGAAAAAAACAACCAAAAGGGTGTAGTCTGAAGCTAGTGCTTATATTGCGCCTACCCATTACAATTTTAAAATCCATAACATAAAAATTTAAGTCATACCCAAAAATCAACAAGGAAAAATCAAATAGAATAGGTTAGACAAAAAGCAAACAAAAACCTTTAAATTATTTCAAATTTAGCTCCTGTGGGGAACGTGAAATGAAGAAGCTGAGTGATTTTATAAATCAGATTTAATGTCGGCTTCACATCCCCAACACATCTCATCCCAAGGCAGAAGCAGGAAGGGGCTGATCGCAGTCAGACCCCCATACTTATGCATCACACAACAAAAGCCAACATCATTATGCATTACACCACAAAAGCCAACTTCACACGTCCTTGTCATATCCTTCCGATGTCCTCCCGTTCCTTCGCCTGACCCCAGGGGGTCAGGAAGTCTTTTCAGGTCTGCACCGCTGCTCCTCCATCTCCTCGTTGCTCTCCGCAGGCGGTGGAGACTCATTGTCCTCTTCTGAGACGTGAGGTCATTCCACACATGTAATTACAACACATCCCCCTGTGTCTATCATATGCAGGAGTGGATACATGAACTACAGCCCCCCCCCAAATGTCTAAGAAAAGGACAATATATGTAGGTTCGCAGACTATGATGACATCACCAGCATCGCTATACAAGTTGATCACGTTAAAAAACACAGTGATAACAATAACAGTACAGTCTATGCCCCCTGTCCGCCTTAAAACTGTTATGATAACCCCAACAGCATATCTTAAAACACGTTATCACGTTCACATCAGTCTGTGTGTCGTCTGGGTTTCAACAGTCTTCCGAATCTGCTGTACGCCTGCCTCGGCGTCCCAGCGGCGCTGTCTTGTAAGGGATCTGCAGCTTGAGGAAAAAAGTGGTTATTTGATCCCTGCGGGGGGTTTGGGACGTGTCCCTTGGGAGGTCTACCACGTCGAGGTGCTCTCGCCACCCGTGCAGGTTCGTCGCTCAACATGAAGGCAGGCTTGAGTCTGTCAATGCTGACTGTCTCTTTTCTGTCCCCCAAATCCAGCACAAAATGCTTATCACCAGGTTCCAGCACTCTATATGGGCCATCATATGGTGGGCGGAGGGTTGGCTTTAAAGCGTCGTACCTAACAAAAACGAACTCGGCATTTTTTAAAGCCTGGGGAACAAAAACCCACGGAAAAGTGTGATGAACCGGGCCCGGGAGCATGTCCGCTCCCGTGCTGCTTAGTGGTCTGAGAGCTGAGAGGCGCCCTGGCTCTGGATGTTCTGGTAAGAATTCACCGGGGAGCCTGAGAGGTTGTGCAAAAACTAACTCTGCTGGGGAGGCGTCTAGATCCTCCTTGGGCGCAGAACGCAACCCCAGTAAAACCCATGGTAGTTTGTTAACCCAATTTGCATCCGTTAGTGACGCTCTGAGGGCCGCCTTCAAAGACCTATGAAAACGCTCACATAAACCGTTAGCCTGTGGGTGATACGCGGTAGTGCGATGGATTGACGCCCCTAAGCTGCTGGCCATCGCAGACCAGAGCTCTGAGACAAACTGAGGACCCCTATCGGACGTGATGTCCGACGGGACCCCGAAACGTGCCACCCAGGTCATTAAAAAAACGCGAGCCACTTCTGCGGCTGTAGTTGACGTCAGCGGGACCGCTTCTGGCCAACGTGTGGTTCGTTCCACCATTGTTAAAAGATGTGTGAACCCTGCGACGACGGTAGGGGGCCCACGAGGTCGACATGCACATGGTCAAACCTCCTGGCCGGAATTGGGAACGGTTCTAAAGGAGCTTTCGTGTGTTTGTGAATTTTGGCGCGCTGGCAAGACATGCATGTTCTTGCCCACTCCTTTACGTGCTTGCGCAGGCCCGGCCAAACAAACTTCTCCGCCACCATTTTCACCGAAGCGCGCACTCCCGGGTGCGCCAGGGAGTGAATCGAGTCAAAAACACGGCGGCGCCACGTGGCCGGAACTACCGGGCGAGGTCGCCCGGTTGACACGTCGCAGATTAAGGGGGGCACACCGTCACGCAAACCCCTGCTCTCCAGCCTTAACCCTGTTGGTCCAGACTGGAGCGCGCGCACGTCCGCGTCACCGCCTTGTTCCGCTGCCATGGCTGCGTAATCTATCCCTACGTGGACTGGGGCCGCGTACGCTTCCGTGTTGGGCTTGCGCCCTGCGGCTGTGATAGTATGATCTGTCTCCGCGTGCCCTGACGATGTCACGGTGCGGGAGAGGCAATCTGCCACCACGTTGAGTTTGCCCGCTACATGCCGAATGTCTGTGGTAATTTCCGAAATGGCGGCCAGCTGCCTTTGTTGCCGGCCCGACCAAGGCTCTGAGATTTTAGACATCGCAAAAGTGAGCGGTTTATGGTCGACAAAAGCCGTGAAACGCCGACCTTCCAGCCAAAACTGGAAATGGTGGATGGCTAAATGAAGCGCTAACAGCTCTCTGTCAAACGTGCTGTATTTGCGCTCGGTCTCGTTTAGGGATTTGCTAAAAAAAAAGCTAGCAGTTGCCAAACCCCGTTAACGTGCTGCTCCACGACCGCCCCTATAGCCAAATCTGATGCGTCCGTGGTAAGCACTATGCGAGCCGAGGGGTCGGGGTGGGCCAAAAGCGCGGCGTCAGCCAGGGCTCTTTTTACTGTGGTGTCTGACCCTCTTTGTCCTCCTCCCAGAACCCTGCCTCCTCCCAGGATGATCGATGGTGATCCGGCATGGGGTGTCACGGCCATCCTGGATGCCCGCCACCGTGGCCGCGGTCTCCAGTACTTGGTGGATTGGGAGGGGTATGACCCTGAGCACAGATCCTGGGTGCCCCCGTCCTGGGTGCTGGATAAGAACCTCATCACGGAGTTCCACCGGGCGCACCCAGGTAAGCCAGCGCTGGGAGGCGCTGCTCGCGGGGGGGGGGGGGGGGGGTTACTGTTACACCGCGCTCTCGCCAGTCATCAGCGCCAGCGGCGCGCACACCTGCGCCTCATCAGCATCAGCCCATATAAACCCCTCTGCATTCTGCTTCGGCCTGGAGTCGTCTGCTTGTCAATGCTCCCAAAACCTCCAGCGCCCGTCCGGTTCGTTACCGACCAGTGCATCTCTCCCCATGCACGTAAGCTGCACTATTTCATCTTACCTTCTCTCCAGCTTCTCCCCTGTGCACAGGTGGACCTCCAGGGCGGCGGAATCCCTTCTCCTCGCCTCTCCTCAGCCACACTCTCACCAGCACGTCGAGAGCGCGCAGCCGCGCTGTCCTCCAGGCTACAGCTGCATCGCCAACGCCAGCCACCTTCTTGCCTGCACGTAAGCAGAACATTGTGGTTATTTTCCCACAGGGCGTGTGACTGTGGCTAACTCCCTGCTCTGCTCTGTCCTCAGGGTTACCTGGCTGCACGGCGAGCTGTTCCACCCTTGACGCACGCTGTTCACCCACACTTCCATTCACGCACTCAAACACCACCAGTTGTTTGAATAAAAGCCTTAAATCTTCCCGAGCCTGTGTGTGTGTTCCCTGAGCCCATAATCATGTCACTTGTAACTGATTATTGAGCAACAGAGTGTAATCACATTTGTGGAACCAAGGAAACCTTAGTATGAATTTGTAACTGTGATGAAAATGGAGACTGAAATAACTGTAACAAAATTATGAAGAAAATTGGACGCAAATTTTATGAAGAAAATTATACAAGCTAATTATATGGAAAAGAAATTCTGAAATACTCTAAAAATAAAAACAGAATTTAATGAAAAGAGGAACAATGTTTCTCTTTAATTCTATAGCTCCGATCAGAGTTATGAACTAGTTTTAAAACTGAGACAAAATTATGACATATTTAAGGCGATGGACTTCGCATTATTCAGCAGGTGAAACAAAGGAATCTTGCTCACGTGACCTTTTGATTTTTGTTGGCTTCTAGCTGGATCCAGGAGCTGACGCTTTATTTGAAGATTATACCAGAGAATATCTGCCAGCAGATATTTCTTCACAGGGAAAAGCAGTCAGAAGCTGAGATCCGGCGGCGATAATGAGGCTGCTGGCCACATAATATGCCATGCGGACAACATGAGAATTTTTCAGCGGCTTCCTCAGGTCCAAATAAATTGAATATTGTCATGAGCCGAGCTGGTGGTTTCCCAGCTCAGGCTTCATGGCGGGCTCCTGTTCTTTATCATCTGTGTTTATGCTTCCTTTGGCTTTCCATACTTTATCTGTGCCTTCTGCCTCTGGTAGCCACTCCCCCTCTCTTCTGTCAATTTCTGACAGGTGATTCCAATCTGTCATTTCCCTGCCCAGGTTCACACATTCACACACTCTCTCACTCTGTCATCCACACCTGCTTTCCATCCGCTCTACAATCACTTTCTCGCAGGTTTGATCAGGGTTGGTGTACTTAAGCCCTGTCCCTACTCCTGTGTATCGCTGGTGCATTATATTGTCTACTCCCTTCACACAGTAGATGTTCTGCTCTGCCTGCTCCTGGTGTTCGGACTTTTCCCTTTGGACTACGGTTGCTGTTGTTTTGTCCCAGAGACCAGCTGCGCTCCAACACTTCCACGTAAGTCCTGCTTCCTGGTTCACATTTCTGGTTTCCCCCAGCGGTCAGTGTTTCCCTGGGGGCTTATGTGAACTGCCTTTCCCTAAGTCCTAACCTGAGCTGAGCTGTGTTAACCTGCTGTGCTACGAATTGTTTCTTGGAATCCTTTATTGGATAATTACTGTATGTTTGATTCCTCGCTTATTAAAACACTCTCTTCACTTGCTATTGGGTTTGTCTATTCCATCTGTGCATGCGTAAAGCGCATGCCTTTGACAGAATGCACCGGCCCATGAAAGCCCAGCGGTGAAGTTGTATTCATTCATCTGTCTGTGTTTTTCACCTACCTGAGTCCCTGCGCAATCATGGATGGGTTGGAGCGGCTGGTGATGTCCCTCTTGAAGGACCTCTTGGCACAGGCGCAGGCCTCTTCCTCTCCAGGGACGGTCTGGAAGAACCAGGTCCACGCAGCTTGGGTAATGAAGATGAACCCTGGCCTATGGAGTCACCTGGAGGCTACCGATGTGCACAGCCGCATCAACTCCCTGTCGATGGAGGATGTTTCGAAGCCGGAGCTGGTCCATATTAAGAAGAGGCACGTGCACCGTAGGAAGTCCCCAGCTTCGCCTGCGACAGCTCAGCTTCCTTCTCCTGAATCATGGCCCGCTCCGTCTGCTGAGGAGATGGAGGAATGCAGGCAGGTGTTGCTGCCGGAGACGGATCTCCTCTTGCAGGTGAAGCCATAGCTCCTCCTGGATTTGGCATCAGAGTTGGGGGAATATTCTCTGAGGGAGCTGGAGCACAAGCCCATGGCCGAGCTTGCTCCAATCCCGGTTTCCCCCGAGTTCCCGCTGTTTCCGGAGGGAGTTCTCCGGGCGATGGAGGAGCATTCCCTGAGGGAGGTGGAGCCCAAGCGCGCGCTGTTCAAGGAACCATCTGTTCTCCCATGTCGTCGCCTTTCCCGGAGGTCTCGCCCAAAGGAGCTCATCATCATCCAGTCAGCAACCCCTCCTTCACCGGAGAAAGAGAATCCTGCTGCGGAGTTGCTGGTTTCTCCTAAGGTGTCGCCTGCAACCGTCTCCTCCACAACTTTTACCGCTGCCAATGTGGGGGGCTGCAGTTTTTTCCCCGAATTCTTCTCCTTCTGTGTCTGTTTTGGAGGTTTCTCCTCTGTATATAGAGGAGCCCAGGGCCTCCGTGGACACGGAGGGAGATAAAAGTGCTTCTGACGCCGCTGGAGACATTGAACACCAGGAGAACATGCAAGTTCCTTCTCATTTTTCTCTTATTAATGAACAATTTTGCCTGTTCCCTGGCCAAGAGACTCAGGTTCTGCAGTCCCCTGAGCTCTCTGCGCCAGCGGCATGTTATAGCTCCTCACCGATCCTCTCCTTGTCCCCTCTGTGTGCTCCTGTGAGCTCACCGGTTCCTGAGCCAAGTCGCCAGATGGAGGAGAGGTCTGAGGCTCTGGACAATCTGGTGCCAGGGTTGGCAGTGGGGCACCCCTCAGCCACAATATCGGATGAGTCGTCAACATGGGGGAGATTGTCTGGGGGCCCCAAGACTGCAGTCACCATCCCACCTGCTGCACGAGCTATTGCAGCAGAGCCACCCGCTGAGCTGGGTCTTCTGGAGGCTGGACCTAATATGTCAGCGACAGAGTCCTGGATGGCGGTGGAGCCCGAGTACAGGCAAGTGCTCTCGTTTGTTTCTCTTTCTCCTGAATTAGAGCAAATTTGTCTGGCTCTTGGGGAGGAGAGTCAGGGGCAGCCCTCAGCTGCACCTGAACCCTTCTTGCCGGGCTCTGCCATTGCCTGAGACCCTAACCACATCTGTTGCCATTCCTGAGCATCCTCCTAGGGTCACCGGGGGGGGACCTACCACCGCCAGGGGTCTCCAATGATCCGGTCCAACCCGCCGGAGTTGGCAGCAGTCCAGTTTCCCCAGTGGAGGTCGATGCAGGGGTTCTGTCCCAACTGGGGGCCTCCGTGGGTGCAGCGTCTTCACAGCCTGAGGGGCCAGCGCTTCCTGGAATACCAGAGTCCTGGACGGCGGTGGAGCCCGAGTTCAGGCAAGTACGCTCTACAGCTTCTTTTCTGCCAGTTTTTGAGCCATCTTGCCTGACTTTAGGTGAGAAGAGCCAGGGGCAGGTTGTCGCTGCACCCAGGCTCACCCCGGCGGGCTCTGCTGCTGCCGGCGACCCTGACCACGTCTTTCTCTCCCCTGTCTCTGAGCTTCCTCTCATGGTCGCCAGAGAGCGGTCAACTACACCTGGAGCCCCCAATGATCCAGGTTTTTTGCTCAAGGATGCTTCAGAACCTCAGCTGGAGGTCACTGTGGGTGCAGTAGAACCTCAGCCTGAGGTCACCACAGGTGCAGCGGAGCCTCAACCGGAGGTCATTGCGGGTGCAGCGGAGCCGGCCCGGTTGTGGTCCACTGCGGGTGCAGATGTGTCCCAAGCCGGGATCACTGAGGATGCGGTGGATCCACGTCTTTGGACTTGGGGGGATTAATTGTGGACCTTGGGCAGGGCATTTTTTTTCCCTCTGTTCTTGTTCCCCCTATCTCCCACCCAGGTTCGTGTTGTTGTTGTTCCTGTTGGGGTTGGTGTGTGTGTGTGTGTGGGGGGGGCAGGGTTTTTTTTTCTTTGGATATTACCCTGGATGTCTGGTTTCCATCCCTAGAGAGGGGGGCTCTGTCATGAGCCGAGCTGGAGGTTTCCCAGCTCAGGCTTCATGGCGGGCTCCTGTTCTTTATCATCTGTGTTTTATGCTTCCTTTGGCTTTCCATACCTTATCTGTGCCTTCTGTCTCTGGTAGCCACTCCCCCTCTCTTCTGTCAGTTTCTGACAGGTGATTCCAATCTGTCATTTCCCTGCCCAGGTTCCCACATTCACACACTCTCTCACTCTGTCATCCACACCTGCTTTCCATCCGCTCTACAATCACTTTCTCGCACCAGCAATCATTGTGATGATCAGGGCTGGTGTACTTAAGCCCTGTCCTTACTCCTGTGTGTCGCCGGTGCATTGTATTGTCTACTCCCTTCACACAGTAGGTGTTCTGCTCTGCCTACTCCTGGTGTTCGGACTTTTCCCTTTGGACTACGGTTGCTGTTGTTTTGTCCCAGAGACCAGCTGCGCTTCAACACTTCCACATAAGTCCTGCTTCCTGGTTCACATTTCTGGTTTCCCCCAGCGGCCAGTGTTTCCCTGGGGGCTTATGTGAACTGCATTTCCCTAAGTCCTAACCTGAGCTGAGCTGTGTTAACGTGCTGTGCTGCGAATTGTTTCTTGGAATCCTATGTTGGATAATTGCTGTATGTTTGATTCCTCACTTATTTAAACACTCTCTTCACCTGCTATTGGGCTTGTCTATTCCATTTGTGCGTGCGTAAAGTGCACGCCTATGACAGATATAGTTCACAGTCTGATCAAGGTCATAGAATTAGAGAGACAAGATTAACCATTTGAGTGTGACTGTCGCCAAACTGCGACATAACCCCTAGTGGTCAACAGTGGTAAAGATTTTTTTCAAGACACTAGTCAGATAAGATGTCAGAACTTTCCAAGGCTATAACTTTAAAGTGGTAAGAGATAATGGCTTACTGTCAATTAGAAAGATGTAGAATATGATCCAAAGTTTCAGATAGGAGTGAATTTATGCATCTAATTTGCACACAAACAAACAAAGACATTTGTCACTTACCTCTGGCACAGTGGCATCTGTTAGCGGCATTCTAGTGGTTATTTTGTCCTCTCCCGGTCATTTTAGCTTTCTGTCCTACATCCAGAAACTGTTATTGATTATTCCACCATAATTTTGCTTTTATTCGGCAGCAATTTATCTTATATTGACGACATACAACCGGCGATTGTCCTCCAGTCACATAGTGCTCCGGGTACCGGGAGGTGAATTCAATGAGCCTCACCTCCCTGTGTTATAAGAGCATGTAAACATCTACCTTCATAAGCTAAATGATCTCTTTTTAGAATCACAGTTGGCAAATTTGGGATCAAATCCTCTGAATTTCCTTGTGTGTGGGTGATTGCGAATGTCCACAATAACGGTCGGTGTCCATCTTGTGCTGTGCTTTCCAAGACGATGAAGAAGAAGGAGGATTTCTTCTTCTCTGGTGTATTATGTGTCATCCATGAGTCCTCCAATGCGTGCCTGCCACCTTGTGAACTGACATGATCAGTACAAATCCTCAGTAAAGGTGAACAGTGTTTAGGAAAGTAAAATCGGTTGACAGGCACAACGCCATGCTCTGCCACTAGGGGCATGCGGAATCTCACACTCAGAGGGTTAATAAAAAAAAATTCAAACCACGAAATCCAAGTTCTGCAGGTGTTGTGGCGGTTGGTGATAACAGCTTCCAGTGTGAGAAAAACAATCAGTCCACTTTAAAACACGGCGAGTTACGAAAAATCAATGAGGAAAAATTTAACAGAATAAAATAGAAAAACGTCTGTAACCACGGAGTTTCACGCCATATAAAAGAAAAGTTTGAGCTCAAAAAGAAGAAAAAGTAATTTTCCCAGACATTTAAAGGAAAGAGGATTTAAGCCAGGACACAGACAAACTTTCACACAGACCAGCTCTCTCTCTCTCAACTAGGGCTTTCTCCCTTTAAACTGAGTAAGTTTCCCAGGAGAAACTTGACTAACATGAAAGGGAACCAATTGTCTCCCATCGCGGGAGGTTTGAATGAACTTTGGTCCAATAAGAAAGCAGTCCTTTGTCTGTAACCGACCAATAGAATGAAAGGGGGTATTGTCCAACAGAGACTGGCTGGTGATTGGCTGAGCCAGTCAGATGACTTGAGTAAGTTTTAGAAGGCACACATGTTAACTGTGAAATTCAAATTACATACTTATGTATGAAGTCTAAGCTAACTTCAGTGATTCATAACTAACTTTCAGTGCGCATGCACTTTTATAAACTTGTCCTTCTATAATTAACATGCATTAGAATAAGGTTCATTTAAGCATTTTCAAACATGCAACACATTTAAAATCAATGATTAATAAAACACTTCAAACCAGAATGGTATGTCAGAGTCCCACTTGATTTTTCAGGGTGTCCTGAAAAGAGAATAATCTGAGAATTGAGATTTTTTTTTTTTTTTTGTTAAAAGGAAGTCATTTCATTCATTAACCCAGTTCAGCTTGTAGAGGCAAAAGCGAACATATTCCAGATTTGTCCACCAGGAGGTAATGTTGAGCTGTGGATAATTCCTAGAAACTGTGGAATGCACTCAAGCGATCTGGGATGTCTCAAACGGTTGTTCAAGCATAAAACTGTCTGGTTGTGAAGAAGTTCCAGTTATTTATGATGGCAAACTAATCTGTTCCTTGCACGAAATGTGATCCTTATCGTACCTTTTACCATGGAATGTGTTTTGCAACTGTGGTTCTTAGATGAAGGAAACAATTCTTGACCAGACTTTTTGGGTGAAACAATTTCTTTAAGGTGAGGAGGGATTTTATAGATTAGAGACAAGGGAGTTGATGCTACACAGTGTTATTATTGCAGCCTCATCTAACCATTGAATGTTGCACGGTAACGAATCCAGCAAGCTTCTTGCCAATTTCAACACAAGGAAAACCTCATGACTGTTTGGTAGAAATCGCGAGAGAAACATTGCCACCCCCTGATTTGCAGGACACATCTTTGGAGGACTCTGAGCTCACATTGTTTGTTGATGGCTCCTCCAAACGTGGCTATATTGGTTCAAACTTGTCTGGTTTTGCAGTGGCCACCCATGACACCGTTTTCGGGCACAAAAACTCCCTGTCACATGACTGAGCAGACGAGGCACCAGAGAAAGAGCGGAGGCTTCCAAACAGTTTGCAATCAGCAATTTTTCATTTATTCCAATAATCTTCACAGGCACTAATTCCCATGCACATCCAACACCCCACCCAAACCAAATGAAAACACCTGTTAATATACACTACCGTTCAAAAGTTTGGGGTCACCCAGACAATTATTTTGTGTTTTCCATGAAAAGTCACACTTATTTACCACCATGAGTTGTAAAATGAATAGAAAATATAGTCAAGACATTGACAAGGTTAGAAATAATGATTTGTATTTGAAATAATATTTTTTTCCAGATACTCAACCTGCTCAAAGGAAGGTCAGTTTTATAGCTTCTCTAACCAGCTAAGCTGTTTTCAGCTGTACTAACATGATTGCACAAGGGTTTTCTAATCATCCATTAGCCTTCTGACGCAATGAGCAAACACATTGTACCATTAGAACACTGGAGTGATAGTTGCTGGAAATGGGCCTCTATACACCTATGCAGATATTGAACCAAAAACCAGACATTTGCAGCTAGAATAGTCTTTTACCACATTAGCAATGTATATTAGATATTAGAGTGTATTTCTGATTAGTTTAAAGTTATCTTCATTGAAAAAAACAGTGCTTTTCTTTCAAAAATAAGGAAATTTCTAAGTGACCCCAAACTTTTGAACGGTAGTGTACACAGCAAGATAATTCGCCTAAAAACCAAACCCTTAGGTAAGACAATAAGCATTTTCATATTTTTCCACATACCCAGTAATATCTAAAAGGTCATAAACACATAAATACTTTCCCCACAATATTTACAGAATAAATTAGACACCATAAATACACCATAAATAATACAATAAATACTTCAATCCCCTATTTACATATTAAATTCCCCTCTACTCAACCATCATATAATTTCTTCCTGCTGGCATCCTTTAAAAGGCCCTCAAACCCCTGAGGAGTCTTTTGTCCGGATACCTCCAGGAAGCATGCTGGCAAAGGTACGTGGTTTTAAGATTAATTAATTGCCTCACCCAATTAACCTAATTAATATCAACAATTATCTCACAGAAGGATTCAATTTAGTCAGAACACATTATACAATTATATGTGCATTTTTCCCATCAAATACAAGTTGACATTTACAAATATAAATCCTTTACACATATAATATAACATTCAATACACAGACCATACAGTGGCGACACTCCGTCATCACACTCCCATCACATTATTCTGCACAAGCAACTAAATTAGTTGCTCTAACTGAGGCTTGTAAATTATGTCACGAGGCTTAGCGTGGTGTGTCACGGGGCTCAGGTTTTTAATTTTCCTCTGAGTATTTTCTGTATTTTTCCTGTATGTTGATTTAAGATGTGTTCTTGGTGGCTAATTGTTCTGTTAGTTATTAATGGCCTTAGTATCATTATTTTGTCAGTCTCTGTAGCTTAGGATTTATATTTTTGTTTTTCTTGTGACACGAGCTCTTTACCTCCTCTTCCAGACACTACCACCCTGTCATCATCTTGCATGGGCTGTGTATGTTGCTTCTATTCCCGAGTCATCTCAGCTGTGAGCTGCTCTGTAATTAGGTCACCTGCCTGCTCATGTGATCCGCACCTGCCATCTATTGTGTCATTTTGTTTTCAGCTTTTAGATTAGATTAGATTAGATTCATCTTTATTGTCATTACACATGTATGAATACAAGGTAACGAAACACAGTTTAGCATCCAATCAGAAGTGCAAAGGACAGCAGTGCAGTATATACGGTAATTAACAGTATGTGCAATTTAAGCAAATATATGCAAATATATGCAGCAGTGCAGAAAGTTAAGAGTACTGTTATGTGCAAATAATGTGCAATAAGTTAGATGTAGTTATGTAGTTATGCAGTTATGTACAGGTGAGGATGGTAAGAGATGATGGTAAGAGAGTCAGCGGGGAACTAAGTTCAATAACGTGACAGCTGTTGGAAAGAAACTGTTCCTAAACCTGCTGGTTCTAGTCTGAAGGCTTCTGAAACGTCTTCTGGAGGGGAGAAGCTGGAACAGTCCATGAGCAGGATGGTTGGAGTCCCTAAGAATGCTGCGTGCCCGGCGCAGACATCTTTTCCTGTCGACGTCCTCTATAACTGGAAGTGGAGTCCCTGTGATGCGTTGGGCGGTTTTCACCACCCGCTGCAGCGCCTTGCGGTCAGCGACAGAGCAGCTCCCATACCAGACTGTGATACAGTTGGTCAGGGTGCTCTCTATCACGCAGCGGTAGAAGTTGCCCAGGATGTCAGTTGACAGATGGTTCTTCTTCAGTGTCCTCAAGAAGAAGAGGCGCTGATGGGCCTTCTTGATCAGGCTGGTGGTGTTAACTGACCAGGACAGGTCCTCCGAGATGTGGGTCCCCAGGAATTTGAAGCTGGGGACACGTTCAACAGCTATGCCATTGATATGGATGGGGTCATGTGTCTCTTCCCTCTCCTTCCTGTAGTCCACTATGAGCTCCTTGGTTTTGCTGGTGTTAAGGAGCAGGTTATTGTCAGCGCACCAAGTAGCCAAGTGCTCAACCTCTGCCCTGTAATCTGACTCGTCGTTGTCCCTGATGAGTCCAATCACCGTGGTGTCATCTGCGAACTTTATGATGGAATTGGATCCATACATAGGACTGCAGTCATGGGTGTAGAGGGAGTAGAGGAATGGGCTGAGCACACAGCCCTGTGGTACACCAGTGTTGAGTGTGATGACGGAAGAACGGTTGGGGCCTGACCTAACATGCTGGGGTCTGTTGGTCAGAAAATCCATGATCCAGTTGCAGGTGGAGGTACTGATTCCCAGGTCCCCAAGTTTAGTGATCAGCTTGGAGGGGATAACTGTGTTGAATGCTGAGCTGAAGTCAACAAACAGCATTCTTGCATAGGTGTTCTTGTCATCCAGGTGTGAGAGTACATAGTGCAGCGCTGTAGAAACCGCATCCTCTGTACTCCTGTTGCTCCGGTAGGCGAACTGATGAGGGTCCAGTGTAGGGGGCAGGCCTTTTTTGAGCTGTGCCAAGACCAGTCGCTCAAAGCACTTCATGACTATGGGCGTCAGTGCCACAGGGCGATAGTCATTTAGGCACGATGGTGTTGAATGTTTCGGCACTGGTACTATTGAAGTGGTCTTGAAGCACGCTGGTACCACGGCCTGGGCCAGGGACAGATTGAAGATGTCTGTGAAGACCCCTGCCAGCTGCTCAGCGCATGCCCTCAGCACACGCCCAGGAATGCCATCAGGGCCAGCAGCCTTACGTACTTTGACATGACTCAGTGCGTTACGGACGTCGGTGTGGGTGAGTGTGAGGTGGTGGAGGTCATCAGAGGGTGGGAAATTGATGTTCTTTTCGTTGTTGTCCTTGTCAAAACGAGCATAGAAGTCATTTAGCTCATTGAGAAAGGGCACAGTCATGGCTATAGGTATGGAGTTGCTGGGCTTATAATCAGAGATAGCTTGAATGCCCTGCCACATACGTCGGGGGTCAAAGTCCCCAAAATGTTCCTCCACCTTCAGCTTGTAGCTGTGCTTGGCCTTCTTGATGCCTCTCTTCAGATCTGCCCTGGATGAACTGTAGGCCTGTGCATCACCAGATCTAAAGGCATTGTTACGTGCTTTTAGCAGAAGCCACACTTCTCTGTTCATCCACGGCTTCTGATTTGGGTACGTGGTGATCTGTCTTTCCGTGGTGACACTTTAAAGACTGTTATTTTGCTTTCTCATTGCCGCAGTCTTTATTTTCTCTCACCTCGTCTCCATCAGAACCCAGCCCCTGTTCTGGTGTGTTTAAACTCGTAAGTCTGTTTGTTTGTCAGTTTGGAATTTTGTGTTGAGTACTGTTTGGACTTTATGTTTTGTTGTTTTCAATAAATCTCACAAACTCACAGTTCAGCACGTGGGTCTCACCTCTCTGCCCCATGGGGCAGTTCATGACAAATTAGGTCAGGGAAAAGCACTCACAGTATATACTGACAGCCAGTATACTTTTTCTACTAGCCATCATTTTGCACAACAGTGGAAAAAAAGAGGCATGATTACATCAACAAGACAGCCAATATAACACAAAAATCTCAAAACTGGCCATATGCAAATGTGCCGCACACACTAATAAGATAAGATAAGCCTTTATTAGTCCCACAATGGGGAAATTCCAGGATTGCAACAGCATAGGGATAGCAACACTCAGAGCAACAATCAGAAGGCAAGAAAAAACAACATCTAGTAAACATATGTCCATATTACTATAAATGTATATATATAGACACACAGTGCAGAGCATTATGGCTGGTGAATGTGCAGCAGAAAGTCTAAGCTTGCTAAGCTAACACTAGTTAGCTTAATGCTGGCGCCAGTCTCTAAATAACTACCTACAGCGATCGGATATACCTCCGGTGGATTACCCCTTTGATCGCTTTTATCCGGCCACTGTGAGTAAACTGACCAGCGATTCCAGCGCTTCCTTGTGATTCAGTGATGTGCCCTACCTGAAGCGATTGCTAAGCTAACGCCAGTTAGCTTAATGCTGGCGCCAGCCATTCCACCTAACACCAGCCTGAATCAAAGCCCAGCTGCGAGGCCCAGCGGAGATACTACCAGGCAGGCGGCTATTTGTTTGACGGGGCTCAGCAGAGATTTCACCCAGGCAGACGGCGGTAGGCGGCGGTGCCCAGCGGAGGACTTACCGTGACTGCAGCGGCGGTGTGCGACGAGACTACCCGAAGCGATTGCTAAGCTAACGCTAGTTAGCTTAATGCTGGCGCCAGTCATTCCACCTTACACCAGCCTGAATCGAAGCCTAGCTGCGAGGCCCAGCGGAGATACTACCAGGCAAGCGGCTATTTGTTGACGGGGCTCAGCAGAGATTTCACCCAGGCAGACGACGGTAGGTGGTGGTGCCTAGCGGAGGATTTACCGTGACCTCAGCGGAGCTCGGTGGCAGCGGCGGTGTGTGACGAGACTCGGTTGGAGGAGCGGGACGGGAGACCAGTTACGGCGACTATGAGCAGCGAGACCAGCAACGGAAGGGGCTAGTTGGCTAGCTGAGGCCCAGCTGGATTCGAGGACGATCGGATCAGATTCTGGCGATATAAGCAGAATTTATTTTACTATCCACAGATTTTCCTTTTCCTTCTTTCCAAGAAAGACTGAAGATGGCTGCCACCGGATTAAAAAGTGGGCTGATGGGCACCACTAATAAGCCTTCTCTACTTCTCTACTTCCTCTTCGTTTTGTCTTTGTGTGTCTGGACCTGCAACAAGAAGGATTTTCCGACAAACTCAACCAAAGGTGAAGTTAAAAAGTTTTATCTGTATGGATTTGGGCTTGGACATCTCACCCTACACTCTATGTGGTCTTTAAAAGCCCTGAGCAAAAACTTCCAAATTAAGGCAAACATGGCTGTTAAGCAAAAATCACAATATGGCAGAGGATATACAGTTAAAGTTCTGTTAGTTCTGCTACTTCTGGCAGGAGATATTCATCTTAACCCTGGACCTGCCACTATTAAACAGCAGACCACTGGGTTAGCACAAAACCGGGCTGTACAAAAGCAAAAACAACATTTATTTTTCCAAACTGTTAATCATGCACGAGTTCTTTGGGACACCAAGGCTAAACCAAAGGGGATCCTCGGCGGTCATTTAAACATACGGAGCATAATCCCCAAAAGAGATGAGATTTCGGTGTTGCTGTTGGACTCAAATCTGGACTACCTTTGTCTCTCAGAAAGCTGGCTACACAGTAACATAGACACTAATATGATCGATATTGTGGGCTACCAGTGTTTTAGAAAAGACAGGCAGGTAGGGAGGGGAGGAGGTGTTTTAATTTACATCAAAGAGAAATATAAATGTCAACTGGTTGATTTGAATACTTCACTTGAATGTTTAGCTGTTAATGTATGTCTCTCTCCGGTAATGAATTTCAACATTGCAGTAGTGTACAACCCACCGTCACACAACTCTTCCTTTTATAATGAATTAAGTGATCTGGTTAAACAACTTGAGAAGAACAGAGAAACAATAATTCATGGTGACTTTAATATCAACTGGTCTGATAAAAAAGACAAACAAAAACTGAAAAGCCTCATGACTAAATTTAATTACCAGCAAATCATCAAAGGACCCACCAGGATAACCAAACAATCCAGAACACTTATTGACATGGTATTTACTAATAAACCAGAACGAATAACCAGAACCTATAATCTTGTAACTGGTCTCTCAGATCATAACATGGTTCTTGCTGTCAGGAAACTTACTAAAAAGCGACTACAGTATTTTGGGGGAGTCGATATTGACAAATCAAATTTTATTATCCCCAAATCAAAAAATGAGGAGTTTGAACATTACTTAGAGAATCAAAATTGGGAGCAGCTCATGGCAACATGTGAAGTAGATGATTGTTGTAATTTTATAACTGCAACAATCACAAAGTCTATAGAAAAATTTTCAAAGCAAATTAAAAGTAGACAACAGAAGATTAGCCTACCATGGTTAAATAATGAAATAAGAAAACTTATGAAGAGGCGAGACTATGCACTGAAAACATCACTAACCTCCAAACTACAAAATGATCACCTTGTGTACAAAAGTTTAAGAAATAAAGTGGTACATGAGCTGCGAAAATCAAAAATATCTTATTACAATAAACTGATAGATCATGCAAAGGGTAACAACAGTTCCCTATGGAGGCATTTAAATAACTTAACTAATAAAAAAAACGATCAGAAGGGGGTAAAGGAACTTAGAATCAATGGCAAGACCGTCAGTGACAAGGCTACTTTGGCAAATGAATTTAATTCACACTTTGTGGGCTCTGTGGAAGACTTAACAAAAATTTTTGTGCTGCCAAATGTGCTCAACAACACAAATTCCATACTTCCAACAGATACTTTTCACATCGATGAGGTAAATGAGAAGTTAATTGCTGGTATTGTTAAAACACTGTCAAACTCAAAAACTAATGATATCTACAATATGAGCACCTCCTTTCTCAAAATGCACAGCAAAATATTAATCAAACCACTGACTCATCTCATTAATCTCTCCATTAGGTCTAGTACATTTCCATCTGGCTGGAAAAAAGCTGTCGTCATACCAGTTCATAAATCAGGCAGTAAAGACGATATATGCAATTACCGCCCAATCTCTATCTTACCAGTCCTATCTAAGGTTCTTGAAAAAGTTGTAGCTACACAGCTGATAGACTACTTACAAGACAGTCAACTTCTTCATCCACATCAATTTGGTTTTAGACCAGGATACTCAACAGAAACAGCAAATTGTTGCCTTATTGAAAACGTCAAACAATCCTTGGACAGGGGTAATGTGGTAGGAGCTGTTTTTCTAGATCTCAAAAAGGCTTTCGATACTGTAAACCACAGTTTGCTTTTATCCAAAATGGTATCTTTTAACTTCTCCCCAAATACATTAGAATGGTTTGCATCTTATCTCCAGAATAGAGAACAGTGTGTAAAAGTTCACCAGGATAAATCCTCATTTTTAAACAACCGCATGGGTATCCCACAAGGGTCCATTCTTGGTCCTTTACTTTTCAGCATTTTTATTAATGACTTGCCGTTACACTGCTCAGCTGCAACATGCCAACTTTATGCAGATGATGCAGTTATTTACACAGCTGCCAAGACTCCAGCACAGGCTGCAGATGTACTGTCTACAAGTATGGTTGATGTCCAAGAGTGGCTCCTCAAGAACCATCTATTGCTGAACCTTCAGAAAACAGTCTCAATGTGCTTTTCAATCAAAAAATGTAACCTGCAACATTTTAAAGTTAATATACATGATCATGACATCAGTTTAGCTACAGAATTCAAATACCTTGGCATTGTACTAGATCCTCAACTCAAATTTAATCTTCATATAAAGAAAATTTCAAAAACAGTAAAAAAAAATCTGAACTGCTTTAAATTAATTTGATATTACATACCTTACGAAGCAGCTGCACTGTATATGCATTCTATGGTTTTTTCTCATATATCATACTGTTTGACAGTCTGGGCTCAAGCAGCCCCTTCCACAATAAGACATATAGGTTCATTATATAATCAAACCCTAAAAATCTTGGACAAAAAGCCCATTAGGTGGCATCACTGTAATGTTTTAAAAAAATACAACCTATTGAGTTTTGAGAGCTTCATTGACCTCTGTCTTCTGAAATTAACGTTCAAATGTTTCCATAAATCAGCACCCGAGCCACTTGCTGGTTTCGTCCAAAGACAGGACAGCAGCAGAGCCACCAGGAGTTCTGTTAACAATAACTGTAAAATATTCCACCGCAGAACCACATTTGGACAAACAGCTTTCTCTATAAAGGGCAGTCACATCTGGAACACAATGCCAAATGAAATTAAAATAATAACGGACTTTAAAACATTCACTAAAAATGTTAAAAACTGGCTGAAAAATAAACAAGAATGTACTCATGTATGAATTATTTGTCTGCAAAGTGAGAGTGAATGAAGGGAAGGAATAAATGTGTTTGTTTATAGTGAGTGACGGAGGGAGGAAGGCCTGAAATAGGCAAATGTGAGTTATGTTATATGTGTTAAATGTGAGTCAGGCTGTTATATTTGTGTATTTATAATATTTATAATATTTATGTTAAATGTGAGTCAGGCTGTTATATTTGTGTATTTATAATATTTATAATATTTATAATTGTGTTTTTATAATTTTTCTGCATTGATGTATGTGGTTATTGTGTATATTTTTTATCTTGATTCTTTTTTCTAAAGCCCATCCAGGGACAAGAGTTGCAAATTAGCTAATAGCTATACACTCTATGTGCAACACATCAGATTGATTGTCTTTGATTAATTGTCTATGTTTATTGCACTGTCCCTGTCAAATAAACTAATCTACTACTAAGCTCTCTCTCCGCGGATGCAGCGGGCCAGCTGGAAGTCTTTGGGCATGAGGGTGACCCCCTTAGCGAAGAAGAGACCCACCAGGTGGGCTTCGCTGGTCTCCTGCAGAGCCATGACGGCGAAGCTCAGGAAACGCAGGACGGTCTTGAAGTCCTGAGCGATCTCCCTCACCAGGCGCTGGACGGGCAGCTTATGGATGAGCAGCTCCGTGGATTTCTGGTAGCGACGGATCTCTCTCAGAGCCACGGGCCTGTGACGGCGAGGCCTCTTCACTCTGCCGGTGGCCAGAGCGCCTCTCCGAGCAGCCCTGGTGGCTAGCTGTCTCCTGGGGGGCTTCTTCCTCCAGTAGATTTTACGGGCGGTCTGCTTGGTTCTTGCCATCGCTCTTTATTATTCTGTCTTATATTTCTTTCACGCCGCCTAAACTCCAGCCCGGCACCCGCGTCCTTTTCGCTACAGCTCCCGGTATGTCGAGTTTCCCATTAGCACCGGGCGGCGGCCAAGTGCTAGCTAGCACTAGCTCCTCCCCGCTGTAACGTCTCCCGCTGCAAACCGTGGCTCCGTCCACCGACCCGGGAGACCCCCGGGGCGATCCGTGCATCCGTGATATATATACAGAGTGAAAGGTGTAGAAAGAAGAAGGAAGATAAAAAAAAAGGCTGTTGCAACAGGCAGCCGACTCGTGTGGCGCCGCCGGTCCGGCGGAACCGGAACCGGAAAAAAAAAATGGTACAAATCCAATCTCTAAAAGCAACCACTTGCAGACAACACCGCAAAAGCAGCTGCACAAGTTCATATAGGAAACCACACCACAGCATCTCTTTTTTGAACACTGACAGAACAGCTATCACACGGCATGCTCACTAACACCCAGGAAACATCACCACAAGCTGAAATTTACGGGTGGATAAAAAAGGGGGCAACATTTGACAACACTTCAAGACTCTACTAATGATGTAATAACAAACCCATTTTGCCACGCAAATTATTCCACCAGACTGCTGTTCTGCTAGATGGGCTTTCCCATGTAGCAGCAGGGGGCATGATTATCAATCAACTTTATTTATAAAGCACTTTAAAAGCAACACTCGCTACACAAAGTGCTGTACAACAAGAGAATATAAAAGCAGGGCACTAACACAAAGGGTGCTAACACAAGAAAAAAAAAGTAAAATAAATAAAAATAAAAGTAAATTTGCTACTCAATTTTGTAAAAAAATGCTTAATCTGTGCAAAAAAATAATGCTCAGGGGCACTTAAGACCTCAGAAGGGTACTTTTCCTGCATCAACTTATCCTTTTCAAAACATTTGCATGGATTCCATTGAACTAATTAAATGAGAATGGAAGAAATATTGCTTGGTGATTATTGATACATTTACTAAATGGGCAGGAGCCTTCCCTTGAACTCATCCAAATGCTGTTACAGTAGCAAAGAAACCCTTGCTGAAATAGTACCAAGATTTGGAATACCTGAAAAGATTTATTCAGATAATGAAACACATTTTGTAAATCAGGTTATATCACCCTTAGGCACAGCACTTAACATTAACTTGGAAAACCACTCAGCTTACCATCCACAATCTACAGGATTGGTGTAATGCACAAATAGGACCATTAAAGAAGGCTTAGGAAAACAATGGCAGAAATAGGACAAAAAAAAAGTATGGCAAGCCTTACCTACTCCCACCATAAAGGCCATTTAATTCAGGTGATGAGGAAGTGTGTTTAGCTGATTACATGCAAAGAATGTTGACTGACAGAGATGTTAAGATAAGATAAGCCTTTATTAGTCCCACAACGGGGAAATTCCAGGATTGCAACAGCACAGGGATAGCAACACTCAGAGCAACAATCAGAAGGCAAGAAAAAAAACAAGCAAGCAAGAGCAGCTAATATACATATGTACATATTACTATAAAATATATATATACACACACACACAGACACACAGTGCAGAGCATTGTAGCTGGATGGAATAAGTATATGAATATGTAAACACACAGTACGGAGCAATGTAGCTAGATGGAATAATATGTAGATATATAAACACACAGTGCGGAGCATTGTAGCTAGATGGAATAAATATATAGATATATAAACATAAACACACCCAGTGCGGAGCATTGTAGCTAGATGGAATAAATATGTAAATATATAAACACACACAGTGCAGAGCATTGTTGCTAGATGGGATGAAACAGCATAACCGTCTACTTAGTTATCCTACATGGTATGATTATGTGCCCATACATATTCTCACTCTCCATAGCGACCGGTATTTTCCTAGTTGTATGCCGGAGGGGACCATTGTGTAAGTCTATTGCATCTTTTGCATTCAAAAAACTATTAGTTTGTTACGTCTTTTTGCTATCTCTGCGAGCAGCCCTGCTTAGGTTGTACAGTCTGACAGCCGTTGGTAGGAAGGACCTGCGAAACCTCTCGGTTGTGCACCTGGGATGATGTAGTCTGCTGCTAAATGAGCTCCTCAGTGCATTCAGTATGTCCTGCATAGGGTGGAACTCGGACTCCAGCAGAGATGACAGTTTAGCCACTGTCCTTCTCTCTCCTATCTCCTCCACCGGATCAAGGTGCTGCCCCAGGACAGAGCTAGCTTTCTTGATCAGTTTGTTCAGTCTTTTCCTATCGGCTGCAGTAATGCCACTGCCCCAGCAGACCACTCCAAAAGTGATGGCTGATGCCACCACCATGTCATAGAATGTCTTCAGCAGCGCGCCTTGTACACCAAAAGACCTGAGTCTCCTCAGCAGGAACAGCCTGCGCTGTCCCTTCTTGTAGAGTGCATCAGTATTGTGTGACCAGTCTAGTTTATTGTTCAGATGAACACCCAGGTACTTATAGGCTGTCACCATCTCGATGTCTGTTCCCTGTATATTTACTGGTGCTGTGAGGGGTTGTCCTTGCCTGCGGCAGTCCACCACCAGCTCCTTAGTTTTTCTCGCATTGATCTGGAGGCAGTTCCGATGGCACCAGTCCACGAAGTCCTGGATAAGCCCTCTGTACTCAGCTTCATCTCCATTGGAGATGAGGCCAACGATCGCAGAGTCATCAGAGAACTTCTGTAGATGGCAGTGTGTTGTGTTGTGTGAGAAGTCTGCAGTATAAAGAGTGAACAGGAAGGGAGCCAGCACCGTTCCCTGGGGGGCCCCCGTGCTACTGATGATCGTGTCAGACACACAGTCCCGGGTTCTCACAAACTGAGGCCGGTTCGTGAGGTAGTCCAGGATCCATGATGACAGGTGCTGGTCCACCCCTGCGCGCAGCAGCTTGTCCTTCAGGATCATCGGTTGGATGGTGTTGAAAGCACTGGAGAAGTCAAAGAACATGATCCTCACCATATTCCCGGGCTTCTCCAGGTGGGACAGAGAACGGTGAAGGAGGAAGATCACCGCATCCTCCACCCCAATGCCATGCTGGTAGGCGAACTGGAGTGGATCCATCGCTGGTTCCACCAGGGGGCGGAGGTGAGCAAGGAGCAGTCTCTCCAGGGTCTTCACCAAGTGGGACGTCAAGGCCACCGGTCTGTAGCTGTTCAGGTCTTTGGGGTGGGAAGTTTTTGGTACAGGTACCACACAAGATGTTTTCCACAGCTGTGGTACCCTCCCCAGTTTCAGGCTCATGTTGAAGATATACGTCACAATCCCACACAGCTGGTCTGCACAGGACTTGAGGAGCTTTGCGCTGATGCCGTCCGGTCCCGACGCCTTCCTCGCCTTGATCTTCCTCAGCTCCGTCCTCACCTGGGTCCTGGTCAGGGTCAGGATGGGGGGCTGTGTGTTGGGAGTGGGGGGGTGTTGGTGGAGTGGGGAGTGGGCAGCAGGACTTGATTTCTTTAGAGGCAGCAGTGGTTGTTGTGCAGACAGGGGGGAGGGCGGTTGGTCAAACCTATTGAAAAACAGATTCAGGTTGTTCGCCCACTCCCTGCCCCCCGTGGCCTGGGGGGAGGTATTCTGGAGCCCAGAGATGGTTTTGAGGTTTCTCCAGACCCCGCTGATGTCGCTGTGTTGCAGCTTGTCCTCCATCTTCTTCCTGAAGCTGTCCTTGCCTACTCTGATCTTTCTCCTCAGCTCCCTCTGTACGGACTTCAGCATCTCCCTATTCCCCGACCTGAAGATCCTCTTCTTCTCTCTCAGAAGTGTTTTTATCTCAGGGTTGATCCAGGGTTTGTTGTTTGAGTGACGCCGTATGGTCTTGGTGGGAACGGATTTGTCCACACAGAAGCTGAGGTAGTCCGTGAAGGTGTGAGGGAGGCCATCGATGTCCTCACCATGTGGATCGCGGAGCTGCTTCCAGGCGGTGGCTTCAAAACAGCCCTTTAGAGTGTCCATTGTCTCCTCAGACCATAACTCCACAGTGTGCATGGCCGGAGGTTGTCTGTGCACTAGGGGTTTGTACACCGGCCGGAGATGAACCAAGTTGTGATCCGATCTCCCGAGTGGGGGGAGTTGTGATGAGGTGTACGCCTCCTTAGTGTTTGCGTAGAATAAGTCCAGTGTTTTATTGTCTCTAGTGTGGCATGTGACATACTGGGTGAACGTGGGTAGAATGGGAGATAGTGAAACATGGTTGAAATCGCCTGAGATGAGGAGAAGAGCATCTGGGTGTTCTGTCTGCAGCCTGCTGGTTACTGAATGGATGACGTCACGCGCTGTCCCAGCGTTCGCCGTCGGATTTGCATAAACAACAATGCAGATCACGTGTGAGTGTTCTCTCGGGAGATATGTAGGCCTCATGCTAACAGCTAGCAACTCAATGTCTTTGCTGCAGTGTCGCTGTTTAACAGTGATATGTCCCGGTCTGCACCAGTTGTTGTTAACATACATTATCACTCCACCGCCCCTTGCTTTGCCACTGTCTGGTGTTCGGTCTGCCCGTATCATGTGAAAACCCTCCAGCTCAATGTTAGCATCTGCTGCTAGTTCAGTTAGCCACGTCTCAGTAAACAAAAGGAGAGAGCACTCCCGGTAAGTGCTATCGTAACGGGAGATAGCCGCTAGCTCATCTACCTTTCCCAGAATCGACCGTACATTTCCCATGACAATAGATGGAAGGGAGGGTCTGTACCTTATATTTTTTGTCCTCCGCCTTACTCCAGCCTGGCAGCCGTGGCGTTTTCGCCTCAGTTCTCTCGGTATGTCGAGTTTTTCCAATGGGACCGGGTGGCGGTTGAATGCTAGCAGCTCTTCCCTGCTGTATCGTATCCTGCTATAAACAGTGGCTCCGTCCTCCGGCTCAGGAGACATTTGGGACGATCTGTGTGTCCGTGATATAAGTGGAGTGAAAAAAGACGGATCAAAAAGAGAGAGGAGGGGAAAAAGACTCGGAATCGAGCCGCTGTTGCAAAGGGCAGCCTACTCGTGTGGCGTTGTATGTAATACCACTGTACCACTGTGACACTTACTTGTCTCGCCAAATTTTGTGACACAATATACAGTAATAATATACCACTGTAACACACAGGGTATAATACCACTGGGTAATTGGGTAACAGGGTAATGCACACTAACGCCTGCGCTCGCCAGATTTTTGTGTGTAACCCTTACTAACACCCACTCACCCTACTCACTTTAGGTGTAGTACCCTTATTGGTAGTGGTGTGTTATGGCAATGTATTTACTTTAACTTTTCTACTTGAGGGAAAAGGGATAATTGGGCCAGGTCAGACCGACTCTGGGTTCGTAGGAGCCTGGGAGGTGCAGCAACAGATGACACATACACAGCCGTATATGGAACTTGCAACTATGTATATTATTTACAATTATGTACACATAAATAATTACACAGTGCGATACAATAGAAAAAAAAATCCATAAACTCAAACTTATATTTACAAAATTCACAGTTCTGTTTGTCCTTTCCAGGTGACTAGTGGAGTCACCTCTAGCAGTTTCTAGGACTCGGGCTTCAGCTCACCATCCAGATCTGGAGATCCACGCTCATGCTAAGTGGCTCGTGCGTCAATGGGGTTCCCGCGCTCAACGGCGTCGGCAGCCTTTGGATCCCAGTCAATTTCAAGGGTTTTATCCAGGCAAAGGCTGCTATTAGCACGTTAGCGTCACCATATCACCAAGGACCGTCTCTCTCTCTGGTCTGTGTCTTTCGGCGTCTGGCATGACTGAGCCAAGAATGCAAGTCATCCCAGACCCAGGGAGAGAGTGCTTAACCCATTGGCTGGCGTGACCCAGCAACGGCGCAGCCATTGGTTACTCGAAATATCAACACATAATACTAGGAACTTTATCAGAACCTTCGAGAAAATGTTCCGACTATTTATGAATATATATTTATTTAAATATTCATATTCAAATTATGTATCCCCATTGTGAAATGGATGTTTTTCTTTTCTAAAAGCAGTATCAATATTTATAATTTAATTCACGTTAAACTATCTACTCCCATTGCGAAATGAATGTGGGCCTAGCGGAGGTGCCACCTAGACAGACGGCGGCAGGCGGCGGTGATCAGCGGCGGTGATCAGTGGAGTTTGGCTGCGCCGGCGGTGTGCGGCATAACCGGCCAAGCAGACGGCGGCAGGTGGCAGCGATCGACGGCGGTGATCTGCGGAGCTGTGCAGCGTTACTTGGCGGAGGAGCTGTGCAGGAGCTCGATTGCGGCGGGTCCAGCAGCGGCCGGGCTAGTTGAGGCCTAGCCGGATTCTCTGTTTATTTCTATCCACAGGCCAGTAAAATGCCACCAAAAAAAGAGGAAATGGAAGAAATTAAAAAATCTCTGAACTTTATGTCAGAAGAATTGGCCAAATTGACTAGCCAGCAGGCCAAAATAATAGGCCTAATAGAAGAGGTACAAGCCCTACATTTAATAATTCAAGAAAAAGACAAAAAAATTATGGACCTGGAGCAACACGGGCGTCTTTTGGAGCAACGCGTCGAGGATCTTGAACAAGGTTCTCGCATTGATGACCTAGTTATAAGTGGACTAGACATCAGATATCAGTCATACGCCCATGCCACAACAGGACTGAGTGGTGAAGATGCTCCCATGAGTGAATCAGTGTCCTTAGAAAATCAAGTGCTTCAGTTCCTTAATAATAGAAACATTTAGGTAGAAGCCAATGCAATCTCAGCCTGTTATGCTCTACCGAAGAAAGATAACAAAACAAAGAAATCAATTGTGATGCGCTTTGTGAACAGAAGGGTAAAGAATGACATATTGAGGCTGGCCAAAAAGCTAAAGGAAACTCAAGTTTACCTAAACGAACACCTGACAAAAAACCCCCGCTGAATTAGCACGGCAGGCATGGATGCTGAAAAAACAAAATAAGATACAGGCAACCTGGACAAGAAATTGTAGAATTTGGATTAAACTAAATGGAACACCTGAGCAAGCAAGGAGTATAATGATCAGAGATGCTACTGACTTAAATAAATATAGATGAACACCGATTACAAAAATTATGAGTCAATGATAATCCATATTCATACACACGATAAGAATAGTTCTTTTGATACACCATGCCAAAGTACTTTAAAAAAAATAAGCAAAATAAACAAAAACTTATGATCGACTCGAGTAGACATCAATTATCCCCAGCTGGAAGAAGTCATCTGACACAGAGTGAGGAAACTCAAACTCTGAAAATATGCCACTATGCTGAACATAAACCACAAGAGATGGAGAATGATATTGATCCTGATAACCACTTTTTCAATAATATTCACAACCACTGTGAATATTACACTGAAAAGCAATTCAAAAGTCAAGTGCAATTAGATGGTAAACTGTCAATAATACACTTCAATAGCAGAAGTCTTAACAAAAACTTTCCACAGATTCAGGACTATTTAAAACAGCTAGACAGAAAATTCACAGCTATTGCAGTCTCTGAAACCTGGCTTAATGAAGATCAGGCTCCCCTGATGGCAATAGAGGGATATCAGATGTTTTATATTAACAGATCTCAAAAAAAGGGTGGTGGTGTTGCACTGTATATTGATGACCTGTATAGGTGTAAGCTTGTAAATGAAATGTCCTCTGCACTACCAGGGATTTTGGAATGTGTTACTGTTGAGATTGACCTAGACAAAACAAAAAATCTAATCATAAGCTGCATATATAGAACGCCGGGAACTTGCATTGAGACATTCAGAGATAAATTAGTCGAGCTGTACAATAATATTACTAGTAAGAAAATGGTAGCAATTTGTGGAGATTTCAATATTGATTTACTGAATCCTCATCAACAAAATGTAGTTACAGAGTTCATGAACTCTATGTACAGCATGAGTCTATATCCCACAATAACACATCCCAGTAGAATCACAGTTCACTCTGCTACACTTATTGACAACCTGTTTGTCAATGTTATCGATAAGAAAATAGAAAGTGGATTATTGATAAATGATATAAGTGACCACTTGCCAACCTTTGCACTTATCCATGGCCACACGGGGCCCAACGCAGAAAAAATTTCAAAATCATTCAGACACAAATCACCAAATGCAATCAATTCTCTTAAAGAGGACTTGCTGAAGCAAGACTGGACAGAAGTCTATGTATCAGATGTAAATGAAGCCTATGACACATTTATAAACATTGTAACCACTCTTTATGAAAAAAACTGCCCACTAGTTAAAAAAAAGCTTAAACACAAATTTGCTGATAAGCCATGGTTAACCAAAGGACTACAAAAGGCGTGTAAAAAGAAAAAATTATTATATAAAGCTTTCCTAAAGAAAAGGACAATAGAAGCAGAGCAGCGGTATAAAACATACAAAAATAAGTTAACATATATAATAAGATGTAGTAAAAGAGACTATTACAGTAAAGAACTGGAGAAAAACAAAGACAATATTAAAAATACATGGACACTACTCAACAGTATCCTTGGAAATAAAAGCAGAAATACAAGCTACCCAACTAATATTCCAAAAAATAATAAAACGACTCAGAGTGTGAATATAGCTTCACCTGCAGATGAATTTAATAATTTTTTTGTTAACATTGGACCTAAACTGGCCCGAGAAATACCCACTACGGTGCCTACAAGTGATACAATATGCAATAACACTGTTGTAAAAGACTCCATCTTCATAAAGAACACAGACGAAAGAGAGGTCATTAAAATTGTTAAATCGTTCAAAAGTAAAACATCTACGGACTGTGATGGTATTGACATGCTATTAGTCAAAACTGTTATCGAATGCATAATAAAACCACTGACGTATATCTGTAACCTGTCTCTCCAATCAGGTATATTTCCCAATGCAATGAAAATAGCTAAAGTAATTCCGATATACAAGACGGGCGACAGAGGGGAACTCTCAAACTATAGACCAATTTCACTATTACCGCAATTTTCCAAGATACTTGAAAAAATATTCTATGAGAGAATTGACAACTTCATACTGAAGAATGATTTATTGTGTGAGCAGCAATATGGGTTCAGACACAAGAGGACAACTGCATATGCCCTAATGGAATTTACAGAAAAAATATCAACAGCCATTGAAAATAAAGAGTATTCAGTTGAAGTATTCCTAGATCTTAAAAAAGCATTTGATACAGTAGATCACAATTTATTATTAAAGAAACTACAAAATTGTGGTATTAGAGGGGTAGCACTGTCCTGGTTAAGTAGTTACTTAAAGAATAGATATCAGTATGTATGTGTTAGCAACAAAAATTCAGAGTTACTGAAGGTCACCTGTGGAGTCCCACAGGGTTCAGTTTTGGGACCATTATTATTCAATATGTATATAAACGATATATGTAAAGTTTCAGAAAAAATGGACTTAATATTGTTTGCCGATGACACTAATCTGCTATGCAGTGGAAACAATTTGGAACAACTTCTGGATACACTCGGAAAGGAATTAGGAAAGCTTAAACTGTGGTTTGATTCAAACAAATTAACGCTCAATTTAAGTAAGACAAAATTTATAGTCTTTAACAACCATCACAACAACCCAGTACCCAAACTCAGTGTAAATGGTGTAGAGATTGAAAGGGTATCTGAAACTAAATTTCTTGGAGTAATAATTGATAACAAACTGTGTTGGAAGTCACATATTAATTATATTAAAGGTAAAGTATCCAAATCAATTGCAATATTACACAGAGTGAAATATTTGCTGAATCAACCCACACTATACACCTTGTATCATTCATTAATACTCCCATACATGACATATTGTAATGAAGTATGGGGAAATACATATAAAACAAACATATATCCACTCTTTATGCTTCAAAAGAGAGCTAATAGAATAATAAACAAATCAGCTTACAGGGAACCAACAAACCCACTTTTTCTTAAACAAAAAACTCTCAAGTTGAAAGATCTGGTTGACTTTAAAACCGCAATAATAATGTTCAAAGTGAAGAATTTATCACTGCCCGCAAATATCCAAAAGTTGTTCCAAACAAGGGAGAAACGATATCACTTCAGAGGAACATGTATATTTCAAAAGCCTACAGTGAGAACAACCACCAAGCAACACTGTATTTCAGTGCAAGGAGTCAGATTATGGAACGATTTTGGACCTGAATTAAAATCATGTACAACGCTTGGACAATTTAAACAAAAACTAAAGGAAGAAATACTCCAAACATATTTACAAGACGACATGTAAACTCACATAAGGATTGACATATCCAGCCTGTATTGTGTTGTAGCTTAGTTTTTGTTTTGTTTTTTTTCTCTCTGTGACATTTTGTCTTAGATTTGTTTTCGAATAGTAACCGCTTAACTTAGCCTAGCTTAGTTTTCTTTTTCTCTCAGTCACATTTTGTCTTAGCTTTGTTTTAAATTGTAATCGCTCTTGTCTTGTTTTCTCTTTTTTCTCTTTTGAATTCTTGGATGGAATATGGGTGGGCAATATAAGCTGCGGCTTCAGCCATCACCCATTTCGGATAACTCACGTGGAATTGTATAGTAGGAGGAGTCTTTGTCTAATTTGACCTTGTTGTTATATTATACAGTTTCTTTTAACCTGTACTGTACTATCCGAAATAAATTCATTCAATGTCCCCCCTTCTTCTTAAAGCGTTATCGACATTCATAATTCTAGTCACGTTTTTACACTGGGTTACACTATCCCCCCTTAGAATCATGCAAGTCCCTTTGCATGGGATTAGCTAAATGGTATTGACGGGAGAACTAGTGTTCATGGGAATATTCTTAAGATCTGACTCTATTAAGGCTCTGGTAAAAGCCAGGTTTGAATAACCTTAGGATCTGTCTCTGTTAAGGCTCTGGTAAAAGCCAGGTTTAGTCCTTGAAACAGGGACTGGGCAACAGTTAGGAGAGGGTTTCCCAACTGACTATACTGTAGTCTTTCTGGCTGGGAGGTTGTCCTCTCGGAACGTCTCACAGTCTGTGGGACTTCTTTTTCAGGTTCTTTTTCTTCCACAGGTTCATCACAGGTATTTTTATCAGGCAAGTTGGTTTCACTTTCAGTTCCATTGTCATTGTTTAATGGTTCCACATTTGTTTCGGTTTCCTCCAGGTTTCCATCATTCGGTAAGTTGTCGCATCTAGGTGAAGTGACATTTTCTATTTGGTTGTCATTCTCAGGTAAGTGAGTTTCAGCAGGAATGTCTCCTTTAAAGAATGTCTTTGGATGGGGAATTTCATAAACTCGAGTGAGCTTTATGGCCGTTTGGATTGGTTCTTCTCTGTACCAATAGACATCTTCATTTTCCGGTTCTGAATTCTCACATTCCTCACTTTGTTCAGGTGATTGTCTTGTCTTAGGTTTGCGGACGCGTTTTGGTTGGACAGGTTCGTCTTCAACAGGGGCAAGAAAACCACAGGGAAGCAAGAGGTCGTGGTGAACGGTGCGCACAGGACCATCTTTTGTTTCAGGTTTTATGGTGTAAACAGGCAAGTCACCTGCTTGGCTCACCACAATGTGAATTTCAGCTTCCCACCTGTCTGCTAGTTTGTGCTTTCCTCTGAGGCGGACTGCACGTACCAAAACTCTGTTGCCTGGTTCTAGTTTTGAGGGTTTCACTCGCATATCAAATCTTGTTTTGTTTCTTTCGGCCATTTTGTTAGCATTTTCTGTTGCTAGTTTGTAGCTTTCTTGTAGAGTTGTTTTCAATTTTTCAGTGTACTGGGAATGTGACTGGGTTACATGTACATGCTTCTCTTCCCAAGAAGGAACATGGGGATGCGCCCATCATAGCCAAACCAGGAGATCTGGCCCTCATCAAAGCCATCAAAAAGAAAAACTGGACCGACGCTCCCTGGCAAGGACCACACAAGGTCATCCTGGCGACACCAACAGCCATGAAAGTCGAAGGACGTGATTCTTGGGTGCATTTAACACATTGCAAACTTTACCCCACTCAGAACCCTCAGCAAGAGACTGTTTAACTGTTTAGCTATACAAGCAAGTCATTGTTTTACTGTGTGGGTGTTCGGCTGATGGTGCCCTTGGACGTCCAGCAATGACCTGCTCAGTGAGACAACTGTTGTTTATCATGAAGAGACAAAATGCAAGAGAGAGAAGGTTGACAGCAGAAGGATGTGGATGGTACACCTGTTTTTTCATCATCATCCTTGTGGTAACACTTTTGATTTGGTTACTTTTAGGGACACCCTTACCTATTTATCACAGGGCTAGGTATGTTACTCACATGCATCACAACTGGCTAGAAGGACCAGGCTATGATGACTATGTTTATGCTGGTAATGTGTGGTGGAAGTATGCTAACTACACAGCCAAAACAGCTAATCCTTCAAATTATTTTGTGTGTTCTTTGCTCCCATTCTCAGCTGGTCAAATATCTGTTACTGCTAAACCAATGGAACTGTCAGAAGCTGTTTGTTTCTTGCATGAGGCTATGTATGGAAATAATACAGCAAGCATTAACTTGAATCACACCTGCCACATTGTCTATGACTCCACTGACCGTAGACATGATGACACCCCTTACTCAGTGAAGGCAAGATTAACTTCGCCAGGGAATTTTTTTCTTTTGTCTAAAAGGGTGTGGAAACATCTCTTTGGGCAGTTTATCGTTTTCCAGGTGTACAACGGTACATAGTACATCTCACCCCTGTACTGCTATCTGCCAGACCGGCATAGTGGGCAAAAGCTGTCCTGAAGATCCTTATTGTCAGTCTAGAAGTCTGGAAGGCAACTGTCATAAGCCTCCTCGTGCGCTTCTTGTGCGCTTTTAGGCAGGAGGAGCGCACGAGGAGGGGAAGGATTAATGGATTAACCGCAGCTTTGACCTACTTTCTGTGAGCCCATGCTGACATCTCACTGGTCCAGCCACGTCCCCTCTCTCATTATCATCAGCTGATTCAAACTCCCACTGATCATGTTTCCCAGTCCTCGCCCAGGTGCTTCTCATCACACCATCACCAGCAGTGCATGTACATATTAGCGGCCGTTTGCCAGTAATGCAATGCTGGTCAATAGTATTGTCATCTGTGCTGTTAGTCTGCCAGTATTTTCAGCACTCTCACAACGATAGTCACTCCATGTTTGCTGTGGTTCTCGTGTGTCCTTGAAGCGATGTCGGCTCTGGGGCGCACCTGTGGCTAACACGTCTCCTCTCTCTCGTTCTCTTGGCGATGCCGGCCCCCAAACGCCATCAGTAAGTGTGTTTGTGTTTTTTGTACATCTTCACCTTTTTGGGAATTGTCTGTCGCTCTATATTAAATGTGCTGTGGTGAACCCTGCATGTCAATCATCGTTATTTCATGCTCCCTCTCCATGCCCTGCATAAGAGTGCACGGAGAGGGAGGATTTACGCGTAAATAACAAGGATTTACACGAGGATTTACGCATAGGATTCACCACAGCCCATGTATTGAACATAAAGACTGATCCCAAAAGGTGAAGACTTACAAAAATACACAGAAACACAAACAGTAGGTGTTCGGGGGTGACATCGCCCAGCGAACATGGAGAGGAGACGTGCTAACACGGTTAACACGGTTAACATGGTTAACATGGTTAACACGTCAACCAGAGCCGACATCGCTACAAGGGGCGCAACAGAACTACGGCAGTGTGAAGTGGCTAACATGTTGTGATCGTGTTGGCAATATTGGCTGGCTGACAACACGGCAGATGATGCACACAAAACATGAACAGCTGACTGTCACTGAGTCTGACTCGCTAGGCACAATTCCCGCTTGGCACAGCTCAAACCTATATGGTTTGATGCCCCCAGATTCTTCATTGTCATCCCATTCTTCGGAACTATAATCGTCTGAAGATTGGACAACACAGACCAATTCCAGACTACATGTGCTGGAACCATCGTCAACGTTTTCAACCGCTTCCATCCTGTGTGTACAAAGGGCAGCCAAGTGCTGTGTTCCGTCGATGACGTTAAAACATGGCTGGGGTTTTTTCCAGCCACTGACGCAATGGGTGACGTGGCGCTCATGAAAACGTCGGATATTCGCGTGAAAAAAAGCCCGTTTGACTTAGAACTGCATAGACCAACCTATTTCATCATATTGTACTATGTGTTTGTAACGGATGCCAACTAGTGCTGTTCGGCGTAGAACTTTAGTAAAACCTCCCTCCCAAAGCCTCATACAGTATCGGTAGCGCTGAGCTACCGGTCGGACCTTTAGCTCAGCGCGATCGTGCTGTGTCTCCCATGCTCGAACTGTGTAGTTGACTGAGAGGTCGCGGGTTCGTGTCCCGTGTGGGGCGAACTGCGCAGGATGATCTCTGTCACACTGGTGCCGTGAACCCGGCATGGGAGTGAGGTTTAAGGGGGAGAGTGTAACGGATGCCAACTAGTGCTGTTCGGCGTAGAACGTTAGTAAAACCTCCCTCCCAAAGCCTCATACAGTATCGGTAGCGCTGAGCTACCGGTCGGACCTTTAGCTCAGCGCGATCGTGCTGTGTCTCCCATGCTCGAACTGTGTAGTTGACTGAGAGGTCGCGGGTTCGTGTCCCGTGTGGGGTGAACTGCGCAGGATGATCTCTGTCACATGTTGAAAAATTAGAGGAAGTCAAAAACGTGTCATCAGCACTTTAATCCTGCCTGATTCTTTGACTACTGGTTGAAGAGAATTTTTCCAACAGTTATGTACCATAAATTAATGTAATGTGCAGCACAGTGGAACAGTGGTTAGCACTGTCAGCCCAGCAAGAAGGTCATGGGATCGATTCCACCCCCGACTATCGAGGGTTCGATGCCACCCCCAGACCATCAGTGACCCTTCTGTGTGGAGTTTACATGTTCTCCTCGTGGCTGCGTGGGTTTTTTTCCAGGTTCTCCAGTTTCCTCCTACAGGCCAAAGGTTTGGTTAATTGGCATCAACTGGGGAGTCTAAGTTGTTCTTAGGCATGAATGTGAGAGTGAATGACTGCCTGTCTCTTTGTGTTGGCCTTGCGATGGACTGGTGATCTGTCCAGGGTGTACCTGCCTCTCGCCCAAAGATGCTGGGATCGGCTCCAGCCCCCCCCCCTTCCCCCGCGACCCAAAAAGGATTAAGTGGTAGAAGATGGATGGATGAATGGATAGATGGATGGGTGGATGGATGGATGGAAATTAATGTAGCAACACATAATAGTGGACAGTGGTGACCTAATGGTTAGGAATGTGGACTGGTGAGTGGAGTGTCGCAGGTTTGATCCCTGGACCGGCAGGATTAGATCTGGTTGGGACAGATAACATAGCAGTGTTTGCCCCACCCTCCTTAACCCCACTGTGGTGCCCTTGAGCAAGGCCCTTAACTCCAACTGCTCCAGTGGAGCTGCTCAGTGGCCACAGGTCAGTCTGTGGTTATACTGGGCAGCTTCCTGGTATGAATGTGTAACTGTATAAATGAACAGGGTGTGTTGTCCACAAATCTGGTGATGAACGAGGCCAACAGAGATGTAGCGTTGAACTCTGCTTTATTAAATAAAGAACACACAGTACACGGTATGCACCCAGCGGAGTCATCCGGCACAAGAGGAAGTGCCTATGGCGGCTGTCGTTATATAGGGTGGTGTGATGACACAATAGGAAGTCAGCATCATCACACCACACTTCACATTAAATGCCCCCATAACACCCCCCCACACACACACACACTTTACAAGGTCCAAAAACACTCACACAACTCGAACCCACCCAATTTAGAACCCCAATCACACTCTAAGTAACGTAAAAATAAAATAACCTAAGGCCTAACACATTCACACAAAACAAACCTAAAATAGGACCGGCAGGTGGACTACCACACAGCCTGCACTGCACAGTGGGTTATTCTACCACTGGATTAAACTAAGTCTTTTATTAACTAAAAATTTGCTGTGCTCCTAAACTAAACATACAAAACAATAAATTGAACTATGAACATGAGAATCTGTCACAGCACAGTCACTTGGGTGGGAAAGGTGGAACCGGCATGGGGATGCCCTGGGCAGCCCCGCAGCAGGCGTGCCCCTGGAGGCAACAGGCCCCCGGAGCGAAGGCTGATCTTCTGGACATTGGAGACCGGATCCAAAACCACCTTCACCGACTCCCATCCAGCCTCGTCACATGGAGTGTCCTCCTGGACATGCCGCAGCTGGTTGGCGTGCCTCATCAAACCATCAGACAACTGGAAGCACACTGCTCCCAACTTCACCACTATCCACAGGTGTGCATGATGTTTTGGCAGCTGTCGTCTGGCCCATCTTCACTGTGGTTGTTCATCACCCTGAACCCGAATCAAGTCCATAACCTGGAGTGGGACCTTACTCGGCCTAACGTGTTGCTGCTGAGCCTGCAGTAACTCCATGCTTGTCGGTCGTGCCCCGCCCTCTTCTAAGAACATTGCAGTGGTCACCGTCGTAGCTGAAGATCCCCCACACAACTGCGGCCGAGCACCGGAGGCATCTGGGGCTAGTATGGTGTTGCTCGTTGGCACGGGTGCCCCTCCTTCACGCTCGGTCCCTCCAACAATTCTTTCCAAAGCGCAGGCACTGAGACTTTCCCGCACCGACTCTGAGCAAAACTGGTCCGACTCGAAAGCGAGGGTGTCCGTTAGTTCCACACCATGTTCTCTTCAACCACCAGAGCCCGCGAGCCCCAGCGGCCACAACCAGACCATTCGTTCCCATCGCTGTCTTTGATGGCGAAACCCAGTTCGTAGACTAGGTCACACCCCATGATGTTATCGCCGCGCGCCACCACTTAGAAAGTGAAGTCAATTATCATTTCAGACTTGAAAAGAGCAGTCAACTCCACAGTCCCAACAGTGCACAGCCTGCAACCACCATAGCCATACAACGGCGTCGGGTTACTTCTAATCCTGTGGTTGGGGAAAAAACTTTGTCCACCCTCGCCCAATTCAACATCAACCGCATCACCACCATGTCGAGTAACAGTGGCACCTCCATGCCGTCTAACTCCACTGCACAATACATATATCTATTGGTATTGGGACTCACCGAGTGGATGGTTATCAGGGGCGGGCGGGGTGATTTGTTCTGTGAGCTCTCTGGATCAGATAAGCGGCACACCCTGGCATAGTGATGTAGAAGAAATTAGTTATAAGGTACAAAGAATATTTAATTTATACCTATAGGTGTGTGTGTAAATGAAGGTTTGCTTTGGGTCCACGCACACACAACAAAAAAAGAGAAAAACTCGTTTTGGGGGGCACCAGTAAAAAACCTTGGACAATTTATTAATAACTAATCTTTATACTTTCAATCAATCAGTCTCAAATATTTATGAATTCTCCTGGGTGACTCCAGAAGTGACACAGAAAAAAAAATCAAGCCGAAACTTCCATATACTGTTTACAGTTTTAATGATCAGACAGCTTAAATTACATCACATTCAACTTGTAATTGATTACTGTTACACGTGGCTCTAGGGAGCCACGCAATGAGAGCCGAGGGCGAGCCAGTGAGTTGAGATGTTTTATTATAATGAAGGGTTAGGAACAAGGGATAAGGACACGGGGTAAGGAACACGGTCGTTGTAGACCCAAAGCACAGCTACTCATAAACAGGTTAAACTCACGAGTAGAACGGTACAGGAGTAAAGGGCTGGCACCGGAGAATAGGATACCAAGGCATAATACTCACAGCAGGGAACACTCACAAGGTTACTGCAAGAGGAGTAAGGGCTGACGCCGGACATAGGGGTTTCAGCCTGTAGTGCTTTCAGTCACAGCCCCGAGTGATCGAGGCTGCTCCTTTTTATTCTCATTAGCAGCGCCCCAGCCGATGAGGATTAATTGGCCCCAGCCGTCCCGTAATACTGACAGCTGGGAGCCAGCTGAGACGCTGTCTAATGAGAGGCGGAGATGAGGAGACATGGGCTGAGCGCCGAGATGGCGTCTCATTCCATCGTGACAATTACACAGGGTTACAAAAATAATTTTTTTGTAAGTTGTCTGTGTTCTTTCAACTGATTTAAGACAATTTTGCACTGCTGAATCTGAAAATGACATCTGTTTCTCTCAATCAGGTGCTAAGTAAAAACCTGTACTTACTTAGTACTTACTTAGTACTGTGCATGTACTTGCACAGTGCACAATGGGTGCAGTAGACGCTCCGGTCTACTGCACCCATTCTTGTGTCTTTTCTGCCTTTTTCTGTGCTCCTTCTGTGATGGACTATATTATGTTGGTGGTAGGAGCCGAGAACGAGGTCAGGTGTTGAGCAAAACACAGGTTTATTTATAGACACTCCACAATACACTAGCGTACTTGCCAGGCAGACAGGTGGCCAAGAGACTGCCCCTCCTGCTCACTGCTCTCTTATACCCTGGGTGGTGGCGGAACCGGAAAGGTGGAGCCACCACCCGTGTCTCACAACTAAAGGTCCCAAACTACAACACAATAATCTCCTCCCCTCACAAAAGCCGTAAGGGCACACATACAATTCAAACCCACCCTAAACTGGAACCCGAAACACACCCTAAGGACAATAACATAACAAAAGTGGCCTAACACAGTCATACCATCTAGCAACAATGCTCTGCACTGTGTGTGTTTATATATTTACATATTTATTCCATCTAGCTACAATGCTCAGCACTGGGTGTGTTTATATATTTATATATCTACATATTATTCCATCTAGCTACATTGCTCCGCACTGTGTGTGTTTATATACTTGCATATTTATTCCACCTAGCTGCAATGCTCCATACTGTGGGTGTTTATATATTTACATATTTATTCCATCTAGCTACAATGCTCTGCACTGTGTGTTCATATATTCATATATTTATTCCATCCAGCTACAATGCTCTGCACTGTGTGTCTGTGTGTGTGTGTATATATATACAGTATATTTTATAGTAATACGTACATATGTATATTAGCTGCTCTTGCTTGCTTGTTTTTTTCTTGCCTTCTGATTGTTGCTCTGAGTGTTGCTATCCCTGTGCTGTTGCAATCCTGGAATTTCCCCGTTGTGGGACTAATAAAGGCTTATCTTATCTTATCTTATCTTATACTAAAAAAAACTACACTAGGGGGAGACAGGTAGACTGCCTTCTCACCCCTCACAGCGAAGCAGATTATTCTGCCACTTATATACCACAATAAAACATACAACACAAAATACCGCCGTGCCTTAATCTAAACATTACATGAAATAAATCCCCCGAACGTAGGCAACCAATAAATTTGAGTGTTTTTTTAACAACTCAGAACAAAGTAAACAACAAGAATATATCCCTGGTCCCCCTTCTCTTTCCTCTGCGAACTGTCCACCCATCAGTCTGCCCCAGGGGAAGGACCACCCACCGGGCCACTGCTGGCTGATCTGACCCTGGTGCGCTTCCTCTTCACCACCACCGGGGATGTCCCTTGTTCAGGCTCAAGCCCACAAATCTCCTCCCGGGCGCACCGCAGCTCAGTTGGATGCTTCCATGAGCCATCTGATAGCTGAAGATAGGCATCCCTCCGTACTGCCACCACCTGCAGCCGCCCCTGGTGTTCTTCCATCTGATGCTTGGCCCAAATCCTCCGTGACCATGCCTCCTCCCGGGCCCTGACCACATCCGTGGCCACCAGAGGAGCCCTACTCCGCTTACAGTGTTTCTGTTTGGCACGTCGTTCTACCGTGCCAGCCGGTCCTGCCACGACTGCTTTCATTTCCGCTGTCGACCTCGCTGTTGTGACTCCATGTTTTCCGGTCCCTTTCAGCTGACATCTGGGAACAAATGGAGCCAGCCACTTGGCGCCACCCACCATCACAGATGTCCCGCTGTGCCGCCCAGTTCCCTCATCTAGGGCTACTTGGGCTCTGGCACAGGAACCCTCCTGCGATGGCCCTGGGTGGAGTTGGTCCCGCTCACTCTCCAGGGTGCCAGGCAAGTTCTCATCCCATACAGCTCCATCCACCGTTCGTGGGATCGGTCGGTCCCACAAACCACAGCCTAACCACTCCTCTCCAGTACCACTCCTGATGGCAAAGCCCAGGCCATAAAACAAATCACATCCCATAATATTCTCTCCACAAGCAGTCACGGTGAACTTCAGGTTACATACATCCGCCGACTTGTAACGAGCCGTCAGCCTCACCATTCCCACCATGGCCAATCTCCCTCCACCATAACCACAGAGTGGCGCCGGATCTCCTCCAATCCTATAATGTGGGAAAAAGTCCCTCACGGTTGCCCAATTTAACATGGAGCCCACCGCTCCCGTGTTGATCAGCAATGGCATTGTTACTCCGTCCAGCTCCACCATACAGTAGGAGCGTCCGTTGGTACTTGGGAACACAGCGTGGATAACCACGGGAGCAGGAGAATCTTCCTTGTGTTTTGGACTCCCTCGCTCCAACTTGTGGCATGCCCTGGTGAAATGATACAAGAGTCCACACTTGCAGCAGCGTTGCCCTCTCGCCGGACACTCCCTGGCCTTATAGTGGTGCTTTGTGGACCCACAACCCGAACACATGGGCATTCCCAGGACGGACCTCATCTTTACAGCATAGCGTAGCTTCCATCATCCTCCACGCAGTTGTCGCTGTCCGGGTCCACTGCCTGCGCCATCGATTGTGGAATAGACTGTCAGTGTAACACACTTTCACTGAGCTCCCGTGACAGCTTGCCTGTTGCCTCCAACTGCTGAGCTAAATTGATGGCCGTGGATAATGTTAGTTCGCCCGAGAACGTAAGCAGCTTTGACCTTGTAGCAGGGCAGATTTATGTTCTGCCAGCTGGTCGCGAACCATCTCCTCCTCCACTGATCCAAATTGACAGTCCCTGGCCAGTTGACGCAGGTCTGACACAAATCGCTGCACCGACTCGCCGGTGACGCTGTCGAAACTGAATCCTGCGAACGATGACGTTTTCAGTGGCACGAAAATGTCGCGCCAGTAGTTCCACCACTTCCTCAAAGCTATCACATTCACCCAAAGTACTCAAAATATGCTGTCCTTCCATACCCAAAATATGAACCAACAGTGCACATGCCCTCAACTTCTCCAGCCTCCCAAGGTCCAGCACCACCAAGTATGTCTGAAACGCGGCAAACCATCTCCCCCAAGGGACGGACAGCTCACCGGGAATCTCCAGAAATGGCCGGCTAGATCTTACACACGTGTACATACCTTTTATCCTCTTTGCCGAATGTAATGTCGGTGGTAGGAGCTGAGGATGAGGCCAGGTGTTGAGCGAAACACAGGTTTATTTATAGACACTCCACAATACACCAGCGTACCCGCCAGGCAGAGAGGTGGCCAAGAGACCGCCCCTCCCGCTCATTGCTCTTTTATACCCGGGTGGTGGCGGAACCGGAAAGGTGGAGCCACTACCCATGTTTCACAAATAAAGGTCCCAAACTACAACACAACAGACTAATTACTTACAGTCACCAGGAACTTATAGGTATCAGTCGCCAACTCACCTCCGACATCTCCACCACCATTCCAGTGACTACCACCACATCCCTGAAGAGATCACCTATAATTGCTACGTCCAGGACTGTTGTATTCTGACTATGACCGAATCATGGCTGAATGAATGCATTCCGGCAGCCGCTGTGGAATTACCTAGTCGAACTACACACCGTCTTGACCGCAAAGCTGATTCTGGTAAGGGAAGCGGGGGAGGGATCTGTGTTTATGTGCTTCAGACTTGGTGTCAAAACAACAGAATCATTCATAGCCACTGTTCACCGTACTCAGAGGCCATGTCCTTCCTGTGTAGGCCTTTTTATCTCCCCCACGAGCTAACGGCAGTAATTTTAACAGCCATTTACATTCCTCCTGATGCTAATGTTAGCTTAGCACTCAATTACCTCCACCACATTATCAACAGGCAGCTGAGATCACCCCAACGCAGTCCACATTATTGCAGGGGAGTTTAACAAAGCATGTTTAAAGCAGTTTAACAAAGCATTAACAAAGCATGCTTAAAGACTGTACTCCCAAATTCTACCAGCATGTTAAGTGTCCTACAAGAGGGGAACGAATACTGGATTATGTTTATAGCAATATTAAGCATGCCTACAGAGCCACCCCCCTCCCCCACCTTGGACAATCAAACCATCTCTCTCTGTTTCTGATTCCTGCCTACTCCCCCCTTAGGAAGAGTTCACCCCCAACCAAACAAACAATTAAAACCTGGCCTGAAAACACTTCTCCAGCTACAAGACTGCTTTGCCTGCACGGACTGAAGTATCTTTGAACAGCAGGACCTAGACTCCTACACTGAATCTGTCCTTTTCTACATTAAATGCTGTGTAGTAAAGGTGACAGTCACCAAATACATCCGGGTATTTCCAAACTGCAAACCCTGGATGAACAGTGAAGTCCAGGCTCTGATCAGAGCCCACAACTCAGCCTTCAGACAAAGGGACAGCTCTCTGTACAGCACTGCTAGAGCTAACCTGAGGAAGGGCAACCCCCCCTCACCTGCTCCTGGATAAAGAACTTTCTCACCAACCGCCCACAAACAGTACAGTAAATCCATGTATTTCTCCATGTGACCTTGTGACTGCATTATTTTAATTGCTTTTAATCCTAGATCAAGTTTGTTTTGGCTTAAAAATGCATGATAATTGTTAAATATACAGTGGGGCAAAAAAGTATTTAGTCAGCCACCAATTGTGCAAGTTCTCCCACTTAAAAGATGAGAGAGGTCTCCAATTTTCATCATAGGTATACCTCAACTATGAGAGACAAAATGAGAAAAAAAAAATCCAGAAAATCACATTGAATGATTTTTAATGAATTAATTGGTAGATTCCTCAGTAAAATAAGTATTTGGTCACCCACAAACAAGCAAGATTTCTGGCTCTCACAGACCTGTAACTTCTTCTTTAAGAGGCTCCTCTGTCCTCCACTCGTTACCTGTATTAATGGCACCTGTTTGAACTCGTTATCAGTATAAAAGACACCTGTCCACAACCTCAAACAGTCAGACTTGAAACTCCACTATGGCCAAGACCAAAGAGCTGTCAAAGGACACCAGAAACAAAATTGTAGACCCGCACCAGGCTAGGAAGACTGAATCTGCAATAGGTAAGCAGCTTGGTGTGAAGAAATCAACTGTGGGAGCAATTATTAGAAAATGGAAGACATACAAGACCACTGATAATCTCCCTCGATCTGGGACTCCACACAAGATCTCACCCCGTGGGGTCAAAATTATCACGAGAACGGTGAGCAAAAATCCCAGAACCACATGGAGGGACCTAGTGAATGACCTGCAGAGAGCTGGGACCAAAGTAACAAAAGCTACCATCACTAACACACTACGCCGCCAGGGACTCAAATCCTGCAGTGCCAGACGTGTCCCCCTGCTTAAGCCAGTACATGTCCAGGCCCATCTGAAGTTTGCTAGAGAGCATTTGGATGATCCAGAAGAGGATTGGGAGAATGTCATATGGTCAGATGAAACCAAAATAGAACTTTTTGGTAAAAACTCAACTTGTCGTGTTTGGAGGAGAAAGAACACCATACCTACTGTGAAGCATGGGGGTGGAAACATCATACTTTGGGGCTGTTTTTCTGCAAAGGGACCAGGACGACTGATCCGGGTAAAGGAAAGAATGAATGGGGCCATGTATCGTGAGATTTTGAGTGAAAACCTCCTTCCACCAGCAAGGGCATTGAAGATGAAACATTGCTGGGTCTTTCAGCATGACAATGATCCCAAACACACCACCCGGGCAACGAAGGAGTGGCTTCGTAAGAAGCATTTCAAGGTCCTGGAGTGGCCTAGCCAGTCTCCAGATCTCAACCCCATAGAAAATCTTTGGTGGGAGTTGAAAGTCCGTGTTGCCCAGCCACAGCCCCCAAACATCACTGCTCTAGAGGAAATCTGCATGGAGGAATGGGCCAAAATACCAGCAACAGTGTGTGAAAACCTTGTGAAAACTTACAGAAAATGTTTGTCCTCTGTCATTGCCAACAAAAGGTATATAGCAAAGTATTGAGATGAACTTCTGTTATTGACCAAATACTTATTTTACCAAGGAATTTACCAATTAATTCATTAAAAATCCTTCAATGTGATTTTCTGGATTTTTTTTTTCTTATTTTGTCTCTCATAGTTGAGGTATACCGATGATGAAAATTGGAGACCTCTCTCATCTTTTAAGTGGGAGAACTTGCACAGTTGGTGGCTAACTAGGTCCTTCCTACCAACGGCTGTCAGACTGTACAACCTAAGCAGGGCTGCTCGCAGAGATAGCAAAAAGACGTAACAAACTAATAGTTTTTTTGAATGCAAAAGATGCAATAGACTTACACAATGGTCCTCTCCGGCATACAACTAGGAACATACCGGTCGCTATGGAGGGTGAGAATATGTATGGGCACATAATCATACCATGTAGGATAACTAAATAGACGGTTATGCTGTTTCATCCCACCTAGCAACAATGCTCTGCACTGTGTGTGTTTATATATTTACATATTTATTCCATCTAGCTACAATGCTCAGCACTGGGTGCGTTTATATTTATATATCTATATATTTATTCCATCTAGCTACAATGCTCCGCACTGTGTTTTTATATATCTACATATTATTCCATCTAGCTACATTGCTCCGCACTGTGTGTGTTTATATACTTGCATATTTATTCCACCTAGCTGCAATGCTCCGTACTGTGGGTGTTTATATATTTACATATTTATTCCATCTAGCTACAATGCTCTGCACTGTGTGTTCATATATTCATATATTTATTCCATCCAGCTACAATGCTCTGCACTGTGTGTCTGTGTGTGTGTGTGTATATATATATTTTATAGTAATATGTACATATGTATATTAGCTGCTCTTGCTTGCTTGTTTTTTTTTTCTTGCCTTCTGATTGTTGCTCTGAGTGTTGCTATCCCTGTGCTGTTGCAATCCTGGAATTTCCCCATTGTGGGACTAATAAAGGCTTATCTTATCTTATCTTATCTTAACTAAATACTTTTTTACCCCACTGTATCTTATTATACCTAACTCAGTACTGTTTACCTGTTGAAATATATATTTTACGGCAAACATAACCCCATAACTACAATATGTCACCTGGCGATCAATTTTTAGCAGCTGATCACTTTTTTGCCACAACACTACCACAGACTCGAGTGCTGCTGGAGCAGGTACATTGGATGATGTCTCAACAGTCTCTCTGTGATTTTCACAGAGATCAGAGCAATTTGTTGCACAGGAAGCTAAACGTTTCTACAGACATTCTGAAGTTCTGCAACCACTGCACATTCGTGAAGCTGGGGTGACATCCCACCACTGGGAGGCTCAGTTGAAGGACCAGACCCACGGTTTGAAGCAATAATTTTGCCACAAGAGAGCCATCTGAAACACACACACATAGCATACATATTTTTTTTCCACAATATTTTTATTGAACCTTTTTACAAACATAACACAAACAATCAAACACTAACACTAAAGTAATAAAAAAATTAAAAAAAAAACTAAAACAAAAAACAAAAAACACCAACAACCACTATCAAGAACAGGTCTTCAACAATGCTCCTCTGTTTAGTCTAGGCAATCCATTACATAAGTATACATATTATACATTCACCAGTTTGGAAGTTACAAGGTCCACACACATCATTCACCTTCTTCTTCAAAAGTTATGTTTAAATTCTTTACATAATCAATGAAAGGTCTCCATATATTCTCAAACACATTTTCCTTTGATTTCAGTATGTATGTTATTCTTTCTAATGGAAGGTTTGTTAACATCTGTCTTAACCACTGAGTCACATCTGGTCTATGAGTCTTTTTCCACAGTAGTGCAATACATTTTTTGGTGTTAAGCAAACTGAGGTCTGAATGCTCTTGAATGATGAATGAATGTATGAATGCTCTTTCACTTTTTATTAAAATTATGCTTTTCTGGATACAGACCCAACAAAAACAATTTAGGATTCAATATGATTTGTTTTGAAATTATTTTTTCAATTGTTACCCTCACCTCTTCCCAAAACACTCTAATTTTCCTACATTCCCATACACAATGAAATAAGGTTCCTTTACTTTCCATACATTTTGTGCACGTATCTGGTATGTTTTCGTTATATCTATTTAATTCCACTGGTGTAACATACATCCGCATTAACCATTTAAAATGTATCAATTTAAGACGTACATTTATTGATTTGGTTTGAGCTTCTGTACAAGCCAATTCCCATTGTTCCTCTGAAATTTCAATTTGCAGGTCTTCTTTCCAATAATTTAATCTTTTCTGTGAGTTTTCACTTGAAGATAGTGTCAATGAATTATAAAACTCTGAAATAATACCCTTTCTCTTACTATCTTTCGTCAAAATTTTTTCCAAGGATGAATAAATAGGTCGAGTGAGAGCATTGTTTTGATTTGATCGACTAAAGTTCCTAAGCTGAAGATATTTTAAAAAATGTGTTCTATTAAGATTAAATTTGATCCTCAGCTCTTCAAAAGACATTATGTTATCTGAACATGACAGATATAAATCTTGAATCTTTTGAATCCCTTTTAAATTCCATACTTTAAATACAGCATCCGCTCTCCATCCATCCATCCATCCATCTTCTACCGCTTTTCCGGAGGTCCGGGTCGCGGAGGCAGCAGTTCAAGCAGAGAAGCCCAGACTTCCCTCTCCCCAGCCACCTGCTCCAGCTCTTCAGAGGGGATACCAAGGCGTTCCCAGACTAGCTGGGAGACATAGTCTCTCCACCGAGTCCTGGGTCTGCCCCGGGGTCTCCTCCCAGTGGGACGTGCCTGAAACACCTCAAGTGGGAGGCGTCCAGGAGGCATCCTAATCAGATGCCCATACCACCTCAACTGACTCCTTTCAATGTGGAGGAGCAGCGGTTCTACTCTGAGCCTCTCCCGGATGACTGAGCTCCTCACCCTATCTCTGAGGGTGAGTCCAGCAATCCTACGGAGAAAGCTCATTTCAGCCGCTTGTATCCGCGATCTCGTTCTTTCGGTCATTACCCAAAGCTCGTGACCATAGGTGAGAGTAGGAACGTAGATTGACTGGTAAATCGACAGCTTTGCCTTAGAACTAAGCTCCCTCTTCACCACAACAGACCGGTACAACGTCCGCATCACTGCAGATGCTGCTCCAATCCGTCTGTCGATCTCTCGCTCCATTTTCCCCTCACTCGTGAACAAGACCCCAAGATACTTAAACTCCTCCACTTGGGGCAGGAGCCTGTCCCCAACCCGGAGAGGACAATCCACCTTTTTCCGGCTGAGGACCATGGACTCGGACTTGGAGGTGCTGATTCTCATCCCAGCCGCTTCACACTCAGCAGCAAACCGTCCCAGCAAGAGCTGTAGGTCATTGCTGGATGAAGCCAACAGGACAACATCATCTGCAAACAACAGAGATGAGATCCTGTGGTCACCAAGCATGACACCCTCCATTCCCTGGCTGCGCCTAGAAATCCTGTCCATAAAAATTATGAACAGGACCGGTGACAAAGGGCAGCCCTGGCGGAGTCCAACACTCACTGGGAATGACTCCGACCGAGTGTTGGCAATACGAACTAAACTCTCACAACGGTCGTACAGAGACCGAATAGCTCGTAACAACAAGCCCGATACCCCATACTCCCTAAGCACCCCCCACAAAAATCCACGAGGGACGCGGTCAAATGCCTTCTCCAAGTCCACAAAACACATGTAAACTGGTTGGGCAAACTCCCACGAACCCTCAAGAATTCTCGAGAGGGTAAAGAGCTGGTCCGATGTGCCACGGCCAGGACGAAAACCACATTGCTCCTCCTGAATCCGAGGTTCGACCAACGGCCGGACTCTCCTCTCCAGTACCTTGGCATAGACCTTCCCAGGGAGGCTGAGGAGTGTGATCCCTCTAAAGTTGGAGCACACCCTCCGGTCCCCTTTTTTGAAGAGAGGAACCACCACCCCGGTTTGCCATGCCAAAGGCACTGCCCCCGACCTCCACGCAATGTTGCAGAGGCGTGTCAACCATGACAACCCAACAACATCCAGGGCCTTGAGGTACTCGGGGCGAATCTCGTCCACCCCTGGGGCCCGGCCACCAAGGAGATTTTTAACCACCTTGGCGACCTCAGCCCCTGTGATAGGCGAGTCATCCCCCTTGTCCCCAAACCCTGCTTCCTCTGTGGAAGGCGTATCAGTGGGATTGAGGAGATCCTCGAAGTATTCCTTCCACCGCCCGACGATATCCCCAGTTGAAGTCAACAGTGTCCCATCCGCACCATACACAGTGTGGACGGGGAGCTGCTTTCCCCTCCTGAGCCGCCGAACAGTTTGCCAGAATCTCTTTGAAGCCGACCGAAAGTCTTGTTCCATGGCCTCACCGAACTCCTCCCATACCCGGGTTTTTGCTTCAGCAACCACCCGAGCTGCACTCCGCTTGGCCTGCCGGTACACCTCAGCTGCTTCGGGAGTCCCACAAGCCAACCAAGCTTGATAGGACTCCTTCTTCAGCTTAATGGCCCCCCTCACCACTGGTGTCCACCACTTGGTTCGGGGGTTGCCACCACGAGATGCACCGACCACCTTGCGGCCGCAGCTCTGGGCCGCCGCTTCAACAACAGAGGTGGAGAACATGGCCCATTCAGACTCCATGTCTCCAGACTCCCTCGGAATGTGGTTGAAGTTCTTCCGGAGGTGGGAGTTGAAGACCTCCCGGACAGGGGCCTCAGCCAGACGCTCCCAGCACACCCTCACTATACGTTTGGGTCTACCAGGTCTGAATGGCTTCCTCTCCTGCCATCGGATCCAACTCACCACCAGGTGGTGATCAGTTGACAGCTCTGCACCTCTCTTTACTCAGGTGTCCAAGACATACGGTCGCAGGTCTGATGATACGATAACAAAATCGATCATCGACCTGCGGCCTAGGGTGTCCTGGTGCCAGGTGCACATATGGACACCCTTATGCTTGAACATGGTGTTCGTTATGGACAGACTGTGGTTAGCACAGAAGTCCAATAACTGAACACCACTCGGGTTCAGATCGGGCAGGCTGTTCCTCCCAATCACCCCCCTCCAGGTTTCACTGTCGTTGCCCACGTGCGCATTGAAGTCCCCCAGTAGGACAATGGAGTCTCCAGGAGGAGCACCCTCCAGCACCCCAGTCACAGACTCCAAAAAGGGTGGGTACTCTGAAACATCATTTGGTGCATAGGCACAAATGATGGTCAGGACCCGTTTCCCAACCCGAAGGCGCAGGGAAGCAACCCTTTCGTCCACCGGGGAAAACTCCAATATAGAGGCAGCAAGGTGGGGCGATACAAGAATACCTACCCCTGCTCGTCGCCTCTTGCCCGGGGCAACTCCAGAAAAGGCCAAGCTCCAGCCCCTCTCCAGGAGACTGGTTCCGGAACCGGAGCTGTGTGTTGAGGTGAGGCCGACTATATCTAGCCGGTATCGCTCAATCTCGTACACCAGCTCAGGCTCCTTCCCCACCAGAGAGGTGACATTCCACGTACCAAAAGCCAGTTTAGATCCATCCCCCTCATGGATCGTCACCTTATCGTGGTGGGGGAGTTTGCGTGCCCCAGTGATCCCAGGAGCTATGTTGTCCGGGGCAATTTGCCTCTGATAGGGTCTCCCAAGACAAACTGGTCCTGGGTGAAGGGCCAGACTAAGAACGATCCAACAGACTCTCATGAATTGTATATCAAGGATTCAGTGTACCCCGCCCGGTATGGGGTTACCGGGGCCCCACCCTGGAGCCAGGCCTGGGGGAGGGGCTCGAAGGCTAGCGTCTGGTGGCCGGGTTTCCACCCATGGGACCCGGCCGGGCTCAGCCCGAAGGAGTTACATGGGTCCGCCCTCCAGTAGGTTCACCACCTGCAGGAGGGATCATGGAAGTCCGGTGCTATGTGGATTAGGTGGCAGTCAAAGGCGGAGTCAAAGGCGGCATCCGCTCTCCCTGGTTTAAAATATTGATTACCCCATATTGGGCTAAATTGTGACAGTAAGTGTGGTTCTTTTAAATATTTTGTGGTTTCACACCATATTTTGATCATATGCTTTACAAATGGATTTTTAACTTGTTTCTGTAATTTTTTTGCCGAGTCTGAGTATATGAATATGGGAAGAGGTAAAGGTAAATTGTATGATTCCATTTCAGTCCAGTGAGGGAGATCATTTGATGAAAAATAATATGTCATAGACCTCAGTTGTGCTGACCAGTAATACAACATAAAGTTTGGACATTTCAGACCTCCACGATCAAATGGTAAATATAGTAAGGACAGACGTAATCTAGCCTTCCTGTTGTTCCATATAAATTCCACTAACTTTTTTTTAATTCTTGAGAATAGATCTGAAGGTAGTGGCAAAGGAATGTATTGAAATAAATAAAGTATTTTAGGTCAGATATTACTTTTAAATATACTGATTCTCCCTATCATCGACATTGGTAGTGACATCCATCTCTGAATTAACTCATTAATGTCTGTCATTAAGGCTTCATAGTTGGTACTGGCGACTAATTCTAGCTTAGGCACAGTTTGAATTCCTAAATATTTAAACTGATTTACAACATTGAATTGATTTACCTCAGAAGCTGGGTGATTTCTCTGGGTCTCATTTAGCATTAATATTGAAGATTTAGTTTTATTTATTTTATATCCTGATATTTCCCCAAAATTCTTTATTAAATTCAACAAGGTCGGGATTGATTTTTTAAGATTCGACATAAACAAAATTATGTCATCGGCATACAGGGAGATTTTATGTTCTGTTGGTCCAACTTTAATTCCATATATTTGTGGATATAAACGTACTGCCATCGCTAAAGGTTCAATTGCCATAGTAAACAATAAAGGTGAAAGTGGACAGCCTTGTCGACATCCTCTATTGATCTTTATTGATTTTGAGATATTGCTGTTTGTTAGGATTTCTGCTGTAGCATTATTGTATATTATCTGAACCCATTTTATGAAATTATTTCCAAGTCCAAACCTTTGTAAAACTTCAAAAAGAAAGGGCCATTCGAGCCTATCAAAGGCCTTTTTGGCGTCCAATGATAGGAGAGCTGTATCCGGTGCTTCTTTATTAGAATAAATAATATTAAATAGTCTTCTTACATTATTGAAGCCTTGTCTTCCCTTTATAAAGCCGTTCTGATCTCGGTTAATAATATTTGGTAATATTTCTTGTAGTCGTCTTGCTAAAATTTTGCAGATTATCTTAAGGTCAGCATTTAATAGACTTATTGGTCTCATATTTTCACATTTATTAGATGGTTTACCTGGTTTTGGCAACAGTATAATTAAGGCATTATTCATGTATAGTGGTAAATTACTATTTTGAAATGCTTCTAAAACCATTTCCAAAAAAGGTTTTATTAATTTATTCTTAAATTTTTTATAAAGGTCAACTGGAAGACCATCTGGTCCTGCACTTTTTCCTGATTTCATATTATCAATGGCTAGCCCAACTTCTTCTTGACTAATTTTAGACTCCAGTATCTCCCTGTTTTCATTTGGAATACACGGTATAGATAGTCCATCCAAAAACCCTTTTAGTTTTGTTAAGTCAGTTTCATTTTTTGTATCATATAATTTTTCATAGTAATCTCTAAAGGCTCTATTAATTTCTAAAGGATCTACAGCTACCTGTCCGTTACTTATAATACTGGTGATTGGTGTTTTAAATTCTAATTGTTTAATCTGCCATGCCAATAATTTTCCCGATTTTTCACCTTATTCATAAAAAGATTACTTCAATCTTAGAAGACTCGAGGCAGCTCTATTTGCTGATTTTTTTGTCATATTCAGCTCTCAGAATCAGTAATTCATTCTCTAACTTTGGGTCACTTCCTGCATACACTTTTTCTTGAAGAATTTTTAGTTTATGTTCCAATTGGACTCTCTCCTCTCGAGTCTTCTTAGATTTTGAACCTGTATAACTAATAATATGTCCCCTAATAAAAGCTTTGAAAGCCTCCCACTTTATACATGCTGATGTTTGTGTAGTATTGATATCAGAGAACTCATCTGTTTTTCTATGTACTTAACAAATTCCTCATCCTGAAGCCATTTATGCTGAAATTGCCACCTACCTGGTTCCTTTGTCAATTTCTTATCTACATATATGAGACAACAAGGTGCATGATCAGAGATCACAATATTATCATAAAAGCAGTTTTGAATCTTGGACCTTAATTCTGTGGAGATCAAAAAATAGTCAATATGTGAGAATGTCTTATAGGTATTAGAATAACAAGAGTAGGCTTTAACTTGTGGTTTCATTTCTCTCCATATATCTAGCAATCTCAATTCTTTCATAAAATGCTTAATGATCATCCTGCATCCATTGTGCGTACAGTCCAGTTGATCTATCTATATCGGGATTCAATGTACAATTAAAATCCCCTGTTATTATATGTTGTCCTGTAAGTGATGATAAGATAAGAAATTAGCAAAGAACTTTTGATCATCTATATTGGGACCGTATAAGTTCACCAGATTTATATTTTCTAATAACAAAGATCCTTGAATAATTAGATATCTTCCAAATTTGTCTCCAATTACATTTTTCACTTGAAATGGAACTGATTTATGTATGAGAGTCATAACTCCCCTGGCTCGGGATGAAAATGATGAGGTGAATACACTTCCTTGCCATCTACTCCTAATTCTTTTTACATCTTCCTCTATTAGATGAGTTTCTTGTAAAAACACAATTTTTGAACCTATGTCTTTTATTTTATTCATAACTTGTTTAAGTTTTTTTAATTTTTGTAGACCTCTGCAATTCCATGAAGTTAAATTAAGATTAACGCTTTGGTCTATGATCAATAGGGAGGTTGGGATTACCTGGCAATATAAACATACTCACACAGAAGCAAAAACATGAGTGGTTGAACATTCATCCTACAAACTACACACAAACAAATTCCCCCTTCCCACATTTGTGGTGATCCCCCCAAAATCAAAAAAAAAAAAAATCTGTCTCCCGATATAGCCATCGACCGCTCCACACCTACGAGGATCAGCCTGACATGGTTAGGGACCCAGGAGACAGACACTGACATGAGCAGATAGTGACAATAATCTTTATTTGATAGTGAGTGAGTGTAATGCGAGTGTGAGTGCGATGATATCGTTCTGGTCACTGGAGCTGAGTGACCTGGACGGAGACCCGGCAACCCTGGAACAGATAAGCAGAGACAAATTACTAATGCTCCACACTAGCAAAGAGCTGCAGATAACAAGGCTTACTTGATAGCAGCACTGGCTTGGCTCTGCTGAGTTCCAGCGGCCGTGCAGCGTGGAGGTGAAGGTGTCCGTGATCGTGCTGGGGTTTCCACCCGTGGCTGTGACAGTGACAATCCTGACGATGACGCCGGCTGTGATTCCACAGACCGGGATGACGCTGATCCTGACGATGACGCCGGCTGTGACTCCACAGACCGGGATGACGACGATGCAGACAAAGACGAGGTTAGTGACTCCACAGAAAGTGGCAATGATGATACAGCTGATGCTGATGACAGTGATTCCACTGATAACGTTGGCCAATACTCCTGTAACTGATACAATAACAGTTCTGGTAATTGAGGAGCAAGACGTACCGGTAGACGTGGTGGTAGCGAGCCGCTACGAGGACGTGTTGGCGTTACCCCGTCAGCTGGGGACGCAGGTCCGCCGCCAAGGAGGTCCACCTGTGCACAGGGGTATAAGTTTGGAGTTGAGTAACAAATGATGCGCTTACTTGCTTGTCGCTGGGAAGAGTTCCTGGATGAAGCAAGTGAAGCTCCTGACGAGACAAACGAGGTTCCAGACGAGACAGACAAAGTTCCTGACGAGACAGACAAAGTTCTTGACGAGACAGACAAAGTTCCAGACGAGACAAGAGATATTCTTGACGAGACCAGAGAGCGGAGTTCAGGCTCATTCTCCGTTGAGGAAGACAGACGACTCCATGCCGGGCTGTCAGCGACACTGGCTTTTAACAGCCGTTGATTCACACCTGTTGGTCTGTGCGCAGCTGGAGCTAATGACGCCAATGACGGCCCAGAGGCCGCCATGACAGTACTCCCCCCTCTAGCAGTGCCTCCAGGCACCTGCCCAATCCTACCTGGATTCGCCCGATGAAAATCGCGAATCAGCTGTTTATCCAAGATCAACGCTGGGTGAATCCAAGAGTGATCCTCCGGTCCAAAGCCCTCCCAGTCCACAAAATACTGAAGACCACGGCCCCGCCTGCGGACATCCAGGATAGCAGTCACCCCCCAGGCCGGATGGCCATCGATCATCCTCGGGGGCGCGGGAGCCGCTGGAGCAGGACACAGGGGATCCAAGACGTATGGTTTGACCTGGGAGACATGAAAAGTGGGGCAGATACGCATCGAAGAGGGGAGAGACAAGCACACAGACACAGGGTTAATAATACAATTAATAGTGTAAGGGCCAATGAAGCGCTTAGTGAGCTTCCGTTTTTCGGCCGGTACACCAATATTCCGGGTTGACAACCAGACCTTCTGACCCACCTTATAGTCTGGGGCGGGTCTCCTATGCCGGTTGGCCACCTGGATATTACGTTGGGTAGTCTTCAGCAGGGCTTGGCGGGCGAGGAGCCAAACTCGCCGGCAGCGCTTGATGTGCGCCTGCACTGAAGGAACTGCTACCTCCTTTTCCTCCTCCGGGAACAGCAGAGGGTCAAATCCGAAAGATGCCTTAAATGGAGAGACACCCGTAGCCGTGGAGATCGTAGTGTTGTGAGCATACTCAATCCATGGAAGGAACTTGCTCCAGGAGGATGAGCAGGAGGAGATCACACAGCGTAGGGCGGCCTCAAGCTCCTGATTAGCCCGCTCACACTGGCCATTGCTCTGAAGGTGATAACCAGAGGAGAGGCTGGCTGTGGCTCCCAGTGCCGCGCAGAAGGCCTTCCAAACCTGGGATACAAACTGAGGTCCCCGATCTGACACAATGTCAGCAGGGATGCCATGAAGGCGGACCACATGTTGCACAAGAAGGTCCGCAGTTTCCAGAGCCGAAGGCAAACCCCGAAGTGGCACAAAATGGGCTGCCTTTGAAAACCGATCCACGATGGTCAAAACCGTGGTGTAGTCATCTGAGGTAGGCAAACCAGTCACAAAGTCCATAGCTACGTGAGACCAGGGACGTGAAGGAACCGGCAAGGGGTGTAGCAAGGCCGCCGGGGGAGATGACGTCGTCTTCCCGGTGGCGCACTGAGCGCAGGCCTGGATGTAATTAACAACGTCCTTCCGTAACCCTGGCCACCAGAAGATCCTTTGGAGGAGATCCACGGTCCGACCCACTCCAGGATGACAAGCCAACTTGGAAGCGTGACCCCACTCAATCACCTTGTCCCGGATAGCGCGTGGAACAAACAAGCACCCCCCCCCTCCCCCCGGGGTCCGGCTCGGTCTTCTGAGCCTGGCGAACCGTCTTGCAGATTCCCCAGGACAGGGCGCCCACGACGCAGGAAGGCGGCAAGATAGGGGTCTCCTGGTCCTCAGAGGATGGTGTGTCAAATTGCCGTGAGAGAGCATCCGGCTTACCGTTCTTACTTCCCGGCCGATACGTGATGGAGAAGTTAAAACGGCCGAAGAAGAGAGACCAGCGAGCCTGGCGTGCATTCAGGCGCTTCGCCGTCCTGAGGTAATCCAGGTTACGATGATCCGTCCAAACCACGAATGGCTGAGCAGCCCCCTCCAGCCAATGTCTCCATTCCTCCAAGGCGAGTTTTACTGCCAGTAACTCCCTGTCTCCGATGCTGTAATTCCTCTCTGCAGGAGTGAGACGGTGAGAGAAATAAGCACAAGGGCGAATCTTACCGTCCTCAGGAGACCGTTGGGAGAGTGCCGCTCCAACTCCTGAATCAGAAGCATCCACCTCCACCAAGCACTGCAGCTCCGGATCCACCTGAGTAAGGACTCGGGCCGAGGCGAACTCCCTCTTGAGTCTTTCAAAAGCTTCAGCTGCCTCCTTACTCCAACAAAACGGGATCTTAGGGGAGGTAAGAGCAGTCAGGGGACGGGCAATATTGCCAAAATTAGGCACGAACCTCCTATAAAAATTAACAAACCCCAGGAACCCTTGAAGCTGCTTTCTGGAGGTGGGTGCAGGCCAATCCACAACCGCCTTGACCTTGGCCGGGTCAGGGAGCACCTGGTTCCGAGCTATAATAAACCCAAGGAAGGAGGTTTGATCAGTGTGGAACTCACATTTTTCAGCCTTCACGAACAGTTGATTCTCCAGGAGGCGCTGCAGTACCCTGCGCACATGCACTCGATGTTCCTCTAGTGTGCGGGAGAAAATGAGAATATCGTCGAGATAAACAAAAACAAACGAGTTCAGAAAATCCCGTAGAACATCATTTATCAGTCGTTGGAAGACGGCTGGAGCGTTAGTTAACCCAAACGGCATTACCAGGTACTCAAAATGTCCGCTGGGGGTCCAAAAAGCCGTCTTCCACTCATCTCCTTCCCTTATGCGCACTAGATGGTAGGCATTCTTAAGGTCCAGTTTAGTAAACCAGGACGCCCCCTGGAGAGAGTCAAAAGCAGTGTTCAAAGGCAGGGTATATTTGTCTTTCACAGTTATTTCATTCAGTCCCCGGAAATTGATACAGGGACGTAGAGAACCGTCTTTCTTTCCAACAAAAAAAAATCCAGCACCTACTGCCGAAGACGACGGGCGGATGATACCAGAAGCCAAGGACTCCTTAATATATGTGTCCATAGCCTCGCGCTCCGGGGCTGACAGGCTGTACAGGCGGCTAGCAGGTAGAGGGGCCCCAGCCTTCAGGTTGATCGCGCAGTCATAAGGACGATGAGGGGGTAAGGACAACGCCCGAGACTTGCTAAATACTAGCCCCAAATCGTGATAGACCTCTGGCACCTTGGACAAGTCCGGTGGCGATGAATCAGGCAGAGGCACCTTGACGGATGGGGCGCATGCCGCCGATTGAAGGCAGGCACTAAGGCAGAACGTACTCCATGCCGTTATTCTCCCAGCTTGCCAATCAATGGTGGGGTTATGTAGGCGCAGCCAGGGGTACCCCAAAATAACAGGCGAAGAAGAAACGGGCAGAACAAGAAACTGAATTTCCTCCCTGTGATTTCCTGATACAATAACTGACACGGGAACCGTCTGATGAGCAATAGTAGTCAAAGACGCTTTAGACAAGGTGATCAGTTTGACAGGGGGATCTAGAGTCTGACAGCTAAGGCCCATCTGGGTTGCCAGGTCTCTAGAAATAAAATTTTGCTCAGCTCCAGAATCTACTAACGCTAATGTGGAGTGTTCTGTATGTAAATGGATGAGTCTAAGAGGTAATCGACAACAAGTGAGGGGTTCTTCAGAGTTATTGCCCGTGAATCCCCCTACTGTGATCCACGGGCCTTCCCTTTTTAACTTATTGGGACATTCAAAAACCCCATGTGACTCTTTCCCACAATAGAAACAAAGGCCCTGATCCCTGCGGCGTTGTTTCTCAGCTGCTGACACTTTAGATCGGCCAATGATCATAGTTTCCTGAACCGGAAGTTCCTCTGACGCAGATAGAGCGGGAGGAGGAGAGTTGGGGAGGTGAGGGTGGGGTTTAACCGAACGGGAAGTAGAACGCCGTTCAGCCGCCCGCTCCCTTAATCTGCTATCAAGACTAACCGCTAGGGCAATCAAATCCCGCAAATTGTCCGGTTTATCTCGTGCCGCTAACTCATCCTTCAACTCATCGTTAAGACTACGTAGAAAAATACCACATAATGATGGCTCCCCCCACCCAATCTCTGCAGCCAGGACCCGGAAGTCAATAGCGTAGTCAGCAGCTGATCTTTTTCCCTGTTGTAAGCTCAGCAATCGTTCTGTCAACACCTCACCTCTATCCGTATGATCAAACACAGACAAAAATTCATTCACAAACTCCTGATAAGTAAGCAAGGAATAGCTTGGTTTCGCTATTATAGAATATGCCCAGTCCAAAGCTCTTCCTGTTAACAAATTTATGACGTAGCCAATCCGGCTAGAATCAAGAGTGAAATCCCCCGGAACGCGAAGAAAAACTGACTCACACTGTAATATGAATCCACGAGCTTCCCCGAGTTTTCCGCTGAACCGGGCAGGGGTGGGAAGACGAGGAGATGTTAGCTTGCCCAGATGCTAAGCCCACAGAGGCAGAACTGTCTGCGGTGGGGGGAAACGTCTGGTGTCCCTCCAGACGATCCAGCCGACCATTTATTACAGTTAGCTGATTTAAGACTACTGTCTGTTGGTGTACAAATAAATCTACCCGGGCGCTAAGAGTGTTAATTTGGCGCGACAGTGAGCTGTCCGCTGGGTCATCGTGATGGAGTTGTACTGACATGGTTAGGGACCCAGGAGACAGACACTGACACGAGCAGATAGTGACAATAATCTTTATTTGATAGTGAGTGAGTGTAATGCGAGTGTGACTGCGATGATATCGTTCTGGTCACTGGAGCTGAGCGACCTGGACGGAGACCCGGCAACCCTGGAACAGATAAGCAGAGACAAATTACTAATGCTCCACACTAGCAAAGAGCTGCAGATAACAAGGCTTACTTGATAGCAGCACTGGCTTGGCTCTGCTGAGTTCCAGCGGCCGTGCAGCGTGGAGGTGAAGGTGTCCGTGACTGTGCTGGGGTTTCCACCCGTGGCTGTGACAGTGACAATCCTGACGATGACGCTGGCTGTGATTCCACAGACTGGGATGAGGCTGATCCTGACGATGACGCCGGCTGTGACTCCACAGACCAGGATGACGATGATGCAGACAAAGACGAGGTTAGTGACTCCACAGAAAGTGGCAATGATGATACAGCTGATGCTGATGCTGATGACAGTGATTCCACTGATAACGTTGGCCAATACTCCTGTAACTGATACAATAACAGTTCTGGTAATTGAGGAGCAAGACGTACCGGTAGACGTGGTGGTAGCGAGCTGCTACGAGGACGTGTTGGCGTTACCCCGTCAGCTGGGGACGCAGGTCCGCTGCCAAGGAGGTCCACCTGTGCACAGGGGTATAAGTTTGGAGTTGAGTAACAAATGGTGCGCTTACTTGCTTGTCGCTGGGAAGAGTTCCTGGATGAAGCAAGTGAAGCTCCTGACGAGACAAACGAGGTTCCAGACGAGACAGACAAAGTTCCTGACGAGACAGACAAAGTTCTTGACGAGACAGACAAAGTTCCAGACGAGACAAGAGATATTCTTGACGAGACCAGAGAGCGGAGTTCAGGCTCATTCTCCGTTGAGGAAGACAGACGACTCCGTGCCGGGCTGTCAGCGACACTGGCTTTTAACAGCCGTTGATTCACACCTGTTGGTCTGTGCGCAGCTGGAGCTAATGACGCCAATGACGGCCCAGAGGCCGCCATGACACAGCCAAAGCCACTCCTTCTTCATCCTCCCAATCACCCTAACTCTACTGCTTTAAATGACGTAACATTAACTCTCTTCTGTAGATTTCCAACTTAACTCCAAAATTTTATAGCAACTTTGTACATCATAGGTTTTTTTTTTATTTATTTTTTTTATTTTTTAATATGTAATACAATCTATACTTTGTAAACTTGCTATATGCTTCAGATCAGTCAGATGCCTGTGCAAATGCTTAAATATTCTACCTTATATTTTATTCATGCTTAGCTCCCACCAGTCTCTTCTTGGATCTTCTTGATGAACTCCTGCGCCTCCTCAGGGGTCTTGAAGATGTGTGTTCTGCCCCCATACGTGGCCAACAGTCTTGCAGGGTGAATTACACCATGACGAATCCCAAGGTTGCGCAGTTCTTTACGGACGGGGTCAAACTGCTTCCTCAACCGTTGAATTCCTGTGGCCAAATCTAGGTAGAACTGCACCTGTTGATCCTGGTAACTAATTTCTCCTTTGGCTCGCGTCGCATTGAAGATCTTCATCCTGTCTCTGTAGCTGAGGAACTTCATAATTAGGGTCCTCGGTGCTGCCTTATTATCTCTCTGTGGTCCAATTCGGTGGGCGCTTTCTAATACAACTGATGATTGCAGCTCCACGTTGTTCAGCGCTTCTGGAATCCACTTTTCCAAAAAGGAACATGGGTCCCGACCCTCGGTTCCCTCCGGTAGACCCACCAGCCTCAGGCTGTTCCATCTCGACCGGGACTCCAAGTCCAGGACATTATCTTCCAGACAATTTTTTTTTTTCCCAAAGTGCGCACCTTTAATTGAAGGCCGGCGACGTCATCCTCAGCACTGGAAACACGAAGCTCCACCTGCGCCATTCGTTCCACACAGTCACCCAATTCTTTTCTCATTCCTTCCAACGCTGCCATAATCCCATCAAATTTAGCGGAAAAGTATGCTCTCATTGAGCTAATAGCAGCGAGCACTGCACCTGTGCCGTTGCCCGCAGTCACCGCACCGCTGCTAGCTTCCTCCGCCATATCTGGAGCTTTATTTGCTCCGTCACGGACGTGAAAGTCCGTTAATTTGGACTGTTTCGGCGGTTCAATTTTTCCTCTACCTGATTTTCCAGCCTTAGGCTTCACCGACATATCCTCGCCCAAACGCTGGGATAGGTTCTGTCCCAAATGAGAGAGTTATTTGCTGATTTTTTTTCTCTAGGAGCAGAGCAGAGTGATACGTGTCTTTCTTACGTGGCCGCCATAACCGGAAGTTAGCATACATATTTTAATACCTAATAGCGATAACTTGCCGTGATTAAAATGTAGTACGGGGGACTTATTAATGACTGTAGCAAACTAGCATTAGGAATCATTAGCTTACCTTCATATGTGATCTAGTTCGTAGCCTCACGTCTTCGGCTTTATACTGCTCCATGGCTTCATAAACACTCCAGTGCTTTTCCAGAGTGTTTCGTTGCACCACCTGCAGCCTTCTCTGGCTCTCCTTTTTTGCCTTTACTCTGACAAAAAGCCAGCGAGCAGCAGGCTTGCCTTGATATCCTCCAGCTTGTGTTTTGCTTGTCACATAGGAAAGATGTCACGGGAGTGTCGGGCTGCCTTGCCATAAAGATCCCACCCACTTGAGGTGGTATTCAGCTGTAACGGAAAACAAACCACGCCATGTCGAACTGAATAGAGTAGAGTCGAGGCAAGGCGAGTTGGGCTAAGTAGGTACTAGTGGAAAAGGGGCTATACAGTCAGACTCGGCCCCCACCACTCCTCCAGACTGTCCCTCAGCACCGGCTCCTCCCAAGGCTGCATGCTAAGCCCTCTACTGTACTCCCTGTACACCTTTGACTGTATTCCAACCCACCCAACCACCTTTATTGTGAAATATGTGGATGACACCACCTTGGTTGGGCTCATCATCGATGATGATGAGAAGGCATACAGGGCGGAGGTAGAGAATCTGCTGCTGTGGTGTCAAGCAAACAACCTGAAACTGAATGTTCATAAAACCAAAGAAGCCATTCAGGATGGTGGTCCTGTCTGTTCTTCTTCAGGAAGAACAGACAGGACCACCCCCACCCCCCCATAAATGGCAACCGCGTGGAAAACGTCCCCGCCTTCAGGTTCCTGGGCACCCACATCTCCTCTGACCTCTCCTGGACTGTCAACACCAAGGCCCTGGTGAAGAAAGCCCAGCAGTGGCTACACTTCCTCCGTGTCCTCAGGAAGCACAACCTGGACCAGAAGCTGCTGCTGGCCTTCTATCACTGCTCAGTGGAGAGCATGCTTGCCTACTGCCTGGGCATGTGGTACACTGGCTCCATGGCCGAGAACAGGAAGGCTGTGCAGAGGGTCATCAACACCGCCCAAAAAATTATTGGTAGCCCTCTGCCCTCCCTGGAGGACATCTCCAGAGCCTCCTGTCTCAGAAGGATCAAGGCCATCACAGGAGACCCCTCACATCCCACCTACCACCTGTTTGACCTGCTTCCATCTGGACGACGGTTCAAATCAATCAAGTCCCACACCTTCAGAGTGACAGTTTCTTCCCGTGGGCCATCCGAACTACAAACAGTCAGAGGCCCACCCTCCCTCTCCCTCTGAACGTTCACATGCACAGAACTAAGGACCTTTTTAATTATCACTATTACTCACCTGTCTTTGCACTTCTCACTTTCATGTATATTGACCCATCCATGAAGTCACTACTGTACATATTTTCCATAATCCTTGGGCCATTTTACTCAATTATGTGTTCTGCACTCCGCACTCTTTTGTACATAGTTCCACCCGCGAAGCCACTGCTGTACCTGTGTGTATACCAAAGAGCTATTTGTTATTTTTACTTTAATTTTTATTTCAGTTGTATGGCTAATTGTGTGTTCTGTAACTGTTTTAGTTCAAATTCTTCTCACTAACTTTTTTGCGCAGTAGCCTGGTGGAGCACCTTCAATTTCATTGTGCTGTACAACTGTACAATGACAATAAAGCCTATTCTATTCTATTCTATTCTATTTGACTTTTTGCAGTGTAGTTATGTTTTCTAGCTCACAGCTGCATTATTTCTCCAAGAGAAACAAAAATGAGGCTGTAGTGGCTCAGGAGGTAGAGCAGGTTGCCCAGTAACCAGAGGGTTGGTGGTTCAAATCCCACTCCCCCCACCTTGCTGTTGTGTCCTTGGGCAAGACACTTTACCCACCTTGCCTCCAGTGTGTTCATGGTTCATGACACAGGTGTAAGAATGTGTATAAATGTTTGGTAGTGGTCGGAGAGGCCGTTGGCATGGATTGGCAGCCATGTTTCCGTCAGTCTGCCCCAGGGCAGCTGTGGCTGCAGAGGTAGCTTACCACTATCATTGTTTGTGGAGTGAATTAATAATGGACTCACTGTAAAGTGTCTTTGGGTGTCATGAAAAGCGCTATGTAAATGCAATCCATTATTGAAAACATGGCTATTACACATTTTTAAACTGTGATTCTGTTGGGGGGGCTACAAAACCTCTCAGCCCCGGGGCCTAACGGCAAGTTAAGGTGGCCCTACCAATAGATGCAGTTCAGAAGGTTAGGAGGAGCTGAAGTATGTACAGAGGGAGCTAAGGAGGAAGATCAGAGAGGGGAAGGACAGCAACAGAAAGAAGATGGAGGACAAGCTGCAATAGAGTGATGTCTGTGGTGTCTGGAGATGCCTCAAAACCATCTCTGGGCACCAAAATACCTCCTCCCAGGCCACAGGGGGTAGGGAGTGGGTGAACAACCTGAAACTGTTTTTAACAGGTTTGACCAACTGTCCTCTTTTGCTCCTGCCCACCAACCACTGCTGCCTCCACCTTCATCTAGTCCCGCTGTCGATGGCCCTCCCCCCACCCCCCTCGTACATCCCCCACTGTTTTTCCCCTCGCAGACCCAACATCCCCCCTTCCCAGCACACAGCCCCCCTGCCCCAACCTGACTCTCACTAAGACCCAGCTGAGAGCTGAGCTGAAGAAGATCAAGGCAAGGAAGGCTGCAGGTCCGGACAGTATCCGCTCGAGCCTGAAGCTGGGGAGGATACCACAACTGTGGAAAACATTCTGTGTGGTACCTGTACCGAAGACCCCACACCCCAAGGACCTGAACAGCTACAGACTAGTGGCCCTCACATCACAACTAATGGAGACCCTGGAGAGGCTGCTCCTCGCCCACCTCTGCCCCCTGGTGGGATCTGTGATGGATCCACTTCAGTTTGCCTACCAGCATGGCATCGGGGTGGAGGATGCAGTGATCTTCCTCCTACATCGTTTCCTGTCCCACCTGGGAGCACTGTAAGGATCATGTTCTTTGATTTCTCCAGTGCTTTCAACACCATCAAACCAGTGATCCTGAGGGACAAGCTTCTGTGCGCAGGGGTGGACCAGCACCTGTCATCATGGATCCTGGACTACCTCACAAACCGACCACAGTTTGTGAGAACCCATGACTGTGTGTCTGATACCATCATCTGCAGTACAGGGGCCCCCCAGGGAACAATTCTGGATCCCTTCCTGTTCACCCTGTACACTGCTGACTTTTCACACAACACACCACACTGCCATCGACTGAAGTTCTCTGACAACTCTGTGATCGTTGGCCTGATCGCTGATGAAAAAGGCTCATCAGTGACTCTACCCTTTCCGGCAGCTAAAAAAGGCAGGTCTTCCCACTCAGCTCCTCACCACTTTTTACAGAGGCACCCTGGAATCTGACCTTTCATATGGCCTGACTACCTGGTTTGGGAATTGCACAGCTTTAGAGAAGCACCAGCTGAATAGGGTTGTAAAAATAGCCAGTAAGATCATCGTTGTTCCCCTCCTCTCCTTGGAGGAGATTTACAATAAATGCTGTGCTAACAGGGCTGTTAACATCATTAAAGACTGCTACCATCCTTCCCACAGTTTGTTTTCTCGTCTGCCCTCAGGGAAGAGGTACAGGTGTCTTCAGGCCAGGACAGCCAGAATGTTGAACAGTTTTTTTTTTTTCCACATGCAGTCAGGATTATAAATGGACTGTGCCCTATTCCCCTGCCAACTGCTTTTCCTACCTCTCACCTCTGCTAAACTTTTATATGTATTCTGTTTGGTTGGTCTGACCATAGTGTTTAACTGATATGTTATTGTTGTATTTTATTTTTTATGCTGTTGTTTTTAAACTTATTCTCTGTGTATATTGTGGTACTGTGTTATGCTGGGGATCATCATTTCTTTTTTATGTGCATGCACATACTAATTGACAATAAAGAAATCTTGAATCTTGAATCTTGATGGGGATGATGCAGAGCACAGAGGACTTATCCAGGACTTTGTGGACGGGTGCCTGTGGAACTGCCTCCAGATCAATACAAGAAAAACCAAGGAACTGGTGGTGGACTGCCACAGGCAAGGACAACCCCCACAGCACCAGTAAACATCCATGGAACAGACATTGAGACGGTGACATCTTACAAGTGCCTGGGTTTTCACCTGAACAATAACTGGTCACACAACACTAACATGCTCTACAAGAAGGGGCAGCGCAGGCTGTTCCTCCTGAGGAGACTCAGGCCTTTTGGCTTGCAAAGGGCACTCCTGAAGACCTTCTACGATTCAGTGGTGGCATTAGCCATCACATTTGGAGTGGTCTACTGGGGCAGTGGCATCACGGCAGCAGACAGGAAGAGACTCAACAGGCTGATCAAAAAAGCTAGCTCTGTTCTGGGGCAACACCTCAACCCAGTGGAGGAAATAGGAAAGAGGAGGATGGTGGCTAAGCTGTCATCTCTGCTGGAGTCCGAGTCCCACCCCATGCGGAACATGCTGAACACACTGAGGAGCTCATTTAGCGGTAGGCTGTGCCTGACATACCGCACGGCTCAGGAGACGCACACACACAGGCTTAGAGTAGTTCAAAGAGTTTATTAACAACAGGAGTGAATGAGTGCGTGTCTGCGGGATGTAAATGTGTTGGTGATGGTGTCTGCTCCAGGCACAGAGGCAGGTGACCGTACAGCCGAGCAACCCTATGGAGAGAGCACAGGGAGAGGGTGACGGGCATACACCAACACAGGAGGAATTTATGGCGAGAGAAGGACTTACTTGGTGGGTCAGGACAGCTGGCACAACAAGGGGGTGAAGCCCGGAAGACAGCCACCTGGAGAGCTCCGTGCAGCAGCGAGGATTGGGCGATGGAGAGGAGATGTCCGCCGCTGGGAAATCCACCTGTGCACAGGGGAGAAGACTGAAGAGAAAAGGTAAGCGATCTTCTTACCAAAATGGTTACGCTGAAGGGAAGTATGCTCACAACGGTGAGGGACGAAGTCTGACGGCTTCAGGCCGAGCCTCCGGGCGAGACGGCCTTTATCCCTCGCCGCTGATGATTGGCAGGTGCGTGAGCAGGTGGCGCCGCTGATGAATGGCGCGGCGTGACAGTACTCCCCCCTCTAGCAGCGCCTCCTGGCGATGGCTTATCCGGGTGCGCTCGGTGGAAGTCCGCGATGAGCGATGGGTCCAACACAAACGACGGGGGCACCCATTGCCGATGCTCGGGCCCATAGCCCTCCCAGTCCACCAGGTATTGCAACCCACGGCCTCGGCGCCGGGAGTCCAGGATGGAGGAGACGGACCAGGCCGGATGGCCACCAACCATCCGGGGCGCGGGTTGCGCTGCAGGAGGAGGGCAAAGGGGGTCAGTGACTGCCAGTTTCACCCTCGACACATGGAAAGTGGGATGGATGCGGAGGGAGGGGGGGATAGCCACGCGCACAGCCACCGGGTTGATGATCCGGGTGACGGGAAAGGGACCCATGAATCGCTGTGCCAGCTTCCTCCTCTCGCCTTTTAATGTGACGTCCTGGGTAGACACATACACGAGTTGCCCAACTCTGTACGCCGGGGCAGGTCTTCTGTGCCGGTCCGCCACGGTCCTGTTGCGCTCCGCTGTGCGTAAAAGCGCATGACGCGCGGCAGCCCAGGTGGAGCGGAACTGCCTAAGGTGCGCCCTAACGGAGGGGACAGTCACCTCGTTCTCCTGCGCTGGAAACAGCGGGGGGTCGTAACCCAGGGACGCCTTGAAGGGGGACATCCCCGTTGCAGAAGAGCGGGCGGTGTTGTGGGCATACTCCACCCAGGCGAGATGGTTGCTCCAGGACGTCGGCTTGGATCTGGTAACACAGCGGAGCGCAGCCTCCAGCTCCTGATTGGTCCTCTCACACTGCCCGTTAGACTGGGGGTGATGGCCGGAGGAGAGGCTCACCTTGGCTCCGATGGCGTTACAGAAGGATCTCCAAACCTCGGACGAAAATTGGGGGCCCCGGTCCGAGACCACGTCCACCGGAATCCCGTGCAGCCTGACCACGTGTTGGACGAGGAGGCCCGCCGTCTCCAGGGCAGTAGGGAGACCCCGCAGGGGAATGAAGTGCGCCGCCTTGGAGAAACGGTCCACAATGGTCAGGACGGTGTCAAAGGAGTTGGAAACGGGGAGTCCGGTGACGAAGTCCAGTGCGATGTGCGACCAGGGCCTGCCGGGGACGGGCAGAGGCTGGAGCAGACCCGCTGGGGGGGGCATTTCCCGACTTGCTGGTGGCACAGATTGGGCAAGCCCGGGCGTAGCGGGCTGCATCCCTCCGCAGGCCTGGCCACCAAAAGGACCGCTGGAGGAGGCTGATCATCCGAGAGGTGCCGGGATGACAGGTGAGCCGGGAGGTGTGGAGCCAGTGGATGACCTCTCCTCGGACCGCAGATGGGACGAACAGTCTTCCCTCCGGTCCGCCGCCAGGATCAGGTTCCACCTCCTGCGCCTTCCGGATCTTGTCTTCAATGTCCCAAGAGATGGCACCGAGGACGCACGACCTGGGCAGGATAGTGTGGGGCGTCTCCTCAGCCTCCACGGGGGTGAACTGCCTAGAGAGGGCGTCAGGCAGGCCGTTTTTGGAGCCCGGCCTGAAGGTGATCGAGAAGCGGAACCTGGCGAAGAACAAAGACCAGCGCGCCTGGCGGGCATTCAGGCGCTTGGCAGATCGTAAATACTCTAAGTTCTTGTGGTCCGTCAGGACCACAAACGGCAGGTCCGCCCCCTCTAGCCAGTGGCGCCACTCCTGTAAGGCGAGTTTAATGGCCAGGAGCTCTCTGTCCCCCACATCGTAGTTCCTCTCCGCCGGGGACAGGCGCCGGGAGAAGAAGGCGCACGGCCGCTTGGCGCCATCGTCAGGTGACCGCTGGGATAACACTGCTCCCACTCCCGTGTCCGATGCGTCCACCTCCACAATGCACTGCAGCGCGGGGTCGACCTGGCGAAGGACCCGGGAGGAGGAGAACTCCGCCTTCAGCGCCCTAAAGGCAGCAGCGACCTCTTCAGTCCACCGGAACGGGACCTTCGGGGACGTGAGGCGGGTCAGCGGTCCGACGATCGAGCTGAAATTTGGGACAAAGCGGCGGTAAAAATTGGCGAAGCCAACAAACTGTTGCACCTGCTTCCGGGATGCGGGAGTAGGCCACTCCACCACCGCCTTCACCTTCTCTGGGTCTGGGAGCACCTGATCTTGAGCGATGATGAATCCCAGGAAGGATGTGGTCCTAGCGTAGAATTCGCATTTCTCAGCCTTCACGTACAGACGATTCTCCAGCAGTCTTTGGAGGACCCGCCTCACATGGACCTGGTGCTCGTCCCTGGACCTGGAGAAGATAAGGATGTCATCCAGGTAGACGAACACAAAAAGGCCGATGAAATCCCGGAGGACGTCATTAATGAGGCGCTGAAAGACGGCAGGAGCGTTGGTCAGCCCGAACGGCATGACGAGATACTCAAAGTGGCCGTTCGGGGTACGGAAGGCTGTCTTCCATTCATCTCCCTCCCGGATCCGGACGAGGTGGTAAGCGCTGCGTAAATCCAGCTTGGTAAACCAGGTCGCCCCCTGGAGGGAGTGAAAGGCAGTGTCCATGAGGGGCAGGGTGTAACGGTCCCTCTCAGTGATGTCATTCAGCGCTCGGTAGTCTATGCAGGGGCGGAGGGATCCGTCCTTTTTCCCGACAAAGAAAAACCCCGCCCCCACGGGTGACGACGATGGGCGAATAATCCCAGCGCTCAGAGATTCCTTTAGGTATGTATTCATGGTCTCCTTCTCCGGCGCCGACAGGCTGTAGAGCCGACCAGATGGCAGGGGAGCCCCCTGGCGGAGGTTGATGGCACAGTCATATGGTCGATGCGGGGGAAGAGACATAGCTTTCGATTTGCTAAATACCATACCCAGGTCGTGAAATTCTGGAGGCACCAGTGACAGGTCCGGAGGTGCTGTATCCGCCACAGGGGGAGCCGCGGATGGGGAGCAGGCAGCGGACTGAAGGCAGGTGCCCATACAGAAGGTACTCCATGCCGATACCCCAGCGGACCTCCAGTCCAGGACAGGGTTGTGGAGGCGTAGCCAGGGATACCCCAGGATGACGGGCGACACAGAGTTGGGCAGGACGTAAAATACCATCTCCTCCCGGTGGTTCCCTGAGATGATGACTGGGACAGGCATGGTCTGGTGAGAAACTCTCCCAAGGGAGGCACGGGAGAGATGGACCAGGGAGATGGGGTGTTTTAATGCCTGACAGCGGATGCCCAATCGGGTTGCCAGGCCTTGTGAAATGAAGCTGCCCTCTGCGCCCGAATCCACCAGTGCGTGGGTGAGGTGCCCAGTGGGATTGTGGCAAAAACGGATGGGCAGCTTTAATTGGGTGAGAGAGTCTAACCGGTTGGGATCCGCGAGGCTCCCTACAGCGATTCGCGGACCCCGCCGACTGGCTTTCCGCGGGCAACGCTCCACAGTGTGTTGGTCACCTCCGCAATACATGCAGAGGCCCAACTCACGGCGGCGTTGTTTCTCCGCAGGGGAAAGCTTGGTCCAGCCCGTCACCATCGGCTCCGACTCCTCGGGGCACAATGCTGGCGGCGCCGCCAGGGGGCGAGCTTGGAACAGGTGCGGCGAGACTCCACGAGGGCGAGAAGAAGAAGACTTCCGCCCCGAGGAGCGCTCGCGCAGCCTGTTATCCAAACTTATCGCTAAGGATGTCAGCTCCGCTAGCGTCCCAGGGATATCCCGTCCAGCCAGTTCATCCCTCAGATCACTATTGAGGCTGCGGAGGAACAGGCCACAGAGGGAGCGATCCTCCCAGCCCAATTCCTCCGCCGCTACCCGGAAGTCGACCGAGTAGTCCGCTGCCGACCGGCCTCCCTGCTGGAGAGCGAGGAGCCGATCGACCTGGACCGTCTCGGTTTGAGAATGGTCAAAGACCTCCAGGAAGCGCCTCACGAACTGGTCATAGGTGAGGGTGGCATAACTGGGCCTCGCCATTACGGCGTAGGTCCAAGTTAACGCACGCCCCTCCAGAAGATTCCCTATGTAACCAATCCGACTGTGATCCGAGGGAAAATCTCCGGGCACACGGTGGAACACGGACTCACACTGCATAATGAACCCCCGCGCTCCGCCGAGCTTACCGCTAAAGCGGGCGGGGGTCGGAATCGGTGTGAGCCGAACCGGTGCCACTGGAGCCGGCTGGACGGCCGCTGGAACAGCAGGAGCCGCGCCACCCTGGCGAGCCGGGGGGAACGGCTGTTGAGGATCCAAGCGGCCCAACCGGTTAGTTAAATTCAATAATTGATTAAAGATCACCTGTTGTTGATAAGCTATTTGATCCACTCTAGCCTCGAGAGTGGAAAACCGGTGTGCGAGCCCGCCGTCCGCCGAGCCGCTCTGCTGAAGCCGTACTGACATACCGCACGGCTCAGGAGACGCACACACACAGGCTTAGAGTAGTTCAAAGAGTTTATTAACAACAGGAGTGAATGAGTGCGTGTCTGCGGGATGTAAATGTGTTGGTGATGGTGTCTGCTCCAGGCACAGAGGCAGGTGACCGTACAGCCGAGCAACCCTATGGAGAGAGCACAGGGAGAGGGTGACGGGCATACACCAACACAGGAGGAATTTATGGCGAGAGAAGGACTTACTTGGTGGGTCAGGACAGCTGGCACAACAAGGGGGTGAAGCCCGGAAGACAGCCACCTGGAGAGCTCCGTGCAGCAGCGAGGATTGGGCGATGGAGAGGAGATGTCCGCCGCTGGGAAATCCACCTGTGCACAGGGGAGAAGACTGAAGAGAAAAGGTAAGCGATCTTCTTACCAAAATGGTTACGCTGAAGGGAAGTATGCTCACAACGGTGAGGGACGAAGTCTGACGGCTTCAGGCCGAGCCTCCGGGCGAGACGGCCTTTATCCCTCGCCGCTGATGATTGGCAGGTGCGTGAGCAGGTGGCGCCGCTGATGAATGGCGCGGCGTGACAGTGCCATCCTTGGTGCACAATGGAGAGGTTCGGCAGGTTCCTCCTACCTACGGCTGTCAGACTTTATAACCTAACTAGGGCTGCTCGTAGAGGTCGTATTAAATGTACTAAACATAACAACTTTGCACAATAGAGATTGTCCCCTCCAATATACACCTAGGACAATAACAGTCATTATTGAGGGTGGCAACAACACTTGATTCAAATGCGAAATATACTGTCTGGGTACATATTCATATTCTGCAGGGTAATTTAACAAACCGCAATGCTGTTTATACCATCTAGCTGCAATGCTCCTGCACTGTGTATATAACTGTGTACATATTCATTTACTGCTTTGGCAAACCAGTTCTTATCTTATTATCTTATTTACTGTTGCTTTGAGTGCTGCTATCCTTTTGCTGCTGCAGTCCTGGAATTTCTCCATTGTGGGACTAATAAAGGCTTATCTTATCTTATCTTATCTTATCTTATCTTATCTTATCTTATTTTACACAATTTTTTAGTTAGTGACTCCTTTAAATGGTAAAATGGGAAATAGCGTTCACTTGTATAGCGCTTTTTCTCATCTCTAAATGACCAAAGCGCTTTTACAGATCCTGCTATCCACCCACTCACACACTGATGGTGGCGGATGCGCCATACACAGGTGCTAGCCTGATCCACCAGGAGCAACTGGGGGTTCAGTGTCTTGCTTAAGGACACTTTGACATGCAGACTGCAGACAGAGCAGGAATCAAACCCCTGACCCTCCAATGAACAAAAAAGGAACACTGGATCATGTTTATAGCAACATTAAGCATGCCTACAGAGCCACACCCCTCCCTCACCTGGCCCCTCACCTTTGACAATCAGACCATCTCTCCCTGCGTCTAATACCTGCTTACATCCCCCTTAGGAAGAGTTCCCCAGCAACCAAACAAACAATTAAAACCTGGCCTGAAAATGCTCTCCTCCAGCTACAGGACTGCTTTAGTTGCACAGACTGGAACATCTTTGAACAGCAGGAACTGGACTCCTACACCCAGTCTGTCCTCTTCTATATTAAATGCTGTGTAGAAAATGTGACAGTTTGTTGATTTAGTGTCCCTCAGCCTTCAGACAGAGGGACAGCTCTCTGTACAGCACTGCCAGAGCCAACCTGAGAAGAGGCAAAAAACATGCTAGAACATCTACAGGAGGAAGGTGGAGGGCTTCCTCACAGACAACAACCCCAGACATCCAGGCCCTCACCAACTACAAGGGCCAGGGCCTCCTAAGATCGGACAGCAGCCTCACTCTGGCAGAGGAGCTTAACAGCTTCTTTGCCCGGTTTAAGCACACCCCAACTCGCTCCCCCTCCCCTCTCTCTCTCTGCAGGTGCATGAGGTGAGGAGGTAACTGAGAGCAGTGAACCCCCACAGAGCTGCTGGTCCTGATGACATCCCAGGAGCAGTGGTCAAAGCATGTGCTGACCAGTTGGCAGAGATCCTCACCAAGCTGTTCAACCTCTCTCTGAAGCATGCCATCATCCCCTCCTGGCTCAAGGACTCCACCATCATCCCCAACCCCAAAAAGTCCCCAATTGACAGCCTGAATGACTACAGATCCATAGAACTCATGTCTGTAGTCATGAAGTGTTTTGAGAGACTGGTGTCCAGGCACATCAGGAAATGTCTTCCCCCCTCCTTCGACCCCCACCAGTTCACCTACAGGAAGAACTGGTCTACAGAAGACGCCATCGCCACCACACTCCACAGAGTGCTGAGCCACAAGGAGAACCTAAGGAGCTACGTGAGGATACTCTTTGTGGACAACAGCTCAGCTTTCAAGACCATCATCCCGGACATCCTGATCAATAAACTGCACCTCCTCCTGACCCCCCCCAACCCCACACACACCTACTCCTGAATAAAAAACTTTTTCACCAACTGCCCACAAACAGTCAGACTCAGCACCCACCACTCCTCCACACTGTCCCTCAGCACTGGCTCCCCCCAGGACTGTGTGCTAAGCCCCCTACTGTACTCCATGTATACCTTTGACTGCATTCCAACCCACCCAACCTCAGTCCTTGTGAAGTACGGGGATGATACTACCTTGGTTGGGCTCCTCACTGACGACGATGAGAAGGCATACAGGGTGGCGGTAGAGAATCTGTTGCTGTAGTGCCAAGCAAACAACCTGAAACTGAATGTCCAAAAAAGCAAAGAAGTCATACTGGACTTCAGAATGAACAGACAGGACCACCTTCCCCTCCTCATAAATGGCAACCGTGTAGAAACCATCCCCACCTTCAGGTTCCTGGGCAACCACATCTCCTCTGACCTCTCCTGAACTGTCAGTACCAAGGCTGTGGTGAAGAAAGCCCAGCAGCGGTTGCACTTCCTCCGTGTCCTGAGGAAGCACAACCTGGACCAGAAGCTGCTGCTGGCCTTCTACCGCTGCTCAGTGGAGAGCGTGCTTACCTACTGCCTAGGTGTGTGGTACGCCAGCTCCACGGCCGAGAACAGGAAGGCTGTGCAGAGAGTCATCAACACCGGCCAAACAATCATCGGCAGCCCTCTGTCATCCCTGGAGGACATCTCCAGATCCTCCTGTCTCAGAAGGATCAAGGTCATCACAGGAGACCTCTCACATCCTGCCCACCACCTGTTTGACCTGCTGTCCTCTGGACAACGGTTCAGATCAATCAGGTCCCACACCTCCAGACTGACAACCAGTTTCTTCCCCTGGGCCATCCAAACTGCAAGCAGTCAGAGGCCCCTCCCCCTCCCTCCGAACACACACATGCACAGAACTGAGGACCTTTTTAATTATCACAATAGCACACCTGTCTTTGCACTCCACACTTTCATGTATATTGACCCATCCGTGAAACCACTACTATTTTTTTTTTTTGTATTTTGTATACCTTATTGATCCCCAGAAGGCAATTCAGCACATTCACCTGAATGGATGAGGCAGCCATGGTACAGCGCCAATCCCTTCACCATTCACACACACTTTCACACCTAGGGCCACTTTAGAGTCTCCAATAAACTTAATTTGCATGTTTTTGGCCTGTGGGAGGAAACCGGAGTACCCAGGGTAAACCCACACAGATACGGGGAAAGCATACAAACTCCATACAGGAAATACTATGTATATTTTCCATAATCCTTGGGCCATTTTACTCAATTGTGTGTTCAACTGTGTGTTCTGCACTCCGCACTCTTATGTACCGTACCTCACAAAAGTGAGTACACCCCTCACATTTTTGTAAATATTTTATTATATCTTTTCATGGGACAGCACTGAAGATATGACACTTTGATACAATGTAAAGTAGTCAGTGTACAGCTTTTATAACAGTGTAAATTTGCTGTCCCCTCAAAATAACTCAACACACAGCAATTAATGTCTAAACTGCTGGCAACAAAAGTGAGTACATCCCTAAGTGAAAATGTCCAAATTGTGCCCAATTAGACATTTTTCCTCCCTGGTTTCATGTGAATCGTTAGTGTTACAAGGTCTCAGGTGTCAATGGGGAGCAGGTGTGTTAAATTTGGTGTTATCGTCCTCACACTCTCTCATACTGGTCACTGGAAGTTCAACATGGCACCTCATGGCAAAGAACTCTCTGAGGAGCTGGGAAAAAAGAACTGCTGCTCTACACAAAGATGGCCTAGGCTATAAGAAGATTGCCAACACCCTGAAACTGAGCTGCAGCACGGTGGCCAAGACCATACAATGGTTAAACAAGACAGGTTCCGCTCAGAACAGGCCTCGCCATGGTCGACCAAAGAAGTTGAGTGCATGTGTTCAGTGTCATATCCAGAGGTTGTCCTTTGAAAATAGACATATGAGTGCTGCCAGCACTGCTGCAAAGATTGAAGGGGTGGGGGGTCAGCCTGTCAGTGCTCAGACCATATGCCGAACACTGCATCAAACTGGGCAGCATGGCTGTCATTCCAAAAGGAAGCCCCTTTTAAAGATGATGCACAAGAAAGCCCGCAAACAGTTTGTTGAAGACGAGCAGACTAAGGACATGGATTACTGGAACTATGTCCTTTGGTCTGATGAAACCAAGATAAACGTATTTGGTTCAGATGGTGTCAAGCTTGTGTGGTGGCAACCAGGTGAGGAGTACAAAAACAAGTGTGTCTTGCCAACAGTCAAGCATGGTGGCGGGGGTGTCATGGTTTGGGGCTGCATGAGTGCTGCCGGCACTGGGGAGCTACAGTTCATTGAGGGAACCATGAATGTCAACATGTACTGTAACATACTGAAGCCGAGCATGATCCGCAGGACAGTATTCCAACATGATAACCACTCCAAACACGCCTCCAATATGACCACTGCTTTGCTAAAGAAACTGAGGGTAACAGAAGGTGGAGGAGCACATGTGAAGCTCTAGTGAACTCCATGCCCAAGAGTGTTAAGGCAGTGCTGGAAAATGATGGTGCCCACACAAAATATTGACACTTTGGGCACAATTTGGACATTCTCACTTTGGGGTGTACTCACTTTGTTGCCAGCGGTTTAGACATTAATGGCTGTGCATTATTTTGAGGGGAAAGCAAATTTACACTGTTGTACAAGCTGTACACTGACTACTTTACATTGTGTCAAAGTATCATATCTTCAGTGTTGTCCCATGAAAATAGATAATAAAATATTTACAAAAATGTGAGGTGTGTACTCACTTTTGTGAGCTACTGAACATAGTTCCATCCATAAAGCCACTACCATACCTGTGCATATTTCCATAATCCTGGGCTATTTTTATTTCAGTTGTGTGTTTAATCATGTGTTCTGTAACCATGTTTTATCTAATCCTTCTCTCTTACTTTATTGCAGTAGCCTGGTGGGGCACCCACAATGTTGTTGTACCGTACAACTATACAATGACAATAAAACCTATTCTATTCTATTCTATTCTATTCTATTCTAAACCTTATGCAGATTTAACCCCTGATAAGACCATATCATAATGAGAAAAAACCTGAATATGTTAACAGGAGTATTCCACTACTAGCCAGGATTGTCAAAAAACGGCCGTTACACGGGCAGTAGAAGACACCAGATGCTCACTGTGGGTTTTGCACATTTATTAACATAAAGACAAACACTACACGAAACACTAAACTCACATATAATGAGAAGAGGGTGCTGGAGGAGAGCAGGGCTTACGACCAGGAGGGCGGAGAACAGCCTGGAGAAAATACAGACTGGGGTGCTTGGGTTACGCCAGGGAAAAGAGACAGCCTCAGCCGGAGCACACCCAAGGAGAAGCAGGGCTCACGGCTGAAGGAATTTGGAAAGGAATAATTTACCTGGTCGGAGCTCTCCCATTCCCCTCTATGGCAACCACAATAATGCTCAGCATCTAGCAGCAAACTACTGAGGAATGAAACAGCAGGACACGGCAATGGGGCAATGTTGTCGTGCCCTTAAATAGTGAAAAGACTAGATGATACATGAGTGACAGGTGTGAATGCATGAGTAAGAACGTAACATAATCATTGACAACTGTGCAGCCCTTGAAACAAGGTTTGACAGCTGGAAGCTGCACAGCACTGTCAAAGTAAAAGCACAAAACCGGAAACTAAATAATAATACAAGAATAGGACAAAACAACCCCCAGATGTAAATAATACTATAAGTACAAAATGACACAATAAATAGACAGGACAATAAGAACGAAACTAAGAATACAGACAACTCATAACTACACAGGAGCCAAATACAGCAGACAAAATAAACAAACAAACAAACAAATAGAAAAAGACTAAACTTAAACTGAGGACTGGGCACGGCCCCTGCCCGTGCCCGGGATCATGACAGTGCCCCTCCTTCAAGGGGAGGAACCCAGACACACCATGGGCAACATCAAAAAAGGAAAAGAACCCCCCCCCCACAAAGAAGACCCCCCCCCCAACAAAAAAACAACCCACCCCGAGTGGGAGGAGGGGGAACCCAGGCACGGAGGGACCAAAACAAAACAAGAAAAAAAAAACACTCATGACCCACAACCCTAACAAATATGATAGCACAGACTCACGGACCCCTGGATAGTAGCTAAGGCAGTTCGGGCAGAGCACGTGCTGAAGCAAATCGGGTGGCCTCCCTGCACTCCAGGACCACCCAAGTAGAAGGAACAGTCCATCGGGTGGCCTTCCAAAGTTCCAAATCCACCCAAGCAGATGATGAGGCTTGTCAGGTGGTCTTCCCCCATCCCTGAGCCAATGGGCCGCAGGGCACTACCCGCACCCTCCTGGGGGCAGCAGCTGAAACTCGTGCCCGTTACTGATCACAGGGACTGAGGGGTAGACACCAACTGAGGCGGATGGCTGATCAGCAAAGAGCCCAGACGAAGTGTCAGCTGACCAGCGAAGAAACCCAGCAAAGAGGGCTACCAACCAGGATAGCTGCCCAGCGAGAGGACCAGGTGAGGAGAGTGACTGCTCAGCGGGGATCTCTGATGAAGATGGGGAGCTCACAATGTCCTCAGCCGACAGTGGAGAACCCTCAACGACCTCAGACAGAGGCGGAGGCAAAGCACCCACAGTGGGCTCTGACGGAGGCGAAGCACCCACGGTGGGCTTGGACGGAGGCGGAGCACCCACAGTGGCCACGGATGGAGGCGGAGCACCCACGGTGGCCTCGAACAGAGGCGGAGTGCCCACGGTGGCCTCGGATGGAGGCGGAACACCCACGGAGACCTCGGGCAGAGGGGGAGCACCCACGGAAACCTAAGGCAGAAGCAGAGCACCCACGGAGACCTTGGGTGGAGAGGACGGACCCACGGAGACCTCTGGTGGAGAAGGAGGACTCACAGAAACCTCAGGCAAAGGTAGAGGACCTACGCCGACCTCAGGCAGAGATGGAGGATGACCATCAGCGAACCCAGCCGAGGACTCGAGCAGAGGAGAAGAAACGTGCACCGGGTTACTACCACTGGCAGCAGTGGAACCCGGTGAGGAGAATTCAGGAATAACCAGTGGCTGCGACTGGTTCTCTTCTCCCAGAGCTAAGCAAAATTTCTCTAATACTGATAATGGGAAGACAAAGAAGAGAACTTGCCTTAGCTTGAGCTCCACCCCCATCCAGGACTCTGGTGACTCTGGCTGGGATGTCTCAACTCCATTTCTCTGGTGCTTCCACCCCAGTTCAGCCACCTCACACGGGGAGGAAGAGAAAAACACCGGAACATAGTTACCGGCAGTGGTGGAGCTTGGCGAGGAGAATTCGGGAGGAGAGGACATCTGCAGCTGGTTCTCCTCACCATGAACCAGACAAGATTTCTCTAGATCTGCAGGTGTTAAAACAGAACAGAGTACTTGCCTAGACTTGAGCTCCACTGCCGCCCAGGACTCCAGCAACTCTGCTGTGATGACCCCAGCAGCAGGCATGATGGTGGATGCAACCCAAGGATCCCCAGGTGTGGCAACCAATGCAGGTGGAACTCCCAGCGTGTCGGCTGAAGCTGGAGGTTGCCTCACCGATGATGCCGGCTCCTGTGCTGCTGAAACCAGGGCACACTCTCCTGTCAGCTCAGATTTCAGGATGCAGGTAGCATTCTACTCCCATCCGGGGTGTGGCTGCGGGGCTGACACTGATGACGAACATCAGTGATATGTTTGTCCATCTCCATAGCGCTGAGGAAAAGAGACAACCTCAGCTGGAGCACACCCGAGGAGAAGCAGGGCTCACGGCTGAAGGAATTTGGAAAGGAATAATTTGCCTGGTCAGAGCTCTCCCGTTCCCCTCTACAGCAACCACAATAATGCTCAGCGTCTAGCAGAGAACTACTGAGGAATGAAACAGTAGGACACGACAACGGAGGAACGTTGTCATGCCCTTAAATAGTGAAAAGACTGGATGATACATGAGTGACAGGTGTGGATACATGAGTAGGAATGTAACATAATCATTGACAGCTGTGCAGCCCTTGAAACAAGGTTTGACAGTTGGAAGCTGCACAGCACTGTCAAAGTAAAAGCACAAAACCAGAAACTAAATAGTAATACAAGAATAGGACAACACAATCCCCAGATGTAAATAATACTATAAGTACAAAATGATGCAATAAGTGGACAGGATAATAAGAATGAAACTAAGAATGCAGACAACTCATAACTACACAGGAACCAAATACAGCAGACAGGATAAACAAAGAAACAAAGAAACAGAAAAAGACTAAACTTAAACTGAGGACTGGGCACGGCCCCCACCCATGCCCAGGATCATGACAAGGATATTGTGACAAATAGACACGTTATCCTGGTTTCTGAACATCCTTTGTTAACAAAGTTCACTTGATGCACCATTAGACTCAGCTGTATAGAAACCAAAGTGAAAGTCACATTCTGAAGATGATCACAACCAGGATAATATAAATAAGTCGCATGCAAGGACATGCACAAGTATAGCCTACTGTTGCCTGGGCAACAGCCCATTTGTCTGAGCTGCCCTCCAGAGGGAAATATATATATACGATCCATGACGAGCCCCTCATGTATTGTCACCTTATCGTGGTGGGGGGTTTGTGTGCCCCAGTGATCCCAGGAGCTATGTTGTCCGGGGAAATTTGCCTCTGATAGGGTCACCCACGACAAACTGGTCCTGGATGAAGGGCCAGACTAAGAACGATCCAACAGACTCTCATGATAAATTCTAGATCAAGGATTCAGCGTACCCCGCCCGGTATGGGGTTACCGGGGCCCCACCCTGGAGCCAGGCCTGGGGGAGGGGCTCGATGGCTAGCGTCTGGTGGCCGGGTTTCCACCCATGGGAGCCGAAGGAGTTACATGGGTCCACCCTCCAGAGGGCTCACCACCTGCAGGAGGGATCATGGGGGTCCAGTGCTATGTGGATTAGGTGGCGGTCAAAGGCGGAGACCTTGGGGAACTGATCCCAAGCTTTCTAAACTGGCTTTTTGGTATATATACACTACCGTTCAAAAGTTTGGGGTCACCCAGACAATTATTTTGTGTTTTCCATGAAAAGTCACACTTATTTACCACCATGAGTTGTAAAATGAATAGAAAATATAGTCAAGACATTGACAAGGTTAGAAATAATGATTTGTATTTGAAATAATAATTTTTTCCTTCAAACTTTGCTTTCGTCAAAGAATCCTCCATTTGCAGCAATTACAGCATTGCAGACCTAACATGATTGCACAAGGGTTTTCCAATCATCCATTAGCCTTCTGACACAATGAGCAAACACATTGTACCATTAGAACACTGGAGTGATAGTTGCTGGAAATGGGCCTCTATACACCTATGCAGATATTGCACCAAAAACCAGACATTTGCAGCTAGAATAGTCATTTACCACATTAGCAATGTAGAGAGTGTATTTCTGATTAGTTTAAAGTTATCTTCATTGAAAAAAGTGCTTTGCTTTTCAAAAATAAGGAAATTTCTAAGTGACCCCAAACTTTTGAACGGTAGTGTATATATATATTGTGGAGGAAAAAATAAGTGCAGGCGGACACGGCAAGCTGAAGGTTAAAGGTGTTTTATTCCTCCATCACGAGACTCACTCAGCGCTGTGTCTGTGCGCTGTGAGTGAGTTCTGAATGTGTTGTCTAAGAGTGATACAGTGAGCTTTGAGTGAGCACATTTATATCGACAAGAGAGCATGCATGGCACATTTACATAACAGTCAAGAGAGAATGCATGGCACCTTTACATCACAGTCAAGAGAGAATGCATGGCACATTTCCATAACAGTCACATATATCAATTGCTTGATTACTGGCGCCGGAATTCCTCTCTTTGCTCCGGGGCTGTATGACAATAGGACAAAAGAGAATGTAAGGCATTGTTCTGATTGTTCTGTTTCCTGCTCAAGCTGAGTGCTCTGACTGTCCAAATAGATTGTGGTGGGTCACCCCACACCACTCCCCCCAGAGCGCTCAGCAGGGGAATGAGACAGCGATCGGCCGACTTTGGAAGCGAGGTGCAGGAAAAGCTCTGTGCAGGAGGAGGTGGAGGGGGGTGGGGGTAAGCGAGTGCCGGCCCGGGACGGCAAAGTTGTTCGGGCCACGCAAAAATTACATGTGGATCCGCGATGGTGAGGGACTTTCCCGTTAAACGTGGCGGACATCCACAGCGGCTGTGAGAAGAAGAAAAAGTTGTCTCTGACTCCTCTCGAAGCTCAGTCCTGCGAGGATGCGTAGCAGCTGTGAGAAAGAACAGACACTGGAGCTGTGTGAGGGACTTGGCGGGCTGGCTTTAGGTGCGGGCGCAGCCCTAAAGCCATCGGGGACAGCAGACGGCTGAATTCCCATTGTGCGCCGTGGCTGAGACCCATACAAAGTCCTGTGTGCGGGCTGCGTGTCTGCTTCAGGTGCATGGACAGCCCTGAAGGTTCCGAGGGTGGCGATCAGCCGTGTTTCTCGGGCATGTGCAGCGGCGGAGGACGATGGCCGTCTGTGGAGCCGGATAGTCCCTGGTGCGTGGCACGCACCTGGCGCTGTGACCACATAGCTGAAAGTTGCGCTGTCTTTGTAACCCCACGGTGTGCGTGCGGGGCCTCTGTGCGTGGAAGGTCCGCTGTCGAGAGGTTAGTCAGGGTCAGGGAGCTTGATGGAAATCAGCGCAGTTGGCGCCGATGGTCTTCCCTGTTCAGGCTGTTGCTGTCGTTGTCTCGTGTCGGGTCATGGTGCGTTCTGGTCCATGCGCTGCGTTCTCCGTCCGGCCCTGGAGGTCGCCATCGTGGAGAGAGGACAAGGCGTGCGCGCTCCCGTGTGGATGCGAAGGATGTGGGCGATTCTCTGTCTCTGGGATCCACAGCGCGGTGAGAGGGAGCAGACGATCATTGTCCCTCGGCAGGTCCCAGTGTGGAGGTCCAAAACATCAGGCGAAGGTCGCACCGTGCTGCTTTCTGAGGCTTTCCCGGTCATGGATGATCTCCAGGGTATTCGCCTGGTGTTCCATTCTGCGTCAAGGGTCACTAGTGTGGAGGAAAAAATAGTCCACAGCGCGGCAGAAGGGAGAGACAGTCCATTCACATCAGGTCACCAGTGTGGAGGAAAAAATAAATGCAGGCGGACACGGCAAGCTGAAGGTTAAAGGTGTTTTATTCCTCCATCACGAGACTCACACAGCGCCCTGACTGTGCGCTGTGAGTGAGCTCTGAATGCGTTGTCTAAGAGCGATACAGTGAGCTTTGAGTGAGCACATTTATACCGACAAGAGAGCATGCATGGCACCTTTACATCACAGTCAAGAGAGAATGCATGGCACATTTACATAACAGTCACACATATCAATTGCTTGATTACTGGCGCCGGAATTCCTCTCTTTGCTCCGGGGCTGTATTACAATAGGACAAAAGAGAATGTAAGGCACATTTACATATTGATCTCAGTCCATACATATCAATCCCGTGATTGTTCTGTTTCCTGCTCAAGCTGAGTGCTCTGACTGTCCAAGTAGATTGTGGTGGGTCACCCCACAATACACACACACACACACACACACACACACACACACACACACACACACACATACAGTATATACATACATACATACAGTATACATACAGTAACACACACACACATACGTATATATATATATAATATTGTGGGGAGTCAGGTGATGTAGCATCTCAGGCAGAGACAGTGAATAAACATGGGAGAACAATACCCAGGGGGTTCCTGGGGATATAGCAGGAAGGAGTCAGGGACATAGGGGGTTGAATGCAATGTATTGTAAATGTCATGCTGTGTGATGAGAAATGCCATGAAACCTGTGAAGAGGGAGTTGGGAAAAAGAGGAGAGCTTGCTGAAAGGATTCAGTCTGTTCTGTGCTTGTGAGATGTGAAGTGTGTAATAAACCGTCTGTCCATGAATCTGCCTCTTTATTCACACACTCCACACTGGTGACCCTAGACGAATTATGGAACACGAGGCAAGAACCCCGGAGCCGGCCCGGTCGGGAAACCCCAGCGACGCAGCAGCCATCCCACAGACAGCCCGGACTGGAACCCCCAGCAACGTGTGTGCGGTTTCAGTCAAGCTACCGGACTTTTGGCAGCACAACCCGCGCTCTTGGTTCCACCACACCGAGGCCCAGTTCGCCCTCCGGGGAGTAACGGCAGACGACACCAAGTTCTACCATGTGGTAGCAGCGCTGGACGCTCGCATAGCCCAGCAGGTAGCGAGCCTGCTCAATCAGCCTCCAGCCCGCAACAAATACGAGGTGCTCAAGGCTGCGCTGACCCGGCGCTACACGCTCTCGGAATGTGAGAGAGTGGAGAGGTTCCTGGGGCGGACCGAGTTAGGAGATGGTTCGGCTGTCGACCTGATGGAGAAGATGCTGGTGTTAATGGGCACGGACAACAGGCACTTTCTGTTTTCCCACCTTTTCCTCCGGAACCTTCCAACAGAGGCGAGAGCGGTTCTGGCCAATTCGCCGTTGCTGGCCGCACGTGACTACCATGCGCTAGCCCAGGAGGCAGACCGGATCATCCTCACCACCAGGGCGATCACAGTCAACAAGGCGGAGCCCAGCGAGACGACCAGAGGAGGCGAGGAGCCACCGACGGTAGCGGCAGCGGGGGCCAAGGAGCGCCAGAGAGACACGCTCTGCTTCTACCACCACCGCTTCGGAGAGAACGCGCGCAGATGTGCGCCATTGTGCCCGTTCAAGCGCTCGGGAAACGCCAAGGCCGGCAGTCAGTAGCAGCTGCGACCGCCGGTGAAGAGAACAAGCTGCTCTACATGACGGACTCGCGCTCGGGGAGACGCTTCCTCGTCGACACCGGAGCCCAGAAGAGCGTCATCCTGCCATCCTACGCTGACTGGCTGGCAGGACCTAGCGGCCCCAGACTTGTGGCAGTAAACGGCTGGGAGATTAAGACGTTCGGTGAGAGAACACTGGCCTTATCTCTACATGGCCGCTCGTACGAGTGGACTTTTATCATAGCAGCACTGGGTTGCCCGATCCTGGGAGCTGATTTTCTGTGTGCGCATGGTTTACTTGTGGATGTTGCTAACAGAGTCCTGGTTAATGCACTGTCCTTTGAATCTCTCCCCTGTATAGCTCGAGGGACCCGGCCAACAGCACAAGCCAACGTCACAGCTCCAGGCGGTAAGTTCCACGCACTGCTCACTCAGTTCCCAGCACTCACGGTCCCAACGTTTTCGGCGGCCATCGCTAAGCACGGGGTGGAGCACTTTTTTCACCACCACCGGGCCGCCCGTTTTCGCAAGACCTTGGCGCTTGGATGCAGCTAAACTGGCCATAGCACGCGAGGAGTTCGCCATCCTGGAAAGGTTGGGCATCATCAGACATTCGAACAGTCCATGGGCATCCCCGCTACACATGGTCCCTAAGGCTGAGGAGTCGTGGCGACCGTGCGGTGATTTCCGCAGGTTGAACAGCGCCACAGCACACGACCGCTACCCGATTCCCCACATACAGGATTTTTCTGTTCACCTCGCCGGAGCATGCATTTTTTCAAAAATAGACCTGGTCCACGGTTACCACCAGGTCCCAGTGCGCGCGAAGGACGTACCCAAAACAGCGGTAATAACTCCGTTCGGCTTATTCGAGGTCCTGCACATGCCATTCGGGTTAAAAGGCGTGGCACAGACGTTCCAGCGCATGATGGATGCAGTGCCGCGCGATCTCCCGTTTATGTTCGTCTACCTGGACGATATCCTGGTAGCCAGTATGTCCGAAGACGAACCCGAAACCCACCTGAGGATGGTTTTCTGGAGGTTGGAGTAGCACAGGTTAATAATCAACCCTGCGAAATGCCAGTTCGGCGTGACGGAGATTGATTTTTCGGGGCACCACGTCTCTCCGGAAGGAGTGATCCCGTTGCCCGACAAAGTGCGCGCCATGGCGGATTTTCCCCGGCCTCAGACGGTCAGGGCGCTGCAAGAATTTTTGGGGATGGTGAACTTTTATAACCGTTTCCTTCCCTGCGCGGCGCGGCTCATGCAACCATTGTACGCTGCGCTCAAGAGACAGAAACCCACGGATGGGGTCGAATGGACCCCGGAGCGAGAGCGGGTGTTCTCGGAGGTTAAGGCAGCCCTGGCAAACGCCGCACTGCTGGCGCATCCGGACCCTGTGGCCCAGATAGCGCTCACTACTGACGCTTCAGACGTGGCCATAGGGGCTGTCGTGGAGCAGTGCGTCGCCGGGGCTTGGCAGCCGCTCGCCTTTTTCAGCAGAACTTTGCACGACAGTGAACGTAAATACAGCGCATTCGACAGGGCTCTCCACCTGGCCATACGCCACTTCCAGTTCTGGCTGAAAGGGCGCAGCTTCACCGCGTTTGTGGACCACAAGCCACTAACGTTCGCGATGGCCAAGGTTTCAGAACCGTGGTCGGGCTGGCAGCAGAGACAGCTGGCCGCGATCTCAGAGTTTACTACCGATATTCAGCATGTGTCGGGTAAACTGAATGTGGTGGCGGACTGCCTCTCGCGCGCCGTGGTGGCCCCAGTCTACGTGGGGGTAGATTACGCGGCCATGGCTGCGGAGCAGATTAGTGATGCAGACATGCGCGCTCTCCAGTCTTGACCAACAGGGTTAAGGCTGGAGAGCAGGGTGCTGCAAGAGGGCATGCTCCCCCTAATCTGCGATGTCTCCACGGGACTCCCACGTCCGGTGGTCCCGGTTGTGTGGCGCCGTCACGTGTTTGAGTCGGTTCGCACTCTGGCGCACCCAGGAGTGCGCGCGTCATTCAAAATGGTGGGAGAGAAGTTTGTGTGGCCGAGCCTACACAAACAAGTAAAAGAGTTGGCTGCAGCCTGCGTGGCGTGCCAACGAGCCAAGGTACACAGACACATGAAGGATCCCTTGGAGCCGTTTTGGGTACCGGCTAAGAGGTTCGACCATGTTCACGTGGACCTCGGGGGCCCCCTCCCGCCATCACAGGGGTGCACGCACCTCCTGACAATGGTGGACCACACCATGCGCTGGCCAGAAGCAGTCCCGCTGGTGGCATCCAGGTCTGTGGATGTGGCACGCGCTTTTTTAACAGCATGGGTGGCGCGTTTTGGAGTCCTGTCGGATATTACGTCCGACAGGGGCCCTCAATTTGTTTCCGACCTCTGGTCCGCGATGGCCCGCAGCCTGGGTGTTGCAATTCATCGCACAACCGCGTACAACCCACAGGCCAATGGGTTATGCGAGCGTTTTCATAGATCACTGAAAGCAGCACTCAGGGCTTCACTGATGGATGCAAATTGGGTAGACAGGTTGCCGTGGGTTTTATTGGGGTTGCGCTCCACGCCAAAAGAGGATTTGGAAGCTTCCCCGGCAGAGCTTGTTTTTGCGCAGCCCCTACGGCTGCGGAATTTCTGGAATTTCTGCCAGATAATCCCACGCCAGACAGCTGCCCGTCTCAGCTTTTGCAGCGTAGCGCAAACACAGGCACGCTGCACAGGCACGCTGCCGGGCCCGTCCCACCACTGTTTTCCGCATGCTTTCGTGCCTAAAATTTTGAAGAACGCGGAGTTCGTGTTTGTCAGACACGACGCCCACCGCCCTCCATTGCACCCACCCTATGATGGACCGTTCAGAGTGATGGAAATGGGGGATAAGCATTTTCTGCTAGACTTGGGGGGTCGGCGGGAGAAAATTGGCATAGACAGACTCAAATCCACCTTTGTAGCAGCAGATGAGCAAGTGCTGTTGGCTAGGGCCCCTCGGTGTGGAAGACCCCCACGGAGACCTCCCCAGGGAAACGATTCACCAGAGCAGCCACACGGACAGAGCGAAGTCCCCCCCCCCCCTCGCCATGGCCCACCCGCAGTCAGACACACTCCCAGCAGCCCCCCACTGGCACAGCAGCGCCACGGAGGCGGTAAACCCCAGTTACAGCAGATATGGGAGGAGACTGAAGCCAAAAGGGTGTGTGGACTGATGTTCTATCTAAGATGCTGGGGGGGCGGTGTGGGGAGTCAGGTGATGTAGCATCTCAGGCAGAGACAGTGAATAAACATGGGAGAACAATGCCCAGGGGGTTCCTGGGGATATAGCAGGAAGGAGTCAGGGACATAGGGGGTTGAATGCAGTGTAATGTAAATGTCATGCTGTGTGATGAGAAATGCCATGAAACCTGTGAAGAGGGAGTTGGGAAAAAGTGGAGAGCTTGCTGAAATGATTCAGTCTGTTCTGTGCTTGTGAGATGTGAAGTGTGTAATAAACCGTCTGTCCATGAATCTGCCTCTTTATTCACACACTCCACTATATATATATTAAATAACAGTTGTGACTTTTTTTCCTTGTAAAAGTGTTACTTTATATTAGTAAATCTGCAGTTTTTTTTCCCCATGCCTCTCGCATGATATTTCTCATGTAATTTTTAGACTTTATCCCTATATTTGCAGTGTATTGTAGTAAACCTGTAACTATTCATTTCTAAACTTGTGGGGTTTTTTTTCTTTGAAATGTGCTTGCTTTGTAAATTAAATTTGCTTAAGTTTGCTCCTTGTAAATTTTGAATTTTTATATCTGATTTTGGAATGCTCTCATAAATTGGCTGTTTTATCATATTTGAAATTAATTTTCTTCTGTCTTTGTTTCTTGTAATCAAAAACTTTTTTCACAAAATTTGGAGACTGAAAATTTGGGGATTTTTTTTCTCATAAATTTATAATTGTTTTTCTTGAATTTGTGACTGTTATTAATTCTAATTTTTTCTTCCAACTTTGCAACTTGTCAACATTCCCCCCTTGTCTTTATATTGATATTTTTCCATTTAAAAAGTTAAAGTTTTTTCTTTTAAATGTGTTACTTTTCTCTTGTAATTTTTTTTGACATTTTTCTTATGAATTTATTGCATTTTAAAAATGCATTCTTGTTTTCTTATATATTTTCAGTGATTGTAATTGTACTTATTTTACCTTTTTCCTCATAAAGTTTCAACTCTTCTCATGAATTTGTCACTTTTGTCTTATAAATCCAATATTTTTCCCCTTGTAATTATGCCCTTGTTTTAGGTTAAAGCAACATCCTCCAAAAGTCTGCGTATGACCTTGACCGTATGTGCACTTGTATACATATTTGTATAGTACATAATATTATATACATATACCGCTTACACCTGTATACACTTGTGGAGGAGTGAACAGTTTTCAACCTTTACATGACTCAGTCTATTCCCACGTGAACTGCAGTCACACATGGTACCCAAAGTGCATTTCCACCTTGTTTGTGTGCATTGCAGGTACAGACACATGTACAGGTGCAGGTGTGTGTGACTGAATCAAACGTCAACCTAGAAAACAAGCCCTATAAATGGCTTGTGCTTTTATTTCAGCCATTCCTGTTCAGGCTTTTCTTTTGTTTTTTATTTATTTTTTTTTTTTTTTGCCACTTAAATCTCAGAGAACCGATTTTTCCATGACGCAATTTCTCTTTTCATATAAAAGAAGAGAGTTTAACAGAAAAAAAACTCAGAAGTTTCCCCTCTCCCACTTTAACATGGCGGTACCGGGGCTTTACGTGACTGGAGTGCAGATGGCAGCAGGGATGAGGACTCCTTGAACTTGACCAGAGGAGAGTTTATGGTGAGCAGTTTGAATCTGGAGGTGCAGGGTTTTTTCAATCGGATTAGTGTGCATGCATGTGCAAGGACAATCTCCAACTTCTGTGTCACTTATGACGTTAGTTCTTGGGTGTGCCTTAAATGCACAGCAAAGTAATGCAAGAAAAGATGAATAAAAAGCCAACTGCAGGAGGTCTTTGTGCAGGTTTGTGTCCAGCCTGGCAGTGCTGGAGAGTGTCTTGTGTTGGGATACGCTATAAATATTGTATTCAGGCTTTGCTTCAGTCTTACCACAGCTTTAGCAGACAATGGCCGATGGAGTGCGTGTACAGAATGCAGTGCCGTGATCCAGGCCGGTGCCAAAACCTCTTTGGGACCCAGAAAAAAAGCACTTTGTATCCCACCCCCCGTTTTTCCTCTATCCAGCGTTCATTCACTAAGATGCGCGCCTAGTTGAAGGAGGCTCTCCACACCGGTCCCCCCTGTGCACCTAAAACTTTCTAATGAAATCCCCTAACTCTTTTTGACAAATTTTGATTTTTGTCTCGAGGTCCTGAAGGCTTTTCGACGTATTTACCAGTGATTTTATATCAAAGCAACTCTTCAGGTATGGCAGTTCTTTTAAATCATTACTTTTAAATATAAAAATTACATATCGATTTGAATGTAGGTTGAGTGCATTTGATTGCTTGGCATTGTTTTGAAAAGTTTGTCAATGTAAAGATGTTGATGATGATGACTTGATAAAAAAATACCTTTTTTCTTGAAGAACATGGAGCCCAGTTCCACAGAAGGAGGAATTGAAAAGAAGCTGACCAGAAATCCTGTAAGTCCTTTAACTGCTCAATCTGTAAAACTTTTTAATTCTTTTACTGAAATAATAAAGGCCATGCATCAATAAGGGCATCACTTCAACTGCCACAAATAAACAGCAAAGTTATATTTACCTCTGTAATGAAGCAGTTTATTTGACACAAGACTTTACTGAAAATAACAGCAGATTATTTAGATCTTTCTTTCTTAATCTTTCACAAATGAAGTGTCTTGTTGAGGGCACTCTCATGTGTCCTGTGGCTCCTCTGGGATCTGTGTGTCCTAGCCGGTGGATACTGAGAGTCTGACCAACAGCTGGAGTGACCCTCAGCTCTGCTGTCTGCAGCTGCTGCTCCAAGCAGGAGGGTCCACTCAGAGGAGGTCAGCTCTCCCAACGGGTGCCACAAGGTCACCAGCGGGTTTATAATTTGCAGAAACAGGGGACAGGAAAATCAGTGTGATGTTCATTAACATGCAGAGCACTGTCTGCCAGTTTATATTACCGGTCATACTCGAATCAGGAGGCATGCCATTTTTTTCCTGCTGTAATTTAAAAAGAAAATAGGTTGACTGCAGAGCGCAGCGGTTGAGAACATGTGTGGTGAGAGCTTTTTCTCTTCTTCCTCTTTCCACCAGTCTCACAAAGTGATACTCAGACATGGCCAGGAGCTGGAGGAAGAGCAGGAGGAGCTGGCCGAGCATCAGCCTCTAGAGCAGGAAGACCTGAACTTTGAGAGATGGAAGCGCAGACCGATTCCCAAGCGGACGCTCCACCAGAAAATAGACGACCTGAAGACGTACCTGTGGAATGCAGAGACCAACGAATTCATGGGTCGCTCCGGAAAGAGCTGGAGTGAGTTGATGAAAAAAGAGAGGTTGCATGCTGTGGGTTTATGTGGAGGGATGTTTGGATTCTTGCAAATCTATTTAGTATTTTACTTCATATGCCTGATGAGAGTTCTAATCTTGAGTGCTTTACAGTCTAGTACTGAGTTATTTTTTTTTTAATTATTATTAAATATGGATCAGTAATTGTGTGGAGGGGTGAGAAATTTCTTTACAGCCCAGTGACTCAGCTCGCTGTGTGTGTGTGTGTGTGTGTGTGTGTGTGTGTGCGTGTGCTCATGCTCAGTGTTTACATAGGTGCATGGACAATTCAAAGTGTCCCGACAAAAACAGACTGCCTGGGGACGTATTCCCAGCAGGAGAGCACTGTTCCAGGCCTCGCATTGGCCAGCAGTCACATTCCTCTACATCTTACCATGCTCTCCACAGCCTCTTTCCCAAAGCCTTGGCGACCTTGTTGTTGAACTTAGCATGCTTATGGCCTCTCACTTGCAGTAAGACACGTAGAGATGCTCATGTCTTTTTTTTCAGTAGTGCTTGCGGCCAAATTTGGTTGGTGGAGAACTTTCTTGGCAGGGGCAGCAACTTGGACAAGTTTGTTGAGTCAGTGATGATGGCGCAGCCCCTCGGTATACCAGGGTATTTGCCATGTGACGCTGCTATGACCCCCTCCCTCGGCAAACATGATCCGACGGAGTGTAGAGACAGCATCGAAGGAAAGTGTGTTTTACTTACTTGCATAAGCCGTAACGTCGGATCCCCAGGCCACATCACCAGTGTGTGCACACTTGTGGAGGAGTGGGGCCCATGTGTCTGCTTAAGAAAGACCCAGAGTTGAAGTCTGTGCTGCGTGTTCTGTGAGACGAGTGTATAAGAGGGGACACAATACCAGAGTGGGGTGATTGGGGTTCCTTGGAGCTGGCTGTGCCTCTATGGCTGCAAAAGACCTTCACTACGATGGCAACCGGAGGTTCACTGTGTTCCTGAGTGAAAGGACAGCTGGGAGAATTCTCACTGAGCTCAAACAGAAAGGCCTTTGTGGCTCTAGGGACACAACGCTGGCTGCAGCTATGCTCCTGTGAAATTGCCCGCACTGCAAAAGCCATTTAATTTAGGACATGTTTAACTTGATTAGTTGCTAATGGTCTGTTAATTGAAAATTAGTGAGCAGTGTTATTTCGATACATGTCTTTGTTACTGAGGTTCTTATATCTGTTCACAACAACAGTTTTCAACTAAAACTGTTGGAGCTGTTTGCAAGTCCAGACATGAAGGAGGCACAGAGTTTGTATGAGTGAACACATTAGTGATCATCCTGATTGAGGACAGAAGCTGGAATCCAGACAGACAACACAGTCTGAGCAAAACTACAGTTCTTCATGCTTCATTGTTTCCCTCCTCTCATATCAGACATCATTTATTTAGAGAAGTGTTGTCTGTTATGTAAGCCAGTTTCCTACTAAGGATATTCTCAGTAACTGTTTTTACTGTCCCCCTCTAGGCCTCATCCTTCTCTTCTATGCGGCACTTTATGTGTTTCTTGCTGCCATGTTTGGCGGCTGTTTATTCTGCCTCATGTGGTCTATTAGCCCCTACCATCCCACCTTCAATGACAGAGTGATGCCACCAGGTAAATATAAGCCCAAATTTAAACCACTCCTCTGTATCTTTAGCCTTCACTTTCCTCTTCTCTCTCGTTTGACTGTCCTTCCCTCTGTTGCTTCTACCTGAGTCTTGGCACAGTTGACTGTCTCTGCGTCTCCACTGGCAGGTATGACGATGGCCCCACACCTAGAAGGCCATGAAATTGCTTTTAATGCATCTGATCGCAAGTCCTGGAAGAAGTTTGCCCGGTCTATGGATGAGCATCTAAGACGTGAGTGAAGTTATTAGAAGGGATGGAGGGGGCATAATGTAAACTCTGGGAGGTCTGATGAGGTTGTTGAGTTTGTTTAGAATGAAGCAGACAGTTTAGCAATGAGTTAATCCTCATCTTCACTACCTTTGTCCCTTTTTTCCATTTGGTTCCTGCAGGGCATGCTGGGAAGGAAAGCCTCTTTGTGAGCAGAGGGCATCTATTCACTACAGTTTTTTTTTTTCTGCATCCAGCTTTTGTCAGGCTTCCTTAATCAGAGGCCTGAGTCTGGCAGGGCATTGCAAACGTTTATTTATGCCCCCCTCTCATTTTAACTACCTCCCCTTCTCCCTACCTCTTTCTCTCTCTGCTCTTTGCTTTTAGCATATAATGATGGAGCTCAGGAGAGGAAAAATATTCGATGCACGAGGGATACATACTTCATGCAGGACGATTTGGAGGAGAGTGCAGAGCGGAAAGCGTGTCAGTTTAAGCGGTCCTGGTTGGGGGAGTGTTCAGGGCTGCGGGACCCCCACTATGGCTATTCTCAGGGAAGGCCATGCATCCTCCTTCGAATGAACCGGGTAAGCATCAGTTGTTGTTTTTTAAAAAAAGGCAAACAACATTTTATAAAGTGGAATTATGGTCATCAGAATACAGATAGACAACGCTCAGTTACTGTACTGCAGAGGCTAAGATTTTTTTCAATAACTGTGACTTCTGGTGGCTCTTCAAAGAGCAGCATGAGGATATACAGTATGAAGCGTGTATGCTTTACTGTTGTCTCAAGAACTTGACAGATAGCTTGAAGCACTTTAATAATCCGGAGTATTAAATTATTATATTTCTGTCTGTACGCAGTCAGAAGGAAAAAAAACATCTTGACAAATTAACAAATGATTAAAGGAACGTTAAAGGTAATATAACAACTAGCATTTTCTAACTAGTGTTTGGTACTGCAGTCGAATTTCAAAACAGTTGAGGGTTGGTCCATCCTTCTCTCCTGACCGGAGTCACGTATATTGAGGACAATACTGAGAGTACCCCAAAGAGAGTTATAATAGCGCACACTAGAAAGCTACAGTCACTCCACCACAGTAAATTGTTCTTTTTTGGTCAGGTAGAAATGATCTCTGGTCCCATTCTTTATCTTGTTTTCGTGGCTGCAGCACGCGTTTTCTCCCTCAGAAGTTGGTTCCGTGGCATTACAAGGGATTAAAATGATTGGCTCTGGTCTCGGTTGTATAACCAAATGAAAAAAGGAAAAAAAAAACAAAAACAAAAAAAATCTTTTTAAGCTGATTGTGACATTTGCAAGTAGGAATATCCAAGTTGTAATGTTGATGTCGGAAAAATCATTTTTTTAAACCTAAATGTTTCATTAATCTCTGGTGACACCTCGTTGTTATTTTTAATGTTTATTACACAGTTTTCGCTGAATCATTGTTCCTTAAAACACCAAAATGGTGGTGAAGTGGCATAGCATCTGCCCCACCGCTGGAAGGCTGACTGGGTCATATCAAAGACTGTATAAAATTTGAACTTCCTGTCCTTTGGCTTGGGGCTCCACTTAAACAGAATAGGGGAAAAAAGAGTTTGATGCACAGAAATACCCCCCCATTCAGTGTAACCAACAATTATAGAAATGGCATTTCCCAGTGTCTCAGACATGTACAGGGTGGACTTAATCTACAGTGGACAGAAAGGGTGTAGGCTGGAGCAGCAGGGTTTTGGTGCCTGTAATTAAACTGAAAAAATGTTTTGCACAGAACTGGGAAAAATGCACAGTATGGGTCCTTTAATATTAAAGGTGAACTTAACAGTATTTTCATGAAAGCAAATATTTAAAAAAAAATCAACAAAATGTTTAGAAAAGTGCAGAATTAACATTTTCATTTTCTTCAAAAAATATATTGATTAAAATATTACTTGAAAAATGTTTTACAGGTCCGAAATAATCACAATATTTACATCTGACCATATATATATATATATATATATATATATATATATATATATATAAAATGGGGTGAAAAAGTTTTTGCCCCCCCTTCCTGAAACACAAAATGCAGTTTTTAAATGAAGGTGTTTATTATTAGGGGTAAAAAAAATCCAAACCTACATGGCCCTGTGTGAAAAAGTGATTCCCCCCCCCCCCCCGGTTAAAACATAAATTAACTGTGGCTTAAAGCGCTATATAAGTGCAGGTTAGTTAGTTAGTTAGTTAGTTCAGTTTCTCTAGCCACACCCAGGCCTGATTACAGCCACACCTGTTCTCAATCAAGAAATCACTTAAATAGGACCTGCCTGACAAAGTGAAGTAGACCAAAAGATCCTCAAAAGCTAAACATCATGCTGCAATCCAAAGAAATTCAGGAACAAATAAGAAACAAAGCAATTGAGATCTATCAGTCTGCAAAAGGTTATAAAGCCATTTATAAAGCTTTGGGACTCCAGCAAACCACAGTGAGAGCCATTATTCACAAATGGTGAAAACATGGAACAGTGGTGAACCTTCCCAGAAGTGGCCGGCCTGTGGAGTGTGTAAAGGACGAGGCGGTTTGGACTCAGACAGTTTATTACACATCTCACACGTAAACATAGTCAGAAAGAGCGCATCTCATACAAAACTCTTCTCTTAAATACTCAGGCCTTCCAACAGCAGTTTCTACACATCAAAGGTCACATTGCATTCACATCAAAGGGCACATTGCATTCACTTCCTTAATCCTCTAACATCCGCATAGCAGTCTCTGATACACAAAAGATCTTCCTAGCAGTCTCTGACACACAAAAGATCACACTGCATTCCCTTCACAACTTCATGTTATCTCCAAGGAAAACTCTGCTCTTTGTTCTTATCTAAGATGCTACTCATTATGTTTTCCCCATGTGTGAGGCTACACGACCCCCCCGAGCATATTGGATAGAACAAAAGAATAACAGTCCATATGCTGTGACAGAACCATTAAACATCAATCCACATGCTGCTTGGGCCTCAGTCTTCTCCCATATCTGCTGTAACCAGGATTCACCGCCTCCGCGGCACTGTCATGCTGGGGAGCTGATGTTTGGGGGTGAAAACCTTTTGTCTGTCCCTGTGGGTGTCCTGGGGAAACTTTGCTCTGGGAAGCTCCCCGTGGGGGTCTTCCACGCCGAGGGGCCCTCGCCAACAGCACTTGCTCGTCCGCCACCACAAAAAGCGGGTTTGAGTCTGTTTATGCCAATTTTTTCCCTCCTACCCCCCAAATCTAGCAAAAAATGCTTGTCCCCCTGTTTCCAGCACTCTGAACGGTCCATCATAAGGTGGGCGCAATGGGGGGTGATGAGCATCGTGTCTGACAAAAACAAACTCCGCGTTTTTCAAAGTTTTAGGCACAAAAACGCGCGGAAAACTGTGGTGAACAGGGCCCGGCAGCGTGCTTGTGTCTATGCTACGCTGCCACAGCTGAGACGGGGAGCTGCCCGGCACAAGATTATCTGGGAGAAACTCCCCGGGCAGCCGAAGTGGCTGCGCAAAAACGAGTTCAGCCGGGGAAGCTTCCAAATTCTCTTTAGGCGCAGAACGTAACCCCAATAAAACCCACGGTAGCTTGTCTACCCAATTTGCATGTGTCAGTGACGCCCTGAAAGCCGCTTTCAATGACCTATGAAAACGTTCGCATAACCCATTAGCCTGCGGATTGTACGCGGTTGTGCGGTGAATTGTGACACCCAGGCTGCGGGCCATTGTTGACCAAAGTTCGGAAACAAATTGAGTGCCTCTGTCCGACGTAATGTCCGACAGGACTCCAAAACGCGCCACCCATGCTGTTAAAAACGCTCGCGCCACCTCCTCGGCTGTGGTTGACGCCAGTGGAACCACTTCCGGCCAGCGCGTGGTGCGGTCCACCATTGTCAGAAGGTGCGTGCACCCCTGTGATGGCGGGAGGGGGCCCACGAGGTCCACGTGAACATGGTCAAACCTCTTAGCCGGGATGTGAAACGGCTCTGAGGGAGCTCTCGTGTGTCTGTGTACTTTGGCTCGTTGGCATGCCATGCAGGCTGCTGCCCACTCTTTAACTTGTTTGCGAAGGCTCGGCCACACAAATTTCTCTCCTACCATTTTGACCGACACTCAAGGGTGCGCCAAAGAATGAATGGAGTCAAAAACGCGGCGGCGCCACGCGGCCGGTACCACTGGACGCGGTCGCCCAGTGGAGACATCGCAGATTGGGGGGGAGCATACCGTCTTGCAGCACCCTGATCTCCAGCCTTAACCCTGTTGGTCCAGACTGGAGCGCGCGCACATCCGCGTCACTAACCTGCTCCGCGGCCGTGGCTGTGTAATCTATCCCCACGCGGACCGGGGCCGCCACGGCGCGCGAGAGGCAGTCTGCCACTACATTCAGTTTACCCGACACATGCTGAATATCGGTAGTAAACTCTAAGATCGCGGCCAGCTGTCTCTGCTGCCAGCCCGACCACGGTCCTGAAACCTTGGCCATCGCGAATGTTAGTGGCTTGTGGTCAACGAACGCGGTGAAACAGCGTCCTTCCAGCCAGAACTGGAAGTGGCGAATGGCCAAGCGGAGAGCTAGCAACTCCCTGTCGAACGCGCTGTATTTACGTTCACTATTGCGCAAAGTCCTGCTGAAAAAGGCGAGCGGTTGCCAAGCTCCGGCTACATGCTGCTCCACGACCGCCCCTATGGCCACATCTGATGCGTCAGTAGTGAGCGCTATGCAGGCTGTTGGGTCTGGATGTGCCAACAACGCAGCATTAGCCAGGGCTGCCTTGACTTCCGAGAACGCCCGCTCTCGCTCCGGGGACCATTCGATCTTATTCGCGGGTTTCTGTTTTTTGAGCGCAGCGTACAGTGGTTGCATGAGCTGCGCTGCACGGGGGAGGAAACGGTTATAAAAATTCACCATTCCCAAAAACTCCTGTAACGCCCTGACCGTTTGCGGCTGGGGAAAATCTGCTACCGCGCGCACTTTGTCAGGCAGCGGAACCGCTCCTTCGGTAGAGACGCAGTGCCCCAAAAAATCAATCTGCGTCACCCCGAACTGACACTTCGCTGGATTGATTATTAAAACGTGCTCTCCCAACCTCCGGAAAACCACCGTGAGGTGGGTTTCATGTTCGTCTTCGGACGCGCTGGCTACCAAGATATCGTCCAAGTAGACGAACACGAAAGGGAGATCGCGCAGCACTGCATCCATCATGCATTGGAACCTCTGTGCAGCCCCTTTAAGCCCGAATGGCATGCGCAAAAACTCGAATAGACCAAACGGAGTTATCACCGCTGTTTTGGGTATGTCCTCAGCGCGCACTGGGACTTGGTGGTAACCGCGGACCAAGTCTATTTTAGAAAAAATGCGCGCTCCTGCCGAGTGAACGGAAAAATCCTGGATGTGAGGGATTGGGTAGCGGTCGTGCGCTGTGGCATTGTTCAACCTGCGGAAATCCCCGCAAGGTCGCCACGAACCGTCAGCTTTAGGGACCATGTGTAGCGGGGAAGCCCATGGGCTGTTTGAACGCCTGATGATGCCTAACCTCTCCAGGTTGGCGAACTCCTCACGCACTATGGCCAGTGTAGCTGCGTCCAAGCGCCAAGGTTTTGCAAAAATGGGCGGCCCGGTGGTGGTAATAAAATGCTCCACCCCGTGTTTAGCGACGGCTGCCGAAAATGTGGGGACCGTGAGTGCTGGGAACTGAGTGAGCAGTGTGTGGAACTTACCGCCTGCTGCTGTGACGTTGGCTTGTGCTGTTGGCCGGGACGCTCGAGCTGTACAGGGAATAGAATCAAAGGACAGTGCATTAACCAGGCGCCTGTTAGCGACATCAACCAACAAACCATGTGAGCACAAAAAATCAGCCCCCAATATATTGAAATTCAATGCTGCGATGACAAAAGTCCACTCAAATGCACGGCCGTGTAGAGACAGAAGCAGAGTCCTCTCACCAAAGGTCTTAATCTCCGAGCCGTTTGCTGCTGCCATCTTGGGGACGCTAGATCCTTCCAGTCGGTCGGCGTAGGACGGCATGATGAAACTCAACTGGGCACCGGTGTCCACGAGGAAATGCCTCCCCGAGCGTGCGTCCGTCAAGTAGAGCAGCTTGTTCTCCTCCCCGAGGGCCGCAGCTGCTACCGACCCCCGGTCTTGGCGTTTCCCGAGCGCTTGAACTGGCACCGTGGTATACATTTGCGTGCCTTCTCTGCAAAGCGGCAGTGGTAGAAACGAAGGATGTCTCCTCCGCGTTCCTTGGCTCCCGCCGCCGCTGTCGTCGGTGGTTCTGCTACCGCCGTCAATGGCTCCTCGCCTCCTCCGGCTGTCGTGCCAAGCTCCGTCACTGCCGCCGTGGTCATGAGCTCTCTGCTGGCCATGATGATCCGGTGTGCTTCTCGGGCCAGCGCACGGTAGTCCCGCTCGGCCAGCAACGGCGAATTGGCCAGGGTCGCTCTCGTCACTGACGGAAGGTTCCGGAGGAAGAGGTGGGTAAAAATGAAGCGGTCGTCGCCCGAGCCCTTCCATCTCAGCATCTTCTCCATCAGGTCAATAGCCGTGCCATCTCCTAACCCGGTCCGCGTCAGGAGTCTCTCTGCTCTCTCCTCAACCGAGAGTGTGTAGTGCTGGATGAGTGCAGCCTTCAATGTGCCGTACTTGTCACTGGTTGGTGGCTGATCCAGCAGGCTCTCCACATGCTGAGCCGTGTGGGTGTTGAGCTTTGCGACCACATGGTAGAATTTCGTGTCAGCCACCGATATCCCCCGGAGGACGAACTGCGCCTCAACCAGGTGGAACCAGGAGCGTGGATTGTGCTGCCAAAAATCCGGTAGCTGGATTGTAACAGCATATGCTTGGCTGGGGCCTCCCAACGAGGCTGGCTCTGGGGATCTCTCTTCGTGTTGCATGATTCGTCTTGGGTCACCAGTGGGGAGTGTGTAAAGGACAAGGCGGTTTGGACTCAGTTTATTACACATCTCACACGTAAACATAGTCAGAAAGAGCGCATTTCATACAAAACTCTTCTCTTAAATACTCAGGCCTTCCAACAGCAGTTTCTACACATCAAAGGGCACATTGCATTCACTTCCTTAATCCTCTAACATCCGCATAGCAGTCTCTGATACACAAAAGATCCTCCTAGCAGTCTCTGACACACAAAAGATCACACTACATTCCCTTCACAACTTCCTGTTATCTCCAAGGAAAACTCTGCTCTTTGTTCTTATCTAAGATGCTACTCATTATGTTTTTCCCATGTGTGAGGCTACAGGCCGACCAAAATTACCCCAAGTGCGCAGTAACGACTCACCCAAGAGGTCACAAAAGACTCCACAACAACATCCAAAGAACTGTAGGCCTCACTTGCCTCAGTTAAGGTCAGTGTTCATGACTCCACCATAAGAAAGAGAATGGGCAAAAATGGCCTGCATGGCAGAGTTCCAAGACAAAAACCAGTGCTGAGCAAAAAGAACATGAAGGCTCGTCTCAGTTTTGCCAGGAAACATCTTGACGATCCCCAAGACTTTTAGGAAAATACTTTGTGGACTGATGAGACAAAAGTTGAACTTTTTGGAAGATGTGTGTGAGTCCCATTATATCCGAAGTAAAAGTAACACAGCATTTCAGAAAAGGAATATCATACCAACAGTAAAATATGGTGGTGGTAGAGTGATGGTCTGGGGCTGTTTTGCAGCTTCAGGACCTGGAAGACTTGCTGTGGTAAATGGAACCATGAATTCTGCTGTCTACCAAAAAATCCTGAAGGAGAATGTCCGGCCATCTGTTCGTGACCTCAAGCTGAAGTGCACTTGGGTTGTGCAGCAGGACAATGATCCAAAATACACCAGCAAGTCCACCTCTGAATGGCTTAAGAAAAACAAAATGAAGACTTTGGAGTAGCCTAGTCAAAGTCCTGACCTGAATCCGACTGAGATGCTGTGGCATGACCTTAAAAAGGTGGTTCATGCTGGAAAACCCTTCAATGTGGCTGAATCACAACAATTCTGCAAAGATGAGTGGGCTAAAATTCCTCCACAGCGCTGTAAAAGACTCGATGCCAGTTATCGCAAATGCTTAATTGCAGTTGTTGCTGCTAAGGGTGGCCCAGCCAGTTATTAGGTTGAGGAGGCAATCACTTTTTCACACAGGGCCATGTAGGTTTGGATTTTTTTTCCTTAATAATAAACACCGTCATTTAAAAACTGCATTTTGTGATTACTTGTGTTATCTTTGTCTAATATTTAAATTTGTTTGATGATCTAAAACATTTAAGTGTGACAAACATACAAAAAAATGAGAAATCAGGAAGGGGCAAAGACTTTTTCACACCACTGTGTGTGTGTGTGTGTGTGTGCGCGCGCGTGCGCGCGCGTGCGTGTGTGTGTGTGTATAAACACAAGGCAGGACATGTCTAATAATTTCATGGCAGAGGTGCCATATTCTGTAGAGGTAGTGAAGGAATAGAGGTAGTGAAGGTAGATCAGTTTAAATACCTGAGGTCAACCATCCAAAGTAATGGAAAATGCACGATAGGTGAAGAAGAGAGTGCAGGCATGGTGGAGACGAGTGTCAGGGGTCATTTGTGACAGAAAGCAGCTAGAGTGAAAGGGAAGATTTCCAAGATGGTAGTGAAACCTGCTATGATGTATGGCTTGGAGGCGGTGACGCTGATAAAAAGACAGGAGGCGGAGCTGGAGGTGGCAGAGTTGAAGATGCTAAGATTCTCAGTGGGAGTGACTAGGAGGGACAGGATTAGAATTGAGTATATCAGAGGGACAGTTCATGTTGAGCGGTTTGGAGACAAAATATGAGAGGCAAGGCTGAGATGGTTTGGACATGTGCAGAGGAGGGATAGTGGATATATTGGACAAAGGATGTTGAAGGTGGAGCTGCCAGGAAGGAGGAAAAGAGGAAGACCACAGAGAAGATTCATGGATGTAGTGAAGGAAGACATGGAGAGGGTCAGTGTTACAGAGGAAGATTCAAGGGATAGGATGAGATGGAGGCAGATGATCTGCTGTGGTGACCCCTGAAGGGAACAGCTAAAAGAAGAAGAGGCACCATATTCTGTAGGTAATTATAATGGTTGACAGGACCTGCAGCATTGTGATAACAGGATACACAAACAGTTGTTCTTTACTTATATGATTACAATCAATATAAATGGAACACAATAAGCCTGGTGGCTAGCCATGTCGTATCTAGTGTTTATATATATTTATGTATTGATTTATTTATTTGAACATCAAAACAAAAAAAAATTAAAAACAAGGAATCAAAACCAAAAAATAAACATAAAAAATTGCCTTGTTCAGAAGGAGTGGGAAGAAGCTAGTGCTTATGTAGTCCCACCCCTTCTCCATACCCAGTAAATTATAATATCATTCTAGTCATTATCCATCCCATAATTACATTCATTATACAATACCATAATATATAATGCATCTTATAATTAAATTAAATTATGCAATAGAAATAATATATGGCAATCCTTACTGGCCATATATCTACGGCCAGTAAGCAGTGATCAGAAAATTTTTCTTGTGTGTGGGGTGGAATGCGTTGTTCTGTTGCCAAAACAGGTTTCAGCTGATACGTTGAGTGATTTGTGTTCGTCGTGTGTTTTTGTTTATTGAATAATGATGGACAAGAGCAGATTGTGATGGAGTTGGAGCTAATAAATGTGTCATGAGCGCGCCCGTGATGAACTGGGCACGGCTCTAACCCGTGCCCCAGGAACATGACAAAATGTTAAGAAAAAGCAACTCTTCATACAATTGCTGCACAGATAAAAAGAGAAGTCTGAGAAAACAGTCTGTGCGACTATCGCCGCTGCCGTTATTTGACAATCTCTGTAATTAGTGGGACTGTGACGAGCCACAAAATGCTCTGTATGTGGTCACTTCCTCAATAGTCTTTTGAATATGGATCATTGTTTAAACGACTTGCTTTGGAAGTTGTGCTGCCTTGAATGGACAGAGCAGAGCAGCAATGAGAACCAGGAAATGTGAAGGAGACAAAGCGGACCAATCACAGTTTTTACGGTCTGCGTCGCCAACATGCACGTCTCTAGAGAAGGAGACACAGGGGAATGTTGCTGTCACAGCTGCGTTATGTCGACGCGGGTGCATAAATCCAGCTTTACTGGCCACAGGTCACAGCCCACTGTGACATCAACCCAGCATAACTGAGTTGATGTGATGTGTCTCTACCAAGCAGTTGGGGCAAGAGTCAGTATGACAGCAACTGCCCAGGAGGTCAGAATGTTGTCTCCATCACCTTTTAAATATTGGCAGTGGTAAAAAAAAATATAAAGTTGGAGGTTTGGAAACTTATAAGTTATTAAATTTTTGCACACTAACACCTTAATTTTACTGTTTAACAGATTCTTGGTTACTTACCTGGCCAGGGCAAACCAATAAATGTTACTTGTGGAGTTAAGGTACTGCAAAGATCAACCATTTTAAATATGAAAAAATAATGTTGCGTGAGTATCTTTGAGTAAAGAAAACAATCTTTTCCCTCACAGAAAGGACCACCTGAAGCCTTGGGAGAAATTCAGTTTTTTCCTAAAAGCATTTTTGAAAATAAGTATTATCCATATTATGGGAAGCTTAGACACGTGAGTGAAACCTGCATCATTCACAAAGTCAAATAGGACCCTCATCCCACTGATCAGAGCTAACACTTGTTTATCTGTTTTGTCTCAGGTAAACTACTCCTCACCGGTGGTGGCTGTGCGTTTTTCAGGAGTTCAGTACGACACTCACATCCAAGTACAATGCAAGCTGAATGGGAAGGGCATCATCAATGATTCACCCACCGATCGTTACTTAGGAAGTGTGACCTTCTCCTTGGTGGTCGGAGCGTAAGGCAAAGAGATCACTGCCAGCAGGAAGCTCCCAAGACAACTGAGGCAGGAAAATATGTTCAAGAATTCTTTTGAACTTGGATTTTACATGAAATATATAATTTCCCTCTCTCATCTTTCACTTAAATATCCATGTCTTCTGCTGTGAAACAAATCCTCAACAAGTAGACATTTTCTAAGGTGTGTATCTTTGCGTCTTGAGTGTCCCACCCACATCTAGAACAAACAGTGCTGAGCACAGAGCGAGTGCATAGACTAAGTTACAGTTCCTGACATGCTGTAATGATTAGGAAGATTAATCCAACTAAATTACATTCTGCCCAGTAGTTAGCATTTCTGGCTATGCAAATCCAATTAAGACTTAAAACAATAATAGAGGATTAGATATGTTATTTTGTTGGTATAGATGGTTTTTGTGCACATATTTGTGTGATAAAGTGTACTAATTTGTTTTGCATTATATTTTTCAAACATGTAAAATTGTAAAACTTCAAAGAACTATCATGCAAACACTGAAAGCAGGACTTGTACTGTACTTACACAGTAAAAAAGATAAATGCAAATACACAATTTCTATTTTTTTGTTTAATAGAGCAGTGTTATACATTTATGATAAAGTATCACTTCATTTTTTTGTAAAATAAAATGGTTTTGAAATGAAGTACTACATAAAACTGATCAATAAAGAGACATTCTGTACTGTGACATAGTTTGTGACAGATCTGTACTATTTTAAACAAATGTTTTGTGATAGAATTAATCTTTCCTGAAATGTGCTAGCAAACATGGAATCGATGTTGTATTTATTCCTATTACAGTTCTTACAATAATAAATACAGTGTTCTGGTATGTATTTCACGTTTCCTTTATCGAATTAACCTAAATCAACTTTCATTCATAATGCAGATTTCAACACATCCTAACATTTTAAAACTCCACAAATTGTAGTCGATGTAGTGTTGGCCTAGTGGTAAAGCATCCGCCCCACAGCTGGAAAGGTCGTGAGTTCACCATATAAAAACTTCTAGCTTGGTGCTCAGCATAATATATGAGGTGTGTCAGAAAAGAAACAGGACTGGGGTCACAAAAATTATTTGAAATGTAAACTACAAACTACAAGTTCTCCCCTTCAAAATGAGGCAGTGCTGGCCTAATGGTTAGGGATGTGGACTGGTGAGTGACAGGTTGCCGGTTCAATCACTGGACCGGCAGGATCAGATCTGGCTGGGACAGATGACATTGCAGTGTTGATGAGTGCCCCACCCTCATTAACGCCAGTGTGGTGCCCTTGAGCAGCTCCATCATCCTGGCCCTCTTGCTGGTTTCCACATCCAGAAAACGTGTCCCCTTGATGACACCTTTGAGCTTGGGGGAAAGGAAAAAAAAAAAATCACATGGAGCCAGGTCAGGTGAGTAGGGAGGTTGCTCCAGTACGGCAATGTTTTTTTCTCAGTCAGGAACTACCGGATGCTCAGGATGTTGTGAGCTGGTGAAGCAGCCACGAGCTGTTTTGCCACAACTCTCGCCTCTTCTCACGCACCTGTAACACAGGTCGAGGGTAGTTAAAAAAGGAACATGCAAGGTTCTTTAAAACCAGGTGAAGAGTCACAGGAAGCAATTAAAGGGAAAACTTTAAAATGTATTCGAACAAATTTATTTACATAAAATATGTACAAATAAATGCCCACTGAAATAAAAAAGCTTGTGGGAATCCCTCTCAGTATATTCACACTCAGAATAAAGACAAAAGGGAATTGTCATGGGGGGTTTGTGTGTGGATGTGGGGGTGGTGTGTTGATGTGAACAGTGACAAAGAGGATGGGAATTACAAAGGCTTTGATGTTAAGGCAGCACACAGAGAAGGCTGACCGAGTGGTTGGATTTAAAAGCAGAGGTGCATGGGATCTGTTACTCTTTTGTGGCTTGTGTTTCTAGAGAAATGTAAGAGAGAGAGTTGAATAAAGCCTGATATGATCTGGACCTCTCTGCCTGATTATTTCTCTCTCCACACTGGTGATCCTTGACACACAAAGGAACGTGAGGCGAACACCCCGGAGATGACCCGGATGGGAAGTACCAGCAACACGTGCGCCGTTTCGGTCAAACTCCCAGACTTTTGGCTACATGATCTGAAGTCTTGGTTCCTCCACACCGAGGCCCAGTTCGCACTCCGGGGAATAACGGCAGATGACACCAGATATTACTATGTGGTCGCAGTGCTGGATGCACGCACAACTCACCAGGTGGCAAGCCTGCTCCAACAGCCCCCAGCCCGTGACAAATACGGCGCTCTCAAAACCGTGCTGACCCGGCGCTACATGCTCTCGGACTGTGAGAGAGCGGAGAGGCTCCTGATGTGCTCCGAGTTAGGAGAAGCAAGCAAGCTGCTCTATGTGACAGACTCACGCTCGGGGAGACGGTTCCTCGGCTCCCAAAAGAGTCTCTTCCTACCGTCCTACGCAGACCGGCTGGCGGGAACTAGCGGCCCCAAGATGACGGCCGTTAACGGCTCAGACATTAACACTTTTGGAGAGAGGACACTGACTGTATCCTTGCACGGCCGTACATACCAATGGACATTCGTCATAGCGGCATGCAGCTTCCCCATCTTAGGCGCTGAATTTTTGTGTGCACACGGACTACTAGCCGATGTTGCTAACAGATGCCTGATTAACGCAATGTCTTTTGATTCTCTCCCCTGTACAGCTCGAGGAGCCGGGCCAACAACACTAGCCAACGTCACAGCTCCAGGGGTAAGTTCCACACACTACTCACCCAGTTCCCAGCACTCACGGTCCCAACGTTTTCAGTGACCATCACTAAACACGGGGTGGAGCACTTCATTACCACCACAGGGCCGCCTGTTTTTGCAAGACCTCGGCGCCTGGACGCAGCTAAACTGGCCATAGTGCGCGAGGAGTTTGCCAACTTGGAAAGGTTGGGCATCATCAGGCGCTCAAACAGCCCATGGGCATCCCCGCTACATACTGTATGGTTCCTAAAGCCGAGGGATCGTGGCGACCATGCAGAGATTTCCGCAGATTAAACAACGCCACAGCACACGACCGCTACCCCATCCCTCATATTCAGGATTTTTCCGTTCACCTCACCTGGGTACGCATTTTTTCCAAGATAGACCTGGTCCGTAGTTACCACCAGGTCCCGGTGCACGCTGAGGACATACAGTACCTAAAACGGCAGTAATAACCCCGTTTGGCCTGTTTGAGTTTTTACGCATGCCTTTCGGGTAAAAAGGCGCGGCGCAGACATTCCAACACATGATGGATGCGGTGTTGTGCGATCTGCGGTTTGTGTTCGTCTACCTGGACGACATCCTCATGGCCAGCATGTCCGAGGATGAACACGTAACCTACCTCAGGACAGTTTTCCAGAAGTTGGAGGAGCACGGATTAATAATCAACCCGGCGAAGTGCCAGTTCAGGGAGGCGGAGATCGATTTTTTGGACCACTGCATCTCACCGGAGAGCGCGACACCCTTGTCGGACAAGGTGCGCACTGTGGCAAATTTTCCCCGGCCTCAGACGGTCAGGGCGCTGCAGGAGTTTTTGGGGATGGTTAACTTCTACAATAGTTTCCTCCCCCGTGCAGCCCAGCTCATGCAGCCGTTGTACGCCGTGCCTAAGAAACGGAAACCGGCGGACAGAGTCGACTGTACTCCTGAGCGGGAGCAGGCGTTTTCCGAGGTTAAAACAGCTCTGGTGAACGCCGCACTGCTGGCGCACCCAGACCCAGCGGCTCGGATAGCGCTCACTACCGACGCCTCGGACGTGGCCATTGGGGCCGTCGTGGAGCAGCACATCGCTGGTTCTTGGCAGCCACTCGCCTTTTTTTCGCAGGTCTTTGCGCGACAGTGAGTGTAAATACAGCGCGTTCGACAGAGAGTTACTAGCTCTCCACCTGGTCACACACCACTTCCAGTTCTGGCTGGAAGGGCGCACCTTCACTGCGTTTGTAGACAACAAGCCGCTAATGTATGCGATGGCCAAGGTTTCGGAACCATGGTCGGGCCGGCAGCAGAGACAGCTGGCCGCGATCTTGGAGTTTACAACCGACATTCAGCATGTGGCCGGTAAACTCAACGTGGTGGCGGGTTGCCTCTTGCGCACATTAGTGGCCCCAGTCTACGTGGGGATAGATTACTCGGCCATGGCCGCTGCGCAGAGCGGTGATGCGGACGTTTGCGGGCTCCAGTGTGGACCAACAGGGTTAAGGCTGGAGAGCAGGGTACTGCAAGACAGGGGGCCCCCCCAATCAGTGACGTCTCCACGGGCCGCCCGCGCCCGGTGGTCCCACGCGCTTGGCGCCACCGCGCTTTTGAGGTGGTTCACGCTCTGGCGCACCCGGGAGTGCACGCGTCAGTCAAAATGGTGGGAGCGAAGTTTGTCTGGCTGAGCCTGCGAAAACAGGTGAAAGAGTGGGCTGCAGCCTGCGTAGCGTGCCAGCGAGCTAAAGTGCACAGGCACACAAAGGCCCCCTTGGAGCCGTTCCATATCCCGGCTAAGCGGTTCGACCACATTCACGTGGACCTCATGGGCCCCCTCCCACCATCGCAAGGGTTCACACACCTCCTGACAGTGGTGGACCGCACCATGTGCTGGCCCGAAGTAGTCCCGCTAGCTTCCACTGCATCCGCAGAATTTGCACGCGCTTTTTTGATGACATGGGTGGCACGTTTTGGTGCCCCTTAGGATATCACGTCCGATCGGGGCCCGCAATTTGTTTCCGACTTCTGGTCCACCATGGCCCGGAGCCTGGGCGTCTCACTTCATCGCATGACCGCGTACAACCCACAGGCCAATGGGTTATGCGAGCGTTTCCATAGATCGCTTAAAGCAGCGCTCAGGGCTTCGCTTACGGATGCAAATTGGGTGGACCAGTTGCTGTGGGTTCTATTAGGGTTGCGTTCAGCACCGAAGGAGGATTTGGCAGCCTCCCCAGCAGAGCTGGTTTGTTCCCAGCCGCTATGGCTCCCAGGGGAATTTTTGCCGGACAGCCCCATGCTGAACACCAATCCATCCCGGCTTTCACCACGTAACGCAGTGTCAGGAACGGTACCTGGTCTGATCCACCACTGTTTTCCACGCGCTTTTGTACCAAAGGCCTTGAAGGATGCTGCGTTCGTATTTGTCAGGCACGATGCCCACCGGACTCCCTTGCGCCCGCCCTACGATAGCCCGTTCAGAGTGCTGGAACCCAGGGAGAAACATTTTGTGTTAGACTTGGGAGGACGCAGAGAAACAGTCTGTATAGACAGGCTTAAGCCCGTTTTCGTGTTATCAGACGAGCAAGTGGTGCTGGCCCGTACTCCTCGGCACGGACGACCCCCACTGAGAACTCCCCAGGTAAATGACTCGTCAGATCAGTCACAAGGGCATGCTAATGAGGTTTTCCTCTCTCCCAATGTCCCCCCACAGACGGACGCACCCCCAACCTCGAAGCCGCAGACCCCACGTTACAGCCGCTATGGACGAAAACTGAAGCCCAAAGGACATGAGGGTCAAGGCTGAGCCTGAGTCTGGGGGGGGGGGGGGGAATCCCTCTCAGTATATTCACACTCAGACTAAAGACAAAAGGGAATTGTCATGGGGGGTTTGTGTGTGGATGTAGGGGTGGTGTGTTGATGTGAACAGTGACAAAGAGAATGGGAATTACAAAGACTTTGATGTTAAGGCAGCACACAAAGAAGGCTGACCGAGTGGTTGGATTTAAGAGCAGGGGTGCATGGGATCTGTTACTCTTTTGATAAGATAAGATAAGATAAGCCTTTATTAGTCCCACAATGGGGAAATTCCAGGATTGCAACAGCACAGGGATAGCAACACTCAGAGCAACAATCAAGAAGACAAGAAAAACAAGAGCAGCGAATATACATATGTACATATAAATATATAAATATATAAACACACAGTGCGGAGCATTGTAGCTAGGTGGAATAAACAGCATAACCGTCTGCTTAGTTATCCTACATAGTATGAATATGTGCCCATACATATTGTCACCCTCCGTAGCAACTGATATTGTCCTAGTTGTATACTGGAGGGGACCATTGTGTAAGTCTATTGCGTCTTTTGCATTCAATACTATTAGGTCGTCACATTTTTTTGCTATCTCTGCAAGCAGCCCTGCTTAGGTTGTACAGTCTGACAGCCGTAGGTAGGAAGGACCTGTGAAACCTCTCGGTTGCGCACCTAGGATGATGTAGTCTACTGCTAAATGAGCTCCTCAGTGCGTTCAGTATGTCCTGCATAGGGTGGGACTCGGACTCCAGCAGAGATGACAGTTTAGCCACCATCCTTCTCTCTCCTATCTCCTCCACTGGGTCAAGGCGCTGCCCCAGGACAGAGCTAGCTTTCTTGATCAGTTTGTTCAGTCTCTTCCTATCGGCTGCTGTAATGCCACTGTCCCAGCAGACCACTCCAGAAGTGATGGCTGATGCCACCACCGTGTCATAGAATATCTTCAGCAGCGCCCCTTGTACACCAAAAGACCTGAGTCTCCTCAGTAGGAACAGCCTGCGCTGTCCCTTCTTGTAGAGTGTGTCGATATTGTGTGACCAGTCTAGTTTATTGTTCAGATGAACACCCAGGTACTTGTGGCTTGAATTTCTAGAGAAATGTAAGAGAGAGAGTTGAATAAAGCCTGATATGATCTGGACCTCTCTGCCTGATTATTTCTCTCTCCACAAGCTAACTAAAACCTGAGAATTACAACTACACTAAAATAAGCTAAAATAGAATAAAATACTAACTAAAAACTGAGCTAAAAAAAACTAAAAGTGGGGTAAAACAAATGAAAGTCCCTAAAAGCTAAGGAGGAAGATCCACTCTTCAGGCGCCATACTCCTTCTGTCACCACGACACCGACCCCCTCAGGAAACCTGTCCAGGGGAAGACACTTGCCAGCAGTATATCCATATTTTCCATCATTATCGTTGTCAACATCATGGGGTGCTGCTATCTGGAAACCAGGATATTTGCAGCCCAAGCAGAGCTCCTCGCTCTGGCTCTTGCTGTCTCTCACCTGCAGCACCCCAACTGCTCCACACAGAAGTGACCTCCCCCAAATGCCGACATCATGGTGGTCCTGGGCCATGACTGCTCCTCCTCCTCAGTCATGCCCTCCTTCAGCCATTTTCTTTGGGACCAGCAGTCCCCTCTCATCCAGCAGGCTCTCATCTGGTCAGGCTCCCATCCAGGCAGGCCCTCGGCTGGCAGGGCCATCATCTGGCTGGCTCTTCTCAGGCAGAGCTTCCCTCTGGTCTGGCCGGGCTATCCAAGCAGGCCCTCGGCCGGCCGGGCTACCCTTAAGTGGGGCTCTCTCTTCCGGTAGGGCTCTCTCCTCAGGCAAGGCTCTCTTCCAGCCAGGATCCCATTCAAGCAGGCTCTCTCGTCTGGCAGGGCCTCCATCCGGGGTCCTCTCCTCAGGCAGGGCTCTCTCCTGGACTGCCAAAGCACCTTTTAAATCACGTGCAGCCACAGGTGCTGCACATCCCCAGCCAACACAGGTGTTGCTGATCAGTAATTAGGGGATGCACAGGGTGGAAGTAGACAACATTTCCAATTTAAAAACACACTGATTAAATATAAAAACTACAAAACATGCAAACTATAAATAAGCATGCAATATAAACTTAAAAACCACATAAAACCCCCAAAATACAATAAAATACTTTTATCCCTTGACACACCGAAGGAACCAAATGCCACAGGATCTCATTATAGACATGCTGGTTGATCTTCGGGCCCTTTGGCAATGTGTTAATCCCTGTACACCAATCATAGCTCACACAGCATACTAAGTCCTGTTATTTTTCTGACACACCTCATAGAACGGGAGAAGGAAAGTTAGTTACCCAGCCACAGGGAGCAGTACAATCCAGTGTAGTACTCCCTGTGCCAGTCCCAAGCCTGGGGAAAATGGGAAAAGTTGTGTCAGGAAGGGCATGTGGCGTAAAATCCTAGCCAAATCAAATGTGCGGATCATCATGATATCAGATGATGATCCGCATATTTGATGAAAGGAACATATACTGTGTGTTCAAGAAACCAGATGGAAAGGAAGCAAAGCTAGGAGCACTGGAGGGGGATTCAAACTGTTCTACCATGGTGTAGATAGAAAGAAAAATGGAGTAGGAGTAATCTTGAAGGAAGAGTATGTGAAGAGTGTTCAGGAGGTAAAGAGGGAGTCAGACAGAATCATGAGTTTGAAGCTAGAAGTCAAAGGTGTGATGCTGAATGTTGTCAGTGCATATGCCCCACAAGTTGGATGTCAGGTAGAAGAGAAAGAAGAATTCTGGAGTAAGTTGGATGAAGTGCTAGAGAGTGTTCCCAGGTGGGAGAGAGTGGCTATTGGAGCAGAATTTAATGGGCATGTAGTGAAGGGAACAGAAGTGATGAAGAGGTTCTGGGTAGGTATGGTTTTAAGGAGAGAAATGTGAAAGGACAGATGGTTGTGAATTTTGCTAAAAGGATGGGAATGGCTGTGGTGAACATGTACTTTAAAAAGAGAACATAGGGTGACTGACAAGAGTGAAGGAAGGTGCAGACAGTTGGGCTACATCTTATGCAGAAGGAGAAATGTGAAAGAGATAGGAGCCTAAGGTGGTGGCAGGGGAGAATGTAGCTAGGCAGCATCGGATGGTAGTCTGTAGTATGACTATGGAAAACAAGAAGAGGAAGACAGTGAAGGCTAGACAGAGAGATCGAGCTGGAAAGGATGTGCAGCAGGTTAGGCTGATTAAGGACAGAAATGGTAATGTAATAACAAATGACGAGAGTGTGTTGAGAAAGTGGAAGGAGTACTTTGAAGAGCTCATGAATAAAGAAAATGAGAGAGAGAGGAGGATGGATGAAGGAAAGACAGTGAACAAGGAAGTCCTGAGGATTAGCAAGGCAGAAGTGATGGTAGCTTTAAAGAGGATGAAGAATGGAAAGGCGGTTGGTCCAGATGACATACCTGTGGAGGTATGGAGATGTGTGGGAGAGATGGTGGTGGACTTTTTAGGCATATTGTTTAACACAATTTTGGAGGGTGAGAGGATGCCCGTGGAGTGGAGAAGAAGTGTTTTGGTACCAATTTTCAAGAACAAAAGTGATGCTCAGGGCTGTACTAACCACAAAGGCATAAAGTTGATCAGCCACACTATGAAGATATGAGAAAGAGTTGCTGAAGCCAGGTTAAGAGGGGAGGTGACACTCAGTGAGCAGCAGTATGGTTTCATGCCAAAAAAAGAGTACTACAGATGCAATGTTTGCTCTAAGAGTGCTGATGGAGAAGTATAGAGAAAGTCATATACTGTGTGCTCAAGAAAGACAATTACACTGTCTTTGTGGATCTAGAGAAAGCATATGATAGGGTGCCAAGAGAGGAAGTGTGGTACTGTGTGAGAAATTCAGGAGTGGTAGAGAAGTATGTGAGGGTGATGCAGGACATGTATGAGTACAGCAAGACGGTGGTGAGGTGTGCTGTAGGAGTGACAGATGGGTTCAAGGTGGGGGTGGGGTTAGATCAGGGATCGGCTCTGAGCCCCTTCTTGTTTGCCATGGTGATGGACAGGCTGACAGATGAGGTCAGCCAGGAGTCTCTGTGGACCATGATGTTTGCATACAACATTGTGATCTCTAGTGAGAGTAGGGAGCAGGTTTAAGAGAACCTGGAGAGGTGGAGGTATGCTCTGGAGAGAAGAATAGCAGTCGTGAAAGTAGATAATTTAAATACCTGGCGTCAACCATCCAAAGCAATGGAAAATGCACAAGAGAGGTGAAGAAGAGAGTGCAGGCAAGATGAAGTGGGTGGAGACAAGTGACAGGGGTGATTTGTGACAGAAAGGTAGCAGCAATGCCATGGGGTGGAAGGTATTTTATTGTGTTTTTTTTTTTGTTTTACAGTTTTTTGTAACTTAGATTTTTATTCATTTTTCATCATATATAATGCATTCAGATCACATTCTACATTTAAAAAACAAAGGGGTTAGGGTAGGGAAAAATAAAAAAATAAATAAAAAAAAAATAAAAAAAAATTAAAAAAAATAAAAGGGGGGGGGGACAAATGTTGGAGCATCAAGTTTTTAGTTTCCATCTCTTAATTCTTCTGGTTCTTTCAGTGTCTTTGGTTATTCTTTCAATTTCTGCCTCGTTGTTGCACTTTGTAGTGTGTCCATTTCCGCCATTTTTTCTCCCATATTCCTTCTTGCATTCTTCGTCGATATGTTAGTTTTTCCATCATACGTATGTCCTCAACAATGTCAGTCCATTGTTCTTGGTCAGGAAGAACTTCTGATCGCCATTTTTTTGTGATAGTTTTTTTACATGCAATCAACAAGATTTTAACTAGATATCTGTCCTCAGCCTGTATAACATTGTCTTTTTTAAGATCACATAAGTACATCAGGTTACAGTTCATTGGTATATTATATCCTAATATCCTCTGTATTGTCACATGCATAGATTTCCAAAATGATGATATTTTGTAGCATTTCCAAAACATATGTGAGTGGTCTGCATTTTGAGCCCCACATCCCCTCCAGCATAAAGATTGGGTATTTGTATATTTTCCTTGAATCTGTGGTGTAATGAAAAAGCGAATCAGGTTTTTCCATCCAAATTCCCTCCATGCCCTTGAATTTGTTGATGTGTGTTGTGTTTTCCATATTTCCTGCCAGCTTTCTTCTGTTATGTTTAAATTGAGCTCTTTCTCCCATTTCTCCTTTATATAGTTACTTGTATGATTGTTTGTCATAAGTTTCTGATATAGTTTTGAAATAATTCTTATTTTATTTCCTGCATATGAGCTTAAAATAAGTTGTATAATCTCGTTCACATCTGTTTGGAGGTTATGCCTAATCTTCTTCATATAGTAATCTCTCATCTGCAGATATCTGAAAAATTCCGATCTTTCTAATTTAAATTTTCTCCTGATATTTACAAAGCTCCCGAGATCTTTTTTTCCGATATTGCCCCATGCTGTGATTCCCTTGTTCACCAGATTTTTGTATCCCCTATCTTGTTTTGCCGGTTCAAACTGACTGTCAAATGCTACCCATTTCAATAGTTTTATGTCTTCCCTTATATTATATTTTTGTACTATTTTATACCACAGTTCTAAAGTAAATTTAGTGATTGGGTCTATTTGTTTGATTTGCTTATATGCATCTTTATCCCCTATTATGCTTTGTACTGGGAGTCCCTCAATTTCCTTTTCCATTTCTTTCCATTTTGCCTCATATCCCTCGTCGCACCAACATATGATATATCTTATTTGTGCTGAGTAGTAATATTCCTTTAGACTCGGTAGGCCCATTCCTCCTTTCTCTTTTGGTAATTGGAGGGTTTTATATTTCACTCTTGGTTTTTTACCTCCCCAAACAAATCTCGATATCATCCTGTCCCACTTTGAGAATTGGGCATCTGGAATCTCTGTTGGTATAGCCTGGAAGAGGTAAAGTAATCTAGGTTGTATGCTGATTTTGACTGTCTCAATTTTTGAATTCAGATCCATATTTAAGATTGACCATCTATCAATATCTTTTTTTATTTCTTGTTCCAACCTATCATAGTTTGCTTTATATATTTTGCTTAGGTCTTTAGGTATGTTCACTCCAAGGTATTTTATTTCTTTTTGGTTCCAGTTTAGTTTGATCTTATCAGTTATCTGGTTTAGAGGGTTATAGTGGAATGTCAGTATTTGTGTTTTTGTTATGTTTATCTTGTATCCTGATAATTTTCCAAAATTTTCTATCAAGTTCATCATTTCCATTATTGATTCATCTGGTTGTTCAAGGTAAACTATAATATCGTCTGCAAATAGCCCAATCTTGTGTTCCGCCCCCTTTATTGTTACACCTTTTAATTTCTTATTTTGTCGTATCGCTTGAGCCAATGGTTCTATGAACAGAGCAAACAAGGTGGGCGATAAGCAGCATCCCTGCCTAGTTGATCTTTGTATATTTACTTTGTCTGTTAAGCTACCGTTTATCTTGATTCTTGCCACAGGTTCTTGATATAGCGTCCTTATGCATTGTACTGATTTTTCGTTAAATCCAAAGCGCTCCAGTACACTATATAGGAATTTCCAGTTAACCCTGTCAAATGCTTTTTCTGCGTCTAAACTCATTATTACTGCGCTTTTCTTTTCTTTATGTATTTGGTTAATTATATGTATTGTTCTCCTGATATTGTCATGTGTTTGGCGTCCCTCTATGAATCCAGTTTGATCATCTTCTATCAATTCCGTCAAGAATGTCTTTATTCGTTTACATATAATTGTTGTGTATATTTTATAATCCACATTTAATAAAGAGATTGGTCTATAGTTTCCGCATTGTTCTTTATCTTTCCCTGGTTTTAAAATAACTGAAATGATTGCTTCGTTCCATGATGGAGGTATTTTGTTGTTGTTCAGCGTCCAATTAAATGACTTTAGGAGTTGTGGCGTGAGTTCTTCTATAAACAGTTTATAAAACTCAGATGGGTATCCATCACTACCTGGTGATTTACCGTTTTTAAGTGACTTAATCACATCTCTGATCTCTTGTGTTGTTATTTCTGCTGTTAGTTTTTCATTTTGTTGATTTCCTATTGATGGCAAGTCCAATGTGTCTAGAAATTTTTTGATATCTTTAGTATTTGTTTCTTCAGGTTGCGAGTATAGTTCTTGGTAGAAATTATGGAAAATTTCTTCGATGTTTTCTGGGTTAACTGTGGTTTTATTTGTGGTGGGGTCTTTAATCTTGTATACATTATTCATTGTTTGTTGTTTTCTTAACCGTTTTGCCAGCAGTTTTGTGGCTTTTGGCCCCGTTTCATAATATTTTTGCTTTAGATATCTATTTTTCCTTTCAATTTCATCCATTTGTGTTTCTTTTATCTTTGTTTTTTCTTCTTTAATTTCTTGATATATTTTTGGGTCATTTGTGCTTTGATGTTTACGTTCTAGTTCCCTCAGTCTCTCACATCTTTGTTCATACGCTTCCAGTTTAGTCTTATTTGCTTTTCCTGTTTCAACAATTAATTTACCCCTTAACACGGCTTTTAGTGTGTCCCATAGTATTGTTGGGTCCACTTCTTCATTGTCATTCTCTTGGATATATTCGTTTATGTTTATTTTTATTCTTTCTTTCATTTTCTCATCATTTAACAGTCCTACGTTAAGTTTCCATGTTGTTTGTCGTTTTCTATTGTTCAAATATATTTCCATGTATATAGGATTATGATCTGATATTTCTGCCCCTCCAATCCAACAATTTCTCACCCTGTGTCTGTCACCTTCATTCATAAGGAAGTAATCTATTCTAGAGTGTACTTTATGGGCTGCTGAATAATGTGTATAGTCTTTTTCGAGTGGGTGCAGGTCCCTCCATATGTCTACCATACCCATTTCTGCCAGTGAGGTTCTTATGAACTTTGTTACATGTTTTTTTGTCTTCTTAACACTTGTTGTGTCAACTTCATGATCCATGACAGCATTTAAGTCTCCTCCACAAATTAGGACTCTTTCACTGTGTGTTGCTATGAGATCAAACAGATGTTGAAAAAAACCCTTGTCACTTTCTGGTGGGGCATAGATGTTCACTAATGTAATCTGCATACCATCTATTCTTCCCTTTATTATTACATACCTGCCTTCTTTATCCTGGATTTCCTGTTCACTTTCAAATTGTATTTTGTTTGAGATTAGTATCATAACCCCCCTTTTTGCTCCTCCCTTAAATGAACTGTAGTAGGAGTTCTTATAGCCAAATCTCTTTAGTTTCACATGTTCTGTCTTGCTCAAATGTGTCTCTTGCATAAATATAATTTCAGCTTTTTCCTTCTTGAATTTTCTTATTATTCTTTCCCTTTTAACAGGTGAGTTCAGACCATTCACGTTTAATGTCATTATCTTAAGATTTTTACCCATATTCATGTTTTTCCATTTTTTTAACTTGTGCTCCTAGCCCCTTTAACAACAAAAATAACACATATTTATATAAAAACACATTAAAAAATCTCGACCTCCGTACTTTGGGCCTTTCTTCTGCCCACTGGTCCCTGTTGGTGGGTGGGGGGTTTGTCTTCACAGAGTGAAGGGCCCTCCCTAGACTTCTAATTACTATCAAAGTAATAGTCATAAGTCTAGAAATGTCCAACAAATATCACTTAAACCTCTCCTAGCCGTCTGTTTCTCTTTTACCTTGTCTTCTTGGCCTTCATTTCTTCTGTGCCTTTCTTAATCTTTGTTATGATCTAGGCTTTCAGTTGAAAGCCTTGTAGCTTGTCCTGGGCCCGCTGCTCTACGTCTCTCCCCCTTCTTCCGCCGTTCACTTGCCTCCACTCCGTCTGTCGTGGTGCGTTCAGGGCCGCCGCTGCTCCAGCCGTCTCCTTCGGCACGCTCACCTCAAGGCCCCGCTCCATCATATCCCGCGCTGCCTCTTCGGCCGTGTTGTAGGTTCTTGTGCCTTCCTCCCAATGAATCCTCATTTTCGTTAGCGGCGTTTGGAATCTAATTTTTTTCTCTTTCAGCGTTTTTTTAATATTGGCATATTTCTTCCGCTGCTGCACGATTTCTGTCGGGTAGTCATGGTCAAAAAATACCTGTTTGTCGCCGATTCGTATCTTTTTTTTCCATGCTTGCGTCAGGATTCTTTCCTTTATGTCATATTTCACAAAGTTTACCACAACTGACCTGGGTGGAGAGTTTGTTTTCGGGTTCTGTGCCGGTGCTCTGTGCGCCCGTTGAATCTGCAGATCCGTTTCTCCGGGTATTTCCAGTTCTTTTTTTAAGAACTGATCCATGAATTTTGTCATCGAGTTGCCTTCAATGCCCTCCGGAATTCCAAAGATGCGCATATTACTTCGTCGGGATCTGCTCTCCAAGTCGTTTATTTTCTCCTGCATCCTCTGCGTTTGCGTCGTCAGGGTCTGTAGTTGTTCGTTTGCCTCGCTTTTCCAATCTTCTAGTTCCGAAATTCGGGTCTGCGCTTCTGTCATACACGCCCGCTGGGAGCGCAGCTCCTCCATGTTTTCCCTTAATTTACGCTCCATTTCTCTTCGGAGGTCCATGATTTCCTCCTTAATTTCTTTTTTCAGTTCCTCCTTAAGAGCCGCTAAATCCTGTTGTAGCTGTCGCTTGAATTCTCTTAACTCTTCACCCAAACTGGCGATGCCAGCGTTCATGTTGTCGAGTCTGGTGTCTTCCATTTTCTCTGCTGTAGACACCTCGTTTTTTTGGGCTTTGCGTACAGCGGTTTTTCCTGCGTTGTTGGAGAGGAATTCTTCAATTTTACCCTGTTTTTGTCCTTGTGCCCGGTTCCTTCGTGTTTTCATCCCTTAGTTTATTGATTCGTTTATGTCGAGTTGGCCATTTACCGATGATTTTTAATCCGGCTAGGGAGAGCTCTTTGTTTAAGTGTTATGTCTCTCCGCCATCTTCCCGGAAGTCCTGTTTTACACAGTTTTAAGTTTGTTGTATGGCTGTGTTGTGAGACATGTATATGTTGGACACTGCATATGTGATTTAACCACGATGAAGGAGAGCCAGCCCCCTGCGGTGCGGAGCCACAGAGCCTGGACCCCCTGCGGAGGACAGGGGACAGAAGACTTCCTGACCACTGAGGCTCGGGAAGAGAGAAGAGGGAGTTATGTAAATAAAAGGCTAATGAATGTGAATAAAGAGATTTTGAGAGAGATGTGTGATTTCCCCCGCGAGGGAAATGGTTTGATGTCAGAATGTTTAAAGGAGAGAACTTTGGTGTGTTCACTCTCTTTGTTCGCTGCTCAAGAATAAGAGCAGACAGTGGAATGATTTCTTGAATAAACTGGAATGAAAGACAATTCGGTTTCGTTATTCAAGTCTCCCCACATTGGTGACTGACGACGTTGAGAATGAACGAAGAAATTCTCAGGGTCCCGGACTCACAGCGCTCAGAGCTGGCGAGCGCAGTGGCCGTTAAGCTGCCTGATTTCTGGCAGGATAACCCACGGTCGTGGTTTCTGCAAGCAGAGTCGCAGTTCGCGCTCGCAGGAGTAACGGTGGATGACACTAAGTTCCACCATGTCATCGCTAAACTGGACAACAGCACAGCTCGGTGCGTGCAAAGCTTGGTGGAGCAGCCACCCGCGACCGACAGGTACGGCAAGCTGAAATCCACCCTCATCAAGTTTTTCACCCCCTCGGCTGAAGTGAGGGCGAGGAGGATCCTGTCTTTGCTAGACCAAGGTGGACACAGGCCGAGCGCCCTGATGGAGGAGATGATACAGCTGAGAGGTTTGGACAACGATGATTTCATTTTTCAGTTCATCTTCCTCTCCAACCTTCCGGCGCATGCGAGAAGCACGCTGGCCGGCAAAAAGTGTCACACCCTGGAGGAGTTCCGGGAGCTGGCCCAGGAGGCAGATGGGATCCTGGACGCCTGCGGCGGGCAAGCAACCACAGCAGCGACCCGAGACAGCGGGGAGCCAGAGGCGGCAGAACCAGACTGGCCGACGACGGCGGCAACACGACCGCGACGAGGGGGAGCCAATAGCCCGGTGGCAGAAGCGCGGGCACGACACAGCGGAGGAGAAGATCTCTGCTTTTACCATCGGAGGTTCGCAGAGAAGGCACGCAGGTGTGTGCCGCCCTGCATCTTCAGGAGTTCGGGAAACGGCAAGACCGGGGGTCGCTAGCAGCTTCGACCCTCGGAGAACGCAACAAGCTGCTCTACATCACGGATGCGCGCTCCGGACGAGTGTTCCTCATTGACACCGGAGCACAAGTGAGCTTCATCACCCCAACATACGCGGACCGGGTGGCTGGACCCCACGGTAACGGAGCTACAGCGGCAAATGGCTCGAACATCAACACCTACAGGAGAAGGACCTTGCCTTTATGCTTACATGGCCGCACATATGAATGGACTTTTGTAATAGCGGCGGTGAGTTTCAACATGTTGGGCGCGGATTTTTTGTGTTCACACAATCTGTTAGTTGATCTTGCTAATAGACGGCTGGTAAATGCACTCTCTTTTTACTCTCTCCCCTGTTCAGCTCGAGTGTCCCCGCCACCAGTACAGACCCACGTCGCTACAGCAGGTGGTAAGTTTCACACACTCCTCACCCAATTTCCAGCGCTCACTGTGCCCACTTTTTCAGCGACGGTCGCGAAGCACGGGGTGAAACACTTTATCCCCACTTCTGGTCCTCCCGTGTTTGCAAAAGCTCGGCGCTTGGATGCAGTTAAGCTCGCCATTGCGCGCGAGGAGTTCGCCAGCCTGGAGAGGCTGGGCATCGTTCGTAGGTCGAAGAGCCCGTGGGCTTCGCCGCTGCACATGGTACCGAAAGCCGATGGCTCCTGGAGACCGTGCGGGGATTACCGCAGGCTAAACAACGCTACGGCGCACGATCGTTATCCCATCCCGCACATTCAGGATTTTTCGGTGCACCTGGCGGGGGCACGCATTTTTTCAAAGATTGATCTAGTTCGCGGCTATCACCAAGTCCCGGTCCAACCGGAGGACATTCCTAAAACAGCGGTAATAACCCCGTTCGGACTTTTCGAATTTTTACGCATGCCGTTTGGTCTCAAAGGGGCGGCGCAAACATTTCAGCGGATGATGGATGCCGTGTTACGCGATCTCCCTTTCGTGTTTGTGTACCTTGACGACATTTTGGTTGCGAGTACTTCAGAGGACGAACACGAAACGCACCTCACAGCAGTTTTTAGGAGGCTGGGAGAGCACGGCTTAATAGTTAACCCAGCCAAGTGCCAGTTCGGCGTCGAGCGGATCGATTTTTTGGGTCACCGCGTCTCCCCGGAGGGAGCGGTTCCGTTACCAGAGAAAGTACGCGCGGTAGCGGATTTTCCCCGTCCACAAACGGTCAAATCACTACAGGAATTCTTGGGGATGGTGAATTTTTATAACCGATTCCTGCCCCACGCAGCTCAAATCATGCAACCGTTATATGCCGCGCTCAAAAAACAAAAACCGACCCAGGCGGTCGAATGGTCCCCGGAGCGGGAGCGCGCGTTCACAGAGGTTAAAAAAGCCTTGGCTGACGCTGCGCTCCTGGCCCACCCAGACCCTGCAGCACGTATCGCGCTGACGACAGACGCTTCAGATTTAGCCATAGGGGCCGTTATTGAGCAACAGGTAGCCGGAGTTTGGCAGCCTTTGGCTTTCTTTAGCAAATCTTTAAGCGCGGCTGAACGAAAATACAGCGCGTTTGACAGAGAACTGTTGGCGCTACATTTGGCTATTCGTCATTTCCAGTTCTGGCTGGAAGGACGGTGCTTCACCGCTTATGTGGACCACAAGCCGCTCACATACGCCATGGCCAAAATTGCAGACCCGTGGTCCGGCAGGCAGCAGAGGCAGCTGGCCGCAATCTCGGAATTTACCACAGACATTAGGCACGTTGCAGGCAAATTCAATGTAGTAGCGGATTGTCTCTCACGCGCGTTCACGACCCCAACACGCGCAGAGGCAGAACGGGCCACCGTGACCGCGCCGCAGGAGAGCGGCACGGTGGCGCGCGCAGCCCCGGTGCACGTGGGTATAGATTACGCAGCCATGGCAGCGGACCAGGGGGCGGACGCAGACGTGCGCGCGCTCCAGTCTGGACCAACAGGGTTGAGGCTGGAGAGCAAGTGTTTACAAACCGGTATGCCCCCCCTGATCTGCGACGTGTCGACGGGGCGCCCGCGTCCGGTGGTTCCGGCCACGTGGCGCCGCCGTGTTTTTGACTCGGTCCACTCACTGGCGCACCCGGGGGTGCGCGCGTCGGTGAAACTAGTGGCGGAAAAGTTTGTTTGGCCGTGCCTGCGCAAGCACGTGAAGGAATGGGCAAAAACCTGCATTTCCTGTCAACGGGCCAAAATTCACAGGCACACAAGAGCCCCGTTAGAACCGTTCCGCATTCCGGCCAGAAGGTTCGACCATGTGCACGTCGACCTTGTGGGCCCCCTACCGGCATCACAGGGGTTCACGTATCTTTTGACAATGGTGGACCGCACCACACGTTGGCCGGAAGTGGTCCCACTTGCGACGACCACGGCCGCGGAGGTGGCTCGCGTTTTTTTTAACGGCTTAGGTGGCGCGTTTCGGGGTTCCGTCGGACATTACGTCCGATAGAGGACCGCAATTCATCTCTGAGCTGTGGTCAGCGATGGCCAACGGCTTAGGAGCCAAAATTCACCGCACTACGGCTTACCACCCTCAGGCCAATGGTTTATGCGAGCGTTTTCATAGGTCTTTGAAGGCAGCACTCAGAGCATCGCTCACGGATGCAGATTGGGTGAATAAACTTCTATGGGTTTTATTAGGGTTGCGTTCTGCGCCTAAAGAGGACTTAGACGCCTCCCCAGCGGAGCTGGTATTCGCACAAACTCTGAGGCTGCCGGGCGAGTTTTTACCAGAGCACCCAGAGCCCCCACCTCTCTCGGCTCTGGGACCGTTAGTCGGCACGGGGGCAGACACGCTCCCGGGTCCGGTTCATCACGCTTTTCCACGAGTTTTCGTCCCCAAGGCTTTGAAAAATGCCGATTTCGTTTTTGTCAGGCGCGAAGCCCTAAAAGCAACGCTCAAACCGCCTTACGAAGGGCCATTTCGAGTGCTGGAGGCAGGTGATAAGCAATTTGTGCTAGATTTTGGAGACAGAAAAGAGACAGTCAGTATTGACAGACTAAAACCTGCTTTTGTCATGAAGGACGTGTCTGTACCGGTCGCGGTGGCGCCTCGACGAGGCAGGCCCCCGCAGAAGGCAATTAACCACTCTCTTCCTCAGTCAACAGCGCCGAAGCAGAAACGCACCGCAGGCAAGGCGGGGCCAACGCACAGCAGATTCGGCAGACGGCTGAAGCCCAAGCGGCGCACAGACTGAATGTTGGTGTTGATTATTCAGTAGTGAGTAAGGTGCTATTTAATTTTAGGAATTAGTCTGTTCTTCATCGTTTGGGGGGGGGGTTATATGGCTGTGTTGTGAGACATGTATATGTTGGACACTGCATATGTGATTTAACCACGATGAAGGAGAGCCAGCCCCCTGCGGTGCGGAGCCACAGAGCCTGGACCCCCTGCGGAGGACAGGGGACAGAAGACTTCCTGACCACTGAGGCTCGGGAAGAGAGAAGGGGGAGTTATGTAAATAAAAGGCTAATGAATGTGAATAAAGAGATTTTGAGAGAGATGTGTGATTTCCCCCGCGAGGGAAATGGTTTGATGTCAGAATGTTTAAAGGAGAGAACTTTGGTGTGTTCACTCTCTTTGTTCGCTGCTCAAGAATAAGAGCAGACAGTGGAATGATTTCTTGAATAAACTGGAATGAAAGACAATTCGGTTTCGTTATTCAAGTCTCCCCACAATAACCACAGTTACACTCCAAGCCACAAGAGGGCGCTCAAGGATAGTGCATGGACTAAGCCTCTACCATAACACTTTTTATCTCTCCTTCACATCTATGAAGAATGGGTTTCCACCCCAAGATCCATCCTGCACTGAGATGTTCTGAAGGGAAGACAGTGTCAGTGGAGAAGCTATCCCTGCGTCATTGTGGATTTCAGCACAGAAGAAGACCTCAAATTTTTCAGGGTCTTAGTTGGTAAATTCAAGATTCAAGAAGGTGCTGCCATAATTTTCTCCATACTCTAATATGCATTCAATGCAATTTAGTTATTGTAATGACTAGTTCTTTTATTTCTTTTTTAATTGAAGTTCTCAGCAAGAATACAATGTTGGTCATTTTTTTGACAATTTTACTGAGCATTTAATTCTACATAAATCATTGTTTAACGGGAATTTTATGGCAATCCTGTGCTTTTCTTGTGGTGTTACATAGAACAGCATCACTGTAAACTATGGAAAAAGCAGCCACTTCAAAATCTGTACTTCCTCGCACAACTTTCAATGCAAAAAAACTCTAAAAATTTCAACTTTTTGGAAAAGCTCCCACAAATTCAGGCTTTTTGGACCACAACAATCACAAAAGCAGCCAATGAAATCCTGGAGGGACTGAAATACAGTGAGATTATGTATACATGCATCATGCACTGAATTTGTTTACTGACTCTGGGTTGTTAACTTGACACTACACACCCTTTGCACTAAAGAAAGCACTTGTGAGCACTTTGTGAAATCATAAGTTAAATAATAAAAAGTGCATTATTGTAACTGATTTTGGGTCAGTTCTATATGTTGTGGGGGCATGGTGTTGGACTTCTCCACCCAGGAACAATGGACCAAAAGAGGAGGTGTCCACGGGGGGTTCAGATGGGACAGTAAGGAGTATGCGCCCCCCGGGGAGAGGAGTAAATGCCGGAGAGAAGAAGTGTGTTGGAACAGAGCCGGCGTTATGTTATGTTAATGTGCCACACAGTCCTTTGTTAAACAACAATGTATGATGGTCGGAAACTCCTGGTCTTCATGCATGGGAATAAATATATAAAAAGGGGAATGCATGGAGACCTAGAAAAAAGCTGAGCGCGGTAGTGCTGCTGTGATGTTCACTGTTTGCTGTTATGCTCTTGGAGAAAAAATAAAGCCTTGTGTCATTCAGCTTGTTGCCTCGCCTGTTCTCTTTCTCCACAATGTGATAATTTATGTATTAAAGTTAGAGTATTCTTGGTACAATTTGCAGCATTACGTCTCAAAGATTTTTTTTCCTGGCAAGTAAAATGGCTATTAAAATGGTAATTTCCCAGATCAAATCGGGATTGGATCGAATCGATTCAGAATCTCAAGAATTGGAATCGAATCGATTCTGGAAATTAGGGATCGTTCCCAGCTCTAGTGGATGCCCTGAATTTCCCTCTGAGATTAATGAAGTCTACAAAATAATAAAATAAAATAAAAAACATCCCACCCACCACCTGTTTGACCTGCTTCCCTCTGGACGACAGTTCAGATCAATCAGGTCCCACACCTCCAGACTGACAGTTTCTTCCCCTGGGTCATCCGGACTGCAAACAGTCAGAAGCTCACCCCCCCTCCCTCCAAAAACTCACATGCACAGAACTGAGGACCTTTTTAATTATCATAATAACACATCTGTCTTTGCACTCCGCACTTTCATGTACATTGACCCATCTGCGAAACTACTAGCATTCCTGTGTACATTTTTCATAATCCTTGGGCCATTTTATTCAATTGTGTGTTCTGCACTCTGCACATTTATGTACATAGTTCCATCCGTGAAACCACTACCATACCTGTGCATATACCTGTGGGCTATTTTTATTTTAGGCCTATTGTAGAAGCATGCTCAAATAACGAGGCTGAGTTTTAGTCATAAACCAGCTTTATTTGACAGAACACAGCTTCTAGCATTCTCAAAGCAGGAAAGAGAAAGAATCATATCTCAACACCCCTTTTATACATTTCCAGCATCAGGATTCAAGTCACATGGTGTCTTCAGTAAACATACAGTTACAAAGCATCCCTTTGAAGCTTCACCTATTGTCTCTCATTTCCTGATGAACCGGAATACTCTCCGGGGCATCTTCTGTGGGACAAAGAGACAAATCTCACACTTCCTTGTTATCTTCTGCAGATTCGAGTCCTCTTGTCCTTGCAGACGTGACACCCCACAATACACATTCAGTCCTGTCTCTGTGGCAACGTGAGCCCACAATGTGTGTCGGCCACACTACCCCCCCCAAACGTCTAGTAAGGCAGAACCTGCATGGCATAACAGAAAAAAAAAAAAGAAAAACACAAAGCACTCCATATATCGCTAATCAATCCACCAACTGCCTAGGTTTTAACCTTCTGCCGAATCTGCTGCAACCTGGCTTGGCTGCACCTGCAACATCTCTCTGCACCTGTGGATTAAAGCTGTTAACACCTTTCTGTGAAGACTTTGGAGAATGTCCTCTCGGCGGCCTGCCACGGCGGGGGGGCCTTGCGAGCTGCACCTCCTCGTCAGCCAGAACAAAAGCGGGTTTGAGCCTGTTTATGCAAATCAGCTCCCTTCTGCCCCCTAAATCTAGCAGAAAATGCTTCTGCCCGGTCTCCAGCACTCGAAACGGTCCGTCGTAAAACGGCCACAAACTTGGACGCTGAGCATCATGTTTAACAAAAACAAACTCTGCATTTTTTAAAGCCTTTGGCACAAAAACGTGTGGGAAACTGTGATGGACTGGGCCAGGGAGCGTGTTTGCTCCTGAGCCGCTCTGCCACGGCTGAGCAGGGGGGCCATTAGGTGCGGGATTATCGGGAAGAAATTCCCCCGGCAAACGGAGCGGTTGCGCAAAAACTAATTCAGCCGGGGAAGCATGCAAATCTTCCTTAGGTGCAGAACGCAACCCCAATAAAACCCATGGAAGTTTGTCTACCCAATTTGTATCCGTTAGCGACGCTCTGAGGGCTGCTTTCAATGACCTGTGAAAGCGTTCGCATAAACCATTAGCCTGGGGGTTATACGCGGTGGTGCGATGAATCTTCACCCTCAAGCTGCGGGCCATCGATGACCATAGCTCGGAAATAAATTGGGGACCCCTGTCGGACGTTATGTCCGACGGTACACCGAAACGCGCGACCCACGCTGCTAAAAATGCTCGCGCAACTTCTTCCGCTGTGGTTGATGTCGGAGGAATCGCCTCTGGCCAGCGCGTGGTGCGGTCTACCATCGTCAAAAGATGTGTGTGCCCGTGTGATAACGGAAGCGGGCCGACCAGGTCAATATGCACATGATCAAAGCGCTTAGCGGGGATGTGAAAAGGTTCTAACGGGGCCTTAGTGTGTCTGTGTATTTTGGCTCGCTGACACGCTACGCAGGCTGCTGCCCATTCCTTGACCTGTTTGCGCAACCCGGGCCAAACAAATTTCTCCCCCACCAATTTGATCGATGCGCGCACTCCCAGGTGTTCGAGAGAATGGACCAAGTCAAAAACGCGGCGACGCCACGCGGCTGGCCCCATGGAGACATCGCAGATTAGTGGGGGTAAACCGTTTTGTTGCACCCTGTGCTCCAGCCTTAACCCTGTTGGTCCAGACTGGAGCGCGCGCACGTCCGCGTCGTTAACCTGCTCCGCAGCCATGGCAGCATAATCTAACCCAACACAGACCGGGGCTGCGCGCGCTCCCGCGTCGCTGCCCGGGCCCGCGGCCATGGCTACAGAGTCTGCCCCTATGGGGCTTGGCGGTGCTACTGCACGCGAGAGGCAGTCTGCTACAACATTGTGTTTACCCGCGACATGCTGAATATCGGTAGTGAACTCCGATATTGCGGCTAGTTGCCTTTGTTGCCGGCCTGACCAGGGTTCTGAAATTTTGGCCATCGCAAACATTAGCGGTTTATGATCCACAAAAGCGGTGAAACGTCGCCCCTCTAACCAGAACTGAAAATGACGAATGGCCAAGTGTAGAGCCAAAAGCTCCCTGTCAAACGCGCTGTATTTCCGTTCACTATCGCGCAAAGTCCTGCTGAAAAACGCGAGGGGTTGCCAGGTACCTGTCACAAACTGTTCAACTACCGCCCCCACCGCTACATCGGAAGCGTCAGTGGTGAGCGCCATGCGGGCCGTTGGAACTGGGTGCGCTAACAAAACTGCGTTTGCCAGGGCTGATTTGACCTGGGCAAAAGCGCGCTCCCGCTCCGGAGACCATTCAACTTTATTTGCGGGCTTTTGTTTTTTTAACGCGGTGTACAATGGCTGCATGAGTCGTGCTGCGCTTGGGAGGAATCGGTTGTAAAAATTAACCATCCCTAGAAACTCCTGAAGCGCCTTGACCGTTTGAGGTTGCGGAAAATCCGTTATGGCATGCACTTTATTTGGAAGGGGAACTGCTCCCTCTGCCGAAACGCGATGTCCCAAAAAATCAATCTGCGCCACCCCAAACTGGCACTTCGCTGGGTTAACTATTAACCCGTGCTCTGCCAACCTCTGGAAAACTGCTGTGAGGTGTTTTTCATGTTCGCCTTCGGACGTGCTGGCTACCAAATTATCGTCCAAATAAACGAACACGAAAGGCAGGTCGCGTAAAACTGCATCCATCATGCGTTGGAAAGTCTGCGCGGCCCCCTTGAGGCCAAAAGGCATGCGCAAGAACTCAAAAAGGCCGAAAGGAGTTATGACCGCTGTTTTGGGTACATCCTGCGCGCGCACTGGAACCTGGTGATAGCCGCGCACCAAGTCTATTTTAGAAAAAATGCGCGCCCCCGCCAAATGAACAGAAAAATCCTGAATGTGCGGAATCGGGTAGCGGTCATGAGCTGAAACGTTGTTCAACCTGCGGAAATCGCCGCAAGGTCGCCACGAGCCGTCAGCCTTTGGGACCATGTGTAACGGCGAAGCCCGAGCGCTCTTGGAGCGTCTAACAATGCCCAGTTTTTCCAGATTAGTGAACTCCTCGCGCACGATGGCCAGTTTAGCTGGGTCCAAGCGCCGAGCCTTTGCAAAAACGGGAGGGCCTGTGGTTGTTATGAAATGTTCTACCCCATGTTTGGCCACCGTTGCTGAAAACGTGGGGACTGTGAGTGCTGGAAACTGAGCAAGCAGAGTGTGAAACTTACCACCCGCAGCTGAGACGCTGGCATGTGCAGTTGGCGGGGCCACCCGAGCTGTGCAGGGAATAGAATGAAAGGACAGTGCATTAATCAGACGTCTATTAGCAAGGTCAACCAATAAACCATGTGAGCACAAAAAATCAGCCCCTAACATGTTGAAACTGACTGCTGCTACAATAAATGTCCACTCAAATGAACGGCCCTGTAAGGACAGAAACATGGTCCTCTCACCAAACGTTTTAATCATGGAGCCGTTCGCTGCTGACACTGACACCCAGGGGGCTTTAGAAGGCGACAGCCGTTCCGCGTAGGTGGGTGTGACGAAGCTCAGCTGAGAGCCCGTGTCCACGAGGAACTGTTTCCCCGAGCGTGCATCCGTCAGGTAAAGCAGCTTGTTCTCGTTGCCGAGGGTCGCAGCTGCTACCGGCCCTCGGTCTTGGCATTTCCCTGGCGCTTAAAATTGCACGGTGGGACGCACCTGTGCGCTCTCTCTGCAAAACGGCGGTGGTAGAAGCACGAGCCGTTCTCCGCTCCGCGTCGTCTGGCTCCTGTCGCTGCCGTTGTTGGTGCGTCTGGCGCCGCGGCCGCTGGACCCGCGCTGTCTCCGGACACCGTTCCCGGACTGGCCGCCGCGGCCGAAACCGCGTTCCGCTTGTGGGCGTCGACCAACTTCTGCGCCTCCTTGCTCAACCCATGGTAGTCTCGCTTGGCCAATCGGGGTGACTCTGCCAGGGCCACTCTCACTGCTGGTGGTAGGGTTCGAAGGAAAAGGTGGGCGAAAATGAATTCGCCATCCTCAGAGGCTTTGAGCTGCAGCATCTTCACCATCAGGTCCGCAGGTCTATCGTTTTCTGCCTCCGTCAGCGCCAGGAGCCCCTCTGCTCGTTGTTGGACTGAGGGGGTGAAATGGCTGATCAGCGCGTCCTTCAATGCGCTGTACTTGTCGCTGTCTGGTGGATGATTAACCAGATCCTCCACTCTCTGGACCGTGTCGCTGTCCAGCTTCGCTACCACGTGGTAGAATCTTGTGTCGTCGTTGAAGATTCTCCGGAGGTTGAACTGCGCCTCGATTGCGCTAAACCATGAGCGCGGGCTGTGCTGCCAGAAATCGGGCAGCCGGATCGTGGAGGCGGCCATCAGGCTGGCTTCCACCGAGCCCCGCTCAGGAGAATTCTGTCTGCTCATTTTCCGTCATAGGTCACCAGTGTAGAAGCATGCTCAAATAACGAGGCTGAGTTTTAGTCATAAACCAGCTTTATTTGACAGAACACAGCTTCTAGCATTCTCAAAGCAGGAAAGAGAAAGAATCATATCTCAACACCCCTTTTATACATTTCCAGCATCAGGATTCAAGTCACATGGTGTCTTCAGTAAACATACAGTTACAAAGCATCCCTTTGAAGCTTCACCTATTGTCTCTCATTTCCTGATGAACCGGAATACTCTCCGGGGCATCTTCTGTGGGACAAAGAGACAAATCTCACACTTCCTTGTTATCTTCTGCAGATTCGAGTCCTCTTGTCCTTGCAGACGTGACACCCCACAATACACATGCAGTCCTGTCTCTGTGGCAACGTGAGCCCACAATGTGTGTCGGCCCCACTATGTCTAATTGTGTATTCTGTAACTGTGTTTTATCAAATCCTTCTCTCTTTATTGCACAGTAGCCTGGTGGAGCACCCACAGTTTCGTTGTACTGTACAACTGTACAATGACAATAAACCTATCCACCTTATTCCTAGCCCCCATGATGCCTTGCATGAATTATGGGTGCAACTTCCTGGACTAGTTTAGAAAGTGGGGTTGTCACTGAAACAGGACACTTTTCCTTGTTAAAAAAACAATGACCGTTATCACAAATGTGGGAACACGACCTTTTGCACCTCAAAAAAGGGAATATTGTAGAGGATGACTTTCACAAACGAGACTGAGTTTATTTCTCAGGAAAGGTTTATTGTGAGTCTACATCCTCTAACAAGCAAAGTATCTCAGCAAAGAGGCAGAACATTCTTCTTCTTCTTCTTCTTATGATGTTTTATGGCGGTTGGCAAACAGCTTGTAGGTGCATTACCGCCAACTTCTGGAATGGAGTGTGATTCAGAATGGCATTACTCTCCTATATCCTTGAAATTAGTCCTGTTGCCCTCATAAACCTAAAAACTGCCTTATAGACCGCATCCCCTGAACTTCTCTGCAAAATGTCTTTTATACTGAGCTGGGTTTTGTTCCTGTTTAGACTGTCCACCAATGCTAACCGTGCAACCTCATACTTTGGACAGTGCTTAAATACATGTTCAACTGTTTCATCATTTCCACAATAATCACATTTTCCATTTGGGTGTTTTTCCATGATAACTAATGTACTATTCAGCCCTGTGTGACCTAATCTTAATCTGGATATGATGTCCTCCTCCTTTCTGCTCCTTTGTCCTTCTCTAGCTCCCCCTACTTTCTTTTGTATGCCATACAGGCTTCGTCCTTTACTTCCTTTGTCCCACTCTTCCTGCCACTTCTTTTTAATTTGCCTTTTGATAATGCTCTTGACCTCTGCTTTGCTATGTTTCACATTCCAACTAACTTGACTCATCCTAGTTGCCCTTTTTCCATATTTATCTGCTAGCTCATTCCCCTCCACTCCAATGTGCGCCGGGATCCAAATGAATCTGATGTTCACTCCTGCCTTTGAGATTCTCCCTACTGAATGTACAATTTCCATCACCAAATCCTGTCTTGACTCTGAATGCATTTGCCCAATACTCTCCATTGCACTGCTGGAGTCAGACCCTATCAAAACCTTTCTGGGTTTTACTTCTTCCACCCAGCTCAATGCCAAGCAGATTGCCAGAAGCTCCCCAGTATACACAGCCAGGTCATCACTAACCCTTTCCTTCTTCATGACATCTAATTCTGGAATGATGAATGCTATTCCCACAATGTTTTTTGTCGATTTAGATGCATCCGTATAAATCTTTATAAAGTCAGGATAGCTACCGTCTAAATAGTTATTGACCTCCTTCTTGTTTATCCTCCCTCTTATGTCATTTGTTAAAAGTCTAAAATCCACCTTTACTTCTTCCAGACTCCATGGTGGTTCTGCAGAAAGAGGGACTGTTGGAAATACTGCTTTATCAGCAACCCTTAGCTCCCTGACTTTATTCTTTATTGTCCATCCAAAGCTTCTCATTTGCCTCTTTTCCTTCTCTTGGCAAGGTTTCAGCACACTGTGCACTGGGTGACTGTCACTGAATCCTCTGATGTTGGCCAGTATGTGGCTGCTATTTGGGTTCTTCTTAACTCCAGAGGCATTTCACCCATCTCCACCTGGAGTGCTGTTACTGGAGTAGTTTTTATGGCCCCACAGCATAGCCTCAGAGCTTGGTATTGAATTATATCCAATTTTTTCAATAATGTTTCTGAAGCTGATCCATATATAACACACCCGTAATCAAACACTGACCTAACTAATGCTGCGTATAATGTTTTTAAAGCTCCTCTACTTGCTCCCCATTCTCTTCCCCTCAAACATCTAATAATATTTAAGACCTTCTTAGATTTTGCCACAATTTTTTCAACGTGAATCTTCCAAGAGCAACCCTTATCAAACCACACTCCCAAATACTTGAAACACTCCACAGTTTCTATGTTTTGATCATATATTTTAAGATTTACTTGATTGTTTGTTCTCTTCCTTGTGAAGACCACAGCCTTTGTTTTTCCCACCGAAAACCTAAATCCCCATTCCACTGCCCAAGCCTCAATTTCATTAATCGCCTGCTGCAACTTTTTAACAATAAATGATAGATTTTTCCCTCTTGTCCACATAGCACCATCATCTGCAAACAAAGAGACACCAACAGAACTCTTAACTCTAGAAAAAATGTCATTGATCATGACTGAAAACAAAATGGGACTAATACTACTGCCTTGTGGGGTTCCATTTTCTATTATTTGGCTTGAGCTATACTGCTTCCCTATTCTTACCAAAATTTTCCTGTCACTCAAAAAATTTTTAATCCATCTTTTCATTCTCCCTCTAATGCCTAGCTTATGTAGTTTGATAATCAGCCCCTCCTTCCACATCATGTCATACGCCTTCTCAACATCCAAAAACACCGCTACCACACTTTCCTTATTCACTTGGGCCTTCCTAATCTCATGTTCCAAACAGACAGCAGAATCAGTAGTACTTCTCCCTTTTCTAAATCCGCTTTGGTAATTTTTTAATGCCTCTCTAGACTCCAGATAGTATGTTAACCTTTTATTAATCATTCTTTCCATAGTTTTACCAACATGGGATGTTAGAGCGATCGGTCTGTAACTCTCACCTAAACCTGGATTTTTACCTGGCTTGCATATTGGGACAACAACCGCTTCTTTCCATGAAGTAGGCAATATCCCTTCTTCCCAAACCTTGTTGTACAACTTTAATAATGTCTTTTTACCAGCTTCACTCAGGTTTTTAATCATTTTATACGTCACTTGATCTTTCCCTGGAGTTGTCTTACATATTTTCCTTAACGTATGATTTAATTCAGCCATTGAAAATTCCCGATTTAGCCCATTCTCAAATTCTCCCTCAGCTTGCAACGCTTCCGCATTATTTAATTTTGTCTGCTCTCTTCCATTTTTTTCCTCAAAGCTCAAATTATCTGCACTACTTATTTTACTGAAAATTTTAACTAAATGCTCTGCCTTTTCATTGTCGTCCACTATCAAACTGTCCCCGTTCTCCATAATTGGATACTTTAGCTCCCTCCTTATTCCAGACATCCTTTTAATTGTTCCCCATACCTTCTCCAAGGGGGTACTTCTTCCCAATGATTCACAGTATTTCCTCCAAAACTCTTTTTTGGTCTGTTTAATTATTCTCCGCACTTTAGCCTGCTCCCGTTTATAACTGTTCAAGTTATCCATACTCAATACATTTTTTAAAACTTTAAAAGCTTTGCTTTAAAGAATTCTGCATTCTTTAAGGCTTTAGGCACAAAAACGCGTGGAAAACTGTGATGAACTGGACCGGGGAGGGTATTTGATCCCGCGTCGCTCTGCAGCAGCTGAGCGGGGGGGGCGATCTGGTGCGGGGTTCTCAGGAAGGAATTCTCCCGGTAACCGGAGAGGTTGGGCGAAGACTAGCTCGGCCGGAGAGGCTTGCAAATCCTCCTTAGGTGCTGAACGCAACCCTAATAAAACCCATGGAAGCTTATCAACCCAATTTGTGTCCGTGAGAGCCGCTCTGAGGGCTGCTTTCAATGACTGGTGAAAGCGTTCGCACAAACCGCTGGCCTGGGGGTTATACGCAGTTGTGCGATGAATTTTCACCCCCAGGCTGAGTGCCATGGATGACCAGAGCTCGGAAACAAATTGGGGTCCTCTGTCAGACGTTATGTCTGACGGGACTCCAAAACGCGCGACCCAAGCCGTTAAAAAAGCGCGCGCAACGTCTGCTGCTGTGGTTGACGCCAGGGGAATCGCCTCTGGCCAGCGCGTAGTGCGGTCCACCATAGTTAGAAGGTGTGTGAACCCCTGTGACAGCGGGAGGGGTCCCACCAAGTCGACAAGCACGTGGTCGAAGCGTTTGGCTGGGATGTGAAAAGGTTCTAGAGGGGCCCGCGTGTGCTTGTGTACCTTTGCTCTTTGACAGGCTGCGCAGGCTGCGGCCCATTCTTTGACCTGTTTACGCAGCCCCGGCCAAACGAACTTCTCTCCCACCATTTTGATCGACGCGCGAACGCCCGGATGTGCCAGCGAATGTATTAAGTCAAAAACGTGGCGATGCCATGCAGCTGGGACCACGGGGCGGGGGCGCCCCGTGGAGATATCGCAGATTAGGGGGGGCATACCTCTTTGATGCACCCTGTGTTCCAGCCTTAGCCCTGTTGGCCCAGACTGGAGCGTGCGCACATCCGCATCGTTAACCTGCTCGGTGGCCATGGCTGCATAATCTAACCCAGCGCAGACCGGGGATGTGAGCGCTTCCGCGCTGCAAGCCTGGCCCGAGTCTACAGCCGCCGAGTCTGCCCCCTGGGGGCCTGGCAGTGCAACTGCACGCGAGAGACAATCTGCCACTACATTGTGTTTGCCCGCCACGTGTTGAATGTCGGTGGTAAACTCCGAAATCGCGGCCAGCTGTCTCTGTTGTCGGCCCGACCAAGGCTCTGAAATCTTAGCCATTGCAAATGTTAATGGTTTGTGGTCTACAAACGCGGTGAAACGGCGCCCTTCCAACCAGAACTGGAAGTGGTGGATGGCCAAATGCAGGGCTAAAAGCTCCCTATCAAACGCACTGTATTTACGCTCGTTATCGCGCAATGTTTTGCTGAAAAACGCAAGTGGTTGCCAGCTCCCTGCTATCAGTTGCTCGACAACCGCCCCCACTGCCACATCGGAAGCGTCCGTGGTTAGCGCCATGCGAGCTGCTGGCACCGGGTGTGCCAATAATGCAGCGTTCGCGAGGGCCGATTTGACCTGTGAGAAAGCGCGCTCCCGGTCCGGGGACCACTCGACCTTAGCTGTAGGTTTTTGCTTCTTTAGTGCCGCGTACAATGGGTGCATGAGCCGTGCCGCATTGGGGAGGAAGCGGTTATAAAAATTGACCATCCCCCAAAATTCTTGCAGTGCCTTAACTGTCTGCGGTTGGGGGAAATCCGTTATCGCGCGCACTTTATCAGGCAGCGGGACCGCGCCTTCTGGAGACACGCGGTGCCCCAAAAAATTGATTTGCGCTACCCCGAATTGGCATTTCGCTGGGTTAATTATCAGCCCGTGTTCTGTCAGCCTCTGAAAAACGGCTGTGAGGTGGCGTTCGTGTTCGACTTCGGATGCACTGGCTACCAAAATATCATCCAAATAAGCGAACACGAAAGAGAGACCGCGCAGTACTGCATCCATCATGCGTTGGAACGTCTGCGCGGCGCCTTTGAGGCCGAAAGGCATGGGCAAAAACTCGAAAAGCCCGAAAGGGGTTATAACTGCCGTTTTGGGTATGTCTTGCGCGCGGACTGGGACTTGGTGATAACCGCGCACCAAATCTATTTTGGAAAAGATGCGCGCCCCTGCCAAATGTGCCGAAAAATCCTGGATGTGCGGAATCGGGTAGCGGTTGTGTGCTGAAGCATTATTTAATCTGCGGAAATCACCGCAAGGGCGCCACAAGCCGTCAGCCTTGGGTACCATGTGCAGGGGTGATGACCAAGAGCTGTTCGAGCGTCTAACAATGCCCAGTTTTTCCAAGCTGGCGAATTCCTCGCGCGCGATGGCCAGTTTAGCTGGGTCCAAGCGCCGAGCTTTTGCAAAAACAGGGGGGCCAGAGGTAGTTATGAAATGCTCGACCCCGTGTTTGGCAACTGACGCTGAAAATGTTGGGACCGTGAGTGCTGGAAACTGATTGAGTAGTGCATGAAACTTACCACCCGCAGCTGTGACATTGGGATGTGCAGAAGGCAGGGCCACCCGAGTTGTGCAGGAGATAGAGTAGAAAGACAGTGCATTTACAATATGTCTATTAGCAAGATCAACTAACAAACTGTTTGAGCATAAAAAGTCAGCACCTAGCATGTTGTTGCTAACTGCGGCTACGACGAAGGTCCACTCGAAGGTGCAGCTGTGGAGGGATAGGAGGAGCGTCTTCTCCCCATAGGTTTTGATCGTGGAGCCGTTCGCCGCTAACACCAGGGGTCCGCTGGCAGGCGTCAGCATGTCCGCGTAGGCAGGCTTGACAAAACTTAGCTGGGAGCCTGTGTCCACCAGGAATTCTTTCCCTGAATTTGCGTCTGTCACGAAAAGCAGCTTGTTCTTCGTGCCGAGAGTCGCAGCTGCTATCGGCTCTCGGTCTTGGCGTTTCCCTGGCGCTGGTATCGGCACGGTGGGATGCATCTGCGCACTCTCTCGGCGAAGCGTCGATGGTAGAAACAGAGGGTGTTGTCAGCTCCGCTTCTCCTGGCCTCTGCCGCTGCCAACATCAGTGGATCCGGTGCTGCAGCCTCTGGTCTCCCCTCGTCTCGTGGGGGTGCGTTCAGCTCTGCTGCTGCCGTCGTGGCTGCGTGCCGTCTATGGGCGTCGACGAGCCGCTGCGCCTCCTGGCCCAGCTCGTGGTAGTCACGGTTGTTGAGTAGCTGTGAGCTGGCCAGGGTGACTCTCACTGCTGGCGGTAGCGTTCTGTGAAAGAGGTGGGCGAAGATAAAGCTGTCGTCATCCTCGCCTCTCAGGCTCATCATCTTCACCATCAGATCTGCCGGCCTGTCTGCTTCCCCTTCTGTCAGCGCCAGGAGCTTCTCTGCTCGCTCTCCCAGCGAGGGAGTGAAGGCTCGAATGAGGGCGGCTTTCAGTGCGCCATACTTGTCGTCTTGGGGCGGGTGGTTGGTCAGGCTCTCCACCCGCTGCACTGTGAGGCTGTCCAGCTTCGCGACGACATGGTAGAACCTCGTTGCGTCCGCTGAGATTCCCCGAAGGTGGAACTGCGCCTCCACAGTGGTAAACCAGGAGCGCGGGTTATGTTGCCAGAAATCGGGCAGCTGTAGTGTGGTAGCTGTGTTAACCCGGTTGGCCCCTGAAGAGTCCGGCGTGGAAAGCTCGCCCCCACCGGCCATGGTTTGTCATAGGTCACCAGTGTAGAGGATGACTTTCACAAACGAGACTGAGTTTATTTCTCAGGAAAGGTTTATTGTGAGTCTACATCCTCTAACAAGCAAAGTATCTCAGCAAAGAGGCAGAACAATCATTCTTCACAGCTCTTATACTCTCCAGAGACACAAAACCCCCAACATCAAATATTACATCCCCAACCCACAGTCCTTCAGTAAACATATAGCCTCCGAGGCTCCTTGGCGTCTCCATTGTCTCTCAACTCCTCAGCCTCGGGGGCTCCTGCTGGGACATTCTCTCTGACTTCCCGTCTCTCAAGAAACCACTTCACACCTCCCGAGGTCTCTGCCGGGTCAGGTCCTCTTGGACGTTTAGACGTGAAGCCTCCAGAGTATGCACCGTCATGCCTACTAAATATATGTGAGGGAAAATGCATACCATACATGCATACCATATATGCGCCCTAAATGCGCGCCATAATATAATCATACCACTTCCCACGACTATGAAGGGATGAGAAGATGACCTTAAAAAGCGGCCTCGCAAACAGTAGCTCTGTTAGTTAGCTCTGCTGCTAAAATGCTAATGCTGTAAACAAATAAAAGCTCTGAGATGTTTCCACAGTGGAGAAAGGAGGCAGGCGAGGCAACGAGCTGAACGACACAGAAACTTTATTCCTCTTCCAACATAATTTACAGCAAAAGAGAATCCCGGGTCTCTGTGCATTCCTCTCTTATCTCTTTATGCCCATGCATCAAGACCCAGAACTTCCGACCATAACACATTGTTGTATGAACAAAGAATTGTGTGGCACATTAACATAACATAATGCCGGTGCCGCTCCAACACCTTTCTTTTCTCCGCAGCTCTGGCATCTCTTACTCTCCCCAGAGGGCGCATAGAACCAACAGTCCCATCTGATGCCCCCCGGTAGCACCTCCTCCTTTGGTCCATTGTCCTCCTCTCCCCTTGCCCTCTCTGGGTGGAGAAACCCCCACCCCATGCCCCCACAAAGCCCCCCCACCCGAACACCCAGAAGAGGCACTAACACCTCCACGTCCTTTGGGCTTGAGCCGGCGCCCATAGTGGCTGTAGCGGGCGGTTGCCAGTCCAGTTGGACCGCTCTGCTGGTGAGGTGTACTGGAGGGCACGTCAGCCTGTGGAGGGAAAGAGGGAGGAGGGGAAAACACATTAACTTCGCGAGCGCAGGTCCCTGCCGAGGGATCACCACTTTGCGGAGCCACCAACAGTGGTCGTCCGCGCCAGGGAGCTTGGGCCAACACCACCTGCTCATCTGCCAACACAAAAGCGTGTTTCAGCCTGTTGATGCAGACGGTCTCCCTACGTCCCCCCAAGTCTAACACAAAATGCTTTTTCCCAGGTTCCAACACCCTGAATGGTCCGTCGTACGGTGGGCGCAACGGGGTGCGGTCCGCATCGTGCCTGACAAAAACAAAACTGGCATTCTGCAAGCTTTTTGGGACGAATGTGCGGGGAAAACAATGGTGGGCCGGGCCCAGTACGCTCACAGCCTCCGTCCTGTGTAAAAATTGTGTGGGCGGAGCAGCTTTGGGCGCGGGGTTTTCTGGTAAAAACTCTCCAGGGATCCACAGCGGCTGAGAAAAAATGAGTTCTGCCGGGGAGGCTGCCAAATCCTCCTTAGGTGCAGAGCACAACCCTAAAAGAACCCAGGGCAGGCAGTCGATCCAATTTGTGTCTGTGAGTGAAGCTCTGGGTGCTGCCTTAAGTGACCTATGAAAACGCTCGCATAACCCGTTAGCCTGAGGGTTGTACGTGGTAGTGCGGTGAATTTTGACCCCCAAGCTCTGGGCCATCGCGGACCAGAGTTCTGAAACGAATTGTGGACCCCTGTCGGACGTGATGTCCGATGGAGATCTGAAATGTGCAACTCAAGCCGACAAAAAAGTGCACACCACCTCTGCATACATGGTAGAAACCAGCGAGACCACTTCAGGCCAGCGCATGGTGCGGTCCACGACTGTCAAAAGGTGTGTGAAACCTTGCGACGGTGGGTGGGGTCCCACCAAATCCATGTGGACGTGGTCGAACCTTCTAGCCGGGATTTGGAACGGCTCGAGGGAGGCTTTGGTGTGCTTGTGCACTTTGGCCTGCTGGCACACGACGCAAGCTGCAGTCCACTCTTTCACATCTTCGCGCAAGCGCAGCCAGACGAATTTCGCCCCCACAAGCTTCACTGAAGCACGCACTCCCAGATGCAAAAGGGAGTGGACCGACTCGAAAAAGCGACGGTGCCAAGAGCTCGGAACCACCGTGCGTGGGCGGCTGGTGGAGATGTCGTAGAGAAAGGGAGGACACCCTTGTTGCACCACTCTGCTCTCCAGCCTTAACCCTGTTGGCGCAGACTGGAGCACGCAAATGTCCGCGTCCCCGGCTTGCTCCATGGCCATGGTGGGGAAATCTATCCCCATGTAGACCGGGCAATTAATGTACTCGACAGGCAATCGGCCACGACGTTGAGTTTACCAGCAACGTGTTGAATGTCGGTAGTAAACTCCGAAATTGCGGCCAAATGCCATTGCTGCCGGGCCGACCACGGTTCCGAGGTGTTGGACATCATGTGTGTCAGTGGCTTATGGTCCACGAACGCAGTGAACTCGCGCCCCTCCAGCCAGAACTGGAAATGGCACGTCGCCAGGTGGAGAGCCAGCAATTCTTTATCAAATGTGCTGCACTTGCGTTCATTGTTGTGCAAAGTCTGGCTAAAAAATGCGAACGGCTGCCACGAACCTGAGACGCACTGCTCCACCACTGCCCCTGTTGCAACGTCAGACACATCTGTCATGAGCGCTATCTGTGCAGACAGATCCGGATGGGCTAACAATGTGGCACCCGCAAGTAAAAGCCTGGACTCGCTCGGGAGTCCAGTCGATGGCTTCTGCAGACTTCCTTTTTTTAAGCGCGACATAGAAAGGCTGCATCAGCTGGACTGGCCGGGGAAGGAAATGGTTATAAAAATTAACCATTCCAAAAAACTCCTGTAGTGCTCTCACAGTCTGCGGGCGCAGAAAGTCCGCCACAGCACGCACCTTATCCGGTAACGGAATCGCACCCTCCGGCGAAATACGGGGGCCCAACAAATCAATCTCTGGCATGCCGAACTGCCACTGGGTAGAGAAACCCCACCTCATGCCCCCACACCACCGCTATAAAGTCAGTTGCATTTTGTTAAAATATGTTGGACATAATCAAATTTACCTCAGAGCAGACGTAGAATCTAGTCAGAGCCACAAAGAACCACAACACCGTGCTTGGATGTTTTAATGTCGGGGTAAATACAGACAGCTGCAGCTGTTTGTTTTACCCTGAAATTAAAATGCTCATGCTGCTGTCATGCCGTGAATGCTTGTTATTTAACTTAACACGTACAGACATTTTCTGACAATTGCTCAAAATTTTATTGATCTATATTTTGTGATAATTTAAAAATTAATGCATGCTGAAGCTGCTAATATCAAGTTCATATCGTTCCAAGGCAGTGCAACGAATGCAAAAAAAAAACAAAAAAACACCTCGTGGTGACACAAAGGAGATGACTCTCCACCCAGTACTTCAGGGTGTTGAGGGTGCTAGCCAGGGGCGCCAGAGCACCGGGGGGTATGTAGTAAATAAAGATGTGCCTTTCTCCCCCGCTGTGCTAGGCTCACACCTGAGGATGCAGGGGCACAAATGTGTTAATGTGGATGTGGATGTGTGTTCACACTTGGTAACTGGTATGTAAACGTGTTTACCCTGAGTGCCAGAGGCAGGAAGAAAACGTATAAAGCAGCTTGCTTTGGCACTCGGGGACAGTCTGTTCTGCTGGTTGGAGGAAATCAAGTTGTGTGTCGTCAGCTCGTGTCTCGTGTGATTCCTTTCCTCCACAGCCTATTTGATATCTTTCTTAAATCGTTAAGCCTTAGGAAGGAAACTGTTACTATTTTTTTAATTTATTATTTTCCTTCATGCAGCCTTGCATCTGGTGACACATATAAACCTCAGATCTGTGACATTCATACAAGTGAAAGCATACCTGGTGCTGTTGTGACTGTCCTGTGTCTGTACCACCGATCACACAAACAATCCTTTAGTTTTCGCTGCATGATTTATGCATTGCTGTTGAAGCCACAGATTTAGCTGTGCTTCTGAGGAGCCTCACACCACGAACAGCAACAAATACCAGAACTATGCAAAAACATTCGAAAATACAAAAATTACAAGCGCTGAAATTAGCTGCCACTTGACTGCAAAACAGGTATGTGGACTATACATGAAAACAAATTAGAAACACTTTTAAAAACGCTATTTTAAACGCCCCACTATTCCACTCATACTGATTTAAAACTACTTCAGCCCAAATCGGAAGTTGCACCCATAATAAGATGCATTCTTTTCTGTTGCTTAGTACTTCCCTCCGGCGGGAGCTTCTGGGCGCATGCGCAGTTCACTGCGACCGTTTGCGTACTTGTATGTGCAAATTTTTTGGGCTGCATATGCTGGGTCAGCGCATGAATGCGTTCACTGCGCTTGTTCGCGTACCAACGCATTTGTGCCACCATGAATTGGGCTTAAATCAAGTCAGCAAGCTATACTGAATTACCCACAGTTCAGAGCACCATGCCGGGGGTTTTCAAAGTAAAGCTCCTTGATTCATCAGCTGTTCATCACTACCCACCCCCCCACCCCCCCAAAAAAATTATAGTCTTGACAAGAATTTCAGATCTCTGCCAAAATTTTTTAAAAAAATGACAACTTTGAGTTTATGCTTAATTACACACCATTTAAGCAATTTAAGTTTTTAGTTAATTATGCAGTTTGAAAAAAAAAAGATGATTTGATTGCAGTTGTAATCAATTAAATTATCTTAAGAGGCTGCAGCACATTTAATTCAGTTCATTCCTGAAGAAAGGACTAAGTCTAAAATAAAATGTCTGAGACACACAACAGTTGGTCACGATTTCATGTCACACAAATTAAGTGTGGTTAAAATAAATAGGTTAAAAAGATGTATTTTTTTATTAAAATGGTAACACTGAAAATGAAATTAAGACAATTTGATACCCTTTTTTCCCAATAATATTACAATTATAAATGTAGATGGGCAAAAATGAATGAGAATGCAATCATTTAAAACAGAATTGAGATTTTATTTTAAGAAGTTACACGAAAACCTCTAAAGACCCTGGAAACACATACAGGCTTGAACATTCAGGATAATTTTCTTTTATCCTTTGTCAATATACGTACCCCTGTTTGTTTCCAATTTTAGTTTTGTCTGTAATCTGTTTTTATTTTGTCCAATTATTTTATTTTTGTGATCTCTTATATGCACTATTTTTGCTTCCTAATTCTTTTAATAAAGTAAATAAAACTTTTAGTGTTGCCAAGGTAATGTACAATGTGTCCCATTTCTACCATTTTGAACCACTTCATCCCCTCACAGACTCACACACCATCAGTAGTGCTTGAGTCTGCAAGGGCTGAGGAGTTGAGGGTTTAGGGAGGAGACTGAGATTGGACCCAAGTCTAAGAGAGGACTTCATGAGAGCAAGTACAGACAGTTCACCACAAGGTGTAAACCAGTAATCAGCCTCAAAAATAGAAAGACCAGATTAGACTTTGCCAAATAAAATCTAAAGAAGCCAGCCCAGTTCTGGAACAGCATTCTTTAGACAGATGAAACCAAGATCAGCCTGTACCAGAATGATGGGAAGAAAAAAGTATGGGGAAGGCTTGGAATGGCTGATGATCCAGAGCACAGCACATCTTCTGTGAAACATGGTGGAGGCAGTGTGATGGCACAGGCATGCATGTCTTCCAGTGGCACTGGGTCACTAGTGTTAACTGATGATGTGACAAAACCAGTCAGATGAATTCTGAATTATATAGGGATATACCATCTGCTCAGATTCGGCCAAATGCAGCAAAGTTGTTGGACAGCACTTCACAGTACAGATGGACAATGACCCAAAACATACTGCAAAAGCAACCCAGGAGTTTAAGGCAAAGAAGTGGAATATTCTGCAATGGCTGAGTTAATCACCAGATCTCAACCCAATTGAGCATGCATTTAACTTCCTTAGAACAAAACTTAAGCAGAAAGGCTCAAACAAGCAACTACTGAAGACAGCTGCTGTCAAGGCCTGGCAAAGCTTCACATAGGAGGAAAACCAGCATTTGATGACATCTATGGATTCCAGACTTCAGGCAGTCATTGCCTGCAAAGGATTCTCAAAGTATTAAAAATGAACATTTACAGTAATGTTAATTTGTCCAATTACTTTTGAGCCCCTGAAATGAGGAGACGTATAAAAATAGTTGCAATTCCTAAACTGCAACTCAAATTTGGATGTGAATACCCTCAAAGCTGAAGGTCTGCTGATTATGTAACTGTATTTTGAATATTTTGATAAACTGCTAAAATAACAAAACCTGTGTCAGTGTCCAAATGTATACACTACTCACAAAAAGTTAGGGATATTTGGGTTCCGGGTGAAATTTATGGAAAATGTAAAAAGTCCACACTACAGTGATATTATATAATGAAAGTAAGCAGAAGCATGAAATGGTGATTTCCTCATCTCAAACAAATTATTGAAACAAAAGCCAACAACAGTGGTGGGTATACCACAACAAAACATGTCAATGTCTCAATAACTTGTCATGTGCCCTTGAGCATCAGTTACAGCTTAACGACGTTTCGTGCTGTTCACAAGTTGACTTATTATCTGCTGAGTCATGGCATTCTGCTCTTCTTGAAGGACGGCCCTCAGGTCATTGAGGTTGTGGGGTGCAGGGTTACGAGCTTCTACACAGCGATTCAGCTGATCCCATAGGTTTCCTATGGGATTCAGGTCTGAAGAAAGTGCAGGCCATTCCATTTGAGGTACTCCAGCCTCCAGCAGCCATTCTCTAATGATGTGACTGTTGGATGTGGTTGTGTGTGTATGTGTGGCAGTGCCCGTCCCTTAGGGGGGCCTGAGGTTGGCATAGTCCCTCTATATAAACCCCAAGCATGTAATAAAGTTGAGACTTGTTAGCTGCATGAAGACTCGCCTCCGACTCCCTTATTTCAAGACGTAACATTTGGCGATGAGGAAAATTGGAAATATTTTAAGTATGGGTAGTGCGTTCAGGGTCACTTCCACTGTCTCCAGGAGATGGGGCGAGTTTATGAGCCTTAAACAGCGGATGGGTGAGTCCCATCAGTCGTTTCTGTCGAGGCTTTGTAGTCTGGCTAGGAAGTGCAAGTTTGGGGCCTTGGAGGACGGCTTGGTGAGGGACAAACTCGCTCATGGCACCAACGATACTTGGCTATATATAAGACTGAGTACAGCTAAGGTGCCGCTATCGCTGGAGGAAGTGCTGGAGTTGGTGGAACAATGAGAGTCTGCGGCCCTACACGAGCTACCCACTAAAGCTAGCGAGGGGCCAACCACGTGTGATTTCCCGGCGAGAGCGGAGGTTTGCATGCTAGGTGAGCAGCAGCAGCAGCCACCTGTGGAAGCTACACAGCGGGAGTGCAAGACCATGCAGGCTGAGGGCCTTGGGGAAAAGCAGCAGCTGCTGGACGCAGAGGTGACGCAGCAGGACACCTGGAACGAGGGTACCGAAAGCAGCGATGTGGCATCCGTGTCAGAGGGTATGGCCGACAAGAGCGGTGTTGAGAGCCCAGAGGGAGAACAGCCACAAACGGACAGTGGAGCTGACGGGAGCGGTGCTGAAAGCCCAGAGGGGCAGCAGCCGCAGCCGGACTTGGTGGTAATGCAGCGGAGTGCCCTGAAGGAGGGTGCCAAGAACTGTGATGAGAGGCCCAGGTCGGAGGATAGAGCCGACAGGAGCATCACCGAGGGCCCCGAGAGACAGCAGCCGCAGCCGGGTGTGGTGACAATGTAGCAAGGCGCCGGGTACATGAGGGCAGGAAGCAGCGGCGAAGTGCCTGAGTCAGAGAACAAAACTGGCGAGGGCATCGTGGTGAACACCGGGAGTGAGCTGCCAGGCTTGGTGATAAAGCAGTGGAGCTCCGTGGTGGAGGATGTTGGGTGCTGTGACAAGGCGCCTGAGGCAGCGGCTGACACCGAGGAACAGACTTCGGGTCTACCCGAGGTGCGGCCACTGGGGGCCAGAGTGTCTGGAGCCATGACGGCGGTGCATAAGGCAGTCGGGAGCAGCTCATCAGGCACGGAGAGGCGGTGCACCAAACGTCAGCATGGCGGGCCCAGAGGGAAGAAGGGCCGACAGACTGGTAGAGACATTTTTGCCAGGGAGAGCGAAATGAATGATCAGAGCTCTGCCACCCAGAGAAAAACACAAGTGGCCACAGATGCTGCAGACACTAATGTTTGCCTACAAGTGTACTGCTCACGAGTCTACAGGCTATGCTCCCTTTTATTTGATGTACCGGCGTATCCCCAGACTGCCAGTGGATGTCATGTTTCACAACATTGAAAGAGACAATGATGTAACAGACTATCACAGCTATGTCAAAAAAATGAGAGATGACCTCAAGGAGGCTCTTGCGCTGGCTCAAACCAATGCTAAATCCAGCAAACGGCGTCAGGCAGAACTGTATAACAAAAGACAAAAAGGTGGCAACATTGAAGAGGGAGATAGAGTCCTCTTAACAAGGGTGAGCGTGGTCGCAGAAAGTTGGCTGATAGGTGGGAGTCCATTCTCTACACAGTGATCTCCAAAAACCCCATCTGTCATACTGTACATATCACATCAGAAACACCAGTATTGGACAAGAAAAGGTTGTCCACAGAAATCTGCTTTTGCAGGCCAATTTCTTGCCCATTGAAATGGATGGTGATGCTGAATTGTCTTTTGTCAGTGACACTGAGACTGAACGAGGGGAGAATGAGTCTGAAGGGAATGTCTTGTCCATTGAATCCAACTGTGACTGTACAGAGCATACAGCTTCCTGGGTAGCTGAAATGACCAATGATGAGCCAGATGCTGTATAGCCCCAAACAGGTGACAGTGTTGGAGATGGTGCCAGTGTTGAGTCATATTCTGAGGAGTCTCAAGGCAGTGACAGTAATATTGAAGGTGAAGTGCCTGTCCACACCGAGGACGAGGTCAATGATGGAAGTGAGCTACCTGAGAAAGCAGCAGAGCAGACCCAACCTCAGGCTCAGTTGACCAGTGAAAACACCTCTGGAGCCCCTGTGATTCATGAGATTGCCCCCTAGAGTAATGTAATACATCAGATTAGAACAAGAGTTGGAAGGGTAGTGAAACCAGTGAACAGACTGATTCAGAACATGACACAAAAGAACATACAGTACACACAAGCATTGTGGTTGGTGGGCTTACTAGTAGTTTATTTTTGTAAGGAACACTGGGCTTCCACACTAGTTATACTGTCTTTATGTTATACATTTACATATATCTTACTGCAAGTCATGTATTTTGAATTGGTTCATATTCAGGGTAACACGCATTATAAAATAACTGTCATATTTGTTTGAGGGAGTGTATAAGGCACTTCTTTTGCAAGTGAAAATTTGGGAGTCTGGCCAACTTCCCTTTGTTAACTTCCCCTATGAGGTGGGAGACAAACATGTTGGAATATAAATGTACTGTAAGTGACAGTTTATTCTTACCCTCTGTACTCAGTCACATACCCCCACATGAGAAATTTTGAGAAGTTCAGGGGGGAGTGTGTAGCTGAGGCATTATGTTTATTGTGTTTATTTTTAAGTGAACTTCAAAACTAAAGTGACAATATTAATAATTAGTTCATTTTGAGTCAGTGGAACAAATTTATAATTTAGAGGTTCCGATTTTCCTTGTTGTTAGTGGGTCATTAATTGGTGGGACACAGGAAATGGGCTCATTGCGCATGCAGGGGTTTTCCCGGCAGAAACTGCGTGGACCCTGCACAGGTGAGATGGGTGTGTGTGGCTGTTCGCCCTCTAATGAGTTTTTAAGTTTAAACTTTGTCTTCTTTGCTGTAATAAGTGCTTATTAATAATTGTATCACGCTGCAGAAGGGCTTTCATTGAAGTTTAGTAACTTCTGAGCAGAAAAATATCAGTTTTATTGGTTTTATCATCATGTCCGCTCAGAGGCCATTTTTTTTTCTTTTTGCATTAGCCAGGATGAGAGTGCGCTGCTGCTGTGTGTGCCCCACTGATTAATGCCTGTCTTTCATAGGTATGTTTCATGTTAAAAATGTTATGATGTAGGGAACCCACGCTGGGTTATTCATCTCAGACTGGAAGCAGAGGGAAGGGGAATATTCCCTCTGCCGGCAGAGCGTGGGGGATTTAACGGAGGAGGACAGTACGTATTGTAATGGGAGAAGTTATGGTAATGCAGCAGGAAGGAGTAGCTGTGGGGACAGTAAGGGGTGGATGTGTGAATGTATTGTGATGCAAGATTTCAAGCAGCAGGGGGAAGGAATGGAGTGATATAAAAGGAGAGACCCTGGCGTATTGAGGGGAGTCTTTTTCTGTGTATGAATGAAGTGAGCGAGAGAAATAAAGTTTGTCTGTTGTGCAAGTCTGGTTCCTTTATTTGCACTCTCCACACTGGTGACCCTTGATGAATTATGGAACACGAGGCAAGAACCCTGGAGTTGGCCCGGAGGGGAAGCCCCAGCAACACGGCAAGCATCCCAGAGATGGCCCAGACGGAAATTCCCAGCAATGCGTGCGCTGTTTCAGTCAAACTACCGGACTTTTGGCTGCACGACCCGCGGTCTTGGTTCCTCTACACCGAGGCTCAGTTCGCCCTCCGGGGAATAACGGCAGATGACACCAGATATTACTATGTGATCGCAGCGCTGGATGCTCGCATGACTCAGCAAGTAGCGAGCCTGCTCCAACAGCCTCCAGCCCACAATAAAAACGGGACTCTCAAGGCCGCGTTGACCTGGTGCTACACACTCTCGGACTGTGAGAGAGCAGAGAGGCTCCTGAAGCGCTCCGAGTTAGAAGATGGGTCGGCGGTCGAACTGATGGAGAAGATGTTGGCATTGGTGGGCACGGACGACGGGCATTTTCTGTTTGTCCACCTTTTCCTCCGGAACTCCCCAACAGAGGCAAGAGCGGTCCTGGCCAACTCACTGTTGCTGGCCGCACGTGACTACCGTGCGCTAGCCCAGGAGGTAAGATCGGATCATCCTCACCACCAGAGCCCTCACCACAGTGAACGTGGCGGTGTTGGAACCCAGCGAGACGACCAGCAGAGGCGAGGAGCTGGCGACGGTAGCGGCAGCGGGGGCCAGAAGGTGCCAGAGAGACACGCTCTGCTCCTACCACCGCCGTTTTGGAAAGAACGCATGCAGATGTGTGCCACCGATGCAATTCAAGCGTTCGGGAAATGCCAAGGCCGGCAGTCAGTAGCAGCTGTGACTGCTGGTGAAGAAAACAAGCTGCTCTACGTGACGGACTCACGCTCGGGGAGAAGATTCCTTGTAGACACCGACTCCCAAAAGAACCTCATCCTGCCGTCCTACGCTGACCGGCTAGCGGGAGCTAGCGGCCCCGAGCTGATAGCCGCAAACGGCTCGGGCATTAGGACTTTTGGTGAGAGGACACTGACTGTATCCCTACACGGCCGTATGTACGAGTGGACTTTCGTCATAGTGGCATGCAGTTTCCCAATCTTGGGAGCTGATTTTCTGTGTGCACACGGGTTGCTAGTCGATGTTGCCAACAGACGCCTGGTTAATGCAATGTCTTTGATTTTCTCCCCTGTACAGCTCAAGGGGCCGGGCCAACAACACTAACCAACATCACAGCTCCAGGCGGTAAGTTCCACACACTGCTCAGTTCCCAGCACTCACGGTCCCAACGTTTTCGGCGGCCATCACTAAACACGGGGTGGAACACTTTATCACCACCACTGGGCCGCCCGCTTTCGCACGACCTCGGCGCCGGGACGCAGCTAAACTGGCCATAGCGCGCAAGGAGTTTGCCAACTTGGAAAGGTTGGGCATCATCAGGCGCTCAAACAGCCCATGGACATCCCCGCTACACATGGTTCCTAAGGCCAAGGGATCGTGGCGATCATGCAGAGATTTCCGCAGATTGAATAACGCCACAGCGCATGACCGCTATCCGATTCCCCATATTCAGGATTTTTCCGTTCACCTCGCCGGGGCACGCATTTTTTCTAAAATAGACCTGGTCCGCGGTTACCACCAGGTCCCGGTGCGCACGGAGGACATACCCAAAACAGCGGTAATAACTCCATTTGGCTTGTTTGAGTTTTTACGCATGCCCTTCGGATTAAAAGGCACGGCACAGACATTCCAACACATGATGGAAGCGGTGTTGCGTGATCTGCCGTTTGTGTTTGTCTACTTGGATGTCATCCCGGTGGCCAACACGTCCGAGGGCGAACACATAACCCACCTCAGGACGGTTTTCCGGAGGTTGGAAGAGCACGGGTTGATAATCAACCCGGCGAAATGCCAGTTTGGCGTGACGGGGATTGACATTTTGGGGCACTGCATCTCACCGGAGGGAGCAATACCCTTGCCCGACAAGGTGTGCGCCGTGGCGAATTTTCCCCGGCCTCAGACGGTCAGGGCGTTGCAAGAGTTTTTGGGGATGGTTAACTTCTATAACCAGTTCCTCTCCCGCGCAGTTCAGCTCATGCAGTCATTGTACGCCGAGCTCAAGAGACAGAAGCCGGCGGACAGAGTCGAATGGACTCTGGAGCGGGAGCAGGCATTCTCTGAGGTTAAAACAGCCCTGGCAAACGCCGCACTGTTGGCGCACCCGGACCCGGCGGCCCGGATAGTGCTCACTACCGACGCCTTGGACGTGGCCATAGGGGCCGTCGTGGAGCAACGTGTCGCCGGTTCTTGGCAGCCGCTCGCTTTTTTCAGCAGGGCTTTGCGCGACAGTGAGCGTAAATACAGTGCGTTCGACAGAGAGTTGCTGGCTCTCCACCTGGCCATATGCCACTTCCAGTTCTGGCTGGAAGGGCGCAGCTTCACTGCATTCATGGACCACAAGCCGCTAACGTTCGCAATGGCCAAGGTTTCGGAACCATGGTTGGGCCGGCAGCAGAAACAGCTGGCCGCGATCTCGGAGTTTACGACCGATATTCAGCATGTGGCAGGTAAACTGAATGTGGTGGCGGACTGCCTCTTGCGCACAGTAGTGGCCCCAGTCTGCGTAGGGATAGATTATACAGCCATGGCCGCAGAGCAGATTGGCGATGCGGACGTGTGCATGCTCCAGTCTGGACCAACAGGGTTAAGGCTGGAGAGCAGAGTACTGCAAGACGGCAGCCCCCCCCCCCCAAACTGTGACGTCTCCACGGGACGCTCGCGCCCGGTGGTCCCAGTCGCTTGGCGCCGCCAAGTGTTTGAGTCAGTTCACACTCTGGCACACCCAGGAGTGCGCGCGTCAGTCAAAATGGTGGGAGCGAAGTTCATATGGCCAGGCCTGCGCAAACAGGTGAAAGAGTGGGCTGCAGCCTGCATAGTGTGCCAACGAGCCAAAGTACACAGACACACGAAGGCCCCTTTGGAGCCGTTTCGTATACCGGCTAAGCGGTTCGACCATGTTCACGTGGACCTCGTGGGCCCCCTCCCACCATCGCAGGGGTTCACGCACCTTCTGACAGTGGTGGACCGCACCACACGCTGGCCAGAAGCAGTCCCGCTAGCGGCAACCACGTCCGCGGACGTGGCGCGCGCCTTTTTGACAACATGGGTGGCACGTTTTGGCATCCCGTCGGACATCATGTCGATAGGGGCCCTCAGTTTGTTTCTGACCTCTGGTCCGCGATGGCCCGTATCCTGGGTGTAGCAATTCATCGCACAACTGCGTACAACCCACAGGCCAATGGGTTATGCAAGCGTTTCCATAGGTCGCTGAAAGCAGCGCTCAGGGCTTCGCTTACGGATGCAAATTGGGTAGACCGGTTGCCGTGGGTTCTGTTAGTGTTGCGTTCCGCACCAAAAGAGGATTTGGAGGCTTCCCCGGTGGAGCTTGTTTTTTCTCAGCCATTGCGGCTCCCCGGGGAATTTTTACTAGATAATCCCACGCCGGACAACTATCTGTCTTAGCGTTTGCAGCATAGTGCAGATACAGGCACGCTACTGGGCCAGGCCCACCACTGTTTTCCACGCACTTTTGTGCCCAAAACTTTGAAGAACGTGGCGTTCGTGTTTGTCAGGCATGATGCCCACCGCCCCCCACTGCACCCACCCTACGATGGCCCGTTCAGAGTGCTGGAACCAGGGAACAAACATTTTTTGCTAGACTTGGGGGGTCGTTGGGACAAAATATGTATAGACAGACTTAAGCCCGCCTTTGTGGTGGCGGATGAACAAGTGATGTTGGCTCGGGCCCCTCGCCGTGGAAGACCCCCACTGAGAACTCCCCAGGTAGAAGATTCATCAGAGCAGCCACACGGGCAAGTAGAATGCCCCCCCCCTCGCCATTGCCCACCCGCAGACAGACACACCCCCAAGAGCCCCCCACTGGCACAGCAGCGCCGCAGAGTCGAAGGACCCTCGTTACAGTAGATATGGGAGGAGACTGAAGCCAAAAGGACGTGAGGGTTGAAACTCAGTCTGAGACTCTGGGGGGGACGGTGTAGGGAACCCACGCTGGGATATTCATTTCAAACTGGAAGCAGAGGGGAGGGGAATATTCCCTCTGCCAGCAGAGCGTGGGGGATTTAACGGAGGAGGACAGTATGTATTGTAATGGGAGAAGTTATGGTAATGCAGCAGGAAGGAGTAGCTGCGGGGACAGTAAGGGGTGGATGTGTGAATGTATTGTGATGCAGGATTTCAGGCAGCAGGGGGAAGGAATGGAGTGATATAAAAGGAGAGACCCTGGTGTATTGAGGGGAGTCTTTTTCTGTGTATGAATGAAGTGAGAGAGAGAAATAAAGTTTGTCTGTTGTGCAAGTCTGGTTCCTTTATTTGCACTCTCCACAATGAGTTTTATTTGAAGCTGCACTTAAGATAATACTTTGAGCCACTTTATATTTTTTTTAGTTTTTATTTTTATATGTAACTAATTTGAGTGTCTTTTTATTTATTGATGCTTTTGAGTACAATTGTTTATTTGATTTTTATTTATTTATTTCAGTTTTACTGTTTTTGGTTTGACTTTTGTCAATATATAATTTTGTAATGCAGCAAATGTTTAAAAAAAAACAAACTGTGTGGACCTTGCACAGATGGGACGAGTGTGTGCTGCTGCTGTGTGTGCCCCACTGATTAATGCCCATCTTTCATAAAGTGCCAGCTGTGAACCCACTGTTGGGGTTATTTCCCTACACAACGCAGACGCAGTTAACTGGTTCAAGTCCGCTACACGTGCAGGGGCACAATGGCTGGATTAATGATGTTATTCAGGTAGTATCGGCTTGTCACTCTAACATTCACAAGGTGTAGGGCAGTTCTGGATTAACTAGACACACTTGCCCAGTCTGTAACACCACCACCAAAGGCTCGTCTGGTGACAACAGTGGCTAATGCATAACGCTCTCCTTGACGTCTCCAACATTGTTGGCGGCTGTGGTCTATATTAATCATATATCCCATAACCTACATATGTATAAGCATGTGAGAATGTTTGGTGATTACATATGTAAAGCGACTTCACACCTCAGAACAGGACAAAGAGGTCTCAACCGCCAGCGAGGATCAAAGAGCATCCGAGGCACTGCGGTGGAGACCAGATCAATCGCCCTGACCTCCCAGGGCCAGGTGGAGGGATACAGAGACAAAGGAGGGGGATTAAGATAATGTGGGATGTCAGCTTTGATATGCATGTCTTTTGTTATTTGTAGGTTTAAGTATGTAGAGCCGAATATGTTCTGCCTCTTTCTACTTCTGCTTCTGCACTGAGATGAGACTTGTTAGAGGAGCGAAGCTGATAATAAACTTTGGTTTATGGAACTTCCTGGAAGATGGCGGAGAGACATAACGCTTAAACAGAGAGCTCTTCCTAGCCGGATTAAAAATCATCGGTAAATGGCCAACTCGACATAAGCGGATCAATAAACTAAGGAATGAAAACACGAAGGAGCCGGGCACAAGGACAAAAGCAGAGTAAAATTAAAGAATTCCTCTTCAACAACGCAGGAGAAACCGCTGAACACGGGGCCCAAAAAAACGAGGTGACCGCAGCAGAGAAAATGGAAGACACACTCGATACCATGAACACTGGCATCGCCAGTTTGGGTAAAGAGTTGAGAGACTTCAAACGGCAGCTACAACAGGATTTAGCGGCTCTTAAGGAGGAGCTGAAAAAAGAGATTAAGGAAGAAATTATGGGCCTCCGAAGAGAAATGGAGCGCAAGCTAGCAGAAAACATGGAGGAGCTGCGCTCCCAGCGGGCGTGTATGACAGAAGCGCAGGCCCGAATATCAGAGCTGGAAGATTGGAATAGCGAGGCAAGCGAACAGCTGCAGACCCTGACGGCACAAATGCAGAGGATGCAGGAGAAAGTAACCGACTTGGAGAGCAGGTCCAGACGGGGCAATATACGCATCTTTGGGATCCCGGAGGGCATTGAAGGCAACTCGATGACGAAATTCATGGATCAGTTCTTAAAAAAAGAGCTGGAACTGCCCAGCGAAGCGGATCTGCAGATTCAACGAGCGCACAGAGCCTCGGCACAGAACCCGAACCCACGCTCTACACCCAGGTCAGTTGTGGTAAACTTTCTGAAATATGATGTAAAGGAAAGAATCCTGACACGAGCGTGGAAAAAAAAGATACGAATCGGCGACAAGCAGATATTCTTTGATCATGACTACCCGGCGGAAATTGTGCAGCAGCGGAAGAAATATGCCAACATTAAAAAAAACGCTGAAAGAAAAAAAAATTAGATTCCAAACGCCGCTAACGAAGATGAGGATTCATTGGGAGAACGGCGTAAGAACCTACAACACAGCCAGAGAGGCAGCGCAGGACATGATGGAGCGGGGCCTTGAGGTGTACGTGCCGGAGGAAACGGTAGGAGCAGCGGAGGCCCTGAACGCATCACGACAGCCGGAGTGGAGGCGAGTGAACGGCAAAAGGCGGGGGGAGACGTGGAGCAGCGGGCCCAGGAAAGACTACAAGGCTTTCAACTGAAAGCCTAGATTATAACAAAGATTAAGAAAGACACAGAAGAAATGAAGGCCAAGAAGACAAGGTAAAAGAGAAACAGACGGCTAGGAGAGGTTTAAGTGATATTTGTTGGACATTTCTAGACTAATGACTATTTCTTGGATAGTAAATACAGGTCTAGGGAGGGCCCTACACTCGGTGAGGACATTCCCTCCACCCACCAACAGGGACCAGTGGGCAGAAGAAAGGCCCAAAGTACGGAGGTTGAGATTTTTTAATGTGTTTTTATATAAATATGTGTTATTTTTGTTGTTAAAGGGGCTAGGAGCACAAGTTAAAAAAATGGAAAAACATGAATATGGGTAAAAATCTTAAGATAATGACACTAAACGTGAATGGTCTGAACTCACCTGTTAAAAGGGAAAGAATAATAAGAAAATTCAAGAAAGAAAAAGCCGAAATTATATTTATGCAAGAGACACATTTGAGCAAGACAGAACATGTGAAACTAAAGAGATTTGGCTATAAGAACTCCTACTACAGTTCATTTAAGGGAGGAACTAAAAGGGGGGTTATGATACTAATCTCAAATAAAATACAATTTGAATGTGAACAGGAAATCCAGGATAAAGAAGGCAGGTATGTAATAATAAAGGGTAGCATAGATGGAATGCAGATCACATTAGTGAGCATCTATGCCCCACCAGAAAGTGACAAGGGTTTTTTTCAACATCTGTTTGATCTCATAGCAACACACAGTGAAGGAGTCCTAATTTGTGGAGGAGACTTAAATGCTGTCATGGATCATGAAATTGATACAACAAGTGTTAAGAAAACAAAAAAACATGTAACAAAATTCATAAGAACCTCACTGGCAGAAATGGGTATGGTAGACATTTGGAGGGACCTGCACCCACTCGAAAAAGACTATACACATTATTCAGCAGCCCATAAAGTACACTCTAGAATAGATTACTTCCTTATGAATGAAGATGACAGACACAGGGTGAGAAATTGTTGGATTGGAGGGGCAGAAATATCAGATCATAATCCTATATACATGGAAATAAATTTAAACAATAGAAAACGACAAACAACATGGAAACTTAATGTAGGACTGTTAAATGATGATAAAATGAAAGAAAGAATAAAAGTAAACATAAATGAATATATCCAAGAGAATGACAATGAAGAAGTGGACCCAACAATACTATGGGATGCACTAAAAGCCGCGTTAAGAGGTAAATTAATTGTTGAAACAGGAAAAGCAAATAAGACTAAACTGGAAGCGTATGAACAAAGATGTGAGAGACTGAGGGAATTAGAACATAAACATCAAAGCACAAATGACCCAAAAATATATCAAGAAATTAAAGAAGAAAAAATAAAGATAAAAGAAACACAAATGGATGAAATTGAAAGGAAAAATAGATATCTAAAGCAAAAATATTATGAAACGGGACCAAAAGCCACAAAACTGCTGGCAAAACGGTTAAGAAAACAACAAACAATGAATAATGTATATAAGATTAAAGACCCCACCACAAATAAAACCACAGTTAACCCAGAAAACATCGAAGAAATATTCCATAATTTCTACCAAGAACTATACTCGCAACCTGAAGAAACAAATACTAAAGATATTAAAAAATTTCTATGCACATTGGACTTGCCATCAATAGGAAATCAACAAAATGAAAAGCTAACAGCAGAAATAACAACACAAGAGATTAGAGATGTGATTAAGTCACTTAAAAATGGTAAATCACCAGGTAGTGATGGATACCCATCTGAGTTTTATAAACTGTTTATAGAAGAACTCACGCCACAGCTTCTAAAGTCATTTAATTGGACGTTGAACAACAACAAAATACCTCCATCATGGAACGAAGCCATTATTTCAGTCATTTTAAAGCCAGGGAAAGATAGAGAACAATGCGGAAACTATAGGCCAATCTCTTTATTAAATGTGGATTATAAAATATATGCAACAATTATATGTAAACGAATAAAGACATTCTTGACGGAATTGATAGAAGATGATCAAACTGGTTTCATAGAGGGACGCCAAACACATGACAATATCAGGAGAACAATACATATAATTAATCAAATACATAAAGAAAAGAAAAGCGCAGTAATAATGAGTTTAGACGCAGAAAAAGCATTTGACAGGGTTAACTGGAAATTCCTATATAGTGTGCTGGAACGCTTTGGATTTAACGAAAAATCAGTACAATGCATAAGGACACTGTATCAAGAACCTGTGGCAAGAATCAAGATAAACGGTAGCTTAACAGACAAAGTAAATATACAAAGATCAACTAGGCAGGGATGCTGCTTATCGCCCACCTTGTTTGCTCTGTTCATAGAACCATTGGCTCAAGCGATACGACAAAATAAGAAATTAAAAGGTGTAACAATAAAGGGGGCGGAACACAAGATTGGGCTATTTGCAGACGATATTATAGTTTACCTTGAACAACCAGATGAATCAATAATGGAAATGATGAACTTGATAGAAAATTTTGGAAAATTATCAGGATACAAGATAAACATAACAAAAACACATACTGACATTCCACTATAACCCTCTAAACCAGATAACTGATAAGATCAAACTAAACTGGAAACAAAAAGAAATAAAATACCTTGGAGTGAACATACCTAAAGATCTAAGCAAAATCTATAAAGCAAACTATGATAGGTTGGAACAAGAAATAAAAAAAGATATTGATAGATGGTCAATCTTAAATATGGATCTGAATTCAAAAATTGAGACAGTCAAAATCAGCATACAACCTAGATTACTTTACCTCTTCCAGGCTATACCAACAGAGATTCCAGATGCCCAATTCTCAAAGTGGGACAGGATGATATCGAGATTTGTTTGGGGAGGTAAAAAACCAAGAGTGAAATATAAAACTCTCCAGTTACCAAAAGAGAAAGGAGGCATGGGCCTACCGAGTCTAAAGGAATATTACTACTCAGCACAAATAAGATATATCATATGTTGGTGCGACGAGGGATATGAGGCAAAATGGAAAGAAATGGAAAAGGAAATTGAGGGACTCCCAGTACAAAGCATAATAGGAGATAAAGATGCATATAAGCAAATCAAACAAATAGACCCAATCACTAAATTTACTTTAGAACTGTGGAATAAAATAGTACAAAAGTATAATATAAAGGAAGACATAAAACTATTGAAATGGGTAGCATTTGACAGTCAGTTTGAACCGGCAAAACAAGATAGGGGATACAAAAATCTGGTGATGTGGCGGTTCGTTTTAACCCCACAACAGACTAAGGACACTCAGCCCTCTTTTCTCTGTTTTCCTGCTACACTACTGAGAAGCAATGTGCCATTCATGTATTTGTGATGCAAACATGCATGTGTTGTGATGTAATGCGCCATTCTATATAGTGTGCATATGGCTTGTCCTTACTATGCTTTTTCTGAGCATCTTAGATGTGCTTTGGTGTATTAATGTCTACAGGTAGACGAGTTTCTTCTGTCTCACCTATGTGATGTTAATCGATGCCTTTCATCCTTTGTATTCATGCATTTTGCCCTTACTGTGACCTAGAGACTCAGATCAATATGTAGATGTGCTTGTTAGCCTCTTTGTCTGACACTTGGAGCGAGGTCTAGCTAATCTGCCCATTGTGATGTATGGCTTACAAATGCAAATACCTCCTGCCTGTTCTGTTGTCCCTTTGATCATTCTAAACTGTGGGGTACGTCTCTTTGATGTATTGTTATGATCAAGTATTTAAGGTGCAACTCTGTAACGCAATCTCTCTCTTACTCTTCTTGTCTCACTCTGATCCTGCAACTGGTAGACACACACGTGTCCTCCTCTCCTTCTCTGAGAGCTTAGGGATCCCGCTCCGGGCTGCTCCACTATGCACCGGAGAGGGGATCCCGTGAAGGCGACATGATATAATAAAACCTGCTTAAAACCACAGCACTGCTGCTTATTTTTCCATGCCGCCTCAGTGAACAAGGGAATCACAGCATGGGGCAATATCGGAAAAAAAGATCTCGGGAGCTTTGTAAACATCAGGAGAAAATTTAAACTAGAAAGATCGGAATTCTTCAGATATCTGCAGATGAGAGACTATTATATGAAGAAGATTAGGCATAACCTCCAAACAGATGTGAGCGAGATTATACAATTCATTTTAAGCTCATATACAGGAAATAAAACAAGAATTATTTCAAAGCTATATCAGAAACTTATGGCAAACAATCATTCAAGTAACTATATAAAGGAGAAATGGGAGAAAGAGCTCAATTTAAACATAACAGAAGAAAGCTGGCAGGAAATATGGAAAACACAACACACGTCAACAAATTCAAGAACATGGAGGGAATTTGGATGGAAAAACCTGATTCGCTTTTTCATTACACCACAGATTCAAGGAAAGTATACAAATACCCAATCTATATGCTGGAGGGGATGTGGGGCTCAAAATGCAGACCACTCGCATATGTTTTGGAAATGCTGCAAAATCTCATCATTCTGGAAATCTATACATGTGACAATACAGAGGATATTAGGATATAATATACCAATGAACTGTAACCTGATGTACCTATGTGATCTTAAAAGAGACAATGTTATACAGGCTGAGGACAGATATCTAGTTAAAATCTTGTTGATTGCATGTAAAAAAACAATCACAAAAAAATGGCGATCAGAAGTTCTTCCTGACCAAGAGCAATGGACTGACATTATTGAGGACATACGTATGATGGAAAAACTAACATATCGACAAAGAATGCAAGAAGGACTATGGGAAAAAAAATGGCGGAAATGGACACACTACAAAGTGCAACAACGAGACAGATATTGAAAGAATAACCAAAGACGCTGGAAAAACCAGAAGAATTAAGAGATGGAAACTAAAAACTTGATGCTCCAACATTTGTCCCCCCCCCCTTTTTTTTTTTTTTTTTTTTTTTCTCCTTTTTCTTTTTTACTCTAGCCCCTTTGTTTTTTTTAAATGTAGACTGTGATCTGAATGCAATATATATAATGAAAAATGAATAAAAATCTTAAGTTACAAAAAAAAAAAAAAAAACTTTGGTTTATAAGTCACATCGCCTCATTATTCTAAGCTCTTCTACACTGGTGACCCTGACGCGAGGATGGACCAGAGGCGTTCCCCCGCGATTGACTCATCTGAGGCGACCCAGGCAGACGCCGGCGCCCATGCAGACAGGGGAACGGATGGAAGACGTTCCCCCACGGCAGAAGAGAGGGCTCAACCGAGCATCAGCCCCGCCGTGAGAGCAGAAGAAAGGCGCTCTCACCCGGCGGACACATCAATGACGGCCCACACAAGCGCCGTCACCGTCAAGCTGCCAGAATTCTGGCAAGAAGATCCGAGCTTGTGGTTCCAGCAAGCTGAGGCTCAGTTTGCACTGGCGGGCATGACGGCGGACGAGACGAAGTTTTATCACATCGTCGCCAAACTCGACGTGGCCACGTCAAGATGCGCACGGAGCATAATCCGACAGCCGCCTGCCTATGACAAATACAGAGAGCTGAAGGCGACCATCGTCGAGAACTTCGTCCCCTCAGCCGAGGAGAGAGCAGAGAAGATCCTGGCGATCTACGGCCACAGAGGATGCAGACCCAAGGCCCTCATGGAGGACATGCTGCAGCTCAAGGAGGAGGACAACGACAACTTCCTCTTCCAACACATCTTCCTCAGCACTCTGCCGCCACACATGAGAGGGACGCTGATCAACATGCGGTGCAGCACCCAGCAGGACTTCCGCGCGCTGGCCCGAGAAGCGCAGCGGCTCATCAACGCCTGCAGGGAACAGGTGGCCACAGCAGCATCTGCAGATGCCCAGAGCAACGGAGAACCACAGACAACCGAGCAGAGCCCGCCCACCATGGCGGCAACACGACCAAGACGCAGCAGGCGGAACGACATCTGCTATTACCACCACCGTTTCGCCGAGGGGGCGTACAAATGCGTTCCCCCCTGCAAGTTCAAAAGTTCGGGAAAACGCCCAAACCGAGAACCGTTAACGGCTGCGGTTCTCGGCAAAAAAAATAAACTTCTTTATTTTACGATGTCTGCCACTGTAGTATTCTCTGGACCCCTCCCCAATCTGACCAGTGATGACATGTTTAGTCGCTCGTCATCCTTGAACCGCTGGCTGTCTGTGTGGTGTCCTAAAAATGACGTGGGCTAAAAATGACGTGGGCTACATTGACAATTGGAGCTCTTTTTGGGGAAAACCTGGTCTTATGAGACGAGACAGCATTCATCCCACTTTGGATGGTGCTTCTCATTTATCTAACAATCTGGCATCTTTTTTATCCAAATTTCCAAAACCGTGACTACTCAGAGTTGGGACCAGGAAGCAGAGTCGCAGTCTTACACGCCTCTCTGCAGCTCCTCTTCATCCGCCACCCCTCAGCTTAGCCCCTGTCTTCCCCATCAGAGAATCGTTGTCTGCTCCCTCCAAAGTAAATAAAAATATAATGTATAAGCATCCCAAAGTGATAAAGCAAAATATTGGTAAAACTCAAATTAAACATAAAGCCTCTAAATTGAATGATTTGGCCTCTGTTCCTCCTCATAATTTAAAAATTAAATGTGGTTTATTAAATATTAGGTCTCTAACTCCCAAGTCTCTGTTAGTCCATGATCTGTTAATTGATCATCAGATTGATTTAATTTCCCTTACAGATACTTGGTTAGGACAAGAGGATTATGTTGGTTTAAATGAATCAACTCCCTCTGGTTATTTAAACTGTCAAAATCCCAGAAGTTCTGGTCATGGAGGAGGAGTAGCAACAATTTACCATTCCAAATTACTAGTTAATGTAAAGCAAAAAACATGTTATAATTCCTTTGAGGGCCTGGTCCTCAGTGTTGGGCACTTTAGCAATTTCAGGTTAAACCCAATTTTATTTGCCATAGTTTATCGTCCCCCATCAACCTATTCAGAATTTTTATCCGAATTTGCTGATTTCTTAGCTGATTTAGTGCTGAAATCTGATAGAATAATTATAGTAGGGGACTTTAATATACATGTGGATGTAGATAGTGACTGCCTTAATGTGGCTTTTAATTCAATATTAGACTCGATTGGGTTTTCTCATAAAGTAGGAAATTCTACTCATTACCTCCACCATACATTGGATCTTGTTCTGACATATGGCATAGAAATAGAAAATCTTGTAGTGTCTCCTCATAACCCTGTACTGTCAGACCATTGTCTGTTAACCTTTGATTTTACTATTTCTGACTATTTGGCTCCTAAAGAAAAATATTATCACAGTAGATGCCTCTCAGATGATGCTGTTTCCAAATTTATGCAGATTGTTTCCTCTATGCCATGTGTCAACACAACGGAAATAAGCTATAGACAGCTTGCTCCTTCTGTAATTGATAACATGGTGGATGGTGTTTCAGCTTCTCTGCATCAGGCTCTAGACTTGGTGGCCCCCTTAAAAAAGAAAAAGTCTAATCAGAGATTTTTAACTCCTTGGTTCAACACAGAAACTCGTAGCTTAAAACAGAAGACTCGTCAATTAGAAAGAAAATGGCGCTCTACTAATTTAGATGCAATCTATTTAGCTTGGAGAAATCATCTTTTAATTTATAAAAAATCTCTTAGAAAAGCTAGAACGAGTTATTACTCTGCATTAATAGAAGAGAACAAGAATAATCCCAGGTTTCTTTTCAGTACTGTAGCCAGGTTGACAAAGAGTCAGGACTCTGTCAATCCTAGCAAACCCTTAGAGCTTACTAGTCAGGACTTTATGAACTTTTTCAATAATAAAATTTCATCCATCAGAGATAAAATCAATCAGATTCTTCCCACAGTTAACTTAAATACTGTAACTATTACAACTCCTTCTATTGATGTCTGTCTTGATGAGTTTACTCCAATCGACCTTTGTGAGTTAGACAAAATAGTTTCCTCATCCAAACCTTCAACTTGTCTTTTAGACCCTATTCCTACCAGGTTATTTAAAGAAGTCTTCCCACTTATTGGTAGCTTTATTCTTCATATAATCAATTCTTCATTAACTTTAGGCCATGTACCACAGGCTTTTAAAACAGCTGTAATTAAACCCTTACTCAAAAAGCCAACGCTAGATCCAGGAGCTTTAGCTAACTATAGACCAATCTCTAATCTCCCTTTCATTTCAAAAATCTTAGAAAGAGTTGTTGCTACGCAATTATTTGACCACCTGCAGGGAAATGGTTTACTTGAAGAGTTTCAATCTGGGTTTAGAATCCATCATAGTACTGAAACAGCCTTAGCGAAGGTCACTAACGACCTCCTCATTGCATCTGATAATGGACTAGTTTCTGTACTTGTCCTTTTAGATCTTAGTGCAGCTTTTGATACTATTGATCATAATATTCTACTTGATAGATTAGAACACTATGTTGGACTTAATGGAACTTCGTTGCAGTGGTTTAGATCTTATTTATCTGATAGGTTCCAGTTTGTTCATGTAAATGATGAGTTTTCTTTCAGCTCAAAGCTTAGTCATGGAGTTCCACAGGGATCTGTGCTAGGCCCTACTCTTTTTAGTTTATATATGCTTCCGTTATGCAACATTATTAGAAAGCACTGTATACATTTTCATTGTTATGCAGATGACACACAATTATACCTGTCAATGAAGCCAGATGATACTAATCAATTAGCCAAGTTAGAAGCCTGTCTTAAGGAAATCAAAGCTTGGATGACTTGTAATTTCCTGCTATTAAATTCAGATAAGACTGAAGTCATTCTTGTTGGTCCAAAAAACCTTAGAAATTCCTTTCCAAATCAAACTTTAAGTTTGGATGCAGTTACTCTTTCTCAATAGCTCTGTGAGGAACCTTGGAGTTATTTTTGATCAGGATTTGTCCTTCAATTCACATATTAAATTTGTTTCTAAGACTGCCTTCTATCGTTTGCGTAATATTGCCAAGATTAGGAGCATCTTGTCTCAGAGTGATGCTGAGAAGCTGATCCACGCTTTTGTTAGCTCGAGATTAGATTATTGTAATTCTTTATTATCAGGCTGTCCTAAAACATCTTTAAAAAGTCTTCAGCTGATCCAAAATGCTGCAGCAAGAGTTTTAACAGGTACTAGAAAGAGAGATCATATCTCTCCGGTTCTGGCCTCCCTTCATTGGCTTCCCATAGAGTTTAGAATTAAGTTTAAAATCCTTCTTCTTACTTACAAAGCTTTAAACAATCAGGCTCCTTTTTATTTAAAAGATCTGATACTACCGTATCATCCTAACAGAGCACTACGCTCCCAAAATGCAGGATTACTTGTAATACCTAGAATCTCCAAAAGTACAATGGGAGGCAGAGCCTTCAGTTATCAAGCTCCTCTCCTGTGGAATCAGCTGCCAATCTGGATTCGGGAGTCAGACTCGATCTCTGTTTTTAAGAATAGGGCTAAAACCTACCTTTTTGATATAGCCTACAATTAGGGAGGGATCATGTGTTTCTGAACCCTCCCTTAGTTATGCTGCTAATAGGTTTAGTCAGCCGGGGGACCTCCAGTAATGCACTGGGCCTCACTCCTTTCCTCACTCTCTATGAAATATTTTTTTTTTGCTGGTCATTAACATTTGTTTGTTCTCTCCCATAGATTGAGTCCCCATCGTGCTGTTTGCTCTCTACATGTCTGTTCTTTTCTTCTTCTCTATCCCCTCACCCCCCAGCCAGTCGCAGCAGATGACTGCCCCTCCCTGAGCCTGGTTCTGCTGGAGGTTTCTTCCTGTTAAAAGGGAGTTTTTCCTCTCCACCGTCGCCAAGTGCTTGCTCACAGGGGATCGCCTGATTGCTGGGGTCTTTCTGCAACTGTGGGGGTCCCCCCTTCAGTTGATAGTGCTATGAGATGACTGTTGTTGTGAAATGGCGCTATATAAATAAAGTTGAATTGAATTGAATTGAATGTGACTGACAGACACACCGGCAAACAGTTCCTAATTGACACTGGAGCTCAACTGAGTTTTATCATGCCCTCCCACGCAGACCGGGCCATGGGCCCCCGGGGCAATGGAGTGATGGCAGCCAACGGCTCCATCATCGACACTTATGGCGAAAGGAACCTGCCCCTCTGCATTCATGGCCGCAACTACAGATGGACATTTGTTGTAGCGGCGGTGAGTTTTAACTTGTTGGGCGTGGATTTTTTGTGTGCACATGGGTTATTAGTCGATCTAGCAAACAGACGCTTGGTTAATGCATTGTCTTTTGCTTCTATTCCCTGCTCAGCTCGAGTTTCTCCACCACCCGTGCAGGCCAGCGTCACTACAGCAGGAGGTAAGTTTGATCAACTCCTCACCCAATTTCCAGCACTCACAATTCTCAAATTCTCAGCTACAGTGGCTAAGCACGGGGTCGAACACTTTATTCCCACAACGGGCCCACCCGTATTCGCCAAAGCTCGGCGCTTAGACGCGACCAAGCTCGCCATAGCTCGGGACAAGTTTACCACCCTTGAAAAACTAGGCATTATCAGACGCTCAAAAAGCCCCTGGGCATCGCCACTATACATGTGTAGTAGTCTTAAGAATAAATATGTTCCTGCAGTAATGAACTTCCCAAAATGTCCGTGTTGTAAATATGTCAAGTGTTTCTGATGGGGCGATAATTAGTGTGACACATCTGGGAACTTCCTCACACGCTGGAAGCCTGGGAAGGGGTAAGTTGTGTGTAATTCCTCAGGGAACGAAATTGATTAATGTGATTGATTTACTGTAGTTTTCTTTAAGTTATTGTACTAATTTTGATTGTAAGATTTTCTGTTACATTTTCATTTGCAATACCGATGTAAAATATTCAAAGTAGCGTCATAAATACCGATGATTGATGGCTAGTTAAGTAGGCGCTAACGAGTCCATTGTTCTGTAGGAATGCCAGCACTTGTCCCCATTCCCGTGTCATGTGTAAATTGTCTGCCCCAATCTGTTTCAGGTATGTTAAAATGTTAAATGTACTGTTGTAAAAAATAGAAAAAACGATCAGTCATGTAACTCTGTCATGTAATGCTGTCATGTATTTGGTGCTAAACTTTTTCTTTGCTTGTGGTATACTGTAACTATACGATCTAAAGTTATGTAGTCCACGTAGCTGTAAGCTATGTTTCTCACACGCTGGAAGCCTGGGAAGGGGAATGCCAGCACTTGTCCCCATTCCCGTGTCATGTGTAAATTGTCTGCCCCAATCTGTTTCAGAAATAAACAGACTACTGACTGATCGAGACCCTGCCTGACGTCTACTTCTCTGCATCGGCCAAGATTTATTTTATTTTGTTATTTTAATGTAGCTGACTAGTTTGAGTCCGTTACACATGGTCCCGAAATCCGACGGTTCTTGGAGACCGTGCGGCGATTACCGCAGATTAAACAATGCGACAGCGCATGACCGCTACCCAATTCCTCACATCCAAGATTTTTCACTACATCTGGTGGGTGCGTGCATTTTTTCTAAAATAGACCTGGTCTGTGGCTATCACCAAGTCCCCGTTCGAGCAGAAGACATTCCTAAAACAGCTGTAATAACCCCCTTCGGTCTTTTTGAATTTTTGCGGATGCCTTTTGGCCTCAAAGGCGCTGCTCAAACCTTTCAGCGGATGATGGACGCGGTATTACGCGACCTCCCTTTCGTGTTCATCTACCTCGACGATATGCTGGTAGCCAGCTCGTCGGAGGAAGAACACGAACAGCATCTCACTATGGTTTTTCAGAGACTAGAAGAGCACGGGTTAATAATCAATCCAGCCAAATGCAAATTCGGCGTGTCACAAATTGATTTTTTGGGACACAGGGTTTCACCGAAGGGGGCAGTCCCGTTGCCAGACAAAGTTCACGCAGTAAAAAATTTTCCACGGCCACAAACGATCAAATCGCTGCAAGAATTTTTGGGAATGGTTAATTTTTACAACCGTTTCCTCCCCCGTGCAGCTCAGCTCATGCAGCCCCTATATGACGCGCTCAGAAAACAAAAACCTTCCAACGCGGTCGAATGGACCCCGGAGCGTGAACGTGCCTTCGCGGAAGTAAAAAGTGCCCTAGCTAACGCAACATTGTTGGTTCACCCTGATCCCTTGGCCCGCATTGCGCTAACCACAGACGCTTCAGACCTGGCCATAGGGGCGGTTGTAGAACAACACGTTGGCGGAACCTGGCAACCTTTGGCATTTTTCAGCAAATCATTAAACCAAACTGAGCGTAAATACAGCACTTTTGACAGGGAGCTGCTAGCGCTTCATTTATCCATCCGCCACTTCCAGTTCTGGTTGGAGGGGCAGCGTTTCACGGCTTTTGTAGACCACAAACCGCTCACCTTTGCGATGGCTAAAATTTCCGAACCGTGGTCAGGCAGGCAACAAAGACAACTAGCTGCGATTTCAGAGTTCACCACAGACATTCGACATGTGGCAGGCAAACTTAACGTGGTAGCAGACTGCCTCTCTCGCGCTGTGACATCGCCAGAGCGCAAGGAGACAGATTATACTACCTCAGCCGCAGAACTCTTCGCCAACGCGGACACATACGCGGCCCCAATCCATGTAGGGATAGATTACGCAGCCATGGCGGAGGAGCAAAGTAGTGTCGCAGACGTGTGCGCACTCCTGTCTGGGCCAACAGGGTTAAGGCTGGAGGAAAGGGGTTTACGCGACGGTGTGCCCCCCCTAATATGCGACATCTCAACCGGCCGACCTCGCCCGGTAGTCCCAGCTGCATGGCGCCGCCGTATTTTCGACTCAATTCACTCCCTCGCGCACCCGGTTGTGCGCGCTTCGGTTAAAATGGTCGCCGAAAAGTTTGTGTGGCCTGGCCTGCGCAAAAACGTAAAAGAATGGGCAAAGACTTGCATGTCTTGTCAGCACGCCAAAATACACAAACACACAAAAGCCACTCTAGAGCCTTTTCGAATCCCAGCTAGAAGGTTCGACCACGTTCATGTCGACCTCGTGGGGCCACTACCTTCCTCCCAAGGTTTCACACACCTGTTAACAATGATAGACCGTACTACGCGCTGGCCTGAGGCGGTCCCTCTGGCGTCAACCACAGCGGAGGAAGTCGCTCGCGTTTTTTTAACAAACTGGGTGGCACGTTTCGGCGTCACATCGGACATCACGTCCGATAGAGGGCCTCAATTTGTCTCGGAGCTTTGGTCAGCCATGGCCAGCAGCTTAGGAGCGACAATTCACCGCACCACCGCTTATCACCCTCAGGCTAATGGGTTATGCTAGCGTTTTCACAGATCTTTAAAGGCCGCCCTCAGAGCCTCACTAACGGACACAAATTGGGTAAATAAACTTCCCTGGGTTTTATTGGGGTTGCGTGCTGCGTCTAAAGAGGATCTAGACGCCTCCCCAGCAGAATTAGTTTTTGCACAACCTCTCAGGCTCCCAGGTGAATTTTTACCAAAGAACCCAGAGCCAGGGCATCTTCCAGCCCCGAGGCTTTTAGGCAGCACCAGACCGGGCACTCTCCCCGGACCGGCACATCACTCTTTTCCACGGGTTTTTGTCCCCCAAGCTTTGAAAAACGCTGAATTCGTTTTTGTTAGGCATGAAGCTTTAAAACCAACCCTCTGTCCACCATACGACGGACCTTTCAGAGTGCTGGAACCTGGTGATAAGCATTTTGTGCTTGATTTAGGGGACAGAAAAGAAACAGTCAGCATTGACAGACTTAAACCTGCCTTCTTGTTGAAAGACGAACCTGCACGGTTGGCGAGAGCACCTCGGCGGGGTAGACCCCCCAAGAGAAAAGACTCAGCCCCCCTGCAGGGAACAAATAATCACTCTCCTCCCCAAGCTGCAGATTCCTTACAGGAAGGTCCCACCAGGATGCCCAAGCGGACCCACAGCAGATTCGGGAGAAGATTAAAACCCAGACGGCACAAGGACTGATGCAAACTACTCAAAAGTTGTTCACTAATTGTGCTGTAACAGTTTAAGACTGACTTGTGATATTACTACGCTGTTATGATTACCACTGAATTCTCTACAGGAGCATAGCTGCTGGAAACTTTCTTCCTTGTCAAGAGGTGTAGCAGTTAGTATGTCATAATAATTATCTTAAACTGTGAATTTTTTCTATTGTCCTTTTCTTAGTCGTTTGGGGGGGGGGCTGTGGTCTATATTAATCATATATCCCATAACCTACATATGTATAAGCATGTGAGAATGTTTGGTGATTACATATGTAAAGCGACTTCACACCTCAGAACAGGACAAAGAGGTCTCAACCGCCAGCGAGGAACAAAGAGCATCCGAGGCACTGCGGTGGAGACCAGATCGATCGCCCTGACCTCCCAGGGCCAGGTGGAGGGATACAAAGGAGGGGGATTAAGATAATGTGGGATGTCAGCTTTGATATGCATGTCTTTTGTTATGTGTAGGTATAAGTATGTAGAGCCGAATATGTTCTGCCTCTTTCTACTTCTGCTTCTGCACTGAGATGAGACTTGTTAGAGGAGCGAAGCTGATAATAAACTTTGGTTTATAAGTCACATCGCCTCGTTATTCCAAGCTCTTCTACAGCGGCCACCATTTCTGCTCAACGTGAATCGACTTTCATCAGAGAACAACACTGAGGCCACATGGCCCCTTGTCCAGCGTAAATGCTTCCTGGCCCATGCAAGACAATGACACTTGTGCCTGGTGGTGTGGTCAGGTACCTTTGCAGGTCATCTAGCACGCAGAACACACTGATGTGAACGGTTTTGAATGGTCCGACAATTGAAACTTGGGTGCCTCTCACCTCCCTTAAATGTGCCTGGGGTTGAGTGGCATTCATCATCTTGTTATGCAGGACACTGTTCACAATGAAGCTGTCATTAGCATGGGATGTGGTAAAGGATGTCCACCTCTATTCCTTTCTGTGACTCTTCCAGTCTCTGTTGCAGCCTGCTAATAACAGACTCAGCTCAGTGGCTATTTCACTCTCAGAACATCCTGTTTGAATCCTCTCAGTGGTGAGGTAATGTTGATCAGTTGTGAGGTGTCGTCTTGATCTCGTCAAAATGTGAACAGCATGATGAAGAGGACTGTTTAAATACCAGTTCTCACTGAACCAGAAAATTTATTGGTCAATTCATGGATCAAACACCTGTTGTGAATTTTGCCATTAAGCACCTTGTTAAGTTACACAAAAAGTACTTTAACATTGACAGTTGGACATGTACATTCAAAAGGTCAGAGGTCAAATTAAGTTCACCTGTAAAGGTTATAGTGCATTTTGGTGCATTCTGAAATTTCACCCGAAAGCCAAATATCCCTAACTTTTTGTGAATATTGTACATTTATATATGTGACTGTACATCATGGTCTCAATAGCCAATTTCCCTATTCACAAAAACCATATAAATCCACAAAAAATGAAAATGTTTACATTGTGGGGCACATATGTTGGTTTCATATGCTCCACAGATATATTACTGTACTGGGTAGTGATTTTATTATGACATGCATCTTTAGTTATGATTGTTCCATCTTAGACGTTTGGGGGGGGGTCATGTGGGGCACATATGTTGGTTTCATATGCTCCACAGATATATTACTGTACTGGGTAGTGATTTTATTATGACATGCATCTTTAGTTATGATTGTTCCATCTTAGACGTTTGGGGGGGGTCATGTGGGGCACATATGTTGGTTTCATATGCTCCACAGATATATTACTGTATGTTTATTGTGTGCTTCACGTCTCAGGGGAACAAAGGGACTGAGCCTCCTAGGGGTAATGGGATGGTGTGAGATTAGGCCTTTTGTTTCAAGGAGATGGCCTTGAGAGATTTCCTGACCACCGGAGATTAGGGGGTGGATGGCGTTAAGATCGGGGGAAGTTACATTGTGACTGGGATTAAGTACCATGTGACTGTATGTTTGATTAAACACGATGTGACTGTAGGTTTGATGTCCTGGGTATAAAAGGACAGATGTGAGAAGATTCATCCTCTTTTTCTGCTTTGAAATGTTGGAGTATGCGATTGTGAATAAAGCTGAACCTGAGGAATAAACTCAGTCTCGTCCTTCAACGCATCTCCACATCTCATTAAGGCTTGTGTGGCGTGTGGCTTTGCTGACTGACCAACAGCAAATTCCAAGTCACTTTTCTCAGTTTCTTTTGAGGATTTTATGGAAGTTCTAGAGAGCCAACATTAACAGACTTGCATAAAAGGTCCTATCCCAACAGTAGTAGGTCAGGTGTGGGGTACGTACATGGCATTCAGTGATAAGATTGGAATATTGGATTTTGTGCAACCTCGGGGGCAAGTGGCATGCACAAACTAAGAAAAATGACAGTAATACAAAACAAGAACGAAACTTTATTGAATTTGTTCCCCACTTGAGCTAAACAAGCTCATCACATTCTTCATCAGGAGACAAGCTTCAGTCAAGCAAACTCAGGTGCCGCACAACAGAAAGGCACAAAACTGTCATGGAGTGATGCGAGGTACAGAACCAGGAATCACATGTATGAAACAGCAGATGTGAGATGTGACTGCGATCTTCCTACCCAAACTACTCCCGTTGTTGATACTGTGTAAATAATGAAGATAGTGTAGGGCCTGAGAATATGGAATTTAAGTTTTTAAAATTTATTACAAGAGAACAATCAATTCACCAAATAATTGCATGTAGTGTACATTTTCAAGAAAACAAGTCATAAGTCAAACTATGAGTGACAAACATAAAACACAATCTGGTCCCACTGTTGGTAAAGTGTCTTGTTACCACCCCTTTAATCAAGCTACTATTAGGGGATTATGTGTGCAACAGGTAGAATTTCTTTCAGTTAAAGTTTGTGTCTGGAAAATTAATGACAGTGGCTCTATTAGCTTGCTCGTACATTCACGTCTTCAAAAATTACTGTCATTCACCCTATACAAGAGTAATTTACACATACTATTATACAGCACAGAAGCAGAGAGCAAAAAGCTTCTCTGGATTGGGGGAGGGGGGAAGAGGAGGAAGTGGACGGCTAATCACAGCCATAAATGTAATCTTTAAAACATGCAATTTATAATAATCAAACGATGCAATATTGATCATAAATGTCTTGGTACTTGTTTCAGTCAGTGACGTTGAAAACAAAGTACTGGGGTGGTTGCTGCGAAACATTTGAAACGGGGTTCTAGAAATTAGCTGTATGATTAATTCAGGGAGGTGTTGCCTCGAGGGAGGGGGGGGAAAGAGTTAACTCTGGGAAGCTTTGAATGCACCAGGGGCAGGAGGTTACTGGGAACTTGTTTTTCCAAGGTGGGGTTTGTAAATTTTTATAGGTTAAGATTGACAAAGAAAGCCATAAAAATGTTTCTCGGGATATTTTAGATTAGGTACCTAAATGTGAATTCCACTCATGTTCGCTTTCTGTTCTATACACCACTAGAAGGCACATCTAATGCAAGTGTATGTGCTGGCTGTGGCATGCTCAATCATGACTGTGCACATCTCTTCAGACTGGATGCATTCCTGCTGCTCGCCCAGCAAACAGCTTTGTAAGCATTCAAGCATGAGAGAAAAATTTTAGAAAACTGGTCAAAAGTTAGTCATCTTTCTTTGTCAAATTATAACCATTAAAAATTTACCCCCTCCTCCTAAGAGCAGTGAGGGTTAAAAAGGGGCTGAGAGGCAGATTCTAGGTGCAGGATTATACGGACTGGTAACCAGTGCGGCTCTTCCTCCGACCGATGAGGTAAGAGATAAGCACAAGGATGATTAGGAAGCTGAGCGCCACGCCTACTGCAATGGGCACCAAAAAGCTCAAATCAGAGTCCAGGAAGCATTCTTCAGCTGACAGAAAGAGAAAGACAGACACACAGCAGGTTAGCGTTTAAGCAGAAAACTAGTGAGAGAGTGACTTTGAAATAAATGGGTTAGAAATGACAAGGAGACCAGATCCTACACAAAATGAAATCAGAATAGGATTAGAGAATACCATTAATATGCAAGAAAACCTCACACAAATGTGGTTATTTTACTCTGGCATTAATGGAAATTTAGAAGCTGATGAATCAGAAAATATCAGTACCTGCCTGTTTATGTTCCAGTGAGAAACTGGTGTGCTTAACATCTAATCTTTGCCAACCAGTCTCCCTTTCTATTTTTTTTTTTTTTTTATTAAACTGAAAGACACTTTATTTCACATAAAATTACTACAGGATTTTATACTCTGTTGAGTAGGAAAGGACATTTGTGAAATCTGTGTCAATAAATAACATCAATTGCAGGAAGTGGCCTATAAAGCTTATAATTATCTCACAGGTTAATATGGAGCCGTAAATGTCAGTGGCAAGATTTGGGTCAATACAAAAACAGGCAGGCTGTTCATCTTATCCAGTCTTTATGCCAAGCACACCAGCTGCAGACATCAGACCAGTACCAGTTATCGAATGCTGAACACCACGAGATCATTGCAAAGACAGCGGTAACTTCTCACAATTAGTCACAGACAAAGACTATCCTCTGAGAAGCAGAAAAGTCTGAGTGAGGCAAAGGGAATTAGAAGGACTCGTAGCCGGTGGCCATGTTTCTCTTTCTCCCGATGAAATAAGCCAGCAGAACAATGTTTTTAAGAATAGGGCTAAAACCTACCTTTTTGATATAGCCTACAATTAGGGAGGGATCATGTGTTTCTGAACCCTCCCTTAGTTATGCTGCTAATAGGTTTAGTCAGCCGGGGGACCTCCAGTAATGCACTGGGCCTCACTCCTTTCCTCACTCTCTATGAAATATTTTTTTTTTGCTGGTCATTAACATTTGTTTGTTCTCTCCCATAGATTGAGTCCCCATCGTGCTGTTTGCTCTCTACATGTCTGTTCTTTTCTTCTTCTCTATCCCCTCACCCCCCAGCCAGTCGCAGCAGATGACTGCCCCTCCCTGAGCCTGGTTCTGCTGGAGGTTTCTTCCTGTTAAAAGGGAGTTTTTCCTCTCCACCGTCGCCAAGTGCTTGCTCACAGGGGATCGCCTGATTGCTGGGGTCTTTCTGCAACTGTGGGGGTCCCCCCTTCAGTTGATAGTGCTATGAGATGACTGTTGTTGTGAAATGGCGCTATATAAATAAAGTTGAATTGAATTGAATTGAATGTGACTGACAGACACACCGGCAAACAGTTCCTAATTGACACTGGAGCTCAACTGAGTTTTATCATGCCCTCCCACGCAGACCGGGCCATGGGCCCCCGGGGCAATGGAGTGATGGCAGCCAACGGCTCCATCATCGACACTTATGGCGAAAGGAACCTGCCCCTCTGCATTCATGGCCGCAACTACAGATGGACATTTGTTGTAGCGGCGGTGAGTTTTAACTTGTTGGGCGTGGATTTTTTGTGTGCACATGGGTTATTAGTCGATCTAGCAAACAGACGCTTGGTTAATGCATTGTCTTTTGCTTCTATTCCCTGCTCAGCTCGAGTTTCTCCACCACCCGTGCAGGCCAGCGTCACTACAGCAGGAGGTAAGTTTGATCAACTCCTCACCCAATTTCCAGCACTCACAATTCTCAAATTCTCAGCTACAGTGGCTAAGCACGGGGTCGAACACTTTATTCCCACAACGGGCCCACCCGTATTCGCCAAAGCTCGGCGCTTAGACGCGACCAAGCTCGCCATAGCTCGGGACAAGTTTACCACCCTTGAAAAACTAGGCATTATCAGACGCTCAAAAAGCCCCTGGGCATCGCCACTATACATGTGTAGTAGTCTTAAGAATAAATATGTTCCTGCAGTAATGAACTTCCCAAAATGTCCGTGTTGTAAATATGTCAAGTGTTTCTGATGGGGCGATAATTAGTGTGACACATCAGGGAACTTCCTCACACGCTGGAAGCCTGGGAAGGGGTAAGTTGTGTGTAATTCCTCAGGGAACGAAATTGATTAATGTGATTGATTTACTGTAGTTTTCTTTAAGTTATTGTACTAATTTTGATTGTAAGATTTTCTGTTACATTTTCATTTGCAATACCGATGTAAAATATTCAAAGTAGCGTCATAAATACCGATGATTGATGGCTAGTTAAGTAGGCGCTAACGAGTCCATTGTTCTGTAGGAATGCCAGCACTTGTCCCCATTCCCGTGTCATGTGTAAATTGTCTGCCCCAATCTGTTTCAGGTATGTTAAAATGTTAAATGTACTGTTGTAAAAAATAGAAAAAACGATCAGTCATGTAACTCTGTCATGTAATGCTGTCATGTATTTGGTGCTAAACTTTTTCTTTGCTTGTGGTATACTGTAACTATACGATCTAAAGTTATGTAGTCCACGTAGCTGTAAGCTATGTTTCTCACACGCTGGAAGCCTGGGAAGGGGAATGCCAGCACTTGTCCCCATTCCCGTGTCATGTGTAAATTGTCTGCCCCAATCTGTTTCAGAAATAAACAGACTACTGACTGATCGAGACCCTGCCTGACGTCTACTTCTCTGCATCGGCCAAGATTTATTTTATTTTGTTATTTTAATGTAGCTGACTAGTTTGAGTCCGTTACACATGGTCCCGAAATCCGACGGTTCTTGGAGACCGTGCGGCGATTACCGCAGATTAAACAATGCGACAGCGCATGACCGCTACCCAATTCCTCACATCCAAGATTTTTCACTACATCTGGTGGGTGCGTGCATTTTTTCTAAAATAGACCTGGTCTGTGGCTATCACCAAGTCCCCGTTCGAGCAGAAGACATTCCTAAAACAGCTGTAATAACCCCCTTCGGTCTTTTTGAATTTTTGCGGATGCCTTTTGGCCTCAAAGGCGCTGCTCAAACCTTTCAGCGGATGATGGACGCGGTATTACGCGACCTCCCTTTCGTGTTCATCTACCTCGACGATATGCTGGTAGCCAGCTCGTCGGAGGAAGAACACGAACAGCATCTCACTATGGTTTTTCAGAGACTAGAAGAGCACGGGTTAATAATCAATCCAGCCAAATGCAAATTCGGCGTGTCACAAATTGATTTTTTGGGACACAGGGTTTCACCGAAGGGGGCAGTCCCGTTGCCAGACAAAGTTCACGCAGTAAAAAATTTTCCACGGCCACAAACGATCAAATCGCTGCAAGAATTTTTGGGAATGGTTAATTTTTACAACCGTTTCCTCCCCCGTGCAGCTCAGCTCATGCAGCCCCTATATGACGCGCTCAGAAAACAAAAACCTTCCAATGCGGTCGAATGGACCCCGGAGCGTGAACGTGCCTTCGCGGAAGTAAAAAGTGCCCTAGCTAACGCAACATTGTTGGTTCACCCTGATCCCTTGGCCCGCATTGCGCTAACCACAGACGCTTCAGACCTGGCCATAGGGGCGGTTGTAGAACAACACGTTGGCGGAACCTGGCAACCTTTGGCATTTTTCAGCAAATCATTAAACCAAACTGAGCGTAAATACAGCACTTTTGACAGGGAGCTGCTAGCGCTTCATTTATCCATCCGCCACTTCCAGTTCTGGTTGGAGGGGCAGCGTTTCACGGCTTTTGTAGACCACAAACCGCTCACCTTTGCGATGGCTAAAATTTCCGAACCGTGGTCAGGCAGGCAACAAAGACAACTAGCTGCGATTTCAGAGTTCACCACAGACATTCGACATGTGGCAGGCAAACTTAACGTGGTAGCAGACTGCCTCTCTCGCGCTGTGACATCGCCAGAGCGCAAGGAGACAGATTATACTACCTCAGCCGCAGAACTCTTCGCCAACGCGGACACATACGCGGCCCCAATCCATGTAGGGATAGATTACGCAGCCATGGCGGAGGAGCAAAGTAGTGTCGCAGACGTGTGCGCACTCCTGTCTGGGCCAACAGGGTTAAGGCTGGAGGAAAGGGGTTTACGCGACGGTGTGCCCCCCCTAATATGCGACATCTCAACCGGCCGACCTCGCCCGGTAGTCCCAGCTGCATGGCGCCGCCGTATTTTCGACTCAATTCACTCCCTCGCGCACCCGGTTGTGCGCGCTTCGGTTAAAATGGTCGCCGAAAAGTTTGTGTGGCCTGGCCTGCGCAAAAACGTAAAAGAATGGGCAAAGACTTGCATGTCTTGTCAGCACGCCAAAATACACAAACACACAAAAGCCACTCTAGAGCCTTTTCGAATCCCAGCTAGAAGGTTCGACCACGTTCATGTCGACCTCGTGGGGCCACTACCTTCCTCCCAAGGTTTCACACACCTGTTAACAATGATAGACCGTACTACGCGCTGGCCTGAGGCGGTCCCTCTGGCGTCAACCACAGCGGAGGAAGTCGCTCGCGTTTTTTTAACAAACTGGGTGGCACGTTTCGGCGTCACATCGGACATCACGTCCGATAGAGGGCCTCAATTTGTCTCGGAGCTTTGGTCAGCCATGGCCAGCAGCTTAGGAGCGACAATTCACCGCACCACCGCTTATCACCCTCAGGCTAATGGGTTATGCTAGCGTTTTCACAGATCTTTAAAGGCCGCCCTCAGAGCCTCACTAACGGACACAAATTGGGTAAATAAACTTCCCTGGGTTTTATTGGGGTTGCGTGCTGCGTCTAAAGAGGATCTAGACGCCTCCCCAGCAGAATTAGTTTTTGCACAACCTCTCAGGCTCCCAGGTGAATTTTTACCAAAGAACCCAGAGCCAGGGCATCTTCCAGCCCCGAGGCTTTTAGGCAGCACCAGACCGGGCACTCTCCCCGGACCGGCACATCACTCTTTTCCACGGGTTTTTGTCCCCCAAGCTTTGAAAAACGCTGAATTCGTTTTTGTTAGGCATGAAGCTTTAAAACCAACCCTCTGTCCACCATACGACGGACCTTTCAGAGTGCTGGAACCTGGTGATAAGCATTTTGTGCTTGATTTAGGGGACAGAAAAGAAACAGTCAGCATTGACAGACTTAAACCTGCCTTCTTGTTGAAAGACGAACCTGCACGGTTGGCGAGAGCACCTCGGCGGGGTAGACCCCCCAAGAGAAAAGACTCAGCCCCCCTGCAGGGAACAAATAATCACTCTCCTCCCCAAGCTGCAGATTCCTTACAGGAAGGTCCCACCAGGATGCCCAAGCGGACCCACAGCAGATTCGGGAGAAGATTAAAACCCAGACGGCACAAGGACTGATGCAAACTACTCAAAAGTTGTTCACTAATTGTGCTGTAACAGTTTAAGACTGACTTGTGATATTACTACGCTGTTATGATTACCACTGAATTCTCTACAGGAGCATAGCTGCTGGAAACTTTCTTCCTTGTCAAGAGGTGTAGCAGTTAGTATGTCATAATAATTATCTTAAACTGTGAATTTTTTCTATTGTCCTTTTCTTAGTCGTTTGGGGGGGGGGGCTGTGGTCTATATTAATCATATATCCCATAACCTACATATGTATAAGCATGTGAGAATGTTTGGTGATTACATATGTAAAGCGACTTCACACCTCAGAACAGGACAAAGAGGTCTCAACCGCCAGCGAGGAACAAAGAGCATCCGAGGCACTGCGGTGGAGACCAGATCGATCGCCCTGACCTCCCAGGGCCAGGTGGAGGGATACAAAGGAGGGGGATTAAGATAATGTGGGATGTCAGCTTTGATATGCATGTCTTTTGTTATGTGTAGGTATAAGTATGTAGAGCCGAATATGTTCTGCCTCTTTCTACTTCTGCTTCTGCACTGAGATGAGACTTGTTAGAGGAGCGAAGCTGATAATAAACTTTGGTTTATAAGTCACATCGCCTCGTTATTCCAAGCTCTTCTACAGCGGCCACCATTTCTGCTCAACGTGAATCGACTTTCATCAGAGAACAACACTGAGGCCACATGGCCCCTTGTCCAGCGTAAATGCTTCCTGGCCCATGCAAGACAATGACACTTGTGCCTGGTGGTGTGGTCAGGTACCTTTGCAGGTCATCTAGCACGCAGAACACACTGATGTGAACGGTTTTGAATGGTCCGACAATTGAAACTTGGGTGCCTCTCACCTCCCTTAAATGTGCCTGGGGTTGAGTGGCATTCATCATCTTGTTATGCAGGACACTGTTCACAATGAAGCTGTCATTAGCATGGGATGTGGTAAAGGATGTCCACCTCTATTCCTTTCTGTGACTCTTCCAGTCTCTGTTGCAGCCTGCTAATAACAGACTCAGCTCAGTGGCTATTTCACTCTCAGAACATCCTGTTTGAATCCTCTCAGTGGTGAGGTAATGTTGATCAGTTGTGAGGTGTCGTCTTGATCTCGTCAAAATGTGAACAGCATGATGAAGAGGACTGTTTAAATACCAGTTCTCACTGAACCAGAAAATTTATTGGTCAATTCATGGATCAAACACCTGTTGTGAATTTTGCCATTAAGCACCTTGTTAAGTTACACAAAAAGTACTTTAACATTGACAGTTGGACATGTACATTCAAAAGGTCAGAGGTCAAATTAAGTTCACCTGTAAAGGTTATAGTGCATTTTGGTGCATTCTGAAATTTCACCCGAAAGCCAAATATCCCTAACTTTTTGTGAATATTGTACATTTATATATGTGACTGTACATCATGGTCTCAATAGCCAATTTCCCTATTCACAAAAACCATATAAATCCACAAAAAATGAAAATGTTTACATTGTGGGGCACATATGTTGGTTTCATATGCTCCACAGATATATTACTGTACTGGGTAGTGATTTTATTATGACATGCATCTTTAGTTATGATTGTTCCATCTTAGACGTTTGGGGGGGGGGTCATGTGGGGCACATATGTTGGTTTCATATGCTCCACAGATATATTACTGTATGTTTATTGTGTGCTTCACGTCTCAGGGGAACAAAGGGACTGAGCCTCCTAGGGGTAATGGGATGGTGTGAGATTAGGCCTTTTGTTTCAAGGAGATGGCCTTGAGAGATTTCCTGACCACCGGAGATTAGGGGGTGGATGGCGTTAAGATCGGGGGAAGTTACATTGTGACTGGGATTAAGTACCATGTGACTGTATGTTTGATTAAACACGATGTGACTGTAGGTTTGATGTCCTGGGTATAAAAGGACAGATGTGAGAAGATTCATCCTCTTTTTCTGCTTTGAAATGTTGGAGTATGCGATTGTGAATAAAGCTGAACCTGAGGAATAAACTCAGTCTCGTCCTTCAACGCATCTCCACATCTCATTAAGGCTTGTGTGGCGTGTGGCTTTGCTGACTGACCAACAGCAAATTCCAAGTCACTTTTCTCAGTTTCTTTTGAGGATTTTATGGAAGTTCTAGAGAGCCAACATTAACAGACTTGCATAAAAGGTCCTATCCCAACAGTAGTAGGTCAGGTGTGGGGTACGTACATGGCATTCAGTGATAAGATTGGAATATTGGATTTTGTGCAACCTCGGGGGCAAGTGGCATGCACAAACTAAGAAAAATGACAGTAATACAAAACAAGAACGAAACTTTATTGAATTTGTTCCCCACTTGAGCTAAACAAGCTCATCACATTCTTCATCAGGAGACAAGCTTCAGTCAAGCAAACTCAGGTGCCGCACAACAGAAAGGCACAAAACTGTCATGGAGTGATGCGAGGTACAGAACCAGGAATCACATGTATGAAACAGCAGATGTGAGATGTGACTGCGATCTTCCTACCCAAACTACTCCCGTTGTTGATACTGTGTAAATAATGAAGATAGTGTAGGGCCTGAGAATATGGAATTTAAGTTTTTAAAATTTATTACAAGAGAACAATCAATTCACCAAATAATTGCATGTAGTGTACATTTTCAAGAAAACAAGTCATAAGTCAAACTATGAGTGACAAACATAAAACACAATCTGGTCCCACTGTTGGTAAAGTGTCTTGTTACCACCCCTTTAATCAAGCTACTATTAGGGGATTATGTGTGCAACAGGTAGAATTTCTTTCAGTTAAAGTTTGTGTCTGGAAAATTAATGACAGTGGCTCTATTAGCTTGCTCGTACATTCACGTCTTCAAAAATTACTGTCATTCACCCTATACAAGAGTAATTTACACATACTATTATACAGCACAGAAGCAGAGAGCAAAAAGCTTCTCTGGATTGGGGGAGGGGGGAAGAGGAGGAAGTGGACGGCTAATCACAGCCATAAATGTAATCTTTAAAACATGCAATTTATAATAATCAAACGATGCAATATTGATCATAAATGTCTTGGTACTTGTTTCAGTCAGTGACGTTGAAAACAAAGTACTGGGGTGGTTGCTGCGAAACATTTGAAACGGGGTTCTAGAAATTAGCTGTATGATTAATTCAGGGAGGTGTTGCCTCGAGGGAGGGGGGGGAAAGAGTTAACTCTGGGAAGCTTTGAATGCACCAGGGGCAGGAGGTTACTGGGAACTTGTTTTTCCAAGGTGGGGTTTGTAAATTTTTATAGGTTAAGATTGACAAAGAAAGCCATAAAAATGTTTCTCGGGATATTTTAGATTAGGTACCTAAATGTGAATTCCACTCATGTTCGCTTTCTGTTCTATACACCACTAGAAGGCACATCTAATGCAAGTGTATGTGCTGGCTGTGGCATGCTCAATCATGACTGTGCACATCTCTTCAGACTGGATGCATTCCTGCTGCTCGCCCAGCAAACAGCTTTGTAAGCATTCAAGCATGAGAGAAAAATTTTAGAAAACTGGTCAAAAGTTAGTCATCTTTCTTTGTCAAATTATAACCATTAAAAATTTACCCCCTCCTCCTAAGAGCAGTGAGGGTTAAAAAGGGGCTGAGAGGCAGATTCTAGGTGCAGGATTATACGGACTGGTAACCAGTGCGGCTCTTCCTCCGACCGATGAGGTAAGAGATAAGCACAAGGATGATTAGGAAGCTGAGCGCCACGCCTACTGCAATGGGCACCAAAAAGCTCAAATCAGAGTCCAGGAAGCATTCTTCAGCTGACAGAAAGAGAAAGACAGACACACAGCAGGTTAGCGTTTAAGCAGAAAACTAGTGAGAGAGTGACTTTGAAATAAATGGGTTAGAAATGACAAGGAGACCAGATCCTACACAAAATGAAATCAGAATAGGATTAGAGAATACCATTAATATGCAAGAAAACCTCACACAAATGTGGTTATTTTACTCTGGCATTAATGGAAATTTAGAAGCTGATGAATCAGAAAATATCAGTACCTGCCTGTTTATGTTCCAGTGAGAAACTGGTGTGCTTAACATCTAATCTTTGCCAACCAGTCTCCCTTTCTATTTTTTTTTTTTTTTTATTAAACTGAAAGACACTTTATTTCACATAAAATTACTACAGGATTTTATACTCTGTTGAGTAGGAAAGGACATTTGTGAAATCTGTGTCAATAAATAACATCAATTGCAGGAAGTGGCCTATAAAGCTTATAATTATCTCACAGGTTAATATGGAGCCGTAAATGTCAGTGGCAAGATTTGGGTCAATACAAAAACAGGCAGGCTGTTCATCTTATCCAGTCTTTATGCCAAGCACACCAGCTGCAGACATCAGACCAGTACCAGTTATCGAATGCTGAACACCACGAGATCATTGCAAAGACAGCGGTAACTTCTCACAATTAGTCACAGACAAAGACTATCCTCTGAGAAGCAGAAAAGTCTGAGTGAGGCAAAGGGAATTAGAAGGACTCGTAGCCGGTGGCCATGTTTCTCTTTCTCCCGATGAAATAAGCCAGCAGAACAATGTTTTTAAGAATAGGGCTAAAACCTACCTTTTTGATATAGCCTACAATTAGGGAGGGATCATGTGTTTCTGAACCCTCCCTTAGTTATGCTGCTAATAGGTTTAGTCAGCCGGGGGACCTCCAGTAATGCACTGGGCCTCACTCCTTTCCTCACTCTCTATGAAATATTTTTTTTTTTGCTGGTCATTAACATTTGTTTGTTCTCTCCCATAGATTGAGTCCCCATCGTGCTGTTTGCTCTCTACATGTCTGTTCTTTTCTTCTTCTCTATCCCCTCACCCCCCAGCCAGTCGCAGCAGATGACTGCCCCTCCCTGAGCCTGGTTCTGCTGGAGGTTTCTTCCTGTTAAAAGGGAGTTTTTCCTCTCCACCGTCGCCAAGTGCTTGCTCACAGGGGATCGCCTGATTGCTGGGGTCTTTCTGCAACTGTGGGGGTCCCCCCTTCAGTTGATAGTGCTATGAGATGACTGTTGTTGTGAAATGGCGCTATATAAATAAAGTTGAATTGAATTGAATTGAATGTGACTGACAGACACACCGGCAAACAGTTCCTAATTGACACTGGAGCTCAACTGAGTTTTATCATGCCCTCCCACGCAGACCGGGCCATGGGCCCCCGGGGCAATGGAGTGATGGCAGCCAACGGCTCCATCATCGACACTTATGGCGAAAGGAACCTGCCCCTCTGCATTCATGGCCGCAACTACAGATGGACATTTGTTGTAGCGGCGGTGAGTTTTAACTTGTTGGGCGTGGATTTTTTGTGTGCACATGGGTTATTAGTCGATCTAGCAAACAGACGCTTGGTTAATGCATTGTCTTTTGCTTCTATTCCCTGCTCAGCTCGAGTTTCTCCACCACCCGTGCAGGCCAGCGTCACTACAGCAGGAGGTAAGTTTGATCAACTCCTCACCCAATTTCCAGCACTCACAATTCTCAAATTCTCAGCTACAGTGGCTAAGCACGGGGTCGAACACTTTATTCCCACAACGGGCCCACCCGTATTCGCCAAAGCTCGGCGCTTAGACGCGACCAAGCTCGCCATAGCTCGGGACAAGTTTACCACCCTTGAAAAACTAGGCATTATCAGACGCTCAAAAAGCCCCTGGGCATCGCCACTATACATGTGTAGTAGTCTTAAGAATAAATATGTTCCTGCAGTAATGAACTTCCCAAAATGTCCGTGTTGTAAATATGTCAAGTGTTTCTGATGGGGCGATAATTAGTGTGACACATCAGGGAACTTCCTCACACGCTGGAAGCCTGGGAAGGGGTAAGTTGTGTGTAATTCCTCAGGGAACGAAATTGATTAATGTGATTGATTTACTGTAGTTTTCTTTAAGTTATTGTACTAATTTTGATTGTAAGATTTTCTGTTACATTTTCATTTGCAATACCGATGTAAAATATTCAAAGTAGCGTCATAAATACCGATGATTGATGGCTAGTTAAGTAGGCGCTAACGAGTCCATTGTTCTGTAGGAATGCCAGCACTTGTCCCCATTCCCGTGTCATGTGTAAATTGTCTGCCCCAATCTGTTTCAGGTATGTTAAAATGTTAAATGTACTGTTGTAAAAAATAGAAAAAAACGATCAGTCATGTAACTCTGTCATGTAATGCTGTCATGTATTTGGTGCTAAACTTTTTCTTTGCTTGTGGTATACTGTAACTATACGATCTAAAGTTATGTAGTCCACGTAGCTGTAAGCTATGTTTCTCACACGCTGGAAGCCTGGGAAGGGGAATGCCAGCACTTGTCCCCATTCCCGTGTCATGTGTAAATTGTCTGCCCCAATCTGTTTCAGAAATAAACAGACTACTGACTGATCGAGACCCTGCCTGACGTCTACTTCTCTGCATCGGCCAAGATTTATTTTATTTTGTTATTTTAATGTAGCTGACTAGTTTGAGTCCGTTACACATGGTCCCGAAATCCGACGGTTCTTGGAGACCGTGCGGCGATTACCGCAGATTAAACAATGCGACAGCGCATGACCGCTACCCAATTCCTCACATCCAAGATTTTTCACTACATCTGGTGGGTGCGTGCATTTTTTCTAAAATAGACCTGGTCTGTGGCTATCACCAAGTCCCCGTTCGAGCAGAAGACATTCCTAAAACAGCTGTAATAACCCCCTTCGGTCTTTTTGAATTTTTGCGGATGCCTTTTGGCCTCAAAGGCGCTGCTCAAACCTTTCAGCGGATGATGGACGCGGTATTACGCGACCTCCCTTTCGTGTTCATCTACCTCGACGATATGCTGGTAGCCAGCTCGTCGGAGGAAGAACACGAACAGCATCTCACTATGGTTTTTCAGAGACTAGAAGAGCACGGGTTAATAATCAATCCAGCCAAATGCAAATTCGGCGTGTCACAAATTGATTTTTTGGGACACAGGGTTTCACCGAAGGGGGCAGTCCCGTTGCCAGACAAAGTTCACGCAGTAAAAAATTTTCCACGGCCACAAACGATCAAATCGCTGCAAGAATTTTTGGGAATGGTTAATTTTTACAACCGTTTCCTCCCCCGTGCAGCTCAGCTCATGCAGCCCCTATATGACGCGCTCAGAAAACAAAAACCTTCCAATGCGGTCGAATGGACCCCGGAGCGTGAACGTGCCTTCGCGGAAGTAAAAAGTGCCCTAGCTAACGCAACATTGTTGGTTCACCCTGATCCCTTGGCCCGCATTGCGCTAACCACAGACGCTTCAGACCTGGCCATAGGGGCGGTTGTAGAACAACACGTTGGCGGAACCTGGCAACCTTTGGCATTTTTCAGCAAATCATTAAACCAAACTGAGCGTAAATACAGCACTTTTGACAGGGAGCTGCTAGCGCTTCATTTATCCATCCGCCACTTCCAGTTCTGGTTGGAGGGGCAGCGTTTCACGGCTTTTGTAGACCACAAACCGCTCACCTTTGCGATGGCTAAAATTTCCGAACCGTGGTCAGGCAGGCAACAAAGACAACTAGCTGCGATTTCAGAGTTCACCACAGACATTCGACATGTGGCAGGCAAACTTAACGTGGTAGCAGACTGCCTCTCTCGCGCTGTGACATCGCCAGAGCGCAAGGAGACAGATTATACTACCTCAGCCGCAGAACTCTTCGCCAACGCGGACACATACGCGGCCCCAATCCATGTAGGGATAGATTACGCAGCCATGGCGGAGGAGCAAAGTAGTGTCGCAGACGTGTGCGCACTCCTGTCTGGGCCAACAGGGTTAAGGCTGGAGGAAAGGGGTTTACGCGACGGTGTGCCCCCCCTAATATGCGACATCTCAACCGGCCGACCTCGCCCGGTAGTCCCAGCTGCATGGCGCCGCCGTATTTTCGACTCAATTCACTCCCTCGCGCACCCGGTTGTGCGCGCTTCGGTTAAAATGGTCGCCGAAAAGTTTGTGTGGCCTGGCCTGCGCAAAAACGTAAAAGAATGGGCAAAGACTTGCATGTCTTGTCAGCACGCCAAAATACACAAACACACAAAAGCCACTCTAGAGCCTTTTCGAATCCCAGCTAGAAGGTTCGACCACGTTCATGTCGACCTCGTGGGGCCACTACCTTCCTCCCAAGGTTTCACACACCTGTTAACAATGATAGACCGTACTACGCGCTGGCCTGAGGCGGTCCCTCTGGCGTCAACCACAGCGGAGGAAGTCGCTCGCGTTTTTTTAACAAACTGGGTGGCACGTTTCGGCGTCACATCGGACATCACGTCCGATAGAGGGCCTCAATTTGTCTCGGAGCTTTGGTCAGCCATGGCCAGCAGCTTAGGAGCGACAATTCACCGCACCACCGCTTATCACCCTCAGGCTAATGGGTTATGCTAGCGTTTTCACAGATCTTTAAAGGCCGCCCTCAGAGCCTCACTAACGGACACAAATTGGGTAAATAAACTTCCCTGGGTTTTATTGGGGTTGCGTGCTGCGTCTAAAGAGGATCTAGACGCCTCCCCAGCAGAATTAGTTTTTGCACAACCTCTCAGGCTCCCAGGTGAATTTTTACCAAAGAACCCAGAGCCAGGGCATCTTCCAGCCCCGAGGCTTTTAGGCAGCACCAGACCGGGCACTCTCCCCGGACCGGCACATCACTCTTTTCCACGGGTTTTTGTCCCCCAAGCTTTGAAAAACGCTGAATTCGTTTTTGTTAGGCATGAAGCTTTAAAACCAACCCTCTGTCCACCATACGACGGACCTTTCAGAGTGCTGGAACCTGGTGATAAGCATTTTGTGCTTGATTTAGGGGACAGAAAAGAAACAGTCAGCATTGACAGACTTAAACCTGCCTTCTTGTTGAAAGACGAACCTGCACGGTTGGCGAGAGCACCTCGGCGGGGTAGACCCCCCAAGAGAAAAGACTCAGCCCCCCTGCAGGGAACAAATAATCACTCTCCTCCCCAAGCTGCAGATTCCTTACAGGAAGGTCCCACCAGGATGCCCAAGCGGACCCACAGCAGATTCGGGAGAAGATTAAAACCCAGACGGCACAAGGACTGATGCAAACTACTCAAAAGTTGTTCACTAATTGTGCTGTAACAGTTTAAGACTGACTTGTGATATTACTACGCTGTTATGATTACCACTGAATTCTCTACAGGAGCATAGCTGCTGGAAACTTTCTTCCTTGTCAAGAGGTGTAGCAGTTAGTATGTCATAATAATTATCTTAAACTGTGAATTTTTTCTATTGTCCTTTTCTTAGTCGTTTGGGGGGGGGGGGCTGTGGTCTATATTAATCATATATCCCATAACCTACATATGTATAAGCATGTGAGAATGTTTGGTGATTACATATGTAAAGCGACTTCACACCTCAGAACAGGACAAAGAGGTCTCAACCGCCAGCGAGGAACAAAGAGCATCCGAGGCACTGCGGTGGAGACCAGATCGATCGCCCTGACCTCCCAGGGCCAGGTGGAGGGATACAAAGGAGGGGGATTAAGATAATGTGGGATGTCAGCTTTGATATGCATGTCTTTTGTTATGTGTAGGTATAAGTATGTAGAGCCGAATATGTTCTGCCTCTTTCTACTTCTGCTTCTGCACTGAGATGAGACTTGTTAGAGGAGCGAAGCTGATAATAAACTTTGGTTTATAAGTCACATCGCCTCGTTATTCCAAGCTCTTCTACAGCGGCCACCATTTCTGCTCAACGTGAATCGACTTTCATCAGAGAACAACACTGAGGCCACATGGCCCCTTGTCCAGCGTAAATGCTTCCTGGCCCATGCAAGACAATGACACTTGTGCCTGGTGGTGTGGTCAGGTACCTTTGCAGGTCATCTAGCACGCAGAACACACTGATGTGAACGGTTTTGAATGGTCCGACAATTGAAACTTGGGTGCCTCTCACCTCCCTTAAATGTGCCTGGGGTTGAGTGGCATTCATCATCTTGTTATGCAGGACACTGTTCACAATGAAGCTGTCATTAGCATGGGATGTGGTAAAGGATGTCCACCTCTATTCCTTTCTGTGACTCTTCCAGTCTCTGTTGCAGCCTGCTAATAACAGACTCAGCTCAGTGGCTATTTCACTCTCAGAACATCCTGTTTGAATCCTCTCAGTGGTGAGGTAATGTTGATCAGTTGTGAGGTGTCGTCTTGATCTCGTCAAAATGTGAACAGCATGATGAAGAGGACTGTTTAAATACCAGTTCTCACTGAACCAGAAAATTTATTGGTCAATTCATGGATCAAACACCTGTTGTGAATTTTGCCATTAAGCACCTTGTTAAGTTACACAAAAAGTACTTTAACATTGACAGTTGGACATGTACATTCAAAAGGTCAGAGGTCAAATTAAGTTCACCTGTAAAGGTTATAGTGCATTTTGGTGCATTCTGAAATTTCACCCGAAAGCCAAATATCCCTAACTTTTTGTGAATATTGTACATTTATATATGTGACTGTACATCATGGTCTCAATAGCCAATTTCCCTATTCACAAAAACCATATAAATCCACAAAAAATGAAAATGTTTACATTGTGGGGCACATATGTTGGTTTCATATGCTCCACAGATATATTACTGTACTGGGTAGTGATTTTATTATGACATGCATCTTTAGTTATGATTGTTCCATCTTAGACGTTTGGGGGGGGGGTCATGTGGGGCACATATGTTGGTTTCATATGCTCCACAGATATATTACTGTATGTTTATTGTGTGCTTCACGTCTCAGGGGAACAAAGGGACTGAGCCTCCTAGGGGTAATGGGATGGTGTGAGATTAGGCCTTTTGTTTCAAGGAGATGGCCTTGAGAGATTTCCTGACCACCGGAGATTAGGGGGTGGATGGCGTTAAGATCGGGGGAAGTTACATTGTGACTGGGATTAAGTACCATGTGACTGTATGTTTGATTAAACACGATGTGACTGTAGGTTTGATGTCCTGGGTATAAAAGGACAGATGTGAGAAGATTCATCCTCTTTTTCTGCTTTGAAATGTTGGAGTATGCGATTGTGAATAAAGCTGAACCTGAGGAATAAACTCAGTCTCGTCCTTCAACGCATCTCCACATCTCATTAAGGCTTGTGTGGCGTGTGGCTTTGCTGACTGACCAACAGCAAATTCCAAGTCACTTTTCTCAGTTTCTTTTGAGGATTTTATGGAAGTTCTAGAGAGCCAACATTAACAGACTTGCATAAAAGGTCCTATCCCAACAGTAGTAGGTCAGGTGTGGGGTACGTACATGGCATTCAGTGATAAGATTGGAATATTGGATTTTGTGCAACCTCGGGGGCAAGTGGCATGCACAAACTAAGAAAAATGACAGTAATACAAAACAAGAACGAAACTTTATTGAATTTGTTCCCCACTTGAGCTAAACAAGCTCATCACATTCTTCATCAGGAGACAAGCTTCAGTCAAGCAAACTCAGGTGCCGCACAACAGAAAGGCACAAAACTGTCATGGAGTGATGCGAGGTACAGAACCAGGAATCACATGTATGAAACAGCAGATGTGAGATGTGACTGCGATCTTCCTACCCAAACTACTCCCGTTGTTGATACTGTGTAAATAATGAAGATAGTGTAGGGCCTGAGAATATGGAATTTAAGTTTTTAAAATTTATTACAAGAGAACAATCAATTCACCAAATAATTGCATGTAGTGTACATTTTCAAGAAAACAAGTCATAAGTCAAACTATGAGTGACAAACATAAAACACAATCTGGTCCCACTGTTGGTAAAGTGTCTTGTTACCACCCCTTTAATCAAGCTACTATTAGGGGATTATGTGTGCAACAGGTAGAATTTCTTTCAGTTAAAGTTTGTGTCTGGAAAATTAATGACAGTGGCTCTATTAGCTTGCTCGTACATTCACGTCTTCAAAAATTACTGTCATTCACCCTATACAAGAGTAATTTACACATACTATTATACAGCACAGAAGCAGAGAGCAAAAAGCTTCTCTGGATTGGGGGAGGGGGGAAGAGGAGGAAGTGGACGGCTAATCACAGCCATAAATGTAATCTTTAAAACATGCAATTTATAATAATCAAACGATGCAATATTGATCATAAATGTCTTGGTACTTGTTTCAGTCAGTGACGTTGAAAACAAAGTACTGGGGTGGTTGCTGCGAAACATTTGAAACGGGGTTCTAGAAATTAGCTGTATGATTAATTCAGGGAGGTGTTGCCTCGAGGGAGGGGGGGGAAAGAGTTAACTCTGGGAAGCTTTGAATGCACCAGGGGCAGGAGGTTACTGGGAACTTGTTTTTCCAAGGTGGGGTTTGTAAATTTTTATAGGTTAAGATTGACAAAGAAAGCCATAAAAATGTTTCTCGGGATATTTTAGATTAGGTACCTAAATGTGAATTCCACTCATGTTCGCTTTCTGTTCTATACACCACTAGAAGGCACATCTAATGCAAGTGTATGTGCTGGCTGTGGCATGCTCAATCATGACTGTGCACATCTCTTCAGACTGGATGCATTCCTGCTGCTCGCCCAGCAAACAGCTTTGTAAGCATTCAAGCATGAGAGAAAAATTTTAGAAAACTGGTCAAAAGTTAGTCATCTTTCTTTGTCAAATTATAACCATTAAAAATTTACCCCCTCCTCCTAAGAGCAGTGAGGGTTAAAAAGGGGCTGAGAGGCAGATTCTAGGTGCAGGATTATACGGACTGGTAACCAGTGCGGCTCTTCCTCCGACCGATGAGGTAAGAGATAAGCACAAGGATGATTAGGAAGCTGAGCGCCACGCCTACTGCAATGGGCACCAAAAAGCTCAAATCAGAGTCCAGGAAGCATTCTTCAGCTGACAGAAAGAGAAAGACAGACACACAGCAGGTTAGCGTTTAAGCAGAAAACTAGTGAGAGAGTGACTTTGAAATAAATGGGTTAGAAATGACAAGGAGACCAGATCCTACACAAAATGAAATCAGAATAGGATTAGAGAATACCATTAATATGCAAGAAAACCTCACACAAATGTGGTTATTTTACTCTGGCATTAATGGAAATTTAGAAGCTGATGAATCAGAAAATATCAGTACCTGCCTGTTTATGTTCCAGTGAGAAACTGGTGTGCTTAACATCTAATCTTTGCCAACCAGTCTCCCTTTCTATTTTTTTTTTTTTTTTTATTAAACTGAAAGACACTTTATTTCACATAAAATTACTACAGGATTTTATACTCTGTTGAGTAGGAAAGGACATTTGTGAAATCTGTGTCAATAAATAACATCAATTGCAGGAAGTGGCCTATAAAGCTTATAATTATCTCACAGGTTAATATGGAGCCGTAAATGTCAGTGGCAAGATTTGGGTCAATACAAAAACAGGCAGGCTGTTCATCTTATCCAGTCTTTATGCCAAGCACACCAGCTGCAGACATCAGACCAGTACCAGTTATCGAATGCTGAACACCACGAGATCATTGCAAAGACAGCGGTAACTTCTCACAATTAGTCACAGACAAAGACTATCCTCTGAGAAGCAGAAAAGTCTGAGTGAGGCAAAGGGAATTAGAAGGACTCGTAGCCGGTGGCCATGTTTCTCTTTCTCCCGATGAAATAAGCCAGCAGAACAATAAGAATGAGAACAAGCAGGGCAACTCCAACAGCTATGGGAACAATGAAGCTCTCCTCATCAGCCTGGCAATCCTCAGCTAGATGAGAGTGAAGAGAGCACAGAGGTGAATGTCTCAAAGGGAAAAAAAAAAAAAAAACACCTAAAGAAAAGGCTGAAAGAAAGATGCAGTTTGAAGTGACTCAAAACCATTTCCAGTCTTGTCTCTGTTCTACTGAAAATAATCAAAAATAAAATAAAGAGTAAAGGCTCCATTGACACAATTTGAAATCCAATTTATTATAGCAAACAGCATGAGAGAATGCAGATGAAATCAGCAGTCGTTTTTTTTATCCACATAACACACATTGAGATTGTCTTACAGCACAGATTCCCTTTGTGCAATCGTAGTTAGATAATGATCCAAATCACATTAAGTAAGCTGTATCACTGAGTGGCTGGACAAAAAGTTAACATGGAAGCAAAACTCATTTGTCATGTTGATAAGCCAGCTTAAGTATCTAATGAAAACATTTATACTGGTGCTGCAAAACCATCTTTATAATTAAGGCAAATGAATTTGTACAAAGCTGATATACACAAGATGGTGACAGTCACACACAAGCAAATGTCAAAGCTTATATTTGATTGATGGCAAATCATACACATGTGCAATGACCTGGGGAAGGCTTGCTTTTTTTTCCCCCTAAAAGAAACTTAAACATTTGTATTTGCAATGTGCTGGGACAAGACAATCACAAAACAGCATTCTGCGAGAATTTAATGTACAGCCAATGTGCCATGCCGGCTTCTCTTACTGCTTCACCACAACCTGCTCTAAAATAGCTGAATCAACTTTTTCCGCCTCTTCACTACCAGCAGCTTTTCCATCTTATGTCAGAATATCACATTTCAGAGTACAAATCATCAATGGATAAAAATATTCTGTCACCGTACAGCCTACAGGGACAGATCAGCTAAATTCTAAAGGTAGTGTTAATTACTGAGTTGGAAGCATGGATCACGCAATTCAGAGTGGGCACCTATCTTTATACTTGGACACTTCTCAGTCACATTAATTTTCATCCCAAACCTCTCCAAAAATACCTGTGTATATTTTTTTTTAACTTGTGCTCTATTCATCTCTTTGCTCAGCCACTACACCTGAAGTAGTTGGGCTCTGAATTGGTTCTCAGAGGCTTTAACACCACCTAATTCAGCTGCAGCCCGTCAAGCTCGGAGCAAAGCAGACCTTCACACAGGTTTGGTAATATGATGGCACACTTGAGCAAGCAGAGTGCCTTAGTGCATTTACTTGTAAATATCCTTTCAGAATATCTACACAAAAGCACAATCCCTTTTCTAAACCTAATGCCAAAATTATGTCAGATGAAACAAAACAAAAAGTGTGCAAACAGAAAAAGCACAGATGTACACAATAAATGACACCACAAACAGCCTGTACAGTAAATTATGAGTGAGTTATTACTAAGACCGGTAGTTCCACGTGGGCTTTTCCTGCTCTGCGTGCTGGATTTTTTTTTTTTTTTTTTTTTTTAAGAATTAACACACTCATAACACACATATACTGTAGATATGTTTCTCCTGCTCTACAGGGGCAAACATGGGTAAAGAAGTGTTTCTCTATTAATTTCCATATAGAGATTACACTGTTTTCTTTTTGGGGAAAAACAAAGCTGACCAGCCTGGTTCAATTTGTGATGAAGCTGGTGAGGAATTATTTGTGTATTTGTTCTTGTGGGGATGGAAAGTCAAACCAAAAATGTGCACAAAGGTTAAGAAATGAAAGCAAACACAAAGGGAATGTCTGTTGAGTGAGTGCATGGTCCTGAAATAAGATTAAAAAAAAAAGTGAGCAATGGATGTTCGGGGAGGAGGGGGGTGTTGAGCTGCAAACTGATTACCAATTCTCAGGTGAACAGAATAGACATTTTTATGGATCTTGCACTCACTCACTCAAAAAAAAAAGGCACAAAAAAATATGAAAGGACAGGACATTCAAAGGAAAATTAAACAACATAAGAAAAACACTGGGGCTACACAAGTTTGGTCCTTGAGAAGAACACCAAACCCTCCATTTTTCCTGGAAATGAACTGTTCTATCAAATGTGATTAAAGACCAACCATGACCAACAGCCTCATCACCAACAGACTGTGCAACAATCTCATTTTCTGATTGCTGGCATTTAAAAAAAAGCTTTTTACTCTTACTTTATTATATATATAATGCATTAGCCAATTTCACAAGTGCACATGAAGCCCAAGGACCAGTCTTGAGAACCCCGCGATTCTTCGGGATCGCCTGAGCAGGATTTAAAGGGTCTGATATCCAATGTAAGTCTTTCTTCGACCAATCACGTAAGCAATCACTACAATGAGAATCAAGCCAACCAGAGCGGCGCCAACAATGATTGGGATTAAGATGCTGGTATCATCCACTGAACATTCATGAGCTGCAGATAAAAAGAGAGTTAGTCAGCAGGTGGAACAGGGACTCGTATCAGAAATTCATTCTGAGACTAAAGTCAACCAGCAGAAAAAAGCAGTTCAGGGAAATGTCATTTATAAATAATGTGCACAGTGGTAGATGACATTGTAGAGTGCTTTAAACTTACTTTCTTGGACATTAATGTGACAAAAAAGTAAATGACTATTGATTTTTGAAGAAACCCTTCACTTATCCACTGTTTTAGCATCTGTGTTCAGGCTGCTGAAGTGGTGAAGCTGTATAAAAACCTGGGAACACTAATCAATAAACTTTCATTTTATAATAGTGTCAATACATTTTATGCAAAGACCCACCAGCACATGCATTTTCGTCATAACTCAGAAGTTTTAATGGTGACACCTGAATGAAAATGTTTTCTTGTTTGAGAATCTATTTTAACGTTCTCTTATCTGCTGGTTTGGGCTAATTACTCTGAAGAACAGAAAGAGGTTGGAGCAAATTGTGAAAATGTGAAGCAAAATTGCTGGCAAGTTGACATGGACTTTAGAGCTGGGCAATTTGACCCAAAATTAGCATCACGGTTAATTGACCCTTTCACGTCGGTTTCATGGTCCCCATTGCTCCCCCTCCACATATACAGGTGCATCTCAGTCAATCAGAATGCCATCGAAAAGTTGATTTATTTATTTCAGTAATTCAATTTAAAAAAAAAATGAAACTCATTATGTAGATTCATTACAGAGTGATATTTCAAATGTTTTATTTCTTTTCATTTTGATGTTTATGGCTTACAGCTCATGAAAACCCCAAATTCAGTTTCTCAAAAACATTAGAATATTACATAAAATTAATTCTAAAAAATTGATTTTAATAGAAATGTACATCTTACACACTCAATACTTGGGTGGTGTTCCTTTTGCATGAATTACTGCATCAATATGGTGTAGCTATCAGCTTGTGGTCCTGTCCTGTCCGGTCCTGGTCCATGTGGCTGCACGGTGGCGCAGTGGTTAGCACTGCGGCAGCACAGTTTACCCTTGGCCGGGGGATTGTGGGGATCGTGGGATCGTGGGTTCGATCCCAGCCCCCGACCAACAGTGATCTGTGTGGAGTTTGCATGTTCTCCCCGTGTTGCGTGGGTTTACTCCGGGATTTCTCCGGTTTCCTCCCACATGCCAAAAACATGCATGTTAGGTTAATTGGCTGTTCTAAATTGTCCCTAGATATCGGTTTCCTATAGGCCCTTAGAATAGAGGGTTAGTATTAATGAAAGCACTTTGAGTGGTCTTTGTGACTAGAAAAGCACTATATAAGTGCAGGTTAGTTAGTTAGTTAGCTAGTCCTGCTGAGGTGTTATGAAGGCCCAGGTTGCTTTGATAGCGGCCTTCAGGTTGTGAGCATTGTTGGGTCTGGTGACTTTCATCTTCCTCTTGACAATACCTCATAGATTCTCTAGGTTTAGGTCAGGAGAGCTTGCTGGCCAATCAAGTCGAGTGAGACCATGGTCATTAAACCAGGTTTTGGCAGTGTGGGCAGGTGCCAAATCCTGCTTGAAAATGAAACCAGCACCTTCATAAAGCTTGTTTGTCCACTGTGTTTTATTAAGTTCAAAGTCAGTGCAGTTGTCTACCAAGAAATTTTAGAGCACTTCATGCTTCCCTCTGCTGATGAGCTTTATGGAGATGCTGGTTTCATTTTCAAGCAGGACTTGGCACCTGCCCACACTGACAAAAGTACCAAAATCTGATTTAATGACCATGGTATCACTGCGCTTTATTGGCCAGCAAACTCTCCTGACCTAAACCCCATAGAGAATATATTGGGTATTGTCAAGGGGAAGAGAGACACCAGACCCAACAATGCAGACGAGCTGAAGGTCGCCATCAAAGCAACCTGGACCTTCATAACAACTCGGCAGTACCACAGGCTGGCTGACTGCCTTCATGGTACGCCACATAGATGCAGTAATTCACACAAAAGTAGCCTTGACCACGCATTGAGCGTGTACATAGACATACTTTTCAGTTGGCCAACATTTTTATTAAAAATCCTTTTGATTCATTCACTTATTTTCAACCGCTTAATCCTTAATCCTTTTCAGGTCACCTTTTTGTGAGCGTGGGGGAGGAGGAGGAGCCTAACCCAGCATCTTTGGGCAAGAGGCAGGGTACACCCTGAACAAATCACCAGTCCATCGCAGAGCCAACACAGAGAGACAGACAACCATTCACTCTCACATTCATACCCAAGGACAATTAAGAATCCCCAGTTAATGCCAATTAACCTAACCTGCATGTCTTTGTCATGTGGGAGGAAACCAGAGTACCCAGAGAAAAAACTCACGCAGCAATGGGGAGAACATGCATATGCCACACAGAAGGGTCACTGATGGCCAGGGATGGGATTAAACCTTCTGGAATTTCCCCATTGTGGGACAGATAAAGGCTTATCTTATCTTGCTGTGCTGCCACAGTGCTAACCACTGCACCACCGAGCTCCCCCTATTAAAAATCCATTTTTCAAAAAAAATTAATTTTATGTAATGTTCTAATTTTGGAGAAACTGAATTTGGGGATTTCATGGGCTATGAGCCATAATAACCATCAAAATCAAAAGAAATAAATGCTTGACACATATCACTCTGTGTGTAATCAATCTATATAATACAGGAGTTTCACTGTTAGGGTTCCAAGCAGCTATGCTGTGGGAAACCTATTATTTTGGTTCTGATTCTTCTTATTTTTCTCTGCTCAAAGTGCATGGGGAGCCAAAATAGTAATATGTGGAAATTTGAAATTTTACTCTGATCAGAAACTCTCCCCACTACTCAGAGACATAAAAAAAACAAAACAAGGCACTGTGTACATAGGTGGTGCTATAATAAAGTTTTATGTTTCTGCAAATATCTTGAGAACGGCTGGGCCTAGACTAAAAATTCTATCATTCACTGGAACCTTCCACAATGTTTTCTCAATGGTGGCAAACTGAAAATGAAGTTTTCTTCACCATATTTTCAGAACTGTGCGAGTGAACTCAAACTCAACTCCTAGGTCATTGATCCAAATTGCTTGAAATTAAGCAGTCATCATCTACAGACCTTGATAATGAAAAGTTGTTAAAATTATCTAAAAATGTCAATCCATTTTGATTTTCTAGGCCAATCAATTTGTACAGTTTCTCTTTGGCATGTATTTTTGGGTTTAACTCCAGACATACTGATTCAGATTTGATGAAACTTCAGACTCTATTCTTCAGCTAACCAGCACATTTCATGCAATTCTGTTAATGTTAAAAAAAAAAATCTTACAAATTATCTGTCAGCCATTTTGTCTTGTCAGTGGAACATTTTTTTCTTTTAAGCGTGTAACCCAAAGCAACTGAGTGGTGTAGGGGTTAAGATACCCGTCTGTCACACATGAGCCCTGGGTTCAAATATTTCTGGTAATGTGTCATTCCTCTAAAGTGCAACATACCTCTTCTGTGCATTTGAAAACAACATATAGTGCACATGAAGTTTTAAATGCTGTACTACTGCTGCTGGGAATCCTTTCAATTAAACATTTATCATTTGAGAAAGAGTGAAAACTAAAGCAGTTGTGTGGTGTTGTGGTTATGGTGAGTGCTTGGAAAGCAGGAGGTCCCGGGTTTGAATCTTGCCAGGGAGGTCTTGTTCTTCTAAACAAACACTGAAGTACAACATGGCCCTCTTGTACATTTTAATGCCGTACTGTGTTAGATTTTCACCTCAAAATAATGTTTGCAAAATTATTTTGATGGTTCACAAGGTCTGACCGAGTGGATGTCACTTCATCCATAGCCTAAGTGCACCCATTGCCTTCAACAGCTTTTACTGGTGCCATTTCTGGGGGGACAGCAGATGTGGCCTCGGTCCCAGCAACGAATCACAGGACAAGACTTTAGCCACTAACAACAAAAAACCCTGTGGTTGGCTGCTGGGATTGGGGTCATGGTCGCCGTGGTTGTGGCCTTTTCGGTGTTCCTATAAGGAAAAAGAAAGTTGCATTATGCTGCTCTAAAAACTAATGTGCAACAGACCTCTTAGGTTTTAAATGCTGGTGCTAAGCAATGCAAGACCTTGAAGTCCACACCTAATGGGAACTTAATGATTGCCGCTTGCGGCTATATTTTGAATTGAATTATTTAAATAAATCAACTTTTCAATGACATTCTAATGTATTGAGATGCACCTATAGTTCACTGACAAGGTTCGAAAGCAAGCAGTATTACACAAGAGTGGTATTATCACTGTGATGCAGTAATAAGTGAGCATAACAAAGAATGGGCCTATTGTCATTTCATACACAAATTAAACATTGTCCAGTGCATAAATCAGTGTGTGTTTGCATACCTCTGAAGGGTTTGTGGGTCACATGACTCATGACGGTGGCTGACTAGCTTATTAGTTGCATTGGTGGAGTCCTATACACAGCCATGACTGCGTTAGCACCACATAGTGATTATAAGTCTTACTGGGTTCTTAAATACAGCCTTAGTTTTTCCATTTTGTTGTCCATTTTCCATTGTGAAACAGTTGGGATGATGCAGATAGCTGTCAGAGGCTAACAGCAACTTAGCTTCAGGCATCTATGTGTTAGTTTCTGTACACTTCGCTCGCTTTGTCTTATCTTCAGATTAAATAAAGAGTCAATAATTATGTACTATGTGGATGGAGACCACATTTCTTCTAGTTATGTTATTTTTTCTACCCGCTTCTGAACTGAGCTAACTGTGCTGCTTCTGAGGTGCGGAGTTAGGTGGGGAGTCTTAAAGGAACACTACATCAAAAGCTCTCTATACACACGCACAAATCAGGGAGAGGGGAAAAAAAAAAAAAACAACACACACACACACAAAAACCTGACATGAGCAAGAAGATTATGTCTGTTTTACTCCCTGAATGTCTGTTTCATTTTTTTTCCCCCTCTGTTAATTGCCCAGCCCAAATGGATTTGTTCTTTTATATAATGAGAAAAGCTCAGGCTATTGTGGCTGCCAGCAGTCACCTGTTGTGTATGGAGTACAAGATGCTGCCATCAGGTAGAAGATATGCTCTGCCTAATGCAGAATTAATAGATTTAAGAATTCATTTGTCCCTGCTACTATCGGCCTCCTGAACAACATGCAACGCCCATGTAATTTGTGTCTCATGTTTTGCAGTATGTCAATCTTGGATGTGTCTATTTGTGTATCATTTTTAAATTGTTGCTGCTGCTGAGTAAATAGTCCCCTTTGGGGAAAATAGAGTTTACCTTGAACTAAATAGGGGATTAATCCCAACCTCATTATTAAGAAATTCATAATTTCAGATATCTTTCCTTCTTCGGATTTCTGCTTTATTCTCCCTGTTTGATACTTCAGTCAGGTTTCCAAAACTGCTTCACCTGACAAACGATACTTTCAAGTGGGTAAAGGGCAAAGAAAAAAAAACTACTCATGACCAAACTTATTAAAATTAAGAGAAAAATTTATACGTCTTTCAACTTTCTGATTAAGGACAAGGGCCTCCCCCCCAGCACAAGCTGTAATTTAAAGGTAAAGCCAAATTTATTGTCATTCATTCCATACAGCCAATCATGTACAGTACAGGGATGAGAATGGGGTTTGGGGAAAAAAAGAGGAAACTAAGCCGGGGGTCTTGGGGGACGCAGGCCCCCAAGCTGGATCCAAGGCGGAGCCTTGGTGGGGGGGTCTAGGGGGGCAACGCCCCCCAGAAGCTAACGAAATCTGGTGTTTTAGAATGCTCAAATGTGGTCTTATATTTAAAGTTAGAAGTAAGTACAAATGCATTTATAGTTTACCTTTTTAATCTGCTGCTGCATCACATGTGTAATCATGTTCAATACTGTTTTGATTCAGTGTCACACTTGATTGAGAAATAGAAAATGTCACTTCCATATTTACATGCCTGCGCTACTGCTCTATGAACTTATGTACAAGTATCCCTTTGTCGATTTCTAAAATTCTTGCTTCGTTGTCTTTCGTGAGTTTTAGGTTCACCATTTTCACGAAATCTGGAAAACTCGGTTGATTATTTTGAACGGTCCGCCATTTACATTTCGCTCCACGTGTTGGATATGACAAAGGAAATCTAACAAAATCGCCGATTGTTTGCTTCAATAAGTATCAGCCAATCAGTGGCCTTGTTACATTACATTACTGATCTCGCTGGGTAGCGCGTTCTGCGCGGTGGATTTTAGCAGCCGATCGAAAATACGACTCGCCGGTCATAACATACCTTACCCCCCCCCCAAAAAAAAAAAATTCTTTTTGAATTTAGATGATTCACGAGAATGATCCTAGACATGATCAAATCCACGGATCCGTGGAAAATTCTCACCCTGACAGTAGAACGAAACTACATTTCTCTCATCTATAATGTTAATCAAATCTAGAATCAGAGGGGTCGCTGCCATGCAAGGCGCTGCCACAAATTTCCCTCCTCTGTTCCATTATTGCTGATCACCAAGCTGGATGGCAGGAAGTTCCACTTTTATATGGTCTTCGGCATGACCCGGCCGGGATTTGAACCCAGGCTTCGGGTGTGGGGCGGATGCTCCATCAACTAGGCCACCACTCCAGTAGACATGGTATTTTGGGCTAAATCAGGCCCATTGGTCCAAGCCTTAATTTAGCCCACAAATGGAAACTGAAAGTTGGGCTGTGTTTAGTCCATCTAATATGGACCATATTTAACCCCCAAAAAAGACGCTGAAAATTGGGCTATGTTTAGTTGGTCTAATAAAGATGATATTTAACTAGAAAACAGTTGCTGAAAATTGGGCTGTGCTTGACCATATTAACCAACAAAAAACTGTCCAATAATTGGGCTGTTTAGGCCACAGGATATGGCCCAAATGTATCCTCAAAACAGTTTTTGGCATTTGGTGATAGTGGTGGGGGTCTGTCTCTCAAAAGTCAAATACACTTTTACAACCACTGGGACACTTGTGTTAAAAGTGCTTTATAAAAAATTGTGTATTTTTAAGTTTGTTTTTTTTTTTTGTAGTTCAGCATTTGACATAATGGTTGTTACATAATATCTAGAACAATCTGAAACCAGTGCTATTGAGCTACGTATGCACTTAGAAAGCACTATTTGAATACATTTTACAAATGCCTCTCTGTGTTGTGTCTTTTTATTGATGTTTACACCCCTGGTCTTGTCTGACCTTGAAAGTTGAGCTGGGTCTACCTTAGTTAGTACTTGGACTACCAGGTAAGGTGTGGGACTGGTGATCTGTACAGGATGTACTCTGCCTCTTGCCTAAACATGCTGGTATAGGTGTGCCCCTCACACAACCCAAAAAGCATCAGAAAAAGAATGATGTTGGTTACTACAATAATGGACACCCCCCCCCCACATCAAATCAGGGTTTCCGCTGGTAACATTTCTGTGTGGTGGTATGCCATGCCAAAAACTGTGCCGCCACGCTAAGGAGAAAAAAAAAAAAAAAAAAAAAAAAAAAAAAAAGCTGCACAGGAGCCAATTTAAAAAAAAAAAGGTGATCTGTACAGGATGTACTCTGCCTCTTGCCTAAACATGCTGGTATAGGTGTGCCCCTCACACAACCCAAAAAGCATCAGAAAAAGAATGATGTTGGTTACTACAATAATGGACCCCCCCCCCCCCCCCCCCACATCAAATCAGGGTTTCCGCTGGTAACATTTCTGTGTGGTGGTATGCCATGCCAAAAACTGTGCCGCCACGCTAAGGAGAAAAAAAAAAAAAAAAAAAAAAAAAAAAAAGCTGCACAGGAGCCAATTTAAAAAAAAAAAAAAAAGGGGGGGGAAAGAGCCACAGGTTTGCCACGACTGACATATATAATATTTTTGCTAAGAATGTAAAATGAAGGGATGTCACTGCACAAGCATTCACACAAACAACACATGTCAAAACAGTCACCGGTAGGAGTGCGGGAGTGAGCAGCTGTTGTGATATTCCAGCCGCCAGACAAGTGTGTCTAGCGTCGCTGTCTGAAAGATAAAACTTGATGTGATGCCTTTTTTTTTTTTTTAAACATCCTTAAAAAGGTGGCTTTTCATCTTTATTTTTCAGCCACATTGAGACCATACAGAAGCGTCTATATGAAGACGCCTTTTCAAGGACCCCAAAAAAGACTGCTTTTCATCTTTCACTTTTCAACCAAATCTGGACATTTTTTAGACGGTTGGCAAAGCAGTCTAACATTTTTTCAACCAATATGTGCTGGGAGGGCTGTATTTATCTGCTGCTTTTTCTAATTTATATAACTTTAAATAATTTACCTATAATACTGTAAATACAATGTTACTTATTTTTTAACTGTTAAAAACAACCCTACTTTATAAAAAAAAACTTCTTACACTGTTTATATACCATTTTAGCCCCACCTTATTTTATTATTGCTCTGAGGACTACTATATCCCTTTACTGTTGCAATACTATAAATTTTCCCATTGTGGGACTAATAAAGGATTATCTTATATATATCTATATGAGAGACCACTCTAAGCTGTGCAATAGTAACTACTTTAACCTTCCATTTAGTAGGGATGCGCCACAAAATTAAAAAATTTAAAAAAAAAACAAATTATGCAATAGGAATCAGTTTCAGGATTTGATTTAAGGTCACATTAAACAACAAAAACATACCTGTACTGAAAGCACCATTCTTGACTCCAAACGGTTGAATGTGCAGGTTGAAGGTGAAAAGGGATAGCTGGCTGGTGATGGTGTAGTTCTGCTGATTGTTGCACATGTAAGAGCTGCCGACACTTGCCTCCCACATACTCAGGTTGCTGTTTGACTGAGAAAATACTAAGAGAAAAAGACAAATCAGTGTTATCCTTCACCTCACCTGGTACCATTTGTGTATAACAAAAGATTGACAGATACCTGAGCTTGTGATGTTGATGCTCAGCTCATGGAGCTTGAATTTCTTTGTATCCTATAGAAACAGAAAATTTACAAGAATATAAAACAGAATAAATTTAAATATTAAAAAAAACAAAACAACAACACAAGCTTTTTCACGTATTCAGGTTCCTTTATTTGTACCCGTAGGTATATTTGTCTTGCAGTCAGGTGACGTCCTTTTAGACACATATTTACAAACCACAATTACATTCAACATGAACACAAACACAGGCACACATGAAGCTGACTATAAACACGATAAAAGTACTCAAGGCTCCACCGATCAGGACATAATGTAGGAAAACGTTAATTTTGGATAACCTCTAGTGAACCCTCAGAAACAGTGTGGATTAGATGCTAATGGCAAATGTGAAGATTCTTAATAAATGTACCTAAGAGACTATAAAGTAATGATTACTAGTAAATGGGAGCATTTATAGGGAATGTATTAAAGTACTGAATATGCACTGTCTAGATATGAGCTGTCAATGGAAGTAGTAGCGTTTCTACGCCAGAGGTGGCACTCAGTAATGTTAAGACACTGTGTAGTGTTAGAGAACACCATAGAAGAAGAGTGTATGCGCTCTAGTGTGAGTGTTCCAGAGAACGTTCGAGAGACGTGTAGAGCGAGTGTTGAGACAAGATGGTGCTGTAAGTGATGTGCCGTGCCGTGTGAGCTGGTAAAGTCAATAAACAGTCGCTGCAAAGTCTAAACAGCTTGGCAAATCATCCTTCCTCCCTCTTCGCCCCTCCTGGGTGTAACAAAACTTGGTAGCAGAGGATGGTTCAGTCGTGTATAAGACGGTGAGTGTGCAAATAAATAAAAGAAAAGAGAGGCCGTAACAATGGAGCTGGAGCAGCTACAAGCTAAGCTAACTGAGGCCTTGGTGCCGTTACGGGCCAAACAGCTAAATGAGGTCTGTTTATTTGCAAAGATAAGCCCAGCCGAACCGTCTAAGAAGTACACGCTGATACGACTGTTAATCGAGGAGGTGGAGAAAGCCATCGAACGTGAAGAGGAGGATGTTGTCCGCGAGTTTCTGCTAAGGCTAATAGCATGTGCTAACAAAGTTAAGCTAAGTGAACCGTTGACGCAGACAGCGACAACGGCCGGCACGAGCCACGAGGCGGAGGCACTCGCCAGTTTACAGAGCCAGTATGCCGCTCTGCATGAAAGTATCATTGATTCAACTAAAAGGGTTGAAGAGGAAATAATACGGCTGACGGATGATCAGGCCGCGCCGCCACCGGGCCGCCATTTTGAGACACAGCCCGAGGCCGCGCCACCGGGCCGCCATTTTGTGATACAGCCCGCGGTCCCCACAGCGCCCCTACCGCCAGAAGTGATCATTAAACGGGAGTTTAAGATAAATGGGCAGATAGGGGAGAGGGGCCAAAAAGACAAGTTGTCTTATTCCAATCTCACTAACCAGATTAATATGGGCTTAAAGAAAAAGCACAGTGAGGCTGAGATAACTGAGGCTGTTGTCAAAGCAGTGAGTCCTGGATTAAGTTTGCGCGCTATGTTGGAGATTAAGTCAGATCTCACACTGCCACAGCTGTGCATAATCCTGCGAGGACATTATAAAGAAGATAGTTCCACTGACTTGTATCATCGTCTGATAAATCTCAAACAAGACAGTAATGAGTCACCTCAGAACTTCCTGTTTCGTGCCATTGAGCTGAAGGAAAGACTTTTAGCAGCATCCAGAGAGCCTGGCACTGAAGAGCAGTTTAGTTCTGATCTTATTCAGAGGAAGTTTCTGAGGGCGGTGGAAACAGGACTGATCAGTGTTGATGTGAAATATCAACTGAAGCGTTATTTGGAGGATCCTGCCGTCACCGATGAGCTACTGATTTCAAAGATGAATGCAGCAGCCAGTCTTGAATGGGAACGGCATCAGAAATTTAAAAGGCACACAGAAGAACTAAAGGTTCGAGAATGCCAAGTGGAAAATCTGACGGGTCAGTATGCAACCGAGAGAGAAGTAGATGGCCAAGAGCGCCCCCTACCATCGACAAAAGGAAAAATCCTTAAATCCCAAAGCACAGTGACCCGTACGGAATCTGAGCTCCTGAACATAGTCACGCAGCTGAAGAGTGACATGGAGGAGATCAAAAAGGCCATACGTGAGTCTCCCAGAGCACCTCGCGCTCAAGGAGCCGGGAGGACACGTGGCTGCAAGAGATGTCAGTCCACCAGCAATGGCGATCAATGCAATCACTGCTTCAGGTGTGGAGTCAGCGGCCACATGTCAAGGGAATGTCGAATAGGGAGGAGACTCGGAAGAGGAACAGGGCAAGTAGACACGGCGGCCAATACTGTCGCAACCACATCAGAACAAGCTAACACACAAGAACTGTATGAGCTCGTTACTGACAGTATTCGGAGGTTAGAAGCAAGGCTGGTAGCTCAGGCCGAGGTACCTCCTGTAGAAACGGTCCGTGTTAATCTACTGTCCCCTAATCGCCAATTACAGTTACTCAATTTGGTTGGGAAAAAATGTGTCATCACGTGCTTTCTTGATGACAAGGAGACACAGGCATTGTGGGACACAGGGTCACAGGTGTGTTTAATGAATGACACCTGGAGACAGGAGCATCTGCCACACACTACCGTCAGAGACTTAGCTGAGTTGGTGGGTCCAATAATCCTGAGTGGGAGGGCAGTGAACCGGACACCGATTCCATTCTCAGGGTGGGTCGAAGTCACATTTAAGCTGCCGACCGTTAGTCGCCCACTGGTGGAACTCTTAGTTCCTGTGCTAGTGGTGAAGGAGGACGGAGTGGCAGAGCCGCCCATCATTGGGTTCAACGTGATTGACCATGTCCTGAAGATGGGCATTAAATCCCCGTGCGCCATCAGTGAAGCTGTTGGCGCAGCCTTCTCATTTGACTGTAAGAAAACAGAGGTGTTTTTGAAAGTGATGCAAAGTGAGGAGGATAGGCTGGGGGAAGGAATGGTAAAAGTTGGCAGTGAGTTGGTTACCATCCCTGCTGGCCAAACCAAAACAGTCAAAGGTTGTGTCAGAGCAGGCTCACTTCCAGACACACAAGACGTCTTACTTGAGCCGAGTCAGTACACCCAGTTACCAGAGGGTTTGCAGATGCAAAGTGGGTTGGTGCAGTTATGGAAAGGGAAGCGATCAATGTTCAAAATACCTATAACAAACAGTACGTCCCGTGATATCCAACTGCCCGCTAAGACCATTTTGGGGGAAACGCAGAGAGTTAAAACTGCTTATCCGGCAGATATTAGACCCCCTGCTGTAAACCAAGCGACCGTCGACCCAACGACGAGTGAAATGGGAAGAAATAAAGAGACCAAGATGAACTGTGCTGTCAAAGAGACTATGGACATGTGGGACCCTCCAGTTCCCCTTGATCATCTCTCGCCCATACAGCAAGAGCAAGTAAAACAGCTACTACGGGAGGAACGGCAAGCGTTTTCCCGTGATGAGTATGATGTAGGGACAATTCCCTCTTTACAGTTGAAGATCAGACTCAAAGATCACGATCCTGTCAAAAAGACTTATGTTTCTGTTCCCAAACCACTTCATAAAGAAGTAAAGGAGTATTTAGAAGACCTGCTTAACAGGGGCTGGATCACCAAATCCAAGTCATCGTATTCCAGTCCAGTCGTCTGTGTGCGAAAGAAAGATGGAGGTCTGCGTTTGTGTTGTGACTTTAGAGAATTGAACAAGAAGTCTATCCCAGACAGACACCCAATTCCCCACATACAGGATATGCTGAACAGTCTAAGTGGGAGTGTGTGGTTTTCAGTCCTCGACCAAGGAAAGGCGTATCATCAGGGTTTCCTGGAAGAGTCGAGTAGACCCCTCACTGCATTTATCACTCCCTGGGGTTTGTTCGAGTGGGTAAGGATTCCATTTGGTTTGTCCTCAGCACCAGCAGCATTCCAAAGATCTATGGAGGAGTGCTTGTGGGGGTTGAGAGATGATGTTTGTCTGCCTTACCTCGATGATAACCTTGTTCACAGACTTTTGAAGACCACTTGCGCGACCTGAGAAGCGTCCTGCACCGCTATCAAAGTCATGGAGTGAAATTGACTCCCCGGAAATGTGAGTTATTCAAGCAGCAGGTACGTTTTCTTGGTAAAATGGTAACAGGACAGGGTTACACCATGGACCCTGCGGACATAGCCCCAGTGCAGACACTCAAACAGCAGCAACCTTCCACTGCGGGAGAGCTAAGGAAATTGCTAGGTTTTATTTCATATTACCGTAGCTATATTCCAAACTTCTCTCGTATAGCAAAGCCTCTTTACGACCTTCTGGCTAAAGACCACACAGACAAAGCAAAGAAAAACTTAAAGAAACATGTCAAAAAGAACGATGGAGGCCACTTACCCTTATCCCATGTGATCAGGTGGTGCTCAGAGCATCAAGCAGTAGTTTGTCAGCTTGTTGACCTTCTTACCCAACCCCCAGTGTTAGGTTACCCGAACTTTGAAGAACCCTTCATTTTACACTGTGACGCTTCACAGGAGGGGCTTGGGGCGGTGTTATACCAGCGACAACAAGACAAACTGGTGGTGATAGCATATGGCTCCCGGACACTGTCAAATTCAGAGAAGAACTACCACCTTCATTCAGGGAAGCTGGAGTTTCTTGCCATGAAGTGGGCCATCTGTGAGAGGTTTCGGGATTATCTGCACTATTCTCCACCATTCACTGTCTATACGGACAATAATCCCCTAACGTATGTGCTCACCACCGCAAAGTTAAATGCAACCACACAGAGGTGGGTAGCAGAACTAGCTGATTTCCAGTTTGTGATTAAGTATCGCCCTGGAAAAGCAAACAGAGATGCAGACGGACTTTCACGTATGCCCCTAGATATGGAGCAGTACATGAACAAATGCACACAGAATGTTGATCCTGATGTGATGAATTGTGTGACACAGGCAGTCAAGGTAAAGTCACAAGAAAGTGAACCATGGCTCTGCCCAGTCACCATTTCTACTCTCATCAGTGAAGCAGACCAAGAAGCCAGCTCTATAGCTGAAATATCAAAGACTGATCTAAAAAGAGCTCAAGAAGAAGACTCCGTGATTGGAGAGGTGTTGCGCTATGTGTTGTCAAAACAATGGCCAAGAAGTGTAAAGCAGCACAACAGTAAAATTGCAGCTCTAGTCAGGCAAAAACACAAGCTGTACTTGGAAGATGGACTGCTTTACAGGAGAACGGCAACACATGACCAGCTACTCCTACCCCAGAAGTTTCACAAACTCGTGTTCAAAGAGCTCCATGAAAACATGGGTCATTTAGGGGTAGAGAGAGTGATGAACTTGATAAGAGAGCGTTTTTATTGGGATCACATGCAAAGAGATGTGGAGCACTACATCACGAGAGTTTGCAGTTGTTTAAAGAACAAACGTCCCAATAAGATAAGGGCACCACTGACTAACATTGTCACCACGTACCCATTTGAATTAGTGTCAGTGGATTTCCCGCATTTGGAGAAGTGCAAAGGAGGATATGAGTATATCCTGGTTGTAATGGACCATTTTACTCGTTTTGCCCAGGCTTACCCATGTCGTAACAAAGCTGCCCACACCGCTGCTGAGAAGATCTTTGGAGATTTTGCCCTTAAGTTTGGTTTCCCCACACGACTCCATCATGATCAGGGAAGAGAGTTCCAAAATAAACTTTTTGCAAAACTCCAAGAGTACAGTGGTGTGCAGGGGTCCCGAACAACGTCCTACCATCCCCAAGGGAATGGGCAGGTGGAACGATTTAATCGTACACTGTTGGCAATGCTCAGAAATTTGCCCGAAGCAGCTAAGGAAGACTGGAAGTCCTCGCTGGCAAAAGTGGTTCATGCCTATAATTGTACGCGTAGTGAAGCTACGGGGTACGCACCATATTTTCTGTTGTTTGGTCGTAGTCCAAAGTTGCCTATTGATCTGATGTTTGGCCTCACAACAAGAGAGCAGAGTGTTTCTCAGCAAGACTATGCTGAAAAGTGGAGAGCTACAATGACTGAAGCTTACAAACTCGCTTCTAAAACAGCAAACAAAGAAGGGATGAGAAGTAAAGCACTTTATGATAAAAAGGTTCACGGTGCTGAGTTACTCCCTGGATCCAGAGTATTGGTTCGAAACTTAACTGAAAAAGGTGGGCCAGGAAAATTAAGATCATACTGGGAAGACAAGGTGTATGTCGTGATCCAAAAGAAGTACCCAGACAGTCCAGTATATGAAATCAGACCTGAAACTGGTAAGGGACGCACTCGGGTCATACACAGAAACCTTTTGTTACCATGTGACTTTCTTCCCATGGAAACAGTGAAGCATGCCTCTAAGAAAATAAGAGGAAGAGACTCTAAAAGACAAAGGCATGTGGACAGACAAAGCAACACGGATGATGATGAAGATGAAGAGGGTTGGAATGCCATAATCGGATTACGAGCTGGGAAGGATCAAGAGCAGCGTCCACTGAGAGCCGATGCACCGGAGTTCTACCCGCATGATGACACTACTCCAGAGGATGAGGACCAGGATCCAGATGACGTCACGCAGGTGCAGCTGGCACCAGAGGTCGACGATCCGGTGGTTCCAGATCCAGCTGAGGCAGACCAGGACCAGAGTGATGAGGTGTCGGAGTCCAGTTCCAGTGACCAGGAGGGACCTGACGAGATTCCTGTTAAAACGTATCTTTCAAGAATAAGAAAACAGCCATTGAGATTGACTTATGATAAGTTAGGCCAACCTAGCACTTCACTGCACTTCATTTGTCTAGAACAGAAGTGTAGAAGCTAAAGATAACCATTGGTCAGACATAAATGTCTTGAAAAGTAACTTGGTAGTTACTGTGATGGTTGATAAAAAAATTGAAAAAAAGAACAAAAAAAGTTAAAAACACAAAAAGAGACTTGCAGTATGTTACTAAGGCACAGGCATCACACCAAGGTTTATTTGGTAGGCTATGACTAGATTGAGTATCCTTACTCTCAGGAAAGATGCAGATACCCACCATGATGGATGGAGCGGTTGAAGGTTATCGTGCACAAAGACCTCTTCTGCAAATGTATTGCATGGAATAGGAGATACATGCTGTACTATGGACAATTACCAGTGGCATCTTTATAGACTTTAATGAACTCTGACTCCTGTGTAGTGATACCCTACTTAACATGTAATGCATGATTACCAAATGTGAACTGACAGAAGAAAAGAGAAAAAAAACTACTGTTTTTAGAAAGGTGTAATGTCGAGACGACATTAACTTTTTGAGGGGTGAGTGTAGGAAAACGTTAATTTTGGATAACCTCTAGTGAACCCTCAGAAACGGTGTGGATTAGATGCTAATGGCAAATGTGAAGAATCTTAATAAATGTACCCAAGAGACTATAAAGTAATGATTAATAGTAAATGGGAGCATTTATAGGGAATGTATTAAAGTACTGAATATGCACTGTCTAGATCTGAGCCGTCAATGGAAGTAGTAGCGTTTCTACGCCAGAGGTGGCGCTCAGTAATGTTAAGACACTGTGTAGTGTTAGAGAACACCATAGAAGAAGAGTGTATGCGCTCTAGTGTGAGTGTTCCAGAGAACGTTCGAGAGACGTGTAGAGCGAGTGTTGAGACAAGATGGTGCTGTAAGTGATGTGCCGTGCCGTGTGAGCTGGTAAAGTCAATAAACAGTCGCTGCAAAGTCTAAACAGCTTGGCAAATCATCCTTCCTCCCCTTTGCCCCTCCTGGGTGTAACAATAAGACAAAGAGATAAGAGAAAAAAAAAGCGATAAGAGAGAAGGGTCATATTAAAAAAGTTAAAAACTAAGTCAAAGAGATTAAAGCTCAAAAGTCAAAAACCCAATAAAAGATTTAAAACTCAAATAAAAACCTACAAAAATAAATAAAATTCATAAATAGATAACTAAATTATGTGCAACATATTGCTACATCTTGTCCAACTCTTTGACAGCAGCAGGAACAAAGCTGTTTTTGTAGTGCTGGGTTTTACATTTTGGGACAACAAACCTCCGTCTGGAGGGAAGAAGCTGAAAGTGGCAGTGCAAAGGGTGGGAGTCATCATTTAAAATGGAGGTAGCAATCCTCTGTACCTGTCTGGTGTACAGGGATGTCAGGCTCAGCTGTGACTCACCAAGAAAATGACTGGACCATCTAACTACCTGATCCAAGGATTTCCTCTGTTTCAGTTTTATCTGACCAAACCATGACACTAAAGAAAAGGATAAAACAGATTCAATAAAAGCCCGATAAAACATGGTCATTATGGTTCGGTCAATTTGGAAGTGTGCGAGTTTCCTTAAACAATGCAAATGTTGCTGACCCTTTTTGCACACCCTTTCACAGTTCTCTTCAAAGTCATATAATAAAAACATAAAAGTAGGTGGAAGCCACTTTAAACATGTATTCATTTAAATGGCCAGCAAGAGGGCAACTTTAATGGCCTTAGTACAGAGCCTAAATCACACCCCCTCGACTTCTGCATATGGGACCTTAAATCTGAAAAAAATCTCCATTGACGTGAATGGCAAGAGAGAAATTATCTTCTGATCCTGATCAAATTTTGCTACAAGCTACATACAGTGGGGTAAAAAAGTATTTAGTCAGCCACCAAATGTGCAAGTTCTCCCACTTAAAAGATGAGAGAGGTCTCCAATTTTCATCATAGGTATACCTCAACTATGAGAGACAAAATAAGAAAAAAAAAAATCCAGAAAATCACATTGAAGGATTTTTAATGAATTAATTGGTAAATTCCTCAGTAAAATAAGTATATGGTCAATAACAAAAGTTCATCTCAATACTTTGTTATATACCCTTTATTGGCAATGACGGAGGTCAAACGTTTTCTGTAAGTCTTCACAAGGTTTCCACACACTGTTGCTGGTATTTTGGCCCATTCCTCCATGCAGATCTCCTCTAGAGCAGTGATGTTTTGGGGCTGTCGCTGGGCAACAGACTTTCAACTCCCTCCAAAGATTTTCTATGGGGTTGAGATCTGGAGACTGGCTAGGCCACTCCAGGACCTTGAAATGCTTCTTACGAAGCCACTCCTTCGTTGCCCAGGCGGTGTGTTTGGGATCATTGTCATGCTGAAAGACCCAGCCACGTTTCATCTTCAATGCCCTTGCTGGTGGAAGGAGGTTTTCACTCAAAATCTCACGATACATGGCCCCATTCATTCTTTCCTTTACACGGATCAGTCGTCCTGGTCCCTTTGCAGAAAAACAGCCCCAAAGTATGATGTTTCCACCTCCATGCTTCACAGTAGGTATGGTGTTCTTTCTCCTCCAAACATGACAAGTTGAGTTTTTACCAAAAAGTTGTATTTTGGTTTCATCTGACCATATGACATTCTCCCAATCCTCTTCTGGATCATCCAAATGCTCTCTAGCAAACTTCAGATGGGCCTGGACATGTACCGGCTTAAGCAGGGGGACACGTCTGGCACTGCAGGATTTGAGCCCCTGGCGGCGTAGTGCGTTTCTGATGTAGCCTTTGTTACTTTGGTCCCAGCTCTCTGCAGGTCATTCACTAGGTCCCCCCACGTGGTTCTGGGATTTTTGCTCGCTGTTCTTGTGATAATTTTGACCCCACGGGGTGAGATCTTGTGTGGAGCCCCAGATCGAGGGAGATTATCAGTGGTCTTGTATGTCTTCCATTTTCTAATAATTGCTCCCACAGTTGATTTCTTCACACCAAGCAGCTTACCTATTGCAGATTCAGTCTTCCCAGCCTGGTGCAGGTCTACAATTTTGTTTCTGGTGTCCTTCGACAGCTCTTTGGTCTTGGCCATAGTGGAGTTTGGAGTCTGACTGTTTGAGGTTGTGGACAGGTGTCTTTTATACTGATAACGAGTTCAAACAGGTGCCATTAATACAGGTAACGAGTGGAGGACAGAGGAGCCTCTTAAAGAAGTTACAGGTCTGTGAGAGCCAGAAATCTTGTTTGTTTGTAGGTGACCAAATACTTATTTTACTGAGGAATTTACCAAATTAAAAATCCTTCAATGTGATTTTCTGGATTTTTTTTTTCTCATTTTGTCTCTCATAGTTGAGGTATACCTATGATGAAAATTGGAGACCTCTCTCATCTTTTAAGTGGGAGAACTTGCACAATTGGTAGCTGACTAAATACTTTTTTGCCCCACTGTATATGATGTCTGTCAACTGAAAAGGTAATTTTACATGTAAATAATGGTGTGGGTTGTTGTCTAACTGTTAAAGTGTAAGGTTGTGAAAATGCATAAACTAAAAGACTACAAAACAGACTCGCGCAACTTGCGTCATCATTTTCGCCCAGGGGGAAGTAATTAACACTCCTCTGGATCAGCTCCAGCTCTCAATATACAACATATTTGTGTTGTTTTTCGCCTCTTTGGATGCTTCTTTCATCGGTCAGGAAACAGGAGATGAGCTTTGAGAGGGAAACTGCCATAATCATGTTCGGTGACATGTTTACTGCGAGACAAGTAGATGTAGTCCATTAAGCGGTTTCACAAAAACTAAATATTACTATTATATGACAACCGACAACTTTAATTATGTGGAAAATTATCCATCTATAAATGCAAGGAATCTGTGTGTTCCTCACATATCTCTCAAACCGTTTGTCAGACTGACCTTAGAACTTACAAGTGCTTTGCTGAGGTTAGGAGGGTGTGCATCCCCGAGTATGGAATTGTTCAGTCAAAATATATCATTTTTAATCAAAGTTTAGTCATCGCTCTTTCCTCATGCTCTGGCTTCTAGAAGTGTGGGTGGGGTTTTGGATTGACTCCTTACTGATTGGATAATACACTGCATCAGTAACCACAGTGCTCCGTGAGCAAAGCAAGGAAGCAAAACGCGACAAATTTGACTAGAAAAAGATAACACTGAAGATTTAATGCTTAAAAATGACACCATAAAGTTGCCATAATTGCATAGGTCTAAAGGATAACTCGGCATATGTGGAGAACACGAGGCGTGTGAGCTGACAGGAGCATCAGCGGGGACTCGGGCCTGACAAAGAACACTGGTGTATCCAACACAGGACACACTGGGAGAAGCAGCGGCCCGACTGGGTGGACCACGATCCTTCACTGTGCAGCCTGCATGGTCAGTGGGAGACGGGAGTCCCGACTGCTGCTTCACCCATGTAGTACCACTGTCCTTTGCAGGACCGAGAGTTTCCCCTCCTGCACGAGTATCTAAAAATTAAAAACTTAACAATACCGCCATGACTGTGGCGCGGAATGGCCAAATAGGACACAAAAATGCCCAACTAACAAAATAAATCATTTAGTTAAATATTTACTGACAAATGGGCAGTACTGATGCAACGGTTGCAGTCAAACAGGTGCTTCTGCTGTGTATAATAATATTGGGTGTTTTGTCGTTAATTGGATTGATTACAGTTTTAAAAACCTTTTAATAACAAAATATTGCTACACTATAAAATGATGCACTACAATGGATCTCAAATATTTGTAAATGTGTCTTGTTATAGTACCGCATGAGTTTACTGACGCTACACTATAAACTACACAATAAAAAAATTATGTTGACCAAACAACTCCTTATTCCCCAAACTACAAGAATCTGTCATAAAAGATCACACAAATAAGTCTGACAAACAAAAACAAGGGTTCTTAAACAGTTGCTAATGTTGCATACCCCATTCATTTTCAAGACTTCTGTAATTATATTCACACAATCAAATATATTTTAGTGTTCAGTCCCTTTTATATGTGTCAAAGTCTAACATGTGACGATTGCTTACATATAGGCTACACCTCTTTGTATTCCACTTTCAAACACAGCCTACATTTGGGCTTGTAAAGTCTAATTGGCTAACCTGTTTTCAGACGAGAATAATTGCTTTCTACAGGCATGCACTAGTCATTTAAATTGACAAACATATCTGTACCTTGCAGCAAAATTTGATTGGGATTGAAAGATTATTTCTCTCTTGCCATTCACTTCAATGGAGATTTTTTCCCGATTTAAGGTCCCATATGCGGAAGTAGAGGGGGGCATGACAAGGGCTGTGCGATGACAAAAAAAATCATCTCTCTCTTTTGCGAGTGTGGTTTCAGGCTTTGGGTGAATGTTTCTCTTTTGGTTTGTTCATTTACGGTCCAAAGTATAAAGTGGCAAAGAAGTCTGCGCACACTTTGATGAACTTCCTATCTGGTACTGCTAAACTTGCCATCTGGCCGACAAGTAAAAATCGGACTACCAACGCTGGCAATGTGGATCCTGTGTCTGCTTTCAAGGCCTTGTTGAAAGTCAGACTCCAGGTGGAGTTCTCTTACTATCAAATGGTGGACAATTTGGAGGCATTCACCAATAGATGGACTGTAGGGAATGTCTTGTGTTCTGTGGGACAGGGGGATGAGTTATGTTTGCACTTTTGAGATGTGACACACTTGGGGGCATGATATTGGTGTTCTTACATTTTTGAATTGTACAATAAAGCCATTTTTTAAAACTCAACTCTCTCAAGTGTTTTGAATGTGGAGACATGGGCCATAAACTGTTCGCTTGTCCGCACAGGCAGCGGGTAGGGGGCTCTGATGGGGCCGTGGCTGGTGCCGGCGGCGTGCCCTCCGCTCACGCCGCTGCTGCGGACAGCGTGGCGGGGCCTTCCGCCGCAGCTGAGGCTGCTGGCGTGGCCTCCGCTCCTGCGGACGACGTTGCGGGGGCTTCCGCCGGTCCTGCTCCGGAGCCTGCTGCTGTGTCTGTGGACAGCCCAGCTGTGGCGCCCGCAGCCCAGCTTACAGCCGGGAGCGTTGCTGGTGGTGGCGCCCAAAATGTCACTGATGGTGCATCAGAATCATCTCGCAGTGTGACATCAGCGGCTGTGCTTCCGGAGGCTGCTGCTGTTTCAGAGCGGGGGACGGAACAGCGACAGTCAGCTGCTGTGGGTGGCGTCCAGGAAAATGTGGCCCATGATGAATCCACTGGTCCAGATGAACCAAACAGTCAGTTGTGTTGTGCTGACGAGGAAATGGAATCTGATCCCGACACTGTGTCTAATACTGAGTCTATTGAGGCAAAATGCAGTACAAACATGAGTTTGTATTCACTGGAAGAAATAAATGCTTTTCTGGATGAAACCTATAACAAGGCCATTAAAGTCACTGACTACTTCAGTGACACTGATAAATTCATCAAGTCTGTTAATGTGCTAAGAAGGCAGGTTGGTTTTGACCACCTGGATGAAAGGAAACGTTTTTGCCTCAAAAAACACCTGACGGCCCTGCGTAAAGCAGCAGGGGGAACAGGGGTCAAGCGCGCTCGACAGAAGGAATAAATGGCGGTCGTTCCTCTGCCTGTTTTACGCATTTTTGGGATATTGTTCGATCAGACTTTTATGACGTTTCTAACCGACTGTAATTGACTGTCACAGAACTGGATCTTTACCGGTCTCCTACCGGCGCGCAGCACTATCTTTGCTGCCCAAGGACGGGGACTTGGCCTGGCTTGAAAACGGGAGGCCTGTGGCTCTTCTTTGCACGGACTACAAGGTCACGGTTTACTCGCCTGCAGGGCATGGATGCCCCAACGTTTTCTTTCTACAATCTGGACGAGCCTGCTGCAAAGGTGACTTGCTTAAAAATCCTGCATGGCCTAAGGACTACAATCCATCTGAGATGAGGAAAATGTCTCTGGGACGTACAACAGAACTGGCTGCGGACGCGTAGCGCTCTCTCTGCTGCCGGAGGAAGGGGTCTTGGCCTTGCTTAAGAACTGGAGGCCTGTGGCACGTCTTTGCACGGACTACATGGAAGACTCAGACTACTGCCACTGGCAATGTGGAATAGGTGGACTGCAGGGAATACTTTGTGTTGTGTGTGTTGGGGGGGGTGACTTATGTTTGCACTTTTCCAATGTGAGACACTTGGTGGAATGATATTGGTGCTCTTCCATTTTTTGAATTGTGCAATAAAGGCATTTTTTTTAAACTTTAATTCTCTCTCTGGAAATAGGGAACTCCGTGGGTTTTTTTTTTTTTTACTTTTTTTTCGCTTTTCCATCACTGCCCGCATATTCAATTTTGTTTTTTTTGGTGGAGAAAGCCGACCTTGGAAATGCCATCTCCATCCATCTGCCAGAGGGTGTGGATCGTTCCCCCGGACAGCACTGTTACTGTAGAGGAGGTCCTTATGGCTGTGGGTGAGCAGGTGGGCCATGATGCGATCTACTATGCGTCCAGGATGAATAGAGCTGTAGTTGTGTTTCTGGCTGCTGAGGAGAATGTCCACGTTCTTATTGTGAGTGGTGTTGTAATCGGGTACACGTATGTACCGGTGTCCCCCTTATCTGTCCTATCAACGCGTATCACCGTCTCAGGTGTTCCACCTTTCATCACTGACGAGCAGTTGGCGACGGAGCTCCGCAGATTCGGGAAGTTTGCGGGCCCGTTTAGACGTGTGAGTTTGGGATGCAGGGAAGCCCAGTTAAAACATGTGAGATCACTCAGGCGACAGGTGTTCATGTTTCTAGACTCGCCCACACAAACTCTGGAAGTGTCCTTCCGGGTCAAACACGGTGACGGCTCCTATATGGTGTATGCGAGCTCGGGACAGATGAAGTGTTTTGAATGTGGGGACGTGGGCCATAAACGGTTCGCCTGCCCGCACAGGCAGCCGGCGGGGGGCTCTGATGGGGCCACGGCTGAAGCCAGCGGTGCGGCTTCCGCTCGCGCTGCTGCTGCGGACGGCGTTGCGGGGGCGGAGAGCCCGGTGGCGAGGCCTCCGCCCCCGCCGCTGCTGCGGCCAACGTTGTGGGGCCTTCCGCCGGTCCTGCTCCAGAGCCTGCCGCTCTGGCGCCTGCCGCTGTGTCTGTGGACAGCCCGCCTGTGGCGCCCGCAGCGCAGTTTGCAGCTGGAAGCGTCGCTGGTGATGGCGCCCAAACAGTCACTGACGGTGCGTCAGAATCTCGCTGTGTAACATCAGCGGCTGTGCTTCCGGAGGCTGCTGCCGCTTCAGAGCAGCAGACGGAACAACGCCGGTCGGCTGCTGTAGGTGCCGCCCAGGAAAATGTGGCCAATGATTAATCAGCTGGGCCAGCTGAAATGCCAGCTGAATCCAACAGTCAGCTGAGTTGTGCTGACGAGGAAATGGATTGTGATTCTGACGCTGTGTCTGCTAAAACTGAGTCTACTGGGGCAACTTGCAATGCAAACGCGGGTTTGTATTCACTGGACGAAATAAATGCTTTCCTGGATGAAACCTACAATAACAGAGCCGTTAAAGTCACTGATTACTTCAGTGACACTGATAAATTCATTACGTCTGTTAATGTGCTGAAAAGGCAGGTTGGTGTTGACCTCCTGGATGAAAGAAAACGTTTCCGCCTCAGGAAGCACCTCACAGACCTGCGTAAAGCAGCAGGGGGACAAAAGGTCAAGCGCGCGAAGATGGAATAATTTCCATGGCAACAGCACGGTGTTCCTTACATCTATCGCCCTATGCAAAACATAAAATTAGGATCCTTAAACATCAATGGTGGGAGGGGCAATCATTAGAGGGGATTAATTAGTGACCTGTTCCGACGGAAAGATCTCAACATTTTGTTTTTGCAGGAAACTCATACCACTTCGGCAGATGAAGTGGACTGGGGCTTGTGGTGGAAAGGCCCTTTTTCACTCAGTCACGGTACCACTCTTAGTGCAGGAGTGGCCATTTTGTTTGGGGAATCAGCAAATGCAACAGTTTTATTGGTGGTGGAGATAGTGAGGGGCAGGCTGCTTCTTGTTAGGGCCGAAATAGGCAATTCCGTGTTTTGCCTGGTCAACGTTTACGCTCCAAACCACGGTTCTGAAAGGGTTTCCTTTTTCAATACACTGACAAATGAATTGCAGAGCTATCACCAAGACCAGCTTATTGTTGCTGGTGATTTCAACTGTACCTTGGACTTCACTGTGGATCGCACTAATGCAGGACCCCATCTGCAATCTTCTCGACTCTTAGAAAATTTCACTGTACAGTTCGACTTATTGGACACATGGAGGTCTAAACATGCAAACGCTAGACAGTATACCTGGGTCAGGGTCACTGACGGTGTTGTCAGTGCTGCTAGATTAGACAGGATATATGTTTCTAAAACCTTTGGCCCCGGAATCCTCCACAGTAACATAAGTCCTGTCGGTTTCACGGATCATCACCTGGCCACTGCGGTGTTACTTAACTCACCAGGGGAAGGGACTAAATCTTATTGGCACTTCAATAACAAGCTCCTTCAGGACAAGACCTTTTGTCAATTTTTTGTGTGTTTCTGGGAACACTGGAGGACCACAAAGGCTCGTTTTAGTTCCCTGGAACAGTGGTGGGAGGTTGGCAAAGTGCAAATTCGCCTTTTTTGTCAATGGTACACTGCGAACTCCACTTCCATCATCAAGGCCAAGGTCAGTGAACTTGAGGACACTGTCAAGAAGCTGGAGGACAGTTTGGTTACGGGTCAGGATTCTACCGCAGGTCCTTTGCTGCAGGAGAAGAGATCAGCCCTGCGCACATTCATGCAGGAAAGAATGGAGGGGGCGCTTGTGAGGTCACGGTTCACTCGCCTGCAGGACATGGATGCCCCAACGTCCTTCTTCAATCTGGAGAGGTCTGCTGCGAAAAAGAAGTTGATGGCTTGCTTGACGCTCCCAGATGGTCGAGTGACTACAAATCCATCCGAGATGCGGCACCATGCAGTGGATTACTATGGGGCCCTGTTTGCTGCGGGACCATGTTGCATGGAATCTCAAAACCGGCTCTTTGAAGGTCTTCCGGTGCTCAGCCCGGAGGACAGGGCCGCTCTGGACTGTGCCCTGACTTTGGATGAGTTAACTGTGGCTGTTAATCAGATGGCTCTGGGACGCGCACCTGGACTTGATGGTCTTTCTTCTGACTTCTTTAAGCATTTTTGGAATATTATTGGATCAGACTTCTATGATGTTCTAACTGCCTGTTACAGAAAGGGAACCTTACCTGTCTCCTGCCGCCGTGCAGTGCCATCTCTGCTGCCTAAGCAGGGGGACTTGGCCCTGCTGAAAAACTGGAGGCCCGTGGCTCTTCTCTGCATGGACTACAAGGTGCTTTCGAAAGCCCTGGCAAACAGACTGAACAATGTATTGGTTTGATCGTAGATAGGGATCAAACATATTGTATTCCTGACCGAACCATTATGGACAATATTTTTCTCATACGTGACGTTCTCCAGCTCAGTAAATGTTATGACCTACAGTTCGGTATTATGTCTTTGGACCAAGAAAAGGCTTTTGATAGGGTTGACCATTCCTATTTGTTTTCCACACTGAAGGGATTCGGTTTTGGCAATATGTTTTTGAGGTGGGTCAATCTGTTATATACTGGAGCTGAGTGTTTGGTAAAGATGGGGGCAGGGCTGAGTCGCCCAATCCCTGTACACCGGGGAATCAGGCAGGGTTGTCCAATCTCGGGTCAACTGTACAGCTTGGCTATTGAACCTCTGCTGTGCAGGTTGCGCACTCAGCTGGGTGGTCTGGTTCTGCCGGAGCCCTCCAGCAGTTGCCGCCCAATCGTCTTGTCTGCTTACGCGGATGACGTCTGCATTTTCATCATGTTCCACAGGGATGTATAGCGTCTGGTGGACACTTTGTCCGTTTATGAAAGGGCATCTTCTGCCCAGGTGAATTGGGCCAAGAGTGAGGGTCTATTGGTGGGCCAGTGGTCACATCAGGATGTTCCTCGGCTACCCGGCGGTCTTCAGTGGGGGACGGCTGGCCTCAAAGTGTTGGGGGTTTTTCTGGGTTCGGAGGAATTTGAACACAAGAACTAGGGGGGTGTTAAGGACAAGGTGTGTGCTCGCTTTTCTAAATGGAAATGGTTGCTACCACAGCTGTCATATAGGGGCAGGGTTCTGGTCTCTTTCCACTCAATGGGATGACGACACTGTGTCCAACTTTCCTGCCATTTCCATAAGTCCAGCTGTGGGGGAGTGGCAGGGGGGAGAGGATCACCTGCTGGCCTTCAGAAATCCTCGTCTGGGCAGGTTCCAGTTTGTGGGGACGAAGACGATGTATCACATCTGTGTGAAAGTTCTGAATCTGCGCTCTCTGATGGACGTGAGAAAGTCGAAGTGGGCGGGTTTTTTGGGGCCAGAGGTCTCCCCGAAAGGCAGCTGGCAGTGCATGTACAAGCTCCCTATTGAGAAACAGACGGCAGATCTCCAGTGGAGGATTGTTCATGTGGCAATAGCTACAAATAAATACAGAGCACGCCTGGATCCAACTGTGAGGGAGGAATGTTTGTTTTGTTCCCAAGTTGAGACCCTGGAGCATTTGTTTGTTCAATGTTTTCGTTTATCTGGCCTTTTTGATCTTTTGAGAGTGTGGTTTCAGGCTTTGGGTGAATGTTTCTTTTGGTTTGTTCATTTACGGTCCAAAGTATAAAGTGGCAAAGAAGTCTGCGCACACTTTGATGAACTTCCTATCTGGTACTGCTAAACTTGCAATCTGGCTGACAAGGAAAAATCGGACGACCAACGCTGGCAATGTGGATCCTGTGTCTGCTTTCAAGTCCTTGTTGAAAGTCAGACTCCAGGTGGAGTTCTCTTACTATCAAATGGTGGACAATTTGGAGGCATTCACCAATTGATGGACTGTAGGGAATGTTTTGTGTTCTGTGGGAGAGGGGGATGAGTTATGTTTGCACTTTTGAGATGTGACACACTTGGGGGCATGATATTGGTGTTCTTACATTTTTGAATTGTACAATAAAGCCATTTTTTAAAACTCACTCTCTCTTGCGGGCCCGTTTAGAACTCTGACTTAGGGATGCAAGGAGACCAAGTTAAAACATGTGAAATCACTCAGGCGACAGGTGTTCATGTTTTTGGACTCGCCAACTGCGACTCCGGAAGTGTCCTTCCGGGTCAAACACGGGGACGGCTACTATATGGTGTATGCGAGCTGAGGACAGATGAAGTGTTTTGAATGTGGAGACGTGGGACATAAACGCTTCGCTTGTCCGTACAGGCAGCGGGCAGGGGGCTCTGATGGAGCCGTGGCTGGTGCCGGTGGCGCGCCCTCCGCTCACACCGCTACTACGGACAACGTTGCGGGGCCTTCCGCCGGTCTTGCTCCGGAGCCTGCCGCTGTGTCTGTGGACAGCCCAGCTGTGGCGCCCGCAGCCCAGCTTACGGCCGGGAGCATCGCTGGTGATGGCGCCCAAAATGTCATTGATGGTGCGTCAGAATCTCGCTGTGTGACATCAGCGGCTGTGCTTCCGGAGGCTGCTACCGTTTCACAGCAGGAGACGGAGCAGCGACAGTCAGCTACTGTGGGTGGCATCCAGGAAAATGTGACCCATGATGAATCCACTGGTCCAGATGAACCAAACAGTCAGTTGAGTTGTGCTGATGAGGAAATGGAATCTGATCCTGACACTGTGTCTAATACTGAGTCTATTGAGGCAAAATGCAGTACAAACACGAGTTTGTATTCACTGGAAGAAATAAATGCTTTTCTGGATGAAACCTATAACAAGGCCATTAACACTGACTACTTCAGTGACAATGATAAATTCATCAAGTCTGTTAATGTGCTAAGAAGGCAGGTTGGTCTTGACCTCCTGGATGAAAGGAAACGTTTTTGCCTCAAAAAACACCTGACGGCCCTGCGTGAAGCAGCAGGGGGAACAGGGGTCAAGCGCGCCCGACAGAAGGAATAAATGGCGGTCGTTCCTCTGCCCGTTTTACGCATTTTTGGGATATTGTTCGATCAGACTTTTATGACGTTTCTGACTGTAATTGACTGTCACAGAAACTGGATCTTTACAGGTCTCCTGCCGGCGCGCAGCACCATCTTTGCTGCCCGAGGACGGGGACTTGGCCTGGCTTGAAAACGGGAGGCCTGTGGCTCTTCTTTGCACGGACTACAAGGTCACGGTTTACTCGCCTGCAGGGCATGGATGCCCCAACGTTTTCTTTCTACAATCTGGTTGAGCCTGCTGCAACGATGACTTGCTTAAAAATCCCGCATGGTCTAAGGACTACAATCCATCTGAGATGAGGAAAATGTCTCTGGGACGTACAACGGAACTGGCTGCGGGCGCGCAGCACTATCTCTGCTACCGGAGGACGGGGACTTGGCCTTGCTTAAGAACTGGAGGCCTGTGGCTCGTCTTTGCATGGACTACAAGGAAGACTCGGACTGCTGCCACTGGCAATGTGGAATAGGTGGGCTGCAGGGAATACTTTATGTTGTGTGGGGGGGGATGACTTATGTTTGCACTTTTCCAATGTGAGACACTTGGTGGAATGATATTGGTGCTCTTACATTTTTTGAATTGTGCAATAAAGGCATTTTTTAAAACTCTCTCTCTCTCTCTCTCTCTCTCTCTCTCCATTTCCTGTAAATTCTACAGTTTAGATAATCACATAAAAAGGACCATCTTTTTTTTTTTTTTTTTTTTTTAAACTTTTTACATGCACCTTTTTCCCTTCATAATTTTGCAGTGTTGTTATAGTTATTTAGACTTGATTCTCAAAAATTTCAGGTTTTTCCTTCCAAGTCATATCATATGAATAAAAAGTAAACATCAATAAGTTCAATATTTCCTGAGCCAGAGAAGAATAGCAAAACAAAAAAAAAGCACAGAATAAAAAAAATGTCTTAAAATGAGAAAATTACCCATCGCTTCCATCTACAGATATAAGATAAGATAAGCCTTTATTAGTCCCACAATGGGGAAATTCCAGGATTGCAACAGCACAGGGATAGCAACACTCAGAGCAACAATCAGAAGGCAAGAGAAAAAAAAAAGAAACAAGCGCAGCAAGTATACATATGTACATATAAACATACATATGTACATATAAACATACACATATATACATACACACACACACACACACACAGTGCGGAGCATTGTAGCTAGATGGAACAAATATGCAGATGCATAAACACAGTACGGAGCATTGTAGCTAGGTGGAATAAATATGTAAATATATAAACAGTGCGGAGCATTGTAGCTAGATGGAATAATATGTAGATATATAAAAACAGTGTGGCGCATTGTAGCTAGATGGAATAAATATGTAGATATATAAAAACAGTGCGGAGCATTGTAGCTAGATGGAATAATATGTAGATATATAAAAACACAGTGCGGCGCATTGTAGCTGCATATATAAATCAGCTGGTAAATGACTAGTGCAGTGCTGGTAGTAGTCAACAACTTCAAGTACCTTGGCTTCTGGATAGGATCTACTAGTCATGATATGAAGGTCCGCAAGGCACTCGCGTGGGGTGTTCTCAATGATGTGAGCTCTATGGCACTCAAACATGTCAACAGAGCTAAAAGTTAAATTCTTCTGTGCAACAGTGGAATCCATACTGCTATATGGAAGAAAGTGCTGGTCATTAAGCGTCTCCCTTCAGAGGTCATTGGATGGCTCCTACACCCAGATGCTGCGCACCGTCCTCAATATAAACTGGCAAGACCAGGTCTCCAACAAAGATCTCTAAGAGCACCTTCCCAGAATATCAGACAAAGTGGCTTGGCAAAGACTTGGCCTCGTGGGGCACCGTTACCATCATTAAGAGCTCCCAGCAAGCCATCCGGTACTCTGGGAACTGACGCATGGCTTTTGTCATCCAGAATGGCCATTAACATCATTTGTGGACATTCTGAAGGGAGACACTGGGGCGGCCAACACTGGTGAGCTTACTGCCTGTATGCTAGACAATGAAGAGTGGATCGCTAGACATGCAGCTCGGCTGAGGCCACTCTGAGTGCAGTGCTTGGTCACATTACCATATAAGGAGCTGCTCAGTTCAGCAGGGACTGAACAACTCCTTATATGTCATAGACCATAAGGTCATGGTCATAGAATTCCCGTCACATGACCATAAAAGGGGTTGTTCAGTTCAGCAGGAATTCCTTATGAGTTCCTGCTCAGCTCATCAGATAAGGAGTTCTTAACAACTCCTTATAAGGTGTAAGGAAGACCCGGTTCCAGAACTCCGATCGGGCCTAAAATTTTTATCATTTTATCCCACCAGCCTTAAGAGCCTGCCCTTTGAATTTCAGCCCCCAACTCTCAGCGGTTATACTGTTTCCACCTCTGTGTTCATGTAATAGCTCCCCTATGGACGTTCACTAAAGATTTCCCTTCCTAAACTTCCACATATCTGGGGAGGCTGAAATTCGGGGATGCACACCCTCATAACCTCAGCAAAGCACATATCAAATCTGAGGTCAGTCTGACAAACAGTTCAAGAGATATGCGAGGAACAGACAGAATCTCTCACACACAGATTCCTTGCATTTATAGATAGATTACACTAACAGGCAACTTGCTCCTCCAACCCATTTTAATTTATGTAATACATTTTGCGTGCATGTGCCACCATCATGCACTTTTACAGCTTTAATCATTTTTTTTAGACAAAACTAAGAAACTCAGTCATTTAAACCAAAGAAACAATGGTCTGATACACTATAATGTTTCCAATTAGCACAACTTAGCATAGTCATTTAGCATTTGCCGTTTTATAACTAAACATGGCGTTAACGTTCGTCGTCGGCCTCCGTCGGTCTATGATGACCATGGAAGAGAATCCTAAGCGTCTACTCTGCTGGAACAGCACTGCCTGTGGCTGAACAGGCCGATGCGCGAATGGCAGTCCCTGTCACACAGGTTGCACTTGTGGGTGGTCTCCGTGCTGCTGGGTCTGTGGCGGTTCTTCCTGCGGATCCTTTTTTCATCTGCTGCAGCAGTCGGTCTCTCTTCACCCGCCTTGAGCTGTCTGGTCAGGGTGCCTCTCCATTTGGAGCAGTCCGTTGCAAGGTCCTCCCAGCGCTCTGTGTTGATCTCCAGGGCCTTCATGTCTCTCTTGCAGACGTCTCTAAAGCGCAGCTGTGGGCGGCCAACGTCTCTCCTGCCAGTTGCCAGTTCTCTGTAGAGGACATCTTTTGGGGATTCTGCCACACGGTGAACGTGGTCTAGCCAGCGGAGCCTGCGCTGCCTGAGTAGAGTGAACATGGAGGGAAGGCCGGCGCGGGACAAAACTTCTGTGTTGGGCACCTTGTCCTGCCAGGATATGGCGAATGCAGCGCAAGTGGAAGGAGTTCAGTCTCTTTTCCTGCCGGGCGTATGCTGTCCACGTCTCACTCCCATAGAGCAGTGTGCTGATGACGCAGGCGTTGTACACTGCCATCTTCGTCTTAACAGAGAGTTTGGGATTCTCCCACACTCGTGTGGTGAGGCGAGCGAGTGTGAAGGCTGATTTTCCAATCCTCTTGTTGATCTCTGCATCAAGGGAGAGGTTGTTGCTGATCGTGGACCCCAAGTACGTGAACTGATTCACGACCTCCAGCTCGTAGTCGTCGATGGTGATGGTTGGTGGTGCTTCCGTGCCTTGCGCCAAGACGTTAGTCTTCTTCAGGCTGATGGTAAGCCCGAAGTCCTTGCATGCCTGGGAGAAGCGGTCCATCAGAGTCTGAAGCTCCTGCTGTGTGTGGGTTGCGACTGCAGCGTCGTCTGCGAACAGCATGTCTCTGATTAGAGCCTCGCGTACTTTGGTTCTGGCTTTCAGGCGGGCGAGGTTGAAAGCCTGCCGTCAGATCTTGTGTGCAGGTAGATTCCCTCTGTTGCTGTGCTGAAGGCATGCCTCAGGAGCATAGCAAAGAAAATCCCAAAGAGGATTGGCGCAAGTACACAGCCCTGTTTCACTCCGCTGCGTATGTTGAATGGCTCTGAGACGTTGCCGTCGTGCTGCACTATCCCCTGCATGTTGGTGTGAAACGATTCAATGAGGCTTTGCAACTTTGGTGGGCATCCTATCTTTGGCAGGATCTTGAAAAGGCCCTCTCTGCTGACCAGATCGAACGCTTTGGTGAGGTCGATGAAGGCGACGTACAGGGGCATGTTCTGTTCTCTGCATTTCTCCTGGAGTTGGCGGATGGAGAATATGTCTACCGTCGATCGCTCAGTGCGGAAGCCACACTGAGACTCGGGGTAGACCCATTCGGCAAGCTTCTGTAGACGAACGAGAACAACTCGTGCGTAGACTTTGCCAACAACGCTGAGGAGGGAGATGCCCCTGTAGTTGTTGCAGTCACTTCTCTCCCCTTTGTTTTTGGAGAGGGTGATGATCTTGGCGTCCCTCATGTCCTGTGGTACGGCACCTTCCTTCCAGCACTGGCAGAGGACGTCATGCAATGGCAGCAGTAGGGCGGTCTTGCAGTGCTTGATCAGGTCAGGGGGTATGCCGTCGTTGCCGGGTGCTTTGCCAGTGGCCAAGCTATCAATGGCCTTGCTGAGTTCGTCGATGGTTGGCTCGGCGTCAAGTTTGTCCATGGATGGCAGGCAGTCGATGGCATCAAGGGCTGACGGTGTCACGGTGTTCTGTCTGGAGTAGAGGTCGGAGTAGTATTCCACCCATCTCTCCATCTGCTTGTTCTTTTCTGTGATCATCTCCCCAGTGGAGGATTTGAGGGGGGCCGTCTTGCTCTGAGCCGGACCAAGTGCTTTCTTGATGCCATCGTACATACCACGGATGTTCCCTGTTATGGCAGCGGTTTGAATGTCTTGGCTGAGCTGAGTCCAGTATTCGTTGGCACAGCGCCGAGCAGTCTGCTGAACTTTGCTTCTCGCAGCCCTGAGAATCTGGAGATTCTTCTCGTTTGGGTACTTCTTGTACTCAGCAAGTGCTGAGCGCTTGGCTTCAATGACGGGGGTCATCTCGGTCAACTTGGCATCAAACCAGTCCTGTGACTTCGAGGTCTTCCTCCCAAAGGTAGCCAAGGCTGTGCGGTGGATGGTGTTTCGCAGCTCTTCCCACTTCTGCTTTGCAGATTCTCCTTGTGGTACACCAAGTTCCTTCTCAAAGGTGGAGGCAAACTGCTCAACAAATTCTGGTTGAGCCATCTTGCTGGTGTCAATCCGTGCCTTTCCAGGTTGTCTAGCACGATGGAATTTCTTCAGCTGCAGCTTGACCTTGCAACACACCAATGAATGGTCTGTGTCGCAATCTACACTCTGGAACGAACGGGTGATTAGCACGTTCTTCAGTGAGGTGTGCCTGGTCAGGATCAAGTCCAGCTGGTGCCAGTGCTTTGAGCGCGGATGTTGCCAGGAAACCTTGTGTTGGGGCTTGGTCTTCAAGAACGAGTTTGTGATGCACAGATCGTGATATGTGCAGAACTCGAGCAGCCACTGTCCGTTGTCATTCATTCTGCCCATGCCAAAAGGTCCAAGACAGGAGGGCCAGGAGTCGTGGTCAGCACCCACTCTGGCATTGAAGTCTCCAAGGACAATGAGTTGTTCAGAGTTGGGGATGATCCTGACAGTTGTTGCGAGATTCTCGTAGAACTCGTCCTTTGCCTCTGGTGTGGCTGTCAGTGTTGGGGCATACACACTGACGAGGGTGACTGGGCCTTGAGTGGTGTTCAGGCGGAGGGTGAGGAGTCGTGCAGAGCCAGTGCTGCTCGGTTCCACCATCTTCAGCAAGGTGTTCTTCACTGCAAAGCCCACTCCGTGTTCCCTGTGTTTGTCACTGCCCTTTCCCTGCCAGTAGAACGTGTAGTCCTTCTCTCTCAGCGCGCCTGCATCAGCCGTGTTTCCTGGAGAGTGGCGATATCCACTCCCAGTCTCTTCAGCTCATTATTGATGATGGCAGTCTTCCTGGTGTCGTTGATGTCCTTGAGGTTAGCAGCGAGTCCTGTCATCATAGTGCGGACGTTCCAAGTTCCCAGTTTTAGAGTTGGTCTCTTATGTTTTATTGTCTTGCCTGGTGCGAAGGTTCTCAGCCTGCTGTTCGGACTTCTCCTCATCCCCATGCACCCAATGAGGAAAGCAAGCTGTGGCGGGACAACACCTTATTGGCTGGGGGCTGCCCAGCTTGAGGCGGGCGGTAGCTGTCCAGTGAGATCCAATGATCCCTCCCACTGACGGGAATAACTCCTGGCGCCGCGCTCTACGCCAATTGAGCGGTGGCTTATAACCGGTAACTGTCATTCCCCGTGTTTTGTCTACGCCAAAGGCGAAGCTGGAGTGTCCTCTCCAGTGATCCGGTGTTCTACCTTCCAGTGTTGGGCGTTGGTAGGATTCAAGCCTGGGCAGGAAGATATGGAGGACAAGATGTTGCCCATGCAGCATGTCCCCCCTCTCCACGTCACTGATGAATCCAAAGGAACAGCAGGGCTGCTGCAGTTTGGCACCAGCACCGTTGCAGGAGCTGCCAGAACAATGTTGAGCACAACATAGAACTGCCTTAGGGGCTCCGACTCTGGATTTTTCCTCAGGGTTGACTCCTGAAGCCTTTCCCATGACCGGGTATGCCGCAAGGCAGCGGAGGTTTGAAATCAGGGTTTACCTTCCCCTAGATGGGCTACCTTCCCAGGTTGACGAGCCACCATCTACCCGAAGCATCTGGTTTTAAGGTGCCAGAGATCCGCCCTCGCCCCTTCTCCTATTAGTAAAAGCAGTTCTGCCGGGCTTAGAGACTAAACCACACAGGCAGGCTAGGAGTTGGACTTAGTTGTCAGAGGCTTTTCGAGACGCATGCCATAAGGAGCATTTTATAACGTTACTTACTTCCACTTCCTATTAAAATGAGGACAGCGGACTATCCTCTCTGACACAGCATGATGGAAAACAGTCCCACATCCCAGAAAAACAGGAGTAGCAGCTATTTGACCAAACCGGTAGTTTGAAGTTAGCAACCTCCAGAGAGCTGAGCCACCCACCACACACCTGTTCCGCTGCGCGCACTGCAACGAAGAGGCGGGGTGCTGACAAGTAGTGAGTGAGGAGCTTTGTTCATGAAATGGGAATTATGTGCATTTTAAAATCACGATATAAATGATAGAGCATTCTATGAAATGATAGACTTTTTATATCGTCACCCGATATATATCATCATGACGCACAGCCCTAGGCATGACTTACCGACGCTTTATTGCAAGATAAAGTAAATTAATGGTAATTGGTAAAAGTAACTTCTGTCCACACACCCTGTATGTTACAGACACATGATGTATCACATTTTTTACACTTCCTCAAGGTGAACAAAATGAAAGCTGATCAAAGTAAACTTGAGTCTGAACTTTTATACTTCTAATACTGGATTAGATTTATACGGCGCTTTACATGTCAAGTGACATCTCAAAGCACTTACAGTGAGTCCATTATTTATTCACTCCACAGACAGACATCTAAAGTGGTAAGTTACTACTGTAGCCACAGCTGCCCTGGGGCAGACTGACAGAAACATGGCTGCCAATCCACGCCAGCGGCCTCTCCGACCACTACCAAACATTTATACACATTCATACCCAGTGTCATGGACACTGGAGGCAAGGTGGGTAAAGTGTCTTGCCTAGGAACACAACAGCAGGATGGCTGGGGAGAGCGGGATTCAAACTGCCAACCTCACGGTTATTGGATGACCTGCTCTACCTCCTGAGCCACTGCCGCCCACATTTCCCTCCTCCGTTCCATTTTTGCTCAGCACCAATCTGGATGGCAGGAAGTTCCATTTTTACATGGTCTTTGGCATGACTTGGCTGGGACTTGAACCCCGACTTGCCACTTGTGGGGCGGATGCTCTACCTTTAGGCCTAGTTTTATGGAGCATAAAGCCTGTCCACAGAAGTATGAAACAATGAATTTTCAAGTGTGTGCTTGATAGGAAAACAAATTCAGGGGCCAATATTATAATCTCCCCCCACCCTCATCAGCCAGTCTGATGCTGCTTCCGATGTGGAGAAGCAGCAACTCTACTCTGAACCTCTTCCAGATAATTGAGCTCGTCACTCCATCTCTAAAGATAAGTTGAACCACCCTACAAAGAAAGCCCATTTCTGCCAATTGTATTTGTGGTCATAGGTGAGGATAGGGGCATAGATTAATCAATAAACTGAGAATTTATCTTTAGACCAGATTAAACTTGGAAACAACTTTGACAGCCATACCCTCATGGATCATCACCTTATCGTGGTGGGGGGTTTGCGTGCCCCAGTGATCCCAGGAGCTATGTTGTCCGGGGCAGTTTGCCTCTGATAGGGTCACCCAAGACAAACTGGTCCTGGGTGAAGGGCCAGACAAAGAACGATCCAACAGACTCATGATAAATACTAGAACAAGGATTCAGTGTACCCCGCCCGGTATGGGGTTACCGGGGCCCCACCCTGGAGCCAGGCCTGGGGGAAGGGCTCGATGACTAGTGTCTGTTAGCTGGGTTTCCGTCCATGGGACCCGGTCGGGCTCAGCCCAAGTTATATGGGTCCGACCTCCAGTGGGCTCACTACCTGCAGGAGGGATCATGGGGGTCCGGTGCTATGTGGATCAGGTGGTGGTCAAAGGCAGAGACCTTGGTGGACTGATCCCAAGCTTCCTAAACTGGCTTTTGGTACGTGTAATGTCACCTCTCTGGTGGGGAAGGAGCCTGAGCTGGTACATGAGGTTGAGAGATACCAGCTAGATATAGTCGGCCTCACCTCAACACACAGCTCCGGTTCCGGAACTAGTCTCCTGGAGAGGGACTGGAGCTTGGCCTTCTCTGGAGTTGCCCCGGGCGAGAGGCGACAAGCAGGGGTGGGTATTCTTGTATCCCCCCACCTTGCTGCCTCTATATTGGAGTTTTCCCTGATGGACGAAAGGGTTGCTTCCCTGTGCCTTCGGGTTGGGAAATGGGTCCTGACCATCATTTGTGCCTATGCACCAAATGATGTTTCAGAGTACCCAGCCTTTTTGAAGTCTCTGACTGGGGTGCTGGAGGGTGCTCCTCTTAGAGACTCCATTGTCCTACTGGGGGACTTCAATGCGCACGTGGGCAACGACAGTGAAACCTGGAAGAGGGTGATTCGGAGAAACGGCCTGCCCGATATGAACACAAGTGGTGTTCAGTTATTGGACTTCTGTGCTAACCACAGTTTGTCCATAACGAACACCATGTTCAAGCATAAGGGTGTCAATATGTGCACCTGGCACCAGGACACCTTAGGCTGCAGGTCAATGATCGATTTTGTTATTGTGTCATCAGACCTGTGACCTTATGTCTTGGACACTCGGGTAAAGAGAGGTGCAGAGCTGTCAACTGATCACCACCTGGTGGTGAGTTGGAGCCGATGGCAGGGCAGGATGCCATTTAGACCTGGTAGACCCAAATGTATAGTGAGGGTGTGCTGGGAACATCTGGCTGAGGCCCCTGTCCGGGAGGTCTTCAACTCCCACCTCCGGAAGAACTTCAACCACATTCCGACAGAGTCTGGAAACATGGAGGCTGAATGGGCCATGTTCTCCACCTCTATTGTTGAAGCAGCAGCCTAGAGCTGCGGCCGCAAGGTCGTTGGGGCATCTTGTGGTGGACACCAGTGGTGAGGGGGGCCATTAAGCTGAAGGAGTCCTATCAAGCTTGGTTGGCTTGTGGGACTCCCGAAGTAGCTAAGGTGTACCGGCAGGCCAAGCGGAGTGCAGCTCGGGTGGTTGCTGAAGCAAAAACTCGGGTATGGGAAGAGTTCGGTGAGGCCATGGAACAAGGCTTTTGTCTGGCAAACTGTCCGGCGGCTCAGGAGGGGGAAGAAGCTCCTTGTCCACACTGTGTATGGTGCGGATCCAAATGTGTCTCAGGGATGTGTGAATGGCTGTCGGGGTGGGGGGTGTGAGTGCGTTTTTAAATTATGTTTTTTTTACAATACGGATGCCTAGAGTAACGCAATTTCCTCTTGCTTGCATTATAGTTGTATGCATAGCATCATGACAATATTGATTGATTGATTGGGATGGGGCACTGTTGACTTCGACTGGAGATATCGTTGGGTGGTGGAAGGAATACTTGAGAGGATCTTCTGAATCCCACTGATATGCCTTCCACAGACGAAGCAGGGCTTGTCGACGAGGGGTATGACTCGCCTATCACTGGGGCTGAGGTTGCAAAGGTGGTTAAAAAGCTCTTTGGTGGCCGGGCCCCGGGGGTGGACGAGATTCGCCCTGAGTACTTCAAGGCCCTGGATGCTGTAGGGCTGTCATGGTTGACACGCCTTTGCAACACTGCGTGGAGGACGGGGGCAGTGCCTTTGGCATGGCAAACCGGGGTGGTGGTTCCTCTCTTCAAAAAAGGGGACTGGAGGGTGTGCTCCAACTTTAGAGGGATCACACTCCTCAGCTTCCGTGGGAAGGTCTATGCCAAGGTACTGGAGAGGAGAGTCCGGCCGTTGGTCGAACCTCGGATTCAGGAGGGGCAATGTGGTTTTCGTCCTGGCCGTGGCACATCGGACCAGCTCTTTACCCTCTCGAGAATCCTCGAGGGTTCGTGGGAGTTTGCCCAACCAGTTTACATGTGTTTTGTGGACCTGTAGAAGGCATTCGACCGCGTCCCTCATGGTTTTTTGTGGGGGGTGCTTTGGGAGTATGGGGTATCGGGCTTGTTGTTACGAGCTATTCGGTCTCTGTACGACCGTTGTGAGAGTTGGGTTCATACTGCCAACACTCAATCGGACTCATTCCCAGTGAGAGTTGGACTCCGCCAGGGCTGCCCTTTGTCACCGATCCCGTTCATAAGTTTTATGGACAGGATTTCTAGGCGCAGCCAGGAAACGGAGGGTGTCATGCTTGGTGACCACAGGATCTCATCTTTGATGTTTGCAGATGATGTTGTCCTGCTGGCTTCAACCAGCAATGACCTACAGTTCTTGCTGGGACGGTTTGCCACTGAGTGTGAAGCGGCTGGGATGAGAATCAGCACCTCCAAGTTCGAGTCCATGGTCCTCAGCTGGAAAAGGGTGGATTGTCCTCTCCGGGTTGGGGACAGACTCCTGCCCCAAGTGGAGAAGTTTAAATATCTTGGGGTCTTATTCACGATTGAGGGGAGAATGGAGCGAGAGATTGACAGATGGATCGGAGCAGCATCTGCAGTGATGTGGACGTTGCACCGGTCTGTTGTGGTGAAGAGGGAGCTGAGTTCTAAGGCAAAGCTGTCAATTTACCAGTCAATCTACATTCCTACTCTCACCTCTGGTCACGAGCTTTGGGTAATGACCGAAAGAACGAGACTGCGGATACAAGCGGCTGAAATGAGCTTTCTCCTTAGGATTGCTGGACTCACCCTCAGAGACAGGGTGAGGAGCTCAGTCATCCGGGAGAGGCTCAGAGTACAACCGCTGCTCCTCCACATTGAAAGGAGCCAGTTGAGATGGTATAGGCATCTGATCAGGATGCCTCCTGGACGCCACCCACTTGAGGTGTTTCGGGCACGTCCCACTGGGAGGAAACCCCGGGGCAGACCCAGGACTTGCTGGAGAGACTATGTCTCCCATCTGGTCTGGGAACGCCTTGGTATCCTCTCTGAAGAGCTGGAGCAGGTGGCTGGGGAGAGGGAAGTCTGGGCTTCTCTGCTTGAACTGCTGCCTCTGCGACCCGGACCTCCGGAAAAGTGGTAGAAGATGGATGGATGGATGGACAACTTTGAAAGCGGTGTTGCCAGTATTGTACCACAACAGAGTGGTACAATGCCTGCATCAGTGCAGATGCTGTTCCATTCTGTCTGTCCATGTCTAGCTCCATACTCACATCACTCGTGAATAAGCCACAGATATACTTGAACTCCTCCATTTGGGGCAGGAGCTCGTCTCCAACCCAGAGAAGACAATTCCCCCTTTTCTGGCTGTAGGCCATTGCTCAATGATGCCAGAAGGATCACATCATCTGCAAATAGCAGTGATGAGATCCTGTGACCACCGAACATGACACCCTCCATTCCTTGGCTGCACCTAGAAATGCTATCCATCAAAATTACGAACAGAAATGGTGACAAAGTGCAGCCCAGGTGGAGTCCACCTCTCTCAACCAGACTATCACTGACCCTGGTTACATGATTACAATAATTCACTAACTAGGAATAAAAAGATAATGATAATAATCTGATTTGAAGTGTTTACATGCACTGAATAAACTGATTATTGGGCAGTGAACTACTTGAGTTAATGTAATTTTTTTTCATAACCTGATAATTGTATTTATCTGATTATTCAAGTATTCATGCAAATGGAATAATCAAATAACTCCAGGAAGAAGATTATAATCTGTTTATTAGTGTGCATGTAAATATGGCCAATGGTTAGAGACCAGATAAAATGGTAGCAATTAGCCTGGTACCCAATTGGTGCTACAGAAACACCAGTGTTACTATCCAAGAGGATTGTGGGCCATACTAATCAACTTGTCTACAACTTAAGTTTCATGTTCACCCCCCCCCCCCCCAAAAAAAGAAAAAAAAATTCTCACTAAAGCTAAAATTACTAAGAACTTACATTGGTGAAGGTGAAATCGATAGTAATTTTATTAGACTCCAAGTGAAGCTTGCTGCTGTTGACTTCACATGATCCAGATGCTTTCACATCAGCGTCACCAAAGTTCATCTCCTGATAGTTCTGATGAAACCAAAACAGAAGCAGACAATATCAGCATTAACCAGTGAGACAATCAGAACTGTAGTGTAATCACTGTGTGTGTATTAACATACCTCCCCTGTTTGGTTGAAACCAATCCGAAGGCCAAAGATGGCTAACAGACAGACTGTGTTGTTCTTTGTAACGTTGTAGTTCCTGGTGGTGGGTGTTGGAAGGGTTGGGGTTGGGGTTGGCGTGGGTGTGGTGGCAGGGGTAGAAGTTGTAGTGGTATTGGTAGGAGATGGTGTCGGTGTGTCAGCAGCACAGACGGTTACTGTGTGTGCAGAAAAAGAAATAATCAATTGAAATCAATTAAATATTTCATCTTGAACCTGAGGGATGTACTACAAAGCTTGGTCAACTTAGCTGGGATTTCTTTAATTTACCGGAGTTAAAAACAAAACTGAAAACCAGGATCAAATAACGGGCATCACAAAAGTGGTTATTAACCTTCTCTATCAACTCCAGCTTGCTGCTTCTGATTGCACACATTCATGTGATTTTTTCTCTGCACATCTATGGACTGGTTTGAACCGATGGAGTGCTGCCTATTTTTTTAAATTTAGGAATTAATCATACAAAAATTGGAAAATTATGAAATATTACGGGAAGAAAACATTTGTAGAAATACTCTCAAAAATTCCCCATATCAGGGGCCCCTAAGGAGAACTGTGATCAACATAAGATGGACTGAAAAAAAAAAAAAAAAAATGCAAGTCCCTCTCTCCCAAAAATGACACCCCTCATTAGATGTGAAAATCAAACTTGTCCAAGGTATCGATGAGTTACAATTTTTGGTATAAATTTGAAGCCAATCCAACCACAAGTGTAGAAGCTATAGTGGGGACAACATAAAATGTCAAACGAACGAGTCAAAAACATACCCTCCGCAACTTCATTGTGTAGCATATAATAGTCACAGCAGCATCTATTTAAAAAAAAAAAAAAAAAAAAAAAAGCACTACACACAGTACATTATACACCCATCCATAGCCATTATCGACAGTGCATAGCTAGACACCAACAGCCGAAAAATAGATTACAAATTCACAATTCAATATACCCTTGATCTGTAATAAAACTAATAATGTAATTGCAAGGAGTTTAAGCAAACAATCTACAATTCAAAGTGGAACAAATTTAGAGAAAATCTCAGAAGATCATTTAAAAGGTCTGATGACACGATTTTGACATTTTTTAGCATGTTGTGTAAACCCAAAAGTCATTGTCAATGATCAATATAATGTTTACAACCGCGCCTGCATAAACTAGTTATCAAAAAAACGCAGCCGCTGACTGGACTGTGGTGCCGCCCACCGAATGAAGGGCGGCACCACCATGACTTAAGCAACAGAATGGATGCCGATGTTGTTGACTGGAATGACAGCAGCTTTGTAGCTGACAGTTTCTCTGGTTTCTTGTTTTAATTTTATGGCTATGCCTTTGTGTTGTGTCACAGGCTTAGATAAACAGCAGGCTGTGAAAGACCACATCACATGCTTCAGCTCCAACTGTCATAAGCCTCCTCATGCACTTTTACGCGGGAGGAACGCACGAGGAGGGGAAGGATTAATGGATTTATGTGCAGCTTTGACCTACTTTCTGTGATTGCATGCTGACGCTCGCCGGTCCGGCCATGTCCCCTCTCTCATTATCACCAGCTGATTCAAACTCCCGCTGATCATGTTTCCCGGTCCTCGCCCTGGTGCTTCTCATCACACCATCACCAGCAGTGTGTGTACTTAGCGGCCGTTTGACAGTCACGCACTGCTGGTCCATAGTATTGTCATCTGTGCTGTTAGTCTGCCAGTATTTTCAGCACTCTCACGACGTGTTAGTAACTCCATGTTTGCCGTGGTTCTCGTGCGTCCTTGAAGCGATGTCGGCTCTGGGGCGCACCTGTGGCTAACACGTCTCCTCTCATTCGTTCTCTGGGCGATGTCGGCCCCCGAACGCCATCAGTAAGTGTGTGGTTTTTTTGTACGTCTTCACCTTTTTGGGAATTGTCTTTCTGTATTAAATGTGCTGTGGTGAACCCTGCACGTAAATCCTCGGTTATTTCATCCTCCCTCTCCCTGCCCTGCGTAAGAGCGCATGGAGGGTCATGATGAATGGATTTACACGCAGGATTCACCAGACAATACATAAAGATAATACATAATAAACCCGATTCCTGAGCCACAGAGAATACACTGCTATGATTTTATTGAAAAATCGGGTTTAAATAAATTACATTTATGAACAAATAATTTGTTGCAATATCTGTAACAAAAGCATAACACTCGGTGTTCCCCTGCTGAGTGTTTGTCGCGGCTGCTGCAGCGGGCATGTGTGCCTCTCCACTGTCACTCTCCGAGTCTGACTCGCTTGGCACGGCTCAAACCTATACAGTCTGATGCCCCCATTCTTCATTGTCATCCCATTCTAAGGAACTATAATCTTCTGAAGACTGGACAACACAAACCACTTCCAGACTACATGTGCTGGAACCATCGTCAATGTTTTCTACCGCTTCCATCCTGTGTGTACAATGGGCAGCCAAGCGCTGTGTTCTGTCGATGACGTTACAACATGGCCGGGGGTTTTCCAGCCACTGACGCAATTGGTGATGTGGCGCTCATGAAAACGTCAGATATTCGCGTGAAAAAAGGCTGTTTGACTTAGAACTGCACAGACCAACCCATTTCATCATATTGTATTATGTGTTGAAAAATTAGATGAAGTCAAAAACATGTCATCAGACCTTTAGTCCCCTACAATAATCACATCTTCAATGCATATACAAATGCTGTGTGAAATGACAAAGTCCTAGCTGCAAAACAGTGGCAGGGAGTTTGCCACACAAGTCGTACAGACATCATGATATAAGTTTGCCCAAGGACAATTGTGGCTCCAGTAGTAGCTTACCACTACCATTGTCTGTGGAGTGAATGAATAATGTATCCATTGTAAAGCGTCCAAGTGTCTATGAAAAAGCACTATATAAATGATTATTATTATAGGGATGTGATTTGGGGTTGGGGAAATTATCTGAAAATTCAGCAGGGGGTCTGGGGGACGTAATCCCCCAGCGGGGTCCTGGGCAGAGCCCTGGTGGGGGGGCAAGGGGGGCGAAGCCCCCTGAAGCTCCTGGGTTTTTATGATTTTTAAGTACCAGAACTGTGCTTAAATGACATAAAACAAACAGCTGAATGTCACTTATTACTGTATAATATTGACTTATGTTCCAAGAAGATAGCATTCCTAAAATATTCCAACAAGCATTATCCATCACATGTGTGACATTATAAATATTTTTTAAATAAAGTCCAAAACATCTTCAGCAGGCAAGATGAAGAAAAGTGAACTCCTGTGGCAGATATAAGGCGTTTGATCGTGTTAATCACAGGATATTGTTTAGGAAAATGATTGACAGGGGGGTTCCCAAGTACTTTGTACGTATCCTGATTTACTGGTACGCACATCAGAAGATGCTGGTGAAATGGGGGAAGAGTCATTCATCCCCATTTGGTGTGAGCAGTGGTGTCAAGACAGGGCAGTATACTGTCCCCTATTCTAGTTAATCTTTATATGGATGAGTTGTCAAAACAACTGAATGCCTGTAAAACTTGGTGTTTAATAGGGAATAAGTTAGTAAATCATTTTATGTATGCTGATGATCTAGTTATTCTCAGTCCAAGTAGTACTGGTCTTCAGGAGTTATTTAAGAGTGTGTACTGCTTATGGAGAGGAAAATGACAAAATATAATACAAATAAGAGTTGTGTGCTGATTTGCTGCACTAAAGAAGATTTGTTAATGAAATTCCCTGTCTTTGAATTGGCAGGCAGGGAATTAATTGTCAGGGATAAAATTAAATATCTGGGACATTTTATTAATGATAGAATGACTGATGATGATATTTTCAGACAACGCTGCAAAATCTACATGCAAGCAAATATTCTGGCACGCAGGTTTGGTTTTTGTTCAGATGAGGTGAAACTGGTTCTTTTTAAAACCTATTGTACTCCTTTATACACTGCTCATTTATGGATAAATTATAGGAAACAAAGTATGCAGAAATTACAGGTTGCTTACAATGATGCTTTTAGAATTTTACTTAAAAAGCCTCGATGGTGCAGTGCTTCTGAGTTATTTGTCTCATCACGTGTAAATACTCTGCATGCAGTAATAAGGAATCTTATGTATAAATTCATCTGTCGGCTTGATGTATCTAGAAATGAAATCATTCAAGTCATGTCTAGCATTAAGCTCAGTTCTATTCGCTGTCAGTCACAGTTTAGAAGGCACTGGTACAGTAGTCTTTTTAAAGTCTGTACTGTCTTTGTACTTCTTTTAGTAGTTGTGTCTTATTGTTTTACTTATCTGTTTTCAACTGTCTTGTTTTATTTTATTTATTTTTGATGGACCATGAGTCTGGAATAAAGTCTTTGATTGATTGATATAAAGGTCTACATTTAACCATGAGAAACTCCAGGTTAGCTGAGCAGTGTCTCCCAACAGTGACAGAGTTCGTGCACCAAGCCTTGTTAATATAAATGCATACTCCCCCACCTCTGGTCTTACCGAAGTCATTAGCTGATCCGTCTGCCCGGAGAGTGTGCCGTCCGGCCAGCAAGACAGCACCGTCAAGTAATTCAATTCAATTCAGCTTTATTTATAATGCGCCACATCACAACAAAAGCAGTCTTGTGGCGCCACACAAGTACTCCACTATGTAGCCATATTTCCGTGAAAATCATGATGTTGCAGTTCATAAGTTTCTTATTGTTGGTGATCCGAAGCCGTAGCTCATCCATTCTGTTCGCCACTGACCATACATTAGCGAGGAAAATGCTGGGTAGTGAAAGCCGGTGCGGTGTTAGCCTTTTTTTTTTGTTACTTATTTGTACCCGTAGGTAGATTTGGTTTGCAGTCTGGTGACAAGCGACCGGCTGCCGGTCGCTGCGTGCGCAAGCGCCCTAAACCTACATGTTTTTGGTATGCGGGAGGAAACCGGAGAAATCCCGGAGTAAACCCACGCAACACGGGGAGAACATGCAAACTCCACACAGCTCACTGTTGGTCGGGGGCTGGGATCGAACCCACGATCTCATGATCCCCGCGATCCCCCGGCCGAGGGTAAAACTGTGCTGGCGCAGTGGTTTAGCGCTAAGCTTTAGCTTAGCTCTTAGCCCTCCGCGCTTCCCTTGCCTTTGTTTACGGTCTCTATGCCGCCTGCGAGCACTTCCGGTCGGCCAGGTAGCATACCTAGCGTCGGGTGTTCTCCAGAGCTCAGGGATGAAACGTAGGTTGCTGATAAAAAGGTCGTTATTTTGTAATTCAATGTCCAAAAGTTCATTTCGGGTGTAGGATGTAAAAGCGAAGCTGTTCTGAACGAACAGACCCGAAATGAGCAGAAATATCACTGCTAATCCACAAAATCTGAAGAGACGCTGAGCCTCGCATTGTGCAAGCGCCGTCATCTGGTCTGAAAATTTTTTGAAGATTAAAAAAAGCAGAATTCCACGAATTAGCGGAAAAATCACATCCCTATATTATTATTATTATTATTATTATTATAACATCCTGTCTTTACAGACATAGGTCTAAAAAGGACATTCACTGCTTTATTCTTCAATATGTAAAGAAAACATACCATTCTATAATGGAGACAGGCCAAGTAAAAACCATTTTAATTCCGTGATCAACACCAATAATGATTTGTTTTGTGGCAATAACAAAAATATAAAAACTTAAAATCATTAACATTTAAATCATTAATAATATTAACAGTTAAATCAGGTTTATACTTCGATGGAAAAAACAACGGGTTACATCGACATTCCTGCGCCAGAGGTGCAAATAATTTATGTTACTTTAACTGTACTGGAATTTGTCCTCTGATGTATTAATAGCACAAATCAGATTTGCATCAATCTCTTGACATACTGCATTTCCAACTGGAGATCTAGAGGTCAGATTTATATTGTCCAAAAAATAATTAACAAGGAGCCGATTTTAAGACCAATCTCTGAACTTAATCTGAGCCTGACCAGCCTGTGAGTTTAGGATCAGTTACCACAATCAACTCTGACTTAAAGCCTCAGCTTACTTTGCTAACCCCTCAATCTCCCTTTGTAGTACACCCCTCGAGTTGTGGCCTTATTACTTACAGTTCTCACTCTTGGTGCCATTACTGACAAAAGCCTGTATGAGCACGTTCCACAGTGTCATGTTGACGTTTTTAGCTTTAATCAGGTCTTCACTTTTGCAGACGTAGCAGGTGTCCAGACTCACATTTGTAATTTGAGGCATCACAGACACAGTCATGGTTTCTATTTAAAAAAATAAAGGAAATAAAGAAGATTCAAGGTATTTTATCCATGTACATTTTGGTTTGCACTATGAGGTGCAGAACTTACCATGTGACACTGAATCTTTAAAAATGGAAGAGTCATTGAGGTTGTAGGTAAAGTTAATCAGGTCTGCTTGGTAAGTCCCCTTTTGCTTGGAGAAACTAACACTCAAGAAGTGTCCATTCCCAAAATGGAGCTGCAGCTCTGAGCTTTCGTCTCCACATTTGCTTCCATCAGTTTTGACAGCATCAGGAAGCTCAAAGGAAACTGTGGCATTCTGAAAAAAATAGTTTTGTTTATACATTAGATTTGATTTGAAATGGTTTAGCAAAACCAAGTCCAGACTAAAACAAAGAAACTTGACTTTGAAATGCAGTCCCTGTATCATTTCAAGGGGCCCATATTGTTTAAAATGGTGTTTTTGTGGGTTTCAACCTTATGAAATACAGCCTTGGGTCTCATGCATACCAGGACAAGACATCGGAAAACAATTGCAGGATATCAAACAGGAAAACACACAAACTAAAATGCTGACTAGAAAGAAACTGTTAAGTTTGTAGTGATTCCCTTATTTCCACTTTCCATGATGACACTTTCTCCCTGACGGGTTCAAACAGTCACACTGTTGAGACTCACCGATAACACAAAGCTGCTCTGATAACTTGGCAAATCATTTCGCAAGCGCTCTGCAACCGTGGGCTTATGTAATAAATGTACAAAAGTAGAACACCATGTAGTCAGACTGACTAAGATCAGACACCCACCTTTTTGTCAGCAACTTCATAGGACACTGAGAAGTTGAGCATAAGATTGGCACAGAGGCACAACTTCTCATCTGGACCTGTGACATTGACCTCAACGCCATATGACAGCTGCAAAACTGAAAATACATTTTAAAAGTTAATTTATAAAATAAAACAGTAACAGTGATTACACCTGTCAGAATTATATAGAGTGCTTTTTTCATCACATTTTAATCAAAACAACTTAACACTTACTATGCTAGCCCAAATTTTACTTAATAATCACTATGCTGTATATTCAAGACAACTTCTGCACTAGAAATGATGTGTTGATCTATAAAAATACAAGCCTGTAAAGTTAAGATAAGCCTTTATTAATCCCACAATGGGGAAATTCCAGGATTGCAACAGCACAGGGATAGCAACACTCAGAGCAATAATTTAGAAGAAAATAAGAGCAGTGAATATACATATGTACACATAAAAAAATTATATATATATATATATATATATATATATATATATATATATATACACAGTATATTAAGAAAAACCCACAATGGTCACAGAAATAACTTGAATCTGACAAAAGTGGTAATAAAAGTCTGAAAATTAACCAATGAAAATCAGACAATGCTTTTGAATTGTGGTTCAACAGAATTATTTAAAAAAAAAAAAACAAACTCATGAAACAGGCCTGGACAAAAATGATGGTACCCTTATTTTGTTGCACAACCTTTTGAGGCAATCACTGCAATCAAAAGATTTCTGTAACTGTCAATGAGACTTCTGCACCTCTCAGCAGGTATTTTGGCCCACTCCTCATGAGCAAACTGCTCCAGTTGTCTCAGGTTTGAAGGGTGCCTTCTCCAGACGGCATGTTTCAGCTCCTTCCACAGATCTTCAATAGGATTTAGATCAAGGCTCACAGAAGGCCACTTTAGAATAGTCCAATGTTTCGCTCTTAGCCATTCTTGGGTGTTTTTAGCTGTGTGTTTTGGGTCATTATCCTGCTGCAAGACCCATGACCTGCAATTGAGACCACGCTGTCTGTCACTGGGCAGCACATTTCTCTCTAGAATACCTTGATAGTCTTGAGATTTCATTGTACCCTGCACAGATTCAAGACACCCTGTGCCAGAAGCAGCAAAGCAGCCCCAGAACATACGTAACAGAACCTCCTCCATGTTTCACAGTAGAGACAGTGTTCTTTTCTTGGTATGCTTCATTTTTGCATCTGTGAACATAGAGCTGATGTGCCTTGCCAAAAAGTTCCAGTTTTGTCTCGTCTGTCCATAGGACATTCTCCCAGAAGCTTTGTGGCTTGTCAACATGCAGTTTGGCAAATTCTAGTCCGTCTTTTTTATGATTTGTTTTCAACAGTGGGGTGTCCTCCTTGGTCGTCTCCCATGAAGTCCACTTTGGCTCAAACAACGACGGATGGTGCGATCTGACACTGATGTACCTTGACCTTGGAGTTCACCTTGAATGTGTTTAGAGGTTGTTCTGGGCTCTTTTGTTACCATTCGTATTATCCGTCTCTTCCATTTTTCATCAAGTTTCCTCCTGCGGCCACGTCCAGGGAGGTTGGCTACAGTCCTGTGGATCTTAAATTTCTGAATAATGTGCGCAACTGTAGTCACAGGAAAATCAAGCTGCTTGGAGATGGTCTTATAGCCTTTACCTTTAACATGCTTGTCTATAATTTTCTTTGTAATCTCCTGAGACAACTCTCTCCTTTGCTTCCTCTGGTCCATGTTTAGTGTGGTACACACCATGACAACAAACAGCACAGTAACTACTTGTCACCCTTTAAAATAGGCCGACTGACTGATTACAAGTTTGTAGCCATCTGTGATGTTAATTAGAGAACATCTTGGTTGAACATGTCCCTATGGTCACATTATTTTCAATCTTTTCTAGGGGTACCGTCATTTTTGTCCAGGCCTGTTTCATGAGTTTGTTTTTTTAAAGTAATTCTGCTGAACCACAATTCAAAAGCATTGTCTGATTTTCATTGGGTTAATTTTCATAGAATTTTTATTTATTACCACTTTTGTCAGATTCAAGTTATGTCTGTGACCACTGTGGGTTTTTCTTTCATTAACAGAGGGGTATCAGCAATTTTGTCCACGTGTGTATACATACACACACACACACACACACACACATATACAGTATATACAGTATACACACATACACACACAGTGTGGAGCATTGTAGCTAGATGGAATAAAGAGCATAACAGTCTATTTAGTTACCCCACATAGTATGAATATGTACCCATACATATTGTCACCCTCCGTAGCAATTGATATTGTCCTAGTTGTATACTGGAGGGGGACCTTTTTGTGCAAGTTCGTTGCGTCTTTTGCATTCAATACTATTAAATCTTAACTTCTTTTTTTTTTTTAACCATTTCTATGAGCAGCCCTGCTTAGGTTATAAAGTCTGACAGCCATAGGTAGGAAGGACCTGTGAAACCTCTCGGTCGCGCACCTAGGACAATGTAGCCTACTGCTAAATGAGCTCCTCAGTGCGTTCAGTATGTCCTGCATAGGGTGGGACTCGGACTCCAGCAGAGATGACAGCTTAGCTACCATCCTTCTCTCTCCTATCTCCTCCACTGGGTCAAGGTGCTGCCCCAGGACAGAGCTAGCTTTCTTAATCAGTTTGTTCAGTCTCTTCCTATTAGCTGCTGTGATGCCGCTGCCCCAGCAGACCACTCCAAAAGTGATGGCTGATGCCACCATCGAATCGTAGAAGGTCTTCAGGAGCACCCCTTGTACACTAAAAGACCTGAGCCTCCTCAGTAGGAGCAGCCTGCGCTGTCTCTTCTTGTAGAGTGCGTCAGTATTGTGTGACCAGTCTAGTTTATTATTCAAATGAACACCCAGGTACTTGTAGGATGTCACCATCTCAATGTCTGTTCCCTGGATGTTTACTGGTGCTGTGAGGGGTTGTCCTTGCCTGCGGCAGTCCACCACCAGTTCCTTAGTTTTCCTCGCGTCAATCTGGAGGCAGTTCCGATGGCACCAGTCCACAAAGTCCTGGATAAGTCCTCTGTACTCATTCCCTGGGGGGGCCCCCATACTGCCGGTGATCGTGTCAGATACACAATCCTGGGTTCTCACAAACTGTGGCCAGTTTGTGAAGTAGTCCAGGATCCACGATGACAGGTGCTGGTCCACCCCTGCGCACAGCAGCTTGTCCCTCAGGATCACCGGTTGGATGGTGTTGAAAGCACTGGAGAAGTCAAAAAACATGATCCTCACTGTGTTCCCGGGCTTCTCCAGGTGGAACAGGGAACGGTGAAGGAGGAAGATCACTGCATCCTCCACCCCGATGCCATGCTGGTAGGCGAACTGGAGTGGATCCATCGCTGGTCCCACCAGGGGGCGGAGGTGAGCAAGGAGCCGTCTCTCCAGGGTCTTCATCATGTGAGATGTCAGGGCCACTGGTCTGTAGCTGTTCAGGTCTCTGGGGTGGGAAGTCTTTGGTACGGGTACCACACAAGATGCTTTCCACAACTGTGGTACCCTCCCCAGCTTCAGGCTCAGGTTGAAGATGTGCCCCACAATCCCACACAGCTGGTCTGCGCAGGACTTGAGAAGCTTCACGCTGAGTTGCATGACCCATCAAGTACACTGGACATGTACATTCTTCTAAAGAGTAAGCAGCTGGTTGGAAGTTATTTTTCTTCTTGTTAACACCATGTAAAACAGCTACTGTAAAAGTGTGTCGCAAGTTGTATTTAGTTCCACTTAAAATGTTTTAGTGAGACCATAAATAGCAACAACCCATTTGTTTTGAATTTAAACTTTCATTTTCCCATCTCTATAGATTGTGGTTCCACATTTGTTTCACTGAGGGCTAAATTACCAAAACCACTTGATTATCTTTACTGTATATTAAATGAAATAATTTTACAATTTATGATGTCAGTTTATAATATTGTTCTTCAGTTTAATATAAAAAGGTTGTCGATTTATTTCCAAATTACCATTATATTTGGTTTTCACATTTCTTCTTATTCTGAAATGGAGAGAAGTCTTTTCTACTTAAACAGACAACATTCTGACCACCTGGCCAGTAGGTGTTGCACTTACTCTTGCCCTAACTGCTTGGTAGAGAAGCACAACATCAATCCAGTTATGCTATTGGCTGTGACATCCTTTCTGGCCATCGATATATATACAAACACTAGATTGGACATGGCTAGCATTTTCACAGCAAATGTAGGCACCATATTCTGTTGGTAATGATAGTTGACAGCACCTGCAGCATTGTGATAACAGGATATACAAACAATTGTTCGCTGTATTTACTGTACTCATACAAGTAAGCCATCTGCATGGATTGCAACTAGCCTGGCAGCTATGTTACAGACCGCCAGTCTTGTCATCCAGCTGCTCAAATGCCAATATTTTGATTCTTTTGGACTTGATGAAAAAAATACTTTTTTTTTTAAAAACAATATATATTTTTCTGGAAGACTATAAAGACTTCAAGTCTGAACCTTTCTAAACATTTTGTTGATGTATTATTTAAAAAAAAAAAAAAAAAAAAAAAAAATTTCATGAAATTACTGTCGAGGACACCTTTAAGGCAACTTTCCTAATTATCTCAACACATGAAAGTACAAATAGAGCAATTGTCCTTTGATTTCCAGAGCCAATAATTAATCCTTACCAGAATCATGCTTTTATTCATTTTTTATATCAGAGTGAGTTGATTGCTTTCCACTGGTTTGTTGTAGTGTGTTTTCCTCTGCTCACTGACAAATACATCTAAAAAGTCAATTATTTCCCTCACACCTATACCATAGTGCATTAGAACTGTATTTTTTTTCCCCATCTCTTTTTTTTAAAGTGTTGGATACAACCTTAGAGTTAGCCAATGTACCATATCTGCCCTATGACAATGTTTTGGTAGGAGTAAACAAAAACCACAGCCTTAATGTTGTTTGGACTGTACAATCTAAGCATAAATTAGCAAACTGATACAATGGTGACTGGAAATTTATTTTTAGAACCCACATGGGATGTGCTTCAAATGAAGACATTTCATTTGAAGACATTTCGGAGCTGCAATGCTCCGTACTGTGGGTGTTTATATATTTACATATTTATTCCATCTAGCTACAATGCTCTGCACTGTGTGTCTGTATATATATATTTTATAGTAATATGTACATATGTATATTAGCTGCTCTTGCTTGCTTGTTTTTTTTCTTGCCTTCTGATTGTTGCTCTGAGTGTTGCTATCCCTGTGCTGTTGCAATCCTGGAATTTCCCCGTTGTGGGACTAATAAAGGCTTATCTTATCTTATCTCATCTTATTTCAAAAATCAATAGGACATCCTGAAACCTCAACAGAAACTTCTTTGCTAGTCTTTGGATGGCTGACTTGGTTACACAATCACTGAAGATAACAACTGCAAAGCATCATGGTCATGTCATAAATTTGGTTGGCAAAGGGAGTTTATCATCCCAGAAGAACAGGAAGTACTATTCATCACCAGAAAGAGATGGCAGTGGGAAAGCAGTCACTGAATGGTGAAGTATTTGAGTTAGCATAGGACATTTTTCTTAATATTTATGCCTGCAGAAAGAAGCAACCATGGATGTCAGGAATTACAGTTCCAAGATTGTATCCACTCTTATGTGTGGTTAGTCAGGAGCCATTCAAAAAGATATTAGCTATAGAGTGCCCTAAATTCCACACGAGTATGGACAATAAGAGCAAATGTAACAACAGTCTTATATTTTCAAATAAAAAGACTAGTACGGGTGTAGCCCAAGTGAGCACTCCCATTCTTGGGGTAGCATCAGACTACCCTCAAATCTACAGTCTCCTCATAAATGCAACCTGGATGATAATTTTATGTGAGGATAAGGGATATACAACAAAATCACTTTTCAATTTTTACCTAACAATAAGGACAGATGTCCTAGTTTAACTCTGAAATCAACAGTAACAGCACAAAGCGTGCTAAGAAAGTAAGCTTAGTTATGAACCTATAAAGTTAATATTAACACACAGATGCAGGTGGCCTACATAAAGAACAGGTGCTGCTGAATAGAGCTGTCTACACATCTGGGTACTTGGTGGGCAGCGCTCCACCCGACAGCCTTTGCAGGTACCAAAAACCGGCAGCTTAATATGCTTACCATTGAAACAATATGTCATTAATATTATGACAAGCTTTCACAGCAAGATTGGATCAGATATGATCAAAAACTTCAAATTTGTGATCTTGAAATGTGTCCCGATGGTTTACCAGCCAGTATGTGGAAGAACAATCCAGCATAGTAGCCAGAAACTATATTTATTGATATTTGTAACTATCTAATAATGTGCCAGTTTGGCTGCACATTGGCAGAACACTCCAATAGTAGAAAATTAATTGTATCTGCTGTGGAAATCCCCAAAAAAGCCACCATGTTTAGGTTTGAAAATTTATCCGGGGGAGATAACATATGGAAAAATATCACTTGCCTCCACAAAGGCAGGAGACGACTCTTAACACTTCTAACCCTCCTTAACACATCCATAGCACGAGTATGGGTGGATACTGTCTGACATTTCACTTCAGCTCTACAGAGCTCCAGTCCATCTGCCTACAGGTGAGTGACAGTCTCATTTTTAAACTAGTTTAATTCCAGTGTTGATACTTTTACTCTGAGACTGATTAGTTATCAGTACCAACTCCCTTGGATGCAAATTTGTGTTTTCCACGTTTGCATTATCTTTACATGTAAGCAAATGACATTTAATCCTAAATGAGTCTCTAGTTTTGTTAAGAAGACATACCTGTTATAAAGTGATCAGAACAAACCTGAACGTGGGCCACACCATCCCTCCATCTCCACATGTCATTGCTAAAACACATTCTCCTTTGGCAGGATTATCCGACAACAACCTCCTCTGGCAATCTTTGCAAGCCGATGGGATTTTTTTTTTTTTTTTTTTAATATTTCTGCCAGCCAATGTCATCTTTTTATGAGATGGTGATGACAACATGAACCAATGCTGTACCATTTGGGCATATTCCTGATTTAAAACTAGCTGTCCGTTCCACAGAGATACACTGAGATCTCGGGTTTGCACCTTGCTCTTACGCTAAGGAAAAGGTCAAGTGATCGGTGACTTAAACGTAGACAGATTTATGGGCAAAGGGGGGGGGGACTAAACACCTACACACCCAAGCACAGGCTACCATACAGTGAAATAATAAAGACATAAGCCCATACAGAAGACAGAATGAAGCCTATATGATTAGCCACTTTATAAAGATAAGATAAGATAAGATAAGCCTTTATTAGTCCCACAACGGGGAAATTCCAGGATTGCAACAGCACAGGGATAGCAACACTCAGAGCAACAATCAGAAGGCAAGAAAAAAAAACAAGCAAGCAAGAGCAGCTAATATACATATGTACATATTACTATAAAATATATATATACACACACACACACAGACACAGTGCAGAGCATTGTAGCTGGATGGAATAAATATATGAATATATGAACACACAGTGCAGAGCATTGTAGCTTGATGGAATAAATATGTAAATATATAAACACCCACAGTACGGAGCATTGCAGCTAGGTGGAATAAATATGCAAGTATATAAACACACATAAAGAAAGTACCCTAACTGAAATTTGATAAGGTGACATAGTTCATCAGTCCACCCTTAGCCTGAAGTTTCCAGAAACACAAACTACACAATCCAAGTTCTGAGTAATGTTAGCGCAATCTCAGCTCAGCAGTCACAAGTGAATTTTGATCAAATTGTGAGCTCATGTTAGCACAGTTTGGTTAACATCAACTTTCCAGGCCGCAAGTATTAATTTCCCTTACTGTATTTTAAATTGTTTTTCATCTGAAGTCGGTCATCTTTTAGTTGAATTTTATTTTACCAAACTGCGCTGACGGACTGTACGATCACGTGCTTAGTAAACTCCCAAGAGAAGCTAATGCTAACAGCTTGCGCTGAAATCGAGGCGTCATTTAACTACCAACAATAAAACTATCATATTCAACGTCATTAAACCCAGTTTTTGTTGTAATTTTTATTTAGCAGGAGGTACGCGTTTATGAATTATCGTTAACCTGAACTTTATCTTTCTAAACAGGTGTTACCTAACCAGACAGCTAACGGCTAATGTGACTAAGGACGTAGCATTAGCTACACAAAATTTTATTATTGCTAGACCTACACATGTAGCTTCCATGTAGATACTTGTGTCTTGTATGTTTATATCAACACTTAAAGAAGAGTAGAGTTGACTACTGGTTTAACGCTAGCCGGGTGCATTTGGCTGGGTTTCAGCTTTATATTGACGCAGGTTACAATTAGCCTTGAAGCTACCAAAGCTGATAAGAAATTCGCTTATTAGCACGTACACTGAAGTTAATCTAATCGTTTCCCCTTGTATTTACAAAAACACCAACAAACACACCGCACTTAATTTTGTCCGGGTAGGATAAGCCCGAGCCCAGAAACACCAGGCCCGGAATCTGCCAGAAGTTTCCCAGAAACGTCGTTTTTTTCTTTTCACTTTATTTTCAACTGACTTGAAGATAAATTAATTGAGAGGTACGTACCAATCCCAGACGCGACCATTAAAACGAACAGAGTACAGCGGGGCGTCATGGTTTTGCAGTTTTGGAAGTCAGCCGTTGAAGACAGAAAGGACAGCAGCGCTCAGGTAGCGATGTTTGGCTCTCAGCTGAGGCTCCGCTGACTACCGGGAAATGGAGTCAGATGACTTGTCAGGACGTGCGGGAGGAGTGGCGCTCCAGCACTTATTTAGTCAGGGACACATTTAAGAATCAACAGTGAATGTTTGATGGATGCTTGATTAAAAAACATACCAACCACACTATCACACACAAATACCTGCGAAGTGATGCAACCCGAGATTCAATTACCAAGCCAATAATATGGTCTTGATGTCGTCATTCTACTTTTAAGCGGTTTACACGCCCCTTGGGGAGACTCAAAGGAGTGTAATATGTGTTGTGGTTTCACTTGTAAAGACCTACTCAATACAAAAATATATATATGAAGGAAACTTTATCTTCTTCAATGTCTGTCAGTGATCATGTTTACATGTACACAAATAAACTGATTATGATTGGATTTCTGGAATTATCTGATTATTCAAGTGGCCATGTAAACAGAATAATCTGATAAAGGCCATGCAACTGCTGTCGTTAACTCAAGTGGTTTACCTTCCAATAATGAGTTTATTCAATGCATGTAAACACGAGAAAACTGATTATTGCCAGCATCAGTTTATTCCCAGTAATCGGTTTATTGTGACCATGTAACTGGCGTCAGTGAGAACTTTTCCAGGATAATCCATCCCCGACAGGTGTGGCCTATCCAGACGATGATTTGACAGGTCTGATTCACAGGTGTGTATTGTAGTTGTTACAATAAAATGCTACTGTGAAATCTGGAGTTTTCTCTTCACAAGGTTTTGATCCGTTATTGAATAACTGATCTGATGTATATTCCTGTTGTCAGAATGTCAAATGCAAGCTCCTTCAAAAATTGCAGCATCTACGGTTTTGTGTTGTGTGGTAATACTGCATATTTTATAAAGTGTCTTTTGACTGTGACTAGCCAAAATATGTCCTTTGCATGTTCATGCTGTTTAGCACATCCCCTGACAGGTGGATTACCTCATAGCCAAAGGACAAGTGCTCACCAACAATTTTTTTTAAGTAAGTGTGCTGAAATTGTAATCAAATTATTCCTTTTGTCTGCAAAGTCTTGTGTTTTGCTTCAACTTGTAAAAATCAGACCTAAAACAAAAGTGTTTATATATATATTATATATATATTTAGTATAGTTAAATGATTGAAAGGTGTAATCGTTTAAAATCCCATTTTGGTGTTCTATTCATAAAAACAACATTGAAAGACATCACATGAAAAAAAGTGCTTTGACTTTTATCTCGGACCTGCCATAGCAGCTTAAATGCAGCCTATACAATAGCGGTGGTCCTTTTTTGTACGTTCTGTTCATGAACATCACAGCTCTATTATTTGGTTGCAGTTTCACAGATCTGCTGCAAAAAAGTCTCCACCTTTTCTACTTGTGTTAGTCCCACACTTTACAGACAAAATAAACAAAACACCAGTTTAATTTTTTATCCTTTTTCTCTCCAACATGTGGTACATTTAGAGCATTGTTATGTGTGTGAGCATTTGCTTGAGATACTGCATGAACTAAAAGGAAAACGTGACTTGATAACAAAGAGCATACTGTTTAAAACAACGGACAAAGAAGGAAAACTAAGTTTGAAAATAAATATTTTTCCTCTTCGTTTTTTAAAAGAGCAAACTGAAGAGTACTTGTGTGTCTTCTTTGTCCCAGCTCTCTCAGAGGCACTGAGAAATATGGACAGTATTCTCTTTTCAGTGGGCATGCAGTCCACAGGATCACAAGACCCCTGACAGAAAACCCTGTGGAGCAGTAGCCATTCAGTTGTCGGTCGCTGGGTTGAAGATGGTAATGGTTAACATCCACTGGAGCAAAAGACTTGGAGACCGATCACTCGGAACAGCTTTCATCATGCCTGGACTACCTGGATCTCTTTTAGTTTCTCTAGGCCACATAGTTGTACTGGTTGGAGTTCTCTTTGTCACGCTCCATGTAGTCCCTGTCAATGAGTGACTCTATCCTCTTCTTCAAGTCAGCAGGCTGAAAGGAAGGAGATCAGAGAGTTAATGCAAGAAGCACACATCAATGTTTTTGGTTAATTTAATGGTTTTAGCTCTGAGGCTAAAGTGAAACACTGATTCATGTTATTTTTTGCTTGACTTGTAAATTACAAATCTGTTTGTAAATTAAAACCACTAGTGCATTGCCCATAGAACGCAAGTATTCCTGTCTGAAACAGCTATCCCAATCAGGCTTTACATCCCCAAATGTAGGCTGTGTTTGAAAGTGGAATACAAAGAGGTGTAGCCTATATGTAGGCAATTATCACATGTTAGATAGACTTTGACAAATATAAAAGGGAGTAAATGACACTAAGATTTATTTGATTGTGTGAATATTAATTACAGAATACCTAAATATTGAAAATGAATGGGACATCCAATATTAGTGACAGTTTCAGATCCCTTGTTTATTTGTTTGTTAGATCACTTATTTGTCTGATCTTTTATCACTTATATTCAAGATAATAGTGTATCTTCACTCTGGGGAATGGGAGTTGTTCAGTCATCATAATTATTTTAGTTTAGTTTATATCACTGTTCGGTGATGGAGTTCAGTGTAATATTGAATTTCTTCTGTGTATTGTCAATAAACTCATGCAGTACTATAACAGGACACGTTTACAAATATTTGAGACCCATTGGCTGCTGCTTTACCCGTGTGCCTGCGAAGGAATGCGATCCACCGGTCAGCTGTTGCTTGTTGCTTTCCCGCCAGCAGCCCCCCCCCCCCCCCAGCACACCTTGTGTTCTTCATGCCAAATTATCCATTAGACCTACGCAATCACAGCAAGTTTATGGTATAATTTTTTAAGCATTAAACCTTAAGTCTATCTTTTGTCACTGTTTGCACTACGGGTAGCATTGCTGTACATGGACTGCTGTTGTTGTTTTTCCAGCCTTATTCCTTTTGTTTTTTTTATACTGCACACACCACTGAAGAGAAAGAAATGCCATTTCAATTCTCCTGTATGTATATCTCCTGTTCTGATAGATATGCCAAAATGTCAGAACACCAGTGGATCCAATCAGCTGATCACTCGAACCACAGAGCTCAGCTGTTTTCCATGATAAATCAGCCTCAGGGCAAGGGCACACTCCATGCATTTTCTTTTTTTCACCATTGAAAATAATTTTTTTTTTAACTGCCATCAGTTAGCGTGCCATTGTCGTGTCTGGCCACTGCTTCTCCCGGCATGTTCTGTGTTGATTTGTCTCTGCCCAATCTGCTCACATATCTCATTCTCCACATATGGCGAATTATCCTTTAGACCTATGCAATCATGGCAACTTTATGGTATAATTTTTTTTAAACATTAAATATTCAGTATTATCCTTTTCTAGTCATATTTGTCATTGTTCACTTTCTTGTTTTGTCCAGGGAACACTGTGGTGACTGACAGGTCGTGATGCTATGTGTTATCCAATCAGCATGGTCGTGATGCCACGTATTGACCAGTCTACATGGCCGTGATACCGCGTATTATTCAATCAGCACGGAGTCAATCCGAAACCCTGCCCACACTTCTTGAAGCCAGGGCATGAAGAGACACAAAGCGGTGGCTAAACTTTTATTGATAAAAATTACATATTTTGATTGAGCGACTCCATATTCAGAGATGCACACCCTCGCAACCTCAGCAAAGCACGTTTAAAATCTTAGGTCAGTCTGACGAATAATTCAAGAGATATGTGCGGAACAGACACAGATAGACACACAGACAGAAGTTCTTTGCATTTATAGATAAACATTGAATTCTACACCATTTTTCTAAACTGCTGCAGTTGGCCAGTATAATCAAATCAAAAATCACTGGCAAAATGGATCATTTATCTCTTAAAGGTGGACTATACAGAAATTGCAGGTACTGGCAACACCAGATGGCAACAATAAACCTTCATCCACTAGGCTGAGGTGAATGTGATAAAGTTTTTTTTTTTTTTTTACCGCCTACTGGGTTTTTTTTTTGTCCTGTAAAATAACAGGACAAAATAAAAACAGACTCCAGACAAAACTAAAATCAGAAACAAACAGGTTTATTGGCAAATGATAAAAGAAAATGATCCCGTTCAAGCCTGTGTTTCCAGGGTCTTTAGAGGTTTTTGTGTAACTTCTTAAAATAAAATCCCAATTCTGTTTTAAATTATTGCATTCTCCTTCATTTTTGCCCATCTACATTTATAATTGTAATATTTTCTTACTGAAATAAAGGGTCAAATTATGTTTTATTTCATTTTCAGTGTTACCATTTTAATAAAAATCTATCTTTTCAACCTAGTTACTTTAACCAAACTTTTAATTTGTGTGACATGAAAACATAACCAACTATTGTAGGTCTCAGACTTTATTTCAGACTTACTACTTTCTTCAGGAATGAACTGAATTAAATGTGCTGCAGCCTCTTAAGATGGTTTAATTGATTACAACTGCAAACCATCTTTTTCAAACTGCATAATTAACCAAAAATGTAATTACATTGCTTAAATGGTATGTATTTCAATTCAGCATAAACTCAAAAGTCTTTATGTGATATATTTTTATTTTGGCAAAGACTCTTGTCAAGGCAGTATTTTTTTTTTTTTTTTGGTGGGGTGGAGCAAGGGTGACCGTGTGGTCAGCAATAAACAGGTGACCAATCAGGAGCTTTCCCTTAAGAAACCCCGACATGGCGCTCTGAACTGTGGGTAATTCCGTTACCTTAAGGGGTCATTTAAGAGCTCAAAAAGTCAGTGAGTGAGCAGTCAGCCACTTCCCGATTTCAGACTGGGACAGCACTAAACCCTCAGCCACCTAACGTGAACGTGCCTAAAGTCAACGAGTCTGCAAGGGAGGAGATTGAGATTCGGCCCAGGCGAACCAATAACTAACTGGTAACATTACATGTTCTGCCCTACTCTAATTAACATAATTAAGTTACAACAGAGGATTTTTGACTTTGAGCTGAAAACTTGTTTATACTCACCCTGCTGGTGTAATGTGATATTTTTCACTTTTATCAGCCTGGCAAACATAATAAATTAATTTATAGCTCTGCAATATCATAAACTAGAAAAACACTCGGAGAGCGCAGACCCCCGCCAAGCGCCACAGTTCCCCCCATACAGTCTTCAGATTCCTTGACCATGAAAACATATGACAAGCAGTGGTTCAGTAGTTATTCAGTAGTAGTAGTAGTTATTATGCTCCGTACTGTGTGTTTATATATCTACATATTATTCCATCTAGCTACACTACTCCGCACTGTGTTTATACAGTATATTTACATATTTATTCCATCTAGCTGCAATGCTCCGCACTGTGTTTATATATTTACATATTTATTCCATCTAGCTGCAATGCTCCGTACTGTGTGTTTATATACTCATATATTTATCCCATCCAGCTACAATGCTCTACACTGTGTGTCTGTGTGTATATATATATATTTATAGTAATATGTACATATGTATATTAGCTGCTCTTGCTTGCTTGCCTTTTTTTTTTTTTTTCTTGCCTTCTGATTGTTGCTCTGAGTGTTGCTATCCCTGTGCTGTTGCAATCCTGGAATTTCCCCATTGTGGGACTAATAAAGGCTTATCTTATCTTATCTTATTCACGAAAATGGCATTTTCCGTAATGGCGGCCACAGTTCCTCCCATACAGTGTTTGTGTGTACGTTTTCAGATTCCTTGACCATGAAAACATATGACTAGCAATTGGATTGACAATGATAGGATTAGTGGTTCAGTAGTTATTCTGGAAAATGGCATTTTCCGTAATGGCGGCCACAGTTCCCCCCATACAGTGTTTGTGTGTACGTTTTCAGATTCCTTGACCATGAAAACATATGACTAGCAATTGGATTGACAATGATAGGATTAGTGGTTTAGTAGTTATTCACGAAAATGGCATTTTGCGTAATGGCGGTTTTCTTGTGGACGGTGATCCGGATCACCACCAAAATCTAATCATCTGTAGGATACCCCATTTCTGACAATCTGTGAAAATTTCATGAAAATCCGTCCATAACTTTTTGAGTTATCTTGCTGACAAACAGACAAACCAACGCCGATGATCACATAACCTCCCCCTTTGGCGGAGGTAATTATCACATTTTGCATGACAGCAAAAAAGATGTTTCTTTACACTCTAATTATATTTTTAGGTATTTCTGGAATATTTCAAAGTAGAAAATACTGCATATGCTTGCTTTAAACCACCCACCATTAGTATGTTTGTTATTAAACATTGCAAATGCTTTAGAGTGGGTCCTCACTTTCTGTTAAGATGTTTGAAATTCACACACAGTACATATTACACACATTTACACTGATAAATTGAGGGTGAAGGAAAAATTGCACATCAAATTCCCACATTTCTCACAGTAATCTTCAGCTGTTGTTTTCAGGATGCTTATTTAAAATTAAGTATTATTTTTTGTCAACTCAATTTAAAATCAAGCAAATTTATTTACAAATATCAACATAAAAAGTAAAATATCAAATATCGATCCATCCATCTATTGCTTATTGGAGGTCCCAGGTCGTGGAGGGGCAGCAGTCTAAGGAGAGAAGACAGACTGCTGCCCGCTTCACATAGCATCCTGATCCCCATGATCCCTCCTCCAGGTGGTGAGCCCACTGGAAGGCAGACCGATGTGGCTGCCGGGGTCTCCTGAGCCAGTTCAGGTACCGTGTGCAGGCCTCCTCTTGAGCGGAACGAATAATCCAACCCCAGTTTGCCATCCATCTCATACTGCTGCGGGGAAGGGGGGGGTTGCTGCATCTGTCCTTTCTGAGCCTTGCAGGTGGCACAGCGGTGGACATGGCGCTTCATGTCCTGATGGCACCCCGGCCAGTAGAACCGAGCCTGAAGCCACTGCAAAGTCTTCCTCACGCCAAAGTGGCCCGCCCCACCGACCCGAGGACCAACTGGAGCACCTTGGGGCGGGGCTATCGGGGGATCAGCTGCTGCCAGATGTGACGCTGCCCAGCTGGAGACTGGCACCGTCGATAAACAACACCCTTGTGACAGCAGAGGTTGGACCACTGGGAATGCAGGACCTTGGTCTCTGGGTCCAGCACAACCATAGCCTTTCGGGCAGGCCACTGGTCCATGTCCAGCCACTGCCGGACCCAGGAGATGACAGGATCTCTATCCTGCTTGCTCTGAAGCTGCTACATGCCAAGGGCCTCCATGACATCATTGCTGGGGAGAGCTTTCCAGTGATCTGAAGAAGAGCTGTGAACCGGTGCACTATCCCGGGGCGTAGCAGTCTGGAGAGCCCGTAAGACTGCTGGATCATGATCCTTGGCCTGCGCTGACGGCACCGACCCTCCGATAGTGCAGGCCCCCTGGTTCCTCATCTAGCTGTTGCCACAAAGCGTGATGGTCTGAGCCCCCAGCAGGAAAGAAGAGCTGGTGGTGTTGATCTTCGCGCCCCATGCTGTGAGCAGATCTAGTGCAATGATGTACGGGTCCTGGATGTCAGCCAGCCAGAACAGGTGGTTTGTGTTCTGACCGGCCACTCCCACCCCAAGGACCCGTCACCCCCCCCAGCCTGGCATGCTCACCGGTGGCGGTGAGGACGCAGCGCCGGGTAGGCTCCCACCCTTGGGTCCAAGTCCATCTGTATCGGGCAGCGTCCCGGGTCGGACTAGGGAATGGTGGAACTGGTGTCGATCAGGGCCCAGATTGGTGTGCTGTCCAGGCTGCACTGTAGATACAGCCCTGGTGATTGTCCCAGTCGACCCAGCCGTCCATCGGGGAAAATGTCTGTGGGAGGTGGCAGGTCCCCAACTGTGCCACTTCGCTCTCGAGTTAAAGCCGGTGAGGAGGCTGGTTGTTGCAGGGTGGATGCAGGGCAGTAGTGCGTGATGTGTCCTGGCTCTCCGCAGCAGAAACATCCCTCCTCGTGCCGCCGTCGTTGTACTCTCGCCAACTGCGCAGCTGTGGTCCGGCGTAATTCCTATTCCTCCTCATCCTCGCTCTTAGCTGTGGCCTGAAAAGCTCTCTGCCTCGGTGATGACAAGTCAACTGCATAATCCATCATGGGCTCCACCCGCTCCACTTCTGTCACGGCCATCTCCCAGCTGCTTGCTGCATGAATCCGGATGTGTCCCTGGAGCCGGGCCGGGTCGGAGCTCACGGATAAAGTTCTGTAGAGCGACCTTCTCCATCACCTCCGGCTCGAAATCCGGATAGCCACGCTGTGCCAGCAGCCGTACGTCCACTGCATAGGCTCCCACGCTCTCCCGATTGTTCTGTCGGCGGCTGGCCAGCTGTTCCCAGGTGTGATTGGCATGGGTCGCTCTCCCAAACTGTCTCCGGACCTCTCCTTGTAGCGCTTCTTGTAGTGCTGGCCAGCTGTGGCATTCCTCAGGCCGGAGATCAGACAGCATGCAGAAAGCTCCGCCCTCCAGAGCCACCGCGACCTGCACGGCTGTCTCTTCAGGTGTCCAGCCATTCAGTGCAGCGGCCAGTTCAACCTGGACCAGGTAATCATCCAGCAGGGTCTTGCCACCAAAGTGGGGAAGTTTCGCCAGTTGGTGGGTTGGTGGGATGGTCACCTCCCTGTCGACTGCTGCCCTCAATCGCAGTGGAATCTCCGGCTTGTAGTTCCCCCGTTGGTGCCCCTCGCCCTGCCTTGAAAAAAAGCATCAGACGAGGAACGCTTGCTCTTTCTGCTCCGCTATGCCCTGAAAAGGGCAGAAAGCGGAGTACGGTTTCTCCTTCTGGTCCACTGCTCCAGTCGTCCATCTCCGTCTCTATCTGGGCGATAAGCCGCTTGAGTTGCCGAATCTCTGCGTCGATCCTTGCTTCCACCTCTCCAATCTCCCACTCCTGACACCAGTGTGATGTTGCAAGGGTTCACACAATAAGAAGAGACGACTGTGACACAACAGGCTTTATTCTACACACACTCACTACACAGAATGGAGGGGAGGTCATTCACACAGACCCTCATCTCACTCATGGTGATACAGACACATGCTCTATCACATACAGGGAAAACAACGCTATCGCAACTGGTCTTATTACACAGTTATAATGGCATGGCAATAACACTTAGAACACATGGATAATAACAGTGTTTGAATCCTCCGTGGCGCAAAGCATGCTGGGAGAATCCCCGCCCCCTTATCACAGCCCCGATGCTACACTATGTATTTTTAGAAAGTATGATTTCTAAGCTTTACAATGATACCAGGCACTCACAGGGGTTTTCCTGGGACTTGCCGCTAGCAAACAAAGAAAGAGTCATGATTTATGACTTCTCATGCCTGTAGCTCATAATGACGCGGTGTGCATTCCAACTCATTTTGCCAGCACGGGTCACATATATGAAGAGGAAAGATCCAGACTGAACCGGGCCCTGGGCAAAAAGTACAAGATTTGGATTTACTTTCATAAGGGATCCAACTGCACCAATTCCATTATGCTCCATGTGCAGCGGAAAGATATCCAACAGTGCTATGGTCCCAAGCGAGCTTAAACATCACCTCTAAACGAAACACCTGTCACTTCAAAATAAGAACAAGGACTATTTTGTTTGTCTCTGTGAGCACAGAGAAACAGGCAACTTTAATGGAAAAAAAACAAAGGTGTCTGAGAGAGCTCTCAAGGGTAGCTACCTAGTAGCTGAATTTGTAGCCAAATCAAAAAAGTGACACACTGTGGCAGAGACTTTAATACTATCTGCCTGCAAAGCTATTGTGAATGAGATTATTGGCCCTGATGCAGTTAAAGAAGTTACTAAAGACATGACATGTCTGCACTGCTGATAATGAAAATATTTTGGAAAAGATATGAATTAGTGGGAAATTTGCATTGCAACCTGATGAATCTATGGACACAAGTCGGCACATGCAACTCTTGTCCAATGTGCGTTTTGTGGATGGAGACGCCATCAGAGAAAATTTCCTATTTTGCAAAGAATGACCAGAAAAAAAAAATGACATGAGAGGAAAATTTTCAGGTCACATCAGACTATCTTGAACAAGGGACTTCACTGGGAAAATTGCACAAGTGTCTGTTTTGATAGATCAGCTGCCATGGTTGGGTGCACCAAAGGCTTCATTAGCAGAGTGAAGAGAGACACACAGATGTTCTTATTAAGCAAGTATAAACTAATTACGAGACTACATTGTCATTACATATGCTTTACTAGGCTACAATAAGTCATTTTGTAACATTTTTGATTGGTGGTGTACTTCAAGATGTTTTTCAATGTAAAAAGTGTGCCGTGCCTCAAGAAAGGTTGAAAACACTGCCCTAACCCATGGCTTTAATTTCACACAGGATGCCATCCTTCATCCCTCCTTTAATTTCCTGTCGGTACTCCACAGCTGCCATGTAGTAAAAATAAATTTAAAAAAGAAAGGAAAGACGAAAAAGACTCATAGTTGAGCTTATTACCTTGACAGGGAACTTGAGCTGGTTGTACACCTCAGACATCAAAAGATTATGGCTCAGAGTCTTCCTCATCTTCATGATTCGAACTATGGCAGCGTCGATCTGATACTGACGATCCTGAAAGACCCGTTCTGTGGTGCTGGCCTGTTCTTCCACCTTGGTTGATAAAAAAAAAAGACAGGTTTAAAGTATCACTCGATGATATGAACTCAAATCACATACGCTACCAGAAGAATTATTTACCGTTTCTTTCATCTGGATCTGGTTTATTTTGATCCTGAAGAGCTTGTGTTTGAAATCGTCATTGCAGGAAAACTTGTCCCCATCCTCCACGTCTTTGCTTTTCGGAGTTTTGGTGAGAACGCGTGCTTTTCCACATGCAAGAGACTGCAGTGTCCGCCGGAGTTCACTGTCCTCTGTGGGCCAAAGAAAAGTACTGTTATAGATCAGCGATGCTGAAAAAGTTTTTACTTGAAAAAGTGATGTGGAGCTAGTTAAAGAGTCTGTGACATAATTCAACCAAGACATCATTAGAAAGAAGAACTACTGTGTTTTTATTCTGTGTAGACAAAAAAATTAAATAAAATTTTGTTTCCATACACTACCATAAATTACATTGTGATGCAGACGATTGCCATGTTCGTTTGTTGAAATTGGGTCAAACGTCGCCACCATTTTGTAACGTAATGAGGGGAACCAAAGACGTAAACAAGCATGGCTGAGTACACTGAAGCGGAGGAAGTTGTGAGCGATTTCAGTGAAGATTTGAGGGATTTGTTGATAGTTTTTGAGGAAGAAGCAGGATCGAATGATGAAGAAGAGCGAGTTGGTTCTAACGAAGGACTGCAACCCTATTTATTCGAACCATATTGTTCACGAAGCAAAGATGACTCTCACTTTTCAGAAGTTGAAGGGTCCAATGTGAAGGGTTAGAGATGGACATCGGTCGCCTCCAAAACACTGAATGGTAATATACAGATAGATCTAAATTTCCCCGATCGGGTGGTTGGGGAAATTTAAAAAAAAAACTGCTCAGATATTCAATTTTGGTAGGCAATGAGATTTATAAAAATGAAAACTGAAAAAAGTAATGTAATGTTTTTTAACACAAAGTAGTTCCATTTGGAGTAAAGTCAACACTCGGCTTCAAAATTCATAGGGGAGGATTTTACTTTCGACAGAAAAAATATAATAAAATCACGATCGCCTCATGTGGGAAAAAAAAAAAAAAAAAACAATTACACAAACTCTTTTCCGGGCGAGTTTTGACAATGTTGCTTCTCTGCACTGTTTTGATATGTTGATATCGTCTTGAGCTGTGGCTTTTCGTTTGAAAACTGTAGGTATGGCAGTCGGTTTTAGAACCCATTTGTAATGAACTTTCAAGCCTAAAGATTCCTGTATAGCAGGCACCTCCTCAAAACTGTCTGCAGTGAAATGATCACTACAGAATACAGAAGATGGTGTTGGTTGCCATTTGTCCCTTGTTCTCTGTACTTGCTTTGCCCATTTTTTAAGAAGATCTGGATCTTTTGGGAATGAGAACAGGCTTATACCTTCACTGGAGCAATTAGAACACCCAGCTGCCACGCAACGTTTCAGCGTTTCTTTGCTGATATAGAAGCTAAACAGCTTGTTTACATTGACAGCACACAGATCAGCCGAGAGGAAACTCTCTTCATGACATCATATCCGGAAACAAGGCGAGTCTCCGGATATCGCATTACTGCAACACGGTGCTAAATTTGAATTCACTTAAAAATATTTTTCCACTTATGTAGTGTTCAAAGTCAACAGAACCAACTACGTGGACGACTGAAGATAAATTCATACTGAATATTGATCCATAGTTCTTACATCGTGTCACAGACACTTTAAACATTGATGTGATAATTCAAACCTATTCCTGTTGCCAGTTTGATCTCCTCCAAGGAGAACTCCTCTCCCTCATTAAACATCAGCAGCACAAGTGTTTGGAAAAGTGACACCTGCAGCTCTTTCTTGCCCTTAAATGAGGAAAAAGAAACATTCACATTAAACTTTTATCCACCCAGTGAGTAAAGCACACGGAATCACTAAGAGAAGAGCTAAAAACCTCTTTAAATTCAGCTTTCAAGACGCAGTGGCCTAATGTTGATTGCCACTGCAGCTTCCTGCCGCTGTGTTTGCCCAGGTAGAAAGTCTTGAAGATCTCCTGCAGCCGGACCATCTGGACGAACAAAACAAGGATGTTACATGGCAACACACAGTATTTTTATCACACAGAAGGTAATAAAAAATGGCACCACCTAATACTTTCAATATTTGATCAGTCCTAACCTCAGGAGGCAGGTGCACTTCCATTGGCACATATGTTGGCCAGTAGCCCATAGTAAGGATGTTCACAGTCAGCTCGATGTTTCCGGGAATGTTTTGGCACTGCATATACTACAGAAATTTATAGACATAACACAAAATACACATCATGAATTAAGGGAAAAACACAATGTAGATACTGGACACAGATAAAGCAAATGAAAGCATTGGTATAGGAAAACAGCTTATTCCACTAAAGTTTGAAGAAGATTATGGAATGGGTTTATGGTTCAGAATGGTTCAGAGTCTGAATGGAGGACAGGCCACACCTGAATGTCAAGAGGACCAAGTATATGTTACATAATGTGAGATATAAACTGTCAGATAACTCTTACAGCTAGCAGTGGTGACCAGCTACAGCAGGTCAAGGACTTAAATGTGTGGGTTCACGAATGGAGAGCACTAAAAAGGCATTATCAAGAAAGGCATTAGCCTGAAGGGCCCTTAACAACCTCAAAAGTATATGGACCTAAAAATTATCAAATTATATGGTTGCCCAATGACTCAAACTGTCTGACCACTGTCTCAGATATCCAGAGTTACCAGTGTCAACAACTGTCCGATGGGAGCCCACACAGAAGGAGATTCCCTGGGCAGACTAGCAATACCATGGTTGACATCCTAAAGCAAGCCTATACAATTAGCGGCCTGCGGGCCACATGCGGCCCAGAACCAACTTCCGAGTGGCCCAGGCCCAGGCCACACCAAGAAAATATAAATTTAAGAAAAAAATATGAAGGAATGACGGTCTGCAAGTGCACACACAAACGTGTGTGACCGTCATCTGCGCGGCGTTCAGAAGTGCCCTGCCTGCATGACTGTTCTAGTCGGCAGGCAGTCTCGCTAGCGTCACTGTCTTGAGAGAAGCATGAGCTTATTAAAGTACTTTAGATGTGAAAAAAGCAGAAGAGGTATGTAAGCAATGGAGGCATTTATCATGGTTTTAACCCACTGATAAGGGGAACAATAATGAAGAGTCACTTAGCAAACAGGTGTAGTTAGGCTTCATGCAGGCTTCATATGCAGGGAAAGGCAAGAGTGACTGATGAATTGCTGAGGATTTACTATACCAGCCACTACAATATTAACTAATAATTTATGTTCATTATTATGTACCTGGCAAGTTAAGATGACCGAAATTCACAAAGTTAATGACTTTAATTCATCAGCAGCCTTCAGACAAACTAAACGTGCCAATATCTGGATTTCAAAATAAGGGAGATTTTTCCTACTGTCTGGGTGGTGAGGAGAGTTCTAAAAAACTACAAATATATAGAAATATTTTAACAGAAATAACTACATCTTTGGTCATTTAAGTTAATTTATTTCATTAATATTTCTTTCTTTGAAATCAAAGTTAAATTATTGTTATGTTTTCTGGCTCTGCAAAATTATGGTCAAAAGTGTAAATTGTATAAGGAAAAAAAGTCAAAATTTTACCACAGTCTGTTTCAAATTCATTAAAAAAACCCATCAATTTTATTTAAAAAAAAAATAGACAAAAATTAGCCATAAAATAATCCACAAATTTATAATAAAGTCTCAAATGTACAAGACAAGTCAATTTTACAAGAGGAAATTACAAATTTGAGGAAAATTGTTTCAAATTTAGATAAATTTACAGAGAAAAGTAGAAAACTATAAGAAAATTGTTATAAATTTAGGAGAAAAACCTCAAACTTTCAAGACTGAAGTCATTACTCAAATTTAAGTGGGTGCTCTTTGCATCCTTAACTCTACTAGAAATTTTTGGTGGACTGATATGTGTGTGCAATGGAATGTATAATTATAAAAAGAGGTTCCTACTCACACATGTGGTGACTTAAAACAAAACAAACCACAAGAGTGGATGTACAATGTTTGCTAATGTTATCAATCTTTTCTTGGGGGGTTTGTACACTGAAGTGTTTGATGGTTCATTTTTTTATTCAGCTAAATGCACTTTGTAATGTGCCAAGGTCAGTTATGACCAGGATGTAGTATATTTTATTTCAAAAGGGAAACAAATGTTAATGCTACTAACAGTGCACATTGAGTTTTTATGCACTTTGAGATATGCCCGAGTAAGATGTGACCAAAATTTTAAAATTTTATTCACAGAATTTTACTTTTCCCCCCGCATTCTATTTATTTAATTGTTGTTCAAGAGGAAAAATATTTCTACTACTTCAAGTTCTGCTCAACCCCAGCACTATTATTGTGTTTTTATGCACTTTTGATGTGCCTTTATCATGTGCCAAGTGCACATTTAAAACAAAGACAATGAATAAAAAGTGCATATTTTTCGTCATATTGATCTGTGTTGGTATGAAATTTGTCATATTCAACAGATCACTGATCATGTGTGACCCAGTTACATGTCTTGATTTCAAATTGTGGCTCAACTGATTTTGTAATTGAATAGCCCTGTCCTAAAGGAAGATGGTGGGGTGGGCAACATCAGTGAACTTAGGACCCTGTTGTTGGCCTAGAAAGAGTGGAGAGTACAGGTGGGACCTAGTCTTTCTTTTGAAAGTCACAATATTGGACAAAGGATGTTGAAGATGGAGCTGCCAGGCAGGAGGAAACGAGGAAGACCACAGAGAAGATTCATGGATGTAGTGAAGGATGATATGGAGAGGGTTGGTGTAACAGAGGAAGATGCAAAGGGATAGGGTGAGATGAAGGCAGACGAGCTGCTGTGGCGACCCCTAAAGGGAGCAGCCAAAAGAGGAAGTAAGTTTCAAGTCATTCTACATAAAGTCCAAGTCTTATACTTTGGGTTTTAAGCCACAAGCAAGTCATTATGTGCTTTTCCACATATACAAGGCCAATTTAATAAAACTACTGTACTAATATATTGAGTTTACACAAAATATTTTTTAACTTGTAGCTATTTATTTAAACCATTTTGTAAAAGCAAGTCTGAATAAACCTAATTTTAAAATAAGATCAAGTAGTACTGGCATTGCAAGTACACAATTACAGAGCACTATTAACCAGTAACACATTTATATTTTTTTTTGCATGTTTCTGTTATTTTTCACATAAAAATAAGTCGGTCTTTTGGCTTTGCCAGACCACAGCCTTCTTCCTCTCACCAACAGCCAGAGTCTCCTGCAGCGGAATGCTCAAAGGCTGGTGAGCTCCTCCTTATCTTGTGGATCCAATTCAGGAAAATGAGTGGATGTTAAACTATGGACTCACAGTACAGGACCATGTCTAATACCAGCATGCTGGTGTCTGTCTATGGTGCCAGTTGTGGTAGGAACACTTCAGTTCCACCATTCATTCATCGAGACAGAATCTGCCCTGTCCTTGGCACTCACCCTTGTTTCCTGAGAGCTGGCATAGGCACTTACATGCACAAAAACATTGGTTCTGGATTTAACTAATTTCTGACAGACATATTGTTCATGACATTCCAATGTCTAGAGATGTGCCAAAGCAATTCCTAAGAACTTAGATGTAAAAATATTTTTTCTGCTGGTATATGTGGTTTGTGACAACTTCACACTTAGATGTGTTAAATACAAACCACAGGTTTGATTGTTAAGGGGAGGGGTGTTACAGCCCACGGCCTTTTGCCTCTTCCTTGTGACAAAGTTACTGATCTTTGTTTGTTTCTTTCCCTCCTAATGTCACCCAGTTGGGCAGTTCTCTCAGGCTTGGTGTGTGTCTCTCTCTCTCTGTGAAACAACTGTCTCCTGCCTCTTCCAGTCCGACTGAATCCTGTGCCTGATTGGACTGGTGTGCTCAACCCTCCACCAATCAAGCCTTGCCTCCAATCAGGCACCCCAGATAAATACCAGTTGAGCAATTAATCAGGACAGCTGTGCTTTCATGTGAACAGTCTGCTAGCCATGTCTGTGGGCATTTTTGTAATACTTGGCTCTGTCTACTTGGTCTTAAACTGGTGTCTTTGTTAATGAACCAAAAGACACTGTGTGTGCTCTAAGTTGTTTAGTTTATTTTTTATTTTTAGGAAAGCACAATTGGGCATTGAGGACTTGAGCTTTATCACTTTCACTTATTATTGTACATACTGGAAATAGTGTGCGGGCAGACTGTTTTTTCTTTATGAAATTCGTGTTTCACAGTTTGATTGATTTGTAACCATACTGAGCCATTTAATAGTTCTCCCAGTTAGCTTAGCAGCTATCGTGTTTGTTTACGTCTCTGCCATTCCAAATGCCACTGCATGGGCTGTAATAGACCTGTGTAATGGACAGGTAGTGTGCAAAGTCTTTACACGAGCTCATTCACATTCATTTGAGTCCATGCAATGTTACTAGGAGTGAGTCAAGGTCTATTATGAGAATAAGTAACACACTAGCAACTGGAAGCTAACTAAGCTAATATCAATAACAGTGATGGTAACATTGATAACCGAGGGATTCTGCATCGGCAAAGTAATATTAAAAGAAGTCAGGTAACAACTGGGAGTCGATCATATGTTTCAATGAGTTTCACAGGTCTATTATAGCCCATGCAGTGGTATTTGGAATGGCAGAGACAAGGGCGGCAGTGGCTCAGGAGGTACAGCAGGTCATCCAATAACCGGAGGGTCGGCAGTTCGAATCCTGCTCTCCCCAGTTATCCTGCCGTTGTGTCCCTTGGCAAGACACTTCACCCACCTTGCCTCCAGTGTCCATGACACTGGGTATGAATGTGTATAAATGTTCGGTAGTGGTCGGAGAGGCCGTTGGCGCGGATTGGCAGCCATGTTTCCATCAGTCTGCCTCAGGGCAACTGTGGCTACAGCAGTAGCTTATCAATGTCTGGAGTGAATGAATAATGGACTCACTGTAAGCACTTGGATGATGTCACTTGACATGTAAAGCACCATATAAATCTAATCCATTATTATTATTATTATTATTATTATTATTATTATTATTATTATAAACAAACACGATAGCTGCTAACTGCTAAGCTAACTGGGGGAACTATTAAACGGCTCAGTATGGTTACAAATACAATCAAAATGTGAAACACAAACTTTATTCAAAAAAAATCTGCCCGGTGCCGGCACACTATTTCCAGCATGTACAATGATAAGTGAAAGTGATAAAATTGATTTTGTGACGAGAAAGCACCAGGGAATGGGAAAATAAATGGAAGTGGAACTGGAACTGCGGGAGGACTGGAATGTGGAAGCATGTTGCTCTACACTGTACAAGAGCTCCATTGTATTTTGGTTTGGTTAGCCAGAGTAGGCAAGTTGGTTTCTTCGTTGTATCCCTACCTGGCTCAGACAGGAAGCTATGGGAATCCAAACTCAAGAGTAGGGATGGGCGTATCGATACTCAAGTATTGATATTTCGATAGCAGCTGGTCGATACATTTTTAAATATCACGATACCACCTTATTAATACAAAACATGCAATTTCTTTTCACTTCTGAGCGTTTTAGGCATTAAATTTATGTGTGAAAACTGGTGAAAAAACAGCCCAGGCATGTTTCAGAGATAGTCTGCCATATCACATGATTATGGCAGCCTATCAGATGTCAGAGCTGAAGACTCACTGCGTGCTGGCAGCTTCCAGTCAAGCAGTCACCGACTCCAGTGCAGAGCAGAGTGAGCTCAGCAGTGTAGTGGGCGGCAGAAGTATTACTTTTGAAATGTTCCACCATTCATCCAAATTCTATGGTGACAACAAGCAGCACAATTTTGAAAAACAAACAAAATAAGCACTACTTAAGTTTGTAAAATAGTAGTGTAAAAATAAAATAAATAAAAATTAAAAAAAACATTGCATTGTGAAAAAAATTACACATGACTGTATGCTGCTTGGTATTACCATAGAATCTGGATGAATGGAGAAACATGTCAGAAGTAAAAAATACTTGAATCCAGTTGACTTGACTGAGCTTTCATACAGCACATTTACTCGCCTGGATGACTGAGGATCATCACCAAATTAAGAAATTGAATTAATTTTGCATTCATTTTAAGTCTTAATTACTTTTATTATAATTGAATTATATTTCATTTTATTTTTATTTACTTTGCTCATTGTTCTCTTTTATTATCATTTTATAAGCATTTCTTTCAAGCATTTATGTTCATGATTTTTAGTCATATTTCATATTGCCCTTGCAATAAAGTTGTTAATGAAACTGCAATCATGTGATTTTCCTTCAAGGGGCATAAAATTTCGGCATCGGTATCGAAGAAAAACTCCCATAAATTAATGGTATCGTATCAAAAGGAAAAATGCTGGTATCGCCCATCCCTAGCTGAGAGTCTTTTGGTTATGATTATTTCTTTGAGTAGTACCACTTGGGCCTTTGTTCTCCAGCCATTTTATGAACCTGACTTTGATTGTTACCTTCTTCTTTAACTCATTAAATATTTATAATTTAGCTTTGAAAACAATTCCATCTGGTTAGTTTGCCATTTCCCTTTCCACCAAGACAGAGGGGGTCTTACAACAGGCATTTCCATTCAGTGTTATAAGGAAGAACTACAGGGGCTCTGTGGTTGGCTCAGCTCGCCATGTATAAAAACACTAAAGTTGCTCACTAAGCTAACATTAGCTTACCAACTAGGTTTTTAATTATTGCTCTTTGTGCAGTTTCAAATGACATGTTTTACATCCTGCCGTGCTTTTTTTTTTGTTGATGACTTCATACTTTTTTTATAGGTGAAGGAAATTATCTTCTATATCATTTAGGTGTAGAACTGCTGATAAATGGCATGAAAAGGTAGTTTGGGGGATGAAAATAACTGTCGTACTTAAAAAAAAAAAATATAGTGTGGCACATACTGTATGTTGGGTACTGTGGTATACATTACTCATATATATTTATATTACTTTGGGCTGCACGGTGGCGCAGTGGTTAGCACTGCGGCAGCACAGTTTACCCTTGGCCGGGGGATTGTGGGGATCGTGGGATCGTGGGTTCGATCCCAGCCCCCGACCAACAGTGATCTGTGTGGAGTTTGCATGTTCTCCCCGTGTTGCGTGGGTTTACTCCGGGATTTCTCCGGTTTCCTCCCACATGCCAAAAACATGCATGTTAGGTTAATTGGCTGTTCTAAATTGTCCCTAGATATTTGTTTCCTATAGGCCCTTAGAATAGAGGGTTAGTATTAATGAAAGCGCTATGAGTGGTCTTTGTGACTAGAAAAGCGCTATATAAGTGCAGGTTAGTTAGTTAGTCATATATTCCATACCTGCATACGTTAGAGCATGTGGAAATGTGTGGGGCAACATATGCAAAGGAATTTCACACCTCTGAAAGGACAAAGGAATCTCACTGCTGTGTGAAGACCAATGACTTCACAGGACGCCATGGCAACAGACTTGACACCTTCACCCCCTTAGGCGAGAAGAGGTTTTCCCATCACCTCCCAAGAGGGAGGAGTTAACAGGACTAATGGGGATTTAGATAACAGGGGATTTCAGCTTGTGTTTTGCATGTCTTGGATGTGTGCCTGTATTTAACCAGCGAGCTGGGCAGAATTCTTCCTCTTTGCCTTCTGCCAAGCTCTGCACCATGATGAGACAAGATAGAAGAGTTGTTCATTAAAGACTCTGCTTTTGTGATACAAAACCGCCTCGTTATTTCCAGCTCTTCTACAGGTACATATTTTCCAGCTTTTTTACAGCTGCTGCGCGCAGGGGTGGACCAGCACCTGTCATCATGGATCCTGGACTACCTCACGAACCGGCCTCAGTTTGTGAGAACCCGGGACTGTGTTTCCGACACGATCATCAGTAGCACGGGGGCCCCCCAGGGAACGGTGCTGGCTCCCTTCCTGTTCACTCTTTATACTGCGGACTTCTCACACAACACAACACATTGCCATCTACAGAAGTTCTCTGATGACTCTGCGATCGTTGGTCTCATCTCCAGCGGAGATGAAGCTGAGTACAGAGGGCTTATCCAGGACTTTGTGGACTGGTGCCATCGGAACTGCCTCCAGATCAACGCGAGGAAAACTAAGGAGCTGGTGGTGGACTGCCGCAGGCATGGGCAGCCCCTCACAGCACCAGTAAATATACAGGGAACAGACATCGAGATGGTGACATCCTACAAGTACCTGGGTATTCATCTGAACAATAAACTAGACTGGTCACACAATACTGACGCACTCTACAAGAAGGGACAGCGCAGGCTGTTCCTGCTGAGGAGACTCAGGTCTTTTGGTGTACAAGGGGCGCTGCTGAAGTCATTCTATGACACGGTGGTGGCATCAGCCATCACTTTTGGAGTGGTCTGCTGGGGCAGTGGCATTACTGCAGCCGATAGGAAGAGACTGAACAAACTGATTAAGAAAGCTAGCTCTGTCCTGGGGCAACGCCTTGATCCGATGGAGGAGATAGGAGAGAGAAGGACGGTGGCTAAACTGTCATCTCTGCTGGAGTCCGAGTTCCACCCTATGCAGGACATACTGGATGCACTGAGGAGCTCATTTAGCAGCAGACTACATCATCCCAGGTGCACAACCGAGAGGTTTCGTAGGTCCTTCCTACCAACTGCTGTCAGACTGCACAACCTAAGCAGGGCTGCTCGCAGAGATAGCAAAAAGACGTAACAAACTAATAGTTTTTTGAATGCAAAAGATGCAATAGACTTACACAATGGTCCTCTCCGGCATACAACTAGGAACATACCGGTCGCTATGGAGGGTGAGAATATGTATGGGCACATAATCATACCATGTAGGATAACTAAATAGACGGTTATGCTGTTTCATCCCACCTAGCAACAATGCTCTGCACTGTGTGTGTTTATATATTTACATATTTATTCCATCTAGCTACAATGCTCTGCACTGGGTGTGTTTATATTTATATATCTATATATTTATTCCACCTAGCTACAATGCTCAGCACTGTGTTTTTATATATCTACATATTATTCCATCTAGCTACATTGCTCCGCACTGTGTGTGTTTATATACTTGCATATTTATTCCACCTAGCTGCAATGCTCCGTACTGTGGGTGTTTATATATTTACATATTTATTTATTTATTTATTTAGCGAATGCAAAGTCCTTAAGCCAAGCAGTTGCCTCCTGGTTTGCTGTATGGAGGGTGTGTAATCCTCCTTCCAGTCTTTGGAGCGGGCAAGCCTCTATGATGTGTTCCATAGTTTGCTCCTCTCCACATGCGCACAGTGGGCTAGGGCTACTGCCCCATCTGTGAAGGCTGGCCAAGCAGGGGCCATGTCCAGTCCTGAAGCGATTGAGTGTAGACCACTGTCTCCTTGGGAGGTTGGTGCCCGGGACCTGTTGGTTGGGGTTTATCACCAGCTGTTTGTTTGGGACCTCCTTGGTTTCCCATTCCTCTTGCCAAGCTGTCTGGATGGTAAAGTCAGCTGGGGGAGGGTTTTTCCAAATCGGCCGTCTGGATGAAAGTCGGGCAGTGGGTGGGGTGTAGATATCTGCATGGATTGGTAAGTGAGGAAAATCTTTAACTTTTTGGAGCATCCTTTGAGTTAATGCTGCTCGCCGGATGTGTGGAGGGGCTATGTTTGACAGTACAGAGAGCCAGGGGAGTGGTGTTGAGCGGATTGTTCCAGTTATAGTTCTCATGGTTGAGTTGAGCTGGGTGTCTACATGGTGTGTGTAAGATGACCTGGACCAGACAGGGGCACAATATTCTGCTACAGAGTATGAAAGGGCCAGTGCTGAGGTGCGCACATACATACTTATTTATTACTTACATATTTATTCCATCTAGCTACAATGCTCTGCACTGTGTGTTCATATATTCATATATTTATTCCATCCAGCTACAATGCTCTGCACTGTGTGTCTGTGTGTGTGTGTGTGTATATATATATTTTATAGTAATATGTACATATGTATATTAGCTGCTCTTGCTTGCTTGTTTTTTTTCTTGCCTTCTGATTGTTGCTCTGAGTGTTGCTATCCCTGTGCTGTTGCAATCCTGGAATTTCCCCGTTGTGGGACTAATAAAGGCTTATCTTATCTTTCCACAAATGTATTGCTGTATGTTTATTGTGTGCTTCAAGTCTCAAGGGACAAAAGGACTGAGTCTACAGGAGATATGGAGGAGGTGTGAGATTTGGCCTTTGTCTCAGAGAGATGCCCTAGAGGGATTTCCGGACCACCCAAGGATAAGGGACAATGGTGGAAGATCAAAGGGTTACAGCGGGACTGGGATTAAGTACCATGTGACTGTATGTTTGCTAAAACACCGTGTGACTTGAGTTTCGATGTTCCGGAGTATAAGAGTGTGATGTGATATTGATCTGCCTCTTTTCTTGCTTAGAGATTGATAGAGTATGTGTTCTGTTAATAAAGCTGAACCTGAGAAATAAACTCAGCCTCATCCTTGAGCACATCCTCTACAATAGCCATTAATTTTGAGTAATTAGTATTAAAGTCCATGTTGAGTTGCAACATGGACTTTTTTCATCAAATTTGCGCCTTGAGTCTTGACTGAAGTCCGAGTCATGTGAATTGAGTCGCACAGGGTGAAGACTCTGCCAACGTTGATGTAGGACAGCAGAAGGTTTATTATTACTGGAAGAAGCTTTTGGTTTTGTTAAAAAAGCCATGACTGATTGAAGACTTTCTACATCTCTGGAGACTAGCCTCACTTTTAATCAGTGACACAGCATGTTAGCAAGTGCAACCAGCTGTTTCAAAGCATCCCACATTTAACCCATTTTTGATCAATTTGGATGAGTCCAGATTTTTTAAAGAAGCTTTAAAGAAGTTTTTAGTATTTGTTTTAACCTATTTTTCATGAATTTTTTGCTGTATTGATGGCATAATTATCTAGATTTATATTTATGTACTATATTTTAATCTCTAATGAACTCTGAAATCAAGAAGCAGAAAAATTGAGACCTTTTTCCTGTCTGAACTCATACCGGCTCGGACGTCGCCCGGGTTAACAAGGCCAGGGGTTCCTGGCAGCGGAGGGCAAAGGACAGAGCTGCGTGGGGGAATCTGATCAGACCAAAATGAAACTGTCATTGTCGCCCCCAACAGACTGCTATGATGATGCATCAGTCTGTCAAACTCAACTAATGGGGGCATATTTTGTTGTGCAGTAATACGAATGTCTTAACATAAAAGTCAATCATTTATATATAAAACTCCTGATCCCCGGACAGCCTTGCAGATATGACAGTCTCACCTGTTTGAACTGCACCATGATATCTTTAGAAAGCTCCATGTCTTTGAACATTCCCTCTAGTTTGCTGGTGAATGCTGCTCCACATTCTGTGAAAACAGTTTACTGTGAATGTCAATGCCAGGACTCCTTCTTTTGGTCACTGCATTAAAACTGTGCATGCTTGTATTAAATTGTACCGACCGTGTTTCAGCTTTGACAGCATTGATTTTTCAGCATCCACTGAGGCACTTTTTCCAACCAACAACCTCTTGGCCAGATCTTTTTTGTAAAAAGCCTCAAAAACATCCTTTCCTACAATGACAAAATACTTTTACAACCCATGTAGCATAAAGGTAAATTAGCACACGTGTTGGCAAATATTACCATAGATGAATCTAAAGATAATCATGATCTTATCCAGCATCTTCTCCAGTTCTTCATCTGTGGCCTCTTTATTTCCCGCTCTTAGCTTTGAATCCACGTGTTTTGCTGTAAAGAAACATAGATTTACACAATAAGTCACCTCTGTGGATTGTGTTGCAGTCATGAACAGGGATCATAAGCTGTTACTGACCTATGAGTTCTGCAGGTTTATTTGGCCGTTTGTTGATGAAGGTTTCAAAAGCTTCCTTCATGGCATTAACAAATTTCTCATTTTTCATGAAGCACACATCAATGATGTGATCCACCTTATCCTTGAAGTCCAGCAGCTCCTGCACCATTGTTTTGTCCTTTTCCGGATTGATTACGATTGTGCTTCCAAAAGCCTGAGTATTCATTTAGGATTTTATAGTTTATTTCAATACAATCTGAAAATATTCTAAAACAGAACATGTAAAACCTTAATGTGTGTTAATGCATCATACCTTTATGTACTCTATCCAGTGCTGCAGGAGGACCTGAACACCACCACGCACTCGACTAAAGAGCTGGTAGAGCAGAGACAGATCCTGAATTCTGTTCTCATCCAGCAGGTGAGTCAGCCCTGTAACACACAGTCAGAGGTTTGATGACACATCGCGTTGTGTAGACAGGTCAGTTAAATTTCAAGCACACCCTCAAATGTAATTCCTGCTGCCTGCCGCTCTGTATATATATATATATATATATATATATATGTGTGTGTGTGTAGATACAGAGTATTCAACTGATGAGTACCTTTTTGCAGAGTTGCAGTGAGGTGTTCGCCCAGCAGCTGTTTCTCCACCGTAGCAATGAGAGGTTTTCTGAGCGGAGAAAGAAAACAAGCTCAACTCACACATAAATCTCTCTGAGTTAAACAGTCCAACACTAGATAGATATAAGTTTATAGAGTTATACAATACTGACTGTGTACTCTGATCTAGATATGTGATCACTCTGTCAGCTTCTTCCTCCAGGCGTTTGTTGACATGATGAAGATACTCTGGTACCTAAAAACACACAACAAACTTTGACACACTGTCTATCACATTAACAGATTTCTTCTCCAATTCATCCACATACCATCTTGTTTAGAGGCATGTAGCTTGTGATGGCTTATGCAATACATTTTCTTTCAATAAACACTTAATAAGGTAAATGAGGCTTTATACAACTCATGGATAGCAATTTGTACACACATGAAAAGAAATGTTTTAGCATTAACTGAGAAATTAAGAGAAAATGTAATCTCTGTTAAGAGTTAAAACACAAGGTGTCTAGTGGTGAGTTTCATGGCAAACAAAAGCTTAAACAGAATGGTTTGGGCAAAATATCTAACCCTGTGCTTAATGTGTTAACCAGTTTTGATAACTGGTGTTCATTTATTCAAACTGAATAGATTTATGAAAGATTTGGAAACAAGAAAAATGCACAGGTTTCTGTAAAATGGAACAAGGAGGGCCTTTACTTTGTCTATATCTCTTAAGTTTACCGTCATGCTGACTCCTTTAAATACTTTTCCAGAAATCCTTAAACCTATAGTGTACTAGTGCATGCCCGTAGAAAGCAAGTATTCTTGTCTGAAAACAGGTAGGCCAATAAAAACTTTACAGGCCCAAATGTAGGCTGTTTAAAAGTGGTACACAAGGAGGTGGAGCCTATATGTAGGCAATCACACACATTAGACTTTGACACATATAAAAGGGACTGAATGGCACTAAGATTTATTTGATTGTGTGAATAATAATTACAGAATTATTGAAAATGAATGGGACATCCAATATTAGCGACTGTTTAAGAACCCTTGTTTATTTGTTTGTCAGACTTATCTGTGTGATCTTTTATGAGTTATTTTCGTAAGTGTTGTATCTTGCACTTTGGGGAATGGGAGTTGTTCAGTCATCATTATTTTAGTTTATACGTGTAGTTTATAGCCTATCATCAATAAACTCATGCAGAACTATAACAGGACATGTTTACAAATATTTGAGACCCATTGTAGGGCATCCTTTTATATTTTAGCAATATTTTAAGTAGAGAACACCCAACATTATTATACACAGCAGAATGACCCATTTGGCTACAACTGTTGTGCCAGTGTTGCCCATTTGTCGGTAAATAAAAAATGATTTATTTTGTTATTTGGGCGTTCTTGTGTCCTGTTTGGTCATGGTTGTCGTCTAGTCAAAGCGTGCATATGTGTCCACATATGATATGCAATTGATCTGGCTATTCCACTCCACAATCATGGTGGTATTATTATTAACTTTTAATTTTTAGATAGCCGTGCACCAGGAGGAGTGCCATGTTGAACCCGTGGTGCTGCAGAGGACAGTGGTGGGACATGGGTGAAGCAGCAGCTGGGACTCCTGTTAACCGCGCAGGCTGGGCTTGGCTCCATGCGAAAGACTGTGGTAAGGCGATCCAGCTGCTGCTTCCTCCCCCCAGCGTACCCGCACACCTCGTGTTCTCCACATATGCCGAATTATCTTTTAGAGCTACGCAATCACAGCAACATTATAGTATAATTTTTTAAGCATTAAACCTTTAGTATTCTCTTTTTCTGGTCAAATTTGTCACTTTTCACGTCATTGCTTTGTTCACGGAGCACGCTGGTGACTGGTTGTGATGCCCTTTATTATCCAATCAGTACAGGGTCAATCCGAAACCCTGCCCACACTTTTAGAAGTCAGAGCATGAGGAAACGGAGTGGTGGCTAAACTTTTATTGATAAAAATGACATATTTTGACTGAGCAACTCCTTACTCGGGGATGCACACCCTCGTAACCTCAGCAAAGCACTTATAAAACCTGAGGTCAGTCTGACGAATGGTTTGAGAGACATGTGAGGAACAGACAGACACACAGACAGAGATTTGTTGCATTGATAGATAGATATAAAAAAGTTACATTTCAGAGAAACACAGAAAATAAGTTTATAGCCCATAGAAAGGCATCAGTCTCTTAAAAAAAACTTTCTGATTGATAATGAAGGATATAGTCTTGTGAAAAAGTATTTGCCCCTCTCGTGATTTTTTTTTTTATATTTTTGCATATCTGTCACACTTAAATGTTTCAGATCATTAAACAAATTTTTATATTTGACAAAGATAACCTGAGTAAATGCAAATGTAGTTTTTAAATGATGACTTCATTTATTAAGGGGAAAAAAAGCTATCCAAACCTACCTGGCCCTATGTGAAAAAGTAATTGCCCCTAAACCTAATAACTGGTTGTGCCACCCTTGGCAACAACAAGTGTAATCAAGCATTTGCGATACCAATGAGTCTTTTACATCGATGTTGAGGAATTCTGGCCCACTCTTCTTTGCAGAATTGTTTTAATTCAGCCACAGTGGAGAGCTTGAGCTTGAGATTATAAACTGATGGCCAGACACTCTCCTTCAGGATTTTCTGGTAGAGAGCAGAATTCATGGGTCCATCAATTATGGCAAGTCATCCAGGTCCTGAAGCAGCAAAGCAGTCCCAGATAATCACACTACCACCGCCATGTTTGATCGTTAGCATGATTTTTTTTTAATGAAATGCTGTGTTAGTTTTACACCAGATGTAACGGGGGACACACCATCCAAAAAATTGAACTTTTATCTCATCTTGGGGATCATCAAGGTGGTTTTTTTGACAAATGTAAGAGAAGCTTTTGTTCTTTTCGGTCAGCAGTGGTTTTTGCCACGAACTCTCCCATAGATGCCATTTTTGCAAAAAAGTCTCTTTCTTATTGTTGACTCAAGGACCAGTGTCCAAACTGAGGCAAGTGAGGCCTGCAGTTCTTTAGATGTTGTTTTGGTTTTTTTGTTTGTCATCTGTTCTTGAAATTCTTTAGATCGCAACATGACATTGTGCTTTTTAAGATCTTTTATCCTACTTCACTTTGTCAAACAGGTTCTATTTAAGTGATTTCTTGATTCAGCAAGTCTGTAAGTAATCAGTTCTGAGTGTGGCTAGTGGTTAACTCAGCATTCCAAAAAATGTGGTTTGTAGGACCTTGGGGAAGTCAGATTATTTAGCATCTCAGAGGGAGGCAGTGAATAAACATGGGAGAACAATGCCCAGGGAGTTCCTGGATAGCTGGATGGATAGCTGGAAGGAGTCAGGGACATAGGGGGTTGAATGCAGTGTAATGTAAATGTCATGCTGTGTGATGAGAAATTGCCATGAAACGTGTGAAGAGTGATTTGAGTGAAGAGAGGAGAGCTTGTTAAGATCATTCATTCTGTTCTGTGCTTGTGAGATGTGAAGTGTGTAATAAACCGTCTGTCCATTAAATCTGCCTCTTATTTGACACACTCCACAGGTTAATAATTCATGATGCAACACGGGGGAAGGGAGCTTTTTCACATAGGGCCAAGTACATTTGGATAGTCTTTTCCCCTTCATTCACCATTTTTTCCCTTAATAAATCAACATTTAAAACTGCATTTTGTACTCAGATTATCTTTGTCTAATATTAAAATCTGTTTGATCTGAAACACTCAAGTGTGACACATATACAAAATAAGAAATCAGGAAGGAGGAAAATACTTATTTCACAGCATTTTGGGGAAAAATGGAGCTCTAGAGTGAATGCTTTTATTTATTTTAATTAAGAAATTTTTTTTAAGAAGAAATAAAATCTTCACTCGAAACTTTCCACAGTGCTTGTACTCTGATTTACAGAGGCTATGAATGACGGACACAATATTGTTTTGCCCTCTTCTAGTTGATAGGGCATCCACCCCACAACTGGGAGGTTGTGGGTTCAAGCCCTGGCCGGGTCATACTAAGAACCATGTAAAAATGGTACTTCCCACCTTCTAGCTTGGTGCTCAGCATAATAAAATGGGGGAAGCAAAAGTTGTTCGTGGCGGCGCCTTGCATGGCAGCGGCCCCTCTGATTCTAGATGTGATTAACACTGTAGATAGGAGAAACGTAATTTCGTTCTACTGTACGGACTGAATGACAAAGTGGCTTCTTCTGGTTCATCTTAATTGATTAATTATGTCTTGGTAAAACAAAGCATACTGTATGGTAGTCTGTCACTGTGTCTGTGTGTTTGTGTGTTAAGAGCTGTTCAGAGTCCCTCTGAGGGGATAACGTTTGCGTTCTGTAAACCGCGTTTGCGTTCTGTAGACCGCGTTTGCGTACACGACAATATTCAGAGTTGTTTTTGAGCCAATGCAGCTACCGTTCAGCAGCCGCGTTTCGTGCATGCACAGTGAAAATAAGTTTAAACGTTTTAACAGCTGCAATCGAAACACAAAAGAAGAGCTCGGTGGCGGAGTTTTTTGGTTTTTTTTACTTTTAGTAATCTGTTGATTAAATGTCTTACATACTGTATATATTTACCATAAAGTGACTGAAGCAATTTTCCCCAGCCCCAAACCACACCTGTAGCAGCTGCTATCACAAGCTACGAACAAATACAAAGCAAAGAAACAGGCAGGAATATAATTTACTGTTTTGGTGTTCTGGGTGAAAAATTGACAGATGAGCCACTTCACAGTAGAAGTATGCACAACGTTTGTTTCAAGGTCCTGCCATTCCCGAGTTTCCTGGCGCGTGTGCAGTTCATTGCGACCACTGCATTCCTGTACGTGCGGTCACTTTTTGGAGCCTGCGTGCGCTCGGTCAGCGCAAACCCTACGCAGAGAGTTTGCGCACGAATATGTCCACTGCGCTCGCTTGTGTACCGGTGTGTTTTTGCAACTATGAATTGGGCTTTAGTGTGTCTGTCTGTAGACAAACACCGAGGCATCGGCACCCCATGGCGCTTTTATCGCTACAGAATTCAGTAAATGGTGCGAAAATTACATTTTAGTTTCCCAGATTCCAAAGTAATGGTTAAGAGATCACCTTGAAACTACTGACAAACATTCTGTTATCAGCTCGCTCAAATAAGGAGGAAATAAAAAAGAAAGGGTACAACCTGAGTACAAATTCATATAAATCACCTCTCTCTCCTGCATCAACCTCTGCCCCTCTGCAGCGTACAGTCGATTAGTTTCTTCCAAAAAGCGCTGCTCAAAAGAGTCCTGATAAATCTGTCAGAGGAGGAGAGAAAACAGGCTTTCATTTAGACCACTTATCAAGGACAAACTTATGGATGAAACTCCAGTGCAAGAAACAACCACAGAACACAATTTTGTTTTACACAGGAAAATAAATTCCACATGATCCATGTATTTAAAAACAGGCTTAGCATAGCCCTTATTGTCTGGAGTATTATTTGATGGTGTGTTACCTGCAGGTCAGAGAGCATGCTCAGCAGGCTCCTCAGCAGACTGCGGTCGATTGCCTCTCCATTTCGTTCCCTCTCGATGAGTAACAGAATCCCATCGATGGTTTTACTCTGAACCTTCAGATCACTGATGATGTAAAACCTGAACAGCTCCAGGCCCATGTCCCTGTGGAACACATCAGCCTGATTAGCACCCATGCATGATGAAGCTCATAAGATAATGCAAAGCAGTCATTTGACTGATCACTCACCAGATTGATGGCAGCATTGAATTTTGTAAAACGTAGGTGCGATCCAAAAACAAAAATATACTCCTAATCATGATCTGCAAGAGAATGGAAAAGATTAATTGGAAGAGGTCCTAATTACTCTTGGAACTTTATTAGGACTAATAAAAAGCATATGGAAATGCTCATTCTCCAGTCACAGAAGACAATGCAGAACAGATAAAAAAAATAATAAAGATAAGCATTTATTAGTCCCACAATGGGGAAATTACAGAATTGCAGCAGCAAAGGGATTAACTGACTTAAATCTTAAGAGAAGAAATGTATGCTACTTGTTGGGAGCATCAAGTTTATGGATGGGAAGGGCTTGCCTATATGGCAGCACAGCGGTATAGTGGTTAGCACTACCGCCTCACAAAAAGATGGTCTGAGGTCAAACCCAAGCTGAGACATCTGTGTCGAGTTTGCATCTTCTCCTCACTCGGGATACTCCACAGTTTCCTCTGTTATGTTTATTGGAGATTCTAAAGTGGACCTAGGTGTGGATGTGTGTGAATGGCTTCAGGTCAACACTGTAAATATGTTCCTTATGTTCTGCCTGGGGCGGCGCGGTGGCGGAGTGGTTAGCACTGCGGCAGCACAGCAACTCACACTTGGCCGGGGGATCCTGGGTTCGATCCCAGCCCCCGACCAACAGTGATCTGTGTGGAGTTTGCATGTTCTCCGCGTGTCTGCGTGGGTTTACTCCGGGATTTCTCCGGTTTCCTCCCACATGCCAAAAACATGCAAGTTAGGTTAACTGGCATCAAACTGGGGATTCTAAATTGTCCTTAGGTATGACTGTGAGAGTGAATGGTTGTCTGTCTGTCTGTGTTGGCCCTGTGATGGACTGGCGATCTGTCCAGGGTGTACCCTGCCTCTCGCCCAAAAGATGTTGGGATAGGCTCCAACCCCCCCGCGACCCGAAAAGGATTAAGCGGAAGAAGATGAATGAATGAATGTTCTGCCTGGTTAACCAAAGGTGTATATATCAGAGCACACCTTACCTGTTTCTCAGTCTCAGTGGCTTGTTTACAGAGAGATTAATACTTGAGTTCTAATTGGATTAAAAGCCAACAAAGAATATGAAGGTAAAACTGTCTGAATTTTCTGAAATTTCACAGAATTGGAATAAACTAATTAAAATAACCCAATGTCAAGAAAAGCTGTAACATGTGTTGAGTTTAAACTGACTGTTTCTTCTATGCACATTATGTCAAGAAGTCAATACATGGAGAACAAATGATTTAGCTCTTTCCAAAAATAGCAGCCTCTCAACTCACTGCTGAGTTATACTCACGCATTAAAAAAGCAAAATTTCAACAGCATATTGTGTTGGACATGTATGGCAGCTGTATATCATCAAGGAGCTATTAAAGATGCATCACAAAGACAATGTTACAGAAGTCAGTGAGAAACACAAATGCATAGCAGATATTTTAATGCATTGCTTTTTAAAACGTTTTAAAAATCCTTGTTTCTCTATGATTGCCAGCATAGCCATTACAACCACTGTAGCTCGGTGTAACGACAACAGCATTCTAGGAGATCAATATTGGAGAGCTTCTTACCAGATAGTTAAACAGATTCTTATTTTTGCCTCACTGTGCTCAGTGTGTTGCTTTCCCCATCACTGTGCTACCCATCTCATCTCACTGGATCCACCAAATCTTTTTTTTTTTTTTTTTAAACTGTCAGGCAGATCTTGGATTATTAGATGACCAACCTCTGATGCTTTGATTTTTACCATTGCTGGTATTCATCACCGACAGGTCCCCCAACTTTAAATGCGTGCAGTTCAGATGACGACAACAAGCCAGTGATGACAACAGTAAAACATACCATTTGTCTGCAGTGATCTTGCCAGCACTTGTCAATTTTCTTCAGGAACAGCACACTGTCCAGAGCATCCGTAAGAACAAAGTTAAGTCAAAAGCAGACTCTCATTCAGGCACACTAAGGTTGTTCATATTTAATAACAGAAAAAAAAAATTGTGGATTCACGCTGTAAAAGGATATTCTCTGAATTGATCGATCTGTGCCTTGATGTGGTCTTCACACACGGCCCTCAGCTGTTTGTAAAGCTTGGCAGATATCTTATGGGAGCAGAGGTTTTCAACAGCCTGAGGGGGGAACGGACAGTCAGTGTTTAAGATGTGATAACAGCAGGAAATTCACCAAGTGAGCATCCTTTAACAGATCGGCAGCTCTGATCCGATACCTGGTAGAGCTCCTCTAGATTGTACTTGATTGACGTGCTGTTCTGTATGGCCTCCACTGCCTCCTTCAGCTTCTGCCAGGTCTCCTGTGTGTAGTTCTCTGGCAACTTTGGCTTTTCTGTGAACACAACAAAACAAGAGATGCTCTGACAACACTGGGCATTTATGCCGTGTCAAATCTTGCTGACAATGGATTCGAGGCATGGCTGTGTGATATTCACATATATTTGCTTAGCAACTAAAGTCAGTTACAAATGTTGGTACACTGCATTTTCTCTTACATTCAGCTTTAAAGTGTAAATGATCATGAATCATAATTCTTAATCACTTGTGGAAATGTACTTAGCAATAAGTCATTTCTTTCTTTTTCTTCATTTTTTCCCCCACTGGGTTTTGTCAGTGGTCTACTTGTTTTTTGTGCGACAGTCCTAATAAAAACATGACTCTTAGGACACACGTGACATAGTAATATTACCATTATGATAGGGATGTGATTTGGGGTTGGGGACATTATCTGAAAATTTAGCAGGGGGTCAGAGAGACGCAGTCCCCCAGCGGGGTCTGGGACAGAGCCCTGGTGGGGGGGACAAGGGGGGCGAAGCCCCCCGAAACTCCTGGGTTTTTATGATTTCTAAGGACCAGAACTGTGCTTAAATGACATAAAACAAACAGCTGAATGTCACTTATTACTGTATAATATTGACTTATGTTCCAAGAAGACAGCATTCCTAAAATATTCCAACAAGCATTATCCATCACATGTGTGGCATTAAAAATATTTTTTAAATAAAGTCCAAAACATCTTCAGCAGGCAAGATGAAGAAAAGTGAAAAGTGAACTCCTGTGGCAGATAGAAAGGTCTACATTTAACAATGAGAAACTCCAGGTTAGCTGAGCAGTGTCTCCCAACAGTGACAGAGTTCGTGCACCAAGCCTTGTTAATATAAATGCATACTCCCCCACCTCTGGTCTTACCGGAGTCATTAGCTGCTCTGTCTGCCCGGAGAGTGTGCCGTCCGGCCAGCTCGACAGCACCGTCAAGTAATTCATTTCAATTCAGCTTTATTTATAATGCGCCACATCACAACAAAAGCCGTCTCATGGCGCCACACAAGTACTCCACTATGTAGCCATGTTTCCGTGAAAATCATGATATTGCAGTTCATAAGTTTCTTATTGTTGGTGATCCGAAGCCATAGCTCATCCATTCTGTTCGCCACTGACCGTACATTAGTGAGGAAAATGCTGGGTAGAGAAAGCCGGTGCGGTGTTAGCTTTAGCTTAGCTCTTAGCCCTCCGCACTTCCCCTGCCTTTGTTTACGGTTTCTACGCCGCCTGCGAGCACTTCCGGTCGGCCGGGTGGCTTACCTAGTGTCAGGTGTTCTCCAGAGCTCAGGGATGAAACGTAGGTTGCTGATAAAAAGGTCGTTATTTTGTAATCCAATGTCCAAAAGTTCATTTCGGGTGTAGGATGTAAAAGCGAAGCTGTTCTGAATGAACAGACCCGAAATGAGCAGAAATATCGCTGCTAATCCGCAAAATCTGAAGAGACGCTGAGCCTCGCGTTGTGCACGCGCCGCCATCTGGTCTGAAAATTTTGGGAAGATAAAAAAAGCGGAATTCCGCGAATTAGTGGAAAAATCACATCCCTATTATGAATACAATAATTCTGGGCCAATACATCAAAAGATTTGTCTATCTAATTTTTGTTGTCGTTTTGAAAATTGTCCCAATGAAATTTATTATAATAAAACAGTTTCAACATTTCTAATTCTCAAATGCACTGTGAATTTAGCAAAACTGATCGCCCACAGACAAACAGGCAACATCATCGTGACTTTCAAAGTTTGATTTACAAAAAGGGGAAGAGTAATAACAAATAATAATAACGGATTAGATTTATATGGTGCTTTACATGTCAAATAACATCTCAAAGTGCTTACAGTGAGTCCATTATTCATTCACTCCAAACAGACATTGGATAGCGGTAAGCTACCTCTGTAGCGGAAACGTGGCTGCCAATCCGTGCCAACGGCCTTTCTGAACACTACCGAACAATTATACACATTCATACCCAGTGTTATGGACAATGGAGGCAAGGTGGGTAAAGTGTCTTGCCCAGGGACACAATGACAGAACGGCTGGGAAGAGCGGGATTCAAACCGTCAACCCTCTGGTTATTGGACAACCCGCTCTACCTCCTGAGCCACTGCCGCCCTTGGGGTATATTGAGTGGCCAATACAAAACTTAAATAGTGGACCATAATGTGATTATTTCACAGGGATGAAACATATTGTTTGCATATTGGTCTCAGCCTTGTTGATGGCAACTGAAATTATTTCTTTCTGTTTTGTTAAACTAAATTTGATGTTGATTTAATGTTAAAAAAAAAATCGTGGGCGAAGGAGTAAGCAGATTTCGACACAGTCCAGGCTGGGACAGTACAGACCTTGACTTTTTAGGCTGATGTGGATTCAGATTTTTATTTATTTTTAATGGAGAAACATCCAGCACTGACATACTGATTGAAATACTTGTCAGAGTTTGACTGAAAAATGTATGGAATTTTTTTTTGTTTTTTTTAAGATTTAGTATACTTTATTGATCCCCAGAGGGGAAACTGAGGGTCATCCACCACCTGGATGGATGAAGCAGCCACGATACGGCGCTATCCCTTAACCATCCACACACACATTCACACCTAGGGCCACTTTAGAGTCTCCAATTAACCTAACCTGCATGTTTTTGGCATGTGGGAGGAAACCGGAGAAATCCCGGGGTAAACCCACGCATACACGGGGAGAACATGCAAACTCCACACAGATCACTGTTGGTTGGGGGCTGGGATCGAACCCACGATCCCCCGGCCAAGGGTAAACTGTGCTGCCGCAGTGCTAACCACTGCGCCACCGTGCAGCCCAAATGCAGGTCTTTTCCCAAAACTTTTTTTCACAATTAAACATCAAATCTGGAACGTAAAATCACTGCTCAGTTCAGCACGACCAAGGCAGGTGACTATGCCATGCCACCATTTCAAAAATATATTAAGTATGTTTGTCTGTATAAAGTTTTCCATTTTAAAAGTCAGCATTGATATATACACCTATACACTAACATATTAGGGTGATAGTAGTGTTGTAGAAGAGTCGAGACCAGAGTCGACCAAGACCTACATTGTGTTCTTGGTCTCGGTGAACTCTGGTCTCGCCTACAACACTGTAGTCCAAAAATTCCACATCATGACAAACACTGTCAGAGGCCAGAATCACGTTCTAGTTATGCATTTCATAACCAAAGCATTCTTACCAATTCTGATTGTTCAAATAGTTTCATCTAACTTTTTTGCCTGCTTTGTGAATTTTGAATGATAGCCAAAGTGCATTTAGGTAAATAACTGATCATTCCTGTGTTCACAGATGTGTCTCAACATTTTAATCTACTTGTGCAAGTGACACTAACATGACTAGGCAAGAAGAGGCTTAGTTCTGTTTATATTAGCATTTAATCAAAATATAGTTTTGGGGATCAAGAAATTTATATTCTAGCACCCAGTTTATCCAGCAGCCTTTGATTTTGACCATTTTTTATGGATTGTTGCCTAATCATAACAGTTTTAAAACTTTTTGTGACTGTTCTGTTAATTTTAAGAGGAGGACAGTGCCTCTATTAAAATAATTGACCATTACAGTGCTTAAAGATGTCCCTCCCCCATTTCGGCCACATGTTACACCACACTACTAGGGGCTTGTTACCAGTTGACCATTAGTTGTGCATTTCTGTCAGCGTGTTTTAAAAGCTCTGATCACATTATCCAGCGGTGTCTGTGGTACCTCTGAAGTTCTTGATGACTAGTTTCTTGGCAGCCCCGGGTTTGCTGTTGGAGAAGGTGCCGGATCCTGCGGTTTTCGTCAGTCCGTTTGCATGGTGCCCCACACCGCCGGGCAGGAACATGGCTTTGCTTTTGTTGTTGGAGCACGAAGCAGCAGCAGCCTCCTCAGCCATTTTCACATCCAGTCCAATGAAATCCACCGAATCCTCGAACCTCAACTTCTTCTGAATGTGCAGCGGAATGGGCGAGCAGGAGGAGGAAGAGGAGGAGGAGGAATTCAGGGTCTTTGGAGGCGAAGGAGAGATCGTGTCGCTGGTGTCTTCCCTCTCTGAGCCGTTTATTTTCCTCTTCTTCGGGGTGATGTTGCTGCTTTCGGTTTTGACATCAGTAGCCGCGGGTCTAGCCTCCTGGGTTGGCGGTGGTGGGGGATTAGGGGAAGATAAACCTGTTGGAAACATGAAAAAACGGGAATACTAATTCTCAACAGCCAGTCTTCTGATGGGGGGAACTTCAAGGCTCTCAGGGGAACAGCTCCGAACACAGTCCGAGAGCTGGAATGTGTCTAAACACGGAGGGCGGCTGAAACAACTCCTTCTACCCGGTAAAAACAGACAATAAATCATCAAACTGCACAGCTCCACTCGGACCCAGCCTTGTCTCTTTCTTGTTGTTGCTGGCAGCAGAAGAAAGATGGTCGGCTAGTGCTTCCTCTTCTCGCCTCTCTTGCCCAACCCGTAAAAGTCGTTCAGCGGGAGAGATCCCTCGTTGGGTGAAACGACGTTAAAATATATTTACATAAATAATGCAGCTACGGTAAAACTACACTGTATCTGGACGGCAAAGACATCCGTGATCAAACACGAGAAAATACCAGTGAAAGCTGGTCGGTGACCCCACCGGAAGTACTTTGTACAAAAGTACTTTTTGCTCAAGCTGTTTTTTTTAAAAGCGACTCCAGAGCTGAGCGGAGTCCGGCCACAAGATGGCGACCGAGGAACACTTACGAGATACTAATGGTCAGCCGACGAAGATGCTGATTGGTCGGCAAACTAGATGATGGAAAATAAATTAAAAAAAAAAAAGATTTCAACAGTGAATGGGGCCACAAAAGCTAGTTGCCGGTACCAGCACAGGAAGTAATAAGTGAACGTATAAGTGAAAATATCCAGTTCAACTGTCCCTGAACGCTTGTCTCAGGTTATATGATTTTGACACTCCACAATGTACCTTTATAGAGGGTTAGATGGTTAGTTCCTATTACAAACTACTAGGTGAAGTGACTGGTGTGTGGTTATTTATTTATTTTTTACCAATTTGTACAGTATTTCCATTGTTTGTATAATAGCATCACTCTATAAATTCAAGAAATCTCTGTCAGTGTGTGTGTCAGTGTGTCACGGCCAAAGATCGTAGGACCGCTTATGATGTTCATACGAGCTCTGCATGATGTCCTATGATGCTCCTATGTAACAAAGGTAGGCATCACTCACGATCATTAGACTCACTATGACATCATCGAAGCCGCAGGCATCACTCACGAGCCAAACTAAAGCTGAGACACAGAAACAGAAAATAAAACTGAGGGTGAGGACATGAAATAACACAAACTGGGGAGACACAGAAAGCAATAACTATCATCATTCTATATATCACTCTATAAATTCAAGAAATCTCTGTCAGCTTGTGTGTCTGTGTGTCACGATCATAGGACATCCTCCTATGATGTCTGCATGATGTCCTGTGATGATCCTATGACAGGCAACAGAGGGCACTACTTGATGGTCTATACGACATCATAAAGACATCAGTAATGTCCTATGATACCCGCCTTCTTGATGTCTTTATGATGTCATATAGACCATCACTCACGATGCCTGCCTTCATGTCTTTATGATGTCATATAGACCATCACTCACAAAAGAAGAGATAGTCATCACCCAATTAAGAATAGAACGCAGTACTTTAAATCACACCCATTCGAAGCAGTAAATCTGGAAATCTCAGTAAGGCAGAAGACAAATCAATAATTACAAATTATATAGTAGAAAAGTGGCAAGAATATTGGGACTCAGTAGATACAGGAAGACATCTTTGACATTCGTGTCTGTGTGTCACAATCATAGGACATCAACGGACGGCCTATGATGACTGCATGTCCTATGATGATCCTATGATGTCAGGCATCAGAGGACATTATTGATGTCACGAAAGAAGACATACTCATCTGAATAGGACACAGTACTTTAAACCACACCCATTCGAAGCAGTAAATCTGGAAATCTCACTCAGTAATCAATCAATCATCTTTATTTCGGATAGATTAGAAGTACAGATTAAAAGAAACAGAATAATATGACAAAGGGGGAAGAAAACCCAACAAGGTCAAATTAGACAATAACTCCTCTGATTATACAGTTCAACATAAGTTATCCGAAATGGGTGATGGCTGAAGCCGCAGCTTATATTGCCCACCCGATGCTCTGAGTGTTGCTATCCCTGTGCTGTTGCAATCCTGGAATTTCCCCGTTGTGGGACTAATAAAGGCTTATCTTATATTCCATCCAAGAATTCAAAAGAAAAACAAAACAAGAGCGATTACAATTCTGAACATAGCTAAGACAAAATGTGACAAAAAAAACTAAGCTACAACACAACGCAGGCTGGATATGGCAATCCTTATGTGATTTTACATGTCATCTTGCATATATGTTTGGAGTATTTCTTCCTTTAGTTTTTGTTTAAATTGTCCAAGCGTTGTACATGATTTTAATTCAGGTCCAAAATCGTTCCATAATCTGACTCCTTGCACTGAAACACAGTGTTGCTTGGTGGTAGTTCTCACTGAAGGTTTTTGAAATATACATGTTCCTCTGAAATGATATTGTTTCTCCCTTATTTGGAACAACTTTGGGATATTTGCGGGCAGTGATAGATTCTTCACTTTAAACATTATTACTGCAGTTTTAAAGTCAACCAGATCTTTCAACTTGAGAGCTTTTAATTTAAGAAAAAGTGGGTTTGTTGGTTCCCTGTAAGCAGCTTTGTTTGTTATTCTAATAGCTCTCTTCTGAAGCGAGTATGTAGCGAGTAGTAAGACCCCCACGGAGAGCTCCCGAGGGAAACGATTCACCAGGGCAGCCTCACGGACAGAGCGAGGTCCCCCCCCCCCCCCCCCAAGACACACTCCCAACAGCCCCCCACCGGCACAGCAGCGCCGCGGAGGCGGTAAACCCCAGTTGCAGCAGATATGGGAGGAGACTGAAACCAAAACGGCATGTGGACTGATGTTCTATTGTTCTATCTAAGATGCTGGTGGGGGGGGGGGGGGGGGTATGGACCTTGGGGGAGTCAGATTAAGATAAGATAAGCCTTTATTAGTCCCACAATGGGGAAATTCCAGGATTGCAACAGCACAGGGACAGCAACACTCAGAGCAACAATCAGAAGGCAAGAAAAAACAAGAGCAGCTAGTATACATATGTACATATTACTATAAATATATACAGTATATACTGTGTATATAGACACACAGTGCGGAGCATTGTGGTTGGTGGATGTGCAGCAGAAAGTCTAAGATTATTTAGCATCTCAGACAGAGACAGTGAATAAGCATAGGAGAACAATGCCCAGGGAGTTCCTGGCGAGATGGCAGGAAGGCGTCAAGGACATAGGGGGTTGAATGCAGTGTAATGTAAATGTCATGCTGTGTGGTCAGAAGTGCCATGAAACTTGTGAAGAGTGATTGGGGTAAAAGCAGAGACCTTGTGGAAATGATTCATTCTGTTCTGTGCTTGAGAGGTGTGAAGTGTGTAATAAACCGTCTGCCATGAATCTGCCTCTTATTTGACACACTCCACACTGGTCTAAGCGAGTAAGTAAGGCAGAAGACAAATCAATAATTACAAATTATATAGTCGAAAAGTGGCAAGAATATTGGCACTCAATAGATATAGGAAGACAGCTTTATGATATTCAAAAGCATGGAAACTGTGGAATGGGAGTTGCCAGAAACAGGAAAGAAGCGATACTCATCACCCGATTAAGAATAGAACACACTAATTTAAACCAGACGCTACATAAGTGGAGAACAATAGAGTGAGGAGAACTGCTGAACATCAGGAAAGATCCCGTGAAGATGACACAGTTGAGGTTCGAGCAGTACCCGCGATGACGCCATAGAGACAATAGGAATGGCTACCTATGATGTTGGCATGATGTCCTATGATGCCTGCCTTGCTGTCTTTATGATGTCATATAGACCATCATTCATGATGCCTGCCTTCATGTCTTTATGATGTCATATAGACCATCACTCACGAAAGAAGAGATACTCATCACCCGATCAAGAATAGGACACAGCACTTTAAACCACACCCATTCGAAGCAGTATAGACCATCACTCACTAAAGAAGAGATACTCATCACCCGATTACGAATAGGGCACAGTGTGGTGACACTAGACACAGCAGGTGGACATTCTTCTCACACCCAGAAGCAGGAAGAGGGGCAGAACAATGGACCGAAGGGGGTAGCCCCCCAAGGAGTAACTGGACAGACAATGAGGGCAGGGGGGTGAATGTATTGTCATGAATGTTGCAAGTGTTATGTTAATGGGTCACACATTCTCTTTGTACACACACAAGCATAATGCACTAGCACAGCTCTTTATGCATACCATTAAAGCTACATAAGCAGAATGCAGAGACAGTTGAGGGGCTTCCACCAGACAATCGCCCCCAGCGGGCTATGCTGGGGTCCACAGGCTGTATATATGACAGAGGGTCAATAAAGAATCTGCCTCGCCTCCACATCCTTTCCTTACACCCTCCACAACAGCACTTTAAACTACACCCATTCGAAGCAGTAAATCTGGAAATCTAACTTGAGATACTCATCATCCGATTAAGAATAGGACACACTGTGGGGAGACTTGAATAACGAAACCGAATTGCATTTAATTCCAGTTTATTTCAAGTAATCATCCCACTGTCTGCTCTCATTCCTGAGCAGCGAACAAAGAGGATGAACACACCAAAGTTCTCCCTTTTAAACATTCTCACATCAAACCATTTCCCTCGCAGGGGAAATCACACATCTCTACCAAAATCCCTTTATTCACATTCATTAACCTTTTATTTACATAACTCCCCCTTCTCTCCTCTCGAGCCTCAGCGGTCAGGAAGTCTTCTGTCCCCTGTCCTCCGCAGGGGGTCCAGGCTCTGCGGCTCCGCACCGCAGGGGACTGCAGCTCTGTGGCTCTCCTTCATCGTGAGGTTAAATCACATATGCAGTGTCGAACATATACATGTCTAACAACACAGCCATATAACCCCCCCCCCCAAACGATGAAGAACAGACTATTTCCTAAAATTTAATAAAACCTTACTCACTACTGAATAATCAACACCAACATTCAGTCTGTGCGCCGCTTGGGCTTCAGCCGTCTGCCGAATCTGCTGTGAGTTGGCCCCGCCTTGCCTGCGGCGCCTTTCTGCTTCGGCTCTGTTGACTGAGGAAGAGAGTGATTATTTGCCCTTTGCAGGGGCCTGCCTCGTCGAGGCGCCACTGCGACCGGTACAGACACGTCCTTCATGACAAAAGCAGGTTTTAGTCTGTCAATACTGACTGTCTCTTTTCTGTCTCCAAAATCTAGCACAAATTGCTTATCACCTGCCTCCAGCACTCGAAATGGCCCTTCCGTAAGGTGGTTTGAGCGTTGCTTTTAGGGCTTCGCGCCTGACAAAAACGAAGTCGGCATTTTTCAAAGCCTTGGAGACGAAAACTCGTGGAAAAGCGTGATGAACCGGACCCGGGAGCGTGTCTGCTCCCGTGCCACCTAACGGTCCCAGAGCAGAGAGAGGTGGGGGCTCTGGGGGCTCTGGTAAAAACTCGCCTGGCAGCCTCAGAGTTTGTGCGAATACCAGCTCCGCTGGGGAGGCGTCTAAGTCCTCTTTAGGCACAGAACGCAACCCTAATAAAACCCACGGCAGTTTATTTACCTAATCTGCATCCGTGAGCGACGCTCTGAGTGCTGCCTTCAAAGACCTATGAAAACGCTCGCATAAACCATTAGCCTGAGGGTGGTAAGCCGTAGTGCGGTGAATTTTGGCTCCTAAGCCGTTGGCCATCGCTGACCACAGCTCAGAGATGAATTGCGGTCCTCTATCGGACGTAATGTCCGACGGAACCCCGAAGCGCGCCACCCAAGCCGTTAAAAAAACGCGAGCCACCTCCGCGGCCGTGGTCGTCGCAAGTGGGACCACTTCCGGCCAACGTGTGGTGCGGTCCACCATTGTCAAAAGATGCGTGAACCCCTGCGATGCCGGTAGGGGGCCCACAAGGTCGACGTGCACATGGTCGAACCTTCTGGCCGGAATGCGGAACGGTTCTAACGGGGCTCTTGTGTGCTTGTGAATTTTGGCCCGTTGACAGGAAATGCAGGTTTTTGCCCATTCCTTCACGTGCTTGCGCAGGCACGGCCAAACAAACTTTTCCGCCACTACTTTCACCGACGCGCGCACCCCCGGGTGCGCCAGTGAGTGGACCGAGTCAAAAACACGGCGGCGCCACGTGGCCGGAACCACCGGACGCGGGCGCCCCGTCGACATGTCGCAGATCAGGGGGGGCATACCGGTTTGTAAACACTTGCTCTCCAGCTTTAACCCTGTTGGTCCAGACTGGAGCGCGCGCACGTCTGCGTCCGCCCCCTGGTCCGCTGCCATGGCTGCGTAATCTATACCCACGTGCACCGGGGCTGCGCGCGCCACCGTGCCGCTCTCCTGCGGCGCGGTCACGGTGGCCCGTTCTGCCTCTGCGCGTGTTGGAGTCGTGAACGCGCGCGAGAGACAATCTGCTACTACATTGAATTTGCCCGCAACGTGCCTAATGTCAGTGGTAAATTCTGAGATTGCGGCCAGCTGCCTCTGCTGCCTGCCGGACCACGGGTCTGAAATTTTGGCCATGGCGTATGTGAGCGGCTTGTGGTCCACATAAGCGGTGAAGCACCGTCCTTCCAGCCAGAACTGGAAATGACGAATAGCCAAATGCGGCGCCAACAGTTCTCTGTCGAACGCGCTGTATTTTCGTTCAGCCGCGCTTAAAGATTTGCTAAAGAAAGCCAAAGGCTGCCAAACTCCGGCTACCTGTTGCTCAATAACGGCCCCTATGGCTAAATCTGAAGCGTCTGTCGTCAGCGCGATACGTGCTGCAGGGTCTGGGTGGGCCAGGAGCGCAGCGTCAGCCAAGGCTTTTTTAACCTCTGTGAACGCGTGCTCCCGCTCCGGGGACCATTCGACCGCCTGGGTCGGTTTTTGTTTTTTGAGCGCGGCATATAACGGTTGCATGATTTGAGCTGCGTGGGGCAGGAATCGGTTATAAAAATTCACCATCCCCAAGAATTCCTGTAGTGATTTGACCGTTTGTGGACGGGGAAAATCCGCTACCGCGCGTACTTTCTCTGGTAACGGAACCGCTCCCTCCGGGGAGACGCGGTGACCCAAAAAATCGATCCGCTCGATGCCGAACTGGCACTTGGCTGGGTTAACTATTAAGCCGTGCTCTCCCAGCCTCCTAAAAACTGCTGTGAGGTGCGTTTCGTGTTCGTCCTCTGAAGTACTCGCCACCAAAATGTCGTCGAGGTACACAAACACGAAAGGGAGATCGCGTAACATGGCATCCATCATCCGCTGAAATGTTTGCGCCGCCCCTTTGAGACCAAACGGCATGCGTAAAAATTCGAAAAGTCCAAACGGGGTTATTACCGCTGTTTTAGGAATGTCCTCCAGTTGGACTGGGACTTGGTAATAGCCGCGAACCAGATCAATCTTTGAAAAAATGCGCGCCCCCGCCAGGTGCACCGAAAAATCCTGAATGTGCGGGATGGGATAACGATCGTGCGCCGTAGCGTTGTTTAGCCTGCGGTAATCCCCGCACGGTCTCCAGGAGCCATCGGCTTTCGGTACCATGTGCAGCGGCGAAGCCCACGGGCTCTTCGACCTACGAACGATGCCTAGCCTCTCCAGGCTGGCGAACTCCTCGCGCGCAATGGCGAGCTTAACTGCATCCAAGCGCCGAGCTTTTGCAAACACGGGAGGACCAGATGTGGGGATAAAGTGTTTCACCCCGTGCTTCGCGACCGTCGCTGAAAAAGTGGGCACAGTGAGCGCTGGAAATTGGGTGAGGAGTGTGTGAAACTTACCACCTGCTGTAGCGACGTGGGTCTGTACTGGTGGCGGGGACACTCGAGCTGAACAGGGGAGAGAGTAAAAAGAGAGTGCATTTACCAGCCATCTATTAGCAAGATCAACTAACAGATTGTGTGAACACAAAAAATCCGCGCCCAACATGTTGAAACTCACCGCCGCTATTACAAAAGTCCATTCATATGTGCGGCCATGTAAGCACAAAGGCAAGGTCCTTCTCCCGTAGGTGTTGATGTTCGAGCCATTTGCCGCCGTAGCTCCGCTACCGTGGGGTCCAGCCACCCGGTCCGCGTATGTTGGGGTGATGAAGCTCACTTGTGCTCCGGTGTTGATGAGGAACTCTCGTCCGGAGCGCGCATCCGTGATGTAGAGCAGCTTGCTGCGTTCTCCGAGGGTCGAAGCTGCTAGCGACCCCCGGTCTTGCCGTTTCCCGAACTCCTGAAGCTGCAGGGCGGCACACACCTGCGTGCCTTCTCTGCGAACCTCCGATGGTAAAAGCAGAGGTCTTCTCCTCCGCTGTGTCATGTCCGCGCCTCTGCCGCCGGACCATTGGCTCCACCTCGTCGCGGCCGTGCTGCCGCCGTCGTCGGCCAGTCTGGGTCTGCCGCCTCTAGCTCCCCGCTGTCTCGGGTCGCCGCTGTGGTTGCTTGCCCACCGCAGGCGTCCAGGATCCCATCTGCTTCCTGGGCCAGCTCCCGGAACTCCTCCAGGGTGTGACACTTTTTGCCGGCCAGCGTGCTTCTCGCATGCGTCGGGAGGTTGGAGAGGAAAATGAACTGAAAAATGAAATCATCGTTGTCCAACCCTCTCAGCTGTATCATCTCCTCCATCAGGGCGCTCGGCCTGTGTCCTCCTTGGTCTAGCAAAGACAGGATCCTCCTCGCCCTCACTTCGGCCGAGGGGGTGAAAAACTTGATGAGGGTGGATTTCAGCTTGCCGTACCTGTCGGTCGCGGGTGGCTGCTCCACCAAGCTCTGCACGCACCGAGCTGTGCTGTTGTCCAGTTTAGCGATGACATGGTGGAACTTAGTGTCATCCACCGTTACTCCTGCGAGCGCGAACTGCGACTCTGCTTGCAGAAACCACGACCGTGGGTTATCCTGCCAGAAATCAGGCAGCTTAACGGCCACTGCGCTCGCCAGCTCTGAGCGCTGTGAGTCCGGGACCCTGAGACCTTCTTTGTTCATTCTCAACGTCGTCAGTCACCAATGTGGGGAGACTTGAATAACGAAACCGAATTGCATTTAATTCCAGTTTATTTCAAGTAATCATCCCACTGTCTGCTCTCATTCCTGAGCAGCGAACAAAGAGGATGAACACACCAAAGTTCTCCCTTTTAAACATTCTCACATCAAACCATTTCCCTCGCAGGGGAAATCACACATCTCTACCAAAATCCCTTTATTCACATTCATTAACCTTTTATTTACATAACTCCCCCTTCTCTCCTCTCGAGCCTCAGCGGTCAGGAAGTCTTCTGTCCCCTGTCCTCCGCAGGGGGTCCAGGCTCTGCGGCTCCGCACCGCAGGGGACTGCAGCTCTGTGGCTCTCCTTCATCGTGAGGTTAAATCACATATGCAGTGTCCAACATATACATGTCTAACAACACAGCCATACACACTACTTTAAACCACACCCATTCGAAGCAGTACATCATGTCATATTAACCTCGCCAGCCCACGTGACAAACGCACAATGCATTCTGGGCGGGGTAGGAACAGCGATCGTAAACGGACTGCACTCACACAGCGCCTCGGCATTTCTTGTGAATGAATGGAAAAAAAAATCACAAAATGGACCGTGAAGGAAAATTTAAAGGGGCCATACTCCTCCAAATTGAATGGGACTGCAAAGGCACACTATTTGGCGAAGCTTGAAGGGGTTAATGGACTAGATCCCTATCAACATACAGTATCACATGGAGTTCGGATGTAAACATTCTGCCAAACTTCGACCATGCCTTCATTTATAATTATATGACTGTAAGCATAAGTCCATACACGCATGAAGTTTTTAGTAACTTTAGGTCTTTGAAGCAAGAAAAAGTGCAGTTCACAGACGGATGGGTGCATGACTTGTAGATGTACAAGGTAGACTTGAAGACAGTTGTGCTCACAAAGGTGTTTTTTTTAAATTTCTTGTCTTGATTACAAGTATTTATTTACTAAATAAAATAAGTGCATGCCATAAATTGAATTATGCACCCAATATACATGTGAAAGTGTGCTTATAATATTTTATAATCAACCCCTCCTTTCCTGAAGTTGGTGCAACCCCTGATGCACTTGTGTCCTGCACCTGTTGTGAAAAAGGCTGTGTGGAAATAAAATCCCATATAAGCACCGCAACAACATCCTGCAGGCCTGTGCAGACAAGGATTTTTACCTGGAACAATCTGATGGGAAACTAGAACTCAAGCAGTCCCAAGTACTACAAGCAGGTACAAATGCAAATCTTCGTGACAGGCTCACATTTCTGTGACTTTGTTGTGTGGACCACAAAAAGTTGTGTTGTTGTACGCGTCACACCAGATTCTGACCTGTGGGAGCAAACACTTTTACCAGTGGCCCAGAACTTTTTTATAAAGTTTTCTTACCTGAGCTTGTTGCCCGTCACTTCACTGACTCTGACCCCACAACACAAGAGGAAAGCTGCAGCTGATAAACCCACCCAGAAGCCCAAAAGATGACGTCTAACTGCATTGCAGCCAGGTCCCACACACAATCCCAGAAGACAGGCACATAACACAGCAGAAGTGTGGTGGACTTGCAGGCAGCCAGAAGAGCTGGATGACATGGTTGCCTGTGATAACTAAAACTGTGAAATTCAGTGGTTCCATTTAGGATGTGTGGGACTCTGAAGCACCAACCCCACAGCAGCCGTGGTTTTGCAACGTGCACATTAGAGTAGTGCTGTAACATGGGACAGTTATGCGCTATAACATTGTGTGAACAACGATACATGTTGATCGTGCATGTCAATTTATATTCTTGTATTGTGTTATGGTTACAGTTTTGCATCTTTGAAATAAAGAGCTGGAGTTTGTAAGCCATTGTGTACTTTATTCCAAAAATTGTTACAAAGCAAGCAAGTGTATTTATATAGCACATTTCATACACAAGGGCAACTCAGTGTGATTTACATATATAAAAAGAGGAAAGAAAGCAAAATGTTTGAGCAATAAGAAAAATTGAAGAGGTGCTGCTTTAACTGCTTCAATATTATTGACACAGTTAAAGACATGATGTCAAAATGGCTAAATCACACCAAAAACATGTCATGGCCTACATTCTAAAACTAAAAAGTTCAAAGCAGTCAATAATAACTGTGACCTTATTGCCAAACATTTCAACATACTGATGTGGCATGCTAGCCTGCAAACTATGTCTCTTTGGCCAGTACACCAAAGGGCTGAGGTGTGCATGGAGCACATTTATGGTGTCGCAGAACAGGATGGATGTGGTTTGTCTGCTTATGTCAAAAAGGTGTGCAATATGTTCAAGAGGCAAATTAATCCGCAAACGCATCATAGTTAAAAGGAGAATTTGAAATTGGGAAATTTTTCTGTCTTTGGTAGGCTGGGAAAAAATTGCATCAGCAGAGCCATTAAACTGAAAGATGGAAGCCCAGTGTAGTATTTCACCTTTGAGTCATTATCTTTGAGGAAATTCTCATCCAGGGTCTTTCTGGAGAGCTCTCCCTTTAACTTTCTGTTCTTCTCTTGCAATAGTAAAATTTCTTTAAGCCTAAGGTGACACATGCTGCAGTTCTGTAGTTCTTGCACATTTTCCACTGGAGCATCATCAGCCTGACAGATCTGTGCTGCTTCATCAGATGTCGTCTCCTCCATCTCAGCCAGAGGTGTGGTGTTGTCTGTTGCTGATCAGGACAACAAACAACTGTAGTTAATATATTTTGTAATCAAAAGGAATCCCAAGACACATTTTAGAAAGAAAAACATAGGTAAAAAAAAGACTACCTGAAGGAGCTACATTATCCATCTCAGTCACAGGGCCAGTGATGTTGGGGGTCTGTGCTGGGGGGGTCACTTTCCTGCCCTGCTGATTCTTTTTGTCATAATCTTGTCCATCTGCATAAGCGGTTAAACCTGTCAGGAGTGGCAGCTGGAAGCTCTGCATGGCCAAGGTTTAGAGAAGGTGCCCAGTCAAGACCACAGTCTAGCATTTCATAAGCTGGTCTGCCTCTTAAAGCAAAGGAAACAGTAAGAAAATACTTTGGTGTAGAACAAATTAAACCCGCTCACACAGGTGTGTGAGTGGTAACTTTTTCTAGCTACTTGGATATCAGAGTCTTTAGCTTAGCTTGTGGCGGATGGTATAATAAGGCACGGTGATGTGAAGTTTAAAAGGGTGTTTTATTCATCCGCCATCACGGAACTCACTCCAGCACTGTGTAAGCATGCTGGAGCGAGCCCTCAGGCTCTCGTCAGCAAAACAGGCAATGCGTGTGATCAAAAGCAGTAGTCAGAGAGAGAATGAGCAAGCGATATTCAGTCACTTATATACCCAGCTAGACAATGCATGCATGGCACATTAGCATCACAGTACAGCAGGAAAGCATGGGACATTTACATGAGAGTCACGCATATCAAAAGCAGGATTACTGGCAGGAAGGAGAGGCTGCCTAATGATATCAGTCCATAGATCTCATTGTTCTGCTAATTGCTCCAGCTGAGCGCTCTGCTTGTCCGTAGGCTGTGGGGGACACCCACACTACTCCCCCCCAGAGGGCTCAGCAGGGGGCTGAGGCCTCGATCGTCCGGCTTTGGTAGCGAGCTGCGGGGAAAGCTCTGTGCAGGCGGAGGTGGAGGGAGGGGGGGTGGGGGTAGCAAGTGCCGGCCCGGGACAGCGAAGTTGCCTGGGCCGCGCAAAAATTGCATGTGGATCCACGAAGTTGAGGGGCTGTCCCGTTGAACGTGGCGGAGATCCACAGCGGCTGTGAGAAAAAAAATTTGCCTCTGACTCCTCTCGCGGCTATGAAGAAAAACAGGAGCTGCAGCAGTGTGAGGGACTTGGCGTGTTGGCTTTAGGTGCGCGCACAGCCCTAAAGCCCTCGGGGACAGCTGACGGCTGAATTCCCATTGTGCGCCGTGGCTGAGACCCATACAAAATCCTGTGTGCAGGCTGCGTGTGTGCTTCAGGTGTGTGAGCAGCCCTGAAAGTTCCGATGTGCAGCGGCGGAGGACGATGGCGGTCTGTGGAGCCGTTATTGTCCCCTGCGTGGTGCGCTGTCCTCGTAACCCCCCGGTGTGCGTGCGGGGGTTCGGTGCATGGCAGGTCCACTGTCGAGGCGAGTCAGGGTCAGGGAGCTTGCTGGAGATCAGCGTCGTTGGCGCCGATGGTCATCCCTGTTCAGGCTGTTGCTGTCGATCGCTCGTGCCGGGTCATGGTGCGTTCTGGTCCACGCGCTGCGTTCTCCATCGGCCCTGGAGGTCGCCGTCGTGGAGAGAGGACGAGGTGCGTGCGCGCTCGTGTAGATGCGGAGGACCGGTGAGAGGGAGTAGACGATCTTTGTCCCTCGGCCGGTCCCAGCGTGGATGTCACGATTTCAGGCGAGGGTCGCACCATGACGCTTTCTGCAGCCTTCCCGGTTGTGGATGATCTCCGAGGTGTTCGCCTGGTGTTGGATCTGCGTCGAGGTCTCCCGTTTGGCAGAAGGGAGGGCAGTCCATTTGCGTCAGGCAGCTGCGTTTATTCGTCGTCTGGAGTCACCGCCGGGGGCTGCGTTCGTCGTCGTCAGCGCATTCTTTCTTTCGGGGTCACCAGTGTGGCGGATGGTATAATAAGGCACGGTGAACTGAAGTTTAAAAAGGTGTGTTATTCATCCGCCATCACGGAACTCACTCCAGCACTGTGTAAGCATGCTGGAGCGAGCCCTCAGGCTCTCATCAGCAAAACAGGCAATGTGTGTGATCAAAAGCAGTAGTCAGAGAGAGAATGAGCAAGCGATATTCAGTCACTTATATACCCAGCTAGACAATGCATGCATGGCACATTAGCATCACAGTACAGCAGGAAAGCATGGGACATTTACATGAGAGTCACGCATATCAAAAGCAGGATTACTGGCAGGAAGGAGAGGCTGCCTAATGATATCAGTCCATAGATCTCATTGTTCTGCTAATTGCTCCCGCTGAGCGCTCTGCTTGTCCGTAGGCTATGGGGGACACCCACAAGCTCTGTTTAGCTTAGCACTGCTGACGTAGGGTAAAAGCTATGACCAGGCAAGTCTTAACCACAACACAAGAAAGTTTTAACAACAGACATACACAATAAATTATAACGTACCTTTATGAAAATGCTTTGAGCACACCACCATCGATACAGGTGCGTGTTTGAAAGTTATGTTGGGTCTTCTGACTGCTATAATCCAGGCCAGGCGTCGCTTCTAAGTTACATCCGAAACATGAGCTGTGCTGTTCTTCTTCCAGGTTGGAAAACGATAAAAGCCTGTTCCGTGGTTTACCTTTTCTCCACGGCGGTTGTGAGAATGACTATTACAGTTTAAAACACAGCTGCTTTGTAACGATGTCTCCTACGTTGACGTGATCTCAGCGAACTAACGGTTCCTACCCTACCCAGAATGCACTTGGTCAATTCTACAGACACTATGTAACACTGGCGGAATCAATAGACCATCACTCATGAAAGAAGAGATTGTGGGGTGACCCACCACAATCTACTTGGACAGTCAGAGACTCAGCTTGAGCAGGAAACAGAACAATCACGGGATTGATATGTATGGACTGAGATCAATATGTAAATGTGCCTTACATTCTCTTTTGTCCTATTGTCATACAGCCCTGGAGCAAAGAGAGGAATTCCAGCGCCAGTAATCAAGCAATTGATATGTGTGACTGTTATGTAAATGTGCCATGCATGCTCTCTTGTCGGTATAAATGTGCTCACTCAAAGCTCACTGTATCGCTCTTAGGCAACGCATTCAGTACGCACTCAGAGCTCACTCACAGCGCACAGACAGAGCACTGAGTGAGTCTCGTGATGGAGGAATAAAACACCTTTAACCTTCAGCTTGTCGTGTCCGCCTGCACTTATTTCATTCCTCCACAAGATACTCAATTCAATTCAGTTCAGCTTTATTTATATAGCGCCATATCACAACAAAAGTCAACTCATAGCACTACGAAATGCAGGGAAAACCCCACAATTGCAGAAAGTCACAGCAATCAGATGATCCCCTGTGAGCAAGCACATAGCGACGGTGGACAGGAAAAACTCCAATTTAACAGGAAGAAACCTCTAGCAGAACCAGGCTCAGGGAGGGGCAGTCATCTGCTGCGACTGGCTGGGGGTGAGGGGATAGAGAGGATGAAGAGAACAGACATAAAGAACATGAACGGTGAGAAGCCAAGTACATTATTGGAGGTCACCCGGCAGTCTGAATCTATTAACAGCAAAACAAAAGGGGGGTTAAGAGACACAAGATCCCTCCCTAATCGTAGGCTATATTGAAAAGGAAGGATTTTATGCTGTTCTTAAAAACAGAGATCAAGTCTGACTCCCGGACTCAGAGTGGTAACTGGTTCCACAAAAAGTTACCACAAGAACCAGTTACTCATCACCCAATTAAGAATAGGACACACTACTTTAACCTCTTGCACTCCGGTGTACCGCGGGCAGACACGTCTCTGTATCCTAGAGCGCACGAGGGCGCCCTAGGATGCACACTGAGAGAAAAAAAAAACCCTGCATTTCCGTTCTTCCACTACAGACACAGCCGAGAACAGAAAGCCAAAGGAGTGCTTTGATTGGTTTAGATGTGATTGACCTCTCATTTGACTAATAAGAGCCTTGAATTGGGTTTCTGAAACCTTGAAGAACCAATGACTGAAAACCTAGCAAGAAGGACCCGCCTACCAACGGCTGCGAATACAGCGAGCCAATTGAAGTACAGTAGTTCGAAAGTGTGCCTCCCTTGCAAAATCTGTTTTGTGTAATCCGCTGGGTGACACACACGCGTTCGCCAGTCTTTTTTTCTTACTACTGTTCTTATTTGTTTTGAAAAATTGTTCGCCAAAACCGCAATCATGGAAGCGCAAAACCGCAATAATGGAATTATGGTTTGACCGGGTCACGTGACCAGAACCACAAGTCCGTAACAAGCGGACCAACGTCATGTTCGTCTGACAATGAGGAAGAGAAGTTTGCCAGTGACACTGCTGTTGTGGACAGGTAAGTGTTATAAGCTAAATTGTTCTTTATCCCTGAAACTTGTAATCAAAATGACTTTTGACCGATCGGTAAATTACAACTGTGTGTAGTAGACCGCGGTGCACGAACCGTGTCCAGTCCGTGCGGCGCACAGTCCCCGCTTTCTGTCATGTAGCGATGGGCGATGTCCGTCCTCTGTAGTGGGGGGGGGGGAGTTGTTATCTTCTACATTACAGATATTTTAGTATAATTTTTAGTGCACTGTAGGTTATTTTTTCTTGTAAAAAAAAGCCACACATTTTTTACGTGGCATGCTTCTTTGTGTGTGGGGGCTTGTTTGTTCATTCATTCATAAATGAATGAATAAACAACCCCCCACCACACACACACAGTCCTGAGTGTCACCTTTCATTAGAGCCCAAGATGAAGCTTCTATATTGAATCATTCAAAAGTTACAGACGTTTTTCCAAACTGTGCCATTTGGCACAATTTGGCACAGTTCAAAAATGCCTGGGAACAACCTAAGAAAAAAGCTGTGTAATATATTCATTTTTTGTGGTATTGTTACAAAATTTTGACCTCAGCTGGATAACACTTGGTTCTACATTTCTGTTGCATTTTCCAGCCCGGATCTGACAGCTGTGTGTTATTTGCAAGCATTTGTATCCAAAAAAACACCCAGGCGAAATTTATTTTCTTCAAGTTCAGTATGTTTAGATGACTGTTACTCAGTGGCCAGAGCACTTAGAGAGATTATGACTGTTTCGCCAAAAAATTCAAAGTGTTTTCTTTTAAATGAGACCAACCCCATGAAGATGCTGCAAAGGGTTGAAGAACAGCTTTTGATTTACTTTGGGTATGTTATTTTTTGGCATTTTTAGGGAAATTGACCAGAGTGCAAGGGGTTAAACCACACCCATTCAAAGCAGTAAATCTGGAAATCTCAGTAAGGCAGAAGCCACTCTATAAATTCAAGAAATCTCTGTCAGTGTGTCAGTGTGTGTCTTTGTGTCACCATCATAATATCAGGCAACATATCAGGCAATATCAGAACACAGATGAGAGAGAGGTCATTGAAATTGTTAAATCGTTTAAAAGTAAAACATTTACGGACTGTGATGGTATTGACATGCTCTTAGTCAAAACTATTATTGAATGCTTAATGAAACCACTGACGTATATCTGTAACCTGTCTCTCCAAACAGGTATATTTCCCAATGCAATGAAAATAGCTAAAGTAATTCCGATATACAAGACGGGTGACAGAGGGGAATTCTCAAACTATAGACCAATTTCACTATTGCCGCAATTTTCCAACATACTTGAAAAAATATTCTATGAGAGAATTGATAACTTCATACTGAAGAATAATTTATTGTGTGAGCAGCAATATGGGTTCAGACACAAGAGGACAACTGCATTTGCTCTAATGGAATTTATAGAAAAAACATCAACTGCCATTGAAAATAAAGAGTATTCAGTTGGGGTATTCCTGGATCTTAAAAAAGCATTTGATACAGTGGATCATAATTTATTATTAAAGAAACTACAAAATTGTGGTATTAGAGGGGGAGCACTGTCCTGGTTAAGTAGTTACTTAAAGAATAGATATCAGTATGTATGTGTTGGTAACAAAAACTCACAGTTACTGAAGGTTACTTGTGGAGTCCCACGGGGTTCAGTTTGGGGGCCATTGTTATTCAATATGTATATAAATGATATATGTAAAGTTTCAGAAAAAATGGACTTAATATTGTTTGCCGATGACACTAATCTATTATGCAGTGGAAGCAATTTGGAACAACTTTTGGATACACTCGGAAAGGAATTAGGAAAGCTTAAACTGTGGTTTGATTCAAACAAATTAACGCTCAATTTAAGTAAGACAAAATTTATAGTCTTTAACAACCATCACAACAACTCAGTATCTAAACTCAGTGTAAATGGTGTAGAGATTGAAAGGGTATCCAAAACTAAATTTCTTGGAGTAATAATTGATAATAAACTGTGTTGGAAGTTACATATTAATTATATTAAAGGTAAAATATCCAAATCTATTGCAATACTACACAGAGTGAAATATTTGCTGAATCAACCCACACTATATACCTTGTATCATTCATTAATACTCCCATACATGACATATTGTACTGAAGTATGGGGAAATACATATAAAACAAACATATATCCAGTCTTTATGCTTCAGAAGAGAGCTATTAGAATAATAAACAAAGCAGCTTACAGGGAACCAACAAACCCACTTTTTCTTAAATTAAAAGCTCTCAAGTTGAAAGATCTGGTTGACTTTAACCCTCAAGCGACCAAGCTATTTTACTGACTAAAATGACCAAGTGGGGTCATTTATGCCATTGTGCTCTGTACAGGGATCCTTATTATAAATGGCTGGTTGGAGGTTTATCATACCAAAACTACTCCCTGTATTTAAGACAGGTATTTTATAATGATCTAATGTAAAATGTGTTTGCTAATAATACTTTTATTGCAAGAAAAAACCAAAACGCAGACTGTAAGAACAACATTACATTTATTTAGACAGTCCTTGTCAGTTCACTCTTGGAACATCATCATCATCATCATAGTTATTATCATCATAGTTACAATAATGGGTATCATCATCATCATCATCATCATCATCATAGTTACAACAATAATGGGTATCATCATCATCATCATCATCATAGTTACAACAATAATGGGTATCATCATCATCCTGGTAACAGTGATAGGTATCATCATCATCATCATCATCATCATAGTCATCATAGTCATCATATCATCATCACGATGATGATGATGCCTATTGTTGTGGTTGCGATGATGATCATGATACCTATTATGGCATTTTGCGTAATGGCGGTTTTCTTGTGGACGGTGATCCGGATCACCACCAAAATCTAATCATCTGTAGGATACCCCATTTCTAACAATCTGTGAAAATTTCATGAAAATCCGTCCATAACTTTTTGAGTTATCTTGCTAACAAACAGACAAACAAACAGACAAATCCAGACAAACAGACACATGTAAATCTTGCTATCCTAGGTCTGTTAGCCATGGTTCACTGCAATACAATATAAAGTACTGATTAGAAGTGGAACATTTGAATAAAATTTATAAAACCAATGTTTAAAAACCAGTGCTTCTCTTCGGGGTCATAAATGACCCCCAAGAGTTTGCGATGTCTACGCCACACCAATTGGTTGATCCCTGCAAAAAACTATGAAAGTGTGTAGGATTAGTAGACTGACAAATTCATGCTAGGAAAGAAAATTTGGATAAAAAATAAAGAGACGGCACATTAAATTATATGGCTGGGGTCGTAAATGACCACACTCGGTCGCTTGAGGGTTAAAACTGCAGTAATAATGTTTAAAGTGAAGAATCTATCACTGCCCGCAAATATCCAAAAGTTGTTCCAAATAAGGGAGAAACAATATCATTTCAGAGGAACATGTATATTTCAAAAACCTTCAGTGAGAACTACCACCAAGCAACACTGTGTTTCAGTGCAAGAAGTCAGATTATGGAACGATTTTGGACCTGAATTAAAATCATGTACAACACTTGGACAGTTTAAACAAAAACTAAAGGAAGAAATACTCCAAACATATATACAAGATGACATGTAAAATCACATAAGGATTGTCATATCCAGCCTGCGTTGTGTTGTAGCTTAGTTTTTTGTCACATTTTGTCTTAGCTTCGTTCTGAATTGTAATCGCTCTTGTTTTGTTTTTTCTTTTGAATTCTTGGATGGAACATGTGTGGGCAATATAAGCTGCGGCTTCAGCCATCACCCATTTCGGATAACTTATGTTGAACTGTATAATCAGAGGAGTTATTGTCTAATTTGACCTTGTTGGATTTTCTTTCCCCCTTTGTTATATTATTCAGTTTCTTTTAACCTGTGGCGGTTCGGTTAACCCCCACAACAGATAAGGACACTCAGCTCTCTTGTCTCTGTTTTTCCCGCTGCACTACTGAGATGCAATGTGCCATTCATGTATTTGTGATGCAAACATGCATGTATTGTGATGTAATGCGCCATTCTCGTATAGTGTTCATGCGTCTTGTCCTTACTGTGCTTCTTCTGAGCATCTTACATATGTAGATGTGCTTTGAAGTAAATCCCCACAAACAGACTGGTCAAACACAGCGCTCGGCTAGAGCAAATAACAGAATAGGAAATGTGTATTAATGTCTACAGGCAGACTCGTTTCGTCTGGCTCACCTCTGTAATGTTAATGTTGCCTTTCATGCAAATGTCTCATGCCTGTCCTGTTATCTGTTTGATCAGACCAACTGCTGTGAATGCTTTGATGTATTGTTGTAGTTGGGTGTATATATACTGCATTGTAACCATGCTCTCACTCTCTCTCAATCTGACTTCAACCTCTGCTGCAGGACACAGACTTTGTGTCCCTCCTTCTCTGAGAGCCGTGGGCTCGCTCCCGGCGCTCATGTACGGCGCCGGGAGCGGAGCTTGTGACGGCGGTATGATAATAAAACTTCCTTAAAACCTCCAACTACGCCGCCTTATTTCATGCCGCCGCACTGGTGACCCCTTGAAGACGCACACGTTTTGTGCGACGCAGCCTTCTGATTTGGACGGCCACGCTGGCGAACCGACGCTAAAAAAAACGAGCGGCCAGCGAAAGCAGCAACCTTCTGCGCTGGACAGCTGCACTGGTGACCCGTTCTTCAGGATGAGATCTGCACGTCTGAGATCTGCTCATCCACGCTGGACCGGCCGCGCTCGCAGCTCCTTCACACGAGAGCGCAGGCAACTCGTCCCTTCTCCACGACGGCGTCCTCCATGGCCGGCGGAGAACGCAACGCATGGACCTGAACGCACCATGCCCAAGCCTGAGGAACAAAGATCGTCTATTCCCGCTCACCGCTCCAACGCATCTGCACGAGCCTGAGGGAAAAAAGATCGTCTATTTCCTCTCACCGCTCCAACGCACCATGGCCAATCATGCAGCCACAGCTCAACCTGGATTTTTATCGGCGCCGTCTGCGCCGATCTCCACCAAGTTTCTGCACCCTGACTCGCCACTCCAGCGGCCCACCCACGCACGGAACCCCCGCGCACGCACCGGGGAGTTACGAGGACGGCGCATCACGCACGGGACAAGTAACGGCTCCAGAGACCGCCATCATCCTCCGCCGCTGCTCACAGAACCTTCAGGGCTGCTTGTTCACCTGAAGCAAGCACGCAGCTCGCCACTGGATTTTTTTTAATGGTCTCAGCCACGGCACAAAGGGATTTCAGCCGTCAGCTGTTCCCGGGGGGTTTTGGGGTTGCTCCTGCACCTAAAGCCAACACGCCAGTCCCTCTGCTTTTGTTTATTTTTTTCTTACAGCCGCTCCTGCTTTTCTTCATGGCCACGAGAGGAGTCAGAGACTAATTTTTCTTCTTGTGATCTCCGCACGCGCAACGGGACAGCCCCTCGACGTCGCGGAGCAGCAAGCAATTTTTGCGCGGCTCGGGACGATTTTACAGCCCCTGCCGGCACTTACTACCCCTCCCCTCCCTCCCCCTCCGCCTGCAGCGAGCTTCTCCCACAGCTCGCTCACACAGATGGATTATCGAGGTCTCGGCCCCCTGCCGCGCCCTCTGGGGGGGAGCGTGTGGCGGTTCGGTTAACCCCCACAACAGATAAGGACACTCAGCTCTCTTGTCTCTGTTTTTCCCGCTGCACTACTGAGATGCAATGTGCCATTCATGTATTTGTGATGCAAACATGCATGTATTGTGATGTAATGCGCCATTCTCGTATAGTGTTCATGCGTCTTGTCCTTACTGTGCTTCTTCTGAGCATTTTACATATGTAGATGTGCTTTGATGTAAATCCCCACAAACAGACTGGTCAAACACAGCGCTCGGCTAGAGCAAATAACAGAATAGGAAATGTGTATTAATGTCTACAGGCAGACTCGTTTCGTCTGGCTCACCTCTGTAATGTTAATGTTGCCTTTCATGCAAATGTCTCATGCCTGTCCTGTTATCTGTTTGATCAGACCAACTGCTGTGAATGCTTTGATGTATTGTTGTAGTTGGGTGTATATATACTGCATTGTAACCATGCTCTCACTCTCTCTCAATCTGACTTCAACCTCTGCTGCAGGACACAGACTTTGTGCCCCTCCTTCTCTGAGAGCCGTGGGCTCGCTCCCGGCGCTCATGTACGGCGCCGGGAGCGGAGCTTGTGACGGCGGTATGATAATAAAACTTCCTTAAAACCTCCAACTACGCCGCCTTATTTCATGCCGCCGCAAACCTGTACTTTTAATCTATCCGAAATAAAGATTCATTCATTCATTCATTCATTCATTCAACATAGGACTCGCAATACCATCATATAGACAATAGCCCTCAGGGAGGCGATATAGGTCAATTAAATCGCACTCCACTAGATTTATTAACAGTTTCATTCCAAAAGCCATTCACTTTTTAAATCACCAATACATATCATAGTCACTAGTACATTATATCTGGCAGGGAAAGAAATTTTTATCTTTATTCTTAAATGTGTCTTTCGAATACATTCTGTTAACTTGACACAAAGATGACTGCACTTTTTTTTCCCCACTTTTCAAGCTCTTTTTAATGCTGATATGTTATGTTCTGTGTGTTTTGCCATGGTTGTTGTTGATGTGTATGGATTGAGTGTTGTTTGTAGTTTTTTTTTATGTGGGAGGGGGCAAGTGCAGTTTTGTTGTGTTTTTTTATGCAATGACAATAAAGGCTCTATCTATCTATCTATCTATCTATCTATCTATCTATCTATCTATCTATCTATCTATCTATCTATCTATCTATCTATCTATCTAATAGCACTGGCTACAAGACCATGGGATTGTCTATGATGTTCCAATGACGTCACCATAGGATTGCCTACGATGTTCCTATGACGTCTACATGATGTCTGAATGCCATCATATAGACAGAATAGTAGACAGTCGTCTCTGATGTCTACATAATGTCTACATTGTGGTACACACATATGTAGTTTCATAGACTCCATTTGTATATTAATGTTGCTTCACGTCTGAGAATGAACAATAGGTCTGAGTCTCCTGGGGATTAACAGGAGGATGCGAAATGTGTTCTGTGTTATGCAAAGAGATGGCCTTGAGGGATTTCCTGACCACCAGTGGTGTGGGGGTGAAGGGGACAAGACCGGGAAGAAGATGTATTGTGTCTTTGCATTAAAATGACAATGTAACTGTGGCTTTGATGTCCTGGTATAAATAGGACAGATGTGGGGTGATGCTTCCTCTTTTCTGTTTGAGAGGATGTTGGAGATACGTGAATGTTAATAAACCTGAATTGAGAAATAAACTCAGCCTCATCTTTTCACGCTCTCCACAACATGATCCCAGAGATGCATCATAGGACCCCCTATGATGTGCTACGATGTGTACATGATGCCCGATGATGTTCCTATGATGTGTAGATGATGCCTATACAATGTCATAGAGCCCATTGCTCACAGTCATAGGACTCACTATGACATGACTGTGTTAGACAAGACCCACCACATGATACAAGGAAGAAGTGTGACTTTGGACACTACCGGGAGGACTAGAAGGCATCGAAGAGAAGAAGAAGAAGATTGGGTCGTACTTCCTCGTTTGTATGGGCTCGTAACAATGCGAAGAAAACATGAACTGGCCAAAATGGATGGCAGTTTGAGGATGTAGGGAATGACTGCAAGGTTGTCACTGAGTTCAACTAGGGTGGGAGGCACTATCACCCGGTTAAGCTAACAAAAGCAATTGAGAAAGAAATTGGGAGAGTTAAGTTTGCAAAGTTCTTGAAGAATAACCGGCTGTTAATTCATGCCACAAGTAAACAACAGCAACAGAAAATACTAACAATACTAACACTAACCCCTCTCCATCCCCCTCATGGATCGTCACCTTATCGTGGTGGGGGGGTTTGCGTGCCCTAGTGATCCCAGGAGCTATGTTGTCCGGGGCAATTTGCCTCTGATAGGGTCTCCCAAGACAAACTGGTCGTGGGTGAAGGGCCAGACTAAGAACGATCCAACAGACTCTCATGATAAATTGTATATCAAGGATTCAGTGTACCCCGCCCGGTATGGGGTTACCGGGGCCCCACCCTGGAGCCAGGCCTGGGGGAGGGGCTCGAAGTCTAGCGTCTTGTGGCCGGGTTTCCACCCATGGGACCCGGCCGGGCTCAGCCCGAAGGAGTTACATGGGTCCGCCCTCCAGTGGGCTCACCACCTGCAGGAGAGATCATGGGGGTCCGGTGCTATGTGGATTAGGTGGCGGTCAAAGGCAGAGACCTTGGCGGACTGATCCCAAGCTTTCTAAACTGGCTTTTGGTACGTGGAATGTCACCTCTCTGGTGGGGAAAGAGCCTGAGCTGGTGTACGAGGTTGAGAGATACCGGCTAGATATAGTCGGCCTCACCTCAACACACAGCTCCGGTTCCGGAACCAGTCTTCTGGAGAGGGGCTGGAGCTTGGCCTTTTCTGGAGTTGCCCCGGGCAAGAGGCGACGAGCAGGGGTGGGTATTCTTGTATCGTCCCACCTTGCTGCCTCTATATTGGAGTTTTCCCCGGTGGACGAAAGGGTTGCTTCCCTGCGCCTTTGGGTTGGGAAACGGGTCCTGACCATCATTTGTGCCTATGCACCAAATGATGTTTCAGAGTACCCACCCTTTTTGGAGTCTGTGACTGGGGTGCTGGAGGGTGCTCCTCTTGGAGACTCCATTGTCCTACTGGGGGACTTCAATGCGCACGTGGGCAACGACAGTGAAACCTGGAGGGGGGTGATTGGGAGGAACGGCCTGCCCGATCTGAACCCGAGTGGTGTTCAGTTATTGGACTTCTGTGCTAACCACAGTCTGTCCATAACGAACACCATGTTCAAGCATAAGGGTGTCCATATGCGCACCTGGCACCAGGACACCCTAGGTCGCAGGTCGATGATCGATTTTGTTATCGTATCATCAGACCTGCGACCGTATGTCTTGGACCGTATGTCTTGGACACCTGAGTAAAGAGAGGTGCAGAGCTGTCAACTGATCACCACCTGGTGGTGAGTTGGATCCGATGGCAGGGGAGGAAGCCATTCAGACCTGGTAGACCCAAACGTATAGTGAGGGTGTGCTGGGAGCGTCTGGCTGAGGCCCCTGTCCGGGAGGTCTTCAACTCCCACCTCCGGAAGAACTTCAACCACATTCCGAGGGAGTCTGGAGACATGGAGTCTGAATGGGCCATGTTCTCCACCTCTGTTGTTGAAGCGGCGGCCCAGAGCTGCGGCCGCAAGGTGGTCGGTGCATCTCGTGGTGGCAACCCCCGAACCAAGTGGTGGACACCAGTGGTGAGGGGGGCCATTAAGCTGAAGAAGGAGTCCTATCAAGCTTGGTTGGCTTGTGGGACTCCCGAAGCAGCTGAGGTGTACCGGCAGGCCAAGCGGAGTGCAGCTTGGGTGGTTGCTGAAGCAAAAACCCGGGTACGGGAGGAGTTCGGTGAGGCCATGGAACAAGACTTTCGGTCGGCCTCAAAGAAATTCTGGCAAACTGTCCGGCGGCTCAGGAGGGGAAAGCAGCTCCCGGTCCACACTGTGTATGGTGCGGATGGGACACTGCTGACTTTGACTGGGGATATCGTCGGGCGGTGGAAGGAATACTTCGAGGATCTCCTCAATCCCACTGATATGCCTTCCACAGAGGAAGCAGGGTTTGGGGACGAGGGGGATGACTCGCCTATCACAGGGGCTGAGGTCGCCAAGGTGGTTAAAAATCTCCTTGGTGGCCGGGCCCCGGGGGTGGACGAGATTCGCCCTGAGTACCTCAAGGCCCTGGATGTTGTTGGGTTGTCATGGTTGACACACCTCTGGAGGTCGGGGGCAGTGCCTTTGGCATGGCAAACCGGGGTGGTGGTTCCTCTCTTCAAAAAAGGGGACCGGAGGGTGTACTCCAACTTTGGAGGGATCACACTCCTCAGCCTCCCTGGGAAGGTCTATGCCAAGGTACTGGAGAGGAGAGTCCGGCCGTTGGTCGAACCTCGGATTCAGGAGGAGCAATGTGGTTTTCGTCCTGGCCGTGGCACATCGGACCAGCTCTTTACCCTCTTGAGAATTCTTGAGGGTTCGTGGGAGATTGCCCAACCAGTTTACATGTGTTTTGTGGACTTGGAGAAGGCATTTGACCGTGTCCCTCGTGGATTTTTGTGTGGGGTGCTTCGGGAGTATGGGGTATCGGGCTTGTTGTTACGAGCTATTCGGTCTCTGTACGACCGTTGTGAGAGTTTGGTTCGTATTGCCAACACTCGGTCGGAGTCATTCCCAGTGAGAGTTGGACTCCGCCAGGGCTGCCCTTTGTCACCGATCCTGTTCATAATTTTTATGGACAGGATTTCTAGGCACCGCCAGGGAATGGAGGGTATCATGCTTGGTGACCACAGGATCTCATCTCTGTTGTTTGCAGATGATGTTGTCCTGTTGGCTTCATCCAGCAATGACCTACAGCTTTTGCTGGGACGGTTTGCCGCTGAGTGTGAAGCGGCTGGGATGAGAATCAGCACCTCCAAGTCCGAGTCCATGGTCCTCAGCCGGAAAAAGGTGGATTGTCCTCTCTGGGTTGGGGACAGGCTCCTGCCCCAAGTGGAGGAGTTTAAGTATCTTGGGGTCTTGTTCACGAGTGAGGGGAAAATGGAGCGAGAGATCGACAGACAGATTGGAGCAGCATCTGCAGTGATGCGGACGTTGTACCGGTCTGTTGTGGTGAAGAGGGAGCTTAGTTCTAAGACAAAGCTGTCGATTTACCAGTCAATCTACGTCCCTACTCTCACCTATGGTCACGAGCTTTGGGTAATGACCGAAAGAGTGAGATCGCGGATACAAGCGGCTGAAATAAGCTTTCTCCGTAGGATTGCTGGACTCACCCTCAGAGATAGGGTGAGGAGCTCAGTCATTCGGGAGAGGCTCAGAGTAGAACCGCTGCTCCTCCACATTGAAAGGAGTCAGTTGAGGTGGTATGGGCATCTGATTAGGATGCCTTCTGGACGCCTCCCACTTGAGGTGTTTCAGGCACATCCCACTGGGAGGAGACCCCGGGGCAGACCCAGGACTCGGTGGAGAGACTATGTCTCCCAGCTGGTCTGGGAACGCGTTGGTATCCCCTCTGAAGAGCTGGAGCAGGTGGCTGGGGAGAGGGAAGTCTGGGCTTCTCTGCTTGAACTGCTGCCTCTGCGACCCGGACCTCTGGAAAAGCGGTAGAAGATGGATGGATGGATGGATGGACATATCTAAACAGAGAACAAATGAAGGTGCATGTTCCTGGTGCTACAGCTAACTTGAGGGGAGTTATATCAGGTGTCCCTTTGTGCATGTCTATGGAAGAAGTGAAAAACGAGATCCAAGGAGGAAAGGCGAAGGATGTGAAAAGGCTACAGAGTAAAAAAGAAGGTTTGCTGAAGGACACACAGTCTGTCATGGTTCAGTTTGAGGAAACACTCCCTAAATCAGTCCCAATACAAAACATGTATTTCAGTGTCAGAGAATACGTCCCAAAGCCACTCAGGTGCTACAAATGTCAAAGGATGGGTCACACTGCTCAGCAATGTAGGGGAAAGCTAAGATGTGCTAGATGTGGAGGGGAGCATGAATATGGTAAATGTGACCAGGACGCCAAAGTAAAGCGTTGCAACTGCGGGGGTGAGCACAATGCTGCATATGGAGGATGTGTTGTGCAGAGGGAAGCTAGACAAGTCCAGGAAATCAGAATAACTAAGAAAATCTCGTATGCGGAAGCTCTAAAGACAGTTGGAGAGGCAGAAATAGTCAGAAACACAGCAGGCCTTCCTCAAAGAAGTTCAGTTCAAATGGAAGCCCAGCAATCAACGGTTCCTACGCAAGCACAGGATCATGCAGCTGCAAGGAATGTTTGTGTTCACAAATGCAAAATGGATGATGACACATTGATAGTTAAGAGGACAAACTTTATAGCTTTTATCTGCCACACCATGAATGTTGCTGCACAGCTACAGAAGAAAAGTGACAGAATCAAAACCATTGTGGAAGCAGCAGAAAGCTTCCTAGATGTGAAAGATATCACAGCTGACCAGATTCATGCTTTATTGAAAGCTGAAACTGAGGAGACCGCATATGCTGAAAGACCTTAATTATGGTACTACACATACTACAGTGAATTGTGAGGAGTCTTATAGCAAATGGACAAGAACTCAAGAAGTACCTTTACGAACTAGAAGTTGTTCCACAGGTAGTGTGTGTACAGGAGGCATGGCTTCAACCTCACTGAGATTTTATTATTCCAGGATACAGTTCAATCAGACAGGATAGAATTAACTCTGTAAATGGAAGAGGATGTGCCACTTTCATTAAAGATGGCCTGGCATATAGGGTGATTCCCTCCCCTGAGGATATAGAGTGTAATATTATTGAAATATGTAGGCCAAATGGACAAGGAAATATTAAGCTGATTAATTATTACAACTCATGTAGGAAGTTAACAGCAGATATTTTCAGTGTTATGGCAGGGGAAGGGCATATGAAAGAGGTATGGTGTGGAGACTTTAATGCCCACAATAGCTTGTGGGGAAGCACACATACAGATAACAATGGAAATGTTGTGGAAGATGATGTTAGATGAAAGATCGTTAATTTGTCTAAACAGTGGTGAAGGTACCAGGGTGGATGTGCATAGGGGCACATCATCATGTATTGACCTGACTCTGGTATCTGATTCTTTAGTGAGCACCTGTGAATGGATGGTTATGAACAGGACAACTATGGGAAGTGATCACTTCCCAATACTTACAGTCATTAAAAGTGAACTATGTATACAAGAGGGAAGATGTTTTACAAGATGATGTTTTGACAAGGCAGATTGGGGAAAATTTAGGCAATACTGTGTTCAGTTGTGTCATTTGGTAACATTAGAAGGTGGCATAGAAGAGTGTTCAAGTCAGATAACCAATCATATTCTGAATGCTGCAATAGCAAGTATACCTAAGAAAACAACACAGGTAGGAAGAAGGTTGTACCCTGATGGAATGACAAATGTGTAGGAGTCAAGAATTGACAAGACTGGGTGTCTTTCCAGTATTTTCTTTAATTCTCTCGCATCCTACGTCCTCTCTCTCAGTCAGAGTAAAAAGAGACAGAACGCAGTCACTCACATCCATTTATACACACCTCCAATACTACATCACATACAAAGTCACACACTTCAGTTACATTCTCCCATTTGCATTATAAAACTCCAGAGTCCTTCTGTTCTCCTGTCTGACCCCAGATGGTCAGACGCGAGGGATCCTCTCCTTTCTCTCGAGCCGTAGGTGGTCCAGATGTATTGTCCTCTTGAGGTGTGATGTCAATACACATTGCCAGCCTAAAGTCTCTCTAGGCTGAATTCAAGCGTGCATCCATGTGAGTCACATACATTTACAATTATGGACGCCACATCACTCCCCCTCCCACGCGAAAGACTGGACATACACCTACAGCGTCACCCCCCCCCCCCCGCAGAATCTTACAGCACAATCCAACAGTCTGATCAAAACCCACATCACTCTGCCTGTCATCTAGGTTTCAATCTTCTCCCGAATCTGCTGTACGAAGGTCTCACAGCCTGTGCCGGGCCGTCCTGCTGTGAATCTGTGGAATGAGGGGGAGAAGGGTTAGTTGCCCCTTGCGGGGGGTCCAGGGGCCGCCCCCTGGGAGGCCTGCCGCGTCGAGGCGCGCCCGCCAGCCGTACAGACTCGTTATGCAACACAAAAGCAGGTTTTAATCTATCAATACTGATCGTCTCCCTCCTGCCCCCCAAATCTAGCACAAAATATTTCTCCCCGGTCTCCAGCACTCGAAATGGACCGTCGTAAGGTGGGCGGAGGCTGTGATGCTGAGCGTCATGTCTGACAAAAACAAACTCTGCTTTTTGTAAAGCTTTGGGCACGAACACACGCAGAAAAGTGTGATGAGCGGGGCCCGGGAGCATTTCCGCTCCCGTGTTACTCAGAGGTCCCCGGACCGGGGGGGGGGGGGGGGCCCTGGTGCCGTATGGTCTGGCAAGAACTCGCCGGGCAGCCTGAGAGGTTGCGCTAAAACCAACTCTGCTGGTGAGGCATCTAGGTCCTCTTTGGGTGCCGAACGCAACCCTAATAAAACCCATGGTAGTTTGTTTACCCAATCTGTGTCCGTTAGCGACGCTCTGAGGGCTGCCTTCAAAGACCTGTGAAAACGCTCGCATAAACCGTTGGCCTGGGGATGATAAGCGGTAGTGCGGTGTACTGCCGCTCCTAAGCCGCTGGCCACTGCTGACCACAGTTCCGACGCAAATTGAGGTCCCCTATCGGACGTAATATCTGACGGAACCCCAAAACGCGCTACCCAGGCTGTTAAAAAGGCGCGAGCCACCTCTGCCGCTGTGGTCGATGTTAACGGGACCACTTCCGGCCAACGTGTGGTCCGGTCCACCATCGTCAAGAGATGTGTGAACCCTTGAGATGGCGGTAGGGGGCCCACGAGGTCCACGTGCACATGATCGAATCTCCTAGCCGGAATGTGAAACGGTTCCAAGGGTGCTTTGGTGTGCCTGTGGATTTTGGCCCGCTGGCAAGCCATGCAGGCTTTAGCCCACTCCTTCACATGCTTGCGCAGGCTCGGCCAAACAAACTTCTCTGCTACCATTTTCACCGAAGCGCGTACTCCCGGATGCGCTAGGGAGTGCACGACGTCAAAAACGCGACGGCACCACGTGGCCGGTACCACCGGTCGCGGTCGCCCGGTGGAGACATCGCAGATTAGAGGGGGTGAACCAGCTTGTAAAGTTTTTCGCTCCAGCCTTAACCCTGTTGGTCCAGACAGGAGTGCGCGCACGTCCGCATCTTCGCTCTGCTCCGGCGCCATGGCTGCATAATCTATTCCCACGTGGACCGGAGCCGCGTGCGCGTCCGCGCTGTTACCGCGCTCTGGGTAAGCGGCTGCGCACCCCTGCTCCGCGCGGACGGGTGCTGTTACCACGCGTGACAGACAGTCTGCCACTACATTGAGTTTACCGGTCACATGCTGAATATTGGTGGTAAATTCCGAAATTGCGGCCAGCTGTCTCTGCTGCCGTCCTGACCACGGTTCTGAAGTTTTGGACATCGCAAAAGTGAGCGGTTTGTGGTCGACAAACGCGGTGAAACGCCGCCCTTCCAGCCAGAACTGGAAATGGCGAATGGCTAAGTGGAGCGCCAGGAGTTCCCTGTCAAATGCACTGTATTTCCGCTCGGGCTCGCGCAAGGACCTGCTGAAAAAAGCGAGAGGTTGCCAAACTCCGGCGACCTGCTGCTCTACCATGGCCCCTATCGCTACCTCTGACGTGTCTGTGGTTAGCGCTATGCGAGCTGCCGGGTCTGGGTGCGCCAGCAGTGCTGCGTCCGCGAGTGCTTTTTTTACCGCTGTGAACGTGCGCTCCCGCTCCGGGGACCATTCGATCACATTGGCAGGCTTCTGTTTTTTAAGCGCGGTGTATAGCGGTTGCATGAGTTGCGCTGCGCGGGGTATGAAACGGTTATAAAAATTCACCATCCCCCAAAATTCCTGCAACGCTTTCACTGTCTGTGGCTGGGGAAACTCAGCCACCGCGCACACTTTTGCCGGCAGAGGAACTGCTCCCTCTGGTGAGACACGGTGCCCCAGAAAATCAATTTGCGCTGCGCCAAACTGGCACTTGGCCGGGTTGATTATCAACCCGTGTGCTTCCAACTTTTGAAAAACTGTAGTGAGGTGTTTTTCGTGTTCCTCCTCTGAGGCGCTGGCTACTAAAATATCGTCCAAGTAGACAAAAACAAACAGAAGGTCGCACAGCACTGCGTCCATCATCCGTTGAAAGGTTTGCGCAGCGCCTTTAAGGCCAAAAGGCATGCGTAAAAACTCAAAAAGTCCGAATGGGGTTATTACCGCTGTTAGAAAAATACCCGATTCTTTGATTGAAAGGTCCAAGAACAAACCGGAGATTTCTTCAATTTTAAGATGAAACATTTATTTAGAAGTCACATGTAAAGCAAGCAGCGCTGGGTGCAGCGTGACGCAGCTCCCTCTGGAGCTGGTCAGACTGAACCCCGACTTCCGGGTGCAGGTTACAATTATCCCCTCGGGTTGGGCGAGCCAGTACAATGGGATGGGCTTGTACGTGACTATCTGATTGGCTAATCTACCTATGGCGGGAACAGGCCATCCACTGAACACGCCTCTTCATTCTAGAATGTGCTATCAACAGTGTGCGTGGGTGTTGGGTTTGGGTGTGTATCTAATGTGAAAGACCTGACTTAAAAGAGAGAAAAAAGACAGAGAGGGCTCTATACCTTTGTCTCATTCCTGTTATCAATATACCATAACATACTTGTTCATAAGCATGCAAACAGAATTTGTATGAAATATGTGTAGAGCATAATGGGAGATCACCTACAGAATTATTATTCTGGCACTAACTATACATTAACCCTTTCAATCCCCCCTTTGACATGATTTTATCATGTCAACCATGTATGGTGTGAGAGACTCTAGCAATTAACAGATGGTGAATAAGGCAGGTCCCTGCATTGTGTGTCAACCCAAGAGGCTTGCACCATTGGTTCTGCTATCCTTGCCTCCCCCCTTTTGGACACCTTAGCACGGTGCAGCGATGTCTAAGAGGTGAACTGTCACCAGGTCCTGTACCCTCCTCGAGGTCTCCTCATGATCATTGTTCTTTGTCCAGTGGAGTGGACCATGTAGGGGTCATAGGGTCGAATAGAATCGGTCCACAAAACCTTTGTCCACCGGTTAACCCTTGCCAGGGCTCACATCATTCAGCTGCACTCATCACACGGTTGCGACAGAGGTTTGACCTTCCTCTGTGTCTGCTTCCCGTATCTGCAGCTGTGGAGCACAGTTCCATCTTGGTGACACAGGAACGAAACAACTGTGTCCCCGCTCTCAGAGGCACACCTCATCCCATGAGGTCTACAGGACAGTCTGGTGGGTGCAGCAGAGGGTATGTAACATCCAGTCCAGCCAGTGAACAGCTCAGTGATGCTGTCCCAGGGATGCCACCCCCCTGTCGCTGGAAAGAGGTGAACATGCTGGTGTTGGTAAGTCTCGAGCTCCTGGCTCCACCCTGGATGCTGGAGGTGCGGTGGACATGTTCGGGTACCAGTCCATTCTTCTGCTGGGGACTGAAGTCATACAGTCACTCGCCCTACGACCTTTTCTATGTCGCAGGCACACGTCATGATGGTCTGGTGCTCTCCAGCATGCATCTTCCCCATACCCTACACCTTTGATCAAGTGCCAATACAAAGGGCTCAGCTGGGGCAGGACCAATAATGGTCTGAGGGGTTGTCATCACAATGTATGGAGCCTGTACAGTTTTATCCTTATTCACTACATCTGTAGTTATCTATGTGTTGTTGTAAGTTATCTCCCAGTAGCCTTGAGTGTGTGATTGTTGGCTATATGAAATCTGCATGTGGTGATTGTGTTGTGATGTGTGCGTTGGGTGATGGGACCTATATGTTCAGTGGGTAGGTAGTAAACAATATTATTCAACATTAGGAGACATCCTTATTCATGCATTGTTGTATTCAGGCATTCAGAGCTTCTAACCTTCTCCCTTATTCAGATTACCTAACCGTAATTAGCATGATGGAGATAAATAACGCAAGAACCCTATAAGTCTCACACCCCTACATCCGTGTGGTGAGCTATGTATGATTTATGTATTATCATTAGCACACTGTGTTTACAAATAATCTGTGATGGCAGAATGGTCTTCCTCGTCATCATCTTTCGTCTTGGGGTCCTCAGCTCTTCCTCTCGACCCAGCAGTTGGTCTAAGACTTGCTGACGACTCCCACTGTGGAAAATTGTATTTGTTAACGCCCTTCTGGGCTTCTCAATATATGGCCTATAGTGTCGTACTCTGCTCCTTTTATTAGATCTGCATTTGGTTATCCTTTCACCATAACCAATTTGGAATTTGCTTCAAATTTTCCTCACCCCCTCATTTGTTAATGTTAAGATTGGTCATATAGGAGATTTCTGGGCATCTTTGTGCCGCCTTTTGTGCTGTGGTTACCCAGTTGAGAGACAATGCTTATGGTTTTATTTTGGGAGAATATTCTGTTACTGCTTTTCCATGGATGGCTCTATTCTGCACTAGAGATGACAATATGTCCAACATTTTCCAATCCATGTGTTTGGGTCTAACCAGTGGGATGTGTGGAACCCCCCATCGGTTGAAATGCCTCTTATCCTCTTCAATTAGGACAATGGATGCTTCCACACATTTCCTTGTTTATCAGTCTAATTTTATGACCACTCTAGAGGATGGATTTACAAATGATGGTAGTTCACAATTTGGATCAGATCCATTCAATTGCCTATAGTACATTGGGTACAATGCTACTTTTACAGATGTTGATAGGTGTTCTACTGGTAGCTTGTTATTTGCAGAATTTGATCGTTATTTTTCTGACTCAGAGTCCTGTATGTCATTACCCAGAATTCTTACTTTACATGCAATAATTTAATTTTTGCTAATTTTCTGCATACGTGTAGAAGTGAGTCCACTTATCTGTTCTAGTCTTTAAGTATGCAGTTCAGTTTTCAGTGGTGGAGGTGGACGCCTCTCCTGCCAGCAGCAGCCATTGTGGGGTGTGCTCTCTCCTCCTCCTCCTCCTCGCTGTCCTCCCCCCTTGTCCTCTTGGCCTCCTTTTATAAGAGAAACAGATTCATGGGGAGCCTCAGGCTCCCCTTGTGTCAGCCATTCCATAAATAAGTTCAGTTTTTCTCCAAATTTTCTTTTCCCTTCTTATCTAGATTTCCAACATTGAGTCAAGAAAGGAACTGCTTCAAAGTCTTCATTTAATTTTCCTAATTAATACAAGATGGGATAATGAGATTAACTCTTCACCATGCCAACAGATACTATCTGCACTACTGTAATTGAACCTTGCGGACCTTTGTCTTCCAAGAGTTCTGTTCAATAAGGTTTCAATAGTCACAGCTTAACTAGTTTACAAATTTCATTTAAGGAAAACAAAATAACCACCTGTGCATTTTGATATGCTTCAGCATTGATAAATAAGATCAGTTTGTCCAGTTGAATTTAAATAAATGATTAAAAGCTGTGTCACACTTTCAGTCAAGCGAAAGGTGGACGTTTTGCCTAATTAGAATTTGATTCAAATTTTTTCCTTGAATGCCTCATTTTATATATTCCTTGGTAAATTGTGGAGTGAATGTAGTTTACCCTGACCCAGCTTGGCCACCGCCGAATCAGGAAAAAACACATTCCTCATTACTGTCATATTCCTGAAATATGATGTATCATATATCACATATCACACCATTATGTGGTGAGTAACATCAAATGCATACCCTCTGTTGGGGAGGAACATAACTGGGGTGTTAGATTGATTTTAAATAACCGAGTATATAGTAAGGCTATAATCTTCGCTGTGAGTGTTTGCTCATTACTAAATAAATGTTAATATCCACAATTAAGGAAATGCACTGAAAGAATGGACACCTAATGTCTCATTGCTGCTTTAAGTACTTGGAAACATCTAAGATGGTTGCCTGCATTTGTGCCTTCTTCCTGACACTCTTAACCAAAAATTTAATTTATTTATTGTTGGTTTTCTGTTTGTTTGGTTTTTAAAGCTACAGCTGCAAATCTTACGTGGATCTTTATTTTCTTTGGTTACACATGCTCTGCTTTAATTTCTTTTTCCATTTCCATCTCAACATCAGAAATATTTTCTACACTTGCTAAATCCACCGTTCTTCTTCTCTTCCCCCAAGTACTTTTTCCCATCAGAAACACTCACTCAATTCTTTTCCAACCACTATCCATCTGTGTACAAGACTTCACCTTTCCCTGGACTAGCTGATGAAACATCTCACATCTATAATCTCTTTCAGTATTGGAACTTCCTTCTGTTCACTGTCCCGTCGTTCATACTACTGACTACTGTCCACAGCTAATGCTCCATGCAAGATCCTGCACATAAAAGTGATCGGTTTCATTCTGAAAAGTCAGCTTTATAAATAAACCAACATGGCTCCATTCAAAATTCTGTTTTGTGACAACACTCATCTCTTGATTTATACCCTGGCCTTGGATGCCTTTTAATTACTGACCTTTTGAATTTGTTTTGGAATTAAATAATGCCGCTGGGTCTGAACACCTGCCTTTCAAGGAATGTATTACACTAAGACGTCTGCTGATTATTATGAAAACTTAAGTTTAACAGAGTCATCTGTATCTTGGTGTGGTGGAGTCTTCTGTCTTTTTTTCTTCTGAACAGATAACCTCCAGATGAACTAACACTATGCCCACAAAACTATAACAATTTTAGATACAAAAATATAGAGCTTTCATTAGCCTCCAAAAACAATTCTAAATAACATTTAAATCAGGACTTAACCATGTGACACACAAGCCATGCGGGTGTGAACCGCTGGTTTGTTTGTCAAGCTACACTGGTTGTCTTGTGTGTGTCAGAGCTGCAGATCTATGTGCACAGGACATTAGAGCCTTGTTCATGCTCCACCTCCGCTCTGTGCGTGCTCTATGATGATCCCTTGGATAGGGCTGGTGTGCACACAGCTATATGTATGTATATGCTTCATTCTTGAGTCTATTCGGCCGAGTGTTTGCTGTTTTTACCCCAAATTATCTTCTTGTTTCTGTAGTCTACTCTGGTTGTGTTTGTTTTAATTCATCGTCTTCTATAATGCTTTTTACTCATCTCTGGATGATCAAAAACCATAACCCTTGTTACGCTGCCATCCCCCATCTCCATACAAAGTGTAAGGAAATCTGTAATGCTCCGCACTGTGTATTTATATTTATGTGTACATATGTATATTCACTACTCTTATTTTCTTATCTTTTAAACTATTGCTCTGAGTGTTGCTATCCCTGTGCCATTGCAATCCTAGAATTTATCTTATTTTAATGTGGCTTTCATGTAAGCTTACAGCTTTTCTCAAATTTAAACACTTCCCTTCTAACTTTGCAACCTTTCCTCTTAATAGTTATTTTCTCCTAACAAATTTTGGATTTTTTCCTTGTAAATTTGCAAGTTCCTTTTCAGGAATTTGTGACATTTTGTAATATTTGGCAAATTTCCTCAATTGTGCAATTTCCTCCGAACCTTGCAGTTTTACCCTTATACCTTTTTGCATAAATTTTCAACCTTTGTCTTAGGCCGTGATTATAAATCAGCGTTTTTATCATATTTTGCACCTCCATGCTCATACCTTATGTTAAGCTTCTTAGATGGAGAATGGGTGGGCAATATAAGCTGCAGCCTCAGCCATCATGCTTTTTGGATAACTTATGTTGAATTGTGCAATCAGAGGAGTTATTGTTTAATTTGTCCCTGTTGGATTTTTCTTCCTTGATATATTGTTCTATTCCTTTCTTCTAATTTTCCAAAAAAAATAAAAATTCAACCCAACCTTGAATAACCACACCAACCTCTCCTATTATAAGACTTCAAGCCTTAATGGAGCCTTCAAACCTTAGTGGACTAGTAACTTTTCTATCTGTTCCTGTCTTGACCTCTCGTCTTGACCTCTCCCCCCTTGAAACAGAACGGCTTAATATCAAAGCCGGTTCTTTTTCAACATCCTGTAGGGAAGGATACCTGTTGTGTTGCTAATTTTGGGGGACCCCTCGGGGGCCCTTGTGGGTGTTTGAGCTCAGTGGCCAAATTGCTTAACATAGGAAGTATTAGTCCCACGGGGGCCTCTGACTATTCTGACCTCCTGTGGTCATGCAGCTGATACTGATAGGTCAACTTAGATGGGGCATGGGTATGGCTTTTTTGAAGATTGGTCATGTATTGTGTCTGCTCAGTATGTGGTCTCGGCACATCTCTAATATGGAAGGCAACAATACTGTATAGCTAGGTCTCCCTGGTGGTGGGGGGGGGGCTGTTTTCACATCCTGTGAACATTCCTCTGTCCTGCATTTGTTTGACCCATCTGGCAAATTTCTCCCTTCCTTTCTTTTGATCTGTGATTGGGACCTTTGTCAACCATCTAGCCCTTGTCTAGGATAGCGCCAACCCCAGGGAGCCGGGCTTACAGGCTAGAGACATTTCATATAGGTGTTAATCAGTCTCAACTGGTTGATACACACACACACACAGGAATACAGTAAAGATATCAACTGAGTGATGAATCACCCCACATTTCACAAATAGAGAACAACAACCTTAATTTTCAACTAGCCTCAGCGGCTTGATACATATACAGGAGTGCTATACAATATCAGACGTGTGAGGACTCACTCTGCTGGTGTGCTCAATTGTTCCTCTTTTGATCCATTGTTTTGCTTTCTTTGATTGCTGGAGTGGGACAGCGAAGTGGAGGGAGGAGGGAGCACTGCGTGAAGGAGGAGGCAGCTGCTGGGGGAGGGGTCGTCTACAGCCAACACTGTCTCAAATTTAATGGAGAGAAACAAGCTATTAAACAGCGTGTTTTTGTCCTTTTCTGTTATATCGTGTTTATTGATTATTTTGCATTTGTTCTCACCGTTGCAGCATAAGTCTCTTATTCTTACGTTTTTTCTTCCTCCAATCGTTTCTCCATATTTTTTGTCTTGCGTCCTGCACAAAACTTTAACATTTCATCAGTTTTCAATTTTCTTCAAAAACAAATTTCCTTTTCCATATTCTGCCCACTCTCATCTCCACAACAAAAACTCCTATTTATTTCATTCATTCATTTTAGTTTATTGTATTTATTCAATTATTTTGTATTTATAATTTAATTCATTTATATTTTTACTTATCTGCACCAACCTGTAATTTTTCATTTAAATTCTCTCACCTTTATAGTGTCCACCTAGGATTTCCTAGTTTTGTTGAGAAATAAATCTCCTTATTCTCCAGTTTTATTGTAAACCTCCTTCTGCCTAATTTAAAATTGAACCTTTCATCTCTCCAAGCCGAACGGGTATGCTTTGCCTCATTATGGGCAAACCTGCATTTTAGCAGGTCCCTGAGGTCTTTTGTTTTTTCACCATGCATGGAATTTTTAAAGCCTTCCTTTCAACCAGAGAGATAAAGTTCCAGATTTATTCTTAAGGTTTTAAGTTTTGTTGGCAGTAATTTCGTGAAATAGTGCACTTCCTATATTTGGCCACACGATGGAGGCACTGTGCCACAGCTTGAAGGTGATTCAAAATGGCGCCCTCGCATGCGCAGTAAATGGGACACGTGCAAAATGGCCCCTGAGCCTATTGTTCACAAACCATGTGCTTTTTTTTTTTTTTTTTTTTTAAGTTTAAGAAAAATGGAGCACTGCCTCCTTAATCCCAGCTATACACACACTACCACAGCTTTACAACTTTAATTTAGCGCTTCATTTTAATGCCGTTACCTCAAATAATCCTCAGTAACCTGTTTTACCAATTTCACCTCCACTCGGTGGTGGGTCCATTCCTTTGTTCTGACCATGCGGTCCGGAGCCCGCCATTAGTTAAATCATTGTGGGAAAAAATTTTACTAAATATTCTCAGCTCCCGGTATTTCCCAACCCACACGTTTATCCCCTAAGGACACAAAATTTTACAGAAATCAGTTCTATTCTTATGAATGCATTCACTATTGTTGGAATAAAAGAATCTTATGCAATTCTGTAAGCTATTATTTTATACTTATGAGCAGACCCTCACTAAAAGTGGAAAAAAGATTCTTGTGGCTGCTTGTTACGTTACTCACTCATACTGTAGTCTGAGATTCTTATAACGTATTAAGAGTACCTTTATACATGCTCACTACTGTAACCGAAATCAGGCTAACCCTGGATGGTTAATTTGGGAGACGTCTAAGTCTCTTATTCCAGCACAGACTGTAACTGAAATTTGCCTTTAATTTGGGAGACAAATGCGGCTGATCCCGCAGTTCTCTAAGTCTCTTATTTATTTCGCAACAGACTGCTCCGAAATACTTCACCAACGTGGCATCGTTTTTTAACGGCATCGGGTCGATTCTTTAACCCCCCCGGCATCAGGCTTAACCCTGGAGATCAATTTGGGAGACGAATGCAGGTGATCCCGCTATTCCCTAAGTCTCGTATTTATTTCGCAACAGACTGCTCCGAAATACTTCACCTACGTGGCATCGTTCCTTTTAACGGCATCGGGTCGATTCTTTAACCCCCCCGGCATCAGGCTTAACCCTGGAGATCAATTTGGAAGACAGGCACGGCCGTTGCCTCCTATTGTCTTATTAGTTCTGGGTACAGACTGCAACCCAGAATCTCACCGATCCATTTAATCTTTTGTTAAACAGAGGCTACTTTCACAAAGGGTTCGGCAAGTCCCCTTGTACAAGCGGTAGCGTGATTAACTCTAATCACAGCGGACACTTTCCCTCGTGGCCTCTTTTGGACTACGAGAACAAGCGGTGTCTTGTGTTTAGCAAATTAAATGATCGCGGCTTCACTCCCAGAGTGGCATCGGGTCGAACGCTTCAATGGCTCCCCCCGGCATCAGGTTGCTAAAACCTGGCTCTTTTCATTTGGGAGACGAACCTGGGTGATTATTAGTCACCCTGGCATCCTAAGTCTCGTCATTTTGGCTCAGACTGAATCCAAAACGTTTTAAAATTTGGCGGACCATGCACCCGTCATACATGTCCAGGGCCGCGGCCGTTCTATCTCAGACTGAACATAGAACACGTGCACTCTCTTTAACTTTTCAAACTATTGTTTAAACTTTACATGTGACTCCCAACCAAATAATAAATTTCGAAATCGGATATACCCCTTAATCAGACGACTGTAAATTTAGAATGGCCAAACTGCAGAAATTTGCGTAAAAAGGCTTTCTGCTTACCTTTTTGTTTCATTCAGGCGTCGCCACAGTCGACTAAAAAGGGTTCTTCCGATGTAGTTTTTTCAGGCTCGTCTCGGAATACGTGATTCAATCCGGGTCACGGCACCAATTGTTAGAAAAATACCCGATTCTTTGATTGAAAGGTCCAAGAACAAACCGGAGATTTCTTCAATTTTAAGATGAAACATTTATTTAGAAGTCACATGTAAAGCAAGCAGCGCTGGGTGCAGCGTGACGCAGCTCCCTCTGGAGCTGGTCAGACTGAACCCCGACTTCCGGGTGCAGGTTACAATTATCCCCTCGGGTTGGGCGAGCCAGTACAATGGGATGGGCTTGTACGTGACTATCTGATTGGCTAATCTACCTATGGCGGGAACAGGCCATCCACTGAACACGCCTCTTCATTCTAGAATGTGCTATCAACAGTGTGCGTGGGTGTTGGGTTTGGGTGTGTATCTAATGTGAAAGACCTGACTTAAAAGAGAGAAAAAAGACAGAGAGGGCTCTATACCTTTGCCTCATTCCTGTTATCAATATACCATAACATACTTGTTCATAAGCATGCAAACAGGATTTGTATGAAATATGTGTAGAGCATAATGGGAGATCACCTACAGAATTATTATTCTGGCACTAACTATACATTAACCCTTTCACCGCTGTTTTGGGAATATCCTCTGGTCGAATCGGGACCTGATGATAACCGCGGACCAGGTCTATTTTAGAAAAAATGCGCGCTTTTGCCAGGTGCACTGAAAAATCCTGGATATGTGGAATCGGGTAGCGATCCTGAGCTGTGGCATTGTTTAACCTGCGATAATCACCGCAAGGTCTCCACGAGCCGTCAGCCTTAGGCACCATATGCAGGGGGGAAGCCCAAGCGGACTTCGAGCGGCGAATTATGCCCAACCTTTCCAGGTTGGCGAACTCCTCCTGTGCCACGGAGAGCTTAGCTGCATCCAAGCGCCGAGCTTTAGCAAAAACTGGTGGGCCACTCGTGGTTATGAAGTGCTCCACCCCGTGTTTCGCCACCTTAGCTGAAAAAGTGGGAACTGTGAGTGCTGGAAACTGGTGTAGGAGAGTGTGGAACTTACCACCTGCTGCGGCGACGTTGGTCTGTACTGGCGGCGGGCACACCCGAGCTGCACAAGGGATAGAACAGAAAGAGAGTGCATTTACTAGGCGTTTGTTGGCCAGATCAACTAACAAACCATGTGAACACAGAAAATCAGCACCTAACATATTGAAGCTCACTGCCGCTACGATGAAGTTCCACTCGTAAGCGCGGCCGTGGAAGGACAGAGACAAGGTTCTCTCTCCGTAAGTCTTGATGCTGGAGCCGTTGGCCGCTGTTGCTCCATCTCCGCGGGGTCCAGCCACCCGATCTGCATAAGTTGCAGTGATGAAGCTCCTCTGGGCTCCGGTGTCCACGAGGAATTGCCGCCCGGAGCCCGCGTCTGTCAGATAAAGCAGCTTGTTCCGTTCGCCGAGAGTGGAAGCTGCTAACGACTCCCAGCCCGGTCGTTTCCCCGCTTTTTGAAACTGCACGGCGGGATGCATCTGTGCGCCTTCTCGGCGAAGCGTCGGTGGTAATAGCAGAGACTGTCATCTCCCCTGGCTCAGGATCTCGCCACCGCCGTCGTCGCTGGGGTGGGTTCTGCTGCCTCTGGCTCCACACTGCCCCCAGCCGCCACGCCGAGGTCTGCCGCTGCCACGGAGGTCTCTTGCTCGTCGCAGGCGTTGAGGAGCCGCTCCGCCTCCTGGGCCAGCTCGCGGAAGTCCTGCTGGTTCACACATCGTCTGCTGGACAGGGGACTTCTCGTGTGCGCTGGGAGGGTCCTCAGGAAAATGTGCTTGAAGAGGAACGGGTCGTTGTCCGTCCCGATCATCTGTAGCATGTCCTCCATGAGGACAGTTGGCCTGCGTCCACCTCTGTCGCGCAGGTCCAGCAGCTGCCTGGCCCTTGCCTTGGGCGATGGCACGAAGCTCCTGATGAGGGTGGCTTTCAGCGCGTCGTATTTGCCAGCAGCGGGCAGCTGCTGCACCAGGCTCCGCACACACCGAGCTGTGCGGCTGTCGAGTCTTGCGATGACATTATGAAACTTAATGTCGTCCGCTGATACTCCCCCGAGTAGGAAACGCGACTCCACGTGCTGGAACCATGAGTGCGGGTCATCGTGCCAAAACTCGGGGAGCTTAATCAGGCTTGTGCCCCTGCGGGCAATTCCCGGTGAATCCGGGTCTGAGCGGCTGTCTCCCGGTTCTTCCATGTCGATCACGAAGCTGTCTTCCAGCCTCGGCGTGCTCAGATCATTGTATAGGTCACCAGTGTAGGAGTCAAGAATTGACAAGACTGGGTGTCTTTCCAGTATTTTCTTTAATTCTCTCGCATCCTACGTCCTCTCTCTCAGTCAGAGTAAAAAGAGACAGAACGCAGTCACTCACATCCATTTATACACACCTCCAATACTACATCACATACAAAGTCACACACTTCAGTTACATTCTCCCATTTGCATTATAAAACTCCAGAGTCCTTCTGTTCTCCTGTCTGACCCCAGATGGTCAGACGCGAGGGATCCTCTCCTTTCTCTCGAGCCGTAGGTGGTCCAGACGTATTGTCCTCTTGAGGTGTGATGTCAATACACATTGCCAGCCTAAAGTCTTTCTAGGCTGAATTCAAGCGTGCATCCATGTGAGTCACATACATTTACAATTATGGACGCCACAAATGTAGTATTGCAATAAAAGAGCGAAACAAGGCATTCAGAAAGCTGAGGAAGAAAATGACGAGTGAAAACTTTAAATAGAGTATAAAAAGAAAAGGGCAGTAGCTCGAAGGATTATTAAAAACAGGAAAAGGTCAACATGGAGAGAATTTTGTTCCACCCTTAGTAGGAAAATAGTACTAGGTGATGACTGGGGTATGTTTAAAAAATCAGTGGGAAAAGGGTAGCAGTTAAAATTCCATCTTTATTGGATGGCGACAAGATGGCTGTATGTGTAAAAGGCAGAAGTCCTAGGTAGAGCATTTGCAGCAGTGCATAGAGGAGACCATCTTGGTGAGAGTCATAGACAGCAAAGGCAGCATAAACTCAGAGAAAATGCAAACTTAAAAAATGAAGTGAAAGAGAACATGACTGTGTTAGACCTCGAGCTCACAATGTCAGAGCTTAAGAGAACTTTGCGAGATAGTGGATACACAGCTCCAGGATATGATCAGTTAAGCTATGCTATGTTCCGGCAGTTGCCTATGCAATCAGTGCAACTGGTGCTGAAATTGTTTAACAGGATATGGAAGGAGGGGGTTATCCCATGTGGGTGGAAAAAGGTTGTAATTTTACCATTTAATAAGCCAGGGAAAGATCCAGCTCATCCAGGCAACTACAGGCCTATAGCGTTAACTCACATTTAGGGAAATGGATGGTGGAGGTTTTAGTTTACAGACTCTCATATGTATTAGAGCAAAAACGATTAATAAACGACTATCAGAATGGTTTTAGAAGAGGAAGATCCACAGTGGATGCTCTAGTTAGGGTAAGTCCATCCATCCATCCATCTTCTTCCGCTTAATCCTTTTCGGGTCGCGGGGGGGGGGGGGGCTGGAGCCTATCCCAGTGTTGTAAGATGTGCCTAATGCAGGTATTTAGAAAGGACAGCTCAGTGCGTGAACGTGAGTGAGTGCGTGCGCGCAGCCGAGGCGCGCCCCAGGTGTGTGTGGAATGGCCCCGACGAGTGAACGGTGTGTATGATTTTGGGCGGATGAGAGACAGAGAGCGAGGCGACCGGAGCAGGTAGATATCATTGCTATCAACAGTGCAGTCTGTAAATAAAGCCCCAACGCTTCAGCAATACGGCCTGTGCCTCTGTGTACCACCATATCCTGTTTAACAAGAGTGAGGTTTTACTCGGGAGTTGACCCCGGAGGAAAAAGCGCCTCCGGCCCTGGAGAAGACAGATCTCCCCTGCGTCCCCCAACCACGGTTAGGAGACAAGAAGCAGGAACGGTTAACACTGGCGACCACGGAGGGACACTCACGTTGTTAAGAGGGTGGTGAGTACAGAAAGAAAAGGACAGTGGCAGCTGGGCCGAGTGACTGTGATGGCAGCTAAGCTAATGAGACATGGCGGCCGCTCGCTATCCCGCCGATATCTACAAACAAGATACTAACTACTCAAACCCGTTCATGTCGCTGGCTAATCGTCAGGAGTGCAGACGAGGTGCTGTGAGGGCTCATGAATGTCGGGCTGAGACGAAGTGTGGACATTGTGGCCCATTTCTGTGTGATGAGAGCTGCGCGGGCGCACCTGTTGATGGAGAGGATTTGTTCGCGCCATTCGGCAGCCCCGCTCAATTTGCCACCGGCTGTGGAGGGGGACCGAGCAGACCAGGACCTCAGCCTGTACAACTTGTTCGCTACCGCCTCCAGTGATGGCCCCAGCAGTTCCCGGCCGTCCACTCCACCTGCCAATGCCCCCACTGTGATCGGGTCTCTTCCACCCACTCCTTCCCATGTGATATTTGGCCATGGTGGGGGTGCGGTGGGAGAACCACGCCATCAGGCTCAGCATGTGTCACGGCCCAAACGTCGGCGCAGAGGACCGGACCGTTACGGGTGTGGTGTAATCTAAGTATTACATATGTGGAGCCACTAGGGGGAGACACAGACCGGATGTTGTCAGGTGTACAACAGGACGGAGATTAATATGGCGGAGTTCGTGTGTTAATGTTGTTCCAGCCAGTCAATAAAGGAGGCTCCGTGTTCACCCAAAGCAGCAGTCTTTATTTATAAAAGAACCCAACACAACATGGTGTCAGAAGTTGGTGCGCTTTGAGGTGAGAAAAGTCAGCTTTGCAACCGGCTAGCGGCTATGCCAGACGAAGCTCAAAGGGCTGCAGCTGCACCAATTGATCCGGTAATGGCGGCGGCTACTCCAGCGGCAACCTTCACCATTAAACCACCGGAGCCCTTTGACTTTGCGAGACCCCAAGAGTGGGAAAAGTGGATAAGACGTTTTGAGCGTTTTAGACTGGCAAATAACCTGAATAACTCAGCTGAGGCGAACCAAGTAAATACGCTGGTTTATTGCATGGGAGATGAGGCTGACGACGTGCTAAGAGGGCTCGAGCTAACGAGTGTGCAGCGCCAGCAGTACGATGCCGTTAAAACAGCCTTTGATAGACATTTCGTTCCCAGAAAGAACGTGATTTATGAACGAGCAAAATTCAACAAGCGAGTGCAACAGCCGGCAGAACCAGTAGACTCGTTCATAACAGCACTCTACGCGCTGGCAGAAAACTGTGAGTACGGTGCACTTCATGATGACCTCTTGAGAGACAGGCTTGTAGTGGGTCTGAAAGATTCGTCGCTGTCAGAAAGAATGCAGCTTGACAAAGATCTTACCCTAGCTAAAGCTATAACAATGGCAAGACAATCTGAAGAAATAAAACGACAACAAACTGACCTAAGAGGTGAAACTAGCGTTAACAGAACAGCCGTGGATGCGGTACACATCAGAAAAGCCAAGCCAAATAAGTTCATAATTAAGGAACAAAAACAGATTAAGTCCTCAAGGCCTCAGCAGACAAAACAAGACAGTAAAGCTTGTTCCAAGTGTGGCAAAGCACCAGCACATGCAGCAGTACAGTGCCCAGCTAAAAACGCGGAATGCCATAACTGTAAAAAATGTGGACACTATATTAGAGTCTGTAGGTCCAACCCAACTGTGAATGAGGTCACTGACAATGCAGATGGACTTTTTCTGGGTGAAGTGGATCTAGGGGAGGATCCATGGCTGGCAGACATAAACGTGAGAGGAAATAAAGTGACTTTTAAGTTAGATTCCGGAGCGGACGTCACAGCGGTTTCTGACCAAACATTTGAAATCTTCAAGAAGAAAAATGAACAGTTGGAAAAGGCACAAAAACCACTCTACGGACCGGGTGGAACTGCACTAACCGTGTTGGGGTCTATGACAGAGACTATTACATACGGTGACAAGAGCGCTACTGAGAAAATCTATATTGTCAAAAATCTGCGCATGGCACTACTGAGTAGAACAGCTTCCGTGAGACTGAAACTAATTGCCAGAATTGACACTATAGACCAAGAGACAGTGAGAAAAGCATACCCCAAGTTATGCGATGGACTTGGGCTTGTTCAAAAGCCATACACAATTAAACTGAAACCTGATGCTAAGCCCTTTTCGCTCAAGGTGCCAAGGCGTGTGCCACTGCCGCTCATGGGTAAAGTGAAAGAAGAGCTCGAGAGGATGGAAAAGTTGGGAGTCATCAGTCGCGTGGGGCAGCCAACAGATTGGTGCTGTGGCATGGTTGTAGCTCCCAAAAAGGACAAAGAAAAGGTGCGTATCTGTGTGGACATGACACCTTTAAACGAGTCAGTGTGTCGCGAAAGATACATCCTCCCGTCTGTGGACCAAACGCTAGGCATGCTCACAGGTGCTCAGTATTTTTCAAAGCTTGATGCAAATATGGGATTTTGGCAAATACCACTGTCTAAAGAGTCGGCCTTTCTCACCACATTTATTACGTCATTTGGCAGATACCACTTCAACCGTTTGCCATTTGGTATTTCCAGTGCTCCTGAACATTTCCAAAACATGATGGTGACAGAGGTTACATCGGGTCTCGACGGTGTCGTCTGTCACGTGGACGATATCCTGGTCTGGGGATCCACGAAGGAGCAGCACGACGCAAGACTGCACGCTGTCTTGAAGCGCGCGGAGAAAGCCGGCGTTACGTTGAATATGTCAAAATGTGAGTTTGGCAAAAGAGAGGTCAAATTTCTTGGGTTTATTGTTTCAGCAGAAGGAATGAGGCCAGATCCAGACAAAACCCAAGCTGTTCAGGACATGAAAGAGCCAAGCAACGTGAATGAGCTCAGGAGCTTTCTCGGAATGGTGAACCAGCTGGGGAAGTTCATTCCGAACCTTTCTGAAAAGGACAAACCATTGAGAGACTTGCTTTCAACAAAGAACATGTGGTACTGGGGGCATGAACAACAAAATGCGTTTTGTAATCTCAAACAAGAACTGTCCTCTGCTCCTGTATTGCAGCTCTATGACCCAAACAAACCACAGAAAATATCTGCAGATGCCTCTTCATACGGATTGGGGGCAGTCATGCTACAGAAGGAGAGAGACGTGTGGTCACCAGTTGCTTACGCTTCTCGATCATTGACACCTACAGAGCAGCGCTACGCCCAGCTGGAAAAAGAAGCGCTGGCTCTCACGTGGGCCTGCGAAAGATTCAATGACTTTATCCTGGGTCTGCACTTTGAACTAGAAACTGATCATAAGCCACTAGTGAGTCTACTGGGAGGACAAGCTTTGGATGCGCTTCCACCGCGTATACAGAGATTTCGTATGCGCCTAATGAGGTACTCATACACTATAAAGCACATCCCGGGCAAAAGTCTCACCACTGCCGACACGCTCTCACGCTTACCGCTCACAAACAGTGTTACTCACACAGACACAGATCTTATGGAGGACACTAACATTTATGTTGACTCTGTGCTAGAGGGACTCCCTACAAGCAGCAAATATCTTGCAGATCTCCAAGAGCAACTGCAGTCCGACAGCGTCTGTTCACAAGTCATGAAATACTGCACAGAAGGCTGGCCGAATCGTAACCAGCTACAGGGAGCGGTGAAGCACTACTGGTCTGAGAGAGCCATTTTGAGTGTGCATAACGGACTACTACTGAGAGGCACGAGGTTAGTTATCCCTGCTAACATGAGAAATGCAGTTTTGGATAAGATACATGAGGGCCACCAGGGGGTGGTTAAATGCAGAGAGCGCGCCCGTCAGGCTGTATGGTGGCCAGGTTTAAGCAACCAGATCAGTGAAGTTATACTCAAATGTAGACAGTGCATACAGGAAAGAGTTAATGTGAGAGAGCCTTTAATGCCCACAGATTTACCAGAAAGGCCATGGCAGAAGTTGGGAGCTGATTTGTTCACGCTACAAGACAAAAACTACCTGTTATTAGTGGACTACTTCTCTAGGTATATAGAGATTGCCCAGCTCAGCCCAACTCGCTCTGCCAATGTCATTGTGCATTTAAAATCAATGTTTGCACGTCACGGAATACCAGAGATACTGATCACGGATAACGGCCCGCAGTTCGCAAGTCAGGAAATGGAAGACTTTGCAAAGGAGTACTGTTTTGAGCACGTGACCAGTAGTCCCAGGTACCCCCAAAGTAACGGTGAGGCAGAAAGAGCTGTCAGAACAGTCAAAAACCTAATTAAGAAAGCCAGTGATCCATACCGAGCACTGTTAGCCTACAGAACCACAGCGTTGGCAAATGGCTACAGCCCAGCACAGCTTCTCATGGGGTGTAGACTTCGTACCACCCTGCCAATGCTTCCAGAGGCCTTGCAGCCATGCGTGCCGAATCTGCAACAAATTCGTCACGTGGAAAAGGAGAGACGGATGAGGCAAACAGAATGTTTCAACAAAAGACACAGAACGAGAGATTTGGATAAACTGTTACCCGGAAACTCTGTTTGGATTACAGATGCAAAAGCACAGGGCACAGTGACATCTGTCCACAAAACTCCACGGTCCTATGTCATTAGTGGACCACAAGGGACAATCAGGAGGAATCGCACTCATCTTGTGCCTATGTCGATACCAGAGACTGAGATGGAACCACAACGGACCCAGTCAAATGGAAAAGACACTCCTACAGAAACTGTTTCTGAGCCCAATGCACAGGAAACACCAGGTGTTGTTAGAACCAGGTCTGGTAGAGAAGTGATTAAACCAAAGAGACTGGATCTGTAGAGTTGCATGTTAATATTTGTGAAAACAGAGTTGAGTTCTGAAAATGCCTTCTTTAAATAGAAAATAAGAGGCCTTTGCATAATATGTTCTTACATGGCAACAGTGTTGGAGAAAAAAAAAAAGAAATGTTATAGATTTGTAAAAGGGGGTGATGTGTTAAATTTATGCTGTCATAGTTAGCTGACAAAAGGGAACGGAAATAAGAATGTATTTTGTGTTTTCAGCTAAAAGGGGTCAACTTGGCTTCAGTAAGGGGGATGTGGTGTAATCTAAGTATTACATATATTTAGCCACTAGGGGGCGACACAGACCGGATGTTGTCAGGTGTACAACAGGACGGAGATTAATATGGCGGAGTTCGTGTGTTAATGTTGTTCCAGCCAGTCAATAAAGGAGGCTCCGTGTTCACCCAAAGCAGCAGTCTTTATTTATAAAAGAACCCAACACAACAACGGGGACTGGGTTACTGAGTGAACCAACTGTAGCAGTTCCTGTTTGCACTAGAGACTCTCCAGTTCACATCTTTGGACTCTAGTCTGGTTATAATGTTCTATATGTTTGTTTGGAAAAAAAAAAAAAAGCTGAAGTAACAATGTTTTCATATACCCACCTGCACTTGATTCCATTTGAATGTGTTGTATGCTGATTAGTTGTTCAGGAATACTCCCGGTCGCCTAGAAATGGGTTTTCAGAATGTAATGTACCTCCTTGTTTAATTAGAAACAATGGTATTTCAATGTATTTGCCCCTCACGTTTTCACTGCCAAATGAGCTAGTTTTACCACTGCATAGATACTCGTAACCTACCTACCTATTTGAATCCCTGTTATATATTGGACACTGCTACTGCTACTGCTAGGCGTACGAATGTAGAGAGTGTGTACCAATTTTATATTGTTTGGATGGAATGGAATTAATATTAATTGCCAATCCATGGTGGGGGTAGTGTTGTAAGATGTGCCTAATGCAGGTGTTTAGAAAGGACAGCTCAGTGCGTGAATGTGAGTGAGTGCGTGCGCGCAGCCGAGGCGCGCCCCAGGTGTGTGTGGAATGGCCCCGACGAGTGAACGGTGTGTATGATTTTGGGCGGATGAGAGACAGAGAGCGAGGCGACCGGAGCAGGTAGATATCATTGCTATCAACAGTGCAGTCTGTAAATAAAGCCCCAACGCTTCAGCAATATGGCCTGTGCCTCTGTGTACCACCATATCCTGTTTAACAAGAGTGAGGTTTTACTCGGGAGTTGACCCCGGAGGAAAAAGCGCCTCCGGCCCTGGAGAAGACAGATCTCCCCTGCGTCCCCCAACCACGGTTAGGAGACGAGAAGCAGGAACGGTTAACACCAGCATCTCTGGGCGAGAGGCAGGGTACACCCTGGACAGATCGCCAGTCCATCGCACGGCCAACACAGAGAGACAGACAACCATTCACTCTCACATTCATACCTAAGGACAATTTAGAATCCCCAGTTTGATGCCAGTTAACCTAACTTGCATGTTTTTGGTATGTGGGAGGAAACCGGAGAAATCCCGGAGTAAACCCATGCAGACACGGGGAGAACATGCAAACGCCACACAGATCACTTGGTCGGGGGCTGGGATCGAACCCAGGATCCGTAATGATATTGAAAAGACTCTCAAAATGAAAGAAGTAATGGTTATAGTTTATCTGGATATTGAAAAGGCTTATGACTCACTGTGGAGGGACGGTCTTCTTATGAAATTGAATAAAATGGACATTGGTGGTAGGATGTATAACTGGATAATGGATTTTTTTTAACACAGGACAATTAGGGTGAACGTAGGATCAGAAGTTTCTAATGAAGATATAGAAAATGGTGTTCCTCAGGGGAGTGTGATAAGCCCTGTTTTATTCAATATAATGATTAATGACATGTTTGAGGATCAAGAGGGATCATCCATCAAAACAGCACTATATGTAGATGATGGAGCCATATGGACGAGGGGAAGAAATGAGAAGTTTTGTTCAAAAACATCAGGAAAGCAATGGAGAAAGTGGAAAAGTGGCCGTATGACTGGGGATTTAAATTTTCAAACAGTAAAACCTGCTATATAACTTTCACAAAAAAAATGCAGAACTGGTACAGAACCATTAACATTATATAATCAACCAACAGAGAAAGTCAGTGAGTTCAAATACTGTATCTAGGATTGTAGTTTGATAGTGCATACACATGGAGAGTTCATGCAAAAAAAGTCATTAATTTCATAAAAGCTGTAGCTGGATACGAATGGGGTGCAGATAAACAGACATTAATTGACATTTACAGAGCACTAATGCAATCGACAATAGACTACGGATGCATGATTTATGGAGAAGCGGCAAAGACGACTCTGGAAAAAATAGACAGAATGCAGCATAGAGCGCTTCGCCTGTGCATTGGAGCCCTCAAAACAACACCAAACAATGCAGTTTTAATAGAAGCAGGGGAAATGCCACTGGATTTGAGAAGAGATAAACTCGCATTATCATACTGGGTCAAGCTGAAAGGAAGTGACGAAGCAAATATTTCAAAAACAACACTACAAGACTGCTGGGAATACTCTAATTTCCAGCGACATGGGTTTGGGTGGACAATTGAAAGAAGGACCAGAATGTATGGGCTGCACACTATTGATATAGTTAACACCAGTCCAGTGAGTAATGTTCCCCCTTGGCTAATTCCGGGAATAGACATAGACGCTAGTCTGCTAATGAGGAAAAAGGACTGGCATATGAGTGAAGTTGGTGTTAAAACAAGCATTTACCTCAGGAACAATTACTATAACTTCTTACAGCTCTATACAGACAGTTCAAAGAATAAAGAGGGCTCTGTTGGATTTGGAGTATACATCTCAGAATTTAAAGTGACCATCGCAAAAACACTCTCCAACAATACATCCATGATCACAGCAGAGATGGTGGCAATAATTATTGCTTTGCAGTGGGTGGAGGAGGTCAGACCGGACTGGGCGGTGGTGTGCACGGATTCACTTGCAGCGCTAAAAACCATACAGACACTAAAATCTACAAGGGAAGACTTGGCGATTGAGCTATATCACAGTTTATTTAGGGTACATAGGGGTGGTGGTGAAGTTCAGTTTTGTTGGATTCTTGCACATGAAGGGTTGAAAGGGAATGACTGTGCAGACAAATTAGCAAAAAGTGCTCTTGGAAAAAGAGATAGCTACATATACCATTGTCTCTTGGAAAAGGTGGAGGAAAAGCAGTAATCAAGACATCCGGTTCTGGCGCCACACGAGTTGGCTGCCTTTTGCAACTGCCTTTTTTTTTTTTTTTATCTTCCTTCTTCTTTCTACACCTTTCACTCTACATATATCACGGACACACAGATCGCCCCAAAGGTCTCCCGAGTCGGCGGACGGAGCCACTGTTTACAGCAGGAGACGATACAGCAGGGAAGAGCTAGCTAGCACTCAACCGCCACCCAGTGCTAACGGAGAAACTCGACATACCGGGGAACTGAAGCGAAAACGACGCGGGTGCCGGGCTGGAGTTTAGGCGGCGTGCAAGAAATATAAGACAGAATAATAAAGAGCGATGGCAAGAACCAAGCAGACCGCCCGTAAATCTACTGGAGGAGAAGCCCCCAGGAAGCAGCTAGCCACCAAGGCTGCTCGGAAAAGCGCTCCGGCCACCGGCGGAGTGAAGAAGCCTCACCGTTACAGGCCCGGTACCGTGGCTCTGAGAGAGATCCGTCGCTACCAGAAATCCACGGAGCTGCTCATCCGTAAGCTGCCCTTCCAGCACCTGGTGAGGGAGATTGCTCAGGACTTCAAGACCGACCTGCGCTTCCAGAGCTCCGCCGTCATGGCTCTGCAGGAGGCCAGCGAGGCCTACCTGGTGGGTCTCTTCGAGGACACCAACCTGTGCGCCATCCATGCCAAGAGGGTCACCATCATGCCCAAAGACATCGGGCTGGCCTGCCACATCCGCGGAGAGAGAGCTTAGACTTTCTGCTGCACATCCACCAACCACAATGCTCTGCACTGTGTGTCTATATATATATATACTGTATATTTATAGTAATATGTACATATGTACTGTATACTAGCTGCTCTTGTTTTTTCTTGCCTTCTGATTGTTGCTCTGGGTGTTGCTGTCCCTGTGCTGTTGCAATTCTGGAATTTCCCCATTGTGGGACTTATCTTAAAAGGAACTGAGCTATGGCAGAAAAGATGGGATGAAGATCATAAAGGTAAATCATATTACAAAATACAAAAATGTTTTGCAATAAAGAATTTCATAACAACCAAAAGGAGGGAAGACATCATTACGGCAAGACTCAGACTGGATCACACAGGTTTAAACGGCACTTTATTTACCATGGGGAAGAGCGAAAGTGACAAATGTAGAGAATGTGGAGTAAAAGAAAATGTCGAGCACATCTTATTACACTGCCACAAATACAGAAATGAAAGACGGATAATGGAAAATGAAGTTCAACAGGCCGGTAGGGAATGGAATTTAACTGGGATTCTGGGAACAGATGGAGATGGAGAGGCAATAAGAATCACGAGAAAGGCTCTTTTCTCTTTTTTAAATAACACAGGATTAAGTCATAGAATTTAGGGGTCGGGCTCAGATGACATAATGTTACACACTCTTGTACAGTAGGTGGCGGTATGCACCTTTCAGTTATTTGCTATCCGCCAGTAACCGAGAGAAGAAGAAGAAGAAGAATGTGTCCAAACCATAGATATTAAATGCGAGATTGGCAGTAGGTCACTGGAGCGCGAGATTTACGGCCGCCATATTGGTACAGGAATCACAACAAATCCACAGCTCAGCTTAACGCACAACACTCTGATTATGTCTTCATTTCTGTCACCATGGGATGAGACGCCGGGTTTTCCGGCGCTCAGACCAGTCCCTTCTCATCGCTGTCTCTCATTAGGCAGTGTTACAGGACGGCTGGGGCCCAATTAATCCTCATCAGCTGAGGCGCTGCTAATGAGGATAAAAAGGAGCAGCTTTGATCACTATGGGCTGCGACTTAAGCACTGTTATGCTGGAACCCTTACGGTAAGTGTCGAGTATTTGTTTTTAAATAATTTAATGGCGTGTTGTCAAAAATAAAGGTAAAAACTCTGATTTTCATTTGGGAGGTCACTGATTTCTGTACATGCATGACTGCCATGAGTGTAATATACTGTATATTGTAATTCAGTATCGATAGTTATGGCAATATTTCTCATGTGATATTAGTATACAGTGTTACATTGTGTTCTTTGTTACTGGGTCAGTATTGGTAGCCAATATTATCAACAATGAACTTTGGGTTCTTGTAACTAGTTTGGTAGTTACTCAAATAGCGTGAGGATAGTTTTTCTTTTTCCTCTATACACTTGGCCTAATGAAAGATTTAGGTTTATCAAACCGTCTTTACACAATAATTACACAAATGTGTACAAACATCTACCTCCTGTACCAGACCAACATCATGAAGGTTTGCAGATAGTAATTTACAGATATTGTGGCACATATGTTTGGTTCATATTTCCCACAAGAGTGTGGTACATATGTCTGGTTCATATCTCCCACAAATGTATGGCTTATGTGGATTAGGGCTTCACATCTGGAGGAACAAAGAGTCTGGATCGACGGGGGCCGACAGGAGATGTCGAGGAGGTGTGAAGTCAGACCCTTGTCTCAGAGAGGAGGCCCTGGGGGCATCCCGGAACATCGGAGAATAAGAGACAATGGTGAATCTTCAGAGACTTGCATTGTGATTAAATGTTTGCAGAAGCACCATGTGACTTGAGTTCTTAATCCCCCGGAGGTATAAGAATGTGATGTGACATGATTCTGCCTCTTCTTTCTATTTGAGAATGTTGGATGATTGTGTTCTGCAATAAAGCCGAACCTGAGGAATGAACTCAGTCTCATCATTGAACACAACTTCCACAATATGTTATTTGAAAATTGAAACTTTACAGATAGAATTTTACATTACCTATTTCACATTTGTCTATTACAGGGAGGGGGTACAAGAAGATCTGGTGATGATTAATGCAGTCATATCTCATAGACATTACTATTTCTGTCTTATATTACATTTTGCCTGACATTACTATAAATATTTGCTATGATGGATAGGAGGGGACAGGGTGGATATTACGTGTGGTGATGATGATGGGCTGGGCTCTGGGTTAAATTAATAAAGCCTACATCTACTGCTTTAAACTGTGTTTTGATTCAATTAACACTTCACCTCACTTTGCAATTGATTAATATGAGCTTGCTGCTTTCATGTTGAGTGCATTATTCTATGCAATAAATTTAATAAATTTGTAATGAACATTGGTGTATTGTATAAATTTGTTATGTGGGCCTAAAATCAATAAGAATTTCAAATTGATTTTAAACAACTGCTATACAGATCCAGGTAGATGGGGGGGGGGGGGGTGTATAATGTCTGTCTAGTTAAATGAAGAAACTTGAATAATTTGTAATTTTTTTTATTCTCTTTATTTCAAAGTTGACATATCTAGGCCAATTTGTATCGCACAGGCTGAAATATTTCTTTGATAAACATTTTTGACAATTGGGGGGGGGCAATAAGCTGGTTGCCTGGGGTGGCAAATATAACAAATACAGCCCAGGACAAAGTATGAATTAATCAATTTCGGCCATATATTTATGCATAAATGGCCACAATGAAAAAGGTAGGCTTAATTATTAATCAGGGGGTATGGTAACTTCTTTTTCAGCTCATTTGACAGTTCTTGATTGAGACACTGCAAAATGCCATAATTTAATAATCATGAAGCTCTTAAACACCTAATATTTATGCAGATTATGCTGAAAGTAAACCACTATGCGCTGTGTTGTAAACATGTTCACTGAAGCCTGTCAAACGTTTAACAAAGGAGAATGACCCAAGCAGCTGTCTGCACTGGATCACAGGGATGTGCTACAGATATCCTGTACCAAGATGGCGGACGCGCGTCACGCCACCGCAAGCACGGACTGGCCAGAGCTGCCAATCTAGCATTTGATATCTATGGTCCAAACAAAGCAGATACCTGAAACTCAAAATGGTCTCAAAAAGGTCACTCATCTGCTTGGTCCTCCTGGACCAACCAAAAAACCAGAGGCAACAGCCCATAATCTTCAACAGAATGAATGAATGAATGAATGAATGAATGAATGAATTTATTTCGGATAGTACATTACAGGTTAAAAGAAACTGTATAATATAACAACAAGGTCAAATTAGACAAAGACTCCTTCTACTATAAAGAAAAAAGAAGACTGTGAAAAAGATGTAGCAAATGGAGCTGCTGTGCCAAAAAAATTCCTACACTAATGATCCTCAAACTTCTACTTGCTGCTGTCTCAGCCTGAAGGCAAAGATCGATGAACTGGAAGAGCTGATAAAGATGCAACTTGCACTCATCAAACAGATCATTGAACAAACAAAATAAAATGTGCAAACCTGGATTTGTTGTGTAGCACTTGAGTTAGTGTTGTGCTAAATACGTGAAAAACATTGCCTGAATTTATTAATGACTCTGTTTTCCCATTGTGTTTTGTAATGTAGTTATACATCTGCATCAATAGGTGGCGGTAGTGCTGTAGATTGCTCTTTTGCCTTGAAATGAGGTCATGGGTCAAGTGTTTTTTTGTTGAGGCTCTCTGTTGTTAGGACTATTGAAGAAGACACAAAGCATGCTCTGTATGTGTGCTGCATTAACCTTTTTGAAGTAAATAAAGAAGTCGTTTTTCTACACCAAGTTGTCCTGGAGTGGTGTAACATTTTGGAGGTCCCACCGAGATCGATATTTCTGGATTACCTCACAGAGAGAGACTGAAAAAAGACAACGGAGACGGTAAAGAAGTGTGCCTGAGCGAGAGGCTAACGCTAAAATACAGCTTGAGTCTAGCTAATGCGATACAAACTGCATTGTTTTTTTAGTCAAATCCAGTGAAAAGGCTAATTTTGCAAGCATGTCTGAGCATCGTGAAGATTTTTTGTTGAAGCTGGAACAGAAATTATGTGACCTTTCTATGAAAGAACTGCTAAGAGTATGTGAACTGTGTAATATTTTTGGAAAGGACCATGATGATATTTCAAGCAAAACTCGCAGAGCTCTTGTTAAGCTTATTATTCAGTTTTGTGAACGAGTTGAGCTTGTGCAAAGTGAAGATGAAGGCGTGTCTGTGATTTTGGAGTTAAACGATGTGCTAGACTCGCTCATAGAGACACGTCATCGGCTGTCGGCACGGGAGCGTCGGCCCTGTCTTCATCCATGGACGCGGCGGCGACGGCGATGATTATGTGCCCGGAGCAGCCCGCGGCAGTGGGACAGGACCAGGCACCAGGAGAGGACCTTGTACCGTCAGCATCGGAGGCATCGCTGGAGCATCAGGCGGCCCCAAGGACAACGCTGGACAGCGGGACTCAGCGCAGAGGGAGAGACTCCACCAGCATCAGCTGCTGCAATGCTTCTTCACTTAGATTCAGGAAAGATTTCAGGATAAATGGTCACGTGGGTGAGTCAACGTCAAAAGACACCTTGAGTTTCAGTAGCTTGGAGCATCAGATTGAAAGTGGCTTAAAAAAGGGCTACTCTGAAACTGAAATAGTGGACGCTGTAGTCTGTGCCATAAGCCCTGGACTGAAGCTAAGGAGCTATTTAGAAGGAAAAGTAGATCTCACATTGACCAACCTGAGACAAATACTAAGAGCCCATTATGTGGAAACAGATACAACTGTGTTGTATCAACAACTGACCAAAGCAACACAGGGAACAAATGAGACAACCCTTGAGTTTCTGATTAGAGTACTGAATTTGCATCAGAAAATCCTCTTTGCATCAGAGCGTACTCAGTCTAGCCTGAAGTACAACAAAGAGCTAGTTCAAAGTCAATGCTTTCAGTCAATTATGACCGGACTGCCAAAAACATGCAAGTTAGGTTAATTGGCATCAAACTGGGGATTCTAAATTGTCCTTAGGTATGACTGTGAGAATGAATGGTTGTCTGTCTCTCTGTGTTGGCCCTGTGATGGACTGGCGATCTGTCCAGGGTATACCCTGCCTCTCGCCCAAAGATGCTGGGATAGGCTCCAGCCCCCCGCGACCCGAAAAAGATTAAGCGGAAGAAGATGAATGAATGAATGTTAAATGACAATGTCAGAGCAGAAATGAGGATGTACCTACAGGATGAAAACAGCAGTGATGAGCTCCTGTTACAGAAAATGCAAACCGCACAGTACAATGAAAGTGAAAGAGCTCTAAAGACAAAGACAAATAAGTCAACTCTCAGAGCAGGACTAAATGTAGTTGAACAGACTGAAACACTGAATGACCCATGCACGGGCCAACCTGTAGCTAAGCCAAGCAAACCAGCCAAAGACAACTCACTATTCTCTAAAACAGAGGAAAGTAATACTGCAATCAGAGAGCTTACAGGTCAGGTAGCCTCACTTGTGCAGACTGTTCAACGTGACATAAAACATGAGAGTGGCAAGCAAACCAAATCCTACAAAAGGTCAACTCAGAGACAGAAGAGACAGAAAAGACAATGTGCTGCATGTCAACAAGAGAACAAGGACTGTAGCCATTGCTTTAAATGTGGCAGTGACTCTCACTGGGCAAAGGGATGTAGAGTAGGGGGGAGTCAGAAGCAGGGAAACTGGTGGGGGCTGTGACTGAGGGACAAACCGCAGCTCCAAAACCAAAGTCCCAAAGTGATAAAATCCCCAACGCTCAAAACTCATCCCATGTCCAACCAATAGAGTTAAGCCCGAACAAGCAAAATGTGTTACAAAGTACGGTGACAATAAATGCCAAAGCTAGAGACCAACCACCTAACATGCTTAATCTTAGTGCAAAACGCAAAAAAAATAGCACATCTTCTAGGCAAAAAGTGTCTAGTTTGGTATAAGATGAATAAGTGTAAAACTCAAGCACTGTGGGACACAGGTGCCCAAGTTTCAATAATGAGTGCACTGTGGAAGTCAAATAACTTACCTGATTTGAAAGTCCGCCCAATAAGTGATTTACTAAGTGGTGATGAACTTTTAGATCTGAGAGCTGCAAACGGATCTGAAATCCCCTTTCAGGGCTGGGTAGAAATTAGCCTTAGCCTTTGTGATCCAAAAGGGAAAGCCACAGCTCAGGATGAAGTTGTAGTTCCAATCCTAGTGAGTCGTGTTTTTATGCAAAAACCAGTAATAGGGTTTAATGCCATTGAAGAACTAATAAAGCAGAATCCTACTCAAAATAGGGACAGAGTGTCCTTACGCAAAAATTCACTAAAAGTTGGAGCGGGAAAAGCAGGGGTGCTTTTTAGCCTTATCCACACAGCTACGAGTGAGACAGCTACTTACCCAGTCAGAACAGGACGCACAGTGGTTGTAGTGCCATGCGGACAAATACACTGCATTAGCTGCCCTATTAAAACAGACCTAAAAGTGCAGACAGAAATGCTTTTTGAGCCAGACGAAAACTTATCTTTAGATGACGGGCTAAAGTTTAACTGCCAGTTACAAAGTGTATCAGGCACTACCTGTAAAGCTAAGATTCATGTCACTAATACTACAAAGCATGACATAGTTCTGCCAGCGGAGACTGTTATAGTTAGCATTGAGAGAGTAACCCACTGCTACTCGGCGAATCTGAACCAAAGTCAGATTAGTTCAGTGGAAGCTGAAAACTGTCAAAACTCACCTAACCCACCCATCAATTTGAGTCACCTCACCACAGAGCAACAAGCTGCTGTCATGGAGATGCTTAGGGAGGAATCAAGTGCATTTGCCAAGCACAAAGATGAAATAGGCTACATTAAAAATCTGAAAATGGACATTAAACTGACTGATGAGATTCCTGTAGCCAAAGCCTACAATGCAGTCCCTTGTGCTCTCTATGATGAAGTTAAAAACCATATCCAGGACTTGTTGAATAAAGGTTTCGTTCGCAAATCAACCTCACCTTATGCCTCTTCAGTGGTGTGCGTAAGGAAACGTGATGGAAGCCTAAGACTGTGTATCGATTATAGGGGCCTTAATAAAAAGACCATCCCAGACAGGCACCCTATACCACGCATCCAGGAGATACTTGATGGACTTGGTGGCAACATGTGGTTTAGTGTGCTTGACCAAGGCAAAGCATACCATCAAGTTGAAATCAGCAAGGACTCAAAGAAATACACAGCCTTTACAACGCCTTGGGGGTTGTACGAATGGAACAGAATTCCATTCGGTCTCACCAATGCACCCTCGGCATTTCAGCGCAGTATGGAGGACAGTCTGGAAGGACTAAGGGACAAAATATGCACTCCATACCTGGATGATGTTTTAGTGTACCGGTACAGTTGGACATTTGAACAACACATTGAGGACTTATGATCTGTTCTCAAACATCAGCAAGCTTGGGGTATAAAACCAAGACCCGACAAATGTGACTTGTTCAAAAATGAGGTCCGCTATGTAGGCAAAATCATTTTGGCAGAAGGTTACAAAATGGACAAGAAAGAGGTACAAGCAGTACAAGCCCTCAAAAACACCCCTCCAACCAACATCAAAGAACTCCGCAAGTTGTTAGGGTTTTTAGGGCATTACAGGAGTTATGTGCAGGATTTTTCGAGACATGCAAAGTGCTTGTATGATTTGCTCTCAGCTGACCACACTCAAGACTCTAACTTACAACCGCAGGTACGGTCAGCTAAGGCGGGGCAACCTGCACCACCCAGAAAATCATATGGACTGACACTCACCAAAAAGCACTCGACTACTTGGTTGATGTTTTGACTAATCCACCTGTGATGGCTTACCCTAGGTTTGAGGACCCGTTTATTCTGCACATAGATGCATCGGAGGAAGGGCTTGGTACAGTTTTATACCAGAGACAGGAGAGTAAGCTTAGAGTAATCGGATACGGATCAAGGACACTAACATCGGCTGAGAAAAACTATAGGCTGCATTCAGGGAAACTTGAGTTTCTGGCACTTAAGTGGGCCGTTACGGAGTGCTTCAGAGACTACTTGTTTTATGCCTCCTCAGTGACAGTCTATACCAATAACAATCCTGTGACCTATGTTTTAAGTACAGCCAAATTAAATGCAACGGGACACAGATGGGTTTCCGAGTTGGCTGACTTTAACATAACACTGAAATACCGACCGGGAAAAAGTAATATTGATGCAGACTTTTTGTCCAGAACACCTGCCAGTATGGACTTGTATATGTCGGAGTGCACTGAGCAGTGTTCACCTGAAGTGTTAAGTGCAATACTAAACGCTGTTGAGACACAAAAAGAACAAAACATGGACTGGATCTCTGTTATAATTTGCAATCCACAAGTAAATGAGATCATTGCTGACCATCAACTGGACGTGAAAATTACAAAACAGGAACTGTTACAAGCTCAGTTGCAGGACCCAGCCATAACTTATGTTCTCAACCTTAAAAAAAACAGGAGAAAACTTTGACAAAACACCAGTGAAGAAAGACTTGAAGCTAAAACAACTACTACATGAGTGGAAAAAACTTTTTGTTTCTGAAGAAGGGTTGTTAATGCGCAAAACTGTAACTTATACTCAAATTATGCTTCCAGATTCATACAAAGAGCTTGTGTACAAATATCTTCACGGTGCAATGGGTCACTTAGGGGTAGACCGTGTAATGAACTTGGCAAGAAATAGATTTTACTGGCCGAACATGCAGAAAGATATTGAGTTTTTCATTACTCAGGTATGTAAATGTAACATTGAGAGGAAACCTACGGTACAGAGTAGGGCCCCTGTGTGCCATGTACCTGCTACTGCACCCTTTGAAATGGTTGCTATAGACTATCTTCACATTGAAAAAAGCAGGGGAGGATATGAGTATATTTTGGTGTTATATGACAACTTTACTAAGTTTGCTCAAGCTTACTCTACTCGTAACAAATCTGGCAAAACTGCAGCAGATAAGATTTTTAATGACTTTTCTCTGAAATTTGGTTTTCCTAATAAATTACACCATGACCAGGGCAGGGAATTTGAGAATCATTTATTCAAACAGCTGCAGAAGTACACAGGAATAGTCAATTCAAAAACTACACCCTACCATCCACAGGGGAATCCAGCAGAAAGATTCAATCATACCTTGCTTTCTATGCTGCGGACCTTGGATGAGGAAAAGAAAGGAAACTGGAGTGACTATGTAAACAAAGTTGTTCACGCTTATAACTGTACAACTAGTGAATCAACAGGTTACTCACCCTTCTACTTACTTTTTGGTAGACATCCACGTCTTTCTATTGATTTAATCTTTGGGCTGAATGAGAGAAATGGATGTAAAACACATGGGGATTATGTTCAAAAATGGCAACAACAAATGAAAGCAGCATAAGACATTGCTACCAAAAACATTAAAAAGACTCTTGAAAGGGGAAAGTCACATTATGACCAAAAAAGACAAAGTTGCAGCGGCATGAAAAAATAAGCAGCGATGCTGTAGTTTTAAGCAGGTTTTATTAATCATACCGCCGTCACGAGCTCCGCTCCCGGCGCCGTGCATGCGCGCCGGGAGCGAGCCCAGCGGCTCTCGGAGAAGGAGGACACAAAGTCTGTGTCCAGCAGCAGCAGTTGAGGAAGTGGAATTGAGAGAGTGAGTTACAGAACCTGCGCAGTATTTATACCCAACTCAGACAATACATCAAAGCGGATTCACAGCAGTTGGTACGATCAAAGGGACTGCAGAACAGGTGTAACTGAGATCATCCTGCGCAGTTCGCCCCACACGGGACACGAACCCGCGACCTCTCAGTCAACTACACACAGTTCGAGCATGGGAGACACAGCACGATCGCGCTGAGCTAAAGGTCTGACCGGTAGCTCAGCGCTACCGATACTGTATGAGGCTTTTCGGGAGGGAGGTTTACTAACGTTCTACGCCGAACAGTGCTAGTTGGCATCCGTTACACTCTCCCCCTTAAACCTCACTCCCATCCCGGGTTCACGGCACCAGTGTAACTGAGATCATCCTGCGCAGTTCGCCCCACACGGGACACGAACCCGCGACCTCTCAGTCAACTACACACAGTTTGAGCATGGGAGACACAGCACGATCGCGCTGAGCTAAAGGTCCGACCGGTAGCTCAGCGCTACCGATACTGTATGAGGCTTTTCGGGAGGGAGGTTTACTAACGTTCTACGCCGAACAGTGCTAGTTGGCATCCGTTACACAGGCATGAGACATTTGCATTTGAAAGACCTACATAACAATAGGCAGATTGCTGTCCTCTGCTCCAGCTTGCAGGACAAAGAGGTTACAAGGCACATCTACATATTGATCTGTCTCTAGGTCACAGTAAGGACAGGACGCATGAACACTATACATGAATGGCACATTACATCACAATACATGAATGGCACATTACATCACAACACATGCATGGCACATTACATCACAATACATGAATGGCACATTACATCTCAGTAGTGCAGCGGGAAAAACCAAGAGAAGAGAGCTGACTGTCCTGTGTGTTGTGGGGGTGTTGAATCAACCCGCCACACGCTCCCCCCCAGAGGGCACGGCAGGGGGCCGAGACCTCGATAATCCATCTATGGGAGCGAGCTGTGGGAGAAGCTCGCTGCAGGCGGAGGGGGAGGGAGGAGGGGGGTAGTAAGTGCCGGCAGGGGGACGGTGAAATCATCCGAGCTGCGCAAAAATTGCTTGTTGCTCCGCACGTCGAGGGGGTGTCCCGTTGCACGTGCAGAGATCACAAGAAGAAAAATTAGTCTCTGACTCCTCTCGTGGCCATGAAGAAAACAGGAGCGGCGAGGCTGCGTAGCGGCTGTAAGAAAAAAAGAAGCAGGGGGACTTGGCTTGTTGGCTTTAGGTGCGGGCGCAGCCCTAAAGCCCCCGGGAACAGCTGACGGCTGAAATCCCTTATGTGCCGTGGCTGAGACCATTAGAAAATCCAGTGGCGAGCTGCGTGCTTGCTTCAGGTGAGCGGGCAGCCCTGAAGGTTCTGAGGGTGGCGATCGGCCGTTTTTCTCGGGCATGTGCAGCGGCGGAGGACGATGGTGGTCTCTGTAGCCGTTATTGCCCCGTGCGTGGTGCGCCGTCCTCGTAACTCCCCGGTGCGTGTGCCGGGGTTCCATGCGTGGGTGAGCCAGCTGGAGAGGAGAACCAGGGTGCAGAATCTTGGTGGAGATCGGCACAAACGGCGCCGATAAAATCCAGGTTTGAGCTGTGGCTGTAGCTTGGCCATGGTGCGTTGGAGCGGTGGGAGGAAATAGACGATCTTTTGTCCCTCAGGCTCGTGCAGATGCGTTGGAGTGGTGGGAGGGAATAGACGATCTTTGGCACCGCTCGGCCGTGGTGCGTTCAGGTCCACGTGTTGCGTTCTCCGCCGGCCATGGAGGACGCCGTCGTGGAGAGGGGACGAGGTGCCTGCGCTCTCGTGTGGAGGAGCTGCGAGCGCGGCCGGTCCAGCATGGATGAGCAGATCTCAGACGTGCAGATCTCATCATGAAGAACGGGTCACCAGTGCAGCTGTCCAGATCAGAAGGTTGCTTTGCACAAAACGTGTGCATGTTTGGGGTCGCCAGTGAAGCGTTCACTGGCAGCGTGTTCTTTTCTGCCTTCAGGTCATGGTGCGTTGGAGCGGCGAGAGGGAGGAGACGTCTTGTGTCCCTCGGCCGGTTCAGCGTGAATGTCCAGACCAGAAGGTTGCGTCGCACAAAGCGTGTGCGTCTTCGGGGTCACCAGTGCAGCGGCATGAAAAAATAAGCAGCGATGCTGTGGTTTTAAGCAGGTTTTATTAATCATACCGCCGTCACGAGCTCTGCTCCCGGCGCCGTGCATGCACGCCGGGAGCGAGCCCAGCGGCTCTCGGAGAAGGAGGACACAAAGTCTGTGTCCAGCAGCAGCAGTTGAGGAAGTGGAATTGAGAGAGTGAGTTACAGAACCTGCGCAGTATTTATACCCAACTCAGACAATACATCAAAGCGGATTCACAGCAGTTGGTACGATCAAAGGGACTGCAGAACAGGCATGAGACATTTGCATTTGAAAGACCTACATAACAATAGGCAGATTGCTGTCCTCTGCTCCAGCTTGCAGGACAAAGAGGTTACAAGGCACATCTACATATTGATCTGTCTCTAGGTCACAGTAAGGACAGGACGCATGAACACTATACATGAATGGCACATTACATCACAATACATGAATGGCACATTACATCACAACACATGCATGGCACATTACATCACAATACATGAATGGCACATTACATCTCAGTAGTGCAGCGGGAAAAACCAAGAGAAGAGAGCTGACTGTCCTGTGTGTTGTGGGGGGGTTGAATCAACCCGCCACAAAGTGCTGTACTCTCACCTGGAGACAGGGTTCTTGTCAGGAACATGTCAGAAAGGGGAGGCCCAGGAAAATTACGCTCATATTGAGATGACCAGGTTCATGTGGTGGTCTCTCAAAAGGGGGACAACAGCCCTGTTTATGAGGTAAAACCTGAGCGTGGCACAGGACGTGGTCGGATTCTTCATCGCAGCATGTTAATGCCTTGTAATGCTTTGCCACTTCCCCAAGCAACCAGGACTGAGCCAAGTAGCACTAAGTCAAAGCACAGGCTAAAAGACAAAAACCTGAGCAACACGTCTGAGTATGCAGAGAGCTCAGATGATGATGATGAGAAACAATATTGGACTCAAAGAGTAAGGCACCATCACCAACATCAGTCTCCAGAGGACTCTGTGGTACCTGTACCGCCTACTGGACTTGACCAAACCAGTCAGTCAGAGCATCCTGAGGATACTCAGGAACAGATAATGGACACTCACAAGCTCAGGGTGGATGCTGAGGAGTTTCAAATGGACGTTCCAGAACCAACAGAGACTGTTTCCTTTTCAACCCAGTCCAGTGGTGTGGACACAGAGCTGTCAGACACTGTGCTGAGGAGGTCTCAGAGACGCCCAGGAGAAAGATTAACTTATGATACACTTGGTCAGCCAGTTCGGAGAGTAATTGGTCTTAATTCCAATCCACTGTATGCCAGTGCAGTAATCCCATTCTATGGACAATATGGAGTACCTTGGATAGCTCCACAAATGCCTTACTACCCAGCTTATGTGCCTGCGGGTTATTATCGAACTGTGATACAGATCACCAGTTTAATATTGTTGGAGATGTGAAATGTATTGGTACTTACAAGGTTAAAACTATTATTGTGACTGAAGTATTTGATACTACAATCTATTGAGATGGTATATAACAAAACTGGTTTGAGTTGACATTTGGTCAATTTGATATGTCCAAGTAAGGTTATTATCTAAGTGTACAGACTCCGGAGTACATGAAGTGATAGTAACATGTGTTAGAGTAAATTGTTAATACCTGTACTATTGGGAAAACTACTCCACGTGGTTATGAGCTTCATGCTTATTTGAGTAATGAGTTACACGTGATTGTATCACCTGAGGTTCAATAGTATGGTATGCCAAAGTGATCTTAATGCACTGTGAAACATTTACTCTGTTCCAATTATATTCCATGTTGATAACGTCACATGTAACATGCATTTCTGGTTCACATTTGGCCAATGTTGAGGACAACATTTATTTAGCAGGGGAGGATTGTAGCACTTGAGTTAGTGTTGTGCTAAATACGTGAAAAACATTGCCTGAATTTATTGACTCTGTTTTCCCATTGTGTTTTGTAGTGTAGTTATACATCTACACCAATAGGTGGTGGTAGTACTGTAGATTGTTCTTTTGCCTTGAACTGAGGTCATGGGTCAAGTGTTTTTTTTGCTGAGGCTCTCTGTTGTTAGGACTATTGAAGAAGACACAAAAGTGTGCTCTGTATGTGTGCTGCATTAACCCTTTTGAGGTAAATAAAGAACTCATTTTTCTACACCAAGTTGTCCTGGAGTGGTGTAACAGTTGCACGCCATTGCGCTTTAAAGTCAGTATTATTCAGTTCATCCATAACCAGTTTGTATTTTTTGTGGTCTCTGAAAACTGCAGTGCAACCAGTATTTGCACTGCAACCAAATTGGTTGCAACATCTTTGATTGGTGTCAATGCTGGATGCACTCTCCTGATTCCATGAATCACACTCATACTATCTGATCATCAGATAGTATGAGTGTGATTCATGGAATCAGGAGACAGACATCAGACAGACATCAGACAGACAGACATCAGATTCTGATGTCTGTCTGTCTGTGTGTCACGATCATAGGACATCATAGGACAGCTTATGATGTTCCTATGATGTCTCCATCATAGGATATTATGCCTGCCTTGATGTCTTTATGTCATACACAGTGATGCCTGCCTTGATGTCTATATGAAGTCATATAGACCATGATGTCCTAGGCCTGCCTTGATGTCTTTATGATGTCATATCGACCATCCCTCACCTGTTGATTGCAACATCTGTGATTGGTGTTAATGCTGGACACACTCTCCTGATTCCACGAATTACACTCACACCATCTCACATGTTTCCATTCACCTTGCGACATAAACAGTTTCCAGTAAGACCCTGCTTTGCCATGACTGTGAATAAGCGTTGGTGTTTTCTGCACAACAGATTTCTTCATCCATGGCCAGTTCTACATTGCCGTGAGCACAGTTGCCAGATCAACCAGACTTTGTATCGTATTCTTGCTCAAGATGAAGAAACTTAAGCAAAAGCGTCGCTTTCTCAGCAATGTCATTTTTTAAAGAGGTGTTGACACAGTAAAAATGTGTAACCTTGAAGAATGCCTGTCTACACTACAAATGTGTAAAATGTCAAGTAAAGCACTGATTTTATCCAGGTGCTCCGGTTTCTTGGTTTCTACGGGCATGCACGGGTCTTCCTGAACAGGGTCGATAGCCACTTTTTGCTCAGATCTATTTTCATGATCCTGTTCATGAACTGGAATTACGACGCACCTATCCTCAACCAGTGGTCTGAATGAAGAAGAAGAAGACCCACCAGATGGAGAGCAATAGAGTGAGGAGCGGTTCGAGCAGTACGCCACAGGCATGACTGTGAACAACACAGCCATCTGAGACAGGAGGAGACCTTTCAACGGGCATGCAGAAATACTTGCTTTATACTTGGTTTCTACGGGCATGGACAGGTATGCATGGGTATGTACTAGCAGTATATAAAATTCAAGAAATCTCTGTGTGTCTTGTGTGTCTGTGTCACATGCGCATACTGTGTTCCTATGATTTCACATGACCTGCATGTGAAATCCCGTAGAGCCCGTAGAGTCTACGGGCATGCAGAACTGCTTGCTTACACTTGCTTTTGATGGGCATGCAGAAATACTTGCTTAACCATGTCAAAGATCAAAGGCAGGCATCACCATGGTTACTGTTGACATGGTAACAGTAACTTTCGACGGGCAAGCAGAAATGCTTGCTTATATTTGGTTTCCACGGGCATGCACGGGTATGCACTAGTAATAATAAGGTGAAATACAGAAAATCCCAACTTAAAGCGAAGATGTGGGCTGGGACCCATCCCCTGGAAACAAGGAATATCACTCTATAGGGGAGACAAGACCAAGGCAATAATGATAATGACAATGATAATGATGATAATAATCACTCTATTAAAGCAAGAAATATGTGTGTGTCTGTGTATCTGTCACATTTATAGGACATCATAGGACGGCCTATGATCTCTGCCTGATCATCATAGGACATCCTATGAACTCAGGCATCATAGGACTCGTGATGCCATCATAAAGATACAGTTAGGCCCAAAAATATTTGGACAGTGACACAAGTTTTGTTATTTTAGCTGTTTATGAAAACATATTCAGGATACAATTATATAATCAACATGGGCTTAAAGTGCAGACTCTCAGCTGTAATTTGAGAGTATTCACATCCAAATTGGAGCAAAGGTTTAGGAATTACAGCTCTTTAATACGTAGCCGCCTCTTTTTCAAGGGACCAAAAGTAATTGGACAATTGACTCAGAAGGCTGCAAAAAAAAAAAAAAAACAAGGCTGCATGGGCTCTTCCCTCGTTAACCTGTCATCAATTAAGCAGTTAAAAGGTCTGGAGTTGATTCCAGGTGTGGCGTTTGCATTTGGAAGCTGTTGCTGTGAGCACACAACATGCAGTCAAAGGAGCTCTCAATGGAGGTGAAACAGACCATCCTGAGGCTGAAAAAAAGAAGAAATCCATCAGAGAGACAGCAGAAATGTTAGGAGTGGCCAAATCAACAGTTTGGTGCATTCTGAGAAAAAAGAGTGCACTGGTGAGCTTGGGAACTCAAAAAGGCCTGGACGTCCACGGAAGACAACAGTGGTGGATGATCACAGAATCCTTTCCATGGTGAAGAACAGCCCCTTCACAACATCCACTCAAGTGAAGAACACTCTCCAGGAAGTAGGTGTATCAGTATCTAAGTCTACCATAAAGAGAAGACTTCATAAGAGTAAATACAAAGGATTCACCACAAGGTGCAAACCATGAATCAGCCTCAAAAATAGAAAGGCCAGAATTGACTGCCAAAAAACACCTGAAGAAGCCAGCCCAGTTCTGGAACAGCATTCTTTGGACAGATGAGACTAAGATCAACCTGTACCAGAATGATGGGAAGAAGAAAGTTTGGAGAAGAACTGGAACAAAGCACTACATCTTCTGTAAAACATGGTGGAGGCAGTGTGATGGCATGGGCATGCATGGCTTCCAATGGCACTGGGTCACTCGTGTTTACTGATGATGTGACAAAAGACAGAAGCAGCTGGATGAATTCTGAAGTGTATAGGGATATACTTTCTGCTCAGATTCAGCCAAATGCAGCAAAGTTGATTGGACGGCACTTCACCAATGATCCAAAACATACTGCAAAAGCAACCCAGGAGTTTTTTAAAGCAACGAAGTGGAATATTCTGCAATGGCCGAGTCAATCACCAGATCTCACCCCAATCGAGCATGCATTTCACTTGCTCAAGACAAAACTTAAGGCAGAAAGACCCACAAACAAGCAACAACTGAAGACAGCTGCAGTAAAGGCCTGGCAAAGCATCACAAAGGAGGAAACCCAGCGTTTGGTGATGTCAATGGGTTCCAGACTTCAGGCAGTCATTGCCTGCAAAGGATTTTCAACAAAATATTGAAAAGTAACATTTTACTTAGGGTTATGTTTATTTGTCCAATTACTTTTGAGCCCCTGAAATGAGGAGCGTTTGTATAAAAATAGCTACAATTCCTACATGTTTAATCATATATTTTTGTTCAACCCCTTGAATTAAACCTTAATGTCTGCACTTCAATTCCGTTGTAGTTGTTTCATTTCAAATCCAATGTGGTGGCATGCAGAGCCCAAATCATGAAGATTGTGTCACTGTCCAAATATTTCTGGGCCTAACTGTATTTGCGATGCCGTCATAAAGAAATGATGTCTATATGACATCCTCAGGCATCATAGGACTTGTGATGCCATCATAAAGATATTTGCGATGCCGTCATAAACATATGATGTCTATATGACAGCACATAGACAAATGTGTCTTTATGATGTCATATAGACCATCACTCACGATGCCTAGACTAATGTGTCTTTATGATGTCCTATGGCTCAAAATTGGCAAGGTGAATAAGTCATAGGGCCAGTCTTTACAGCGCGTTCGTGTTTTCTGCACAACAGATTTCTGCAGCCACGGCCAATTCTACGTTAATGCAAGCACAGTTGCCAGATCAACCAGTCTTCGTATTGTTGCTCAAGATGAAGAAACTAAGCAAAAGCGTTGCTTTCTCAGCAATGTTGTTTTTAAAGAAGTGCTTACTGTAAAAATGTGTAACCTTGAAGAATGCCAGTCTACACTACAAATGTGTAAAATGCCAAGCACAGTGCTGATTTTCTCTGGGTGCTCCAGTTTCTTGGTTTCTACGGGCATGTACAGGTCTTTCTGAACAGGGTCGAAAGCCACTTTTTGCTCAGATCTATTTACATGATCCTGCCCATGAACTGGAATTACAACGCACCTATCCCTCAACCAGTGGTCCAAACGAAGAAGAAGAAGACCCACCAGATGGAGAGCAATAGAATGAGGAGAACTGCACGTCAGAAAAGATGCCGTGAACATGAAACACCTCAGGTTCTAGCAGTACGCCGCAGGCATGACTGTGAACAACACAGCCGTCTGAGACAGGAGGAGACCCTTCAGCAACGGGCATGCAGAAATACTTGCTTATACTTGGTTTCTACAGGCTTGGATGGGTATGCACCGGTATGTACTAGTAATAATAATGCTGATAAACTTAAACTAAGAGGAAGATCAATGAAGAAATAAATATGCAAGACAGAATAATAATAATAACAATAATAGCAACCCAGGATAAAAATAATAATGTGAAATACAGAAAATCCCAACTTAAAGTGAGAATGTGGGCTGGGACCCATGCCCTGGAGACAAAGAATATCACTCTTCACTCTATATATATAATTCAAGAAATCTCTTGTCTGTCACGATGTCATGATGTCACGATCATAGGGCTCGCAAAAAGATCATAGGACTTGCTATGAGTTCAAAGGCGGCCTGCACTCACAATTATAGGACTCACTATGACATCATCAAAAAATCAAAGGCAGGCATTACTCATGATCATAGCACTCGCTATGACATTATCAAAGATCAAAGGCAGGCATCACAGATCAAAGGCAGGCATCAAGGAACAAGTGGTGACATCAAAGATCCAAGGCAGGTTTCACCATGGTTGCTGTTGCCATGGTAACAGTAACTTTCTCCGGCCATGCAGAAATGTTTGTTTACACTTGCTTTCTATGGGCATGCACAGGTATGCACAGGCATACACAGGTATGCACTAGTATCATCACTTCTTCTTCGTTTAGATTTGATTGACGGTTGGCAACCAGCTTACAGGTGCATTACCACCACTGACTTGATTATCATCACCCTATATCTTTGTATGAGGTCTTACTCCTTATGTGTGAAAAAAAATTAAAAAACTAAAGGAAGAAATACTCCAAACATATATACAAGATGACATGTAAAATCACATAAGGATTGTCATATCCAGTCTGTGTTGTGTTGTAGCTTAGTTTTTTTTTTTGTCACATTTTGTCTTAGCTTTGTTATGAATTGTAATCGCTCTTGTTTTGTTTTTCTTTTGAATTCTTGGATGGAATATGGGTGGGCAATATAAGCTGCGGCTTCAGCCATCACCCATTTCGGATAACTTATATTGAACTGTATAATCAGAGGAGTTATTGTCTAATTTGACCTTGTTGGATTTTCTTTCCCCCTTTGTTATATTATTCTGTTTCTTTTTTTAATCTTTACTTTTAATCTATCTGAAATAAATATTCATTCATTCATTCATTCAAATTATCCGTCATTGGTTAATTGGCATCACACTGGGGATTCTAAATTGTCCTTAGGTATGACTGTGAGAGTGAATGGTTGTCTGTCTCTCTGTGTTGCCCATGTGATGGACTGGCAATCTGTCCAGGGAGGACCCTGCCTCTCGCCCAAAGATGCTGGGATAGGCTCCAGCCCCCCCCCCCCCCCCCCCCCCGCCGCTATCCGAAAAGGATTAAGTGGAAGAAGATGGATGGATGGATTAAGTGGATGGATTAAGATGGATCTAAAAATATGCCACTATGCTGAACATAAACCACAAGAGATGGAGAATGATATTGATCCCGATAACCACTTTTTCAATAATATTCATAACCACTGTGAATATTACACTGAAAAGCAATTCAAAAGTCAAGTGCAATTAGATGGTAAACTGTCAATAATACACTTCAATAGCAGAAGTCTTAATAAAAACTTCTCACAGATTCAGGACTATTTAAAACAGCTAAACAGAAAATTCACAGCCATTGCAGTCTCGGAAACCTGGCTTAATGAAGACCAGGCTCCCCTGATGGCAATAGAGGGATATCAGATGTTTAACATTAACAGATCTCAAAAAAAGGGTGGTGGTGTTGCACTGTATGTTGATGACCTCTATAGATGTAAGCTTGTAAATGAAATGTCCTCAGCACTACCAGGGATTTTGGAATGTGTTACTGTTGAGATTGACTTAGACAAAACAAAAAATCTAATCATAAGCTGCATATACAGAACGCCGGGAACTTGCATTGAGACATTCAGAGATAAATTAGTTGAGCTGTACAATAATATTACTAGTAAGAAAATGGTAGCAATTTGTGGAGATTTCAATATTGACCTACTTAATCCACATCAACAAAATGTAGTTACAGAGTTCATGAACTCTATGTACAGCATGAGTCTATATCCCACAATAACACATCCCAGTAGAATCACAGTTCACTCTGCTACACTTATTGACAACCTGTTTGTCAATGTTCTCGATAAGAAAATAGAAAGTGGATTATTGATAAATGATATAAGCGACCACTTGCCAATCTTTGCACTTATCCATGGCCACACGGGGCCCAACCCAGAAAAAATCTCAAAATCGTTCAGACACAAATCACCAAACGCAATCAGTTCTTTTAAAGAGGACTTGCTGAAGCAAGACTGGACAGAAGTCTATGTATCAGATGTAAATGAAGCCTATGACACATTTATAAACATTGTAACCACTCTTTATGAAAAAAACTGCCCATTAGTTAAAAAAAAGCTTAAACACAAATTTGCTGACAAACCATGGTTAACCAAAGGACTACAAAAGGCGTGTAAAAAGAAAAATTTATTATATAAAGCTTTCATAAAGAAAAGGACAAAAGAAGCAGAGCAACGGTATAAAACATACAAAAATAAGTTAACATATATAATAAGATGCAGTAAAAGAGACTATTACAGTAAAGAACTGGAAAAAAACAAAGACAATATTAAAAATACATGGACAATAATCAACAGTATCCTTGGAAATAAAAGCAGAAATACTAGCTACCCAACTAATATTCCAAAAAATAATAAATCGACTCCGAATGTGAATATAGCTTCACCTGCAGATGAATTTAATAATTTTTTTGTTAACATTGGACCTAAACTGGCCCGAGAAATACCCACTACGGCGCCTACAGGTGATACAATATGCAATAACACTGCTGTAAAAGACACCATCTTCATAAAGAACACAGACGAAAGAGAGGTCATTGAAATTGTTAAATCGTTCAAAAGTAAAACATCTACTGACTGCGATGGTATTGACATGCTACTAGTCAAAACTGTTATCGAATGCATAGTGAAACCACTGACGTATATCTGTAACCTGTCTCTCCAATCAGGTATATTTCCCAATGCAATGAAAATAGCTAAAGTAATTCCGATTTACAAGACAGGCGACAGAGGGGAACTCTCCAACTACAGACCAATTTCACTATTACCGCAATTTTCCAAGATACTTGAAAAAATATTCTATGAGAGAATTGACAACTTCATACTGAAGAATGATTTATTGTGTGAGCAGCAATATGGGTTCAGACACAAAAGGACAACAGCATATGCCTTAATGGAATTTACAGAAAAAATATCAACAGCCATTGAAAATAAAGAGTATTCAGTTGGAGTATTCCTGGATCTTAAAAAAGCATTTGATACAGTAGATCACAATCTATTATTAAAGAAACTACAAAATTGTGGTATTAGAGGGGTAGCACTGTCCTGGTTAAGTAGTTACTTAAAGAATAGATATCAGTTTGCATGTGTTAACATCAAAAACTCAGAGTTACTGAAGGTCACCTGTGGAGTCCCACAGGGTTCAGTTTTGGGACCATTATTATTCAATATGTATATAAATGATATATGTAAAGTTTCAGAAAAAAAGGACTTAATATTGTTTGCTGATGACACTAATCTGCTATGCAGTGGAAACAATTTGGAACAACTTCTGGATACACTCGGAAAGGAATTAGGAAAGCTGAAACTGTGGTTTGATTCAAACAAATTAACGCTCAATTTAAGCAAGACAAAATTTATAGTCTTTAACAACCATCACAACTACCCAGTACCCAAACTCAGTGTAAATGGTGTAGAGATTGAAAGGGTATCCGAAGCTAAATTCCTTGGAGTAATAATTGATAACAAACTGTGTTGGAAGCCACATATTAATTATATAAAAGGTAAAGTATCCAAATCAATTGCAATATTACACAGAGTGAAAAATTTGCTGAATCAACTCACACTATACACCTTGTACCATTCATTAATACTCCCATACATGACATATTGTAATGAAGTATGGGGAAATACATATAAAACAAACATATATCCACTCTTTATGCTTCAAAAGAGAGCTATTAGAATAATCAACAAAGCAGCTTACAGGGAACCAACAAACCCACTTTTTCTTAAACAAAAAACTCTCAAGTTGAAAGATCTGATTGACTTTAAAACCGCAATAATAATGTTCAAAGTGAAGAATCTATCACTGCCCGCAAATATCCAAAAGTTGTTCCAAACAAGGGAGAAACGATATCACTTCAGAGGAACATGTATATTTCAAAAGCCTACAGTGAGAACAACCACCAAGCAACACTGTATTTCAGTGCAAGGAGTCAGATTATGGAAGGATTTTGGACCTGAATTAAAATCATGTACAAAGCTTGGACAATTTAAACAAAAACTAAAGGAAGAAATACTCCAAACATATTTACAAGACGACATGTAAACTCACATAAGGATTGACATTTCCAGCCTGTGTTGTGTTGTAGCTTAGTTTTTTCTTTTTTCTTTTTTCTCTGTGACACTATGTCTTAGATTTGTTTTTGAATAGTAACCGCTTAACTTAGACTAGCTCAGTTTTCTTTTTCTCTCAGTCACATTTTGTCTTAGCCTTGTTTTAAATTGTAATCGCTCTTGTCTTGTTTTCTCTTTTTTCTCCTTTGAATTCTTGGATGGAATATGGGTGGGCAATATAAGCTGCGGCTTGAGCCATCACCCATTTCGGATAACTCACGTGGAATTGTATAGTAGAAGGAGTCTTTGTCTAATTTGACCTTGTTGTTATATTATACAGTTTCTTTTAACCTGTAATGTACTATCCGAAATAAATAAAATTCATTCATTCATTCATTCATTCATTCATTCAAGTCATAAAATTTAGGGGTCGGGCTCAGATGACATAATGTTACACACCTTGTACAGTAGGTGGCGGTACGGACCTTTCAGTTGTTTGTTATCCGCCAGTAACCGAGAGAAGAAGAAGAAATGCCGTAACTTTATGCACACCGCCGTTCACCAATTATCAAGCAGGCGTGTGTCTTTTAAAGCTTTTCTACGATATTTCTTATATCCTTTTATTGTTTACCAAACTCGGTCTTTTAGCTGAGCTCGGAAGAGCTGTGACTTTATCGAGGAAGTAATAACAGCGATCAACGAAGATGTTTAAAAAGTACGTAGCTCATTATTTCTGTGTTTTAGCTAGCTATAGCTAGGTAGCTGACGCTAATTCATAGCAGCAACCTTGCGAGTTTGTGATGCTGACGTTCAGTGAGACAAAAAGCTTCATGAAAACCTTGGTTGTTATTCGAGCTGGACAGCCCTACAACATAAAATCTGCTATAGACTGCTGTGGAAGGATTCAAGTATATCTCAGACCTTATTTAAATCTTCTGGCTGTTCAAAGTTGAAATGTATTGGTAACAATTACAAGCTGTGAAAAACACAAAAATTTTTAAACAGTAGTTCCCGGAGAAGAACTTTAGACTTAATCCCTGGCAGATTTGACTTGCATGCTGTTATTTAAAAAAAAAAAAAGATAATTTATTTAGGTTTCTACTAGATGGTCTTGGGTTTATCTGATCCTGTGGTGGACATATCAGTTTCACTTTATCAGATCCAGTGTCCGTTTGGATGCTTTTTATAGCGCTTTCACTGTATTTCTTTCCCCCAGATTTGATGAAAAGGAAAATGTGTCCAACTGCATCCAGCTGAAAACGTCAGTGATCAAAGGCATTAAAAATCAGCTGTTGGATCAGTTTCCTGACATTGAAGCATGGCTCAATCACATAATGCCCAAAAAGGACCCTGTCAAAATAGTGAGATGGTATGGTTTGTAAAAGCAACATTCTCTGGCTTGTATGAAGTTCTTTGTATAATCTCCCTTACAGATTTTGTGTTCATTTATTTGCTCCAGCCATGAACACATTGAAATCCTGACGGTGAATGGAGAGCTGCTTTTCTTCAGACAGAGAGAAGGACCTTTCTACCCAACCCTCAGACTGTTGCATAAATGTGACATCTTTTATTGCTGATTTAGTTATTATGAATGTTCTTTGGTTTCTTAAGACTTAATGGATTTTTTTTTTTCTTCCCACAGATCCTTTCATTCTTCCTCACCAGCAAGTAGATAAAGGGGCCATTAAATTTGTCTTGAGCGGAGCCAACATTATGTGCCCGGGGTTGACATCACCCGGCGCTAAACTCTACCCTGCTGAGGCTGACACAGTAGTTGTATCCTTTTGAATAACAGTGCTTCTGTAACAAGTATGTTACTGATGCCCCTGTTTTTTTTCCCCCCTTTATCACACACCCTCTCCACATTTTAAATTACACTATTATGCGCTTGTCCTTAATTCGTGAATGCAGGCCATAATGGCGGAGGGAAAACAGCATGCACTTTGTGTTGGGGTGATGAAGATGTCATCAGAAAGCATGTAAGGCTCCACTACATTTTTAGTGAGCAACTTCCTCATTGTTGCCGATATGTGAGCTCGATCTGACATTGTTTTTACAGAGAAAAAGTCAACAAGGGAATTGGAATTGAAAACGTCCACTATCTGAATGACGGGCTGTGGCACATGAAGACCTATAAATGATGACACTGATTCTTTCAACATCCAATGACAAAACCACATGGAGAATTTGTGGGGGTCTTGACAGTGAGGCACGAGCTACCAGTCAACTGTTTACACCTACAGTCATAGCTGTGTAACCTGCTGGAGGCTTTGAATCAACCATCTTGCACGAATTAAAGAAATATCTTGCTTTGAAATCTCTGCTGTTATTTTGTATTGGAGCTATTTTAAGCCATCTACGTCGCTGTGGTGCTTGATCTCAGAATTGAAATTATATGAACAATGTGAGAAAATTGTACGATTATTTGCTTACCACATTGCCAGGTTTTCATGTACAAAGAAGAATTTGTGAATAAAAACACCTGCTAATAAATTGTGGTCTGATTTTCAAAGACATAAATTCATTGATAAACATAATTATTTTATCTTAAAGCACATGAATTAATCAAATATCTAGATAAATTCTTGAATGTAGTCACCCTAACATTAAAGTAGCAGTGTGCAATTATATGGCCCAATCTGGTGCATAAAATTTAATTGGGTGATCTACAAGGGAGCAATTATAATCCGCGTCTCTTCTGTAGAAATTTGAAGTTTGGACCTTAATGTTTGCAAACTGCTAATTCAGAAATTAATCATTTTTTGGACAGAGCATTTCTATAGATTGTCATAACAAATCTGACCTCAGCACCTACGAGCATAACTCCTTAGTCTGAATTTTTCAGCCCCCCTCCCCCTCTTTACCAAGTTAGAGGGTTGCTGGTACATTTTACAGTACTAGCTCTGAGAAATTCTTTCAAATGCAAGAAAAATGGTTATAATGGCAATATCCCTGACTGAATCGGTACTGGATCAAATCGAATTAGGACCTTGTAAATTGGAATTTGATTAATTTTGGAAACCTTTGATATGCAGTCATACCGTCTCTTCAAATTGTGGATGACGGCTAGTTTCAACAGGAAATGGGACAAAAACAAGCTTTCCAAAATTGTTAAAAGTTGCAGGGAAGGTGATTGGTATGCCGCAAAAACAATTATGTGACCTGTTTGACAGTTCAGTACTCGGGAAACCAAGACAAATACCTTATCCACTGAATTCTGTGTTTGTGCTGCTCCCTTCTGGTTGTCAATATGGGGCCCCGAGGGTCAGCTGGAACAGAAAACGTCCTTTATACCTTACGCCATTCAGACAATGAATGCAACTGACTCCAACAGACGCTTTTACTAACGTGTTAAACTGTATGTACTGCTGGAGTGTTGCATGTTTAGTGTTTTTGATGTTGTGGAGGAGAGCCAAAGACAAATTTCCACCAAGATGGGCAATAAAGTAACATCAAGTCAATGGGATTGTGCATGTAGATTTATCACTGTGGCGACCAATGTATTATTGCAAGTCACTAAAATGCTTGGACTGATTCAGAATAAGCACCATGAGGGGATAGCCCAAGCAAATGAATAGTACTTCCCTCTTATCTGGCAAAGTTTTGCTTTAATACACCAGTATGACACTATGGAATCTGCAGTGTACACCAAATTCAATTACGAAAGCAACATATTCTACCTTGACTGATCCATAAATTATGACTGTGGGTGAAGGCTAGGAGCAATTTGTGAACACTGACCCATGCTTAGTTTTAGCTTGTCCCACCTGGCAAAGATTTGCCTTCTGCGATAAGTTCCTCAAACACAGCTTTTCGTTACTATATCCTGGTTTATCCCTACAGGGAAAGGTACGCAGTAGTACCTGGTAGACTCTTAATGTCCTGTAGCAGCTGAAGACACCTGCAGAAGGGGTTAGGAGGCAGTGTGGAGCATGTCTTCTAAATCTTGTGACTATTCATATTTAAACAATATCTCATTTGAGTTAAGACGCAACACTTTTAATTTTGGCCTTCCAAAAACATCCATTCATTTTCTGCTGCTTATCCAGGGATCCGAGTCACGGTGGCATCAGTCCAGGCAGAGTAGCCCAGCCTTCCACCCAGTTCACATAGCACCATGATCCCTGTGATCCCTCCTGCAGGTGGTGAGCCCACTGGAGACTTCCAAAAACATGACTATTTTAATTTTGTGTTTACTTGTTTGCTTTCAGTCACTTCTACAAAGATTTAGATCATTGGTGACAAGGTGTCCAGGGCCTGAAGTAATAAAGCATCCCTAAATAATTGTGGTTCCTCCACCATGCTTCCACAGTGGGATGAAGTGCCTCGTTTGAACCAAAACAAAAAGCATCCAGATGTTTTTTTACATCAACAGATTTCCAACAAGTGGTAGACATTTCTTACAAGCATTTTTTTTTGCAGTCTTAAACATCTTTTAAACTTGCATATAACTAGGGCCAGAAGCAACAGACCTAAATTTTGAGACACTTTACCTTACTATGGATAAAATGATACAAACAACGGACATGTAAAACTTAATCTTAAGGGTAAATCCTCACTCAATATAGCCTCAGAAGAACTCATTAGTATGCTGAACTTTTACTCTATATTTGCACTTTATATTTTTCCATATGAAGACAAGTACAAGAGTTAGTGTGCCATTAATTTACTGAGATTGTGGGTATAACTGAAACTTGGATCACAACAGATACTTTGAATACCCATGACAGGGTCCCTTTGTTGTCAGATAAATAACATTTTTCTTGGACGACAAAACCTGTTACTCTCTAGTGACTTTACACTGGTGTCTGTTAACAGGAGGAGGCCAGTTTTCACTGGATGCCTTTCACGCCACACCGTTAGAATTACAGGGTTGAAATATTGGGAACAGCAACAGAATATGTGAGATATAACCAGAACAAAACAGCCAAAGTCATTACTAATTATCAAGATATACTATAGAGTGGTGGCCAGTTAACCTGCAACAGAAAACAATTACAATTTTATTATAAACACATACATTTAAATACACATTTAAATACTCATTTAAATGTAGAACATCACACTTGCCTCTCCCATACATCTTTCAACAACAACATACAGTAAATATATCCAAGCATAAATTTTATTTTTTGTAAAGTCATTTTATGTGTTTGCTAATACGCAAATGTGGTGTGAAAATGTAGCACAACATGGCAAATTTAAGACTGACCCTCAAACTACCTTACAGCATAGTCACTATTGGTGCTCCAGTGTAATCTTTAAATCAGAGAGGTGATTGTTTCTGGAAAAGCTTCAAACAATTCAAAACATATCAGAAACTTGGTTCACTACATAATTAATACTTGCTTTTACCCAACCACTATTCAGAGTCTTTTAAATTAATGTCAAGATCCTTTCATGGGAAAAGCCAACAAATGAGCTCTGAATCAGTTTTTCAAGCCATCTTGTAATGGAGGACTGGTGAGAAGAGTTGACCAAACAGGTGTAGTTTTTATCCCCCGCCGGTTGAAGACCAAAGGGAGATTATGGTATGGTGATGTCCATCTGTCCCACAAAACATACCTGTTTTGTGAAATCAATTCCTGTCTGAGTCAGTTCATTCTTTTTAAAAAAACTCAGCAACCCCACAGAGGAATGAGGCACTGATCATGCCAAGTACAAAAAGTATAAATTTACATAAAATTCTTATTCCTGCACAGGATTTCATTTTACAACCAGCATAAGAACCTCACCCTCTCATCTCATCTCATAAAGTCAAGTGTTCCAACATGAAATTAAAAAAAAAAGTTGAATAAACAAGATTCTAATCATTGTCTGACCCTTCAGGGGGGTAAAATGCTAGCAGGTCATGAAAGACGTGGCCATAAGGACGAAGTCTGTAAACTCCAAACATCATCACTTGCATTTGATTTGGGGACATCCCGTTGAATGTGACTGCCATGTCAGAGCAGCAGCCCTCCAGGACATGAGTGGGGTTGTTTTCCATGCCTTCTTTTATTAGGCTGTTAACACTTTTTGTGTTGAATACGCCCTTCCCACGCGCATCCTCTCCATTCTCTGCAAACACACCAGTATATTTGAGACACACGGCCAGCTGCTTGTCTTCACTCAACTTCCACAGGGCACGCCCCCTTTCTGGACATTTTCCTTCATCCTGGAACACATGAATCAGCCTTTTCAGAGCTTCGTAGCTTAGAACGATCCCACTTTCATATGACACATACTCAAGCTCTCCCGACTTCATAGCATTTCCCAGATAGAAGGGCTCACTCGGATCCTTTGTGAGAACAAGATATTTGAGATTCTCAATGATGGCAAAGGTGCTGGCTTGGGCGATAAAGAACCACCGCAGGTCCCCGGCATTCTCATAAGCATGCTTCAGAGCTTTACGCAACCTTGCCCAATCATCTTTTTCATTCAGGTCTACTGCCTCAAGTGCCTTAGAGGACTCTGAGGTGTAAAACTCAGCCTTGTCACAGTGTTTTCCCCACGTGTCTTTGGCAGTAGCCCAGTAAACAAGGCTCTTGGGCTGGACCATGATTACACAGTAGACACGGACCTGACTGTTTAATTTCTGTACTTGACTGTCAGAGAGCTGCCTTAACTCATCTTTACTTAGGGCTTTGACGTGATGATGAGAGTGATCATTGGTCCAGGACTCAGTGTGGGGACTGAAACTAGTGAGAAATGACAGCACCAAGCAGAAGAGTCCTCCCATCAGCATCCCTTTCATGAAAGAGCATCCTTCAGACAACATGGTTGCAACTCTGGATAATACAGAAAAAAAAAAATTAACATAGGTCAAGACCAGACTTTTAGTACTGACACATTTAAAAATAATATATCATATTGCTACAGAAGAGTTGATCAAGCCGACAAAACTTTTTCAAATCAGATCACAGCCGCCGCTGTAGTGTGGGAGAAAAGTGTGGTCTACCTGTGATCAAAAGGTGAGTGGTTCATCTCCCGCTGTCTTTGTAATGAGTGTGTGTGTGAATATGTCATGTGTATAAATGGGTAGATAATCAAATCTGTTAAGCACTTTGGTCATCCAGAGGTTTTCTTTTTTTAAAAGACCTATATAAAAGAACACCATTTTATTTTTACATGAGATGGAATTTAGAATCCTAAATGAACATTAAGAGGCTAGCCTTCAGGATTTACGAAAGGGCAAGGTTAAAAAGGCAATACATAGATACTATTCACACATAGATATACTGTATGTGTTTGTTTTTAAACTGGATCTGTGAGTCCGTTTGGGAAAACATCTTCCGTGTTTATAGACACTCCGTTGCAGACCACAGAGGCTGGAGTTACGGAAATCGAAGGCTTTTATCAACAATCGAAGAAAGGTATTTCTCAGGTTAATGTAGGACCTCAAATGTGTGTAGTGAGGTTTTGGCGGAATGGAAAGAGGAGAATAAAAAGCAGTTATCAGAACAAGGTGGTATGATCCTGCAGTGTTTTATAATACAATGTCTCCCTGAAGAAACACTACAACAGGGGTCACCAACTAAAAGTGCAAGAAGTCCGATAAGTCAGTCCTCCTCCCCAGCTGAGGTCCGAATTAGGTCTGGGGATCTTTAGGCACCTCACGATACAATTACGATTCAGGGTCTCTGATTTGATTCTAAAACGATTCTCAACGCATTTTTTGTTTGGTTTTTCAGGAATTTTTTCCTCTCACTGTGTGACAGCTTAGTACTTTTAAAGCCAAGTGTTTGCAGTGACCCATGAATTTACTTCAAACGTCTTAATAAACGAAATGGAAGAGAAATGCGACAAGTCGCATGGACAACTTTATCTGAAAATGTGTTTTTAAGAACTGCCATCTTTTCGTGGACATTCTTTAAGACCACGACTGTCTACAGCAGCCCAATATAATTTGCTTTTACACATTATTTTACTAAGCTGATGTTTTAGCTGCTTTTAGTTCTGTATTATTTTTTTTAAACAAAAAAAATCTCAAATTCTTTGCTCAATTTGAAATAAAACTTAACAATTTAATCATAATACTACAGGGGAACACTAAATGTGTTTTTGACTCCAAATAAGATAAGATAAGCCTTTATTAGTCCCACAATGGGGAAATTCCAGGATTGCAACAGCACAGGGATAATAAATAGCTTTAAAATTCTAAAATCTACAATTTAAATCCTAAAAATGGAAAATTTTACAGAACACAAACAATTACATACATTTAAAAAGATTAATATCTAAAAAAACAAAATCTTATAAAAGTCCGCCTCGATACTATATTTTCAGTATTAAAAAAGACATTTCAAATTGTAAGCCTAAAAAAGAGACAGAAAATATAATTAATTCCACACAAAAGAATTCCTTTGGCTTTTTTTTATATCTTTTTAACCTCGTCTGTCTGTGTGGGTAACGTTCTGTCACAGGGAGAGAGAAGGCGGATGTCTGTGGAACTTTTCATGTTCAGTAACACACAGAGCAAATTATTGTCCTGCATTACCGACTGCACTATATGGTTCTCCACATTATCTGCTGCTCGCTAATATATTTTAACTGCTGACTAGTATTACTCACTCTTATTCTACACTTTATTGCATGTATAGTTTATTTCTTTTATTTTATCATGTTTAATGTGGCAGCATTGCACCGAGACAAATTCCTAGTTTGTGTACTACATGAACAATGGCAATAAATCTGATTCTGATTCTTCCATGATACATAATGAGGAATGAGACCAAATCACATTCTCCTCGCGTGAAGACTCGTCGACTTTAGGCGTGTTCACGCTGAGTGACTGAGGGTTTAGTGCTGTCCCAGTCTGAAATCAGGAAGCGGCGGACTGCTTATTCGCTGACTTTCTGAGCCCTTAATGAGCCCTTTCTCTAAGCCAGCATGCTATGCTGACTTCAGGTAAAGGAATTACCCACAGTTCAGAGCGCCACGGCGGGGTTTCTCAAGGGAAAGCTCCTGATTGATCACCTGTTCATCACTGACCAGCCCTTCAACCCTGCTCCCACCCCACAAAACAAACAAAAAAAAATTTAAACTCCTTGACAAGAGTTTAAGATCTTTGCCAAAATAAAAATATGACATAAAAACTGAGTTTATGCCGAATTACACACCATTTAAGCAACTTAATTACATTTTTGGTTAATTATGCAGTTTGAAAAAAGATGATTTGCAGTTGTAATCAATTAGATCATCTTAAAAGGCTGCAACACATTTAATTCAGTTCATTCCTGAAGAAAGTAGTAAGTCTGAAATAAAGTCTGAGACCCACAATAGTTGGTCACGTTTTTATGTCACACAAATTAAAAGTTTGGTTAAAATAACTAATGACTTTATTATTATAAATAAATTAGTTGGGAGTCAGAATACTTATTGATTGATTGACTGGCATTTTTCACCCACACAAAAACAACCATGGATGGTGCGGTGGTCGGTCCGATCCTTGGTATCTTTTACTATCAAGCTGAGGAGGCGGCGGCGGAGACGAGAAGGCGTATACATCAAAGAAGAGCCGCTTCGTCCATACAGAAAATACATCAGTATACAATGAATAAAGATACAATAAATAAACAAATATATAGTAAATTTAATAAATGGAGGTACGACTGAATTAACGATTAACAATTGATTTAACGGAGGTATGATTTTGTAATTTCCTTTCATCAATAATTTGACTGAGCATGATTCAAAATAAGGCAGGGCAATGCATAGAATTAATGATATACTTGTCTTTAAAACAGCAGCGGCACACAGAAACAGACTCGGCGGGATGCAGCTTCTCTTGTCTTTTTTAGACAGTTTTTGTAACTTACAGGTGTGAGCTCTGTCCTCTGTGGTAGCACGCCCTCATTCCCTCATCAAGAGGATATAAAGCTTATCAAAAGCATTTCACCAAAAATTTTACTCTGTCAAAAATGCTCTATTCTACAGCCCGTTAAAGAAAGAATTTCCTAAAATTTCACGTGGTGGGAAAAAACTTCTTGATTGCTCATATAACAACAGTCACATCAGATATGTCATCACTGCAGATCGGAGCTGTTCCCCAAGTTCTGTAACGTTATGGAAGATATCTTTCCTTAATATAAATACAAAAAATATTTGGACAGACCCATACAAAATTCCTAGCCCTCATAAAATCAGAGAAATGCACTTTAAAAAATTCTACAAAGATTTTACCCCGTAACAAATTCTTAAGCACATTTACAGACGTCTCCCCATTATGTTCTTTTTCCAATAATGAATTTCCCACTTATTTTTTTAATTGCACACTTATTTTTGTCAATGAATGTGTCATATTTCTCTGTCTGGATGGAAAATATCATATTCATAAATCAAAGTTTCTGCAACCCACCCATATTGTGATTTTTAAGAATAAGCTCCCATTTCTGTATACATCATGTTCCAGTATTACCTTAAACAAAAAAGCAGCAATAACTCAACGTATTGTCAAGAAAATCCTGAAGAAATGAATGGACTTGTGTCTTCTATAAAATGTGCAAATTTCAATTGCAGGTGATATCGCTCATACATTGTGATTATCTATGAATACTCAAATTTATTGTATTTTTTGTTTGTTTTCGTTTTCCTTATTATCTCTCATGTTGTTTTCTTTATTGTTGTTTGCTCTCTTTGGTTCTAAATGAAGCCGAGTTTAAAAAAAGCGCTCTCTCAGGAGAAATGGGATTATGGGATACATGACTGCCACAAGTCTGCACAAGTCACCTCCCGATGCCCCCCCCCCCCCCTGGTAAAATGGGCGGCACAAGAACACATCGGGGCATTTGGACCAAACTTGGCTTGGTGCGAACTTTCAATTGGAACAGGACTTGGGCTGTGACTGATGACGTTTCACAAGTTCATAAGAACACATATTGGCCAAATTTCAATCTCCTCCCTAAACCCTCAAGCCCTGAGCCCTTGTAGATGTAGGCTGCCGCCATCAGTAGTGCTCGAGTGTGCGAGTCTATGAGGGGATGAAGTGGCTCAAAATGGTAAAAATGGGACACACTGTTACCTTGGCAACACTAAAAGTTTTTTTTTTTAATTTAATTTACTTTATTAGGAGGATTAGGAAACAAAAATAGTGTATATAAGCGATCACAAAAATAAAATCACAGGACAACATAAAAACAGATTCCAGACAAAACTACAATTAGAAACAAACAGGGGGACATTGACAAAGGATAAAAGAAAATGATCCTGAAAGTTCAAGGCTGTGTTTATTTCAGGATCTTTAGAGGCTTATTGAAATAAAGGGGATCAAATTATGGCTTATTTCATTCAGTGTTTTAATCTATTTATTTTAACCAAACGTTTAATTTGTGTGACATGAAAACGTGACCAACTATTGTGGGTCTCGGACTTGTATTTCAGACTTACTACTTTCTTCAGGAATAAACTGAATTAAATGTGTTGCAGCCTCTTAAGATGATTTAACTGATTACAAGTGCAAATCATCTTTTTTCAAACTGCATAATTAACCAAAATGTTATTAAATTGCTTAAATGATGTGTAATGCAGAACAAACTCAAAGTCTTTGTGTCATATTTTTATTTTGGCAAAGATCTGAAATTCTTGCCAAGGCAGTGTTTTATTTTGGCGGGGGGGGGGGGGGGGCAGGGGTGCTCAGTGATGAACAGGTCACCAGTCACTTCCATTCTTCAATGTCCATTTTTAAAACCCATCTTAAAACGCACTTTTACTCCCTGGCCTTCGACCCAGTGTGAGACATTGATTTTATTTAATGAAATGGACTTTTATTCATTTATTTCTTTTACCTTTTATTTTATTGTTTCTATTGACTGTGGTTCCATATTGTTTTCTGTTAGTGTCCTGCTTTTTGCTCTTATGTTTTCATGTGCATTCTTGCTGTACAGCACTTTGTGTAGCAAGTGTTGCTTTATAAATAAAGTTGATTGATTGAATCAGTAGCTTTCCCTTGAGAAACCCCGACATGACGCTCTTAACTGTGGGTAATTTTCTTGGGAAAAGGGCTCATAGAATGCGCAGTCCGCCACTTCCTGATTTCAGCCTGGGACAGCACTGAACCCTCAGTCACTCAACGTGAACACACCTAAAGTCAATGAGACTACATGGGAGGAGAAGGAAATTCTTCTTTGTGTCTTCTTTCTAGGACCTTTACAGTTTTAAAGTGTTATGGAAAAATGTCGTTGTGAACTGGTGCTACATAAATGTAGCTGAAATAAACATGCAAGTTGCCATCTTTTGCCTGAAAAATGCCACTGATTTATTATTCGTGTTCTTCAAACTCGAGGGGTCATGGGCCAGTTTTCAGATGGCTTATTTTCAACCTTTAGCACAAATCATCAGAGAAAACAAACAAACAAAAAACCAACTTCAGATTATTACAATTTGCTGATATGAAACACTTTAATACTGAAAATGTGGAAATGTTAAGGATAAAACACTTGATGATTACGATTAAACGATAACAGTTTTAAATTTCTTGAAGCCACGTGGAAAATGGTGCATTTTGACATTTCTTCAACTTAGATTAGATTCCAAGTGCTTTAAAATATTATTTTGTTGTCAGGCAGTGTTCGAATAAACTACCAGCAGGTCAACAGTCCATCAACACTTACCCGTCTGAAATGGTTAACGTCACACCGTTAGCTAGCTGTTAGCTTCACATTACTCTTATTTCTTAACTGCTTGGTTACCACGGTGTTACTGTCATGAAAATTATATAAAAAGAGTCTTTACTGTACCGTTTACTGCTGCCGAAACAGAACAAAGCTCACTGATCTCTTTGTGATTCACTTTTCCTGTTTGACAGCTCTCGTCAGCTGAGACGTCCATCAACAACACATGCGCAGCACTGGCAACAGGGACTTCTTCTTCTCTCGGTTACTGGCGGATGGCAAACAACTGAAAGGTGAATACCGCCACCTACTGTACAAGAGTGTGTAACATTATGTCATTTAAGCCCGACCCCAAAATTCGATAACTTAATCCTGTGTTATTTTTAAAAAAGAGCCCTTATCGCCTCTCCATCTCCTTCTGTTCCTAGAATCCCAGTTAAATCCCATTCCTTACCGGCCTTTCGAGCTTCATTTTCCATTGTCTTTCATTTCCATACTTGTGACAGTCCCATAAGATAAGATAAGATAAGATAAGATAAGATAAGATAAGCCTTTATTAGTCCCACAACGGGGAAATTCCAGGATTGCAACAGCACAGGGATAGCAACACTCAGAGCAACAATCAGAAGGCAAGAAAAAAAAACAAGCAAGCAAGAGCAGCTAATAAACATATGTACGTATTACTATAAAATATATATATATACACACACACACAGACACACAGTGCAGAGCATTGTAGCTGGATGGAATAAATATATGAATATATGAACACACAGTGCAGAGCATTGTAGCTAGATGGAATAAATATGTAAATATATAAAGATGTGCTCTACATTTTTTTTACTCCACATTCTGTACATTTATCACTATCGCTTTTCCCCGTGATGAATAAAGTGCTGTTTAAACCTGTGTGATCTAGTCTGAGTCTTGTCATAATGATGTCTCCCCTCCTGTTTGTTCTTTTATAATTCTTTATTGCAATAGATTTTTGTATTTTGTAATACGATCTACCTTTGTGATCTTCATCCCATCATTTTTTTGCCATATCTCAATTCCTTTTTCTTGATTACTGTTTTCCCTTCTCCTTTTCCAAGTGATAATGGCATAGTTATTCCTTTCCCAAGTGCACTTTTTGCTAATTTGTCTGCTATGGCGCATATATGGCATGCTTGTATGGTACGCATTTTCTCCCACATGTACTTAGTAGGCATGACAGTGCATACTCTACAGGTTCAAACGTCCAAAGGGACATGCCCCGGCAAGGACCTTGGCAGGTGTGAAGTGGTTGCTGGGGAGACGGGAAGCCAGACACAATGTCCCAGCAGGAGCCCCCGAGGCGGAGAAGAGAACAGAGACGCCAACGAGCCTCGGAGACTATATGTTACTGAAGGACTGTGGGTTCATATGTTTACTGAACTGACTGTGGGTTGAAGGTGTGATATATTTGGTGTGGGGGTTTTTGTGTCTCTGGGGGTATAAGAGCTGTGAGGGAAGCTTGTCCTGTCTCTTTTGTTGAGATACTTGATGTTAGAGGATGAGACTCCAAATAAAACTTTCCTGAGAAATAAACTCAGTCTCGTTTGTGAAGGCATCCTTTACACTGGTGACCTACGACTAACCATGGCCGGTGACGGCGAGCTTTCCGCACTGGACTCTTCAGGGGCCAACCGGGTTAACGCAGCTACCACACTACAGCTGCCCGATTTCTGGCAACATAACCCGCGCTCCTGGTTTACCACTGTGGAGGCACAGTTCCACCTTCGGGGAATCTCAGCGGACGCAACGAGGTTCTACCATGTCGTCGCGAAGCTGGACAGCCTCACAGTGCAGCGGGTGGAGAGCCTGACCAACCACCCGCCCCAAGACAACAAGTATGGCGCACTGAAAGCCGCCCTCATTCGAGCTTTCACTCCCTCGCTGGGAGAGCGAGCAGAGAAGCTCCTGGCGCTGACAGAGGGGGAAGCAGACAGGCCGGCAGATCTGATGGCGAAGATGATGAGCCTGAGGGGCGAGGATGACGACAGCTTTATCTTCGCCCACCTCTTCCTCAGAACGCTCCCGCCAGCAGTGAGAGTCACCCTGGCCAGCTCGCAGCCACTTTACAACCGTGACTACCACGAGCTGGGCCAGGAGGCGCAGCGGCTCGTTGACGCCCATAGACGGCGCGCAGCCACGACGGCAGCAGCAGAGCTGAACGCCCCCCCCGCGAGACGAAGGGAGACCAGAGGCTGCAGCACCGGATCCACTGACGGCAGCAGCGGCAGAGGCCAGGAGAAGCGAGCTGACAACGCCCTCTGTTTCTACCATCGGCGTTTCGCCAAGAAAGCGCGCAGATGCGTTCCACCGTGCCAGTACCAGCGCCAGGGAAACGCCAAGACCGAGAGCCGGTAGCAGCTGCGACTCTTGGCACGAAGAACAAACTGCTTTTCGTGACGGACGCGAATTCAGGGAAATAATTCCTGGTGGACACGGGCTCCCAGCTAAGTTTTGTCAAGCCTACCTATGCGGACACGCTGGCGCCTGCCAGCGGACCCCTGGTGTTAGCGGCGAACGGCTCCACGGTCAAAACCTATGGGGAGAAGACGCTCCTCCTGTCCCTCCACGGGCGCACCTTCGAGTGGACCTTCGTTGTTGCTGCAGTTAACAACATACTAGGTGCTGACTTTTTATGCTCAAACAGTTTGTTAGTTGATCTTGCTAATAGACGTATTGTAAATGCACTGTCTTTCTACTCTATCTCCTGCACAGCTTGGGTGGCCCTGCCTTCTGCACATCCCAATGTCACAGCTGTGGGTGGTAAGTTTCATGCATTACTCAACCAGTTCCCGACACTCACGGTCCCGACATTTTCAGCGTCAGTTGCCAAACACGGGGTCGAGCATTTCATAACTACCTCTGGCCACCCTGTTTTTGCAAAGGCTCGGCGTTTGGACCCAGCTAAACTGGCCATCGCGTGCGAGGAATTCGCCAACTTGGAAAAACTGGGCATTGTTAGGCGCTCGAACAGCCCTTGGTTGTCACCCCTGCACATGGTGCCCAAGGCTGACGGCTCGTGGCGCCCTTGCGGTGATTTCCGCAGATTAAATAATGCTTCAGCGCACGACCGCTATCCGATTCCGCACATCCAGAATTTTTCAGCACATTTGGCGGGGGCGCGCATCTTTTCCAAAATAGATTTGGTGCGCGGTTATCACCAAGTTCCAGTCCGCGCGCAGGACATACCCAAAACGGCAGTTATAACCCCTTTCGGGCTTTTCGAGTTTTTGCGCATGCCTTTCAGCCTCAAGGGCGCCGCGCAGACGTTCCAACGCATGATGGATGCAGTGCTGCGCGGCCTCCCTTTCGTATTCGCTTATTTGGATGATATTTTGGTAGCCAGTGCATCCGAAGCCGAGCACGAATGCCACCTCACAGCCGTTTTTCAGAGGCTGACAGAGCACGGGCTGATCATTAACCCAGCGAAGTGCCAATTCGGGGTAGTGCAAATCGATTTTTTGGGACACCGCGTGTCTCCAGAGGGTGTGGTCCCGCTGCCGGATAAAGTGCGCGCGATAATGGATTTCCCCCAACCGCAGACAGTTAAGGCGCTGCAAGAATTTTTGGGGATGGTCAATTTTTATAACCGTTTCCTCCCAAACGCGGCACGGCTCATGCACCCATTGTACGCGGCATTAAAGAAGCAAAAACCTGCATCTAAGGTCGAGTGGTCCTCGGACCGGGAGCGCGCTTTCTCACAGGTCAAATCGGCCCTCGTGAACGCTGCGTTATTGGCACACCCGGTGCCAGCAGCTCGCATGGCGCTAACCACGGACGCCTCCGACGTGGCAGTGGGAGCGGTCGTCGAGCAACTGGTAGCAGGGAGCTGGCAACCACTCGCGATTTTCAGCAAAACATTGCGCGATAACGAGCGTAAATACAGCGCGTTTGATAGGGAGCTTTTAGCCCTGCATTTGGCCATCCGCCACTTTCAGTTCTGGTTGGAAGGGTGCCGTTTCACCGCGTTTGTGGACCATAAACCATTAACTTTTGCAATGGCTAAGGTTTCAGAGCCTTGGTCGGGCCGACAACAGAGACAGCTGGCTGCAATTTCGGAGTTTACCACCGACATTCAACACGTGGCGGGTAAACATAATGTAGTGGCAGATTGTCTCTTGCGTGCAGTTGCAATGCCAGGCCCCCAGGGGACAGACTCGGCGGCTGTAGACTCGGGCCAGGCTTGCGGCGCGGAAGCGCTCACAGCCCCGGTCTGCGTTGGGTTAGATTATGCAGCCATGGCCGCTGAGCAGGTTAACGATGCGGACGTGCGCGCGCTCCAGTCTGGGCCAACAGGGCTAAGGCTGGAGCACAGGGTGCATCAAAGAGGCATGCCCCCCCTAATCTGCGATACCTCCACGGGGCGCTCCCGCCCCGTGGTCCCGGCTGCGTGGCGTCGCCGTGTTTTTGACTTAATACATTCGCTGGCACACCCGGGCGTCCGCGCGTCGATCAAAATGGTAGGAGAGAAGTTTGTTTGGCCGGCGCTGCGTAAACAGGTCAAAGAGTGGGCTGCAGCCTGCGCAGCGTGTCAAAGAGCGAAGGTGAACAAGCACACGCGAGCCCCTCTAGAACCTTTTCATATCCCAGCCAAACGCTTTGACCATGTGCATATCGACTTGGTCGGACCCCTCCCGCTGTCACAGGGGTTCACACACCTTCTAACTATGGTGGACCGCACTATGCGCTGGCCAGAGGCGGTTCCTCTGGCGTCAACCACAGCAGCAGACGTTGCGCGTGCTTTTTTAACGGCTTGGGTCGCGCGCTTTGGAGTCCCGTCAGACATAACGTCTGACAGAGGACCCCAGTTTGTTTCCGAGCTCTGGTCGTCCATGGCACTCAGCCTGGGGGTGAAAGTTCATCGCACGACTGCGTATAACCCCCAGGCCAACGGTTTGTGCGAACGCTTTCACCGGTCATTGAAGCAGCCCTCAGAGCGGCTCTCACGGACACAAATTGGGTTGATAAGCTTCCATGGGTTTTATTAGGGTTGCGTTCAGCACCTAAAGAAGATTTGCAAGCCTCTCCGGCCGAACTTGTCTTCGCCCAACCTCTCCGGTTACCGGGAGAATTCCTTCCTGAGAACCCCGCTCCAGAGCGCCCCCCCGCTCAGCTGCTGCAGGGCGACGCGGGGTCACACACCCTCCCCGGTCCAGTTCATCACAGTTTCCCACGCGTTTTTGTGCCTAAGGCCTTAAAGAATGCAGAATTCGTCTTTGTTAGACACGACGCACAGAGGTTAGGTTTAAGACCACCTTACAATGGACCGTTCAGAGTGTTAGAAACCGGGGAAAAGCATTTTTTGCTCGATTTGGGAGACAGGAGGGACTTAGTCTGCATTAACAGACTCAAACCTGCTTTTGTGTTGGCTGATGACCAGGTACAGTTGGCCAGGGCCCCCCGCCGCGGCAGGCCGCCGGGGAGACGCTCTGCTAAGCTTTCACAACGATGTGCTAATGACTCTGATCCACAGATGCAGGAGGCAGCCACAGGCAGAGCGAGACCTGCTCACAGCAGATATGGCAGGGAGTTGAAGCCCAGGCAGTGGGATGTATGATCTGTTGTGCCAATTTTTTTTCTCGTTCTGTGTGATGTGTCATGATTCTATGCATTTGAGGTGTACCTTGTCCTTATTTGAACGTTTGGGGGGGGTTATATGGCGCATATATGGCATGCTTGTATGGTACGCATTTTCTCCCATGTGTACTTAGTAGGCATGACGGTGCATACTCTACAGGTTCAAACGTCCAAAGGGACATGCCCCGGCAAGGACCTTGGCAGGTGTGAAGTGGTTGCTGGGGAGACAATGTCCCAGCAGGAGCCCCCGAGGCGGAGAAGAGAACAGAGACGCCAACGAGCCTCGGAGACTATATGTTACTGAAGGACTGTGGGTTCATATGTTTACTGAACTGACTGTGGGTTGAAGGTGTGATATATTTGGTGTGGGGTTTTTTGTGTCTCTGGGGGTATAAGAGCTGTGAGGGAAGCTTGTCCTGTCTCTTTTGTTGAGATACTTGATGTTAGAGGATGAGACTCCAAATAAAACTTTCCTGAGAAATAAACTCAGTCTCGTTTGTGAAGGCATCCTCTACATTGCAGTCATTCCCTTTCAACCCTTCATGTGCAGGAACCCAACAAAACTGAACTTCTCCACCACCCCTGTGTATCCTAAATAAACTGTGATATAGCTCAATCACCAAGTCTTCTCTTGTAGATTTTAGTGTCTGTATGGTTTGTAAAGCTGCAAGTGAATCTGTGCACACCACCACCCGGTCCAGTCCGACCTCCTTGACCCACTGCAAACCAATAATTATTGCCACCATTTCTGACGTATACACGGATGTATGGCTGCAGAATCTTTTTGAGATGGTCACTTTAAACTCTGGAATGTATACTCCAACAGAGCCTTCTTTGTTTTTTGAACAATCAGTATATAGCTGTAAGTAGTTATTGTGGAGAAAGGAAGCAGGAGAGGCAACGAGCTTGACTACACAAACTTTAATCCTTCTCCAACATACAGTAGAGTAAAAGATCTCCCGGGTCAAAAAAACTCATAAAAACTGCATAAAAACTCGGAAAGGCTGAAAGGAGTTATTACTGCTGTTTTCGGAACATCTTCCGCATGCACTGGGACCTGATGGTAACCGCGGACCAGATCCACTTTGGATAAAACACGCACCCCGGCCAGGTACACGGAAAAATCTGGATGTGCAGGATCAGATTCCGATCATGTGCGTGGGGTTGTTCAAGCGCCGGCAATCGCTGCACGGTCGCCACAACCCATCGGCCTTAGGCACCATGTGAAGCGGGGATGCCCATGGGCTGTTGGAGCGCCTGATGATGCCCAACTGCTCTAAGATGGCAAACTCCTCGCACGCGCTGGCCAGTTTAGCCGTGTCCAGGTGCCAAGGTCAAGCAAACGCTGGTGGGCCTTTTGTAGTTAAAAAATTGTTTGACCCCATGTTTCGTTATTGTAGCCGAAAAAGTCGGGATTGTGAGTGCTGGGAACTGTATGAGTAAATGTTGGTACTTACCCCCTGGAGCTATAACATAAGCCAGTGTTGTTGACCTAGCTCCCCGAGCTGTGCAAGGCAGTGAGGTAAAAGCGACATCATCCACTAATCGCCTATTAGCAACATTGTGGAGAGAGGAATAATCAGGCAGAGCGGTCCAGAACAAAGCAGGCTTTTTAAATTTCTCTCTCTCATGTCATCCAGAATCACAAGCATCAGAAAAAGTCACAGGTCGCAGGCACCTCTCCTTTCATAACCTACGACTCGCTCAGTCACCTGTGGTGCTGCAGTAACATGAAAGACTTTGCAATTCCCATTCTCTTTGTCACTGTTCGCATCAACATACCAACCCCCGCATCAACACACAAACCCCCCATGACCATTCCGTCTGAGTGAAAACATACTGAGTGGCTTCCCACACCATCAACTAACAATCCATAAGCACATAAAAAATCTGCGCCTAAAATGGGGGCAGAACATGCAGCTACCACAAAGTCCCACTGAAAATTGTGTCCGTGCAAGCATATCGTCAGTGTTCGTTCGCCAAAAGTCCTGATTGTGGATCCATTGGCGGCCGTGAGCTCGGGACCGCTGCCTCCTGCCACCCTGTCTGCATTGACTGGCAGGATGAGGCTCTTCTGGGAGCCGGAGTCCACCAAGAACCGTCTCCTCGAACGTGTGTCCGTGACATAAAGCAGCTTGTTCCTGTCACTAGCGGTTGGAGCTGTGACTGAGTACCGAACGTGCCATCTTCCCGGCTTCATGAACTGGCATGGTGGCAGGCAGCATTGGGCATTCAAACCAAAGCGGCGATGATAGAAACAGATCGCTCCGTTCCTGCATCTCCTGACGTCTGCTCTGGCTACCACCAACGGCTCCTCGACCTCGCTGGAGTCCCTCATGGACGCCGGTGCCGCTGCATTCACGCTAAGATTTCTGGTCGCTAAAATGATGCGATCCGCTTCCTGTGCCGGTACGCGGTAGTCCTTGTTCACCAGCAGCGGCGAGTTGGCCAGGATTGCCCTCGCTATGGCCGGTAGGTTCCTGAGGAACAAGTAGGCAAACAGGAAAGACTCGTCGTTCTTCCCCATTAGTGCCAACATGCTCTCCACAAGCTCCACGGCTGATCTGTCACCTAACTCCGAACGTGTTTGGAGTCTTTCTGCCCTCTCACTGTCAGAAAGGGTGTAGCGCTGGAGCAGCATCCTCTTGAGCACTTCATATTTCCCCTGGGCCGGCGGCTCCTGGAACAGGCTTGTCACATGTTGCGTGGTGTGCACATCCAGCGCAGCGACCACATAGTAATACTTTGTGTCATTCGTTGTTATCCCACGGAGTGCAAACTGGGCTTCTATATGCAGAAACCATGCAGTTGGGTTGTGAAGCCAGAAGTCCGGGAGCTTGACTGAGACAGCACACGTGGCGCTGGTGCTCTCCGTCCAGGTAGTTCTCTGGTGTGGTGCTCAGCTCACTCTCCATGGCACGTCTTGGGGTCACCAATGTGAAGAAAGGAAGCAGGCGAGGCAATGAGCTGAACAACATGAACTTTATTCCTTCTCCAACATACAGTACAATAAAAGATCTCCCGGGTCTCTTTGCATTCTCCTCTTATACCTTTAATTCCATGCATTGAGACCTGGAACTTCCGACCATAATACATTGTTTGAAACAAAGATCTGTGTAGCTCATTAACATAACATCCCGCCGGCACCACTTCTCACACCCATTCCTCTTCCAGCAGCTAGGGCGCTCTCTCCTCTCCCTGGGGGGCAAATAGTCCTTACTGTCCCGTCTGAGACCCCCCGGTGGCACTTCCTCCTTCACTCCATTGTTCCCCCTTTCTCCAGCTGCCTTCTCTGGGTGGAGAATCCCCACACCACGCCCCCACATTACAATAATTATTCCTGAAGTAAATGCATTGTAGCAAGTAAATGGCATTAGCTACGTATATTAATAGTGTCTAATCCATACTGTGATATTGTGGTGAACACTCAGTGGACCTGTTGGACCGGTTCTGTGACTCGCATTTCAGGTCAGAACAAAGGCAGGAAGCTTAGCCTTGTTATGCAAGGCTGGAGACTGTGGGGGGGTCAATTAAAGGATGCGTGGGAGACAGTGGAAGTGATATCATGGAGGGAAATGCATTGTGACTGTCTTTATTATGCAAGGTGGTGAAATGCATTGTGACTGTCTTTATTATGCAAGGTGGTCTGTGGGACATGTGATCTATGAGGTGTGAAGTCCCTGATATTTAAAGGACGAGAGTTTACTGTTTCACTCTCTTTTTTCTGCTTTGAAATGTGGAGATGTGAATAAAGCTGACTCTGAGAAAGAACGCTGCCTCGTCATTTTCACATCTTCCACACTGGTGACCCCGAGACGTATCATGGAAGAAAGAAATTCCCCCGGGCCAGCCGCGTCAGGAGCCCCCAGCCAAGCGAATGCCGCTACAGCCCAGCTACCGGACTCCTGGCAGAACAATCCGCGCTCCTGGTTCAACGCAGTTGAGGCGCAGTTTAACCTCCGGGGGATATTGGTAGATGTCACGAAATTCTACCACGTAGTTGCAAAGCTGGACAACAACACGGCCCAGCATGTGGAGAGCCTGATCGACCAGCCGCCGGAGAGTGATAAATACGGCACGTTGAAGGCTGCACTCATCCAACAATTCACCCCCTCGGCGGAGGAGCGAGCAGAAAGGCTCCTGGCGCTGACGGAGGGGGAAAACGACATGCCCGCGAGCCTGATGGAGAAGTTGTTGAGGTTGAAAGACTCTGACGATGATCACTTCATTTTCACCCACCTCTTCCTCAGGACTCTACCGTCAGCAGCGAGAGCGGTTCTGGCCAGTTCGCCACTATTGGCCCTACGGGACTACCGCACGCTGGGCCGAGAGGCGCAGCGGATTGTCAACGCCACCAAGCGGCGCGCAGCCACGGCCGCTGCAGCGGAACACGGCGCGACAACTGCAGACGACAGGAGGCCAGAGACAGCGGTGCCAGACTCACCGACGACGGCGGCGGCAAGGGCCAGGGAGCGTGGACCGGACGTCTTTTGTTTCTACCATCGCCGCTTCGCAGAGAGGGCACGCAAGTGTGTACCGCCGTGCCAGTTCGGGCGTTTGGGAAACGCCAAGACCGGGGGTCGGTAGCAGCCGCGGCCCTCGGGGAAGAGAACAAGCTGCTCTACTTGTCGGACGCACGCTCCGGGAGGCAGTTCCTCGTCGACACAGGCTCCCAGTTGAGTTTCATCACTCCTTCCTACGTGGACAGACTGGCGGGTTCCGGAGGTCCCCTGGTGACAGTGGCGAACGGCTTGGAGATTAAGCCCTTTGGTGAGAAGACTCTGCTTCTGTCTCTACACGGCCGTGCATATGAGTGGACTTTTGTTGTAGCAACACTAAATTTCAATATGTTGGGGGCTGATTTTTTGTGCTCACATGGGTTGTTGGTTGATCTCGCTAATAGGCGCCTGGTTAATGCACTTTCTTTTGATTCTGTCCCCTGTGCAGCGCGAGTGGCCCCGCCTACAGCACAAGCCAACGTCACAACAGCAGGCGGTAAGTTCCACACACTGCTCACTCAGTTCCCAGCACTCACGGTCCCCACATTTTTGGCAACAGTTGCTAAGCACGGGGTGGAGCATTTTATTACCACTACCGGACCGCCCGTTTTTGCAAAAGCTCGGCGCTTGGACGCAGTTAAACTAACCATAGCGCGCGAGGAGTTCGCCAACCTGGAGAGGTTGGGCATTATCCGACGTTCAAACAGTCCGTGGGCTTCCCCCCTACATAAGGTCCCGAAAGCTGACGGATCATGGCACCCTTGCGGGGATTTTCGCAGGTTAAACAATGCTACAGCGCACGACCGCTACCCAATCCCACATATCCAAGATTTCTCAGTTCATTTGGCAGGGGCGTGCATTTTTTCTAAAATAGACTTGGTCCGCGGTTACCACCAAGTCCCAGTGTGCGCTGAGGACATACCCAAAACAGCGGTAATAACTCCGTTTGGTTTATTCGAGTTTTTACGCATGCCATTCGGACTTAAAGGGGCTGCTCAGACGTTCCAACACATGATGGACGCGGTGCTTCACGATCTCTCTTTCGTGTTCATCTACCTGGATGATATTTTAGTAGCCAGCGCGTCCGAAGACGAACACGAAAAACACCTGGCCACGGTTTTCCGAAGGATCGGAAGATCACGGGTTAATAATCAATCCAGCGAAGTGTCAGTTTGGGGTGGCGCAGATCGATTTTTTAGGACACCGCGTCTCCCCCGAAGGAGCAGTCCCGCTGCCTGACAAAGTGCACGCTGTGGCAGATTTTCCCCGGCCGCAGACAGTCAGGGCGTTGCAGGAGTTTTTGGGAATGGTGAATTTTTATAACCGTTTTCTCCTCCGCGCGGCGAGGCTCATGCAGCTGCTGTATGCCGCGCTCAAAAAAAAGAAACCCGCGGATAAGATCGAGTGGTCCCCGGAGCGGGACCTAGCGTTCTCGGAGGTGAAAGCAGCCTTGGCAAAGGCTGCGTTGTTGGCACACCCAGACCCAACGGCCCGCATAGCGCTCACCACTGACGCGTCAGATGTGGCCATAGGGGCGGTCGTGGAGCAACACGTAGCCAGGGTTTGGCAGCCCCTCGCATTTTTCAGCAGGACCTTGTGTGATAGCGAACGTAAATACAACGCGTTCGACAGGGAGCTGCTCGCTCTCCATTTGGCCATCCGCCACTTTCAGTTCTGGCTGGAAGGACGCGCTTTCACCGCATTTGTTGATCACAAACCGCTAACATTCGCGATGGCCAAGGTCTCGGAACTGTGGTCAGGCCGGCAGCAGAGACAGCTGGCCGCGATATCAGTGTTTACCACTGATATTCAGCATGTGGCGGGCAAACTCAATGTAGTGGCAGATTGCCTGTCGCGCGCTGTGGCGGCCCCAGTAAGCGTAGGGTTAGATTATGCAGCCACGGCCACAGAGCAGGTTAATGACGCGGACGTGCGCGCGCTCCAGTCTGGACCAACAGGGTTAAGGCTGGAGAGCAGGGTGCTGCAAGACAGTATTCCCCCCCTAATCTGTGATGTCTCCACTAGACGGCCGCGTCCAGTAGTACCGGCCGCGTGGCGCCGCCGCGTTTTTGACTCGGTTCATTCTTTGGCGCACCCTGGAGTGTGCGCGTCGGTCAAAATGGTGGGAGAGAAATTTATTTGGCCGAGCCTCCGCAAACAGGTCAAAGAGTGGGCAGCAGCCTGCACGGCGTGTCAACGAGCCAAAGTACACAGGCACACGAGAGCTCCTTTGGAACCGTTTCACATTCCGGCCAAGAGGTTCGATCACGTTCATGTAGACCTCGTTGGACCCCTCCTGCTGTCACAGGGGTGCACACATCTTCTGACAATGGTGGACCGCACCACGCGCTGGCCTGAAGTGGTCCCGCTGGCATCAACCACGGCCGAGGAAGTGGCGCGCGCATTTTTAACAGCTTGGGTGGCACGCTTCGGCGTTCCGTCGGACATTACGTCCGACAGAGGCCCTCAATTTGTTTCCGAGCTTTGGTCGACAATGGCCCGCAGCCTGGGTGTCACAATTTACCGCACAACTGCGTACAATCCGCAGGCTAACGGCTTATGTGAACGTTTTCATAGGTCATTGAAAGCGGCTCTCAGAGCGTCACTGACGGGTACAAATTGGGTTGACAAGTTACCATGGGTGTTATTGGGGTTGCGTTCTGCACCTAAAGAGGATCTAGAAGCCTCCCCAGCGGAGCTCATGTTTGCGCAGCCACTCCAGCTGCCTGGGGAGATTCTCCCAGATAACCCTGCGCCAAACGCCTCCCCGTCTCAGCTGTTGCGGAGTAACATAGAATCAAGCATGCTGCCCGGCCCCGCGCACCACAGTTTTCTGCGCGTTTTTGTGCCTAAAACTTTGAAGAACGCAGAGTTTGTTTTTGTTAGACACAATGCGCATCGAACCCCGCTGCGACCGCCTTATGACGAACCATTCAGAGTGCTAGAAACAGGGGACAAGCAGTTTTTGCTAGATTTGGGGGGTAGGAAAGAGAAAATTGGCATAGACAGACTTAAACCCGCTTGGTGTGAAGTCCCTGATATTTAAAGGACGAGAGTTTACTGTTTCACTCTCTTTTTTCTGCTTTGAAATGTGGAGATGTGAATAAAGCTGACTCTGAGAAAGAACGCTGCCTCGTCATTTTAACATCTTCCACAATATATATATTTTACTGTGAAGCGTAAGATGGTGATGCGCACCTCCGGTGATGTCACCTCTCCACCCTATATAAGGCCCGGGTCGGCCATCTTGTTTTCTCTTGTCTCACCTGTGCTTTGGCCAGGGCCCTATCTGTGGCCACCATATCCAGTGAGTCCAACAAAACTATGTTCCAAGTCACCTCGCCTCTTCTTTGAACCAGGGGTAATAGCAGACATAACATTTGCGACGTCGGATTAAACAATGGAGGTGTGCATTGCTCCTATCCGCCCTTTTCTTGAGGTGCCCTGGCCTAGATGGTTTGAAGCCTTCTAGAACTACGTTGCTGCACTGGGTCTCGGGGAGCTCGATAAGCTAAGAGCCCAGGCGCTTCTGGTTCACAATCTAGCTATAGAGGGCCAGCGAATCCTGAGAACACTCGATGCTTCCGACACCTACGAAGAGGTAGCAGAGCTGCTAGCTAGCCACTTCTACACCCCGGATAATGTGATGGTCTGGAGGATCCGCTTTTGGCAGTGGCATCAGCGGGTAGGTGAACCCATTAGGCAGTTCATCACCGACTTGAAACAGCTAGCTAGCGAGTGTAGTTTTGGGACATTGGAGGAAGAAATGATTTGTGACGAGCTGGCAGAACATACAAGCAATGCCGCGTTGCAGGCTGGGCTACTTACGGCACCTAGGGACCTCACGTTATCCAGAGCAGTAAAGCTAGCTCTCCAAATGGAAGCCACGGACAAGCTAGCTCTAGAGCTAACCGGGCGCCAGTCACAGCAGTTGCTGGAGTTTCTCGTTGCGGCAAATGTCGCAGACCCAGATAGCGAAGGTAATCTGGACGGTGAAGATACGGAAGCCAACGCTACCAGCCAAAGGCCCACCCCGGGAAAGCCCCTTTGCATGGGCTGTGGGTTTACGATGCACAGCAAAAAGGCCAAGGACTGGCCAACGAGAGGAATACGTTGTAACAGATGTGGTCGCTTGAACCATTTTGCCAGGGTCTGCCGTGGATTGAACCTGGAGAGCCCACGGAAGAAATCACTCTGCCTGCCCCCGACAACCATCCACATGGTGTGGGATGAAGAGCTACCGGACGCCATGGCTGTCAAGCGTGACCAATTTTGCTCAGGGCCAGCACAGGAGGGTCTCAGTGCCGGCACTTGGGAAACGGTCAAGGGGAGTACCGAGCTTGACGGCGAGGCGCCTGCATCAGCAAGTGGCACCAATGGGTCAGCCCTGAATGCCTCCGGAGTTTGGCCGCAATGGGATGGGGGGGGTCTGCTGCTACGATGGCACACGTTACAACGGCATTAGAAGAGGTCGGGAGAAGACCAAGAAGCACGGAGGATCAGAGTGCTCGACAACAATGTCTCAAGCCGAGCCGGATCCCATTGAAGGTCCTGGATTGGGTTCGGAGTCGAGATGAGGAATGTCCGTGGCGAAGATGGGCCAAACGACAACCTGAGGAGCATTGGGAGTGTCTGTGCATAGTGGACAAACTGGGCGCAGCGCGCTTCAGGCTGTCTGATGGCTTGGTGCGGCATGCAAATCGGCTTCAGCGTGTGCGCGTTGTGCGTAATGGAACCAACCAGCGGTCAGCCGGTTTAGGGAGTGATGTGTGGGAAGAGCGCTGTGGAGGAGGAGGGGGAGAGGGGTGGGAGTAAGTGAGTGCCGGCCCGGGACATCAAAGGTGTCTGAGCCATGCAAAAATTGCATGTGGATCCGCGATGGTGAGGGACTTTCCCGGTAAACCTGGTGGTGATCCACAGCGGCTGTGAAAAAATTAAGTCTCTGACTCCTCTCGCAGCTTGGTCCTGCGAGGATGTGGGGAAAGCGAATGGCCAAGTTCCCCGAGGACGTGTAGCGGCTGTGAAACAACTGCAGCTGTGTGAGGGACTTGGCGGTTTGGCTTTTAGGTGCGGAAGCAGCCCTAAAGCCATCGGGGACAGCAATCGGCTAAATTCCCCTTGTGCGCCGTGGCTGAGAAACCCATACAAAGTCCTGTGTATGGGCTGCATGTCTGCTTCAGGTGCGTGAGCAGCCCTGAAGGTTCCGAGGATGGCGATCGGCCGTGTTTCTCGGGCATGAGCAGCAGCGGAGGACGCTGTATCAGTCTGTGGAGCCGGTTTGTCCCTGTGCGTGGTGCGTGCTTGGCGCAGTGACCACATAGCTGGAAGTTGCGCTGTCCTCGTAATCCTGCGGTGTGCGTGCGGGGCTTCTGTGTGCGGGAGGTCCGCTGTCCGGAGTGAGTCAGGGTCGTTGATGATTTCCCCGTTCAGGCTGTTTCCTTCGGTTCGCTCGTGCCGCCGTTCATGGTGCGTGTCGGTCCCAGCGCTGCCCACTCTGGAGAACGTGCTCCGGTGTGGATGAAGAGGATGCCGGCATCACCATGACACGTCTAGGGTCACCAGTGTGGAGGTAAAAGATCAGGTGAGATGCAACAAGCTGGAAGGTTGCAGGGTTTTATTTCCTGCAACATAATGAGACACACATTGTAGCCCTGTGTGCTACTGTGCTGCTGAGGCATGTATCATAAGCTCTTTTATAGATATTATACAGACAGAGAGAACGCATGGCACATTAGCATAGTGATATACATATCAGTCAATACATATTATTAGCGTGACCAACTGGTGCCCGGATATCCTCTCCCTCATCCAGGGGATGTATACACAACAGTCCATTGTTCATTGTCCCTTTTGTGTCGGGGTCACCAGTGTGGAGAGTGTGAATAACGGGAACGGATTTATGCAGCAGACGATTTTATTCACTCTCACATCAGTCATACACAGAAAAAGCATGTCTCAATACACCAGGGGTTCTCCTTTTATATCAACAGCACATCTCACATCTGCATGACATTTCACATTACAATACATTCGTCCCTTCTCCCCCAACTCCTTCTTCCTGCTACGTCACCATAATCTCCATACCTATTGTCTTTCTCTGCTTACTCTCTCTGCATCCACTCTGAGATGATTAACCCAGCCTCTACACCATTTCTAAAGCTTTGGGACTCCATTGAACCACAGTGAGTCATTATCCACAAATGGTGAAAACATGGAACAGTGGTGAACCTTCCCAGGGGTGGCGGGACGACCAAAATTATCCCAAGAGCGCAGCAACAACTCATCCAAGAGGTCACAAATGACCCCACAACAACTTTCAAAGAACTGCAAGCCTCACTTGCCTCAGTTAAGGTCAATGTTCGTGACTCCACTGTAAGAAAGAGACTGGGCAAAAATGGCCTGCATGGCAGAGTTCCAAGACAAAAACTACTGCTGAGCAAAAAGAACATAAAGGCTCATCTCAGTTTTGCCAGAAAACATCTTGATAACCCCAAGACTTTTGGGAAAATACTCTGTAGACTGACAAGACAAAAGTTGAACTTTTTGGAAGGTGTGTGTCACGACCTGAACGCTATCCTTCTCCGCGTTCAGGTTGTCCAGTGTCGCTCCTGCTCCGTGCTATTCCGTGCCGGGTCTTACTAGGCCCGTAGTTTGACAGCGCCCAGCTGATCTCCAGCTGTCTAGTTCAGCTGCTCTGGGACAGCTGTCTCCCATCATTGATAATTATCTCCCCCGCTTCTGATTGGGTTCTCTTCCCCACTTAAGCGAGCAGCTGAGAGTTACTCCTCGCTGCGACCTCACTACGGAAGGACGTGCACCGTGTTTCCACGACTGGAGCTCCCATGTCCAGCTTCAGTTCCCCGTTACCTCGGCGCTACACCCTTAGTAAGTCCTGCGGCTTGGCGTGTGTTTCCCCTCGCCGCCTCTCTAGCCTTTCTCTCTGGGTTGTACATTGTCCTTAGTTCTGTGCGTATTTTAGCCCCACGTGGCTCTTTTCCTTACTGTTTGTTATCTAGTGTTGTGCGTGTTATAGCCCCACGTAGCTCTTTACTTTATTATTTGTACTTTGTGTGTTTACGTTAATAAATTACGCAAACTCACTGGTCGCCCTTGCGTCTCCTTTCTGGCTCGTGAGAGCCAGGCATGACAGTAGGTCGCAGCCAGACTGAGACGTCTGCGACCGTGAGTTTGCAGTGGGACTTGTTTTTCCCTTCCTCTGGGTGCAGGCAAGCTGGTATCATGTCTCCCTCCAGGAGGCGTATGCGGCACCCAGGCCACGATCTCTCGGAGGCTCTGGACCTTGTGGATGGGACGCTTTTCACCACGGACCTCTACGATACTCCCAGCGAGATACGCTGGTGTCTGGAGCTCGCCAAAAACATGATTAACAACCTCCCTCGCTACTTCCATCTCCCCGAGGTTAAGGCGAGGAGGGCAGACATCTCTGTGGCCTGGGAGAGACTCCGTAGGCTGGAGGAGAACCCCGGCAGGAAGCCGAAGACAGGACACCATCGCTCCTCGCTTCGGAATCCCGCTCCTGCCGCCGATCCAGTCCAGGAGTTCGCCTCACCCAGGGGTAATCCCCAAGGTAGAGTGACGTCAACCGGGGTTCCCCCGGAGAAGATAAGGTTGACAGCGATTCGCATTGCGGACCGAGTGAACCCTGAGCTGTATGATTATCCGGGATACGCTGACCTGTTGGCTTCGGTCTCCGTACAGGAGCGGCGTTTCCCCGACTTCACATTCAGAAGACGTCGCTCCCAAATTCCCCTAACATCTCAGCGAGAGCCCCGTCCGGATCCCGCTCCAGGAAGCCATATGAATTTCGCCTCCCAGCCTGCTGTAGCTCCCGTGTCTCGCCGAAGAAGCGAATCAGCTGCTCTCGCTCCTGGGCCCTCTTTTCCCGCTGTCCCGTCAGCTGTGGGCCCCCGGTTCTCCTCAGCTGTTTCTCCCCCCTCTTCGTCATTCACTCCGGCTGCTGAGAACAGCGCGAATTCATCTTTAGGTGTCCCCGGTCCTGATCCGGTGCGAGGGGCATCACCTCGTCTGTCCGGGGGGTCCTCCACTTCCATCCGGCTGGGAGAAGAAAGACTCAAGTCCCTTGCAGCGGGTTCCACCGACTCTCCAGGTATCAGGCAAGTGTCTTTTCATTCTCCTCCCGTTATGAGTGAATTGCCTTGTTTGATTCCCGGGGGAGGAGTTCAGGGTTCACAGTCCCCTGAGCTCTCTCCTCCCGCTGCAAAAGTAAAATAAATATGAACCTGCGTCCTCTGTGTCTCTCCCCCCCGAGTGTGCCCCGGTGCCAGGTCTGCACCGCCGAGCGAGGAGGAGGCCTGCGGCCCTGGAAGGTTTCGCCACAGCCCCGTAGCCACGTCATGGGCAGAGGAGAAGGTCGAACTGCCTGTTGGAGCCTGCGCCGACGATTAAGCGTCCCCGGGCCTCCACGGAGGAATGGTTCAGCCCAGCAGAGCCCAGATCTCCTGCCTCCACACCATGTGGGCTGTCGACGTGGTCTTCGGCGCTTGGAGGTCGTCTGACTGTGGGTACCATCATGCTGGCTGCGGAGCCATTCGCAGTCGAGTGGGAGCCGGAGGACGGAGTCCTGCACGCTGAACCCGGAGCATCGAAGTCCTGGATGGTGGTAGAACCCGAGATCAGGCGAGTGCTCTATTTTCTCTCTCTCATCTATTTTCTGGAGCATTATTGCCTGTCTCTCGGGGGGGCGAGCCGGGTGCAGCCGTCTGCTGCGCTCGAGCCTGTCTCGCCGGGCTCTGCCGCTGCCGGTGATCCTGATCCTGGTTCCTTTTGTCCCTTTGAGCCTCTCCCCAGGGTCACTGGAGACGAACCTGCTCTGGGTGCTACCTTGGTGGTTCCGGTTCTCTGCACGGTGTTCGCCTCAGATGCTGCGCCCGGAAGTGCTTTACCAGTCCAATTGGAGTCCACCGGGGGTGCTTCGCCGGTCCAATTGGGGTCCACCGGGGGTGCTTCGCCGGTCCAGTTGGGGTCCACTGGGAGTGCTTCGCCGGTCCAGTTGGGGTCCACCGGGAGTGCTTCGCCGGCCCGATCGGGGTCCACCGGGAGTGCTTTGCCGGCCCGATCGGGGTCCACCGGGAGTGCTTCGCCGGCCCGTTCGGGGTCCACCGGGAGTGCTTCGCCGGCCCAATCGGGGTCCACCGGGAGTGCTTCGCCGGCCCAATCGGGGTCCACCGGGGGTGCTTCGCTGGTCCAGTCGGGGTCCACCGGGAGTGCTTCGCCGGTCCAGTTGGGGTCCACCGGGAGTGCTTCGCCGGCCCAATCGGGGTCCACCGGGGGTGCTTCGCTGGTCCAGTCGGGGTCCACCGGGAGTGCTTCGCCGGTCCAGTTGGGGTCCACCGGGAGTGCTTCGCCGGCCCGATCGGGGTCCACCGGGGGTGCTTCGCCGGCCCAATCGGGGTCCACCGGGAGTGCTTCGCCGGCCCGATCGGGGTCCACCGGGAGTGCTGTACCGGCTCAGTTGGGGTCCACTGGGAGTGTTTCGCCGGCCCAGTTGGGGTCCACCGGGGGTGCTTCGCCGGTCCAGTTGGGGTCCACCGGGAGTGCTTCGCCGGTCCAGTTGGGGTCCACCGGGAGTGATGTACCGGCCCAGTCGGGGTCCACTGGGAGTGTTTCGCCGGCCCGATCGGGGTTCACCAGGGGTGCTGCGCCGGTCTGGTTAAAGGTCAGTGAGGGAGCTGGAGGATTGTGCTCATCGGACGTCAGGCTGACTCCGTTCCTTGCCTCCATCTTCTCTCCTCCTGCCGCTGTTGGGGTTTCTCTCACCCAGGCCAGTTTCCCCCTGCCCATGTGTTCATCAGATGTCAGGCTGACTTCGTCCCTTGCCTCCATCTTCTCTCCTCCTGCCACTGTTGGGGTTTCTCTCACCCGGGTCAGTTTCCTCTTGCCTTTTCCCTCAGGGAGGAAGCTGCACCAAAATTTCTCCCTCAGCTCTCGGTGGTCTGAGGTCACGGGACGACCGCCTGGGGAGCCGTCTGGCTGGTTCGGTGATCTGGGTCGGCCTCCGGAGAAACTGTGTCTCCTAGCCTGGGACTCTGGTAGGCCGCCCGAACTGGTATTGTGGTTCCTGGCCTGGTGGAGTTCGGGTCGCCCGCCGGACAAGCTGTCACTGCCTGCCCCGCTCCACCTGCTGACGTTCCTGGAAGAATTGACTGACTATTCATTGCCTTGTGTTTGATTGTCCTCCCTAATTTAATACTTTTCAGGACATCAAAGAACTTTCTGCCCTAGAGTCCTTATTGTGGTGTCATTCCAACTAAAATTTCCTTAGACTATTTTCTGTGTCTTATAATCCCAGTATGAACTCTTATTCAAATTAGCCCTTTAAGTAGCTTTTGCTTCACATTGCCTGGCCTCATTCCCAGTAGTCTTGTTTATCTGTATTTATATCCTCCTCCAGACTGTTTAGTGACACTTTTTGTGCTAATACATGTTTGAGGAGTTGTTCCTTTTGTATCTTTATGCCAATTTGCTGTTCCAGGCTCTATTTTTAGGTCTTATGCCCGGATTGCCTCCTTTGTATATTATTCTGTTTTGGCCGGGGTTACATGTGTAAGTCTATTTCAACCATATGTTCACAGAGTTTTGTAGTTTTTGGCCTTCGGGACATGAGTTTTTTTTTATTGTCCTCGCCCTAAGTTATTGTGAGCTTTTTCCATGACTATGTCGCTATGTTTCTGCATTTTGGTTCTTGTCGTTTCTCCCCACCTCCTGTGGTTACCTGCTTAGACCATCTGGCCTCTGCAGAGGAGGGGGTGATAATTATTTCCTGTTTGAAATTAATGTTGTGTCTGAGTCTATGCTGTTATCTGAGTTTTTTTTTTCTTCTCTCCCTCCTTTTCCTTGTCCCTCGCTTTCCCTCGGGGGGGGGGGGGGGGTTAAGCCTGCGCCAGGAGGCGCGGCTCGGGGGAGGAGTACTGTCACGACCTGAACGCTATCCTTCTCAGCGTTCAGGTTGTCCAGTGTCGCTCCTGCTCCGTGCTATTCCGTGCCGGGTCTTACTAGGCCCGTAGTTTGACAGCGCCCAGCTGATCCCCAGCTGTCTAGTTCAGCTGCTCTGGGACAGCTGTCTCCCATCATTGATAATTATCTCCCCCGCTTCTGATTGGGTTCTCTTCCCCACTTAAGCGAGCAGCCGAGAGTTACTCCTCGCTGCGACCTCACTACGGAAGGACGTGCACCGTGTTTCCACGACTGGAGCTCCCATGTCCAGCTTCAGTTCCCCGTTACCTCGGCGCTACACCCTTAGTAAGTGCTGCGGCTCGGCGTGTGTTTCCCCTCGCCGCCTCTCTAGCCTTTCTCTCTGGGCTGTACATTGTCCTTAGTTCTGTGCGTATTTTAGCCCCACGTGGCTCTTTTCCTTACTGTTTGTTATCTAGTGTTGTGCATGTTATAGCCCCACGTGGCTCTTTACTTTATTATTTGTACTTTGTGTGTTTACGTTAATAAATTACGCAAACTCACTGGTCGCCCTCGCGTCTCCTTTCTGGCTCATGAGAGCCAGGCATGACAGTGTGTGTCCCATTACATCTGGCATAAAAGTAACACAGCATTTCAGAAAAGGAACATCATACCAACAGTAAAATATAGTGGTGGTAGTGTGATGGTCTGGGGCTGTTTTGCTGCTTCAGGACCTGGAAGACTTGCTGTGGGAAATGGAACCATGAATTCTGCTGTCTACCAAAACATCCCAGAAGAGAATGTCCGGTCATCTGTTCATGACCTCAAGCTGAAGCGCACTTGGATTCTGCAGCAGGACAATGGTCCAAAACACACCAGCAAGTCCACCTCTGAATGGCTTAAGAAAAACAAAATGAAGACTTTGGCATGGCCTAATCAAAGTTCTGACCTGAATCCAATTGAGATGCTGTGGCATGACCTTAAAAAGGCGGTTCATGCTTGAAAATCCTCCAATGTGGCTGAATTATATCAATTCTGCAAAGATGAGTGGGCCAAAATTCCTCCACAGTGCTGTAAAAGACTCATTGCCAGTTATCGCAAACGCTTGATTGCAGTTGTTGCTGCTAAGGGTGGCCCAACTAGTTATTAGGTTTAGGGGCAATCACTTTTTCACACAGGGCCACTTAGGTTTGGATTTTTTTCCCTTAATAATAAACACCATTGTTTAAAAACTGCATTCTGTGTTTACTTGTGTTATCTTTGTCTAATATTTAAATTTGTTTGATGATCTGAAACATTTAAGTGTGACAAACATCACTCTATGTCACGCATCATAGGACAGCCTATGATCTCTGCCTGAACATCATAGGACGTCCTATGATCTCAGGCATCATAGGACAACAAATGTGTCTTTATGATGTCATTTAGACCACAGAGATCATAGGACGATTTGTCTTTATGATGTCACACATAGATTTTATCTCCCCCTCTTCCTTTCTCCCTCTCTCTGTTCTCCCTCTCCCTCTCCTTCTGTCTCTCTCTCTCTCTGAGTGGGCGTGGTCGTGGGTGCGAGCTGGGAGCGTGTGACAGCGTGAGTGAGTTGTCTCAAACTTTTCTTTTTGTGTTTAAGGTGTTTTTTTGTTAAATAATCTTAAATTTCTTTGTTTTCTGTAGCTGGGGTGCAACGAAACATAAGATTATTTAACAAAAAAACACCTTAAACACAAAAAGATAGAGAAAAGTTTGAGACAACTCATGGTTCAGATGACGTAATGTTACACACTCTTGTACAGCAGGTGGTGGTATGCACCTTTCAGTTGCTTGCTATCTGCCAGTAACCGAGAGAAGAAGAAGAAGAAGAAGTAGCTGGGGTGGGGTAGGTGTTCTGGGACGGGGGTTTCTGCTGCCAGCTTTGCTGGTCAGCATGGTTTTGGAGCGAGGCTCCAGGATTGAGAAGCTGACACGCCGGCATGCTATCAAACTGGCTCCGGCTGTCAGCTGCTCAGTGGAAGAATGCAGTCTGGTTGTGGGGGAGTTGGTCGGCTATGGAAGCGTCAAGTCTGCTTCCAGAATGAATAATGCTGTGGTAATTTTCCTGGACAGTGTTGAAAAAGTTAATCAGGTAGTGGAAAGCGGAGTTATAATTAAAGACACACTGGTTCCTGTTCTGTCTCTGGTAAATCCCGCAAAAAGAATTACAATATCAAATGTCCCACCGTTTTTAAAGAATGAGCTGTTGGAGAAGGAGCTGTCGAGATATGGGCAGCTTTTGTCCCCTATTAAACACATCCCTCTTGGTTGTAAGTCCCCGCATTTAAAACATGTCATGTCTTTTAGACGACAGGTGCTCATGATTTTAAAGAACAGCGAGGAAAACCTCAACCTCATATTTAAGTACCGGATTGACAGCTTTGATTATACCATCCACGTCACCTCTGATAATATGAAGTGCTCTGGCTGCGGAATGGAGGGACATTTGATCCGATCATGCCCTCAGGGAGTGGGGGGTGATCACCCGGGGGAGGCTGCTGGTGTGGCCTTGCTGTCGGGCGCCGTGGCCGCGGGGCCATCAGGCAACGGAGCGGCTTTGCCATCCTCTGAGGCTGCTGGCGCGGCAGCGCCATCGGGCGCTTCGGCCGAGGCTGCGGGGCCGTCTGGCGGCGGGGCGAAAGCCGCCCTCTGCAGCCAGCCTGTTAATCATAAATGGAACAATAACAAAAGTTAAAGTACATTGCAGGGCTAATGCACAGACCAACATTGTGGACAAGGGTGAGATTACTGAGAGGGATCACGCTCAGGACCAGACAGATGAGCCAAATGAGGCCCAGGTAGACGGTGGGACTATAAAGATGAATATAAAGCCACAGCACAGGGTCAGTGAAAAGCAAGAAGAGACAGCTACCAGGGTGGCTGAGTCAGTGTTGGAGGATGAGGATGACATTGAAATAGATGAAGAGTTATCTAAAGTTTCAGTCAAACAGAAGAATTTGGAAAACAAATAGCAGAGGAGTAAAGTGAAAAGGGTTGTCAAAGAAAGTTCTGAGGCTTCTTTATCTCAACCAGATTCTTATGCTGGGTCTGAGATAGAGAGTGATGGTGAAAGCAGTGATGATGTGGTCAGTGGAGGTGGTTACCCCTTCACAAATATAGAGAAGTTTTTGCAGGACACTAAGGGATCCAGAATGGTTAAAGTTGAAAACTTTTTCCCTGACCTTGTGGAGTGTGTGAAATAAGAGGCTGATTCATGGTAGACGGTTTATTACACACTTCACATCTCTCAAGCACAGAACAGACTGACTCATTTCAGCAGGCACTCTTCTTTTACCCAGTGTGCTGTGGCGTTGTTCAATCTGCGGAAATCACCACACGGTCGCCACGATCCCTCAGCCTTAGGGACCATGTGTAGCGGGGATGACCATGGGCTGTTCGAACGCCCGATGATGCCCAACCTTTCCAGGTTGGCGAACTCCTCGTGCGCTACGGCCAGTTTAGCTGCATCCAAGCGCCAAGGTCTTGCAAAAACGGGCGGCCTGGTGGTGGTGATAAAGTGCTCCACCCCATGTTTAGCGATGGCCGCCGAAAACGTCGGGACCATGAGTGCTGGAAACTGAGTGAGCAGTGTGTGGAACTTACCGCCTGGAGCTGTGATGTTGGCCTGTGCTGTTGGCTGGGTCACTTGAGCTATACAGGGGAGAGAGTCAAAGGACAGTGCATTAACCAGGCACTTGTTAGCAACATAAACCAGTAAACCATGTGCACACTGAAAATCAGCCCCCAGGATATGGTAATTCAGTGCTGCTACGACAAAAGTCCACTCATATATACGGCCGTGTAGAGATAAGATCAGTGTCCTCTCACCAAAGGTCTTAATTTCCGAGCCGTTTGCTGCCAACATCTCGGGGCCGCTAGGTCCTGCCAGCTGGTCAGCGTAGGTCGGCAGGATGAAGCTCTTCTGGGCTCCGGTGTCCACGAGGAAACGCCTCCCTGAGCGCGCGTCCGTCAGGTAGAGCAGCTTGTTCTCTTCACCGAGGGTCGCAGCTGCTACCGACCACCGGCCTCGGTGTTTTCCCAAGCGCTTGAATTGGCACGGTGGCGCACATCTGCGTGCGTTCTCTCCGAAGCGGCAGTGGTAGAAACAGAGCGTGTCTCTCTGGCGCTCCTTGGCCCCCGCTGCTGCTACCGTCGGTGGCTCCTCGCCTCCTCTGGTCGTCTCGCTGGGCTCCGCCGCTGCCGCGTTGACTGTGATCGCCCTGGTGATGATGATGATCCGGTCTGCCTCCTGGGCTAGCGCACGGTAGTCATGCGCGGCCAGCAACAGCGAATTGGCCAGAACCGCTTTCGCCACTGTTGGAAGGTTCTGGAGGAAGAGGTGGGCAAACAGAAAGTGCCCGTCGTCCGTGCCCATTAACGCCAGCATCTTCTCAATCAGGTCTACGGCCGAACCATCTCCCAACTCGGTCCACGCCAGGAGCCTCTCCGCTCTCTCACAGTCCGAGAGCGTGTAGTGCCGGGTGAGCGCAGACTTGAGTGCCTCGTATTTGCTGTGGGCTGGAGGCTGATTGAGCAGGCTTGCTACCTGCTGAGCTGTGCGGGCGTCCAGCGCTGCGACCACATGGTAGAATCTGGTGTCGTCTGCTGTTACTCCCCGGAGGGCAAACTGGGCCTCGGTGTGATGGAACCAAGAGCGCGGCTTGTGCTGCCAGAAATCCGGTAGCTTGACTGAAACCGCACACGCGTGGCTGGGGGTTCCAGTCCGGGCTGTCTGTGGGATGGCTGCTGCGACGCTGGGGTTTCCCGACTGGGCAGGCTCCGGGGTTCTTGCCTCGTGTTCCATAATACGTCTTGGATCACCAGTGTGGAGTGTGTAAAATAAGAGGCTGATTCATGGCAGACAGTTTATTACACACTTCACATCTCTCAAGCACAGAACAGACTGACTCATTTCAGCAGGCACTCTTCTTTTACCCAAATCTCTCCTCACAAGTTTCATGGCATTTCTCCACACACAACATGACATTTGCATTACACTGCATTCAACCCCCTACGTCCTTGACTCCTTCCTGCTATCTCGCCAGGAACCTCCTGAGCATTGTTCTCCCATGCTTATCCACTGTCTCTTGTCTGAGATGCTAAATAATCTGACTCCCCCAAGGTGCTACAACCTAAAATGTTTTGTTGACTCAGCTCGGGCCTACATGAAAAATAGGAGAGAGCTTGAGCAGGAAAGCTTCACTGATCAGGAGCTCTACAGACTAAAAAAGCTTGTACTAAAAGTTAAGAACCAAATTGCCCAGGATGATTAGTTTTTTTATTGCTCATTCTTTCTTTTCTGTTTTTGTTTTGGCTTAGCCCTCTTATACACATGTGTAGTTTTAATTTTGGCACACTCAATATCAGTGGAGCAAGAGAAATGTCCAAGCGAGCGTGTGTTTTTACTCTTGCAGAATGTAAGAAAATTAATGTTCTGTTTGTTCAGGAAACTCATAATTCTGAGGACAATGCTGCTGACTGGAGGAGGGAATTTCAAGGGGAAATTATTCTCAGTCACAAAAATAGCAGCAGTGGTGGAGTGGGTATTTTATTTTCTCGAGATTTTATTCCACTTTCTTATGACATAGATGAGATAATTGCAGGCCACATTTTAAAAGTTCAAGCTGTTTTTGAGAATGTGAAAGTTGTTTTTATAAATGTGTATGCATGAAATGGTCAGTCAGAAAGCAACTCATACCGGCTCGGATGTCGCCCGGGTTAACAAGGTCAGGCGTTCCTGGCAGCGGAGGGTGAAGGATAGAGCTGCGTGGAGGAATCTGGTCAGACCTAAATGAAACAGTCATTGTCGCCCCCGACAGACTGCTATGATGATGATGGTGATGATGCTCCTACTGTAGGCACAGAAAGATTGGCCTTTTTAAATATTTTAAATGACACAATCAAAAATTGCAGTAATGATGACTTTTTATTTGTGGGAAGCGATTTTAATTGTACAGACAATCTTTTTATGGACAGGAATCACCCAGAGCCACATGCTGCATCCAAGGGAAATCTAAAGGGTTTTATAGAAGCTCATGATCTGTGTGATGTGTGGAGGAATATTCATGGCAAGGCTAGACTGTACACGTGGAGCCATAGCAAGGACAATATTCTGTCCTTAGCTAGACTAGATAGGGTTTACAGTTTTAAGCACCATTTTAGCATTTTTAAAAGTGCTTTTATAGTCCCTGTTGGCTTTACAGATCACTCTCTGGTTCAGTGTTGTGTTTTTATCAAGAATATAAAGTGCAGTAGTGCATACTGGCATTTTAACACATCACTTTTATCGGATAATAGTTTTAAAACTGCTTTTATGTTTTTTTGGAGTAATTTTAAATTAACAAAATCAAATTTTAGTTCTTTGCAGCAGTGGCGGGATGTAGGGAAGAGCCAAATAAAGAATCTGTGCCTAGAGTATACTCGCAATGTCTCTGGAGACTTGGCCAGGTCTGTCAGGGACCTGGAGAGAGAAGTAGTGGAGCTGCAGTCTTTGGCAGGCTCCACAGGAGAAAGAGGACATTTTGAAGCCCTCAATGGCAAAAAGTCTGTTTTAACTGACTTACTGGGCATGGCTGCTAGGGGCACTGTGGTATGCAGTAGGTTCCAGAACATCGCACTAATGGACGCTCCATCTCATTTTTTCTTTGGTTTGGAGAGGAAGAATGGTCAGAGGAGGATGATCCACTCTCTCAGCTCTGAAGACAGGCGGCTGATCCATGAGTCTGCAGAGATCCATTGCTTTGCAGCTGCTTTCTATAAAGATCTCTTTAAGAAAGAATTTGTTGAGAAACCGCATGTGTTGAGTCATTTTTTGACGGACTTGCCGAAGGTGATGGCTAGTATGAATGCAGAGCTGGAGAGCGGGATCACTCTGCAAGAACTAGCAGTGGCTGCCCAATCTCTTCAGTGTGGAAAAGCCCCAGGGATAGACGGTCTACCATCGGAGTTCTACAGGGCGTTTTGGTCTGAGATCTGTGAGGACTTGCTAGAAGTACTATCTGACAGTCTGCAGAAGGGTCACCTGCCCCTAAGTTGTAGGAGAGCAGTCCTCACCCTCCTTCCCAAGAAAGGCGACTTGAAAGACATTAAAAACTGGCGTCCAGTGGCCCTCCTCTGTACTGACTACAAAATTCTCTACAATGTGTTGGCTACCAGACTGAAGAAGGTGATGGAGCAGGTCATACATGTACACCAGACTTACTGTGTACCTGATAGGTTGGTTACAGACAACATTTTTTTAATTCGTGATGTTTTGGACCTCTCCAGCTCATTGGTCAAGGAACTTGGTCTCATTTCAATAGACCAAGAAAAGGCGTTTGACCGAGTTGAACATCCATGCCTTTGGCAGACACTAGAAGCCTTCGGTTTCAGCTCAGGGTTCATTGCCAAGATCCAGGCCTTGTATAGAGACATTGAGAGTATTCTTAAGATTAATGGTGGTTTGTGTGCTCCTTTCAAAGTTGAGAAGGGTGTCCGACAGGGCTGCCCCCTCTCAGGTATGCTGTACTCTCTTGCCATTGAGCCCCTCCTTTGTAAACTAAGGCAAGGCCTCACTGGTTTTAAAGTCCCCAGCTCTGACTCTGTTTTTTTTTTTTTTGTAACTTTGATTTTTATTCATTTTTCATCATACATATTACATTCAGATCACAGTCTCTATATTTAAAAAAGGAGCTAGAGGAAGAAAGAAAAAAAAAAGAAAAAAGGGGGGGGGGATAAATGTTGGAGCATCAAGTTTTTAGCTTCCATCTCTTAATTCATCTGGTTTTTCCAGTGTCTTTGGTTATTCTTTCAATTTCTGTCTCGTTGTTGCACTTTGTAGTGTGTCCATTTCCACCATTTTTTTTCATATTGTCCTTCTTGCATTCTTTGTCGATATGTTAGTTTTTCCATTAAACATATATCCTCAACAATGTCAGTCCATTGCTCTTGGTCAGGAAGAACTTCTGATCGCCATTTTCTTGTGATTGTTTTTTTACATGCAATCAGCAAGATTTTAACTAGATATCTGTCCTCAGCCTGTATTACATTGTCTCTTTTAGGATCACATAAATACATCAAGTTACAGTTCATTGGTATATTATTCCCTAATATCCTCTGTATTGTCACATGCATAGATTTCCAGAATGATGAGATTTTGCAGCATTTCCAAAACATATGTGAGTGGTCTGCATTTTGAGCCCCACAGCCCCTCCAGCATATAGATTTGGTATTTGTATTTTTTCTTTGGATCTGTGGTGTAATGAAATAGCAAATCAGGTTTTTCCATCCAAATTCCCTCCATGTCCTTGAACTTGTTGATGTGTGTTGTGTTTTCCATATTTCTTGCCAGTTTTCTTCTGTTATGTTTAAATTTAGCTCTTTCTCCCATTTCTCCTTTATATAGTTACTTGAATGTTTGTTTGCCGTCAGTTTCTGATATAGCTTTGAAATAATTCTTATTTTATTTCCTGCATACGAGCTTAAAATGAATTGCATAATCTCGCTCACATCTGTGTGGAGGTTATGCCTAATCTTCCTCATATAATAATCTCTCATCTGCAGATATCTGAAAAATTCAGATTTTTCTAGTTTAAATTTTCTTCTCATGTTTACAAAATTCCCGAAATCTTTTTTTCCGATATTGCCCCATGCTGTGATTCCCTTGTTCACTAGATTTTTGTATCCCCTATCTTGCTTTGCCGGTTCAAACTGACTGTCAAATGCTACCCATTTCAATAGTTTTATGTCCTCCTTTATATTATACTTTTGTACTATTTTATACCACAGTTCCAAAGTAAATTTAGTGATTGGGTCTATTTGTTTGATTTGCTTATATGCATCCTTATCTCCTATTATGCTTTGTACTGGGAGTCCCTCAATTTCCTTTTCCATTTCTTTCCATTTTGCCTCATATCCTCCGTCACACCAACATATGATATATCTTATTTGTGCTGAGTAGTAATATTCCTTTAGACTCGGTAGACCCATGCCTCCTTTCTCTTTTGGTAATTGGAGAGTTTTATATTTCACTCTTGGCTTTTTACCTCCCCAAACAAATCTCGATATCATCCTGTCCCACTTTGAGAACTGGGCACCAGGAATCTCTGTTGGTAGAGCCTGGAAGAGGTAAAGCAGTCTAGGTTGTATGCTGATTTTGACTGTCTTAATTTTTGAATTCAGATCCATATTTAAGATTGACCATCTATCAGTATCTTTTTTTATTTCTTGTTCCAACCTATCATAGTTTGCTTTGTAGATTTTGCTTAAATCTTTAGGTATGTTCACTCCAAGGTATTTTATTTCTTTTTGTTTCCAGTGTGGCGGATGAAATAAGGGAACCCAGATGTGGAGGCACGGCGAACTGAAGTTTAAAAGGGTGTTTTATTCATCCTCCATCACAAGACTCACTCCAGCGCTGTGTAAGCGCGCTGGAGCGAGCCCTCAGTCTCTTGACAGCAAACAGGCAATGCATGTGATCAAAAAGCAGTAAGAGGGAGAGCAAGCGATATGGTTGACTTATATACCCAGCTAGACAATGCATGCATGGCACATTAGCATCACAGTAACTGCAGGAAGGCATGGACATTTGCATTAGAGTCACACATATCAATAGCAGGATTACTGGTGCAGGGATTAGACAAAGAGAGGCTGCCTATTGATATCAGTCCATACATCTCACTGTTCTGCTAATTGCTCCAGCTGAGCGCTCTGCTTGTCCGTAGGCTGTGGGGGTCGCCCACACTACTCCCCCCCCAGAAGGCTCAGCAGGGGGCTGAGGCCTCGATCGTCCGGCTTTGGTAGCGAGCTGCGGGAAAAGCTCTGTGCAGGCGGAGGTGGAGGGAGGGGGGGTGGGGGTAGCAAGTGCCGGTCCGGGACGGCAAAGTTGTCTGGGCCGCGCAAAAATTGCATGTGGATCCACGATGTTGAGGGGCTGTCCCGTTGAACATGGCGGAGATCCACAGCGGCTGTGAGAAGAAAAATTTGTCTCTGACTCTTCTCGCGGTTCAGTACTGTGAGGACGCGTAGCAGCCATGAAGAAAAAACAGGAGCTGGAGTTGTGTGAGGGACTTGGCATGTTGGCTTTAGGTGCGCGCGCAGCCCTAAAGCCCTCAGGGACAGCTGACGGCTGGATTCCCTTTGTGCGCCGTGGCTGAGACCCATACAAAATCCTGTGTGCGGGCTGCGTGTGTGCTTCAGGTGTGTGAGCAGCCCTGAAGGTTCCAAGGATGGCGGTCGGCCGTGTTTCTCGGGCGTGTGCAGCGGCGGAGGACGATGGCAGTCTGTGGAGCCAGTATTGTCCCGTGCGTGGTGCGCTGTCCTCGTAACCCCCCAATGTGCGTGCGGGGGTTCGGTGCATGGCAGGTCCGCTGTCGCAAGGCGAGTCAGGGTCAGGGAGCTTGCTGGAGATCAGCGTCGTCGGCGCCGATGGTCCTCCCTGTTCGGGCTGTTGCTGTTGTTCGCTCGTTCCGGGTCATGCGGAGGAGCGATGAGAGGGAGTAGATGCTCTTTGTCCCTTGGCCGGTCCCAGCGTGGATGTGCAGATCTCAGGCGAGGGTCGCACAATGACGCTTTCTGCAGCTTTCCCAGTCGTGGATGATCTCCGGGGTGTTCGCCTGGTGTTGGTTCTGCGTCGAGGTCTCCCGTGTGGCAGAAGGGAGGGCAGTCCATTTGCGTCAGGCAGCTGTGTTCGTTTGTCGTCGGAGTCATCGTCGGGGGCTGCGTTCGTTCGTCGTCAGCGTGTTCTTGTATTCGGGGTCACCAGTGTGGTGGATGAAATAAGGGAACCCAGATGTGGAGGCACGGCGAACTGAAGTTTAAAAGGGTGTTTTATTCATCCTCCATCACAGGACTCACTTCAGCGCTGTGTAAGCGCGCTGGAGTGAGCCCTCAGTCTCTAGACAGCAAACAGGCAATGCGTGTGATCAAAAAGCAGTAAGAGTGAGAGCAAGCAATATGGTTGACTTATATACCCAGCTAGACAATGCATGCATGGCACATTAGCATCACAGTAACTGCAGGAAGGCATGGACATTTGCATTAGAGTCACACATATCAATAGCAGGATTACTGGCGCAGGGATTAGACAAAGACAGGCTGCCTATTGATATCAGTCCATACATCTCACTGTTCTGCTAATTGCTCCAGCTGAGCGTTCTGCTTGTCTGTAGGCTGTGGGGGTCGCCCACACCAGTTTAGTTTGATCTTATCAGTTATCTGTTTTAAAGGGTTATAGTGGAATGTCAGTATTTGTGTTTTTGTTATGTTTATCTTGTATCCTGATAATTTTCCAAAATTTTCTATCAAGTCCATCATTTCCATAATTGATTCATCTGGTTGTTCAAGGTAAACTATAATATCGTCTGCAAATAGCCCAATCTTGTGTTCCGCTCCCTTTATTGTTACACCTTTTAATTTCTTATTTTGTCGCATCGCTTGAGCCAGTGGCTCTATGAACAGAGCAAACAAGGTGGGCGATAGGCAGCGTCCCTGCCTAGTTGATCTTTGTATATTTACTTTGTCTGTTAAGCTACCGTTTATCTTGATTCTTGCCACAGGTTTTTGATACAGTGTCTTTATGCATTGTACTGATTTTTCGTTAAATCCAAAGCGTTCCAGCACATTATATAGGAACATCCAATTAACCCTATCAAATGCTTTTTCTGCGTCTAAACTCATTATTACTGCGCTTTTCTTTTCTTTATGTATTTGATTAATTATATGTATTGTTCTCCTGATATTATCATGTGTTTGGCATCCCTCTATGAAACCAGTTTGATCATCCTCTATCAATTCCGTCAAGAATGTCTTTATTCGTTTACAGATAATTGTTGTATATATTTTATAATCCACATTTAATAAAGAGATTGGCCTATAGTTTCCGCATTGTTCCCTATCTTTCCCTGGCTTTAAAATAACTGAAATAATGGCTTCGTTCCATGATGGAGGTATTTTGTTGTTGTTTAATGTCCAATTAAATGACTTTAGGAGCTGTGGCGTGAGTTCTTCTATAAACAGTTTATAAAACTCAGACGGGTATCCATCACTACCTGGTGATTTACCGTTTTTTTTTTTTTTTTCAAATTTAAGTTTTTGTAAAGGGTATACAGGTCATTACAGCATTGCATTGTTTACATTTTCATCACATGTTCCCTTATTTTTTGCTATTTGACAACATTGGTAGCATAGTTATTACAACAACCCCCCCCTTTTTTTTTTAAAGTGAAAGAAAAAGTGAAGTTAAGGAGAATTAAATAAAAAACAAACAAACAAACGAATAAACAAACAAACAGAACAGCAAAAAACAAACAAACAGAAAATTAAGTAATTAAAAGTAAAAGAGCAACTGAGTAGCGTTGGAACAAAGAGCGGGACCATTATTGAAATGGTATTTGTCAAAGATTAGTTCTAATGGAAGACACATATGCGATCCAGGGTTGCCAAAAGATTATGAACCCATCCATGTCCTGTCTCAGTGCGAATGTCAACTTTTCCATCGAGTAAATGTCTTGAATCACGTTAATCCAATCTTCAGGTGTAGGACAGTCCTTCAGCATCCCTTTTTTAGTTAGGGCTTTTTTACTTGCCAATATTAAAACACTGAATAAGTATTTATCTCCTCGTCTTTCCAGTGAGTCCGGTAATAAACCCAAATACAAAGTTACAAAGGAAAAGGGAACTGTTATTTTGAATATTTTCCCCAATATTGTCTGTACGTTGGACCAATATTGGTGGATAACTGGGCATGACCAAAACACATGAAAATGATTTGCAGTCTTTTCACCACACAAGCGCCAACAGTTCAACCCCTTATGGGTAAATTTGTTTTGTGCAGGTGTTCTGAAAAATCTTACCAAGTTTGTCCATCCAAATTCTCTCCACTGCAGGGATGAGGTACTTTTCCATTGCTGTTTATTTAGCTTTTCCCATATTTCCAATTGTAAAGTGAAATTCCCCTCTTTTTCCCATCTCTCTTTTATATACGATGTGTTGTCTCCTTTTAAGTCTTGAAGACCTTGGTATATTTTAGAAATGTATCTGATCCCTTGGATCCCTTTATATGCCATTAAGAAGACCTTCAGAACACCTGACTGGGCCCTTTCCAAATCCTCCTTTTTAAGTATATTGTTTATGTGGTGTCTAAGCTGAAAGAACCTGTTAAGATCTTGATTTATTAGACCTTGTTTTTTTCAAATCTTCAAAACTTCTTAAAGTTTGCCCCTTAAAAAAATCGTAATATTTTATCAGCCCTTTCTCTTTCCACTCTTTAAATCTAGTGTCTGTTTTATTGGGGGTAAAGTCTTGATCATAGGCAATCCATTGCAGAAGTCGATAGGGCTCTTTAGCTTGATTCTCTCTGACTATCTTAAACCAAATTTTTAGCGTGGTCTCTATCCACGGGTTAGTGTTATTCAGGAGTTTAGTTAAGGCATTGTTCCCTATTATCGCCCGTAGGGGGATGTCACTTGTTATTTGGCATTCCATCTCCTTCCATTGTGCAGTGTAGACTGGGTTACATATCTCTACTAAAGTTTTAATTTGTGCAGCTATAAAATAGTCCCTGATATTTGGCAGTGCGAGCCCACCTTTGTCTTTGTTTAGCTGTAGGATTCTATATCTGATTCTAGGTCTCTTGCCCTGCCATATGAATCTTGAGATCCTTCTGTCCATTTCTTGCCATGTTTTTTTGGGAGGTTCTACCGGTATTGTTTGGAAAAGGTATAGAAGACGTGGAAGTATATTCATTTTGACTGCTTCAATTCTTTGTGCGGTACCTAAGAATGGTATCATATTCCATCTTGCTAGGTCAGATTTTATTTTTGTCACCAGTGGATCATAGTTTAGTGTTATAATTTTGTCGAGTTGTTTCAGGATATTGACCCCCAGATATTTCATAGATTCCAACTCCCAGTTAGTTTTGAGTTCATTTAGTGAAAAATGATTTGGGTCATAGTTGAATGTTAAAACTTGGGTTTTATGCATGTTTAATTTGTACCCTGATAAATCTCCATAGTCTGAAAAAACTGAGATTAGTTCTGGTAGAGAAGTGTCTGGCTGCCCTAGGTATATTAAAATGTCATCAGCAAAGAGTGCTATTTTATGTTCTTTCTGACCAAGTGTAATACCTTGAATTTCTTGATTTTGTCTTATCCATTGGCTCAGAGGTTCTATGAAGATTGCAAAGAGCAGTGGAGACAGGGGGCAGCCTTGACGACATCCTCTTTCCAGTTCAAAAGATGATGATAAATTACCGTTAATCCTTATTTTAGCTGTTGGTTTTTTATATAATGCCTGTATAGTTCTAATGAAGTTGTTATGAAAATTGAAACTGGATAAGATTTTATAGAGGAAAGACCAGTCAACCGAATCGAATGCTTTTTCAGCATCTAATCCCAATATGACTGCATTTAAGTTATATTTTTTTATATGATGAATTATGTGTAAAGTGCGTCGAATGTTGTCTTGTGTCTGTCTTTGTCTTATAAAACCTGTTTGGTCTAAGTGAATTAAGTCTGTCAGTATGTTTTCTAACCTTTTGGCAAGGATAGTGGTAAAAAGCTTATAGTCCTGATTTAATACACTGATTGGTCTGTAGTTGGAGCATTCTAGTTTATCCTTTTCAGGTTTAGGTATGACTGCAATGACCCCTTCTCTCCAGGAGGGGGGGATTTCCCCTGTGTGGAGGACGTAGTTAAATGTTTTCAGGAGGAGAGGAGATAGTTGCTGTTTAAAGGTTTTGTACCATTCTGCTGTATAGCCATCTGCTCCTGGGGATTTGTTAGCTTTAAGTTTCATAATTGCTTTTTCCAATTCTTTAGGTTGTATTTCTGACAGTAGGGTTTTATTTTGTGATTCCGTAAGTTGGGGAAGGTTTAATGTGTTTAGGAATGGCTCGGATGCGTTTTTATGTTTTTTGTGGGAGTATAAGTTCTTGTAGTAATTCTCGAAGCTTTTAAGAATATCCTGAATTCTGAATTTTATTTCCTTTGATACTGGGTCTCTGATTTTGTAGATTGCTCTTTCCGTTTGTTGTTTCCTCAATTTATAGGCTAGTAATTTTGCCGATTTACTGCCTGCTTCATAGTGTTTTTGTTTCAGAAATGTAAGTTTCTTCTGGATTTCTATTGTGTAGATCTCATTTATTTGATTTTTAATTTCTTTGATCTTGAGCGAGCCATTAGAATGAGTGTGATTAGAATGAGTGTGCCATTAGAATGAGTGACTAGAGCAATTAACAGGACAGTGAGATGTGTGTGTTGAGATCAATAGGCAGCCTTCCTGTGCTTAGTTCAGGCACCAGCATCCTGTGGATATGTATGACTCAAATGCAAACATTCATGCTTCCTGCTCGCATTGTGGTACAAATGTCACATGCCTGAATGCATTTCCTTTGATGATAAAATGCCTTTGATGTATTGTCCGCTGCTGGGTATTTAAGTGGCTGAATTCATATGTTCACTCTCTTTCTCTTTCTGACTACAGCTCATGAGAGCCTGAGAGCTTCGCTCCAGCATGCTTATGCAGCAGCTGGGGTGAGCTCCGTGATGGCGATGATTTGATCAATAAACTTCATTAAAACTCCAGACGCCGTGTCTTATTTTAACATCGCCACAGTTCGCCTTTTTTAGATCCTCTCTGAATTCAAGAAATTCGGCCCGAAATCGTCGTAATTCATCAAATAGCGATTTCAAGCTAATCCTTTTGTTAGCTAGGCCCAGGCACTCGTCTTCTGAACGGAGGTCTTCTGGTTCCGATTCCGCGGCTGCTGTGCGTCCTGATCTGGGGAATGTCAGTTTCCTCTGCTTTTGGTTAGGCATGGTGTTATTGTCTTTTGAATTTTAATCTTCCAAAAATCCGTTAGGTCTGATTTTGAAGAGGTTTTCCTTGGATTGAGTCTGGGAGTTTCACCGTTAGGTTGCTATCACCATGGCGTCCAGACCGGAAGTCCGATTTACCGTTTTTAAGTGACTTAATCACATCTTTAATCTCTTGTGTTGTTATTTCTGCTGTTAGCTTTTCATTTTGTTGGTTTCCTACTGATGGCAAGTCCAATGTGCATAGAAATTTTTTGATATCCTTAACATTTGTCTCTTCAGGTTGTGAGTATAGTTCTTGATAGAATTTATGGAATATTTCTTTGATGTTTTCTGGGGTAACTGTGGTTTTATTTGTGATGGGGTCCTTAATCTTATATACATTATTCACTGTTTGTTGTTTTATTAACCGTTTTGCCAGCAGTTTTGTGGCCTTTGGCCCCGTTTCATAATATTTTTGTTTTAAATATCTATTTTTCCTTTCAATTTCATCTATTTGTATTTCTTTTATCTTTATTTTTTCTTCCTTAATTTCTTGATATATTTTTGGGTCATTTGTGCTTTGATGTTTACGTTCTAATTCCCTCAGTCTCTCACATCTTTGTTCATATGATTCCAGTTTAGACTTATTTGCTTTTCCTGATTCAACAATTAATTTACCTCTTAACACGGCCTTTAGTGCATCCCATAGTATTGTTGGGTCCACTTCTCCATTATCATTCTCCTCGATATACTCATTTATGTTTACCTTTATTCTTTCTTTCATTTTCTCATCATTTAATAGTCCTACATTAAGTTTCCATGTTGTTTGTCGTTTTCTATTGTTTAAATATATTTCCATGTATATAGGATTATGATCTGATATTTCTGCCCCTCCAATCCGACAATTTCTCACCCTGTGTCTGTCACCTTCATTCATAAGGAAGTAATCTATTCTAGAGTGTACTTTATGGACTGCTGAATAATGTGTATAGTCTTTTTCGAGTGGGTGTAGGTCCCTCCATATGTCTACCATACCCATTTCTGCCAGTGAGGTTCTTATGAACTTTGTTACATGTTTTTTTTGTCTTCTTAACACTTGTTGTGTCAACTTCATGATCCATGACGGCATTTAAGTCTCCTCCACAAATTAGGACTCCTTCACTGTGTGTTGCTATGAGATCAAACAGTTGTTGAAAAAAACCCTTGTCACTTTCTGGTGGGGCATAGATGTTCACTAATGTGATCTGCATACCATCTATTCTTCCCTTTATTATTACATATCTGCCTTCTTTATCCTGGATTTCTTGTTTACATTCAAATTGTATTTTATTTGAAATTAGTATCATAACCCCCCTTTTAGTTCCTCCCTTAAATGAACTGTAATAGGAGTTCTTATAGCCAAATATCTTTAGTTTCTCATGTTCTGTCTTGTTCAAATGTGTCTCTTGCATAAATATAATTTCGGCTTTTTCCTTCTTGAATTTTCTTATTATTCTTTCCCTTTTAACAGGTGAGTTCAGACCATTCACGTTTAATGTCATTATCTTAAGATTTTTACCCATATTCATGTTTTTCCATTTTTTTAACTTGTGCTCCTAACCCCTTTAACAACAAAACTAACACATATTTGTACAAAAACACATTAACAAATCTCGACCTCCGTACTTTGGGCCTTTCTTCTGCCCACTGGTCCCTGTTGGTGGGTGGAGGGATTGTCCTCACCGAGTGAGGGGCCCTCCCTAGACCTGTATTTACTATCCAAGTAATAGTCATTAGTCTAGAGATGTCCAACAAAAATCACTTAAACCTCTCCTAGCCGTTTGTTTCTCTTTTACCTTGTCTTCTTGGCCTTCATTTCTTCTGTGTCCTTCTTAATCTTTGTTATAATCTAGGCTTTCCGTTGAAAGCCTTGCAGTTTTTCTTGGGCCCGGTGCGCCACGTCTGTCTCCCACCTTCTGCCGCTCACTCGCCTCCACTCCGGCTGTTGCGATGCGTTCCGTGCCGCCGCTGCTCCAGCCGCTTCCTCCGGTACGCTCACCACAAAGCCTCGCTCCGTCATGTCCCGCGCTGCCTCTCTGGCCGTGTTGTAGGTTTTCACGCTGTCCTCCCAATGAATTCTCATCTTCGTTAGCGGCGTTTGGAATCTAATTTTTTTCTCTTTCAGCATTTTTTTAATGTTGGCATATTTCTTTCGCTGCTGCACAATTTCTGTCGGGTAATCATGGTCAAAGAATATCTGTTTGTCGCCGACTCGTATCTTTTTTTCCACGCTTGTGTCAGGATTCTTTCCTTTATGTCGTATTTTAGAAAGTTTACCACAACTGACCTGGGTGTAGAGTTTGGATTCGGGTTCTGTGCCAAGGATCTGTGCGCTCGTTGGATCTGCAGGTCTGTTTCATCCGGCAGCTCAAGCTCTTTTTTTAAGAAATGATCCATGAATTTCGTCATCGAGTTGCCTTCAATGCCCTCCGGAATCCCGAAGATGCGTATATTGCTCCGCCTGGACCTGCTCTCCAGGTCGGTTATTTTTTCCTGCATCCTCTGTGTTTGTGCCATCAGGGTCTGCAGCCGCTCGCTTGCCTCGGTCTTCCAGTCTTTCAACTCTGATATTCGAGCCTGTGCTTCTGTCTTACACGCCCGTTGAGTGCGCAGTTCCTCCATGGTTTCAGCTAGCTTGCGTTCCATTTCTTTTCGGAGACCTATAATTTCCTCCTTCATCTCTTTTTTCAGTTCTTCCTTAAGAGCAGTTAAATCCTGTTGGAGTTGTCGCTTGAAGTCTTTTATGTCTTTACTTATATTGGCGAAGCTAGTGTTCATAATATCGAGTTTGGCGCCCTCCATTTTCTCTGCTGTAGTCACCTCGTTTTTTTGGGCCTCGTGTTCAGCGATTTCTCCTGCGTTGTTGAAGAGGGATTCTTAAGTTTTACCCTGCTTTTGTCCTTGTGCCCGGCTTCTTCGTGTTTTCATCCCTTGGTTTATTGATCCATTTATGTCGAGTTGGCCATTTACCAAAGATTTTTAATTCTACTAGGAAGAGCTCTCTGTTTAAGCGTTATGTCTCTCCGCCATCTTCCCGGAAGTCCTGACTCTGTTTTTAAAGTGTCTGCATATGCTGATGATGTTGTTGTTTTTACAAGAAATCAAAATGATGTAGACTACCTTTTAAGAACTGTTAATTTTTTTGGTGAGTGCTCCACAGCGAGAGTGAATTGGGGTAAGAGTGAAGCTGTAGTGATGGGGGGTAGACTACAAAAAATTGCCCTACCTGGTGGCCTTTCGTGGACACTGTCACCATGGGTTGAAATGCCGTCTCGGCACTCAGCCCATGTTTTCCCTCATCCCTGCTTCCCATTGAGCAGCGTCTCAGCTGGCCCCCAGCTGGCAGCATTATGGACGGCTGGGGCCAATTAGTCTTCATCAGCTGGGGCGCTGCCAATGAGGATAAATAGGAGCAGCCTCGATGACTCGGGGCTGCGACATAAACACATTGCTAAGCTGAAGCCCCTTCGTCTGGTGTCAGCTTATACTCCTCTTGCAGCATTCCTGTGTTTGTATCCCGCTGTGAGGATGTACGTCTTGCTACCCCCACGTCCGGTACGAGCTGCTTACCTCTGCGCTGTGCAACCTGTGAGTGTACGTCTGCATGAGTATCTGTGCTCTCCTCATCCCTTCCCCTTTACCCTGAATAAAATATCACGACTCACTGGCTTGCCCCTGGCTCTGATTGCCCGGCTCCCTAGAGCCGGATATGACAGTATGTCGCAGCCAGAAGAGTTGCCGGCGGCCGTGAGTCGCTGTGGAAATGTACCTTTCTGTCCGGGTGTCAGCGCTGCTAGCATGCCGTTTCCCAGGAGTCACTTCCGGCGCCAGGGCGACGAGCTGAGGTCCATCTCGGAGGCTGTCGACGGGACACTCTTCACCTTGCACGACGCCTCCAACGCGAGATGCTGGCATCCGGGCCGTGCTGAGGAACTCCTGGACTGTCACCCTCACTCTCTGTACCATCTGGAGGACAGTGCCAGGATAGACCCTGCAGGTACACAGCGAGAGAAGCTCCACGGGGTGGATGGAAATCCCGGCAGGGAGTCGAAGTGGGCGACGTCTTTCCCCGCTTCGGAGTCCCGTTCCTGCCGCCATTCCAGTCCGGGAGTTCGCGCCAACCAGAGGACTTCCCCCGACCTGCGCCACGTCACTCGGGATTCCCTTCAAGGAGCCGCAGCTGACAGCAGTTATGTCCGGGGTCGAGTGGCTGTCGCGAGCTCTACTGTGTTTCCTGTCACCACCTTCAGGCATGTGGCGGCGGCAGTGAGGTTGATGGAGAGGACTTCAGGGCTACGAAGCTTTCCCGTGCTTGGCGCCTTCCTCGCCTCGATCTCCAATCTGGAGCGGCGAATCCTGGGTTTCCCCCTCGCTTCGTTCCCCGGGAATAGCCGCCATCACATCGCCGAGTCACCTCTGCACGAACCTTGTCCGGATCCAGTTCTGAGCCATCGTCAGGACAGTTCCTCCCACGCAGCTGTCACCTCTTCGCCTCGTCTGTGTGGAGATTCTACAGCCCCGTTCCCTGAGCCTCATTTCCCCGCTGTCATTCCTGGACATTCGGGCTGGCTCACCCCGGCTGTTTTCCCCTTCTCCTCGACGCGCTTCCTGACTGCTGTGTGTGCCTGGAATTCCGGCCTGGTGAGCTCTCTGCTGGAGACAACGCGAGCGATCCTCAGACGAACTCCCGGGGGGTCCTCCGTTATCGCCGGGCGGGGAGAGGAAGAAGCAGATTCCACTACAGCAGGCGATACTCAACCTCCAGGGGGCAGGCAAGTCATTGTTTTTTCACACCTGCTTAATGATTTGCTCTGTCACATCCCTGGAGGAGAAGTTCAGGGTTCGCAGCTCCCTGAACTCTCCCCACCTGCTGTAACTTGTATTCCTAATCCCGCATCCTCTGTGTCTCTCTCCGCCGAGCGGTCCCCGGCTCCGGGTCAACGTGGTGGAATATGGAGAGGGCCTGTGGTTCCGCAGCTACATTGCGGACGGAGGAGGGGGACTGACTGCTGCGTGGAGTCTACGCCGACGATTGAGCGTCTCCGGGTCTCCACGGAGGAGCGGTTCGGTCCAGCGGGACGAGATTCTTCTGGCTTCACGCCGAGTGGATCGTCGGCGGGGTTACCTGAGCTGGAGGGATCTCAAGCTGCGCTGACCATCGTGCTGGCTGCGGGGCCCGACGCGGCTAGATGGGAGCCTGACAACGACCTCCTGACGACGGATCCTGGATCTTCGCAGTCCTGGACGGCGTCAGAACCCGAGATCAGGCGAGTGCTCTCCTTTCTTTTCTCTCTTTTTATCCCCGAGCACTTCAGCCTATCTCCAGGGGAGACGAGCCGGGTGCAGCCGTCCGCTGCGTCTGAACTCGTCTCGCCGGGTTCTGGCGCTGCCGGTGATCCTGATCCCGGTTCTGTTTTCTCTTCTGAGCCTTCTTCCAGGGTCACCGGCAAGGAGTTGCTGTTCCTCGTGGTGCTGGAGGGTCCGGGTTCAACGTTGGAGGTCGGTTCTGGTGCAGTATTCAACGTGGGTTCGCCCGAGACCCAGTCGGGGTCCAACGTGGGTTCGCCTGAGGCCCGATCGGGGTCCGACGTGGGTGCTGCCCCAGTATTGTCCAGGTCCGGTGAGGAGGTGGCCGTTTTCCTGCGGCCTGACGCCCGCCGCCCTCGTCATCGGCTCTCCCCTGAGCCTCTTCCACCGGGATCCGCTCTGATCCTTCGCCCGTCTCAACGGTCCTGGTGGTTGAGTGATGCGGGTCGACGACCCGACCCACAGAACTTTCGGTTCGGTGATCTGGTTCCCCCCACTGGTCTGTGTTTCCCTCTGGGCAGCCTGGTTCGGCTGCCGGTGGACTGGATTCCTGGGATCTGGGTCCAGAGTTCGCCGTCCGAACACTTCTCTTTCCCTGATTCGCCAGCTGGACGATGGGCGGGGAGATCTCCGGAGCCATCTCGGCCATTTTTGGACTCTGCCTGCCATTCACCTCGGGTGTCACTTTTTCTTTTGTTATTAAGGTCACTCGGGTGTAATGTTCTGTCCTGTTGGTGGATTTGTTTTTATAGTGCTGTGTTTTCCATCGCTCATGCTCAGCATTTTACTTTTTGTGCCATGTTTTTAGCCTCGTTTTTTGTATTGTAGAGTTATGTTTTGTTTTCCGTAACACCATGCTCTGCAGTTATCCATTTATTCCAGTCACTTTCATTTCTTTAGGTGACTGGGTATTTATATATTCGTGTGTGTGGGTTTTTCTTTGCCTGCACTCAGTATTTCTTTTTTGTCCTGTTGGTTCATTATAGAGTCATGTGCCTTGTTTTCCGTAACACCATGCTCTATAATTGTCATTTGTTCCAGTCACCCTCACTTTTCTTGGTGACTGTATGTACTTAAATTAGCGCTGTGTATAGGTTCCCCTTTATTTAACCGTACTCAGCATTTTTTGCCCTGTACCTTTTTGGTGGTTCTTTTTTCCTTGCTCTGGGTCACGCATGGTTGGTACTCTCTGGGTAGTATGTAACCGGCGTGCTGACCCAGTTCTTCTCCCCATCTGTACCTGGGTTAATTATTCTGTTTTGTCAATATTGTATTTGGGTTTTTCTTTCCCGCTACCCTACATTGCCCCATTGGTGTTGTCCTTCCCTTGGCTTCTTCCCCTCCGGTCCGCCTCCCTTCCTCCCACCCTAGGTGGGGGGGGGGGGGGCTGGGATGTTCCTGGTCGTTCAGGAGCCCGACCTTGAGGGAGGGGCTCTGTCACCATGGGTTGAGATGCCGTCTCGGCACTCAGCCCATGTTTTCCCTCATCCCTGCTTCCCAATGAGCAGCGTCTCAGCTGGCCCCCAGCTGGCAGCATTATGGACGGCTGGGGCCAATTAGTCTTCATCAGCTGGGGCGCTGCCAATGAGGATAAATAGGAGCAGCCTCGATGACTCGGGGCTGCGACATAAACACATTGCTAAGCTGAAGCCCCTTCGTCTGGTGTCAGCTTATACTCCTCTTGCAGCATTCCTGTGTTTGTATCCCGCTGTGAGGATGTACGTCTTGCTACCCCCACGTCCGGTACGAGCTGCTTACCTCTGCGCTGTGCAACCTGTGAGTGTACGTCTGCATGAGTATCTGTGCTCTCCTCATCCCTTCCCCTTTACCCTGAATAAAATATCACGACTCACTGGCTTGCCCCTGGCTCTGATTGCCCGGCTCCCTAGAGCCGGATATGACAGACACAAGGTGGTTTTAAATATCTTGGTGTGTTTTTAGGAAATCAGACTTTTACTGGGAAAAATTGGGAGTGTTTTTTGGAAAAGGTTGAAGGAAGATTAAAAAAAATGGAAATGGATTTTGCCAAACTTGTCCTTCAGAGGTCATGTTTTAATCATTAACAACTTGATTGCTTCAATGCTGTGGCATACAAGACATACTGTTTTGTCTGGACTCTCCAGCCAATTTGCTGGCCAGAATACAATCTATAGTCGTGGACTTTTTCTGGGACCGTCTTCACTGGGTTCCACAGAATATCCTGTTTTTACCTAGGGAAGAAGGTGGTCAAGGACTCACCCATCTGGCCAGCAGGGGGGCCGTCTTTCGCCTGCAGTTCATTCAGCGACTGCTGAGTGGCCCTCTTGACCTTGTGTGGAGACCTGTTACCAGAGCTGTCCTGGCTCACTGTGGAGGGCTGGGACTAGAGGAGTCATTGTTTTTAATGAACATAAAGAACCAAAAACTCCCAGAACATGTTTTATCAAAGTGCTTTTCAAATCTGGGGACTTTTTAAAAAGAACTCTCCCCAGGCTTCCTTGTCACCCTTTTGGCTTTTAAAGGAACCACTTGTGTTTGGGACTCGTTTTGATGTGGGCAGTGTTTTAGGACCTTCTGTTTTAAAAAAGTTCCTTTCTGCAAAGGTCACAACGCTAGGACACTTGGTGAACTTATGTGGTCCTAACCTGGACAATGCTGTTGCCCTGTGCTCGGCTCTTGGGATTTCTTCAGTCAGAGTTATTATGAACTTGCTGAAAGATTGGAGAGACTGCCTCTCCGCAGAAGAACACTCTGCTATTGTTTTACACTGCAAAAACTCTGTGCGAACTGCTGATGAGCCTTTTCCTTTTAGTGTTTTATCTCCTGATTTTAAAGATGGCACTGGTGTGTTTTTAAACTCTGAACACATTAACATTTGTGACTCTTCTGGTAAAAAAAATGTATGGACTCTTGGTGAAAGTTCTAAATGTGAATAAATTAAAAGGTCGAGCTGATCCTCTGCCAGGGACAGACTAAGGCTGCAGCGCGTCGTGCGCACTGCTGAGAAGGTGATCGGCTGCAAGCTCCCATCTCTCCAGGACCTGTACATCTCCAGGACCCGGAGCCCTGCTGGCCGGATCATAGCCGATCCCTCACACCCTGGTCACGTACTGTTTGCCCCTCTCCCCTCAGGTAGAAGACTTCGGTCCATCCAGACTAAAACCTCCCGTCACATGAACAGCTTCTTCCCCTCTGCCATCAGACTGCTGAACACTAAGTGACTTATTAACTCTCGTGCACTATGTACAGCAGCTCAACCAGACTCATGTCAATCATCACTGTTTTCTTCCTACATTACCGACTGCACTATATGGTTCTCCGCATTATCTGCTGCTCGCTAATATATTTAAACTGCTGACTAGTATTACTCACTCTTATTCTACACTTTATTGCATGTATAGTTTATTTCTTTTATTTTATCATGTTTAATGTTGCAGCATTGCACTGAGACAAATTCCTAGTTTGTGTACTACATGAACAATGGCAATAAATCTGATTCTGATTCTGATTCTGATACACCATAGAGGAAACATTTGGGTTTGGGTTCAGAGGTGAGGCCTGCCTGGAGAGCACTCTATAAACCACCATTAACTAAGAAGGTTGGAGACCTGCAATGGCGAGTTTTACATGGTGCTGTGGCTGTAAATGTGATAGATGGAAAGACATTTGTCATTCAAGATACTGTTACTATATTTGTATTTGTTACTTAAGCATTCAAGATAGATATTTGTTACTTAAGATACTGTTATTTGTAATGGATTTAGCTGTTTATTTGGTTATTCTTGTATTTGATTTAATGAGTGTTATTATTGGTTATTCAGCAATGCTTATCGGTGTTCAATTTAGAGACTGCGATCATGAAATCGTCACTCTATTAGTTATGCCTTGGAGCTCCAGCAAGGGGAGTGCGCGCTCAATTTCCTCACGTTTAATACAAGCGAGTGAAGAGACGCACACACTGTGTTCACCCTTGTCATTTTTCCCTTTTTAAGGGCTTTACATTTGGAGGCACCACTTGGGATGAAAAACGTGAGGCCCACACCTCAACACGAAGGGAGCCATCTTGCGTTCTTCATCCCGAAAAACAACCCAGGCAGGGGAGTGTTTCAGCAAAACAGATGGGTGGTAGTTACGAGGCCAGCGAGGAGCAACGCACATCCTGAGGTGTAGAACAGCCACCAGGGAACTGCAAAGCTTTCAGCATCAGGTTTCAGCGCCACATGTTGATACTGTCTGTTACTCACTTGCCAAAATGGAATCAGAAATTGAAAATCTGTTGTTTGAAATGAAAGGAGCTCTGTTCCAGCTTACTACGGGTCAGCTAGTGAAAATATGTGATTTGCTTGAGATCTCAGGAGATAATCAAGAGAAAATAACAGGAAAAATTCGTTGTGCCTTGGTGTCTTATATCAGTCAGCACATCGAACGTGACGAATTAAAACAACGGGAAGATGAAGGTATGTCAGAACTGTTGAGCATACAAGATACAATAAAAAGTGTGAACCAGAGCAATATAAATGATGTGTCACAAACAACGCATGCAAAGGAGAATGTAATGAAAGAGTTGGAGCAGCTGAAATTGGCAGTGCAGCGAAAAGAAGCTGAAATGCAAGTTTTAGCAAATAATGAGACTGCCCCACGCCACACAGCCCCTGTTGTTATAACCAATCCACCCTGGCGTAAAGACTATAAGATTTCTGGTCAGATTGGTGAACCTGGACAGAAAGACAGACTCATTTTCTCCAGTTTAGCTCGCCAAATTGAGAATGGCCTCAGCAAAGGATATCCTGAGTCAGAGATAGTGGATGCTGTCATCAGGGCCATTGTGCCTGGCTTACAATTAAGGAGTTACCTCGAAGGTAAAAGCGATCTGTCTCTCCCTACCCTTAGGAGAATCCTTAGATCACATTACCAAGAGAGAAGCGCCACAGAGCTTTACAAGCAGTTGACCACAGAGGTCCAGAGCAATAGGGAGACCCCACAGAACTTCTTAATTCGAACAATGGATTTAAGGCAGAAAATATTGTTTGCGTCACAGGAAGCCGAGTCTGGTCTCAAATATGACCCAGCCCTCGTGCAAAGCATGTTCATGCACACAGTATTAACAGGGCTGCAAAATGATAGTATCAGGAGAGACCTTCAGCCCTTCCTTTTGCAGACAACAACCTCAGATGAGCTGTTGTTAGAAAAATTGAACATAGCATGTGCACATGAGAAAGAGAGGCAGGATAAAAGGAGACAGTCCGTGCCACAGCGACCAATTAGTGTATACACTATCCAGTCTAGTGATAACAGCAAAGATAAGTGTGTAGCCCAGCAAAGTGTAGCTACACTTCCTCCAAATGTGTTGTCTGACCTGAAAGAAATGAAAGCAGACATGACACTTTTAAAAGACCTTAAAGCACAGGTGTCACAAATAACAGAGTCCATGCGTAAGACAGAAAACATACCAAAGATGTATCCTGACATAACCAGAGAATCAAGCTATGGAGTCACTTACCCTCCGCTATATGTCCAGCCACAGTACCCCTCCCTGAATGACCAAAGTGCCCCTCCCCAACTTTCAGGTGGACCAGTTCAGGAATCTTGGTTTCCCAGGGGTCCAGTGTTCCACAGAGGAACAGTGCAGTTTCAACAGAGATTTGCATCCCAGAGATATCCAATGCCACGTGTACAGCCGAGATGCTCTGCATGCCAGCAGAGGGGTGGGGAATACTGCCAATATTGCTATAGGTGTGGGGGTAGTGAGCATTTTCAAGCAGGCTGTAGCGCATATAGGGAGCATTTTTTTTTTTTATTTTTTTTTTTTTTTCTCTCGGCGCCACACGAGTAGGCTGCCTTTTGCAACAGCGGCTCGATTCCGAGTCTTTTTCCCTTCCTCTCTCTTTTGATCCGTCTTTTTTTTTTCACCCCACTTATATCACGGACACACAGATCGTCCTAAATGTCTCCTGAGCCGGTGGACGGAGCCACTGTTTATAGCAGGATACGATACAGCAGAGAACAGCTGCTAGCATTCAACCGCCACCTGGTCCCATTGGAAAAACTCGACATACCGAGAGAACTGAGGCGAAAACGCCGCGGCTGCCGGGCTGGAGTAAGGCGGAGGACAAAAAATATAAGGTACAGACCCTCCCTTCCATCTGTTGTCATGGGAAATGTACGGTCGATACTGGGAAAGTTAGATGAGCTAGCGGCTATCTCCCGTTATGATAGCACATACCGGGAGTGCTCTCTCCTTTTGTTTACTGAGACGTGGCTAACTGAACTAGCAGCAGATGCTAACATTGAGCTGGAGGGTTTTCACATGATACGAGCTGACCGAACACCAGACAGTGGCAAGGCTAGGGGCGGTGGAGTGATAATGTATGTTAACAACAACTGGTGCAGACCGGGACATATCACTGTTAAACAACGACACTGCAGCAAAGACATTGAGTTGCTAGCTGTTAGCATGAGGCCTACATATCTCCCGAGAGAACACTCACACGTGATCTGCATTGTTGTTTATGCAAATCCGACGGCGAACGCTGGGACAGCACGTGACGTCATCCATTCAGTAACCAGCAGGCTGCAGACAGAACACCCAGATGCTCTTCTCCTCATCTCAGGCGATTTCAACCATGTTTCACTGTCTCCCATTCTACCCACGTTCACCCAGTATGTCACATGCCACACTAGAGACAATAAAACACTGGATTTATTCTACGCAAACACTAAGGAGGCGTACACCTCATCACAACTCCCCCCACTCGGGAGATCGGATCACAACTTGGTTCATCTCCGGCCGGTGTACAAACCCCTAGTGCACAGACAACCTCCGGCCATGCACACTGTGGAGTTATGGTCTGAGGAGACAATGGACACCCTAAAGGGCTGTTTTGAAGCCACCGCCTGGAAGCAGCTCTGCGATCCACATGGTGAGGACATCGATGGCCTCATTCACACCTTCACGGGCTACCTCAGCTTCTGTGTGGACAAATCCGTTCCCACCAAGACCATACGGCGTCACTCAAACAACAAACCCTGGATCAACCCTGAGATAAAAACACTTCTGAGAGAGAAGAAGAGGATCTTCAGGTCAGGGAACAGGGAGATGCTGAAGTCCGTACAGAGGGAGCTGAGGAGAAAGATCAGAGAAGGCAAGGACAGCTTCAGGAAGAAGATGGAGGACAAGCTGCAACAGAGCGACATCAGCGGGGTCTGGAGAAACCTCAAAACCATCTCGGGGCTCCAGAATACCTCCCCCCAGGCCACAGGGGGCAGGGAGTGGGCGAACAACCTGAATCTGTTTTTCAATAGATTTGACCAACCGCCCTCCCCCCTGACTGCACAACAACCACTGCTGCCTCTAAAGAAATCAAGTCCTGCTGCCCACTCCCCACTCCACCAACACCCCCCCACTCCCAACACACAGCCCCCCATCCTGACCCTGACCAGGACCCAGGTGAGGACGGAGCTGAGGAAGATCAAGGCGAGGAAGGCGCCGGGACCGGACGGCATCAGCGCAAAGCTCCTCAAGTCCTGTGCAGACCAGCTGTGTGGGATTGTGACGTATATCTTCAACATGAGCCTGAAACTGGGGAGGGTACCACAGCTGTGGAAAACATCTTGTGTGGTACCTGTACCAAAAACTTCCCACCCCAAAGACCTGAACAGCTACAGACCGGTGGCCTTGACGTCCCACTTGATGAAGACCCTGGAGAGACTGCTCCTTGCTCACCTCCGCCCCCTGGTGGAACCAGCGATGGATCCACTCCAGTTCGCCTACCAGCATGGCATTGGGGTGGAGGATGCGGTGATCTTCCTCCTTCACCGTTCTCTGTCCCACCTGGAGAAGCCCAGGAATATGGTGAGGATCATGTTCTTTGACTTCTCCAGTGCTTTCAACACCATCCAACCGATGATCCTGAAGGACAAGCTGCTGCGCGCAGGGGTGGACCAGCACCTGTCATCATGGATCCTGGACTACCTCACGAACCGGCCTCAGTTTGTGAGAACCCGGGACTGTGTGTCCGACACGATCATCAGTAGCACGGGGGCCCCCCAGGGAACGGTGCTGGCTCCCTTCCTGTTCACTCTTTATACTGCGGACTTCTCACACAACACAACACACTGCCATCTACAGAAGTTCTCTGATGACTCTGCGATCGTTGGCCTCATCTCCAATGGAGATGAAGCTGAGTACAGAGGGCTTATCCAGGACTTCGTGGACTGGTGCCATCGGAACTGCCTCCAGATCAACGCGAGGAAAACTAAGGAGCTGGTGGTGGACTGCCGCAGGCATGGGCAGCCCCTCACAGTACCAGTAAATATACAGGGAACAGACATCGAGATGGTGACATCCTATAAGTACCTGGGTATTCATCTGAACAATAAACTAGACTGGTCACACAATACTGATGCACTCTACAAGAAGGGACAGCGCAGGCTGTTCCTGCTGAGGAGACTCAGGTCTTTTGGTGTACAAGGGGCGCTGCTGAAGTCATTCTATGACACGGTGGTGGCATCAGCCATCACTTTTGGAGTGGTCTGCTGGGGCAGTGGCATTACTGCAGCCGATAGGAAGAGACTGAACAAACTGATTAAGAAAGCTAGCTCTGTCCTGGGGCAGCGCCTTGATCCGATGGAGGAGATAGGAGAGAGAAGGACGGTGGCTAAACTGTCATCTCTGCTGGAGTCCGAGTTCCACCCTATGCAGGACATACTGAATGCACTGAGGAGCTCATTTAGCAGCAGACTACATCATCCCAGGTGCACAACCGAGAGGTTTCGTAGGTCCTTCCTACCAACGGCTGTCAGACTGTACAACCTAAGCAGGGCTGCTCGCAGAGATAGCAAAAAGACGTAACAAACTAATAGTTTTTTTGAATGCAAAAGATGCAATAGACTTACACAATGGTCCCCTCCGGCATACAACTAGGAACATACCGGTCGCTATGGAGGGTGAGAATATGTATGGGCACATAATCATACCATGTAGGATAACTAAGTAGACGGTTATGCTGTTTCATTCCATCTAGCAACAATGCTCTGCACTGTGTGTGTTTATATATTTACATATTTATTCCATCTAGCTACAATGCTCAGCACTGGGTGTGTTTATATATTTATATATCTACATATTATTCCATCTAGCTACATTGCTCCGCACTGTGTGTGTTTATATACTTGCATATTTATTCCACCTAGCTGCAATGCTCCGTACTGTGGGTGTTTATATATTTACATATTTATTCCATCTAGCTACAATGCTCTGCACTGTGTGTTCATATATTCATATATTTATTCCATCCAGCTACAATGCTCTGCACTGTGTGTCTGTGTGTGTGTGTATATTTATATATTTTATAGTAATACGTACATATGTATATTAGCTGCTCTTGCTTGCTTGTTTTTTTCTTGCCTTCTGATTGTTGCTCTGAGTGTTGCTATCCCTGTGCTGTTGCAATCCTGGAATTTCCCCGTTGTGGGACTAATAAAGGCTTATCTTATCTTATCTTATAATGCTGCAAAAGAGAGGAAAGCAGAGAGCCCGAAAGGCAGTAGCCCTTCCAGCCCGGCAGCCGCAGCTCCAGCGGGGAATAAGAAGGTCATCGCAACAAAAGTCTTGGGTACAGTCAAATGGTTCAACGTCAGGAATGGATATGGTTTCATCAATAGGAATGACACAAAAGAAGACGTTTTTGTACACCAGACAGCCATCAAAAAGAACAACCCGAGGAAATACCTTCGCAGTGTTGGAGATGGTGAAACTGTGGAGTTTGATGTAGTTGAGGGAGAAAAGGGAGCAGAGGCGGCAAATGTTACCGGCCCAGGAGGCACTGCAGTCCAGGAAAGCAGGTATGCCGCTGACAGGAGCCGCTATAAGCGCTACCCCAGGAGGAGAGGCCCTCCCCATGGAGACTATCCAGAGAACTACCAGAGTGATGGAGAGAACGCCCCCGAAGGAGACCAGCAGCAACAATGGCACAGACCCACTTACCCTGGCAGACAGCGCTTCCCACCACACTTTGTACGTAGACGCTACAGCCGCCGGGCCCCGTACACCAACTCACCACGTGGAGGAACTGGTAAGCTGCAAAATCACTGGGAAGACACAATCCATACTGTGGTAAGGCAAGTTGGGCAGGATAGTCCCATCTATGAACTGAGACCGGAGCAAGGTAAAGGAAAGTCCAGGATCCTGCATCGGAACCTTCTTCTGCCATGTGATCACCTGCCGCTGGAGACAAGAATGCATTCACCTGTAAAACAAAAAAAAAAATCAACAGCACAGACTGCAAAAGCTAGGGACAGTTCCGGGACAGTTCCGAGGTACAGGATGATGACGATGATGATGATTACTTTCCTATACCACCTCAGTAATCATCAGGACCATGGACAGCGTCTCCTGCCAGTACAGAAAGAACAACTGAACCTGACTGGAGAGAACTTGCTCCTCAGCTAGAAAGCAACAATGATAATTTCTCAGTAAGCCAGGAGCCACACAGTGACATTCCATCAGACACAGGAGAAAACTTGACAGAAGATCAGCCTGTCGAAGACACCTCTTTTCTGTCAGTTGAAAGGAACAAGGACCAGAATCAGGAACAGCAGCAGCCTCAGAGGAACCGTAGGCCACCAAAGATCATCAGATATGATCAAATAGGAACTCCATCCTGTTACAGTGTCGCTGCATCATGCCTTTATCCAAGGATTCATTACTCAGTGCAGCCACATTACTACCAGCCCATATGTGTATATGGGATGTAGACTGGTAATTTGCATTCTGACCTGACTTTAACACTTTGCCACTAATGGACTATAGTCTGGTCCAATATTAAATGACTGACCTTTCGCACATATATGTGTTCTCTGAACTCAGAACTGAATGTATCAAAAGAGTTCCAGCCTGTCATATATGTGTTCTCTGAACTCAAAATTGAATGTATCAAAAGAGTTCCAGCCTGTCATATATGTGTTATTTGGACTCAAAATTGAATGTATCAAAAGAGTTCCAGCCTGTCATATACTGTATGTGTTCTCTGAACTCAAAATTGAATGTATCAAAAGAGTTCCAGCCTGTCATATATGTGTTATTTGGACTCAAAACTGAATGTATCAAAAGAGTTCCAGTCTGTAACAAAATGCATACACAAGAAACACTGGACAACGAGTATTTGATACTTGCATGACAGAATGTATGAAAAGAGTTCCAGTCTATAACAATACATTCCTAAATGTCAGATGTTGCAATAGAAGCATTGAACTAATATGTGATTCGAGTATTTTGGTCGTGAGAAGTTTGAATACCTGATTTGCGCTAGGGGTTGAGGGTTTTGATGTTGGGGACAACATCTAACATTGAGAGGGAGTATGTGATAGATGGAAAGACATTTGTCATTCAAGATGCTGTTACTACTGTATATTTGTATTTGTTACTTAAGCATTCAAGATAGATATTTGTTACTTAAGATACTGTTATTTGTAATGGATTTAGCTGTTTATTTGGTTATTCTTGTATTTGATTTAATGAGTGTTATTATTGGTTATTCAGCAATGCTTATCGGTGTTCGATTTAGAGACTATGATCATGAAATTGTCACTCTATTAGTTATGCCTTGGAGCTCCAGCAAGGGGAGTGCACGCTCTGTTTCCTCACTTTTAATACAAGCGAGTGAAGAGACGCACACACTGTGTTCACCCTTGTCATTTTTACCTTTTTAAGGGCTTTACATAAATGCTTTTAATCTCTATTTTAAACCCAAATGTTGTTGAGGTTTGTCCATTTTGTTTTTGGGGGAAGCTGTTTTATCTGTTTGGAGAAGTCTTTTCCCTGCAGATTTTTATCTTGGGTTTTCCATATAGACAGAGAAGCAAGAAAAAAAGTGAACTTTTAAATTTCATCCTGGGTCAGGCCAAAATGGCTATTTATGTTAGTAGGAAAAGAAAAATTGAACAATGCTGGATTGTAATGTAAAAGACTTGCTGGTAAGCATGATCAAGACTTGAATAATGATTGATTACAATTACTATCATCTGATGTAAAATGTTGGAACTTTTGAGGCTATGTGGTGCTTTAAGCACATCCAGTGTTGTGTTAAGGAGGGGAAAATTACCTATGGTGTGGTTCTGATGTAAGAAGCAAGTTTTTGTTTTAGTTTTCTTGGTTTAGTTGCTTGTGTCTTTGATTTCAGTGAATTAATTTACTTTTCATTGCTTCTTTTAGTTAAGTGTTTTTCTGTAGAACTTGTGACAATAAAGGTGTGTTGAAAAATCAAAATCTCTCTCTCTCTCTCTCTCTGAGGAGGGCCAAAATAGGGAACTCCGTGTTTTGTTTGGACTTTTTTCTGTTTTTTATTACTGGCCACATATTCAGTTTTTGTTTTTTTGGCTGGAGGATGGCGACCTTTGAGATGCCACCTCCGTCTATCCAGGAGGGAGTGAGGATTGTTCCCCTGGACAGCAGCGTTACTGTGGATGAGGTCCTTCTTGCAGTGGCTGAGAAGGTGGGATATGATGCGATCTGCTTTGCGTCCCGAATGAATAAAGCTGTAGTTGTGTTTCTGGCTGGGGAGGAGTGTGTCCACAGTCTGGTTGGAAGCGGTGTTGTTATTGGGGATACGTATGTACAGGTGTCCCCCTTATCTGTCCCATCAACGCGTATCACTGTCTCAGGTGTTCCTCCTTTCATCACTGATGAGCAGTTGGCCACGGAGCTCCGCAGGTTTGGGAAGTTTGCGGGCCCATTTAGAACTGTGGGTTTGGGATGCAGGGATGCCAACTTGAAACATGTAAAATCACTCAGGCAACAGGTGTTCATGTTTTTGGACTCGCCCACCCAAACACTAGAAGTGTCCTTCCCGGTCAAACATGGGGACGGGTCCTACATGGTGTATGCGAGCTCAGGACAGATGAAGTGTTTTGAATGTGGAGATGTGGGCCATAAATGCTTCGCTTGTCCGCACAAGCAGCGGGCAGGAGGCTCTGATGGCGCCGAAGCTGATGCCGGCGGTGCGGCCTCCGCTCACGCCGCTACTGCGGACGCCGTTGCGGGGCCTTCCGCCGGTCCTGCTCCAGAACCTGCTGCTGTTGCGGGGCCTTCCACCGATCCTGCTCTGGAACCTGCTGCTGTGTCTGTGGACAGCCTGGCTGTGGCGCACGCAGCCCAGCTTACGGTTGGGAGCGTCGCTGACGATGACGCCCAAACTGTCACTGATGGTGCGTCACAATCTGGCTGTGAGAAAGAGCTTGTGACATCGGTGGCTGTGGTTCCGGTGGCTGCTACCATTTCAGAGCAGCCACCGGAACAATGCCAGTCAGCTGTTGTAGGTGGCGTTCAGGAAAATGTAGCTCATGATGAATCAGCTGGGCCAGCTGAATCAAACAGTCAGCCACGATGTTATGACGAGGAAATGGATTCTGAATCTGACACTGTGTCTATTGGGGCAGCATGCAGTAGAAACACGAGTTTGTATTCACTGGAAGAAATAAATGTTTTTCTGGATGAAACCTATAACAGACCCATTAAAGTCACTGATTACTTCAGTGATGCTGACAGATTTATTAGGTCTGTTAATGTGCTAAAAAGGCAGGTTGGTCTTGACCTCCTGGATGAAAGAAAACGTTTTTGCCTTAAAAAGCACCTAACAGCCCTGCGTAAATCAGCAGGAGGACAAAAGGTCAAGCGCGCCCGACAGATGGAATAACTTACATGGGCACAGCACGGTGTTCCTTGTATCTATCTCTCTATGCAAACCATAAAATTAGGATCCTTAAACATCAATGGTGGGACGGCCAATCATAAGAGGGGATTAATTAGTGACCTGTTCAGACAAAAAAATCTCAACATTTTGTTTTTGCAAGAAACTCATACCACTTCAGCATATGAAGTGGACTGGGGCTTGTGGTGGAAAGGTCCCTTTTCACTCAGTCATGGTACAAATTTTAGTGCAGGAGTAGCCATTTTGTTTGGGGAATCTGCAAATGCAACAGTTTTATCTGTGGTGGAGGTGGTGAAGGGCAGGCTGTTCCTTGTTAGGGCCAAAATAGGGAATTCCGTGTTTTGGTTGGTCAACGTTTATGCTCCAAATCAGAGTTCTGAAAGGCTTGCCTTTTTCAATACACTGACAAATGAATTGCAGAGCTATCACCAAGACCAACTTATTGTTGCTGGTGATTTCAACTGCACCTTGGACTTCACTCTGGATCGCACTAATGCAGAACCTCATCTGCAGTCTTCTCAAGTTTTAAAAAATATCACTGTACAGTTCGGCCTGTTGGATACATGGAGAGTTAAACATGCAAACACTAGACAGTATACCTGGGTCAGAGTCACAGATGATGTGGTCAGTGCTGCTAGATTAGACAGAATATATGTTTCTCAAACCTTTGGCCCGGGAATCCTCCACAGTAACATAAGTCCCGTCGGTTTTACAGATCATCATCTGGCCTCTGTGGTGTTTATTAGCTCACCAGGGGAAAGACATAAATCTTATTGGCACTTCAATAACAAGCTCCTTCAGGGCACCACCTTTTGCCAATATTTTGTGTGTTTCTGGGAACACTGGAGGACCACAAAGCCTCGTTTTAGTTCCCTGGAACAGTGGTGGGAGGTTGGCAAGGTGCAAATTCGCATTTTTTGTCAACAGTATACTGCGAACTCAACTGCCATCATCAAAACCAAAGTCGGTGAACTTGAGGACACTGTCAAGAGGCTGGAGGCCAGTTTGGTTTGGGATCACGATTCTACCGCAGGTCCTTTGTTGCAGGAGAAGAGATCAGCCCCGAGCTCTTTCCTGCAGGAAAGAGTGAAGGGGGCACTTGTTAGGTCACGGTTTACTCGTCTGCAGGACATGGACGCCCCAACATCTTTTTTCTTCAATCTGGAGAAGTCTGCTGCAAAAAAGAAGTTGATGACTTGCTTAAAATTCCCAGATGGTCAAATGACTACCAATCCATCTGAGATGCGGTGCCATGCAGTGGATTTTTACGGGGCCCTGTTTGGTGCAGAACCATGTTGCATAGAATCTCAAAACCAACTCTTTGAAGGTCTTCCCATGCTCAGCCCAGAGGACAGGGCTGCTCTGGACTGTGAACTGACTTTGGATGTAACTGTAGCAGTTAATCAAATGGCTCTGGGACGTGCACTGGGAATTGACGGTCTTTCTTCTGACTTTTTTAAGCATTTTTGGGATATTATTGGATCAGACTTTTATGACGTTCTAATTGCCTGTTACAGAAATGGAACTTTACCTGTCTCCTGCCGGCGTGCAGTACTATCTTTGCTGCCTAAGGAAGGGGACTTGGCCTTGCTTAAAAACTGGAGGCCTGTGGCTCTTCTTTGCACGGACTACAAAGTGCTTTCTAAAGCCCTGTCCAATAGACTGAAAAATGTATTGGGTTTCATCATAGAGAGAGATCAAACATACTGTGTTCCTGACCAAACCATTATGGACAATATTTTTCTCGTACGTGACGTTCTTCATCTCAGTAAGTGTTATGATTTTACAGTTCGGTATTATGTCTTTGGACCAAGAAAAGGCTTTTGATAGGGCTGACCATTCTTATTTATTTTCCACACTGAAGGAGTTTGGTTTTGGCAATATGTTTTTGAGGTGGGTCAATCTGCTATATACTGGAGCTGAGTGTTTGGTAAAGATGGCCGCAGGGCTGAGTCGGCCAATCCCTGTACGTCGGGGAATAAGGCAGGGTTGTCCCATCTCAGGTCAACTGTATAGCTTGGCTACTGAGCCTTTGCTGTGCAGGTTGCGCACTCAGCTAGGTGGTTTGATTCTGCCGAGGCCCTCCAGCAGTTGTCATCCAATTGTCTTGTCTGCTTATGCGGATGACGTCAACGTTTTCATCACATCCCACAGGGATGTACAGCATTTTACATAAATGCTTTTAATCTCTATTTTAAACCCAAATGTTGTTGAGGTTTGTCCATTTTGTTTTTGGGGGAAGCTGTTTTATCTGTTTGGAGAAGTCTTTTCCCTGCAGATTTTTATCTTGGGTTTTCCATATAGACAGAGAAGCAAGAAAAAAAGTGAACTTTTAAATTTCATCCTGGGTCAGGCCAAAATGGCTATTTATGTTAGTAGGAAAAGAAAAATTGAACAATGCTGGATTGTAATGTAAAAGACTTGCTGGTAAGCATGATCAAGACTTGAATAATGATTGATTACAATTACTATCATCTGATGTAAAATGTTGGAACTTTTGAGGCTATGTGGTGCTTTAAGCACATCCAGTGTTGTGTTAAGGAGGGGAAAATTACCTATGGTGTGGTTCTGATGTAAGAAGCAAGTTTTTGTTTTAGTTTTCTTGGTTTAGTTGCTTGTGTCTTTGATTTCAGTGAATTAATTTACTTTTCATTGCTTCTTTTAGTTAAGTGTTTTTCTGTAGAACTTGTGACAATAAAGGTGTGTTGAAAAATCAAAATCTCTCTCTCTCTCTCTCTCTGAGGAGGGCCAAAATAGGGAACTCCGTGTTTTGTTTGGACTTTTTTCTGTTTTTTATTACTGGCCACATATTCAGTTTTTGTTTTTTTGGCTGGAGGATGGCGACCTTTGAGATGCCACCTCCGTCTATCCAGGAGGGAGTGAGGATTGTTCCCCTGGACAGCAGCGTTACTGTGGATGAGGTCCTTCTTGCAGTGGCTGAGAAGGTGGGATATGATGCGATCTGCTTTGCGTCCCGAATGAATAAAGCTGTAGTTGTGTTTCTGGCTGGGGAGGAGTGTGTCCACAGTCTGGTTGGAAGCGGTGTTGTTATTGGGGATACGTATGTACAGGTGTCCCCCTTATCTGTCCCATCAACGCGTATCACTGTCTCAGGTGTTCCTCCTTTCATCACTGATGAGCAGTTGGCCACGGAGCTCCGCAGGTTTGGGAAGTTTGCGGGCCCATTTAGAACTGTGGGTTTGGGATGCAGGGATGCCAACTTGAAACATGTAAAATCACTCAGGCAACAGGTGTTCATGTTTTTGGACTCGCCCACCCAAACACTAGAAGTGTCCTTCCCGGTCAAACATGGGGACGGGTCCTACATGGTGTATGCGAGCTCAGGACAGATGAAGTGTTTTGAATGTGGAGATGTGGGCCATAAATGCTTCGCTTGTCCGCACAAGCAGCGGGCAGGAGGCTCTGATGGCGCCGAAGCTGATGCCGGCGGTGCGGCCTCCGCTCACGCCGCTACTGCGGACGCCGTTGCGGGGCCTTCCACCGGTCCTGCTCCAGAACCTGCTGCTGTTGCGGGGCCTTCCACCGATCCTGCTCTGGAACCTGCTGCTGTGTCTGTGGACAGCCTGGCTGTGGCGCACGCAGCCCAGCTTACGGTTGGGAGCGTCGCTGACGATGACGCCCAAACTGTCACTGATGGTGCGTCACAATCTGGCTGTGAGAAAGAGCTTGTGACATCGGTGGCTGTGGTTCCGGTGGCTGCTACCATTTCAGAGCAGCCACCGGAACAATGCCAGTCAGCTGTTGTAGGTGGCGTTCAGGAAAATGTAGCTCATGATGAATCAGCTGGGCCAGCTGAATCAAACAGTCAGCCACGATGTTATGACGAGGAAATGGATTCTGAATCTGACACTGTGTCTATTGGGGCAGCATGCAGTAGAAACACGAGTTTGTATTCACTGGAAGAAATAAATGTTTTTCTGGATGAAACCTATAACAGACCCATTAAAGTCACTGATTACTTCAGTGATGCTGACAGATTTATTAGGTCTGTTAATGTGCTAAAAAGGCAGGTTGGTCTTGACCTCCTGGATGAAAGAAAACGTTTTTGCCTTAAAAAGCACCTAACAGCCCTGCGTAAATCAGCAGGAGGACAAAAGGTCAAGCGCGCCCGACAGATGGAATAACTTACATGGGCACAGCACGGTGTTCCTTGTATCTATCTCTCTATGCAAACCATAAAATTAGGATCCTTAAACATCAATGGTGGGACGGCCAATCATAAGAGGGGATTAATTAGTGACCTGTTCAGACAAAAAAATCTCAACATTTTGTTTTTGCAAGAAACTCATACCACTTCAGCATATGAAGTGGACTGGGGCTTGTGGTGGAAAGGTCCCTTTTCACTCAGTCATGGTACAAATTTTAGTGCAGGAGTAGCCATTTTGTTTGGGGAATCTGCAAATGCAACAGTTTTATCTGTGGTGGAGGTGGTGAAGGGCAGGCTGTTCCTTGTTAGGGCCAAAATAGGGAATTCCGTGTTTTGGTTGGTCAACGTTTATGCTCCAAATCAGAGTTCTGAAAGGCTTGCCTTTTTCAATACACTGACAAATGAATTGCAGAGCTATCACCAAGACCAACTTATTGTTGCTGGTGATTTCAACTGCACCTTGGACTTCACTCTGGATCGCACTAATGCAGAACCTCATCTGCAGTCTTCTCAAGTTTTAAAAAATATCACTGTACAGTTCGGCCTGTTGGATACATGGAGAGTTAAACATGCAAACACTAGACAGTATACCTGGGTCAGAGTCACAGATGATGTGGTCAGTGCTGCTAGATTAGACAGAATATATGTTTCTCAAACCTTTGGCCCGGGAATCCTCCACAGTAACATAAGTCCCGTCGGTTTTACAGATCATCATCTGGCCTCTGTGGTGTTTATTAGCTCACCAGGGGAAAGACATAAATCTTATTGGCACTTCAATAACAAGCTCCTTCAGGGCACCACCTTTTGCCAATATTTTGTGTGTTTCTGGGAACACTGGAGGACCACAAAGCCTCGTTTTAGTTCCCTGGAACAGTGGTGGGAGGTTGGCAAGGTGCAAATTCGCATTTTTTGTCAACAGTATACTGCGAACTCAACTGCCATCATCAAAACCAAAGTCGGTGAACTTGAGGACACTGTCAAGAGGCTGGAGGCCAGTTTGGTTTGGGATCACGATTCTACCGCAGGTCCTTTGTTGCAGGAGAAGAGATCAGCCCCGAGCTCTTTCCTGCAGGAAAGAGTGAAGGGGGCACTTGTTAGGTCACGGTTTACTCGTCTGCAGGACATGGACGCCCCAACATCTTTTTTCTTCAATCTGGAGAAGTCTGCTGCAAAAAAGAAGTTGATGACTTGCTTAAAATTCCCAGATGGTCAAATGACTACCAATCCATCTGAGATGCGGTGCCATGCAGTGGATTTTTACGGGGCCCTGTTTGGTGCAGAACCATGTTGCATAGAATCTCAAAACCAACTCTTTGAAGGTCTTCCCATGCTCAGCCCAGAGGACAGGGCTGCTCTGGACTGTGAACTGACTTTGGATGTAACTGTAGCAGTTAATCAAATGGCTCTGGGACGTGCACTGGGAATTGACGGTCTTTCTTCTGACTTTTTTAAGCATTTTTGGGATATTATTGGATCAGACTTTTATGACGTTCTAATTGCCTGTTACAGAAATGGAACTTTACCTGTCTCCTGCCGGCGTGCAGTACTATCTTTGCTGCCTAAGGAAGGGGACTTGGCCTTGCTTAAAAACTGGAGGCCTGTGGCTCTTCTTTGCACGGACTACAAAGTGCTTTCTAAAGCCCTGTCCAATAGACTGAAAAATGTATTGGGTTTCATCATAGAGAGAGATCAAACATACTGTGTTCCTGACCAAACCATTATGGACAATATTTTTCTCGTACGTGACGTTCTTCATCTCAGTAAGTGTTATGATTTTACAGTTCGGTATTATGTCTTTGGACCAAGAAAAGGCTTTTGATAGGGCTGACCATTCTTATTTATTTTCCACACTGAAGGAGTTTGGTTTTGGCAATATGTTTTTGAGGTGGGTCAATCTGCTATATACTGGAGCTGAGTGTTTGGTAAAGATGGCCGCAGGGCTGAGTCGGCCAATCCCTGTACGTCGGGGAATAAGGCAGGGTTGTCCCATCTCAGGTCAACTGTATAGCTTGGCTACTGAGCCTTTGCTGTGCAGGTTGCGCACTCAGCTAGGTGGTTTGATTCTGCCGAGGCCCTCCAGCAGTTGTCATCCAATTGTCTTGTCTGCTTATGCGGATGACGTCAACGTTTTCATCACATCCCACAGGGATGTACAGCGTCTGGTGGACACTTTATCGATTTATGAGAAAGCATCTTCTGCACGGGTAAACTGGGCCAAGAGTGAGGGTCTATTGGTGGGCCAATGGTCACATCAGGACATTCCTCAGCTTCCTGGAGGTCTTCTGTGGGGGACAGCTGGTCTCAAAGTGTTGGGGGTATTTTTTGACTCTGAGGACTTTGAACGCAAGAACTGGGAGGGAATTAAGGAGAAGGTGTGTGCTCGCTTTTCTAAATGGAAATGGTTGCTACCACAGCTGTCATATAGGGGAAGGGTTCTGGTCGCCAATAATCTGGTCGCTTCGGCTCTTTGGCATAGGCTTATTGCTTTGACACCGCCCAGGAGCCTGGTTGAGGAGGTTCAGAAGATCATCGTGGATTTCTTTTGGTCTGGTCGACATTGGGTCCGTGCGGCTGTTCTCTACCTGCCTGTTGCTGAGGGAGGACAGGGCCTGGTGGACATACAGTCCAAGATCGCCTGTTTTAGGCTTCAGACTGCACAACAGCTCCTTTACGGATGTGGCCCCTGCTGGATGGACACTGCAAATCTGCTCCTGAGGAGAGTTGGCCGCTTGGGCTATGATAAGCAGCTTTTCTTCGTGAAGTCCGGGGAGGTGGACCTTACTGGACTTTCTGCTTTTTACACATCTGTCGTACATGCATGGCAAGCCTTCACCATAGCCCGCATTCCTGAGGAGACACCAGGCATGTGGCTATTTGAGGAACCACTGTTTTTCAATCAATTCATGGACACTCAAGTGCTGCAATCTGTTAGTCTGCGAACTTGTTTAAGAGAGGCACGCTGTACCAAGCTTGGTCATCTTATGAAGATGTCAACCACGTTGATAGAAACGCTGCGGCGGAGTGCCAACATTACATCTGTCAGACTGGTGCATAGGGTGGTGAAGGAAGTGTGTGCTGCCCTGTCACGACCGCTTAGAGCATTTGCGGAAGACCGGACTCTTTCCACTCAATGGGATGAGGGCACTGTGTCCAACTTTCCTGCCCTTTCCATAAGTCCAGCTGTGGGAGAGTGGCAGGAGGGAGAGGATCACCTGCTGTCCTTCAGAAATCCTCGTCTGGGCAAGTTCCAGTTTGTGGGGACGAAGGAGATGTATCACATCTGTGTGAAAGTTCTGAATCTGTGCTCTCTGACGGACGTGAAAGAGTCGAAGTGGGCGGGGTTTTTGGGGCCGGTATTCTCCCCGAAAGGCAGCTGGTGTCCATGTACAAGCTCCCTATTGAGAAACGGACGGCAGATCTCCAGTGGAGGATTGTTCATGGGGCAATAGCTACGAATAAATACAGAGCACACCTGGATCCGAATGTGGGGGAGGAATGTTTGTTTTGTTCCCAAGTTGAGACCCTGGAGCATTTGTGGTTCAATGTTTTCGTTTATCTGGCCTTTTTGATCTTCTGAAAGTGTGGTTTCATGATTTGGGTGAATGTTTCTCTTTTGGTTTGTTTATTTACGGGCCAAAGTATAAAGTGGCAAAGAAGTCTGTGCACACTTTGATGAACTTCCTATCTGGTACTGCTAAACTTGCCATCTGGCTGACAAGGAAAAATCGGACTACTAACACTGGCAATGTGGATCCTGTGTTTGTTTTCAAGGCCTTGTTAAAAGTCAGACTCCAGGTGGAGTACTCTTACTATAAAATGGTGGACAATTTGGAGGTATTCACCAATAGATGGACTGTAGGGAATATTTTGTGTTCTGTGGGAGAGGGGGATGAGTTATGTTTGCACTTTTGAAATGTGAGACACTTGGTGGAATGATATTGCCGATCTTACATTTTTGAATTGTGCAATAAAGAGATTTTTTAAAACTCAAACTCAAACTCAAACTCTCTCTCTCTCTCTCTCTCTCTCTCTCTCTCTTCAATCCACCAGGGGGTGAGGATCGTTCCCCCGGACAGCGAAGTTACTGTGGAGGAGGTCCTGGAGGCTGTGGCCGAGCAGGTGGGCCCTGACGCGGTCTGCTTTGCTTCCCGAATGAATAGAGCTGTGGTTGTGTTTCTGGCGGCTGAAGACGATGTTCACACCCTGATTGTAAGTGGTGTGGTTATCGGGGAAACGTATGTACAGGTGTCCCCCTTATCTGTCCCATCAACGAGAATCACCGTCTCAGGTGTTCCACCTTTCATCACTGACGAGCAGCTGGCGACGGAGCTCCGCAGATTTGGGAAGTTTGCAGGCCCGTTTACGACTCTGCCTTTGGGATGCAAGGCCGCCAAGTTCAAACATGTGAAATCGCTCAGGCGACAGGTGTTCATGTTTCTCGACTCGCCCACTCAGACTCTGGAAGTCTCCTTCAGGGTCAAGCACGGGGATGGCTCTTACATGGTGTATGCAAGCTCGGGACAGATGAAATGTTTTGAATGTGGAGACGTGGGCCATAAACGGTTCGCTTGTCCGCACAGGCAGCGGGCGGAGGGCCCTGATGGGGCCGCGGATGGTGCCGGCGGCGAGCCCTCCACTCACGCCGCAGGTGCGGATGGCGGCGCGGCCTCCGCTCACGCTGCCCAGCTTGCGGTCGGGAGCGTGGATGGCGATGTTGCCAAAAAGGTCACTGATGGTGCGTCACAATCATCTCGCTGTGTGACGTCAACAGCTGTGCCGCCGGCAGCTGCTACCGCTTTGGAGGAGGGGATGGAGCACCGACCTGATGGTGCGTCACAATCATCTCGCTGTGTGACGTCAGCGGCTGTGCCTCTGCCAGCTGCTACTGCTTCGGAGGAGGGGACGGAGCACCGACCTGATGGTGCATCAGAATCTCGCTGTGTGACATCAGTGGCTGTGCTTCCGGAGGCTGCTACCGTTACACAGCGGGGGATGGAACAGCGACAGTCAGCTGCTGAGGGTGGCGTCCAGGAAAATGTGGCCCATGATGAATCCACTGGCCCGGGAGAACCAAGCAGTCAGCTGAGTGGTGCTGACGAGGAAATGGAATCAGAGAACAATACTGTGTCTAATGCTGAGTCTATTGAGGCAAAATGCAATACAAACACGAGTTTGTATTCACTGGAAGGAATAAATGCATTTCTGGATGAAACCTATAACAAAGCCATTAGGGTCGCCGACTACTTCAGTGACACTGATAAATTCATTAAGTCTGTGGATGTGCTAAGAAGGCAGGTTGGTCTGGACCTCCTGGATGAAAGGAAGCGTTATCGCCTCAAGAAACACCTGACAGCCCTGCGTAAAGCAGCAGGGGGAACGCCGGTCAAGCGTGCCCGACAGGAGGAATGAATGGCGGTCGTTCCTCTGCCTGTTTTACACATTTTTGGGATATTATTTGAACAGACTGGTATATGACATTTAATTGACTGCAGTTGACTGTCACAGAACTGGATCTTTGAATAGGTGGACTGCAGGGACTGCTCTGTGTTGTGTGTGGGGGGGGGGGGGGGGCATTTCAGTTTGCACTTTTTCCAATGTGACACACTTGGAGGAATGATGTTGGTGTGCTTACATTTTTTTGAAGTGTGCAATAAAAGCTTTTTTAAAAGTCAAGTCTCTCTCTCTCTCTCTCTCTCTCTCTCTCTCTCTCTCTCTCTCTCTCTCTCTCTCTCTCTCAGCCGCTTCAAGCGTTTGCGACGAACCGTACTCTTTCCAATCAATGGGATGACGACACTGCGTCCACCTTTCCTGCAATTTCCATATCTCCGGATGTGGGGGAGTGGCAGGGAGGAGAGGATCACCTACTGACCTTCAGGATTCCTCGCCTGGGCAAGTTCCAGTTTGTCGGGACAAGGGCGGTGTATCACATCTGTGTGAAGGTTCTGAATCTGCGTTCGCTGAGGGGTGTCACGTTGTCGAGGTGGGCGGGTTGTTTGGGGCCAGGGGTCTCCCCAAAGGGCAGCTGGCGGTGCATGTACAAGCAACCGATTGAGAAACGCACAGCAGAGCTCCAGTGGAGGATTGTGCATGCATGGGGCAATAGCCACAAATAAATACAGGGCACACCTTGATCCGACTGTGGGGGGGGGATGTTTGTTTTGTTCCCAAGTTGAGACCCTCGACCATTTGTTTGTCCACTGTTTTCGTTTATCTGGACTTTTTGACATTTTGCGCGAGTGGTTTCGGGCTTTGGGTGAACGATTCTCTTTTGGTCTGTTCGTTTACGGTCTGAAGTATAAAGTGGCAAGGAAGGCTGCCCACACTTTGATGAACTTCCTATCTGGGACTGCTAAGCTTGCCATCTGGCTGACGAGGAAAAATCGGGCAAGCAATGCTGGCAATGTGGATCCTGTGTCCACTTTCAAGGTCTTGTTGACAGTCAGACTCCGGGTGGAGTTCTCTTACTATCAAATGGTAGACAATCTGGAGGCGTTCATCAATAGATGGGCTGTAGGGAATGTTTTGTGTTCAGTGGGTCAGGGGGATGAGTTATGTTTGCACTTTTGAGATGTGACACACTTGGACAACTGATATTGGTCTTTCTGCAATTTTGAAATGTGCAATAAAGCCTTTTTTAAAAGTCAAAAGTCTCTCTCTCTCTCTCTCTCTCTCTCTCTCTCTCGCTTGCTCTCCTCTCTCCCTCTTCATTCAGCAGCACCCAAGGATTTTGACAACATGACAGGCTCCAAGCCCTCCGCCGGGCCCCCAGTGCTGTGTGTGTCTGTCTGTGTGTCTGTCACACTTCATAGGACATCATAGGATGGCCTATGATCTCTGCCTGAACCTCATAGGACGTCCTATGAACTCAGGCATAAGGACAAATGTGTCTTTATGATGTCACATAGACCACAGAGATCATAGGACGATTTGTCTTTATGATATGATATGATATGATATGATGATGACACATGATATGATGATGACATTTATGATATGATATGATGATGACACATTTGTCTATGTGTCCTATAGGACACATAGACAAATGCGTCTTTATGATGTCATAGACCATGTGTCTTTGAACTCAGGCATCATAGGACATAGACAAATGTGTCTTTATGATGTCATATAGACCGTGTGTCTTTGAACTCAGGCATCATAAGACACAGACAAACGTGTCTTTAGATGTCGTATAGACCATGTGTATTTATGATTTTCATGATCCTGTCCATGAACTGGAATTATGACACACCTATCCCTCAACCAGTGGTCTCAACGAAGAAGAAGAAGAAGAAGAAGAAGAAGAAGAAGAAGAAGAAGAAGAAGACCCACCACCAGATGGAGAGCAACAGAATGACGACAACTGCTACACATCAGAAAAGATGCCATGAAGATGAAACACCTGAGGTTCCAGCAGTACATTGCATCCGTCTGAGGCAGGAGGACACCCTTCACCAGCATAGGGTACGCCAGACTTTAAAGCATGTTTCTAGGACATCATAGGATGGCCTATGATCTCTGCCTCATCATCATAGCGCATCCTATGAACTCAGGCATCATAGAATGACTGTGTAACCTTGACGAATGCCAGTCTACACCACAAATGTGTAAAATGCCAAGCAAAGTGCTGATTTTCTCTGGGTGCTCCGGTTTCTTGGTTTCTAAAGGCATGCACGGGCCTTCCTGAACAGGGTCGAAAGCCACTTTTTCAGGATCGTGCCCATGAACTCGAATTACAACGCACGTATCCCTCAACCAGTGGTCTGAACGAAGAAGAAGACCCACCAGATCATGTCTATATGACGGCACATAGACAGAGCACATGACTCCCTACAAGACATATACAGTATATAGACACAGGTAAGCAACATAACACAGAACAGTGACAGGCAGGGGAAGAAGTAACAAGCAGGGGCAAACAGCCCCAGATGGCAGGGCATATTTTGTGTGATTTTTATGTTTTGCTGCATACAAAAGCCATCACATGTGATTGCCACTTAGTGCTGTGTTGCTACATCAACTGTCCTGTAACTGGCAAGAATTCTGTTCCAATGCATCCCCTCTACGGGCATGCACAGGTTTCTACGGGCATGCACGGGTATGCAGTAGTACAAAAAAATGAGAAAACAGGAAGGGGGCAAACACTTTTTCACACCACTGTATATGGGATTATTTTGTGTTTTCTTTAGGAACACAGCGTACAATTTTAGTTTATTAATGGACTTTGCTTTATCTTAGCAGGTGGCAGAATAATCCACCATGCTGTGTGGGCAGGACGGCAGTCCACCCATCCTCCCTATTTTAGGTTCTGTTGTATGAATGTGTTAAGCCATTTACAGACATTAGTTTTCATTTGTTAGTGCGTAATTCGGGTCTCCAGTTGGGGAGGGTCTTAATTGAGTGAGTGGTTTTGGACTTTTTAAGGGGGGGGGATGTGATCTATCTATTTTACTGTGAAGTGTAAGATGGTGACGCACACCTCCGGTGACATCACTGCTCTGCCCTATGTAAGGCTGGGGTTGGCCATCTTGCCTCCTCTTGTCTCACCTGTGCCTTGACCGGGGCCCTGTCTGTGGCCACCATATCCAGTGAGTCCAGTAAAGCTGTGTTCCAAGTCACCTCAACTCTTCTGTGAACCAGGGGTAATAGCAGACATAACACATACATTTTGGCTTTTCTTTCAATTTTCCACCCAAACCCATGTCCCCGGAAGTTAGCATATTCTCAGCAGTCTTGTAGTGTTGTTTTTGAAATATTCCCCTCCTCACTTCCTTTCATCTTGACCCAGTATGATAATGTGAGTTTATCTCTTCTCAAATTCACTGGTATTTCTCCAGCTTCTATTAAAACTGCATTGTTTGGTGTTGTTTTGATAGCTCCAATGCACAGGCGAAGCACTCTATGCTGTATTCTATCTACTATTCTTTCCAGAGTTGTCTTTGCTGCTGCTCCATAAATCATGCAGCCATAATCTATTGCCAACCTCATTAGTGCTCTGTAAATGTCAATTAATGCATGTTTATCTCCAGCCCAATCATGTCCAGCTACAGCTTTTATGAGGTTAATGACTTTTTTGCACTTTGTCTCCAGATTTTTAACATGAACTCTCCATGTGTATGCACTATCAAACCACAGTCCCAGATATTTGAACTCACTTTCTCTGTTGGTTGATTGTACAATGTTAACATTTCTGTACCAGGTCTGTGTTTTTTTGTGAAAGTCATATACGTAGCAGGTTTTACTGTTTGAAAGTTTAAATCCCCACTCATATGACCACTTTTCCACTTTCTCCATTGCTTTCCTGATGTTTCTGAACACAAACTTCTCATTTCTTCCCCTTACCCATATGGCTCCATCATCTGCATATAGCACTGTTTTGATATATCCCTCTTGGTCCCCAAACATGTCATTAATCATTATGTTGAATAAAACTGGGCTTATCACACTCCCCTGAGGAACACCATTTTCTATTTCAAAATCATTAGAAACTTCTGATCCTACTTTATGTTATGATCCACTCTGCGTGCCTGCTGCCCTAATCGTCTCATCTAGCAGCCTATTTAAGCAGCGCTGCCCTCTGGTCTGCACGGAGACGTAAACACTCCCATGGTCTGGCAAGACCTCCTCGCCTACTCTACTCATTCTGCTCTGGAGTTCTGCCTCCTCAGCTCCGTCCTGCTCATCATTTCTCCTGGGAGCCTAAGCTCCCCACCGACAAGTAAGCTATTGTCCTTTCTTCACTTCTCTGCTCTCCTTCATCTCCCCTGTGCACAGGTGGAAGCCTTCTGGCGGCGGACCTCCTCCTCCTGGTGGCGGACCTGAGCACAACCCGCACTTCACCTGCACTGTACTAACCTGCACCACTTCACCTCATCGGCAGCGGCAGCCTAGACACGGAACAACTGGACCGGAGCCCCCGGGAGTTCTTCAGTGCTTCAGTTCTCCAGTCTACTTGTAAGACTGAACATTCACTGATACATCCCTCCAAACCTCAGTCACTCATCTGTCTGTCTGTGCTTTCTCCTAGGGTTGCCAGTCTGAACAGTGCTCTGCTCGCCCTGCTGCTATACTCCTGCGCACACGCACACATCCACACTCACACCCTTTATAATAAAAGATAATTGTGTCTATTTCAAGTCCATGTCTGTTTCTGGGTCAGCCAATCATGTCACTTTAACCCTAATTTTCCTGTTTGTTAAAAAAAATCCATTATCCAATTATACACCCTACTTCCAATGCTCATTTTATTCAGTTTGATGAGAACTCCATCCCTCCATAGTGAGTCATAAGCCTTTTAAATATCCAGATAAACTATAACCATTACTTCCTTCATTTTGAGAGTCTTTTCAATATCTTTCCTTGCCCTAACTAGAGCATCAACTGTGGATCAACTCTTCTAAAACCATTCTGATAATTGTTGATTAATCGTCTTTGCTCTAGTACATATGAGAGCCTGCAAACTAATACCTTCTCCAGCCATTTCCCTAAGTGTGACGTTAAAGCTATTGGGCCTGTAGTTTCCTGGATATGCTGGATCTTTCCCTGGCTTATTAAAAGGTAAAATTGCAGCCTTTTTCCACCTGCGTGGGATAACCCCCTCCTTCCATATTCTGTTAAACAATTTCAACACTAGTTTCATTGATTGTATTGGTAATTGCTGGAACATAGCCTAGCTTAACTGATCATATCCTGGGGATATCCACTATCTCACAAAGCTCTAAGTTCTGAAATTGTGAGCTCAAGGTCTAAAGCAGTTATATCTTCTTTCATTTCCTTTTTTAAGTTTCCAGTTTCTCTGAGTTTATGCTCGCTTTACTATGTCTCTCATCAAGATATTCTCCTCGATGAACTGCTGCAAATGCTCTACCTAGGACTTCTGCCTTTTCATTGTCTGATACAGCCATCTTGTCCCCATCCACTAAAGCTGGAATTTTAACTGACACCCTTTTCCCACTCATTTTTTTAAACATACCCCAGACATCACCTAATTCACTCTTCCTACCAAGGGTGGAACAAAATTCTCTCCATGTTAACCTTTTCCTGCTTTTAATTATCCTTCAAGCTACTGCCCTTTTCTTTTTATAATTTATTAAATTTTCACTATTCATATTTTTTCTCAGCTCTCTGAATGCCTTGTTTCACAACCTTCTTCCTACCCTGTGTAGTTTTCTTCGGTATGCTTGCTATTGCAGCATTCAAAATATGATTAGTTACCTGGCTTGAACTTTCTTCTATGCCACCTTCTGTTACCAAATGACATGATTGTACAAAGTATTGCCTAAATTTTCCCCAATCTGCCTTGTCAAAACACCATCTAGTAAAACAGTTTCCCTCTTGTATACTGTACATACCTCAGCTTTAGTGTATTAGGAAGTGATCACTTCCTATAGTTGTACTGTTCATAACAGTACTGTTCATAACAGTCCATTCACAGGCGCTCACTAACGAATCAGACACCAAGGTCAGATCAATACATGATGATGTACCCCTGTGCACATCCACCCTGGTACACTCACCATTGTTGAGACAAATTATGGATCTTTCATCTCACATCTCTTCTACAGCATTTCCATTGTTATCTGTATGTTTGCTTCCCCACAAACTATTATGGGCATTAAAGTCCCCACACCACACCTCTTTTATATGCATTTCCCCTGTCATAATATTGAATACTGTATATCTGCTGTTAACCTCCTACATGGGTTGTAAAAGTTAATCAGCTTAATATTTCCTTTTCCACTTGGCGGCAGCAGACTGCTTGTCTTCTTAGGCTTAAGGACGGTAGGGGCTACACTGTTGCCCCCTACTGACGGTTACACTGACATGCCATGACATTAGGTGCTCATCAGATAAAATGTGACTGCTTACCTGAGTAATTAATTTCATAAGGTAACATTGCTTTCACTTGAGTCCAAATTCTGGCTACTCTACCCACCTCCGATTATTAACCACTCTTCCCCTTCACTAGCTAAGAGATCGATAGAATAGATTAGTCGTCTATAGACTAGTCCATTCTATCGCTGTGCTTGCGCATTTCTATAATTTTTGCCATAAATTTGACATTTTTCATGTACATTTTCAAAGTTTTTGACTTTAGTTTTGTATTTTTTTCCTTGTAATTTTGTATGCTTCCTCATATATTTCCATCTTTTATGCTGGGTGAGAGGGGGAAAATTTTCCTCCTAAGTTTGCATCTTGCTAATAGTAACTTAGCCTTTTTATTATATCTTGCAATAGATTTATTGCCGCAGCAACCCCGGTTCATATCCGGGTCACAGATTTATTGCTTCATTTGTCATTTGAGAAGACTGCAGAATATCCCACCAGACAAGTGTCCAGTAACAACGACTGTACAGCCCACAGCCAAATTAGTATTATTCATCCATAAACTTGAGCACTTTCCTTCAAGATGGCGGCGTGCGGTTGTGCAGCGGCTCTTTGCTCCCTATCTTTGTGTGTATGTATGCTGTTTTTGGATATTGGACCGTGCGAAGCTGGATTTGTGTACAGTCGTACTGAGCTGATAAACATTGGACTTCAACAAAAGTCTGCTGTTACAGCAGTTTTCGAGAACACACAGAACATACCGGAGGCTATCTGTAGACCAGCGGGATCACCATGGATTTTTGTCGGTCCTGGGAAGCGACGCAGACGGAGGAGGGAGAGAAAGAAAAAGCGGGGATGCCGGTCGGGCCTGCTAGCGAGGCTAAAGAGACAGCCGCATAAATCGCCGCTACCGAGCATTTTTCTCTCCAACGCCAGAAGCATCGTCCACAAGATGGATGATCTAGAGCTACAGCTGGCAACTAATAAAACTGTGAGAGACTGCTGTGTGCTGTTGTTAACGGAAAGCTGGATCCACCCGCTGATCACCGACGCTGCAGTACAGCTGCCAGGGCGCACACTTCACCGATTGGACCGAACAGCAGAATCCGGTAAAAAAAGAGGAGGCGGTCTCTGCATTTTTCTTCACAACACTTGGACTAATCACAGCAGTATTATTAACACTTACTGTTCTCCTGATCTAGAGACAATGTCAGTCTTATGTCGGCCTTTTTATCTTCCAAGAGAGCTGAGCGTGATTATTATAACAACGGTCTATATTCCCCCTGATGCAAATACTAAAGCGGCCCTTAGTCATTTGTACAATGTAATAAATAAACAGCAGCAGGCCTATCCCGAAGGTGTTCACATTATAGCTGGTGATTTTAATCAAGCATGCTTGAAAACTGTGCTGCCTAATTTCACACAGTATGTGAAATGTGCCACTAGGGGAAGAATTGTCTTGATCGGGTGTATTCGAACCTGAAGCATGCTTACAGAGCTGTGCCGTGTCCACATCTTGGCCTGTCAGACCATCTATCATTGCTCCTCATCCCAGCATACACCCCCCTCAGGAGAACTGCTAGACCTACTATAAAGAACATCACAACATGGCCTGAGGGAGCTCTTTCTCAGCTGCAGGACTGTTTTTCAAACACTCTATGGGATTTATTCAAGAATGAGGATCTGGAAATGTACACACAGACTGTATTACACTACATTACCTACTGTATCAATCAGGTGACTGTGGAAAAACGCATCAGGGTTTTTCCTAACCAGAAGCCTTGGATGACAAAAGAAGTCCAGGCACTCCTCAGAGCTCATGATACAGCCTTCAGGTCAGGGGATACCGATCTGTATAGCACTGCCCGGGCTAATCTGAAGAAAGGCATTAAGGAGGCTAAACAGACCTATAAGAAGAAAGTCGAGGACCATTTTTCTGATAATGATTCGAGACGAGTATGGCAAGGCTTTAACCATATCACAAACTATAAGGGCAGCAGCATCATTTCCAGTGACATCAGCGCCTCACTGGCAGAAGAACTGAACTGCTTTTTTGCACGGTTTGAGGCAAATACACCTCACCCGGACCCACAGATGTTATTGAATGCCAGCTCTGATGTGCTTATCCTGCAGGATCATGAGGTGAGACAGACACTGAGAGCAGTTCACCCGAGAAAGGCTACTGGTCCCGATGGAGTGCCAGGAAAGGTGCTCAGAGCATGTGCAGATCAGCTATGCTCTGTTTTGACTGACATTTTTAACTTGTCTCTCAAGGCAGCCGTTGTTCCACAGTGTTTAAAATCTGCAGTCATTATTCCTGTACCAAAAAAACATACTATTAGCAGTCTGAATGACTATCGACCAGTAGCATTAACACCCATTGTTATGAAGTGCTTTGAGAAAATGGTATTGAAACATCTTTTGCCTAGTCTCCCCCCAGACTTTGATCGGTACCAGTTTGCCTACAGGCGGGCAGATCCACTGAAGATGCTATTGCTATAGCTCTCCACTCAGCATTCAGCCATTTAGAAGACAAGGGGAGCTATGTAAGAATGTCGTTTGTTGACTATAGCTCGGCATTTAATGCAATTATTCCCAACATTCTCATCACCAAATTGCTTCAGCTTGGCCTGCCTACTCACACTTGCAGCTGGATTAAGGACTTCCTAACAAACAGAACACAGACTGTTAGACTCGGACCCCATTCCTCCTCTACAGTCATGCTTAACACAGGCTCGCCACAGGGCTGTGTGTTGAGCCCCACTTTGTATTCATTGTACTCATATGACTGCATACCTGTTCATCCCACAAACATTATAGGGAAGTTTGCAGATGACACAACAGTAGTGGGGCTCATATCAGGAGGAGATGAGTCCGCATACAGAGATGAGGTCCAGAAACTGGTGAGATGGTGCTCAGATAATAATCTGCTATTGAATACAAAAACCCCCCAAAAGAACTCATTATTGATTTTAGGAAGCATAGCAGTGAGCTGCCTCCTCTATATATAGGCAAGGAGCGTGTGGAGAGGGTGGAGGCTTTTAAGTTTTTGGATGTTCATATTTCTCACAACCTTACCTGGGCAGTTAACACCATAGCTACGATAAAAAAGGCTCAACAACGTCTACACTTTCTGAGGCTCCTCAAGAAGAATGGCCTGAATGCACAGTTACTGGTTTTATTTTATCGCTCTGCTATTGAGAGCATTTTGTCATATGGCATCACGGTTTGGTATGAGGGCTGTTCAGCCGCAAACTGTAAAGCCTTCCAGAGAGTGATCGAGACTGCACAAAAAAATCACTGGCTGTTCTCTCCCTTCTCTGGAAGAGATTTCCAGGTCTCGGTACCTCAACAGAGCTACTGCCATCATTAAAGACTGTGCTCATCCAGGCCATGATTTCTTTCACTTGCTCCCCTCGGGAAAGCGGTACAGATCCCATAAAACCCGGACTACCAGGTTTAATCATAGTTTTTTCCCAGCAGCAGTATGTATTTTGAACGGATTTATGTAACACGCACAGACTGCTGATATTTTTTGTTATTTTAGGTTATTTTGTAGCAACAACCCTGTGTGCATAAGCTGGTCTTTTGTATTTATCACTCAGTATGTTTTCATTATTGCTAGGTACATATTGTATTCAACTTTTAGGTAATTTTGTTTCAAGCATTATTTATTGTTGTAACTATAAGAATATTAAATGCATGAGTGAACTGTGAGTGTGATAGTTTGTTTATAGTTTATTTTTAGGGAGCAGCATCTCAATTTTGTTGCATTGTTCATTAACAATGGAATGACAATAAAGGCACTTTGACTTTGACTTTGACTTTGAGCCCAGCTCTCCTGCAGACAAACCTCATTTTGGCTGCTTGTATCAGCAGTCTCACAGCTTTGGTCATCCTCTGCTGTGACTGGTTGGATGTTATAGGAAAGAAAAGGGGAGAATATAGATAGTATAGACCCATTTATTGAGGCCTTAATCTTAAAAGCAGAGAAGGTGTCTTGTCTCCTAAGTACCGAGGTGGGTAGAGTAGCCAGAGAATATAGGTGAAAGTAGTGTTACATTATGATATTAGTTGCTCAAGTACAAGTAAGAGTAGTCACCGAAAACTGTCTGAGTAAGAGTAAGAAAGTATCTACTAAAAATTACTTGAGTAGTAACGTCTTCTCATGATGTTTGTTTTCTAGAGAAAAGTCTTATTTTTGTAAAATTTCACCTTTTTGTCTTGTAGATTGGTGACATTGTTTTCACCAATTTGGGATTTTTTTCCCCTCCTAAATGTTTTAGTGTAGGGAAAAATACCCCCCCCCCCCATTATATAATTAAAATCATATAGAATTATAAATTCTTTAAAATTTCTACATATGCCATCATTTTGGTTATTATCACATTATAAACAAGCACATTTCTGACCAGTTTTCAAATTGCTGAAATTAAAAGTTACTCAAACTGAACAACCAAATATACAGGTACATCTCAAAAAATTAGAATATCTTGAAAAAGTTCAATATTTTTTGTCACTCATTTCAGAAAGTCAAACCCATATATTGTATAGATTCATTACACAGAGAGTGATGTATTTCAAGTGTTTATTTATTTTAATTTTGATGATTATGGCTTACAGCCCATGAAAACCCCAAATTCAGTTTCTCAAAAAATTAGAATATTACATAAAATTAATTTTAAAAAATAGTTTTTTAATAGAAATGTTGGCCGACTGAAAAGTATGTCCATGTACACACTCAAAACTTGGTCGGGGCTCCTTTTGGATTAATTACTATATCAATGTGGCGTGGCATGGAGGTGATCAGCCTGTGGCAATGCTGAGGTGTTATGAAGGTCCAGGTTGCTTTGATAGTGACCTTCAGCTCATCTGCATTGTTGGGTCTGGTGTCTCTCATCTTCCTCTTGACAATACTCTATAGATTCTCTATGGGGTTTAGGTCAGGAGAGTTTGCTGGCCAATCAAACACAGTGATGCCATGGTCATTAAACCAGGTTTTGATACTTTTGACAGTGTGTGTGTGTGTGGGGGGGGGGGGGTGCCAAGTCCTGCTGGAAAATGAAATCAGCTTCTCCATAAAGCTTGTCAGCAGAGGGAAGCATGAAGTGCTCTAAAATATCCTGGTAGACGACTGTGCTGATTTTGGTCTTGATAAAACACAGTGGACAAATACCAGCAGATGACATGGTTCCTCAAATCATCACTGACTGTGGAAACTTCACACTAAACCTCAAGCAACTTAGATTCTGTGCCTCTCCGCTCTTTCTCCAGATTTTGGGACTTTGATTTCCAAATCAAATGCAAAATTTACTTTTTTCTGAACAGAGGTCATAAGATAAGATAAGATAAGATAAGATAAGCCTTTATTAGTCACACAATGGGGAAATTCCAGGATTGCAACAGCACAGGGATAGCAACACTCAGAGCAACAATCAGAAGGCAAGAGAAAAAACAAGAGCAGCGAGTATACATATGTACATATATATACAGTATATATATATATATATATATACAGTATATATATATAGACAGTGCGGAGCATTGTGGTTGGTGGATGTGCAGCAGAAAGTCTAAGCTCTCTCTCCGCGGATACGGCGGGCCAGCTGGATGTCTTTGGGCATGATGGTGACCCTCTCGGCGTGGATGGCGCACAGGTTGGTGTCCTGGAAGAGACCCACCAGGTACACTACCGTTCAAAAGTTTGGGGTCACCCAGACAATTATTTTGTGTTTTCCATGAAAAGTCACACTTATTTACCACCATGAGTTGTAAAATGAATAGAAAATATAGTCAAGACATTGACAAGGTTAGAAATAATGATTTGTATTTGAAATAATAATTTTTTCCTTCAAACTTTGCTTTCATCAAATAATCCTCCATTTGCAGCAATTACAGCATTGCAGACCTAACATGATTGCACAAGGGTTTTCTAATCATCCATTAGCCTTCTGATGCAATGAGCAAACACATTGTACCATTAGAACCCTGGAGTGATAGTTGCTGGAAATGGGCCTCTATACACCTATGTAGATATTGCACCAAAAACCAGACATTTGCAGCTAGAATAGTCATTTACCACATTAGCAATGTATAGAGTGTATTTCTGATTAGTTTAAAGTTATCTTCATTGAAAAAAAGTGCTTTTCTTTCAAAAATAAGGAAATTTCTAAGTGATCCCAAACTTTTGAACGGTAGGGTAGGTCTCACTGGCCTCCTGCAGAGCCATGACGGCGGAGCTCTGGAAGCGCAGGTCGGTCCTGAAGTCCTGAGCGATCTCCCTCACCAGGCGCTGGAAGGGCAGCCCACGGATGAGCAGCTCCATGGACCTCCGGCAGTAACGGATCTCTCTCAGAGCCACGGCACCGGGCCTGCAACGGTGAGGCCTCCTCACTTTGCCGGCGGCCGGAGCGCCTTTTCGAGCAGCCTTGGTGGCCAGCTGCTTCCTGGGGGCTTTTCCTCCAGTAGATTTACAGGCGGTCTGCTTGGTTCTTGCCATCGCTTTTTATTATTCTGTCTTATATTTCCTGCACACCGCACAAACTCCAGCCCGGCACCCGCGTCGCTCCCGCTTCAGCTCTCCCGATATGTCGAGCCTCTCTGTTAGCACCGGGTGGCGGCCGAGTGCTAGCTAGCTGCATCGTCTCCCGCTGTAAACAGAGGCTCCGTCCGCCGACTCGGGAGACCCCCGGGGCGATCTGTGTGTCCGTGATACACATAGAGTGAAAGGTGTGCCGGATTAGAAAGCCATCACCGGATCAGAAAGAAGAAGGAAGATAAAAAGACTCAGAATTGAGCCGCTGTTGCAAAAGGCAGCCAACTCGTGTGGCGCCGGAACCGTCATCTGCTGGTGTTTGTCCACTGTGTTTTATCAAGACCAAAGTCACCGCAGTCGTCTACCAGGAAATTTTAGAGCACTTCATGCTTCCCTCTGCTGACAAGCTTTACGGAGAAGCTGATTTCATTTTTCAGCAGGACTTGGCACCTCCCCACACTGCCAAAAGTGTCAAAACCTGGTTTAAAAGAAGTGTTTAAAAAAACACTTCTAAGAGAGAAGAAGAGGATCTTCAGGTTGGGGAACAGGGAGATGCTGAAGTCCGTACAGAGGGAGCTGAGGAGGAAGATAAGAGAAGGCAAGGTCAGCTTCAGGAAGAAGATGGAGGACAAGCTGCAACGGAGCGACATCAGCATGGTCTGGAGAAACCTCAAAACTATCTCTGGGCTCCAGAATACCTCCTCCCAGGCCACGGGGGGCAGGGAGTGGGTGAACAATCTAAACCTGTTTTTTAATAGGTTTGACCAACAGCCCCCCCCCCCCCCCGCCTGCACACCAACCACTGCTGCCTCTACAGTCATCGAGACCTGCTGTCCACACCCCCCTCCACCAACCCCCCCCCCCACCCCCAGCACACAGCCCCCCAACCTGACCCTCACTAAGACCCAGGTGAGGACGGAGCTGAGGAAGATCAGGGACCGGACGGCATCAGCGCAAAGCTTCTCAAGTCCTGCGCAGACCAACTGTGTGGGATTGTGGAGCACATATTCAACCTGAGCCTGAAGCTGGGGAGGGTACCACAGTTGTGGAAAACATCATGTGTGATACCTGTACCAAAGACTTCCCACCTCAGAGAACTGAACAGCTACAGGCCAGTGGCCCTGACGTCTCACCTGATGAAGACCCTGGAGAGATTGCTCCTTGCTCACCTCTGCCCCCTGGTGGGACCAGCGATGGATCCACTCCAGTTCGCCTATCATCATGGCATTGGGGTGGAGGATGCAGTGATCTTCCTTCTTCACCATTCCCTGTCCCACCTGGAGAAGCCCGGGAACGCAGTGAGGATCATGTTCTTTGACTTCTCCAGTGCTTTCAACAATTCAATTCAATTCAATTCAATTCAATTCAATTCAATTCAATTCAACTTTATTTATATAGCGCCATTTCACAACAACAGTCATCTCATAGCACTATCAACTGTAGGGGGGACCCCCACAGTTGCAGAAAGACCCCAGCAATCAGGCGATCCCCTGTGAGCAAGCACTTGGCGACGGTGGAGAGGAAAAACTCCCTTTTAACAGGAAGAAACCTCCAGCAGAACCAGGCTCAGGGAGGGGCAGTCATCTGCTGCGACTGGCTGGGGGGTGAGGGGATAGAGAAGAAGAAAAGAACAGACATGTAGAGAGCAAACAGCACAATGGGGACTCAATCTATGGGAGAGAACAAACAAATGTTAATGACCAGCAAAAAAAAAAATATTTCATAGAGAGTGGGGAAAGGAGTGAGGCCCAGTGCATTACTGGAGGTCCCCCGGCTGACTAAACCTATTAGCAGCATAACTAAGGGAGGGTTCAGAAACACATGATCCCTCCCTAATTGTAGGCTATATCAAAAAGGTAGGTTTTAGCCCTATTCTTAAAAACAGAGATCGAGTCTGACTCCCGAATCCAGATTGGCAGCTGATTCCACAGGAGAGGAGCTTGATAACTGAAGGCTCTGCCTCCCATTGTACTTTTGGAGATTCTAGGTATTACAAGTAATCCTGCATTTTGGGAGCGTAGTGCTCTGTTAGGATGATACGGTAGTATCAGATCTTTTAAATAAAAAGGAGCCTGATTGTTTAGAGCTTTGTAAGTAAGAAGAAGGATTTTAAACTTAATTCTAAACTCTATGGGAAGCCAATGAAGGGAGGCCAGAACCGGAGAGATATGATCTCTCTTTCTAGTACCTGTTAAAACTCTTGCTGCAGCATTTTGGATCAGCTGAAGACTTTTTAAAGATGTTTTAGGACAGCCTGATAATAAAGAATTACAATAATCTAATCTCGAGCTAACAAAAGCGTGGATCAGCTTCTCAGCATCACTCTGAGACAAGAGGCTCCTAATCTTGGCAATATTACGCAAATGATAGAAGGCAGTCTTAGAAACAAATTTAATATGTGAATTGAAGGACAAATCCTGATCAAAAATAACTCCAAGGTTCCTCACAGAGCTATTAAGAGAAAGAGTAACTGCATCCAAACTGAAAGTTTGATTTGGAAAGGAATTTCTAAGGTTTTTTGGACCAACAAGAATGACTTCAGTCTTATCTGAATTTAATAGCAGGAAATTACAAGTCATCCAAGCTTTGATTTCCTTAAGACAGGCTTCTAACTTGGCTAATTGATTAGTATCATCTGGCTTCATTGACAGGTATAATTGTGTGTCATCTGCATAACAATGAAAATGTATACAGTGCTTTCTAATAATGTTGCCTAACGGAAGCATATATAAACTAAAAAGAGTAGGGCCTAGCACAGATCCCTGTGGAACTCCATGACTAAGCTTTGAGCTGAAAGAAAACTCATCATTTACATGAACAAACTGGAACCTATCAGATAAATAAGATCTAAACCACTGCAACGAAGTTCCATTAAGTCCAACATAGTGTTCTAATCTATCAAGTAGAATATTATGATCAATAGTATCAAAAGCTGCACTAAGATCTAAAAGGACAAGTACAGAAACTAGTCCATTATCAGATGCAATGAGGAGGTCGTTAGTGACCTTCGCTAAGGCTGTTTCAGTACTATGATGGATTCTAAACCCAGATTGAAACTCTTCAAGTAAACCATTTCCCTGCAGATGGTCAAATAATTGCGTAGCAACAACTCTTTCTAAGATTTTTGAAATGAAAGGGAGATTAGAGATTGGTCTATAGTTAGCTAAAGCTCCTGGATCTAGCGTTGGCTTTTTGAGTAAGGGTTTAATTACAGCCGTTTTAAAAGCCTGTGGTACATGGCCTAAAGTCAATGAAGAATTGATTATATGAAGAATAAAGCTCCCAATAAGTGGGAAGACTTCTTTAAATAACCTGGTAGGAATAGGGTCTAAAAGACAAGTTGAAGGTTTGGATGAGGAAACTATTTTGTCTAACTCACAAAGGTCGATTGGAGTAAACTCATCAAGACAGACATCAATAGAAGGAGTTGTAGTAGTTACAGTATTTAAGTTAACTGTGGGAAGAATCTGATTGATTTTATCTCTGATGGATGAAATTTTATTATTGAAAAAGTTCATAAAATCCTGACTTGTAAGCTCTAAGGGGATGCTAGGATTGACAGAGTCCTGACTCTTTGTCAACCTGGCTACAGTACTGAAAAGAAACCTGGGATTATTCTTGTTCTCTTCTATTAATGCAGAGTAATAACTCGTTCTAGCTTTTCTAAGAGATTTTTTATAAATTAAAAGATGATTTCTCCAAGCTAAATAGATTTCATCTAAATTAGTAGAGCGCCATTTTCTTTCTAATTGACGAGTCTTCTGTTTTAAGCTACGAGTTTCTGTGTTGAACCAAGGAGTTCAACACCAATCATCCAACCGATGATCCTGAGGGACAAGCTGCTATGCGCAGGGGTGGACCAGCACCTGTCATCATGGATCCTGGACTACCTCACTAACTGGCCACAGTTTGTGAGAACCAGGGATTGTGTGTCCGACACGATCATTGGCAGCATGGGGGCCCCCCAGGGAGTGGTTTTGGCTCCCTTCCTGTTCACCCTTTATACTGCGGACTTCTCACACAACACAACACACTGCCATCTGCAGAAGTTCTCTGACTCTGCGATCGTCGGCCTCATCTCCAACGGAGATGAAGCCGAGTACAGAGGACTTATCCAGGACTTCGTGGACTGGTGCCATCGGAACTGCCTCCAGATCAACGCGAGAAAAACTAAGGACCTGATGGTGGACTGCCACAGGCAAGGACAACCCCTCACAGCACCAGTAAACATCCAGGGAACAGACATTGAGATGGTGACATCCTACAAGTACCTGGGTGTTCATTTGAATAATAAACTAGACTGGTCACACGATACTGACACACTCTACAAGAAGGGACAGCGCAGGCTGTTCCTACTGAGGAGGCTCATGTCTTTTGGTGTACAAGGGGTGCTCCTGAAGACTTTCTACGATTCGGTGGTGGCATCAGCCATCACTTTTGGAGTGGTCTGCTGGGGCAGTGGCATCACAGCAGCCAATAGGAAGAGACTGAACAAACTGATCAAGAAAGCTAGCTCTGTCCTGGGGCAGCGCCTTGACCCAGTGGAGGAGATAGGAGAGAGAAGGATGGGGGCTAAGCTGTCATCTCTGTTGGAGTCTGAGTCTAACCCTATGCAGGACATACTGAACGCACTGAGGAGCTCATTTAGCAGCAGACTACATCATCCTAAGTGCGCGACCGAGAGGTTTCGCAGGTCCTTCCTTCCTACAGCTGTCAGACTTTATAACCTAAGCAGGGCTGCTCGCAGAGATAGCAAAAAAACATGACGACCTAATAGTATTGAATGCAAAAGACGCAACAGACTTACACAAAATGGTCCCCTCCAGTATACAACTAGGACAATATCAATCTCTACAGAGGGTGACAATATGTATGGGTACATATTCATACTATGTAGAGTAACTAAATATATGGTTATGTTGTTTATTCCATCTAGCTACAATGCTCTGTACTGTGTATATATATTTATATATTTATGTGTACATATGTATATTGACTGCTCTTATTTTCTTATCTTCTAAATTGTTGCTCTGAGTGTTGCTATCCCTGTGCTGTTGCAATCCTGGAATTTCCCCATTGTGGGACTAATAAAGGCTTATCTTATCTTATCTTATCTTATCTTATCTTATCTTAATGACCATGGCATCACTGTGTTTGACTGGCCAGCAAACTCTCCTTACCTGAACCCCATAGAGAATCTATGGAGTATTGTCAAGAGGAAGATGAGCGACACCAGACCCAACAATGCAGACGAGCTGAAGGTTACTATCAAAGCAACCTGGACCTCCATAACACCTCAGCAGTGCCACAGGCTGATCACCTCCATGCCACGCCACATTGACACAGTAATTAATCCAAAAGGAGCCCCGACCAAATATTGAGTGTGCACATGGACATACTTTTCAGTCGGCCAACATTTCTATTAAAAAACTATTTTTTAAAATTAATTTTATGCAATATTCTAATTTTTTGAGAAGCTGAATTTGGGGTTTTCATGAGCTGTAAGCCATAATCATCAAAATTAAAACTAGAAAAGCACTCATAGAGCGCATACCTCCGCCAAGGCTCCTTCCGTTTCTCATGGATCACCTCCAAAATGTAATGGGTTTGTGTGTAGGCCTATAGCCACTTGTGGTGAAAATTGCATCAAAGTCTGTCCATCAGTTTTGGAGTATTGTTGCTAACACACTGTGAGAAGATAAGAGCCTTGGCTGAGGTATGCATTTTCAGATCATCACCAAAATATAATGGATTCCTCTCTAGCCCAAGAACCACCTCCGGTGAAAATTTCATCCAAATCCATCCAGTAGTTTTTGTATAATCCTGCTGCACAAATACAAACAAAGCCCTTGGTGGAGGTATGCACTTTCAGATCATCACCAAAATCTAATCATCTGTTCCCCATGCCATTACACATCTTTCCTAAAAATTTCATCAAAATCCGTTCATAACTTTTTGAGTTATGTTGGTAACAGACAGACAAACAGACAAACAAACCCCAGTAAAAACATTACCTCCTTGGCGGAGGTAATAAATAAACACTTGAAATATATCACTCTCTGGGTAATGGATCTATATAATATATGGGTTTGACTTTCTGAAATGAATGACAAAAAATATTGAACTTTTTCATGATATTGTGGGAATCCACCTCAGTATATTTACACTCCGACTGAAAGACAAAAAGGAATCATCATGGGGGTTTGTGTGTGGATGCAGGGGTGGTGTGTTGATGTGAACAGTGACAAAGAGAATGGGAATTACAAAGGCTTTGATGTTAATGCAGCACACAGAGAAGGCTGACCAAGTGGTATTATTTAAGAGCAGAAGTGCCTGAGATCTACTACTCTTTTGTTGCTTGTGTTTCTAGAGAAATGTGAGAGCGAGTGGAATAAAGTCTGATATGATCTGGACCTCTCTGCCTAGTTCTTGACTCTCTCCACACTGGTGACCCTTGACGCACAATGGAACGTGAGGCGAACACCCCGGAGACGACCCGGACGGGAAGTGCCAGCAAAGCGTGCGCCGTTTTGGTCAAACTCCCAGACTTTTGGCTACATGACCCAAAGTCTTGGTTCCTCCACACCGAGGCTCAGTTCACGCTCCGGGGAGTAACGGCAGATGACACCAGATACTACTACGTGGTCGCAGCGCTGGATGCACGCACAACTCAGCAGGTGGCGAGCCTGCTCCAACAGCCCCCAGCCCGTGACAAATACGGTGCTCTCAAAACCATGCTGACCCTGCGCTACACACTTTCGGACTGTGAGAGATCAGAGAGGCTCCTGACGCGCTCCGAGTTAGGAAATGAGTCAGCGGTCGAATTGATGGAGAAGATGTTGGCGCTGATGGGCACAGATGACGAGCATTTTCTCTTTGCCCACCTTTTCCTCTGGAACCTCCCGACGGTGGCCAGAGCAGTCTTTGCCAATTCGCCACTGCTAGCTGCGCGCAACTACCGGGCACTAGCTCAGGAGGAAGATCGGATTGTCCTCTCTACCAGAGCCCCCACAGTGAATGAAGCAGTGTCGGAACCTAGCGAGACGGCCAGCGGAGGCAAGGAGCCAGCGATGGTGACTGCAGCGGGGGCCAAGAAGCGCCGGAGGGACACTCTCTATTTCTACCATGGCCATTTTGGAGAGGACGCACGTGTGCCACGTGCCAATTTAAGCATTCAGGAAACGCTGGGACCGGCAGTCGGTAGCAGTTGTGACCGTGGAGGAAGCAAGCAAGCTGCTCTATGTGACAGACTCATGCTCGGGGAGACAGTTCCTTGTGGACTCCGGCTCCCAAAAGAGCCTCATCCTGCCGTCCTACACCAACTGGCTGGCGGGAACTAGCGGCCCTGAGCTGATGTCCGCAAACGGCTCAGACATTAAGACTTTTGGTGAGAGGACGCTGACTGTATCCTTGCACGGCCGTACATACCAATGGACATTCGTCATAGCGGCATGCAGCTTCCCCATCTTAGGCGCTGATTTTTTGTGTGCACACGGAGTACTAGTCGATGTTGCTAACAGACGCCTGATTAACACAATGTCTTTTGATTCTCTCCCCTGTACAGCTTGAGGAATCGGGCCAACAACACTAGCCAACATCACAGCTCCAGGGGGTAAATTCCACACACTACTCACCCATTTCCCAGCACTCACGGTCCCAACGTTTTCGGCGACCGTCAGTAAACACGGGGTGGGGCACTTCATTACCACCATGGGGCCGCCCGTTTTTGCACGACCTCGGCGCCTGGACACAGCTAAACTGGCCATAACGTGCGAGGAGTTTGCCAACTTGGAAAAGTTGGGCATCATCAAGCGCTCAAACAGCCCATGGGCATCCCCGCTACACATGGTTCCTAAGGCCGAGGGATCGTGGCGACCGTGCAGAGATTTCCGCAGATTAAACAATGCCACAGCACACGACCACTACCCCATCCCTCATATTCAGGATTTTTCCGTTCACCTCACCGGGGCACGCATTTTTTCCAAGATAGACGTGGTCTGCAGTTACCAACAGGTCCCGGTGCGCGCTGAGGACATACCTAAAATGGCAGTAATAACCCCATTTGGTCTGTTTGAGTTTTTACGCATGCCTTTCGGGTTAAAAGGTGTGGCGCAGACATTCCAACGTATGACGGATGCGGTGTTGTGTGATCTGCCGTTTGTGTTCGTCTACCTGGACAACATCCTTGTGGCCAGCACGTTCGAGGATGAACACGTAACCCACCTCAGGACAGTTTTCCAGAGGCTGGAGGAGCACAGGTTAACAATCAACCCAGCGAAGTGCCAGTTCGGGGTGGCGGGGATTGATTTTTTGGGCCATTGCATCTCACCGGAGGGCGCGATACCCTTGCTGGACAAGGTGTGCGCCGTGGCGAATTTTCCCCGGCCTCAGACGGTCAGGGCGTTGCAGAAGTTTTTGGGGATGGGTAACTTCTCCAATCATTTCCTCCCCCGCACAGCCCAGCTCATGCAGCCGTTGTACGCCGCGCTTAAGAAACGGAAACCAGCGGACAGAGTCGACTGGACTCCTGAGTCAGGAGCAGGCATTTTCCGAGTTTAAAACAGCTCTGGTGAACGCCGCACTGCTGGTGCACCCGGACCCGGCGGCTTGGATAGCACTCACTACCGATGCCTCGGACATGGCCATAGGGGCCGTCGTGGAGCAGCACGTTGCCGGTTCTTTGCAGCCACTTGCCTTTTTTAGCAGGTCTTTGCGCAACAGTGAGCGTAAATACAGCGCGTTCGACAGAGAGTTACTGGCTCTCCACCTGACCATACGCCACTTCCAGTTCTGGCTGGAAGGGCGCACCTTCACTGCGTTCATGGACCACAAGCTGCTAACGTATGCAATGGCCAAGGTTTCGGAACCATGGTCGGGCCGGCAGCAGAGACAGCTAGCCGCGATCTCGGCGTTTACAACTGACATTCAGCATGTGGCCGGTAAACTCAACATGGTGGTGGACTGCCTCTCGCGTGCATTAGTGGCCCCAGTCTACGTGGGGATAGATTACACGGCCATGGCCGCTGAGCAGATCGGCGATGCGGACGTTTGTGTGCTCCAGTCTGGACCAACAGGGTTAAGGCTGGAGAGCAGTGTGCTGCAAGACGGGGGACCCCCCCTAATCTGTGACATCTCCACGGGCCGCCCGCACCCGGTGGTCCCACGCGCTTGGCGCCGCCTCGTTTTTGAATCGGTTCACTCCCTGGCGCACCCAGGAGTGCGCGCGTCAGTCAAAATGGTGGGAGTGAAATTTGTCTGGCCAAGCCTGCACAAACAGGTGAAAGAGTGGGCTGCAGCCTGCATAATGTGCCAGCGAGCCAAAGTGCACAGGCACACAAAGGACCCCTTGGAGCCGTTCCATATCCCGGCTAGGAGGTTCGACCACGTTCATGTGGACCTCGTGGGCCCCCTCCCGCCATTGCAGGGGTTCACGCACCTCCTGACAGTGGTGGACCGCACCATGCGCTGGCCCGAAGCAGTCCCGCTAGCTTCCACTGCGTCCGCAGAAGTTGCACGTGCTTTTTTGACGACATGGGTGGCACGATTCGGCACCCCTTCGGATTTCACATCCGATCGGGGCCTGCAATTTGTTTCCGACCTCTGGTCCACCATGGCCTGGAGCCTGGGCATCTCACTTCATCGCATGACCGCGTACAACCCACAGGCCAATGGGTTATGCAAGCGTTTCCATAGATCGCTTAAAGCAGCGCTCAGGGCTTTGCTTACGGATGCAAATTGGGTGGACCGGTTGTCGTGGGTTCTATTAGGGTTGCGTTCAGCACCAAAGGAGGATTTGGCAGCCTCGCCAGCAGAGCTGTTTTTTTCCCAGCCGCTGCGGCTCCCCAGGGAATTTTTGCCGGACAGCCCCGCACCGAACACCGATCCAACCCCGCTTTCACCATGTAGCGCAATGGCAGGGATGGTACCCGGTCCGGTCCACCACTGTTTTCCACGCGCTTTTGTGTCAAAGGCCTTGAAGGATGTGGCATTCGTATTTGTCAGGCACGATGCCCACCGGACCCCTTGCGCCTGCCCTACGATGGCCCGTTCAGAGTGCTGGAACCCGGGGAGAAACATTTTGTGTTAGACTTGGGGGACGCAGAGAAACAGTCTGTATAGACAGGCTTAAGCCCGCTTTCGTGTTATCAGACGAGCAAGTGGTGTTGTCCCGAGCTCCTCGGTGCGGACAACCCCCACTGAGAACTCCCCAGGTACATGACTTGTCAGATCAGTCACAATGGCATGCTAATGATATTTTCCCCCCTCCCAATGTCCCCCCACAGACGGACGCACCCCCAACCTCGAAGCCGCAGACCCCACGTTACAGCCGCTACGGACGTAAGCTGAAGCCCAAAGGACATGAGGGTCAAGGCTCAGTCTGAGTCTGGGGCGGGGGGGCAGTGTGGGAATCCACCTCATTATATTTACACTCCAACTGAAAGACAAAAAAGGAATTGTCATGGGGGGTTTGTGTGTGGATGTGGGGGTGGTGTGTTGATGTGAACAGTGACAAAGAGAATGGGAATTACAAAGACTTTGATGTTGATACAGCACACAGAGAAGGCTGAACGAGTGGTATTATTTAAGAGCAGAGGTGCCTGAGATCTACTACTCTTTTGTTGCTTGTGTTTCTAGAGAAATGTGAGAGAGAGTGGAATAAAGCCTGATATGATCTGGACCTCTCTGCCTGGTTCTTGACTCTCTCCACAATATTCTAATTTTTTGAGATGTACCTGTAGACCATGGGCCAGAGAGGGTCACCACACCCCCCCTTCCCCATATCTACAAAATTATGTTTTTCTGTAGGGTATAGATATACTGAACATGAAAATATATGTTCAAGTTCAAAATTTTGGGATGCAATACCTTACATTGGCCACTTGAATATGGGTACCCAGTTTTTCACACAGACTATGTCAAACTTTCAGAAAGAAACACAAGTGCCTGTTTAAGACCCCAAATCATATTATTATATGACATATTACATATATAGATATATTGTTATATGTTACATTATTGTTACTATAATGTGGTGACATAACAATATTATACTGCAAGATGATTGACTGTGCACAACAATGAAACAATTTGGTACCAAATGGAATGCAGCATCTATCTGAAATAATCTGAAGAAAACTTGTGATTTTATTTATTTAACCTTAATTTATACAGTCAATCAATCAATCAATCAACTTTATTTACAAAGCACTTTAAAAGCAACACTCCCTACACAAAGTGCTGTACAGCAAGAGAACATAAAAGCAGGGCACTAACACAAAGGGTGCTAACACAAGAACCACAGTAAAAAAATAAAAATAAATCATAAATAAAATAAAAAGTAAAATAAATAGAAATCCATTTCATTCAATAAAATCAATGTCTCATACTGGGTCGAAGGCCAGGGAGTAAAAATGTGTTTTAAGACGTGTTTTAAAAATGGACAGTGAAGGTGCTTGTCTAATGTCCAGGGGTAAATCATTCCATAACCTGGGGGCGATGATCGAAAAGGCTCTGTCCCCTCTGAGCTTGCTCCTCGCCTTTGGTACCTCCAAAAGCAGCTGTTCAGCTGACCTAAGGGACCGGGTGGGAGCGTAGGGATGCAGAAGCTCAGAGAGGTAAGGTGGAGCAAGACCATTCAAGGATTTAAAAACAAATAAAAGAATTTTAAAATGAACTCTAAAATACATGGACAGCCAGTGGAGTGAAGCTAAGATGAGTATGCTGTGATCGCTTCCACGTGTACCTGTTAAAAGACGAGCAGCAGCGTTTTGAACCAGCTGCAGACGGGAAAGAGATGACTGACTGACACCGACGTAAAGTGCGTTACAGTAATCCAGCCGAGATGAAATAAAAGCATGGATTACTGTTTCCAAGTGTGGTCTAGAGAGAATGGGTTTTACTTTTGCTAAACACCTTAGATGAAAGAAGCTGGATTTTACCACAGAACAAATCTGTGTGTCTAATTTAAAATCATTGTCCATGATAAAACCAAGGTTCCTAGTTGTGGATTTAACATAAGGAGTAAGGGGGCCCAATTATACAGGAAGGGACTCACAGGGGCGACTAGGTCCATACACCATCACTTTGGTCTTCTTATCATTAAAATTTAGGAAGTTTAGGGCCATCCAAGACTTTATGTCTTCGATGCATGCCAGGAGTGAGTTTACTGATGAGGCAGCTTTTTTTTTAGAGGGACATAAATCTGACAGTCATCAGCATACAGGTGGAAAGAGATACCATGCTTTTTAAAAATAGAACCCAGTGGAAGTACTGTATGTACAGAGAAAAAAGCATGGGCCCTAGAATTGACCCCTGTGGGATCCCATAAGGCAGAGGAGCAGAAGAGGATTCAAACCCAGACATGCTAACTTTAAAAGTCCTGTCTGACAGATAGGATCGAAACCAGTTGAGAGCAGTGCCACAAATGCCCACTAGGTGCTGCAAACAGGAAATTAAAACATGATGGTCCACTGTGTCAAAGGCAGCAGTTAAATCAAGCAGCACAAGAACAGCATATTCACCTGAATCACATGCCAAGAGAATATTGTTAAAAACTCTCAACAAGGCTGTCTCTGTGCTATGAAGAGCTTTGAAACCAGATTGAAAAATCTCCAAAATACCGTGTTCATCCAGAAAACATTTCAGCTGCATACAGACAATTTTCTCTAAAATTTTTAATACAGGGGAGGTCCATTGAGAGGTAACCTCTCTTTTTCAAGGATGCCCTGTTCACATTCACACCTGGAAGCAGCCCAGTACAACCCCAGACTGACCTGTGGCCTCTGAGCAGCTCGGGTTAAGGGCCTTGCTCAAGGGCACAGCAATATGGTTAATGAGAGTGGAACAAATATTGTCATCTGTCCCACCCAGATCTAGCCACCGGATGGCCTCTTGAGCCAGTTTGTGCACCGTGTGAAGATTTTCTTTTAAGTAAAACAAGTAATCCAACCTCAGTTTGCCATCCACCTCCCATTCCGGGGGAGGGCTGAACACCAAATCCACTGGGGTGCGCAGCTCACATCCAAACATCAGTGCTGCAGGGGTGCACCGGGTGGATTCTTGATCTGCTGTCCAGTATGCCCACAGAACCAGGGGCAGATGCAGGTCCAGTCTCGCTGTCGCTGGTCCACTAGGATGGCGAGCTGCGTGGTCAGGGTCTGGTTAAATGGTTCAACCAGGTCCTCTCTCTGTGGGTGCAGTGGGGTGGTCCGGGTCTTCTGGACGTCCAGCCGCCTGCAGACCTTCCCGAAGTCCTCTGCCTCAAAGTTCCGTCCCTGGTCACTATGCAGCTCCTCTGAGGTGCTGAACTGGCAAAACATCTCATCCACCAGCTTCAATGATGTGGTGGTGGCGCTCTGATTAGGGACCGCATATGCCTCTCATCACTTGGTGACCAGAGGCAGCTATCTTATTGCGACTAGAACATAATGGTTCCCCTGATCCGTGGTCGGAAAAGGGCCCAGAATGTCCACCCCCGCATGCTCCATGGGTGCCCCTACCTGGTACTGCTGCAAGGGGGCATGGAATCGCTGAGTTGGCCTTTTCTGAGCCGTGCAGATGTCACAGCGGTGGACATGGAGCTCTACAGCCTGACGACACCACGGCCAGTAGACGCTGCAGGGTCTTTGTCACCCCGAAGTGGCCTGCCCCCACGACCCGTGGACCAACTGGAGCACCTTGGGGCAGAGCAGCTGGGGAACCAGCTGCTGCCAGATGTGATGCTGGCCAGCTGCAGACTGCCACTGCCGACTGCCACTTGGACCACTGGGAATGTAGGGCCTTCATTTCTGGGTCCAGTGCAGACACAGCCTCCCAGGTGAGCCGTTGTTCCATGTCCAGCCACTGGCAGACCCAGGAAATGACAGGATCTCCATCCTGCTCATTCAGAAGCTGTTGCGTGCTGAGGGCCTCTGTGATGTCATCGCTGGGGAGGGTTGGCTGATTATCTGAGGGGGAGCTGTGCCATCCACGGCCGCAGCGGTCTGGAGAGCAGCAGCCCGTGAGACTGCTGGGTCACAATCCTCTGCCTGTTGACAGTGCCAACAGGCCTCCACAGCACAGGGGTGCCAGAACAGGGCGTCAGCATTGGCATGGAGGCAGCCTGCTCGATGCTCGATCTGAAAATCATAATCCTGCAGTGCCTCCGGCTCCTTGAAGTTCAGCAGAAAGATCAGGGAAGCTTGGTTCATCCTGAGCTGAAACATAATAAACATACGGGCGGAAATGGCAGAGCCCTTGGATGACTGCCAGCAGCCCTTGGTGGGTGATGCAATAATTCTGCTTGGCTCTGCTTACGGTGTGGCTGAAAAAAGCAACCGCCTGCTCTCCGTGTTCTCCCTCCTGGGATAGCACCTCCCTGATGCCCTGTTTGCTTGCATCTGTGTCCACGATGAAAGGGCGGTTCGGGTTGGGATACTACAGCATGGGGGCTCCAACGAGTGCCGAACGGAGCTGGGAAAAAGCAGCAGCCCAATCCTTGCTCCACTCAAACATGGGGCCCTTCTGTTTCAGCTGATGCAGCGGACTGACGATGGTGGCGAAATCCTTCACAAACCTCCGATAATAGGAGGCCAGTCCAAGAAAGCTCCACAGTTCTTCTACATCCCGTGGAATTGGCCAGTTCCTTACTGCTTCCACCTTCTCTAGGTCAGTGGCGATTCCCTCAGCGCTGACAACGTGGCCCAGGAAGGTGGTTTCTCGCCAAAACAGGTGACATTTCCAAGAGTGCAGCCACAGCCCGGCCTGGCGGCATCCAACACTTTCCAGAGGTTGGACAGGGTGCCACCAAAATCAGCTTCATGAACCAGCAGGTTGTCAAAATAAACGATGCAGCGGCTCCGGGGGACGTGAGCCAGCACCCTCTCCATCAGGCATTCAAAGGTGGCCGGGGTATTGCAAAGTCCATACAGCATCACCTTAAACTGCCACAGTCCCTGCCTGATGGAGAAAGCTGTTTTCTGGTGGTTCTCTGGTGACAGCTTTACCTGCCAGTAGCTGCTGTGGAGGTCGAGCAAGCTGAACCAGCTAGAGCCAGTGATGTAATCCAGTGTGTCATCAATGCAGGGCAGAGGGTAGAAGTCCTTACGTGTGACGTCATTCAGGCACTGGTAATCAACACAGAACCGCCATGAACTATCTTCTTGACCAGAACCTCTGGTGCTGCCCAGGGACTGCTGGAGGATTCAATGACACCCACCTCAGGCATTTCCTGGATCTTTTGTTCTTCCACCCCCTGCCTTGAAAAAGGCAGACAGTGGGGGTGGAGCCGGATTGGCCTGGTCTCACCAGTGTTGATCTGGTGCTGCACCAAACTGGTTTGGGTGTGCTCTTCATCCCTGGTGGTGAAGATGTCGACGTAGCAGTCCAGCAGCTCCCACAGCTGGCATCTGTCCTGACTCTAATCCTCTGCAGCTCTCCTTGAACAGCTCCTCGACCACCTGCTGGGTTTCCCGTGTCGATCTTTGCACCCCATGATGCAAGCAGATCTAGTCCAATCATGCAGAGGTCTTGGATGTCAGCCAGCCAGAACAGGTGGCTTGTGTTCTGACTGGCCACTCCCACAACAAGGACTCGTTGCCCTCCCAGTCTGGTACACCTACCAGTGGCTGTGGTGGAACAGCGCCTGGTGGGTTCCCACCCCTGCAGTCCGAGTTCATCTGTACTGGGCAGCGCCCTGGATCGGACCAGGAAGATGGTGGAACTGGTGTTGATCAGGACCCAGATTGGTGTGCTGTCCAGGCTGCATGCAGGTACAGCCCTGGTGGGTGTCCAAATCGAACCAGGTTCAGGTTCAGGTTACTTTATCTGTACCCGTAGGTAGATTTGTTCATTCAGACGTGGTGATAGTTCATCATGAAAATTTCTGTGAGAGGCAGCAGGTCCCCGTCTGTGCCACCTCACTCTAGTTTAATGCTGGTGAGGGGATGGGTTGTCGTTGGGTGGGTGCAGGGCAGTAGCGTGCAATGTGACCTGGTTCCCTGCAGCGGAAGCCTCCTCACACCGCCATTGTACTCTCACCGGCCGTGCAGTTGTGGTCTGGTGCAGTACCTCCTCGTCCTCGCTCTCAGCTGTGGCCTGGAAAGCTCTTTGCCTTGGAGATGACACATCAGCTGCATACTCCAGCATCGGCCTCACCCACTCCGCTTCTGCCACAGCTGTCTCCCAGCTGCTTGTGATGTGAATCCGAATGTGTTCTTGGAGCCGGGCCGGGCAGATCCCCCAGATGAAGTTCTGAAGGCCAAGCTTCTTCACCGCCTCCAGCTTGAAGTCCGGGTAGCCACGTTGTGTCAGCAGCGGTATGTCCGCTGCATAGGCTCCCAGGCTCTCTTGGTCACCTTGCCGGTGGCTGGCCAGCTATTCCAGGGCATGGTCAGCGTGTGTTGCCCTCCCAAATCACCTCCAAACCACTCCTTGTCACACTGGCCAGCTGTGATGTTCCTCAGGCTGGAGATCAGACAGCTTGCACAGAGCTCCACCCTCCAGAACCAGCACGACCTGCATAGCTGTCTCTTCAGGTCTCCAGCCATTCAGCATAGCGGCCAGTTCAACCTGGACCAGATAGTCATCTACCGAGGTTCCACCACCAAAGCGAAGAAGCTTGGCTGGTTGGTGGGTCGGTGGGACAGTCGCCTCCATGTCGATGACTGCCCTCGGCTGCAGTGGAATTGCTGGCTTGTAGTTCCCCCGTTGACGCTCCCCGTTCTGCCTTGAAAAAGGCAGAAAATGGGACGTGCTTGCTCCGTCCGGTCTGCTTCCCCATCCTTTGCGGCAAGCAGCTCTGGGGGCTGGTGTGTCTGCTCTGCTGTCCATCTCCACTTGGGCGATGAGCCGCTCAAGCTGTCGAATCTCTGCCTTGACCCTTACTTCCATCTCACCAAATCCCATTTCTGACACCAGAGTTCTTCAGGGTTCACACAATAATGAGAGAGGGTTTGGAACATAACAGGCATTTATTTCAACTCTGACTAATCACACAGAAGAGAGGGGATGTCATTCCCACAGACACTCATCTCACTGAGGGTGACACAGACATGTAATCTCTCACACACAGGGAAAACAACAATGTCACAACCGGACTTATAACACAGTTATAAAGGTACAACAATAACACTCAGAACACAAGAATAATAACAACAGTCTTTGAATTCCCCGTGGCGCAAAGCATACTGGGAGAATCCTCTGCCCCTTATCACAACCCCAATGTTACACTATGACAGAAATAGTTCTGGAAGCTTAGAGCACTGGTGGACCTTCAGGGCCAGCAAAGCCTTCTCTGCTGGCCTAAACATTATCAGAATTATATTTACAACCTACATTCTTAAATTTGTTCCATGAGGATGTATTAAATTATTCCCAATAGTCTATTCTTTTAATTTTGTAGCTTTTCTCTTGGTTGCACTCCTTCCAGCAGTGTAATGCATCTTAGAGTTTTTTTTGTCCAATCATATTTCAGACATCTGTGTTGCCAGGGTCAAGCAAATCTGCCTTGGGCCTTCAGGAATTAACAGTGTGGCTCTGTTGGTTAAATTAAATGTTAAACTTATCCTGTTGCTTTAATCAATCAGATGTCTTCTGTACATCCAGGAGTACGCATAGAAGGCATTTGAAAACTTTGGCATTTTCACGTCTTTTGATTGGATGGTTAGACTCCTCCACCCACAATGCAGAGGATCCTAGCTAGCAAAACGCTAGTGCAAGGACTTGCTTAAGCAGCTACAATATACTGTATGTGTTTAAATATAAGAGCTGTTTTTCCACCCACAATGGCTGACAAGGGCAAGGAAAATGATTTGGCTGCTGATATTTTAAAAAATCAATTTTCCAGACGGACTTTTCAAGAAAAGCTGGTTATTGTGAAGAGAGGTCGGCCAACCCCAAAGCTAGCAGGCCCGTCTCAGCCGAGGAAAGAATTTGTCAGTCACTTCCATATTAGTAACGAGTGGTATCCTTGGATTACAGGCTTCGAGGAGTGTTGCAAATTATCTTGCTGGGAATGCCTGTTGTTTGCAACTGATTGGGTAGATATTTGGAGCTATACGGGGTATGCAAACTTGAGCTGTCTACTGTCACACCATGACAATTTAAGCAGTGTTTGTGTAACGTATAAACGTATAAAAATTGGTTTAAAATGCTGGGATATGCTGAAATTTTCACTTTTGGCCATATGCATCGCATATCCATAACAACTTGGACATATACATAATGTATTAGTAACTTATGTAAAATATTTCCATAACTTATCCACCTTATTCCTGGGGGTGCCGCTGTAGGAACGATTATGAGCGGAGCTTCCGGTTTTGGCTGACCTAGTGTTAAATCAGTAAGCGTGGAGTAGCAGGGCATTTAAAATAGCGTTTTTAAAAGTTTTTCAATTCATTTTAATGTATAGTCCACGTACGTGTTTTCGACTCAAGTGGCAGCTAATTTCAGCTCTTCTAGTTTTTGTATTTTTTGAATGTTTTTGTGTAGTTCTGGTACTTGCTGGTGTTCGTGGTTGTGCCAGACTGGATAAATGGAGGCTTCTCACCACATGGTGACAGATGACACCCAAGCACGGTGTTGTGGTGTACGTCTGCTCTAAGGTAAATTTGATTATGTCCAACATACAGTACTTTAAGAAAATGCAGATGACTTTATTGCACTGGAGACATTGATATATGTGACCCGTGCTGGCAAAATGGGTCGGAATGTGCACCGCATTATTACAAGCTACAGGCAGAGAAATAAATCATGACTCTTTCTTTGTTTGCTAGTGGCAAGTCCCGGGAAAACCCCCATGAGTCCCTGGTATCATTGGAAAGCTTAGAAATCGTACTTTCTAAAAATACCTATGTTTTTGCGGAAGACGAAACTCCTGACCGAACGCGAGTTTTCAACCTAGCTAAAATATAAACAAATTGTCTTTTCTGGGTCAGTTCTTACGTACTACCTACAAATTAAATATCATTTTGAAGGTCTTTCAATACAGAATATGGAAATAACGTTACATCAGTTTTGAAAATGTCCTCAAAGTCGTCATGTTATGAAAACACTGCGTGAGTCCAACTGTAGCTTTTAACGTCACTTTTATTGAACCATGTCAACCTTGCTGCTAGTCTGTCCGTTCCCCGCCAGTCGCCTTTTTCCCATCATCACTGCATGATTCTGTAGTTCTTTTCCAAGTAACTCAATTACACCACATCTGCCTTTTCTAATATCAATGGGTAGACTGCCATTGATTCAACAGACCTTACAGGATTATTCTGCTTCTGTGGCTGGAAGATCTGGTCCTATCTAATGCCATTTACACACACAACAGACACACTGCAGTTTTCCCTTAGCACTGAACAATATGTGCAAAATCAAATACAATACTTCCATCCTAAACCCTGTACTGTTCTGTCCTCACTCTAAACTCTGAACTTGAATATTTACATAGAAAAGAGTGTAAAATCAGAAAAATAGTGCAATCACATTTGCAACCTTTTTTTTCCACTATTATTTTCAAACATTCAATATTTAGAGATGTTTATAAGCCCAACCAGGCTGGTTTTACAACTGCTCTCCCAGACCTGGTTCTAGGAGTAGGAGTAGATGGTGATTCAGGAACATTCTGATGTGATGATGTTGCTGCAGGTTGTTCTACTGAAGGATGTTCTGGAACACCTTCCGGGAACTGCTCAACTGCAGCACTGTTGCTCTGCTCTGATGAGGAGTTCCAGGGGATGAGATGACGACGGTTTCACCTGATGGTCCCGTGGGGTCCCTCCACCAGATAAGAGTACGGTGTGGTGTGATTTCCGATGACAGCTCCTGCTGCTCCTTGATCTGTGACCCACACATCCTGTCCTGGAGTGAGTCTATCGAGATGCTTTGCATGGTGTCTCAGGTTGTAGCGTTGCACATCTTTTGTTTTCCTCTTCCCTTCTTTCAACATAACAGCATTTCCATCAGGAAAAGCAGGACTTAACAATGCAGGAAGAATAGGCACAGTTGTCTGAAGCCTCCTCTCCATGAGCAGTTGAGCTGGGCTATACCCGTTTTGGAGAGGGGTAGCCCTGTAAGACAGTAAAGCAAGATAGGGGTCATCTGACTTCTTCAAAAACCCCTTCACTGTCTGCACTGCACGTTCAGCTTCAGCATTGCCCTGGGGATATTTTGGGCTGCTGGTTACATGCTGGAACCCGTACAACTTTGCAAAAGCTGCAAAGGCTGCTCCGGAGAATTGTGGCCCATCGTCTGTCACCAGGGTCTCACAGATTCCATGACGTGCAAAGATTGACTTAAGGTGGTGGATCACATCATTAGATCCTGTGGGAGTTAGCAGGGTAATCTCTACGTATCTTGACATATAGTCCACTACTAGCAGGTAGGTCTTGCTCCCTAACATGAACAAGTCTGCTCCCAACTTCTGCCATGGTCTGTCTGGGTATGGTGTCCGCATCAATGGCTCCCTGTGGTTCTGTCTGTCCTGACAGCATGCTCTGCAGTTGAGAACCAACTCAATTAGCTGCTGACTCAACCCCGGCCACCATACTGACTGTCGTGCCCGTTCTCTACACTTAACCACACCCTGGTATCCTTCGTGCAGCTTAACGAGAACATAATTTCTCATGGTTGAGGGTATGACAAGCCTATATCCCTTTAGCAGTAGACCATCCTGGACAGTAAGGAATGCCCTGTCAGTCCAGTATAGCTTGAGCGCAGGTTCATTTACACCATGAGCTGGCCAGCCTTCTGCACACAGCTGCATCACTCGAGCACACACACTGTCCCTCTGCAGCTGCTCTCTCAGCTTCTCCAGATAGTCAGTGCTTGCAGGTAGGTTCTTCATCACCATATCCACGTAGATATTTGTGTCCTCGAACAGCTCTTTGTCAGCTGGTGTCACTTTTCTTGTGACAGGCGCTCGCGACAATGTATCAGCTGTCCACAGGCACTTCCCTGGCACGTGAGATATGGAGTAGGAATAGCGCATAAGACGCATTCGAAAGCGTTGGATCCGAGAGGGTAGAGCGTCCAGTGCTTGAGACCCCAGGAGAGTCAGGAGAGGCTTGTGATCTGTCTCCAACTGGAAGTGTTTTCCAATGAGGAAGTTGCTGAGCCTCTCGCAAGCCCAGGTCAGGCTCAAAGCCTCCTTTTCCACTTGCGCATATCTGCTCAGTGGGTGTGAGAGACCGCTACATGAAGGCTACTGGTCTCCACTCCTCACCCCAGTTTTGTAGCAGGACTCCTCCAAGTCTGTAAGATGACGTGTCTGCCGTAACTTTGCATTCTTCTGTTAGGATCATATACGGCTAGCACTGGCAGCGACGTCAGGGCATCCTTTAAGTCCTGGAAGGATTTAGCCTGCTCAGCGCCCCACACCCAGCAGTTCTTCTTCGAAAGGAGATCTCTGAGGGCTTTGTCCCTCTCAGCTAGCTGCGGGATAAACTTGCCTAGCTGGTTTGCCATTCCAAGGAAAGACCTTAGTTCACTCACTGTTTTAGGCGCAGGCATTTCCCTCACAGCCTCCGTCTTGCTGGGGTCTGGACTGATGCCACTGGCGGAGATCACATGGCCTAGGAAAGTCACCTCACAATTTGACAGGTCACACTTGCCAATGTTAAGTGTGATACCTGCCTTCTGAGTCTTTCTTAGCACGGTATGCAGGCGAGCATCATGCTCCTCTTGCGTACGACCCCACACCAGCACGTCGTCAATATGACAAACCACGCCTTTGAGCCCTTCTGTGACCTCCATCACCATTCTGTTCTGAAAGTGTTCAGAGGCGGACGCAATGCCGAAAGGTAGCCGTTTCAGGGGGTTACTTTATTTGTACCCATAGGTAGATTTGTTTTGCAGTCAGGTGACATCTATATTTACAAACCACAATTACATTCAACATGAACACAAACACAGGCACACATAAAGCTGACTATAAACATGATAAAAGTACTCAAGGCTCCACCAATCAGGACATAGGACAAAGAGACAAGAGAAAAAACAAGGAGATAAGAGAGAAGGGTCATATTAAAAAGTTAAAGACTAGTCAAAGAGGTTAAAAACTCAAAAGTCTAAAACCCAATAAAAGATTTAGAACCCCAATAAAAAAACCCTACAAAAATAAGTAAATATAAATTCAAATTAATAAATAGGTAACTAAATTATGTGCAATATTTTGTTACATCTTGGGCGGCACGGTGGAGGAGTGGTTAGCACTACGGCAGCACAGCAACTCACCCTTGGCCGGGGGATCCTGGGTTCGATCCCAGCCCCCGACTAACAATGATTTGCGTGGAGTTTCCATGTTCTCCCCGTGTCTGCGTGGGTTTACTCCGGAATTTCTCTGGTTTCCTCCCACATGCCAAAAGCATGCAAGTTAGGTTAATTGGCATCAAACTGGGGATTCTAAATTGTCCTTAGGTATGACTGTGAGAGTGAATGGTTGTCTGTCTCTCTGTGTTGGCCCTGCGATGGACTGGCAATCTGTTCAGGGTGTACCCTGCCTCTCGCCCAAAGATGCTGGGATAGGCTCCAGCGCCCCTGCGACCCGAAAAGGATTAAGCGGAAGAAGATGAATGAATCAATCAATCAATCAATACTGTTACATCTTGTTCAACTCTTTAACAGCAGCAGGAACAAAGCTGATTTTGTAGCGCTGGGTTTTACTTTTTGGGACAACAAACCTCCGTCTGGAGGGAAGAAGCTGAGTGGCAGTCCAAAGGGTGGGAGTCATCATTTAAAATGGAGGTAGCAATCCTCTGTACCTGTCTGGTGTACAGGGATGTCAGGCTCAGCTGTGACTCACCAAGCAAGCGACTGGACCATCTAACAACCTGATCCAAGGATTTCCTCTGTTTCAGTTTTGTCTGACTAAACCATGGCCAAAACAAACCGTCACAGGAACAGTTTCTTTCCTCAAGCCATCACTCTGATGAACTCCTAACATTCACCTAGTCCTACCTGTTGCTGTACTCATGACTTTTCATCCATTCTTACATTGCACATAACTCTCACACTGCTTTTTACTTCATTCACATTATATCACTGAATCTGAGTTCACATTGAAATACTGTGTGACTGTATATTTTTTCATATATTTCTGCAAAGTGTGGTTAGTCTGAGTAAATAACTGCATATATTCCTGTATATATTTGCATCCTTTTATAGAAACGTGGACAGACTGTAATTTACTGTACATACTCTGTTGTCATTGAACCCTTATTTAAATCCTCCACCTGAACAACGAGAGCAAGTTTTTAGCCAAAGTCAAATTCCTTGTATGTGTTGTGCATACTTGGCCAATAAAGCTGATTCTGATTCTGATTCTGATTCTGTATGCCGCACTAAAAAAACAAAAACCCACAAATAAAATCGAATGGTCTCCGGAGCGAGAGCGAGCATTCTCGGAGGTCAAAACAGCCTTGGCAAACGCTGCGTTGTTAGCACATCCAGACCCAACGGCCCGCATAGCGCTCACTACTGACGCGTCAGATGTGGCCATAGGGGCAGTCGTGGAGCAGCATGTAGCCGGGGCTTGGCAACCGCTCACCTTTTTCAGCAGGACTTTGCGCGATAGTGAATGAAAATACAGCGCATTCGACAGGGAGTTGTTAGCTCTCCACTTGGCCATTCGCCACTTCCAGTTCTGGCTGGAGGGACGCCGTTTCACCGCGTTCGTTGACCACAAGCCGCTGACATTCGCGATGGCCAAGGTTTCAGCACCGTGGTCAGGCCAGCAGCAGAGGCAGCTGGCCGCCATCTCAGAGTTTACTACCGATATTCAGCATGTGGCGGGTAAACTGAATGTAGTGGCAGATTGTCTCTCGCGTGCCGTGCCGGCCCCGGTCCGCGTAGGGATAGATTATGCAGCCATGGCCGCGGATCAGGTTAGCGACGCAGACGTGCGCGCGCTCCAACAGGGGTTAAGGCTGGAGAATAGGGTGCTGCAAGACGGTATGCCCCCCTAATCTGCGATGTCTCCACTGGGCGACCACGTCCTGTGGTACCGGCTGCGTGGCGCCGCCGCGTTTTTGCCTCGATTCATTCTCTGGCGCACCCGGGAGTGCGCGCGTCGGTCAAAATAGTGGGAGAGAAATTTATATGGCCGAGCCTGCGCAAACAAGTTAGGGAGTGGGCAGCAGCCTGCATGGCTTGTCAACGAGCCAAGGTACACAGACACACGAGAGCTCCCTTGGAGCCGTTTCACATCCCGGCTAAGAGGTTCGATCATGTCCACGTGGACCTCGTAGGCCCCCTTCCGCCGTCACAGGGGTGCACACACCTTCTGACAATGGTAGACCGCACCACGCGCTGGCCGGAAGTGGTCCCATTACGTCATTATATACTACGACATTACGTCCGACAGAGGCCCTCAATTTGTTTCCAAACTTTGGTCAGCAATGGCCCGCAGCCTGGGGGTAACGATCCACCGCACAACCGCGTACAATCCGCAGGCTAATGGGTTATGGGAACGTTTTCATAGGTCATTGAAAGCGGCTCTCAGAGCGTCGCTTACGGATGCAAATTGGGTAGACAGGCTACCGTGGGTTTTATTGGGGTTGCGTTCTGCACCTAAAGAGGATTTAGAAGCCTCCCCGGCTGAGCTAGTTTTTGCGCAGCCACTTCGGCAGCCCGGGGAATTTCTCCCAGATAATCCTGCGCCAGAATGCTCCCCGGCTCAGCAGTTGCAGCGTGGCACGGAATCAGGCACGCTGCCTGGCCCCATTCACCACAGTTTTCCATGTGTTTTTGTACCTAAGGCTTTAAAAAACGCGGAGTTTGTTTTTATCAGACACGATTCCCATCGCCCGCCACTACGACCACCTTATGATGGACCATTTAGAATGCTGGGAACAGGGGATAAGCATTTTTTGCTAGATTTGGGGGGCAGGAAAGAAAAGATTGGCATAAGCAGGCTCAAACCCGCCTTTGTGGTGGCGGACGAGGATGTGCTGTTGGCCAGGGCTCCTCGGCGCGGCAGACCCCCTAGGGGACATTCCCCAGAACACCCACAGGGACTGACTAACAGTTCTCACCCTCAGACAGCAGCCCCCCAGCAGGATGGCGCCGCGGAAGTGGTGAAGCCCGCTTACAGCAGATACGGGAGGAGACTGAGGCCCAAGCAGCATGTGGGCTGATGTGTAATGATTTTATCATGACATGCAGACTGCTATTCCGTTGTTCCATCTTAGACATTTGGGGGGGGAGGGGTCATGTGGGACACATATGCACATTGTTATATCACTTTAGGCTTCACATCTCAGATTGAACAAAGGACTGAGTCTCCTTGGAAATAACAGGAGGATGTGGAAGTTTAGTCTTTGGTATGCAAAGAGACGGCCTTGGGGGATTTCCTGGCTGCCAGAGACTTTAGGTGGAGGTGATAAGATCTAAGAGAGGATGCATTGTTACTTGGGATTAAAAGCATTGTGACTGTGAGCTTTGAAGGTCCTGGGTATTTAAAGGACGAATGTCTGGGTTTTTCTCCTCTTTCTGTTGTTGCTGATGTTGGAAGATGTGAATAAACCTGACTCGTGAGATAAACTCTGCCTCGTCATTTTCACATTTCCACACCATAACTTATAAGCAGTGTTGGGAATAACTTGTTACAAAGTAACACATTACTGTAATGCCACTATTTTTACAGTAACGTACTGTGTAACAAAATTACTGTTTAAAAATACAGTAATGTGTTACGGTTAGTGAAATTTGATCAGATGCGTTACTCGCGTTGCTCGTTTAATTAATATAGATAGATATTTTTAGCGCAAATAAACTGACCCTACTGTAGTGTACCAATATGGCGTTGGGTGTGCCCTGGGTGTAGTGGGGGTGACGGTCCCGCCTTTCCAGTTCCGCCGTCACCAGGGGTATAAAGGGCTAGGGCGGAAGAGCTCTGTCTCTTTTGCCATTGACCTCTTGGCCTGTACGGAGCACCTTGTGGTTTGTGATTCATTGTAATAAAGTTGCGTTCAACTGCACCTCCTGCCTGCTTCTTCATAGTGTGAGTTATGGACATAACACCTACCATAGCTGGTGCAGCTGTCAGTCTCCTCCGTGGGTCGGTTTCCTGTCCTGCCCCAGTTCAGGCCGCAGCTGGAAATGCCATGGCGGTGGCGACTTCTCATATCAAGCCCCGATCGCCTGTTGTCCGAGCGGTGAGTAGCCTCCAACAGCTCCTACCTCTGTGGTTAAACATGAGTATTTTTTGAGCAAGAAGCTCGCATTTAATGTCTGCATTAAATGCATTTAAAGTTTTCCTACTCACAGAGAAAAAGTGTGATTTGTTGCAGTAAAGAACAACTTCTTCTAAGCGGTGAACTTTCATTTATCTGTGCTTTCTGTTTTATTTTATCTCATTAATTTACAAGCTGTTGTGATATGCAACTATTTCATGGAAGTAAATCCTCTAAATATGCGTTTTTAATGGGCTGGTCCAGGGGTGTCAAACATATAGCTCGTGGGCCAAAAACAGCCCACCAGGGGGTTCAAAATTTTCTCTGAATTTACAGCTTTATTTCTAGTAAATTTCTGACTTTCTACTGATTACAATAGTTTATGTAAATCTGAGACATTTTTTCTCTGTAAGCTGAGACTTTTTTCTCATCAGTTTTCTTTTTCTTCTTTTTTCTGGTGAGAACAAGGGGCCCTTGATCCTGCTATGTGTGCAAGATGATTTAAGTATGCACTTAAAAGTAACGTGAAAGTTACTTTTCTAAGTAACTCGTTACTTTAATCATGCAGTAACTCAAAAGTAACTCAGTTACTTTTGAAAAGAAGTATCTAGTAACTGTAACTAGTGTTGGTTAAAATCTCCAACTGCATGTTTTTCTTGGAATGTCAGTTTCTGTGCAACAATGTTATCACACTTCCTTTACTGCTTGCTTCCTTTATTGCTTTTCACACTTCTTTTACTGCTTGCTCTGCATGCCACAGCTTACAGCTTTGAGGTCACACATCCACGCACACACTTCATGACATTTGCTGAAATCAAATAGAATGGGTCAGCCCGCAGCTGTTCCCAACACATGGATGGAAGAATACAGATTCACTGAGGGACAAACCCCTCCTCTTTATGTGAGAGAGTGGGTGAGCATTAGGGTGCGGTCAGGTTTTATAAAAACTGTAAGTTCCAGAATTTGGGAGCTCACTCTTAAGGAATTGCTTAAGAGCTGGGTTCCAGCACTGCTTGTACCATACCCCATTTTCAGTAAAATAAGTGACAGCATATTTCATCTCTCAGTCTGGTTATTTGGCCTTCGTATAAAAGAACTGGGGGTGAAAGCATTTTAGATGCAACACTAGTTACTATTTTTTAGTAACTTGCCCAACACTGCTTATAAGTAACTTAAACCAACTAATGCTTAGCGTGATGCCGACATTCACAACTTATGCACAACAATAGTCTAACTTCTGCATAGACTACCGGTGTGGAAAGGCCGGACACCAAGTGGCAGAATGCTGGTGTAAAGACTTAGACTGCAGACAGTGTGGAAAGAAAGGTCACATTGAACGTGCATCCAAAGGTAAAAGTGGAAAAAGAAATATGTCAACAAAATTGAACATGAAGAAAATGGAAAGAATGATTGTGATGTGGACATTGCTCATGTCTTATCTGTTACTGACTATGATGATGGATACTGGTTCACACCACTGTTAGAGAACAAAGCAGTGCAAATACAAGTTGACACTGGTACACATGTGTCTATGGTATCAGAAGCCATATACCAGGAGAAACTAAGTCATCATATGGTGAAAAAGACTAAACTGAAATTAAGGACCCACACTGGTAAACCAGTTCCTGTGTTAGGAGTTGTGGACGTGACAGTGGAACACAACAAACAAAAAGAGACTCTTCCACTGTACGTCATGACAGGAAATTGTCCAGCCTTGCTCGGGCGTGAGTGGCTAAACAAGCTGAAACTGAACTGGTAAGAAGTGCTCTTGCTTAAAGACAGAGAAACTCACTGCAGGAGATCTTACAAAGGCACTCCAAAGTTTTCAGTGACAAACTTGGCAGCATGAAGGACATTACAGTGAAGCTGGTGGTGAAACCAGGAAGCACACCCAAGTGTTTGAAGGATAGATTTGTTTCTTATGCCATCAGACCTAAAGTAGAGGCAGAACTGGACAGATTGGTAGAAAGTGGAGTATTGGAACCGTAACCATAAGTGAATGGGCAACACCAATTGTTCCTGTCACGAGAAAGGATGGTACTCCAAGAATTTGCGGTGGCTTTAAAGTGACTGTAAACCCTGTCTTGACTGGAGAGCAATACCCATTTCCTCTTGTTTCTTGTTTCTTCAGAGGCTGCTCCAAGCACACACTGAAGCTAGCTAAAAAGATTGCTATGGATCCTTCTCATGTCCTGCATGAAGAATATCAGCTTTTGCCACCAGGGAAATGTTTTAGGGTCCCTAAATGTAGGAAGAACAGATTTAAGTATTTGTTCCTCCCAGATTCTATTTCACTGCTCAATCAGCAGTGAGTCATGTGTTGAGAATTAAGCTTTGCTTCCACTAGCTAACTGTTGAGAGCATACAGTATGTTATACATATATTAATCAAAGATTTTAGATGTGTTTTTGTGGATTTGTGATTTGAATGAAATTGTTGTCTTTTCGTGATGTTTTTAATGTATTTTATGTTTTTTGACTTGATTGTTGAATGGTAATGCAAGGCAATTTTCTATGAAAATGGACAATAAAGTATTATCTTATCTTATCTTATCTTATCTTATCGATGATCTCTTTTCAGGTCTTGCTAGAGGTCAGAAGTTCAGCAAGATAGATTTATGTCAGGTATATCTACAGATGCATGTGGCTCCTGAGTCAAAAGAGCTGCTAACCATTGTAACACACAAGGGTCTGTATAGATACCAAAGGCTTCCTTTTGGGATTACTTCAGCCCGTGCTCTTTTCCAGAGAGGAATGAACCAAATTTGGAGTGGGTTACAAGGGGTCCAATGTTACTTAGACAACTTGCTTGTCACAGGATCAGATGAGCAATTGCATCCGAAGAACTTGGATGCCATATTACAATGACTGGAGGAGTACAGATTGAGAGTCAGAAAAGACAAGTGTGACTTCTTCAAACCTTCTGTCAAATATTTGGGATGCATGATAGACAGCAAGGGACTCCACAAAGCACCATCAAAAGTAAAGGCTATAGTGGATGCTCCATCCCCAACAAATGTGAGTCAGTTGAGATCATTCCTTGGCTTACTGACATACTATGCTAGGTTTGTGCCTAACCTTGCTAACTAGCTAAAGCCATTGCATGAGCTGCCTGAGAAATCAAAAGCGTAGAAGTGGACTGATGAATGTGAAAAAGCATTCGAGAAGGTTAAAATGGCTGTTTCTCAGTCGGAGGCCCTAACACATTTTGACCCCGAACTTCCACTTCAGCTAGCATGTGATGCCTCACCTTATGGGGTTGGTGCGGTTGTATCACATATCATGCCATCAGGTGAAGAGAGACCTATCTTCTTCACATCACAAACATTGAGTAAAGCAAAAAGTAATTACAGTATGCACAGACTGAGCGTGAAGCACTGTTGATTGTATTTGGAGTGAAGAAATTTCATCACTATCTTTTTGGCAGGAAATTCACACTGCTGACTGACCATCAACCTTTGACCACTGTCTTTGGCCCTCAAATAGGGATCCCTTCATTTAGTTAGTTAGTTAGGCCCATCGCTCCTCCTGGAGCATAGGCCGGCGACAACAGTCCGCCAGAGTGCTTTGTCCTGGGCTGCTCTCTCCAGCTGTCTCCAGGTCTTTCCCATCTTCTTGATGTCAGCATCGAGGTCTCGTCGCCAGGTGTTTCTTGGCCTTCCTCTCGTCCGCTTCCCTTGGGGGTTCCACTTAAGTGCTTGCCTTGTGGTGTTACTGACTGGCTTCCTCAGGGTGTGCCCAATCCATCCCCATCTTCTACACCGGATCTCGTCCTCGACTGACACCTGGTTGGTACACTGCCACAGGTCTACGTTGCTGATGGTATCAGGCCAGCGTGGATCCCTTCACTTGCAGCTAGTCAAATGCAACTATGGGCTCTGCTATTGTCAGCTCACCAGTATGACATCAAGTACAGGAGATTGGAACAGCATGGGAATGCTGATGGACTTTCAAGGCTCCCTTTGCCAGTAAAACATGCTGAGCCAACACAGGGAGGAATTTGCTATTTTCAGGAAGTTTCTGTTGCTCTGGTGACTGCAACAGATGTAAAGAAGTACACAAGAACGGATCCTGTCATGTCTGAAGTTATGGTCATTATCACTCATGGGAGGAGAGGAGAAATGACTGTGAACTTAAAGCCTTATATGATGAGGATAAATGAGCTTTCAGTCCAGTCTGGATGTCTGTTGTGGGGTTACTGTGTAATCATTCCTCCACCTCTAAGGGAGAAAGTGCTGGAAGAGCTTCATTCTGGACATTGCGGTGTTGTACACATGAAAGAGATTGCATGCAGTTATCTTTGGTGTCCAGGTCTTGATGCTGCAATAGAAGAGAAAGCAAAGTCTGCTTGTCAGAAACTGAGGAACCTACCAACATTGGCTCCATTACACCCATGGGATTGACCAGAAGAACCATGGCAAAGAGTTCATATTGACTTCGCTGGACCAACGGAGAACCATATGTTCTTGGTGATTGTTAATGCCCATAGCAAATGGCCAGAGGTGGCTGTGATGAAAACCATTTCTGAGAGAACCATTGAAAAGCTTAGATCAATTTTTTGTTGTTTTGGTTTACTACAACAACTCGTGAGTGATAACGGTCTACAGCTAGTGTCTGAAAAGTTCAGTACATTCATAAAGGAGAATGGTATTCAACACATCAAGTCTGCATCATATCACCCTAAAACAAATGTACTTGCCAAAAGATTTATACAGACTATGAAACAAGCTTTCACATCATCTAGAGGTACAAAGTCCCTCAATAGGCATCTCAGTGGTTTTTGCTGTCATACAAAAACACACCTCACGCAACCACAAAGTTATCTCCAGTGGCAGCTATGTTCAAGAGACAGCTTCACACGTGACTTGACCCGTTGAGACCACAAAAGACCAAGGAGGTTGTACACCTTTAAGAAAGAGCTCAGATGGAGAGGCGTGCCAAAGTAAAGCTTCGTAGTTTCACAGCGGGACAGACGGTCCTTGCCCGAAACTACACCAAAGGAGAAAAATGGACACCTGCAATAGAAATTGCAAAAACTGACCCCGCTTCATATACTGTGGAAGCTGGTGATCATCTCATATGGAGAAGACATTGATCAGCTACTCCACTCATCTGAGTTGCAGGAACCCTCACCTGAGTGGACATCACCTGTTTTACAGTGGGAGACACTTTCAGAACTGTGCCCATCACCAGAGAAGTCCCCACCAAAGTTTCCAAGAAATGACATGGTCACAGAGACATTTGAGTCTGTTCAGGTGCCAGTGCAGGACCTTGTATCTTCCAGACCTGAACATTTTCAGTCTCCATGTAAAGACAGTGTTGCTGACTTGCCTACAGGTCGTATTTATCCAAAAAGAGTCAGACGACCTCCAAACAGGCTGACATATTAGTTAGGAACTGACCTATAACATGGGGCAGAATAATCTCCATGGTACAGTTGGGACAGAGGCAGCCTACCCCCTTATCCCTAGTTTATGCAAATGTTGTTGATGTTCTACTTGCATAGCATGTGTTTGAAGTATTGAGATTATGAAGCTAAGATGCTAATATGAAGATGTTTACTGTTGTAACCTTAGACCTTATCTTAGTTCCTCCCGTCGCTGAAACGACATAGGGCCACCAGCTCCTTCCATTTATCACGCTCGGCAGCAAGAGAGTTGGCATCAGTGAGGTTCAAGGAGACAGAACCGAGATCTTTCCCAAGTGTTCTCCTCCAGGTGTGCTTCGGTTTGCCAACCTTCCTGGTACCAGCTGGATTGAAGTCAGCCACCACGTGTGCTGCAGGTCATTTTTCTGGTAGACGAAGGAGATGTCCCATAAAGGAGAGTCTTCTCTCCATCACGTAGAGAGAGAACGGTTTGTCCTTGGTCCTGCTGTATACATCGACATTTGCAACCCTGTTGCAGTAACTAATGTGTAGGATTTTTCTCAGGCATTTTGTATGGAATATGTCCACTAGGTGTTTTTTATTTTCACCATTTCTCTCCAGGTCTCTGAGACATACAGGGTTGTGGATAATACAAGTGACCTGTACAACTTGAGTTTGACATCCAAAGACAGTTTCTTGTCCTGCCAGATCTTGTTCAGCCTCCTGAAGCATGCGGTGCCTTTTGCTATTCTAGATCTGACATCATTTTCTGAGTCTCCATCGCTGGCTTACGGTTGTAAAGAGCATCAAAAGTAAAGGGGGAGGGATATGTTATGTATTGACAGCTAAGATTGTCCTTACAGGCTACCGTAGTATTCTGCCTCTCTCCTACCTTACCTGTGTAAGATATGTGTGGTTCTTCCTGTTTGGAAAATGCACAATACAGCTTTATGCTGATACTGATGCTGGTCTCTTCTTTTTAAGTGTCATGAATTGCCCCTTTGGGCAGAGAGAAAGACCCAAGCACTGAACTGCAGTTTGTGGTATTTAATAAGAACAAACACAAAGTCCAAACAGTGCCCAACATAAACTTACAAACAGACGAAACAAGGAGAATGCGAGATTGGTGTTAGAACAGGAATAGGGTCCTAACAAACATGGATTCCTGATAAGACTCTGACAAGGAGTGAATGAAGCAGGCAGTCATAAATAACTCTTGGGGTGATTTCGTCAGGCTGGAATGAGCTACTCTGTCACTGATGGTCTGGCTTATATTGAATAATGTATGAACAGGCTTTATTTAAAGATTTTAAAAACTAGTCAAGTTTAAATCAAAAGATTGATTACTTTTGGATCAGAAGACATCCTCAGTAGTCATGAGAGTCATTTATCTGATTTAGACTCAGCGCTGACCTTGAAACTGAAACTCTACTGCATCGTTGTCTCTTGTCAGCAGCTTGATGCATCAAATGTTGTTTTTTCAGCAGCAGTTTCAGAGATGGACACGATAAATCACCTGATGCAGCGTACACTCGTCTAAAGAACATTAGTGACCTTTCAGTTTGACAAAAAGCCCTTCAGTTGAATGTCCTTCAGCAGCAAAAATACAGGAAATCATTTCAACTTAGTTTTAGATACAGTTTTTAACTTGTGAAAACTGTCAGTGAATGTTATGCCCAAATCACTCTTAATTAAGATACCCAACAGTACATAGACTATTGAAAAGGATGAATTCATGCTTCAGATTTCTGTTTTGTTTTTTTTTGCCATCCAGGAGATAGTGAATTTTCCATAGCAACAAATATAAACTGATTTCTGATATGTTAAATAATTTCAGAAAGTATTCTCACCTCCTTAGTTACAAAAATGAACTAATTTCAGATTGGCTGATTAATGTTCCCACAGTGGCAAGTCTGTTTTTAACTCCTGCGGACTTCCAACAGAATTCTGACATGTTACACAATAATATACATAGAATATGAAATACATTTACAGTGATCCCTCGCTACTTCGCGCTTCACCTTTCGTGCCCTCAGTGCATCGCGGATTTTTCAAAAATATTCATCAAAAATTCAAAATTGAGAAAAAATGGGCGGGCGCTAGCAGAAGGCAGGGAGACTACATTAGAACATCAGGTATCAACACGGAGAGCCCGCACAACTCAAAATCCACCTCTCTGACCACCACTCCACTCCTCTCCGCCCACCTCTTCACCGCTCGGGAATCTCACAAGCTGATTGGCCGAGACGTTTTACCCAGCTTCTCTCCCTGCCGAGCGCCCATACCCAGTGAAGGAAGACCGCATTCATTGTTCGCTGTTCTCTTGTGCCTTTTTGTGCAAAATAGTCTTCCCGTCAAGCCACTACGCCGCCTCCTGCAGCTTCTCCAGCTCTATTGGAAGCTGCCCTCGACGATCCTGCGCCTCTAGCACCTGACGATGAGGCGTCACCTGAGGAGCAGTAAAGCTCTCATTAACCTGTGCAGTAAATCATCTTCATCTTGAGTTACGTATCTTGTTATAAGAATAAAAGAGTTCTAAAAACATATTTATGTACACTTTATTTACATCTACGTATGTATGCATACTTACACACACACACACACGTATCATATGAGAGAGAGAGTGAGAGAATGAACATACGTATTATTTATGGGTGACGTCATTAGGGGTGACGCTACTTCGCGGTGTTTCACTTTTCGCGGTCGGTTCTGGAACCCATTAACCGTGATAAGTGAGGGATCACTGTATTAACAGAAAGTTTGAATCATTTCTTCTCATTTTCATCTCAAATTTCTGAGGAAGCTCCGCCTCCTTTGCCTCCTCCCATGAGCCGCCACTGCTGTCCATCCATCCATCCATTCATCCATCCATCTATCTTCTACTGCTTTTTCGGAGGTCTGGGTCGCAGAGGCAGCAGTTCAAGCAGAGAAGCCCAGCCTTCCCTCTCCCCAGCCACCTGCTCCAGCTCTTCAGAGAGGACACCAAGGTGTTCCCAGGCCAGTTGGGAGACATAGTCTCTCCAGTGTGTCCTGGGTCTGCCCCGGGGTCTCCTCCCAGTAGGATGTGCCTGGAACACCTCAAGTGAGAGACGTCCAGGAGGCATCCTGATCAGATGCCCAAACCACCTCAACTGGGTCCTTTTTTTTTTTCCACAATATCTTTATTGAACCTTTTTTTTTTTTTTTTTAACAAACATGATACAAACAATCAAACACTAACACTAAAGTACTACAAAAAAAAAAAAAATGCACTAAAAACACCAACAACCACCAACAAAATCAAATCTTCAACAATGCTCCTCTGTTTAGTCTAGACAATCCAATACATAAGTATACATATTATGTTCACCAGTTTGGAATTTACAAGGTCCACACACATCATTCACCTTCTTCTTCAAGAGTTATGTTTAAATTTTTTACATAATCAATAAAAGGTCTCCATATATTCTCAAACACAATTTCCTTTGATTTTAGTATATATGTTATTCTTTCTAATGGAAGGTTTGTTAACATCTGTCTTAACCACTGAGTCACATCTGGTCTATGAGTCTTTTTCCATAATAGTGCAATACATTTTTTGGCATTAAGCAAACTGAGGTCTATGAATGTTCTTTCACTTTTATTAAAATTATGCTTTTCTGGGTACAGACCCAACAAAAACAGTTTAGGATTCAATATGATTTGTTTTGAGATTATTTTTTCAATTGTTACCCTCACCTCTTCCCAAAACATTCTTATTAATCTACATTCCCATAAACAATGAAATAGGGTTCCTTTACTTTCCATACATTTTGTGCATGTATCTGGTATATTTTTGTTATATCTATTTAACTCCTCCGGTGTAACATACATCCGCATTAACCATTTGAAATGTATCAATTTAAGGCGTGCATTTATTGATTTGGTTTGAGCTTCTGTACAAGCCAATTCCCATTGTTCCTCTGAAATTTCAGTTTGCAGATCTTCTTTCCAGTAGTTTAATCTTTTCAGTGAATTTTCACTTGAAGATAGTGTCAATGAGTTATAAAACTCTGAAATAATACCCTTTCTTTTACTATCTTTCATCATCATTTTTTCCAAGGATGAATAAATAGGTCGAGTGAGAGCTTTATTTTGATTTGATCGAATAAAGTTTCTAAGTTGAAGATATTTAAAAAAATGTGTTCTATTGAGATTAAATTTGATCCTCAGCTCTTCAAAAGACATTATGTTGTCTGCACATGGCAAATATAAATCCTGAATCTTTTGTATCCCTTTTAAATTCCATACTTTAAATACAGCGTCTGCTCTCCCTGGTTTAAAATATTGATTACCCCATATTGGACTAAATTGTGACAATAACTGTGGTTCTTTTAAATAGTTTTTAGCTTCACACCATATTTTGATCATATGCTTTACAAATGGATTTTTAACTTGTTTTTGTAATTTTTTTGCCGAATCTGAGTATATGAATATGGGAAGAGGTAAAGGTAAATTGTATGATTCCATTTCAGTCCAGTGAGGGAGATCATTTGATGAAAAATAATATGTCATAGACCTCAGTTGTGCCGACCAATAATACAACATAAAATTTGGACATTTCAGACCTCCACGATCAAATGGTAAATATAATAAAGACAAACGTAATCTAGCCCTCCTGTTGTTCCATATAAATTCCACTAACTTTTTTTTTATTCTTGAGAATAGATCTAAAGGTGGTGATAAGGGAATGTATTGAAATAAATAAAGTATTTTAGGTAAAATATTACTTTTAAGTATATTGATTCTCCCGATCATCGACATTGGTAGTGACATCCATCTCTGAGTTAACTCACTGATATCTGACATTAAGGCTTCATAGTTGACACTGGCGACTGATTCTAGCTTAGGCATAATTTGGATTCCTAAATATTTAAACTGATTTACAACATTGAATTGATTTACCTCAGGGGCTGGGTAATTTCTCTGGGTCTCATTTAGCATTAATATTGAAGATTTAGTTTTATTTATTTTATATCCTGATATTTCCCCAAAATTCTTTATTAAATTCAACAAGGTTGGAATTGATTTTTTTAGATTCGACATAAACAAAATTATATCATCGGCGTACAGGGAGATTTTATGTTCTGTTGGTCCAACTTTAATTCCATATATTTGTGAATGTAAACGTATCGCTATCGCTAAAGGTTCAATTGCCATAGTAAACAGTAAAGGTGAAAGTGGACAGCCTTGTCGACATCCTCTATTGATTTTTATTGGTTTTGAAATATTGTTATTTGTTAGGATTTCTGCTGTAGCATTATTGTATATTATTTGAACCCATTTTATGAAATTATTTCCAAGTCCAAACCTTTGTAGGACTTCAAAAAGAAAGGGCCATTCAACTCTATCAAAGGCCTTTTCGGCGTCCAATGATAGGAGAGCTGTATCCGGTGCTTCTTTATTAAAATAAATAATATTAAATAGTCTTCAACTGGGTCCTTTTGATATGGAGGAGCAGCGGTTCTATCTGAGCCTGTCCCAGATGACTGAGCTCCTCACCCTATCTTTAAGGGTGAGTCCAGTAATCCTATGGAGAAAGCTCATTTCAGCTGTTTGTATCCGTGATCTCATTCTTTCGGTCATTATCCAAAGTTCATGACCATAGGTGAGAGTAGGAATGTAGTATGTAGAACGGTAAATCGACAGCTTTGTCTTAGAGCTTAGCTCCCTCTTCACCACAACAGACCGGTACAATGTCCACATCACTGCAGATGCTGCTCCAATTCGTCTGTCAATCTTCCACTCCATTTTCCCCTCACTCATGAGAGATACTTGAACTCCTCCACTTGGGGCAGGACCACGTCCCCAACCCAGACAGGACAATCCACCCTTTTCCGGCTGAAGACCATGGACTCAGATTTGGAGGTACTGATTCTCATCCCTGCCAACTCACACTCAGGAACAAACCATCCCAGTAAGACCTGTAGGTCATTGCTTGACGAAACCAACATGACAACGTCATCTGCAAACATCAGACAAGAGATCCTGTGGTCACCAAACATGATACTCTCCATTCCTTGGTTGTGCCTAGAAATCCTGTCCATGAATATTATGAACAGGATAGGTGACAAAGGGAAGCCTTGATGGAGTCCACCTATCACTGGAAATGAGTTTGACTGATCGTTGGTAATATGAACCAAACTCTTGCAACCGTTGTATAGAGACTGGATAGCTTGTAGCAACAAGCCCGATACCCCATACTTCTGCAGCAGCCTCCATAAGAGACCACGAGAGATATGGTCAAATTCTTTCCTCAAGTCCACAAAACACATGTGGACTGGTTGGGCAAACTCTTACGAACCCTCAATGATTCTCGAGAGGGTAAAGAGTTGGTCTGATGTTCCAGGACCAGGACGAAAACCACATTGTTCCTCCTGAATTTGAGGTTCGACCAATGGCTGGACTCTCCTCTGCAGTACCCTGGCATAGACTTTCCTGGGGGGCGGGGAGGCTGAGGAGTACGATCCCTTTAAAGTTGAAACACACCCTCTGGTCCCCCTTCTTGAAGAGAGGAACCACCACCCCAGTTTGCCATGCAAAAGGTACTGTCACCGACCACGCAATGTTGCAGAGGTGTGTTAACCATGACAGCCCTACAGCATCCAGGGCTTTGAGGTACTCAGGACTAATCTCATCCACTCCTGGAGCCTTGCTACCGAAGAGTTTTTTTTAACAACTTTGGCAACCTCAGCCCCGGTGATGGGCGAGTCATCCCCCTCGTCCTCAGACTCTGCTTCCCCAATGGAAGATGTGTCAGTAGGATTGAGGAGATCCTCAAAGTATTCCTTCCACCGCCCGACAATGTCCCCAGTCAAAGTCAGCAGTGCCCCATCTGTACCATACACAGTGTGGACAGGGACCTGCTTCCCCCTTCTGAGTCACCGGACAGTTTGCCAGAATCTCTCTGAGGCCAAGTGAAAGTCTTGCTTCATGACCTCACTGAACAACTCCCACACCCGAGTTTTAGCCTCAGCAACTCGAGCTGCATGCCGCTTGGCCTGCTGGTACAACTCAGCTGCTTCAGGAGTCCCACAAGCCAACCAAGCTTGATCGATAGATAGATAGATAGAGAGATAGATAGATAGATAGATAGATAGATAGATAGATAGATAGATAGATATTATTGATCAATAATTTATTGATTTATTGATTGAAATTACAGATAGGACTCCTTCTTCAGCTTGATGGCCTCCCTCACCTCTGGCATCCACTATTTAGTTCGGGGCTTGCCACCATGAGAGGCACCAGCAACTTTACAGCTACAACTCTGAGCAGCCGCTTCAGCTATGTAGGTGGAGAACATGGCCCATTCGGATTCCATGTCTCCAGTCTCCCTCAGAATGTGGTCGAAGCTCCTCCGGAGATGGGAGTTGAAGATCTCTTAGATGGAGGCCTCATCCAGACATTCGCAGCACACCATCACTATGCGTTTGGGTCTGCCAGGTTTGAATGGCATCCTCCCCCTCCACTGGATCCAACTCACCTCCAGGTGGTGATCATTTGACAACTCTGCACCTCTCTTCACTTGGGTGTCCAAGACATACGGTTGCAGCTCTGATGACACAATAACAAAATCGATCATCAACCTGCGACCTAGGGTGTCCTGATGCCAGGTGCACATATGGACACCCTTATGTTTGAACATGGTGTTCGTTATGGACAAACTGTGGTTAGCGCAGAAGTCCAATAACTGAACACCACTCAGGTTCAGATCGGGCAGGCCGTTCCTCCCAATCACCCCACTCCAGGTTTCACTGTCATTGCCCACATACGCATTGAAGTCCCCCAGTAGAACAATGGAGTCTCTAGGGGGAGTACTTTCCAGCACCCCAATGAGAGACTCCAAAAAGGGTGGGTACTCTGAAACATCATTTGGTGCATAGGCATAAATGATGATCAGTACCTGTTTCCCAACTAGAAGGCGCAGGAAAACTACCCTTTCGTCCACTGGGGAGAACCCCAACATAGAGGAGGCCAGATACAAGGACACCAACCCCCGCTCACCGCCTCTCATTTGTGGGCAACTCCACAAAAGGCCAAGGTTCAATGCCTCTCCAGGAGACTGGTTCCAGAACCTGAACTGTGCGTTGAGGTGAGCCTGATTATATCTAGCTGGTATCTCTCAACCTCATGTACAAGCTCAAGCTCTTTGTCCACCAGAGAGGTGACTTCCCACATTCCAAAGGCCAAATTAGTAAACCGGGGATCAGATCGCCAAGGTCTCTCTCTTTGACTGCCACCCTATCCACATAGCACTGGACCCCCATGGTCCCTCCTGCAGGTGGTGAACCCACTGGAGAGCAGGGTGTTTTTTGCCTTCTACTAAATGTACACATTTTTCTAATAAAATTGCTTTTTGTTAAGCTGTATTAATTGTCTACTTAAATTTGTAAGTTGTCTCACTTTTTGAGGAAAATTTGCACCCCCTTTGAGCAAATTTGTAACCTAACTTTTTTCTCTTAAATTTCCATATTTTAAAAAATTTGATCTCAGAGTGTGAGAAATCTTTTGAGTTTCATACATTGTGCAATTTTAACACACTGTAAAACCATAAAAAATGAATAGATTTAATTTCTTGATACACCGCGGCTCAGAGCCTCTTCTTGTTTGCTATGGTGGTGGACAAACTGACAGACAAGGTCAGGCAGGAGTCTCCGTGGACTATGATGTGTACAGAGGACATTGCGATCGGTAGTGAGAGCAGGGAGTAGGTGGAAGAGAAGCTAGAGAGGTGGAGGTATGCACTGGAGGAAGAGGAATGAATGTCAGTAGAAGCAAGACAGAATGCATGTGTAAATGAAAGGGAGGCAGGTGTAATGATGAAGATGCAAGGAGTAGAGGTAGTGAAGGTAGATGAGTTTAAAAACTTGGGGTCAGCCATCCAAAGCAATGGACAGTGCACAAGAGAGGTGACGAAGAGAGTGCAGGCAGGGTGGAGAGGAGTGTCGGGGGTGATCTGTTGACAGAAGGATAGCAGCTAGACTAAAGGAAAGATTTTCAAGACAGTAGTAAGGCCTATTATGACGTATGGTTTTTAGACAGTGGCTCTGACAAAAAGACAGGATGCAGAGCTGGAGGTGGTAGGAGGTGCTAAGATTCTCATTGGGAGTGACTAGGAGGGACAGGATTAGGAAATGAGTATATCAGAGGGACAGCTCAGGTTGAGCGGTTTGGAGACAAAGTAAAAGAGGCAAGGCCGAGATGGTTCGGACATTTCGGACATGTGCAGAGAAGGGATAGTGGATATATGGGAAAAAAATGTTGAAGATGGAGCTGCCAGGCTGGGTGGTGGTGGGTGGTGGGTGGGCACAGAGAAGATTCATGGATGTAGGGAAGGAGGACATGGAAAGGGTTGGTGTGACAGAAGAAGATGCAAGGGATAGAGTGGTTAGCTTCCCCAATGCCCTGTTGCTATAGAACAAGTAAAGCTAGGGTCACCAAACTTGGTACACATTTTCACCCTGAGACCCTGACCTCTGACTATGGGTTTGGGGTTAAAAGGGTCAAAGGTCACAGTTGGCTGCCCCAATGCCTATATATATATATATATATATATATATATATACAGTATATATATATATATATATATATATATATACACTACCGTTCAAAAGTTTGGGGTCACCCAGACAATTATTTTGTGTTTTCCATGAAAAGTCACACTTATTTACCACCATGAGTTGTAAAATGAATAGAAAATATAGTCAAGACCTTGACAAGGTTAGAAATAATGATTTGTATTTGAAATAATAATTTTTTCCTTCAAACTTTGCTTTCGTCAAAGAATCCTCCATTTGCAGCAATTACAGCATTGCAGACCTAACATGATTGCACAAGGGTTTTCTAATCATCCATTAGCCTTCTGAGGCAATGAGCAAACACATTGTACCATTAGAACACTGGAGTGATAGTTGCTGGAAATGGGCCTCTATACACCTAAGTAGATATTGCACCAAAAACCAGACATTTGCAGCTAGAATAGTCATTTACCACATTAGCGATGTATAGAGTGTATTTCTGATTAGTTTAAAGTTACCTTCATTGAAAAAAAGGCTTTTCTTTCAAAAATAAGGAAATTTCTAAGTGACCCCAAACTTTTGAACGGTAGTGTATATATATATATATATATATATACAGTATATATATAATTACTGGTGTTAGAGAATTAAGCCCATTTGAGTACTTACTTTTCCACTAACTGGATTCAGTCCATACAATGAAAACATGGCATCAGTACATAAATGGGCTGCTCAGATATTATATCTGTATGTAAGATAGTGTCTACTACTGTTCTTGTACTTTTGATAGAAAATATTACATACAATCACATCAGTCTAAAGTGAAGTCATTTAACAGAAAGCTGATGTAAAACCCTGCAGTGACAGCCCCTTCATCAGCCCTGTGATGTCAGACATGAACTATGACACAGGCTCTCACACACAAAACCATCAGAGCTGCCTTGATTGCTGTTGGAAAGCAAACATTTGTTTGGTTGCTCTGAACAAGCACAGATAGGCTTCAGCTGAACTGACAGGATCTGTCAGGATTGTGTGATCTGTCTCAGAATTGTGTCTATGACGCCCCATCCATCGCATCAAAACCATTAAGGAGGCAGTGGGTGTGATGATAATGTATTGATCAGACTGTGATGGATGGCTGGGGAGGATATATAAGTGAAGTTCTTGGTCGAGTTGGAAGACAGTCCAAATCTGGTCGTCTAAGCAGAAGAGTCACCATGCTTTCAGTAGCTTTGTTTGTGATTTGTTCTGCAGCCTGGACACAAGCTCTGCCTCTCTATCCTGAACCCAACCTGGAGCCACAGGCAGGTAACACCTATTATTCATTTATTTATTTTAGAAAGATTGTTTCATGTCACGATCAGAATATGTTCTGTAAGATTTGGCTAATCTCCACAGATTTAATTCAAAAGCTGGTGTCAGAGGTGGAGGATGGGGCCAATGCTGCTGAGGGGGAGCAGAGGGAGGTGAATAGTCTGTATCCTCTACTCAGAGACTCTTGGAATAAAGGTGAGGGATGCACACGAATACACTGCAAGACAAATACTTTGAATATATGAGAAAATTATAAAAAAAAAAGAAAAAAGAGAAAATGCTTTTTATGTATTTTTCAGGGGCAAAAGAACAGGAGAAGTTTGCTAACATGGTAAGGAAAGATTTTACACACCAAACTATTAAGGAAATGTTCATCTTTCTTCGCATTTTAAGTATATAGCAATTTTCAATCATTTGGATTAGAGTTTTCACATCAAAGCTGATGTGATGTCCATTTTTCAATCAAAAAATGAATTGCATCAAAACAACAATTACCAATCATGCAATCTCACAAATGTAGCTAATAAGATAAGATAAGATAAGATAAGATAAGCCTTTATTAGTCCCACAACGGGGAAATTCCAGGATTGCAACAGCACAGGGATAGCAACACTCAGAGCAACAATCAGAAGGCAAGAAAAAAACAAAAAAAAACAAAAAAAAAAAACAAGCAAGAGCAGCTAATATACATATGTACATATTACTATAAAATATATATATACACACACACACACACAGACACACAGTGCAGAGCATTGTAGCTGGATGGAATAAATATATGAATATATGAACACAGTGCAGAGCATTGTAGCTAGATGGAATAAATATGTAAATATATAAACACCCACAGTACGGAGCATTGCAGCTAGGTGGAATAAATATGCAAGTATATAAACACACACAGTGCGGAGCATTGTAGCTAGATGGAATAAATATATAGATATATAAATATAAACACACCCAGTGCTGAGCATTGTAGCTAGATGGAATAAATATGTAAATATATAAACACACACAGTGCAGAGCATAATAAGATAAGATAAGATAAGATAAGCCTTTATTAGTCCCACAACGGGGAAATTCCAGGATTGCAACAGCACAGGGATAGCAACACTCAGAGCAACAATCAGAAGGCAAGAAAAAAAAAAACAAGCAAGCAAGAGCAGCTAATAAACATATGTACGTATTACTATAAAATATATATATATACACACACACACAGACACACAGTGCAGAGCATTGTAGCTGGATGGAATAAATATATGAATATATGAACACACAGTGCAGAGCATTGTAGCTAGATGGAATAAATATGTAAATATATAAACACCCACAGTACGGAGCATTGCAGCTAGGTGGAATAAATATGCAAGTATATAAACACACACAGTGCGGAGCAATGTAGCTAGATGGAATAATATGTAGATATATAAATATATAAACACCCACAGTACGGAGCATTGTAGCTAGATGGAATAAATATGCAAATATATAAACACACACAGTGCAGAGCATTGTTGCTAGATGGAATGAAACAGCATAACCGTCTACTTAGTTATCCTACATGGTATGATTATGTGCCCATACATATTCTCACCCTCCATAGCGACCGGTATGTTCCTAGTTGTATGCCGGAGAGGACCATTGTGTAAGTCTATTGCATCTTTTGCATTCAAAAAACTATTAGTTTGTTACGTCTTTTTGCTATCTCTGCGAGCAGCCCTGCTTAGGTTGTACAGTCTGACAGCCGTTGGTAGGAAGGACCTACGAAACCTCTCGGTTGTGCACCTGGGATGATGTAGTCTGCTGCTAAATGAGCTCCTCAGTGCATTCAGTATGTCCTGCATAGGGTGGAACTCGGACTCCAGCAGAGATGACAGTTTAGCCACCGTCCTTCTCTCTCCTATCTCCTCCATCGGATCAAGGCGCTGCCCCAGGACAGAGCTAGCTTTCTTAATCAGTTTGTTCAGTCTCTTCCTATCTGCTGCAGTAATGCCACTGCCCCAGCAGACCACTCCAAAAGTGATGGCTGATGCCACCACCGTGTCATAGAATGACTTCAGCAGCGCCCCTTGTACACCAAAAGACCTGAGTCTCCTCAGCAGGAACAGCCTGCGCTGTCCCTTCTTGTAGAGTGCATCAGTATTGTGTGACCAGTCTAGTTTATTGTTCAGATGAATACCCAGGTACTTATAGGATGTCACCATCTCGATGTCTGTTCCCTGTATATTTACTGGTACTGTGAGGGGCTGCCCATGCCTGCGGCAGTCCACCACCAGCTCCTTAGTTTTCCTCGCGTTGATCTGGAGGCAGTTCCGATGGCACCAGTCCACGAAGTCCTGGATAAGCCCTCTGTACTCAGCTTCATCTCCATTGGAGATGAGGCCAATGATCGCAGAGTCATCAGAGAACTTCTGTAGATGGCAGTGTGTTGTGTTGTGTGAGAAGTCCGCAGTATAAAGAGTGAACAGGAAGGGAGCCAGCACCGTTCCCTGGGGGGCCCCCGTGCTACTGATGATCGTGTCGGACACACAGTCCCGGGTTCTCACAAACTGAGGCCGGTTCGTGAGGTAGTCCAGGATCCATGATGACAGGTGCTGGTCCACCCCTGCGCGCAGCAGCTTGTCCTTCAGGATCATCGGTTGGATGGTGTTGAAAGCACTGGAGAAGTCAAAGAACATGATCCTCACCATATTCCCGGGCTTCTCCAGGTGGGACAGAGAACGGTGAAGGAGGAAGATCACCGCATCCTCCACCCCAATGCCATGCTGGTAGGCGAACTGGAGTGGATCCATCGCTGGTTCCACCAGGGGGCGGAGGTGAGCAAGTTCTAATTAAACTGCAAGTTAATGCAGTTCTAATTCATAATAGGTATGTGCATTTTTTATAAATCAATCCACTTTTTACTCATTAGATCATTTTACAAATTAATACATTTATCCAAACTCTAAACATTCTGAATAAATTATAAATATACTTAAAATGAAATTGCTGAGATTTTCAACAGGAGAGTTTTAAGGAGAAATCAAACAAATCTCCGAGGATTATTTTCAATTTGGCATTCCAAGTAGTATGGTGACTGGTGGTTTAATTCATTGTCCTTAATTGATAATTTTGTCCTTTTAGACCTTAGTGCAGCTTTTGATACTATCGATCATAATATTCTACTTGATAGATTAGAACACTATGCTGGACTTAATGGAACTTCATTGCAATGGTTTAGATCTTATTTATCTGATAGGTTCCAGTTTGTTCATGTCAATAATGAGTTTTCTTTCAACTCAATGCTCAGTCATGGAGTTCCACAGGGATCTGTGCTAGACCCTACTCTTTTTAGTTTATATATGCTTCCGTTAGGCAACATTAGACATGGGACATTGGGCTGCATGGTGGCGCAGTGGTTAGCACTGCGGCAGCACAGTTTACCCTTGGCCCGGGGATCGTGGGATCGATCCCAGCCCCCGACCAATAGTGATCTGTGTGGAGTTTGCATGTTCTCCCCGTGTTTGCATGGGTTTACTCCGGGATTTCTCCGGTTTCCTCCCACATGCCAAAAACATGCAGGTTAGGTTAATTGGAGAATCTAAAGTGGCCCTGGTTCCAAGGTTGTCATAGCCAGGAGCGGCACTGGGGTTAAGTTCCCAGTGCTCATAAAATGCTCCTTACAGCGTGCATCTCGAAAAGCCTCTGACAACTAAGTCCAACTCCTAGCCTGCCCGTGTGGTTTAGTCTCTAAGCCCGGCGGAACTGCTTTTACTAATAGGAGAAGGGGCGAGGGCGGATCTCTGGTACCTTAAAACCAGATGCTTCGGGTAGATGGTGGCTTGTCAACCTGGGAAGGTAGCCCATCTAGGGGAAGGTAAACCCTGATTTCAAACCTCCGCTGCCTTGCGGCACACCCGGTCACGGGAAAGGCTTCGGGAGTCAACCCTGAGGAAAAATCCGGAGTCGGAGCCTCTAAGGCAGTTCTCTGTTGTGCTCAACATCGTTCTGGCAGCTCCTGCGACGGCGCTGGTGCCAAACTATAGCAGCCCTGCTGTTCCTTTGGATTCATCAGTGACGTGGAGAGGGGGGACATGCTGAATGGGTAACATCTTGTCCTCCATATCTTCCTGCCCAGGCTTGAATCCTACCAACGCCCAACGCTGGAAGGTTGAACACCAGTGCGCATCGGCCTGTTCAGCCACAGGCGGTGCTGTTCCAGCAGAGTAGACGTTTAGGATTCTCTTCCATGGTCATCATAGACCGACGGAGGCCGACGACGAAAGTGGCCCTAGGTGTGAATGTGTGTGTGAATTGTTAAGGGATAGCGCCGTAGCGTGGCTGCTCATCCATCCAGGTGGTGGATACCCTCAATTTCCCCTCTGGGGATCAATAAAGTATACTAAATCTAAAATCTAAAAATTATTAGAAAGCACTGTATACATTTTCACTGTTATGCAGATGACACACAATTATACCTGTCAATGAAGCCAGATGATAGTAATCAATTAGCCAAGTTGGAAGCCTGTCTTAAGGAAATCAAAGCTTGGATGACTTGTAATTTCCTGCTATTAAATTCAGATAAGACTGAAGTCATTCTTGTTGGTCCAAAAAACCTTAGAAATACCTTTCCAAATCAAACTTTCAGTTTGGGTGCAGTTACTCTTTCTCTTAATAGCTCTGTGAGGAACCTTGGAATTATTTTTGATCAAGATCTGTCTTTCAATTCACATATTAAATTTGTTTCTAAGACTGCCTTCTATCATTTCCATCATTTATTGAATAATAAACAAAGCAGCTTACAGGGAACCAACAAACCCACTTTTTCTTAAACAAAAAACTCTCAAGTTGAAAGATCTGGTTGACTTTAAAACTGCAATAATAATGTTCAAAGTGAAGAATTTATCACTGCCCGCAAATATCCAAAAGTTGTTCCAAACAAGGGAGAAACGATATCACTTCAGAGGAACATGTATATTTCAAAAGCCTACAGTGAGAACAACCACCAAGCAACACTGTATTTCAGTGCAAGGAGTCAGATTATGGAACGATTTTGGACCTGAATTAAAATCATGTACAACGGTTGGACAATTTAAACAAAAACTAAAGGAAGAAATACTCCAAACATATTTACAAGACGACATGTAAGCTCACATAAGGATTGACATATCCAGCCTGTGTTGTGTTGTAGCTTAGTTTTTTTTTCTTTTTTTTCTTTTTTCTTTTTTTTTCTCTGTGACATTTTGTCTTAGATTTGTTTTTGAATAGTAACCGCTTAACTTAGCCTAGCTTAGTTTTCTTTTTTCTCTCAGTCACATCTTGTCTTAGCTTTGTTTTAAATTGTAATCGCTCTTGTCTTGTTTTTCTCTTTTTTCTCTTTTGAATTCTTGGATGGAATGTGGGTGGGCAATATAAGCTGCGGCTTCAGCCATCACCCATTTCGGATAACTTACGTGGAATTGTATAGTAGAAGGAGTCTTTGTCTAATTTGACCTTGTTGTTATATTATACAGTTTCTTTTAACCTGTACTGTACTATCCGAAATAAATTCATTCATTCATTCATTCATTCATTTGTGTAATATTGCCAAGATTAGGAGCATCTTGTTTCAGAGTGATGCTGAGAAACTGATCCACGCTTTTGTTAGCTCTAGATTAGATTATTGTAATTCTTTATTATCAGGTTGTCCTAAAATAGCTTTAAAAAGTCTTCAGCTGATCCAAAATGCTGCAGCAAGAGTTTCAACAGGTACTAGAAAGAGAGATCATATCTCTCCGGTTCTGGCCTCCCTTCATTGGCTTCCCATAGAGTTTAGAATTAAGTTTAAAATCCTTCTTCTTACTTACAAAGCTCTAAACAATCAGGCCCCTCTTTATTTAAAAGATCTGATACTACCATATTATCCTAACAGAGCACTATGCTCCCAAAATTCAGGATTACTTGTAATACCTAGAATCTCCAAAAGTACAATGGGAGGCAGAGCCTTCAGTTATCAAACTCCTCTCCTGTGGAACCAGCTGCCAATCTGGATTCGGGAGTCAGACTCGATCTCTGTTTTTAAGAATAGGGTTAAAACCTTCCTTTTTGATATAGCCTACAATTAGGGAGGGATCATGCGTTTCTGAACCCTCCCTTAGTTATGCTGCTAATAGGTTTAGTCAGCTGGGGGACCTCCAATGCACTGGACCTCACTCCTTTCTTCACTCTCAATGAAATTTGTTTTTTGCTGGTCATTAACATCTGTTTGTTCTCTCCCATAGATTGAGTCCCCATCGTGCTGTTTGCTCTCAATATATCTGTTCTTTTCATCTTCTCTATCCCCTCATCCCCCAGCCAGTCGCAGCAGATGACTGCCCCTCCCTGAGCCTGGTCCTGCTGGAGGTTTCTTCCTGTTAAAAGGGAGTTTTTCCTCTCCACCGTCGCCAAGCACTTGCTCACAGGGGATCGCCTGATTGCTGGGGTCTTTCTGCAACTGTGGGGGTCCCCCTACAGTTGAAAGTGCTATGAGATGACTGTTGTTGTGAAATGGCGCTATATAAATAAAGTTGAATTGAAACTGAATTGAATTTAGTTTTAAGTGCAGTGTATCTGCTTCATTGTGTTGCTGGTTCTCAGGTGGAAGATCTAAGAGAAGTTATCCTGAAGCTGGCTGCTGCTGACAAGCTTCGCTCTCACGGGTTCCTCAGATCAGAGCAGAACTTGCCAAAAACAAACAAAAGAGGTGGGTGATTATTCTCTATAAAGTCACAAAATCTCAACCAGTAAATGTAAAGTTTAGGTCATACAACAGCACATGACAGAGGATGAAAAAGCTCTGTTATTAACAATTATAGTGAACAATAAGTACTGTATTTTAATATTGTTTCTGTTTTTTCTTTGGTTTATCTTTTTGATATTCCACATAACTACACTATTTATCTTTATATACTAAAGGGGAGGCATTATAAACTGCAGCTTCATCATATGCCTTTTCTGGAACATCTATGCTAGATACAGAAAACTGACCATTCATTTGCTGTGGTTTTTGGTTGTCTCATTTTCTTTCCTTATATTTCCTAAACGTCATTTAATCCAAATGTGGGTACAGACTCTGCAGGAAGAAAAATAATTTGACCATTATTTTTAAATCAATCACTAAGACAAAAGTAATAATTGTTTGTGTATGGACTCTTTTACATTTATATTAAGATGAAAAAGTCTTAGAGACACTTGTAGTATTGATATAAAGCTGACGGGGATTTTATTTCAGAGGGAAATCAGAGGCTTATGAAAGAGGCTATGGAGAATTTGGTTTGGAAATTTGGACAGTTGGTTTGTAACAAAACAGTTGGTTTGTAATAATATATACACAAATGGATTAATTTTTGAGTCCCATGCACTGTAAAAGAGAGAAGTGCTGGAAAATCTAAAAAAAAAAAAGTAACATTCAAATAAATGGCATTATTTTTTCCAAATAAAGTTAATTTATATATAAAGTTATAACTTGTTAACTTCAAGTGTTGCAGTAATTTATTGCAGTAATTTAAGTTGTCCTGCAATTGTCTTTTTCCAGTGTAGTTGCCTGGACCTTTAATTTCTTCTGAGAAATGTATTTTAACCATGTTTAAAGTGATTTCTATTTTCATAAGTAATAATACATTTTTTTTGTATAGCACTTTCCAAGGCACTCAAAGACGCTTTACATTAGAGATAGAAAAAAAGTTTCATTTTATAAATATAATGTTGATATGCTGATTAATGCATTAATAAAAACTTACAACTATATCATAATATGTTGAACCAGACAATCATGGATGGAGTAGCTCATTCTGGCCTGACAAAATCACCCAGGAGTTGTCAAAGCCTCCTCGTGCACTTTTACACAGCGCACAGAGGAGGGGAAGGAAGAATGGATTTACGCGCAGGATTCAACAGCTACACTGAAGGGAATGGCGACAGTGAAGCTTTCCCTCAAAAGGCAGTTCAACCATGCGACGATTAACATCTGCATGGCAATGCACAATGGTCCGGCAGTGTTTGACTGGCAAGAGCCGCCTAAGTACAAACACTGCTGGAATGACAAATTGGACACACCTGGGTGAGGCGCAGGAAAGAAACCGGGGCGAATCAGCTGGCTGTCAAAGAGAGAGGGGGCGTGGACAGACCGGCGAATGTTAGACAGCGCCCACCAGAAAGTGGGTCAAAAGAGGCTGCCTGACAACCCCCGGCCAGAGTGGCGGCTACAGGCATGGAAAAGAAAAACACAGACATAAAAACAACAAGAACTCAAAAGGTAGCTATACACAAACCCCAATGCCTTAGCCACAGAGAACGGTCAGAACCGAGTCTACAGGAAAACACCAGCTCGGTTCGTGACAGAGCCCCCCCTTCTAGGGGTGGATTCTAGACACCCACGGTAACATCACAAGGAAAGAAAACCCCTGCCCCCCCCACCACCACCAACCCCAACAGGAACAACAACATGAACCCGGGTGGGAGGTAGGGGGAACAGGAAAGGAGGGAACTCAATATCCCGCCCAGGGTCCACAATTAAACCCCGAAGTCCAAAGACGTGGAGGCTCAGGAGGCCACCCAGAGTCCCAGGCCCAGCAGGCTATCTGGTGAACAGAGTCCGGTGGCCTGCCAGAAAACACAGGCCATCTAGCCCAGAGACTCAGTCCCTTCAGCGGTCAGCCAGCGCTGTTCAGCCACCAGGGCTGGTAGGACAATGCAGGAGATGGCCTGCCCACTGGGAGGCTCCCTGATGGGTGACCGGACCGAAGGGAGGGAACCCCCACAGCGTCAGACAGGAAGGAGAAGAAGGCTACAGCGTCCTTAGGCTGACCTGCAGCGTCCTTGGTGGTCCCGACTTTGGACACAGCTGCACCCACAGTGGACCTCGACCGGGCCAATGCTGCACCTGTGGTGGCTCCTGGCTGGAGCTCTGCTGCACCCGCGGTGGCTCCCAGCTAGAGCTCTGCAGCACCCGTGGTGGCTCCCGGCTGGAGCTCTGCAGTACCTGCAGTGGCTCCCAGCTAGAGCTCTGCAGCACCTGCGGTGGCTCCTGGCTAGAGCTCTGCAGCACCCGCAGTGGGCCCCGACCGGGCCAATGCTGCACACACAGTGAGCAGGCCAGCCCGCCGAAGCACCAGGCTGAGGAGGCGATCGATGTGGGGGAGCCCTGACGACCCTGGCAGGAGGAGCTGGAACAGCAGCGTCCTCCGCTGGTCGGACCGGACTCATAACGACCTCTGGCGACAGTGCACCCTCTCCGGTGACCCAAGACGAAGGCTCAGAGATGGCAGGAGAGGAAAGGTGGTTTGGGTCGCCAGCAGCGGCGGAGCCCGGCGAAGTGAGTTCAGATGCAGCCAAGGGCTGCACTTGCCTGAGCTGGAGCTCCACTGCCATCCAGGACTCCGTTGAACTTGACGATGACATCCCAGGTCCGGTCTAGAGGAGGTCCACCTCGGGCTCCCGCTCCGCTGCAGAAGCCTCCACAGCAGGCAAGATGGTCATAACAGTCCTCATGTCCTCAGGTGAAGTAATCCTCGGTGATGATGGATCCGGCGAGGGGACTGAGGGCTGGCTCCGTGCAGGCTCTGGAGCAGGCTCCTCCAGGGCCTCAGGCTCCTCCATCGTCCGGTGGATAAGTTCCAAGGCCGGCGGACACTCAGGAAAAATTGAAGAAGACACAGAGAGCATAGAAAAAAAGTTACTGATTGCAGCTGCAGGAGAGCACCCAGTGGACTGCAAAAACTGGGCCTCCCCCTCGGGAGACAGACAAGGTTTAACACAATTTAATTGATTAGAATGAAAAAAACACTTGCCTGTCCTCCTATTGCTTGTTGGTGACAGCTGCAGCAGGCTGACAGTCATTCCTCTCCATGTCTACAGTGCTCCCGGCCCCTTCAGAGGATGATGGAGGAGCCGGCCCCGATGACATGGAGGTGGGCATGGGCAGGATACCCCTGGCAAATCTCATGGCAGCTGGAGGGGAAATGGCTGCCGAGGATGAGGAGGGCTTTTTCTGGCATCGGCCCATAGGACAACGCTGTTTGCTGGATGCTGGAGCTGGTTTGGCCGGAGCGGGAGTGAGCGCAGTACTCTGGCGTGAAGCAGGAATGCCTGGGGCCCGGGAGCACTTCCCTTTCGGCTTGAGCCCGGTCTTACTCGGGGACTTCCTCTCCCTCCCACCATTATCATGCCGTAACGCTGCCAACAGGTTGATCCTCTCAATTCCCTCAGCGTGTTCAGAAAGTTGCGGGCATTGCCGGATCTCTGCCTCCGCCAGACCCACGTACCACAAAATATCCTCCGGGATAGAGTATTCGTTTGCCGAGGAGATGAGCCCATCAATGTTCATCAGGGCTTGAGAGCGTACCCACCCCAAACTCAAAGGATAACTTCGGCTTGCAGCCTCCATGACCACCCCAGCACAGATGGGTAGAAAAAAAGAAAAAAACAGTTCAAAAGGAAAAAACAGATGTGAGGGTGAATCCGCTAAATCCCGGCTGGCTGGACCATTCTGTCACGAGCCTCCTCGTACGCTTTTACGCAGCGCACGGAGGAGAGGAAGGAAGAATGGATTTACGCGCAGGATTCACCACAACACATTTATTGAACATAAAGACAAACAGTTCAAAAATAAAGACTATCCTAAACGGTGACGACGTACAAAAATAAACAGAAACACTTACAGTTGGTGTTTGGGGCCGACATCGCCCAACGAACGTATGGAGAGGAAATGTGTTAACCACAGTTGCACCCCAGGGCTGACATCGCTTCAAGGGGCACAACAGAACCACGGCTGTGTGGAGTGGCTAATACGTCGTGATAGTGTTGACAATATTTGCTGACAACACGGCAGATAATGCAAACATAACATGAATAGCCCAGGGTAGACTTAGAGTACTCCAGGATGCTCTACTGTAGCTGGAGGAGGGAACTGGGCTATGCTAAACAGTTCGTACTCACGGCCAGGAGCAGTCCAAAAAGTCCAAGTAACTGAGGAACATACACCAACAACAGCTACACTGAGGGGAATGGTGACAGTGAAGCTTTCCCTCAAAAGACAGTTAAACCATGCGTCGATTAACATCTGCATGGCAATGCACAATGGTCCAGCAGTGTTTGACTGGCAAGAGCCGCCTAAGTACAAACACTGCTGGAATGACAAATTGGACACACCTGGGTGAGGCACAGGAAAGATAATTACTGGGGTGAATCAGCTGGCTGTCAAAGAGAGAGGGGGCGTGGTTGGACCGGTGAATGTTAGACAGCGCCCACCAGAAAGTGGGTCAAAAGAGGCTGCCTGACAACTCCCGGCCAGAGCGGCGGCTACAGGCATGGAAAAGAAAAACACAGACATAAAAATAACAAGAACTCAGATGGTAACAATACATAAACCCCAATGCCTTAGCCACAGAGAACGGTCAGAACTGAGCCTACAGGAAAACACCTGCTCAGTTTGTGACAGGAGTGCTCAGATCTCCAGACCACTGACCTTGACCTTAAGCACAGCCTAGCAACAGACCCATCGGATGTGCATAAAGGTCACCAGTCTAGGAGGAGTAACATTTTTCAGGAAATCATAAATGCCCAGATCTTCTGACCTTTGATAATAACCTTGACCTCAACCTGGATGCAGACCCACCTGAAGGTCACTGTGAGTGAGTTTGGTGAGAATCGAGGTAATTGCCTAGGAAGAGTAGTGATTTTTCTAAAATCATGTAAGTGCCCAGATCTCCTGACCTTTGACCTTGATAGTGACTTGACAATATGGATGCAGACCCTCCTGAGGATCCTTATGAGGGAGTTTGGTCACCACTGGGGCAGTTGCCTTGGAGGAGTCATGATTTTTCTTAAATCACCACTAATCACTTGACCTTGAGCACAACTTGGATGCAGACCCACCTGAGGATTATTGTGAGTGAGTTTGATGAGCATAGGTGCAAATGCCTAGGAGTAGTGATTCCCATGAAATGTGGATGGATGGACGGACGGACAGATGGATGGATGGATGACACGTCATTGCATTAGCTCTTTTCGGCTTCCCCAGAATGAACTAAAAAAAATCAAGCATCTCAAGCTTTAAAGCATTTATTAAATATAATTTGGTATAATACAGCACATATTATTAAATGGACAGAATACATGAGTTAGTAATAAACAGTAATGTAATCACAGATTTGTGTAATCAAGTGTAATGGATTTTGATTGTTTTAAAAGGTTTTACAGTCTGGAACAGCAACATAAAAATATAAAGCAAAAACAGTAATATCTGACTATTAAAAATGCTTCTTTTCTGTCCTGTAGCATGTTTCTGGAAATATTGTGTGACCAACTAAAGCGCAGCAGAAAGATGGTTGGAGCGACTTCAGACATTCTCATCCTTTACCACCAGTTTTATCTCACATAAGAAGTTATATTTATAATCTGGATCAACAGAAAATATATTTTTTAATTCTGTAAAAAATTCTGCTTTTTCTTTTTAGATGGAAATTAACTTGCATGTCATGTGATGTGGATGGACGGTTTTGTCTGGATGTTATAAATGTTAACTGTATGAGAAATAAACACGTACACAAAACAAGGCTATAATAAATGAATGTGACAATGTTTATTATTTGTGTGACAGTGAGAAAATCATCAAAGTCATATCAAACTCCAGATTTCTCGGATAAGATACAGAATTGTTTCCTAGTTTGCACTGACAATGAACTGTTTCTGCAGCTCTCACTAACACAATGAAATACATTTTCGCTTTTGTTTTAACTATAAAAAAGCATGGGGAAATATATATTTATACTTTAAACCAAAAATTAAACAATAATAACCAGTTAATTGCACATTTGGCCTTTTTGTGAGTGAGTGACTCTATATATGTAAGCAGTCAGTAAAGTTACTTTGGCATGTCCAGAAGTCCACTGCACCTTAATGTCAAGCTGTTTTTGTTTTTTTTAGAGTGGAATCTTTTTGGTTCATTGCCATCATTTATTTTTGAAGGCTGCAGCACCCTCTAGAGATCACCATTATGGACACAGAATGAAGACTTTATTTCCTCTTGGCCACACTGAAGTAAGCCTTCTCAATCTCGATGTCAGCTGGACATGTCTGTCTGAACTCATCTCTCTCGTAGGCATTCTGCAGGTACCGCCACACACCTGTGAAATCGTCAGGGATGTCGAAGTCACAGTACTTCTTGGCTGCAACCTGAAATTAATTGCCAGAAACTCAGAATTAGGAAAATACATTAGATTAAGCTTTTCTTAAGTAAAAATTAAAACATATAATATAATATAATATAATATAATATAATATAATATAATATGTGTGTGCGATATAATATAATGGTGTACCATTTACACTAAGACTATTCTAATGAAGGATTTTTAAATAGTTTATAAATAGGTTATTAATTATTATTATTATATTATTATTATTATATTATATATATTATTATATATATATTATTATATATATATTATTATTATTATTATAAATAGGTTATTAATTAAGTTGTACACACTGTATAAATCACGAATACTCTGTTATAACACATAAGATAAAAAGGAAAATAATATTTGTTTCATGCCAAATAGTGATCCAAACTCATCTGTTGTCTCATATCTCAGATGTCATTTTATTTAGATTACTCTGTTTTCTCATCAGCTATATTTTAACCATCAGACATTTGTCATTAAATTACTAGCATTTAGAATTCAGGCTCTGTATTTCTAGACAACAGGTCTTGATCTTGCCAAATTGTCATTTTGGCAGACAGGGTTGTAAAAAGTCATTTTAATCAATTTTAATTAGATCACCCTCAGCGTAATCTGTCAAAATGATAGACATCTTTCAGATGTTTTTGTTGCTGCTGAAAAAAAAAATCTGTTAACACAACCTCTGTGTCCTATAACTTGTAAGTGTATATCGGTGGTTTCATTTATAACCTAATTAATAACCTACTTGTTGAGTATTTACAAATCCTTTATTAAGGTATTCTTTTTTTTTTTTGACAAAAAATGTGTTTAGTGGACATGCAGCCTTAATCGTACAATATGAAAAAACAACCACAATAAGATTTCTGGCCATGACAAGTCACCATTTATGTTTGTGTGTTCCTTTACATAATATGCCAACAATTCAGGCGGTTGTGCTGCTTCTGTCCCTCTGCATGCTCCCCATGGGAGGCAGAGCTCATGCTCACACAGTGGGGACAGCAGTAAAAAGTGAATTGGTGAGCTGAAGGGTCCACTCACAATATAAAGTTTGTCCAAAATGAGCCTAAAGCCTGCTGCTTTTTTTTTTTTTTTAATTTAAGTTTTTATAACGGGTATACATGTCATTACAGCATTGCGTTGTTTACATTTTCATCACATGTTCCCTTTTTTTTGTTTTTTGACAGCATTGGAAGAGTAATTATTACAACACCCTTTTTTTAAGTGAAAGAAAAAGTGAAATTAAAGAAAGAACAAAAAAACAAACAAAAAAACAGGAGGAAAAAAAACAAAAACAAAAGAGAAAAAAATAATGAAAGAGTATCTGAGTAGCTTTGGAACAAAGATAGGTGCCATTATTGAAATGGTATTTGTCAAAGATTAGATCTAATGGAAGACACATATGCGTTCCAGGGTTGCCAAAAGTTCAAGAACCCATCCATGTCCTGTCTCAGTGCGAATGTCAACTTTTCCATCGAATAAATGCCTTGAATCACATTAATCCAATCTTCAGGTGTAGGACAGTCCTTCAACATCCATTTCTTTGTTAGAGATTTTTTACTTGCCAATATTAAAACAGTGAATAAGTATTTTTCTCCTCGTCTTTCCAGTGATTCCGGTAGTAAACCCAAATACAAAGTTACAAAAGAAAAGGGAACTTTTATTTTGAATATTTTCTCCAATATTGTCTGTACATTGGTCCAATATTGGTGGATAACTGGGCATGACCAAAACACATGAAAATGATTTGCAGTCTCATCACCACACAAGCGCCAACAATTCAACCCCTTACGAGTAAATTTGTTTTGTGCAGGTGTTCTGAAAAATCTTGCCAAATTTTTCCATCCAAATTCTTTCCACTGCAGGGATGAGGTATTTTTCCATTGCTGTTTATTTAGCTTTTCCCATATTTCCAGTTGTAAAGTGAAATTCCCCTCTTTTTCCCATCTCTCTTTTATATATGATGTCTCCTTTTAAGTCTTGAAGACCTTGGTATATTTTAGAAATGTATCTGATCCCTGGGATCCCTTTATATGCCATTAAGAAGACCTTCAGAACACCTGACTGGGCCCTTTCCAAATCCTCCTTTTTAAGTATTTTGTTTATGTGGTGTCTAAGCTGAAAGAACCTGAAAAGGTCTTGATTTATTAGACCTTGTTTTTTCAAATCTTCGAAACTTCTTAAAATTTGCCCTTTAAAAAAATCATAATATTTTATCAGTCCGTTCTCTTTCCACTTTTTAAATCTAGTGTCTGTTTTATTAGGAGTAAAGTCTTGATCATAGGCAATCCATTGCAGTAATCGATAGGGTTCTTTAGTTTGATTCTCTCTGACTATCTTAAACCAAATTTTTAGCGGGGTCTCTATCCACGGGTTAGTGTTATTCAAAAGTTTAGGTAAGGCATTGTTCCCTATTATCGCCTGTAGGGGGATGTCACTTGATATTTGGCATTCCATGTCCTTCCATTGTGCAGTGTAGACTGGGTTACATATCTCTACTAAAGTTTTAATTTGTGCGGCTTTAAAATAGTCCCTGATATTTGGCAGCGCGAGCCCACCTTTGTCTTTGTTTAGCTGTAGGGTTCTATATCTGATTCTAGGTCTCTTGCCCTGCCATATGAATCTTGAGATCCTTCTGTCCAGTTCTTGCCATGTTTTTTTGGGAGGTTCTACCGGTATTGTTTGAAAAAGGTATAGAAGACGTGGAAGTATATTCATTTTGACTGCTTCAATTCTTTGTGCGGTACCCAAGAATGGTATCATATTCCATCTTGCTAGGTCAGATTTTATTTTTGCCATCAGTGGATCATAGTTTAGTGTTATAATGTTGTTGAGTTGTTTCGGGATATTGACCCCCAGATATTTTATAGGTTCCATCTCCCAGTTAGTTTTGAGTTTGCTTAGTAAATATTGATTTGGGTCATAGTTGAATGTTAAAACTTGAGTTTTATGCATGTTTAATTTGTACCCCGATAAATCTCCAAACTCTGAAAAAACTGAGATTAGTTCTGGAAAAGAGGTGTCCGGCTGCCCCAGGTATATTAAAATGTTATCAGCAAAGAGTGCTATTTTATGTTCCTTCTGACAAGTTTTGATTCTGTCTTATCCATTGGCTCAGAGGTTCTATGAAGATTGCAAAGAGCAGTGAAGACAAGGGGCAGCCCTGACGACATCCTCTTTCCAGTTCAAAAGATGATGATAATTTACCGTTGATCCTTATTTTAGCTGTTGGTTTTTTATATAGTGCCTGGATAGTTCTAATGAAGTTGTTATGAAAATTGAAACTGGATAAGATTCTATATAGGAAAGTCCAGTCAACCAAATCAAATGCTTTTTCAGCATCTAATCCCAATATAGCTGTATTTAAGTTATATTTTTTTATATGATGAATTATGTGTAAAGTGCATCTAATGCTGTCTTGTGTCTGTCTTTGTCTTATAAAACCTGTTTGGTCTAAATGAATTAAGTCTGTCAGTATATTTTCTAACCTTTTGGCAAGGATAATGGTAAAAAGCTTGTAGTCCTGATTTAACACACTGATTGGTCTGTAGTTGGAGCAGTCTAGTTTATCCTTTTCAGGTTTAGGTATGACTGCAATGACCCCTTCTCTCCAGGAGGTGTAAAGAACTGAGGTCCACACGAATAGTGGTTTCAACAAAGTTCTCTTTTAAAAACTAGGAGCGGGAACATTAACAGACGGCAACATCAACACATCGCCATTTTCATATCATATCACTCGGTGAAGGTCAACTCTGACCTGTGACGTCACCACAGTCTTAAAGACACAGCACACACAATTATCACATTATATGACATCTCCCCCTTTTTAGTTTTTTTTTTTTTCAGAACAAAACAATTTTTCAATTCAAACATTTTTTCATTTCCATTTCACCCTTCCCCACAGCCCATGGCTTAATCATTGAACCAAATATAACCACACTTATCACAGTGAACACGTGAATTTCTCTCTTTTCATTTTTCATTTTTTTTTTTTCTCTACAAATCTAGTCTTTGCACAGGTTTAATCATTCTACCAGACCGGGTAAACAACAGTCCTTGCTTTGGGTCTGGCGGTTTGACACTGGATTCTGGTAAAATAGTGTCAGCGGCAGCTGCAGTTTCAGGCTGCTGATCGACAATCTCTGGCTGCAGGTCATTTGGAGCTGAAGAGGGTATCTCTCTGGCTGATTCAGGATCATGTTGCAAGTGACGGCGGTTGCGTCGCAAAGTTGCTCCCTGGGGTGTTTCAATAAGAAAGGAGCGAGGTGTGCTGCTTTCTCCTGTGACAACAGCGGGTGTTTTCCAGGATTTCTGATGGTCCAGCTTTGTGAGGACTGAATCTCCTGGCTTCAACGAAGGTAGGGGTTTAGCTCCATGGCGCTGATTGAAGTAGAATGCTTGTTTCTGTTTCTCCATTGCATCCTTATTCCTGACGACTTCCAGATCAGGCCATCGGGGCTGAAGATTCACTTCGAGTGTAGGAAGAGTTGTTTTGATCTTTCGACCCATAAGTAGCTCTACAGGACTCACGCCTGTGGTGGTGCAGGGCGTTGATCGAAAGCACATGAGGGCGAGCAAAGGATCTTGCTGCTTTAAGATTCTTTTTGCTGTTTGAACTCCCCTCTCTGCATGTCCGTTTCCTTGGGGGTTGTGTGGACTTGAGGTGATGTGCAAAAAGTCAAACTCCCTTGCAAACTTTTTAAATTCTTGGCATGAGAATTGAGGCCCATTGTCAGATACAACCACATCTGGACAACCAAACCTCACAAACACTGCCTTCAGCTTTAAGATCATCTGAGAAGCAGTGGTTACTGGCAGATGAAGTATCTCGAGGAACCGAGAGAAATAGTCTGACACAACAAGGTAGGTGTGCTTGTTATGCTCACACAGGTCAACAGCAAGTCTCTTCCAGGGTCGATCAGGTAGAGGGGTTGACAAGAGAGGCTCTTTTCGCTGAGCTGGTCTCATCTCACGACACACCTGACAGGACTGGACTTTGCGTTTGATTTCAGATGAGATGCCAGGCCACCACACAGATGTGCAGGCCCGCTCTCTGCATTTTGTCAGACCTTGATGTCCATCATGTATTCGATCCAAGATGTCTGCTCTGAGCACATCCGGAATCAACATGCGGCTTCCTCTGGTGATAATTCCATCGCATTCAGACAGTTCATTTTTAATGGGAAAATAGTCTCTGATAGCTGCTGGGACATTGCCTATGTATTCTGGCCATCCTGACTTGATGTACCACAACACCAACTGTAGGTTACAGTCAGCTGCTGTAGCGGTCTTTATAGTGTCTATTTTATGTGTAGTAGCTGGCAAGTTATCAATAACTGCTGCTATGTAGCACGCTACATCAGAGTGAGTATCAGTTTCGTTTTCTACGCACTGTAGTGGACTTCTTGAGAGTGTATCAGCTACTACCAAGGTCTTTCCCGGAGCATATTCGGCTGTCGGTTTGAACCTCATAAGTCTCATAAGTAGCCTTTGGCACCGTATTGGCACATTGTCCAGGTCCTTTTTGTTCATGAGAGGCACCAAGGGTTTGTGATCTGTAACCAACTTAAAATCTTCCAGACCACAGAGGTACTTCTCGAATCTCTCGCATGCCCAGACACTCGCCAAACACTCCTTCTCTATCTGTGCATATCTAGTCTCGGCCTCTGACAGACGACGTGAGCAGTATGCCACAGGTTTCCAGTTTCCATCGTGCAGTTGCAGTAGTACTCCACCTATACCATAGCTGCTGGCATCGGCTGATACGGCAGTAGGTCGATTCACATCATAGAATTTCAGAACTGGAGAAGTAGACAGAATGTCTTTGATGCGTTGAAATGCCTCCTGCTGAGAATGGTCCCACATCCACACTGACTTGGATTTCAACAGTTCATATGGTGGCTGGCCCACTGTCGACAGATTTGGGATATATTTCCCTAGGTAGTTAAACATGCCTAGGACACGCTTGAGGTCATGCACGTTCTGTGGTGGAGGGAGCTCGCGGATTGCCTTGACTTTATCAGGGTCGGGTCTCACACCTGATTTGTCAATTTCTTGGCCCAAGAAGTGAAGCTTGTTTTGTCTAAACTTACATTTTTCTCTGTTCAGTTTAAGTCCGGCTGACTCGATCCTTTCCAGTACCTTGCTGAGACGCTGGTCGTGCTGTTCAGGAGTGTCGCCGTACACCAGTATGTCATCCATGTAGATAGCCACGCCTTTCAGGCCGTTGAGGGTTTCTGTCATTTTGCGCTGAAAAATTTCAGGAGCGCTTGTGATCCCAAATGGAAGACGTTTGAATGCATATCTCCCAAAGGGTGTGATAAAGGTTGTTAATTTACTGCTTTCTGGATGGAGAGGAATCTGCCAAAACCCGGAGGCAGCATCCAATGATGTGAATGTGGTTGCTCCACTAAGTTTTGCAGTGATTTCCTCTGCAGTAGGGAGAACATACCTCTCTCTTCGTACAGCTTCATTTAACCTCTTTAAATCGACACAGATCCGCACTTTTCCATTTTTCCTTGGGACTGGTACCATTGGCGCGCACCAATCTGTAGGATCAATCACAGTTTCAATCACATTATTATCCTCCATACGCTGCAATTCCTCTTTAACCTTCTGCAAAAGTGGCAAAGGGACACGACGGGCAGTGTGCACTGTGTATGGCTGAGCATTCTCTTTTAACAGGATTTTAACTGGTTCTGTTTTAAGTGTTCCATGCTCACCAAATGCTTTGTGTACTTCTTCAACACGCTTCACAAGCCCCATCGACATTGCTGTGTCTCTGCCCAGCAAATTGTTTGCATTATTGCCACTGATGACATACACAGGAAAAGTATATGGTTTTTCTTTGTATTCTGTGAAGGCTTGAAATTTCCCTATACAGTCCAACTGACCACCCGGGCTGCACAGTGTGACATTAGATGGCTCTAATTCCTTCTTAGGAACTAGTTCGTTAAATGTCTTTTGTCCCATAATGTTTGCATCTGCACCCGTATCAATTTTAAAATTGACTGGTGTTGTTCCAATTGTAAGCTGTATGGTCCATGGGTCATCATTTCTGTCTGTTTTTGTGACTGCGCCCAAAAAAAATGGTGTCTGGGAAACTGTCTCTTCAGTGACTTCTCTGACTGATTTACTGTGACATTTCTTTTCCCAGTGACCCACCTTTTTACACCTGTTGCATGTTGACTTCATGGCTGGGCACTTTTCAGCATCTCTGTGTTTAAATTTTCCACATCTTCCACACCATGAGTCTTTTTGCTCTCCACTTTTTCCCTTCCTTGGTTTAAATGGAGATCTTCCTCTGCCTGCTGCTTTTCCCTGGATCTCCTGCACCGTGGCGTGTGCCTCCCCCTGCTGGTGAACCTGGAGGACAACCTCCTCGTACTGGCGAACTGTTTGAATGGTTTGGGCAAGCGTTAGATCAGCCATCATCTGCAGTTTACGTGACAGCTCTTTATCAAGGATGCCCACAACAATTCGGTCACGGATATGTTCATCTCTCTTTACACCAAAGTCACAGTGTTCTGACATCTCAAAAAGGGCTCTGATAAACATTTCCACTTTCTCACCGGGCCGCTGCAGCCTCTGGTGAAAACAAGCGCGCTCATGGATCACGTTCCGTTTGGGACAGAAGTACTCGTCGTATTTTCCTAACACAACGTCAAACTTCTTTTGATCCGCTTCCTCAGTAAATGAGAATGATTTGAAGATGTTTTCAGCTTCAGGGCCCATGGGGTAAATCAGTGAACTGACCTGAATTTCGCCGTCCTCTTTATTCAGTTTTGTAGCCGTCCGGAAACGCAGAAAGCGCTCTTTCCAGCCCGCCCATTCATTTGGACGATGAAAAGGAAAACTTTCCGGGGGATTAAACTTGGCCATCTTACTGAAGCAGAGCGTCCGTCAAGCACTTCTGACACCATGTAAAGAACTGAGGTCCACACGAATAGTGGTTTCAACAAAGTTCTCTTTTAAAAACTAGGAGCGGGAACATTAACAGACGGCAACATCAACACATCGCCATTTTCATATCATATCACTCGGTGAAGGTCAACTCTGACCTGTGACGTCACCACAGTCTTAAAGACACAGCACACACAATTATCACATTATATGACAGGAGGGGGGGATTTCCCCTGTGTGGAGGACATAGTGAAATGTTTTCAGGAGGAGAGGAGATAGTTGCTGTTTAAAGGTTTTGTACCACTCTGCTGTATAGCCATCTGCTCCTGGGGATTTGTTAGCTTTAAGTTTCATAATTGCTTTTTCTAATTCTTTAGGTTGTATTTCTGACCGTAGTGTTTTATTTTGTGACTCAGTAAGTTGGGGAAGGTTTAATGTGTTTAGGAATGCTTCGGATGCGTTTTTATGTTTTTTGAGGGAGTACAAGTTCTTGTAGTAGTTCTCGAAGCTTTTAAGAATATCCTGAATTCTAAATTTTATTTCCTTTGATACTGGGTCTCTGATTTTGTAGATTGCTCTCTCCGTTTGTTGTTTCCTCAATTTATAGGCTAGTAATTTTGCCGATTTACTGCCTGTTTCATAGTATTTTTGTTTCAGAAATGTAAGTTTCTTCTGGATTTCTATTGTGTAGATCTCATTTATTTGTTTTTTAATTTCCTTAATTTTGAGCGAGTCATTAGAATGAGTATTGTCTTTGTGCTCTTTTTCTAGGTTCTTAAGTTCTGACTCTAGTGTGATTAGTTTTTCTTGTCTCAGTTTCTTTTGGAGTGCCAGTTTTGCGATAATCTTTCCCCTTATTACAGCTTTGCATGCGTCCCACAGTATTAAAGGGGATACTTCTCCATTATCATTTTTTTCCAAATATCTGAGAATATCTGATTCCAATTCATCTTTCAGTGGTCCTTTCGGCACATTTGAATTTAACCTCCAAGAAAATGTATTATTTGTGTATTTTTGGATACTTAAGTCCATATAGATCAGACTGTGGTCAGAGAGATCCATCAGTCCTATTTTACATGTTTTTACTCTTCCAATGTCTCTATTAAACATAAAAAAATAGTCAATCCTTGAGTGTGATGAATGTAGTGCTGAGTAAAATGTATAATCTTTTACACTGGGGTTGAATTCCCTCCACACGTCACAGATTCCCATTTCTTTTAGTAGCATCTGAGTTTTTCTACTTTGAGTGTTATTCTGATGTGGAGAATTACCTGATGCATCCCAGTATGGATTCAGTCTTAGATTGAAGTCTCCCCCACATATCACTAAACCTTGGGCTTTAGTTATCATTAGGTCAAATACATTTTTATAAAATTTCCAGTTAGCCCCTGGAGGTGCATATACATTCAGCAGGGTGATATCTTCTCCCTCTAGCCATCCTAGTACCATACTGAATCTCCCTTCTTTATCTTTGGTGTTCTGATTTTTTTTTCAAATATAATTTTGGTTGAGATCAATGACGCTACTCCCCTCCTCCTCCCTGACTTATATGAAGATGAAGAGATCATTTTAAACCCTTGTCTATTGAGTTTAGTGTGCTCCATGTCTGTTAGGTGGGTTTCCTGTAAAAATATTATTCCTGCTTTGTCTTTTTTCATTTTGCCTAGAACCTTGGATCTTTTAACTGGATTCAGGATCCCTTTTACATTATATGAGATTATTCTGGTTACCCCCTGTTTCTCCATTGTGTTGTCTTATATAGTATAACAGTGTGGTGGCCCTCTTTTATGCTACTCAGAAACTGAAAGAACATTAAGAACATAAAAAACATTAAGAACATAGTATATAAAACTTTAAAACAAAAAACTGACAAAAGATCTTCCTGAGCTGAGGTCTTTTTAGTGACCTTAGAAGAGCCTTGATGGTGTGTTGGCTCTGAGGAAAATTCCTCAGATTCCGTTACGTGCTGAGGGCCCTCTCTTACTCCTGTAAGTTGTCCCATATTTTTAACGTGAATTTCAGATCCCAATCCGAACTTGTACCACTTGCTGAATCTGCATCTCCTTTAATGTTTGTTACCTTGTAGGAGGAGGGTTGGATGCGCAGATTGATTAAAAATATAGTTATTCCCTCCTGTAAACGCTCAGTTTTTCCTTATAGCTCTGGCGCTGGATTTCCCGCTGCTGGCCCGTGGATTTTGAGGGTCTCTGTGTGGACCACGTTTGAGCCTTGATTCTTTCGATCGGGTCTGCTGCGGGTTTATACACCGTTACTGGGAGTCCTCTTCTCGCCATATCCATGGTTGCTTCTTCCGCCGAGTTGTAGAGACACGTCTCATCCCCGTAAAACACCCTCAGCTTCGCCGGAAATGGAGTCTGAAAGCGTAGTTTCTTCTCTCGTAGTATCTTTTTAGCGTCGTTGTATTCCCAACGCTTTTTAAGGACCTCCGGAGCGTAGTCGTGCTCCACGAAAACTTTTCTCTCTTGGTGCATAAATCCTTTTTTCTGCCAAGCCAGTCTTACAACCTCTTCTTTTATTCTGGAGTTGGAGAACTTCACCACCACCGATCTTGGTGGCGCTTCCGCCGCCAGCCTAGGGGCTAATGTACGGTGCGCCCTTTCTATCCTCAAGTCGGTGGTTTGGGGAATTTCGAACTTTTCTCTCAGTAAGGATTCCACGCATGCAGCCATTGTGGTGAAACCGTCCTCGACTCCTTCTTTCAGACCATGAATTCTTATGTTGTCTCTTCTTAGTCTTCCTTCTTGGTCAGTTAGCTTAGCCTCCAATCTTGACTGTCGTTTGTGTAGTTCCAGCACGGTATCTTCCAGCCCTTTTATTCTTTCCTCTGCTTCCATGATTTGGTCCTCGGCCTGGTCCACTCTGCTGTTTGTCCTTTTTATTACCTCCGCCAGGCCGAAAAGGCCAGGAGGAGGTTATGTTTTTGCCGGGGTTTGTCTGTGTGTTTGTCTGTTTGTCTGTCTGTCTGTCTGTCTGTCTGTTTGTCTGTTGGTTAGCAAGATAACTCAAAAAGTCTTGGACGGATTTCCATGAAACTTTCAGGCGTTGTTGGAAATGGTACAAGGAAGAACTGATTAAATTTTGGGGGTGATCCGGTTCACCGTCCTGATACAGCAATTTTTTAAAGCATTTTTCAACACTGTGACATAGGGCCATTTTCAACATGTGCGCAGGCGCCATGGAGGGCGCTGGTCGTCGTGTCTGCAACACAAACTCTGCGTTCTTCAACGTTTTAGGCACAAAAGCACGCGGAAAACACTGCTGGCCTGGGCCCGCCAGCGTGCCTGTGTTTGCGCGCAACTGCAAAACCTCACACGGGCAGCTGTCCGCCGACGGATTCTTTGCCAGAAATTCCCCGGCCAGCCATAGGAGCTGCGCATTTGGCAGAAATTCACCGGCCAGCCATAGGCGCTGCGCAAAAACGAGCTCTCTGCCGGCGAAGCTTCTAAATTCTCGTTTGCCACGGAGCGCAACCCCAAAATAATATAATATAAAACCCACGGCAACCTGTCTACCCAATTTGCATCCGTCAGTGGAGGAGATGGACACAACAGCAACACTTCAGTTTATTACCTCCGCCAAGGAGGCAATGCTTTTACTACTGAACCACTAATCCTAGCACTATCAGATTGATTGTCATTGATTAATTGTGTTTTTATTGCACTGTCCCTGTCAAATAAACAAATAATCATTGTGAATCCAATTGCTAGTCATATGTTTACATGCTCAAGGAATCTGAAAACGTACACACAAACACTGTATGGGGGGAATTGTGGCCCTTGGCGGAGGTCTGCGCTCTCCGAGTGCTTTTCTAGTTTCGTCTTTGATTTCACGAAATTTGGCCCAACACTCTCTGCGAAATCGTCTTAATTCCTTAAGTACCATTTTTAAGCTAACCTTGTTGCTAGCTTCATTCAGCTCCTCGTCTTCTGAATGGAAATCCTCCGGATCAGATTATCCGGCCGATGCGTGTGCTGGCCTGGTAAATGTTGATTTCTTCTGTTTTCCTTTAGGCATAATGACTGTCTTTTGATTTTCACTCTTCCAAAAATCCGTTAAATCTGATTTTCAAGGTATTTTCCTGGATCGGGTCTGGGAGCTTCAGCGTTAAGCTGCTATCACCATGGTGTCCAGACTGGAAGTCTATTAAGGTATTCTTATGGTAAAGTGTTACCAATAACGGAAATTAATACTCTTGCCCAATACAGTTTAATATAATTTACAACTAGAAAAGCACTCATAGAGCGCATACCTCCGCCAAGGCTCCTTCCGTTTCTCATGGATCACCTCCAAAATGTAATGGGCTTGTGTGTAGGCCTATCGCCACTTGTGGTGAAAATTACATCGAAGTCTGTCCATTAGTTTTGGAGTTTTGTGGCTGACAGACTGTGAGAAGAGCCTTGGCTGAGGTATGCATTCCCAGATCATCCCCAAAATGTAATGGGTTCCTCTCTAGGCCAAGAACCACCTCTGGTGAAAATTTCATCCAAATCCATCCAGTAGTTTTTGTGTAATCCTGCTGCACAAATACAAACAAAGCCCTTGGTGGAGGTATGCACTCTCAGATCATCACCAAAATCTAATCATCTGTTCCCTGTGCCATTACACACCTTTCCTGAAAATTTTGTCAAAATCCGTTCATAACTTTTTGAGTTATGTTGGTAACAGACAGACAGACAAACAGACAAATGGCAGTAAAAGCATTACCTCCTTGGTGGAGGTAATAAACTCGAGTGTTGCTGTTGTGTCCATCTCCTCCATCTCCAAACTCCCAGGCTGCAGGCGTTGCAATTCATCGCACAACCGCGTACAACCCACAGGCCAATGGGTTATGCAAGCGTTTTCATAGATCACTGAAAGCAGCACTCAGGGGTTCACTGACGGATGCAAATTGGGTAGACAAGTTGCCGTGGGTTTTATTGGGGTTGCGCTCTGCGGCAAAAGAGGATTTGGAAGCTTCCCTGGCAGAGAGCTTGTTTTTGCGCAGCCACTATGGCTGCCCGGGGAATTTCTGCCAAATAATCCCGCACGGGTCAGCTGCTCGTCTCAGCTTTTGCAGCGTAGCGCAAACACAGGCACGCTGCCGGGCTCGGCTCACCACTGTTTTCTGCGTGCTTTTGTGCCTAAAACTTTGGAGAACGCGGAGTTCGTGTTCGTCAGACACGACGACCAGCGCCCTCCATTGCGCCTGCACACATGTTGAAAATGGTCCTATGTCACAATGTTAAAGAATCCTTTAAAAAATTCCTGGATCCAGACGGTGATCCGGATCATCCCCAAAATTTAATCAGTTCTTCCTTGTACCATTTCCAACAACGCCTGAAAGTTTCATGAAAATCCGTCCAAAACTTTTTGAGTTATCTTGCTAACCAACAGACAGACAGACAAACAGACAAACAGACAGACAAACGCTGGCAAAAACATTACCTCCTGCGGCCTGTGGCCTGGCGGAGGAAACAATGAGCCCAGTTACATGGACAATAAATTATGTGTGTCAATGCAATTTCTCATAACCCTGTTACAGCCCTACTAGGACAAGGCTAGAATCACCTATTTACCGGGAAACATTGTTGTCTGTTTTGACCCTTTAACATCAAGGTGGATGAACCTATCATCTTTTTCCTCACGTAGCCAAGGTAGACTCACACCGACATCCCATGCCAAGACTTGAACCCCTGACCCTGTGATTGAATCCTCTCACTCTAACCACTGAGCAAAAGAGAATTCCTCCACTAGCCATGAGCTAGTAATGGAGGTGAATCTTAGGGTGTCAGAAAACTGCACCACTGATTGATGTCATATTGTAGGAAGGATTCACAACAAACCCTTTTTATCTGATTATTATGTTTACATGATGACTTTAATAATCAGATACTGTAACTCCAGAAATTATATTACAAAGGGTTTATTAGTGTACATGTAAACATAGCTGATGCATCGCCCCATTTCAACACAGAAAGACAAGTAATTTGTAAAAAACAAAAATATTTGTAGCTACTGGCAGCAAATCTTTAAGTAATGTACAAATTTCCTAAAAATTATTCTCATGACAAATGCTTTCTTCATGTTGTTAACCCCTTAATGCCTGAATTTATTTCCAATTATGAAAAAAAAAAATTTCACTTGTGTTTTTGCTTTCAAGTAGATGCTAAATTAAGTTGAGAAAGTTAATTTGACTATAGCACATAAAATAGATATAATTTTAGGTATGATGCAAATTAGCGAAAACAGGCATCTATGGTAAAAAAAAAAAATGGTAAAAAAAGCACCTGTTCCCATCTCAAGTATGAAGAGTCTTTTATTTATGCAACAAAGTTATTTTCAGTATTTTCAACTCTCATGACTGCCAAACTATAACCCTAACCCTAACCCTAACCCTAACCCTAACCCTAGCAATCAGGAAATGGATGGTGCTCCGTCTCTGACCGTTCCTATGAGAAACTAATGCTTGCAAAAGGTTCCTAGGTATGTATTGGAAGTGCTCCAACCGGAAGTGGAGGAATACAGATGGTATTTTGGTTGCATTTGGAGCGGAAGCGGTTTGATGCGAATTCACAACAACAGGCATCAAGGGGTTAATCATTCCAGTGCCTTGATGTGTACACACATTTCTACTGGTTGATCTGACTGATTTGGAGCTTTTTTTTTTAATCATTTACATAATTTTGAATTAGGACTGTCAAAATAGCAGCTATTCAATACTCAATTATCTTGGCTTTTGAATGCTGTGGTAATGGTATTGCTATGATAACTGTAGAAAAAACATGTATGTTAAAACAAAAAAAAATCCTGTTAGCCAAACTTATCTTTACTTTGTTTGTTGCTTTTTATACTGTATGCATAACTGTACAAAAGTGTACAAAAAGAAGATATTACTCTTCGTATAAGTGAAAAAGCAGCCAGATAACTTGTGCGCAATATATTTTATATGAATCATTAACATGATATCAGTTATTGCAATTATGAATATTGTGGTTTTTGTCAATATTGTGATATTTCATTTGTTTTTATTTGTCGCCACTTGCACTACGGGTAGCATTACCCTCCGTACAGAGGGAGCTGAGGAGAAAGATCAGAGAAGGCAAGGACAGCTTCAGGAAGAAGATGGAGGACAAGCTGCAACAGAGCGACATCAGCGGGGTCTGGAGAAACCTCAAAACCATCTCGGGGCTCCAGAATACCTCCCCCCAGGCCACGGGGGGCAGGGAGTGGGCGAACAACCTGAATCTGTTTTTCAATAGATTTGACCAACCGCCCTCCCCCCTGTCTGCACAACAACCACTGCTGCCTCTAAGAAATCAAGTCCTGCTACCCACTCCCCACTCCACCGACACCCCCCCCCCCCACTCCCAACACACAGCCCCCCATCCTGACCCTGACCAAGACCCAGGTGAGGACGGAGCTGAGGAAGATCAAGGCGAGGAAGGCGTCGGGACCGGACGGCATCAGCGCAAAGCTCCTCAAGTCCTGTGCAGACCAGCTGTGTGGGATTGTGACGTATATCTTCAACATGAGCCTGAAACTGGGGAGGGTACCACAGCTGTGGAAAACATCTTGTGTGGTACCTGTACCAAAAACTTCCCACCCCAAAGACCTGAACAGCTTCAGACCGGTGGCCTTGACGTCCCACTTGATGAAGACCCTGGAGAGACTGCTCCTTGCTCATCTCCGCCCCCTGGTGGAACCAGCGATGGATCCACTCCAGTTCGCCTACCAGCATGGCATTGGGGTGGAGGATGCGGTGATCTTCCTCCTTCACCGTTCTCTGTCCCACCTGGAGAAGCCCGGGAATATGGTGAGGATCATGTTCTTTGACTTCTCCAGTGCTTTCAACACCATCCAACCGATGATCCTGAAGGACAAGCTGCTGCGCGCAGGGGTGGACCAGCACCTGTCATCATGGATCCTGGACTACCTCACGAACCGGCCTCAGTTTGTGAGAACCCGGGACTGTGTTTCCGACACGATCATCAGTAGCACGGGGGCCCCCCAGGGAACGGTGCTGGCTCCCTTCTTGTTCACTCTTTATACTGCGGACTTCTCACACAACACAACACATTGCCATCTACAGAAGTTCTCTGATGACTCTGCGATCGTTGGTCTCATCTCCAGCGGAGATGAAGCTGAGTACAGAGGGCTTATCCAGGACTTTGTGGACTGGTGCCATCGGAACTGCCTCCAGATCAACGCGAGGAAAACTAAGGGGCTGGTGGTGGACTGCCGCAGGCATGGGCAGCCCCTCACAGCACCAGTAAATATACAGGGAACAGACATCGAGATGGTGACATCCTACAAGTACCTGGGTATTCATCTGAACAATAAACTAGACTGGTCACACAATACTGACGCACTCTACAAGAAGGGACAGCGCAGGCTGTTCCTGCTGAGGAGACTCAGGTCTTTTGGTGTACAAGGGGCGCTGCTGAAGTCATTCTATGACACGGTGGTGGCATCAGCCATCACTTTTGGAGTGGTCTGCTGGGGCAGTGGCATTACTGCAGCCGATAGGAAGAGACTGAACAAACTGATTAAGAAAGCTAGCTCTGTCCTGGGGCAACGCCTTGATCCGATGGAGGAGATAGGAGAGAGAAGGACGGTGGCTAAACTGTCATCTCTGCTGGAGTCCGAGTTCCACCCTATGCAGGACATACTGGATGCACTGAGGAGCTCATTTAGCAGCAGACTACATCATCCCAGGTGCACAACCGAGAGGTTTCGTAGGTCCTTCCTACCAACGGCTGTCAGACTGTACAACCTAAGCAGGGCTGCTCGCAGAGATGGCAAAAAGACGTAACAAACTAATAGTTTTTTTTTTTTTTTTTTTTTTTTTTTTTGAATGCAAAAGATGCAATAGACTTACACAATGGTCCTCTCCGGCATACAACTAGGAACATACCGGTCGCTATGGAGGGTGAGAATATGTATGGGCACATAATCATACCATGTAGGATAACTAAATTGACGGTTATGCTGTTTCATCCCACCTAGCAACAATGCTCTGCACTGTGTGTGTTTATATATCTATATATTTATTCCATCTAGCTACAATGCTCCGCACTGTGTTTTTATATATCTACATATTATTCCATCTAGCTACATTGCTCCGCACTGTGTGTGTTTATATACTTGCATATTTATTCCACCTAGCTGCAATGCTCCATACTGTGGGTGTTTATATATTTACATATTTATTCCATCTAGCTACAATGCTCTGCACTGTGTGTTCATATATTCATATATTTATTCCATCCAGCTACAATGCTCTGCACTGTGTGTCTGTGTGTGTGTGTGTGTGTGTATATATATATTTTATAGTAATATGTACATATGTATATTAGCTGCTCTTGCTTGCTTGTTTTTTCTTGCCTTCTGACTGTTGCTCTGAGTGTTGCTATCCCTGTGCTGTCGCAATCCTGGAATTTCCCCGTTGTGGGACTAATAAAGGCTTATCTTATCTTATCTTATCTTATTACTGTACATAGACTGCTGTTGCTGTTTATCCAGCCTTATTCCTTTTTCTTTTTTTATATTGCACACACCACGAAGCGAGAGAGAAATACCATTTCAATTCTTCTGTATGTCTTGTACGTATAGTAGTACTGGCAAATAAAATCTTTGAATCTTTGAATTTCAACACCTCTGTTCTGAATATAGCGATGATTTCCAACCTTGGTTTAGTAGAACTGAGCAAAAAAAGTCATGTGTCCTTGAGATGCTTTAAGATTTAAAAGTGTTGAAAAGAAAAAAAAAGGTTTGCTACACAAATTCCTTTTTGAAATTTTCTCTCCAGTCTTTATATATCGTAAAATGTGAAATCTCCTCAGTCTAACGGGAACACTAAAAGGAAGCCACAACCAACCTATATACAGTGGTGTGAAAAAGTGTTTGCCCCTTCCTGATTTCTCATTTTTTTGTATGTTTGTCACACTTAAATGTTTCAGATCATCAAACAAATTTAAATATTAGACAAAGATAACACAAGTAAACACAAAATGCAGTTTTTAAATGAAGGTCTTTATTATTAAGGGTAAAAAAAAATCCAAACCTACATGGCCCTGTGTGAAAAAGTGATTGCCCCCCACCCCTTTTCAAAACATACATTAACTGTGGTTTATCACATCTTTGGAAAGCTGAATTTATGTTCTCTAGCCACACCCAGGCCTGATTACTGCCACACCTGTTCTCAATCAAGAAGTCACTTCAATAGGACCTGCTTGACAAAGTGAAGTAGACCAAAAGATTCTCAAAAGCTAGACATCATGCTGCGATCCAAAGAAATTCAGGAACAAATGAGAAACAAAGTAATTGAGATCTTGTCATGGCGGCCTCTGGGCCGTCATTAGTGTCATTAGCCCCAGCTGCGCACAGACCAACAGGTGTGAATCAACGGCTGTTAAAAGCCAGTGTCGCTGACAGCCCGGCACGGAGTTGTCTGTCTTCCTCAACGGAGAATGAACCTGCACTCCGCTCTCTGGTCTCGTCAAGAACATCTCTTGTCTCGTCTGGAACTTTGTCTGTCTCATCAAGAACTTTGTCTGTCTCGTCAGGAACTTTGTCTGTCTCGTCTGGAACCTCATTTGTCTCGTCTGGAACCTCGTTTGTCTCGTCAAGAGCTTCACTTGCTGCATCCAGGAACTCTTCCCAGCGTCAAGCAAGTAAGCGCACCATTTGCTACTCAACGCCAAACCTTTACCCCTGTGCACAGGTGGACCACCTTGGCGGCGGACCTGCGTCCCCAGCTGACGGGGTAACGCCATCATGTCTTCGTAGCGGCTCGCTACCACCACGCCTACCGGTACGTCTTGCTCCTCAATTGCAGGAACTATTATTGTATCAATTACAGGAGTATTGGCCAACGTTATCGGTGGAATCACTGTCATCAGCATCTGCTGTGTCGTCATTGCCACTGTGTGTGGAGTCACTAACCTCGTCTTTGTCTGCATCATCATCTGTGTCATCGTCATCCCGGTCTGTGGAGTCACAGCCGGCGTCATCGTCAGGATCATCGTCATCCCGGTCTGTGGAGTCACAGCCGGTGTCATCGTCAGGGCTGTCATTGTCACAGCCGGTGTCATCGTCAGGACTGTCATTGTCACAGCCACGGGTAGTAACCCCAGCACGGTCACGGACGCCTTCACCTCCACGTTGCCCGGCCGCTGGAACTCAGCAGAGCGAAGCCAGTGCTGCTCTCAAGTAAGCCTTGTTATCTGCAGCTTTTTGCCAGTGTGGAGCATTAGTAATTTGTCTCTGCTTGTCTGTTCCAGGGTTGCCGGGTCTCCGTCCAGGTCGCTCAGCTCCAGTGACCAGAACGATATCATCGCACTCACACTCGCATTACACTCACTCACTATTAAATAAAGATTATTGTCACTACCTGCTCGTGTCAGTGTCTGTCTCCTGGGTCCCGAAACATGTCAGTACGACTCTGTCACGAAGACCCAGCGGACAGTTCACTGTCGCGCCAAATCAACACTCTTAGCGCCCGGGTAGATTTATTTGCACACCAACAGACAGTAGTCTTAAATCAGTTAACTGCAATAAATGGTCGGCTGGATCGTCTGGAGGGACACCAGACGTTTCCCCCCACCGTAGACAGTTCTGCCTCTGTGGGCTTAGCATCTGGTCAAGTTAACATCTCCTCGTCTTCTCGCCTCACCCCTATTCCCACCCCTGCCCGGTTCAGCGGAAAACTCGGGGAAGCTCGTGGATTCATATTACAGTGTGAGTCAGTTTTTCTTCGTGTTCCGGGGGACTTTACTCTTGATTCTAGCCGGATTGGCTACATTATAAATTTGTTAGCAGGAAGAGCTTTGGACTGGGCGTATTCCATTATGGCGAAACCAAGCTATTCCCTGCTCACTTACCAGGAATTTGTGAATGAATTTTTGTCTGTATTTTTGTCTTATCATACGGATAGAGGTGAGGTGTTGACAGAACGATTGCTGAGCTTACAACAGGGAAAGAGATCAGCTGCTGATTACGCCATTGACTTCCGGGTCCTGGCTGCAGAGATTGGGTGGGGGGAGCCATCATTATGTGGTATCTTTCTACGTAGTCTTAATGATGAGTTGAAGGATGAGTTAGCGACACGGGACAAACCAGATAATTTACGGGATTTGATTGCCCTAGCGGTTAGTCTTGATAGCAGATTAAGGGAGCGGGCGGCTAAACGGCGTTCTACTTCCCGTTCGGTTAAACCCTACCCTCGCCTCCCCAACTCTCCTCCTCTCGCTCTATCTGCGTCAGAGGAACTTCCGGTTCAGCAAGCTATAATCAGTGGTCGGTCTAAAGTGCCAGCAGCAGAGAAACAACGCCGCAGGGATCAGGGCCTTTGTTTCTACTGTGGGAAAGAGTCACATAGGGTTTTTGAATGTCCCAATAAGTTAAAGAGGGAGGGCCCGTGGATCAGAGTAGGGGGATTCATGGGCAATAACTCTAAAGAGCCCCTTACTTGTTGTCGATTACCTCTTAGGCTCATCCATTTACATACAGAACACTCCACATTGGCGTTAGTAGATTCTGGAGCTGAGCAAAATTTTATTTCTAGAGACCTGGCAACCCGGATGGGTCTTAGCTGTCAGACTCTAGATCCCCCTGTCAAACTGATCACCTTGTCTAAAGCGTCGTTGACTACTATTGCTCATCAGACGGTTCCTGTGTCAGTTATTGTATCAGGAAATCACAGGGAGGAAATTCAGTTTTTTGTTCTGCCTGTTTCTTCTTCGCCCGTTATTCTGGGGTACCCCTGGCTGCGCCTACATAACCCCACTATTGATTGGCAAGCTGGGAGAATAACGGCATGGAGTACGTTCTGCCTCCGTGCCTGCCTTCAATCGGCGGCATGCGCCCCATCTGTCAAGGTGCCTCTGCCTGATTCATCGCCACCGGACTTGTCCAAGGTGCCAGAGGTCTATCACGATTTGGGGCTAGTATTTTGCAAGTCTCGGGCATTGTCCTTACCCCCTCATCGCCCTTATGACTGCGCGATCAACCTTAAGGCTGGGGCCCCTCTACCTGCTAGCCGCCTGTACAGCCTGTCAGCCCCGGAGCGCGAGGCTATGGACACATATATTAAGGAGTCCTTGGCTTCTGGTATCATCCGCCCGTCGTCTTCGGCAGTAGGTGCTGGATTTTTTTTTGTTGAAAAGAAAGACGGTTCTCTACGCCCCTGCATCGATTTCCGGAGATTGAATGAAATAACTGTGAAAGACAATTATACCCTGCCTTTGATGAACACTGCTTTTGACTCCCTCCAGGGGGCGTCCTGGTTTACTAAATTGGACCTTAGGAATGCCTACCATCTAGTGCGCATAAGGGAAGGAGATGAGTGGAAGACGGCTTTTCGGACCAATGCCGTTTGGGGTAACTAATGCTCCAGCCGTGTTCCAACGTCTGATAAATGATGTACTACGGGATTTCCTGAACTCGTTTGTTGTTGTTTTTCTCGACGATATTCTCATTTTCTCCCACACACTAGAGGAGCATCGAGTGCATGTGCGCAGGGTACTGCAGCGCCTCCTGGAGAATCAACTGTTCGTGAAGGCTGAAAGATGTGAGTTCCACACTGACCAAACCTCCTTCCTTGGGTTTGTTATAGCTCGGAACCAGGTGATCCCTGACCCGGCCAAGGTCAAGGCAGTTGTGGATTGGCCTGCACCGACCTCCAGAAAGCAGCTTCAGGGGTTCTTGGGGTTTGCTAATTTTTATAGGAGGTTCGTGCCTAATTTTGGCAATATTGCCCGTCCCCTGTCTGCTCTTACTTCCCCTAAGATCCCGTTTTGTTGGAGTAAGGAGGCAGCTGAAGCATTCGAAAGACTTAAGAGGGAGTTCGCCTCGGCCCGAGTTCTTACTCAGGTGGATCCGAAGCTGCAGTGCTTGGTGGAGGTGGACGCTTCTGATTCAGGAGTTGGAGCGGTACTCTCCCAACGGTCTCCCGAGGACGGTAAGATTCGCCCTTGTGCTTATTTCTCTCACTGTTTCACTTCTGCAGAGAGGAATTACTGCATCGGAGACAGGGAGTTACTGGCAGTAAAACTCGCCTTGGAGGAATGGAGACATTGGCTGGAGGGGGCTGCTCAGCCGTTCGTGGTTTGGACGGATCATCGCAACCTGGAGTACCTCAGGACGGCGAAGCGCCTGAATGCACGCCAGGCTCGCTGGTCCCTCTTCTTCGGCCGTTTTAACTTCTCCATCATGTATCGGCCGGGAAGTAAGAACGGTAAGCCGGATGCTCTCTCTCGGCAGTTTGACACTCCATCCTCTGAGGACCAGGAGACCCCTATCCTGCCACCTTCCTGTGTCATGGGCGCCCTGTCCTGGGGAATCTGCAAGACGGTTCGCCAGGCTCAGAAGACAGAGCCGGACCCCGGGGGAGGGGGGGGGCCAGGCCGCTTGTTTGTTCCACGCGCTACCCGGGGCAAGGTGATTGAGTGGGGTCACGCTTCCAAGTGGGCCTGTCATCCTGGAGTGGGTCGGACCGTGGATCTCCTTCAAAGGACCTTCTGGTGACCAGGGTTACGGAAGGACGTTGTTAATCACATCCGGGCCTGCGCTCAGTGCGCCACCAGGAGGACTACCCAATGTAATATCCAGGTGGCCAACCGGCATAGGAGACCCGCCCCGGACTTTAAGGTGGGTCAGAAGGTCTGGTTGTCAACCCGGAATATTTGTGTACCGGCCGAGGAACGGAAGCTCACGAACCGCTTCATTGGCCCTTACACTATTAATCGTATTATTAACCCTGTGTCTGTGTGCTTGTCTCTCCCCTCTTCGATGCGTATCTGCCCTGTTTTTCATGTCTCCCAGGTCAAACCATATGTCTTGGACCCCCTGTGTCCTGTTCCAGCGGTTCCCGCGCCCCCGAGGATGATCGATGGCCATCCGGCCTGGGGGGTGACTGCTGTCCTTGATGTCCGCAGGCGGGGTCATGGTCTTCAGTATTTGGTGGACTGGGAGGGCTTTGGACCGGAGGATCGCTCTTGGATTCGCCCAGCGTTGATCTTGGATAAACAGCTGATTCGCGATTTTCATCGGGCGAATCCAGGTAGGATTGGGCAGATGCCTGGAGGCACTGCTAGAGGGGGGAGTACTGTCATGGCGGCCTCTGGGCCGTCATTAGTGTCATTAGCCCCAGCTGCGCACAGACCAACAGGTGTGAATCAACGGCTGTTAAAAGCCAGTGTCGCTGACAGCCCGGCCGCTGGAACTCAGCAGAGCGAAGCCAGTGCTGCTCTCAAGTAAGCCTTGTTATGTGCAGCTTTTTGCTAGTGTGGAGCATTAGTAATTTGTCTCTGCTTGTCTGTTCCAGGGTTGCCGGGTCTCCGTCCAGGTCGCTCAGCTCCAGTGACCAGAACGATATCATCGCACTCACACTCGCATTACACTCACTCACTATTAAATAAAGATTATTGTCACTATCTGCTCGTGTCAGTGTCTGTCTCCTGGGTCCCGAAACATGTCAGATCTATCAGTCTGGAAAAGGTTATAAAGCCATTTCTAAAGCTTTGGGACTACAGCAAACCACAGTGAGAGCCATTATCCACAAACGGCGAAAACATGGAGCAATGGTGAACCTTCTCAGGAGTTGTCGGCCGACCAAAATTACCCAAAGAGCGCAGCGACGACTCATCCAAGAGGTCACAAAAGACCCCACAACAACATTCAAAGAACTGCAGGCCTCAGTTAAGGTCAGTGTTCATAACTCCACCATAAGAAAGAGACTGGACAAAAAAATGGCTTGCACGGCAGAGTTCCAAGACAAAAACTACTGCTGAGCAAAACGAACATAAAGGCTCGTCTCAGTTTTGCCAGGAAACAGCTTGATGATCCCCAAGACCTTTGGGAAAATACTCTGTGGACTGACAAAAATTGAACTTTTTAGAAGGTGTGTGTCCCATTACAGCTGGCGTACAAGTAACACAGCATTTCAGAAAAGGAACATCATACCAACAGTAAAATATGGTGGTGGTAGTGTGATGGTCTGGGGCTGTTTTGCTGCTTCAGGACCTGGAAGATTTGCTGTGGTAAATGGAACCATGAATTCTGCTGTCTACCAAAAATTCCTGAAGGAGAATGTCCGGCCATCTGTTTGTGACCTCAAGCTGAAGGGCACTTGGGTTCTGCAGCAGGACAGTGATTCAAAACACACCAACAAGTCCACCTCTGAATGGCTTAAGAAAAACAAAATGAAGATTTTAGGGTAGCCTAGTTAAAGTCCTGACCTGAATCCGATTGAGATGCTGTGGCATGACCTTAAAAAAGTGGTTCATGCTCAAAAACCCTCCAGTGTGGCTGAATTACAACAATTCTGCAAAGATGAGTGGGCCAAAATTCCTCCACAGTGCTGTACAAGACTCACTGCCAGTTATCACAAATGCTTGATTGCAGTTGTTGTTGCTAAGGGTGGCCCAACCAGTTATTAGGTGTAGGGGGCAATCACTTTTTCACACAAGGCATGCAGGTTTGGATTTTTTTTCCCCTTAATAATAAGCACCTTCATTTAAAAACTGCATTTTGTGTTTACTTGAGTTATTTTTGTCTAATATTTACATTTGTTTGATGATCTGAAACATTTAAGTGTGACAAACATACAAAAAAATGAGAAATCAGGAAGGGGGCAAACACTTTTTCACACCACTGTACACTGAATGTAAATTAGCTTCTGCTAACTTTGACACATTTATGTCTGTTTTGTAAGTGATGTTCATTAATGTGCATTGTCCCTTTTAAATCAATCAATCAATAAGAAAAGTAAACACAAGAAGTTGTTTTCCTTACCAGAGTTGCACATAAATCTGTGACCCATCAGAATGTGTGACTGCATATGGTGACACTGTACACTGTTTGCCTTGTGTGGCTGAAAAATTAAAGTGGGCAGTGGTGGGCAGTGGTGGCCTAATGGTTACGGATGTGGCTTGGTGAGCAGAGGGTCGCGGGTTCGATCCCTGGACCGACAGAATTAGATTTGGGTGGGACAGATAACATAACAGTGTTTTCCCCACCCTCCTTAACCTCACTGTGGTGCCCTTGAGCAAGGTCATTAACCTCAACTGCTCCAGTGGAGCTGCTCAGTGGCCACAGGTCAGTCTGTGGTTGTACTGTGCAGCTTCCTGGTGTGAGTGTGAACAGGGTGTCCTTGAAAAAGAGAGGTTTCCTCTCAATGGAACTACCCTGTATAAATAAAGGTTAAATAAAAAATAAAATGTCTATATTAATTTGAGAGGCAGACAGAGCTACCAAAAATTATTTTAACGTTTGCATTATTTATTAAGCATACGAAGTAACAAAGTGGTAGATTGTGAGGGGGGGTCACTGATTTCTGTGCAACACTAAAGTTTCCTGTTTTATCCGATGCATTTTGCACTTTATTGTACTCCTCACAGAGCTTTTTAGAGTTGTTGTGGCATTGAGCAATTGATTTCAGAATCCCGCTGTTCCTGGATCATTTGCTAACAAGTGCTTGATGCACTCTGCACTCTGTGTCCATCTAACATCTAGCTCCTCCACAGACTCTTCTAATCCCCTTTTAATGATCATTTGTTTCCTTTCTTCTCATTTACATTCATTATTAAAGCTGAAAACTAACGCACCTTAATAATGTGCAGTTTGGGCAGCAGGTTGCAGTCCGCTAAGGTGAGGCGGTCTCCGTCCAGAAACTTTCTCTTGGAAACTGTGATGGTTTCTGTTGAGTTGTGGTCGATCTCCTCGGGAAGGGGGGAGTTCAGGTAGTTGTCAAGACGCTGAAACTCCCGCAGAAGATTTTTCTCCTGCACTGGATGGTCAGAAACACAGTGACACTTAAAGGTATGGGATGGAACCACTGGAAACTCTGGTTTTAGTATTTATTAATTCAGCACTGATTCAGAACAGTCATCTCATATAATTTTACATTTAGGCACAGTAAATACGCTGTAATATTAGAAACAGAACAACAACCAAAGATGATCCCCTGTTAGCAAACACATGGTGACAGCAGGGAGGAAATAAGTCACTTTTAACAGGAAGAAATCAGGCAGTCTGGTTTGGGAAGAAGGGAAAATAAATTAGAGAAAAATATCCTCCTCTCAGACATTTAATACTTTTGTCTACAATTGATGGGGGTGGGGGTGGGTTACCTACATGCACTAATATAAATACACAACACAAAATGTTAATCTTATCTTTTCTTAAAAGTCAGCTTTCAAAAACAAGAAATGTTTTTAAAGATTGGATAAGTTTTACTTGAAATAAGAAAAAAATCTTGCTTATTTGTTTTCTGCCAATAGAATAGGAAAAATTGACTTTAAGCTCAGGACCAAAGCAACTGAAATGAGTGAAATACTTGCACATAAAAACTGAATGGAAAGACCAAATTTCTCTTCAGGCAACAAACACAAATATGTAGCCTTGATGAGATATTTGATCTAGTCATGCATTTTCTATTTTTTTTTTTTTTTTTTTTTTTTTTTGTTACTTATTTGTACCCGTAGGTAGATTTGGTTTGCAGTCTGGTGACAAGCCACCGGCTGCTGGTCGCTGCGTGCGCGAGCGCCCTAAACCTACATGTTTTTTGGTGTGCGGGAGGAAACCGGAGAAATCCCGGAGTAAACCCGCGCAACACGGGGAGAACATGCAAACTCCACACAGCTCACTGTTGGTCGGGGGCTGGGATCGAACCCACGATCTCATGATCCCCGCGGTCCCCCGGCCGAGGGTAAAACTGTGCTGCCACAGTGCTAAACCACTGCGCCACCGTGCAGCCCACCGTGCAGCTCTATGTCAGAGAATTTGACTTGTTTAAAGTACTTTAGTCCTCAATTTAAAGTATTTTTTTCTTGTGCTCCTTGCAGATACTTTTGCTTATTTTAAGTATTATACCGTATATCCATATGTTTCCTAAAGGACAGTTTTGAGGTGAGCACATTTAAAATAGAATATTACTCAGCAGCAAAATCTTACAGTAAAAATTATTCTTAATTAGTAGAATGGTGGAAAAGACTGTGGTTTGTTGGTTGTTTCCACATGAACCATCACTGCTGAAATCTATGATTTGCTCTCAACTGCCATGTGTCAGGGCAAAATACTGAAGTGAAGAATTTTCCCCTTTTTGTCATTCGTCCCTTACATTGTAGGGACTTTTTTACAATCTTGTTTCTATTTGACTACTAAATAAAGCAGTAATGCATTTAATAAAATCACAGCAAACCACACTTACCTGCGTTATTTGGGCTGTTTTTGATGAAAGCAGAGAACTTTGCAAAAATGTCAGCACCCACATCAAAGGACTCTTTGTTTTGCGGGCTGAGGTGAGGATACCTGCCGGGGGAAGGGGTGGAGGTGGTGGTGGGGGGCCTGTGAGTTCAGAGCAAAGTCACTATCAGATGTAGTGGTGTTTGTGTAATAGTACCTGGGAGGGGCCAGTGTTTGCTCAAGAAACTCCTCGATTTTGATGAAGTCCGTTTTGAGGGTGCCGTTGTAGAGTAGGAAAGGAGGGTTAGTCCCCGGCGCCAGGTCCTTGAGCTCAGCAGGCTTCCTGGTGATGTCACAGAGAGACAAAGGAGGGGCTATTATCAAGAATATCGAAGAAAAAATGCACTATGGTAACACAAGGGAAGACATATATTTTAGTAAAATTATTTAACATTCAGTTGTGCATGGCCACGTGGCTAGTGGGTAGTAGTCAGTCAGATGCAGTAGCAGACAGACGAAACTTTGCCCAGTCAAAATCCAATAAAACACAAAACACTGTTGTATACAGGAGCATAAGGGCATGGAATTGTTTTCCAAGTGCTATATGGGGTATAAAGGGAAAGTTGGGCTTCAAAAAGAAATTAAGGTCCTTCTTTTCTTATATATTGCTCACACCACTAAAAGAGAGCGAAACGGCATTTCAATTCTCCTCTATGTCCTGTACGTATTGTAGCGAACTCAATATGAGCACCCTACTTGGCTTGCCAAGTGGGTTGACCCTATTGGCGACACAGGTAGGGTGCGGGACTCCGGAGCGGGAGGCGTGAGTTCGAATCTCCCGGTGGGACGTTGCCATGTCGAGCAGCACGTTACACTGGTGTCAGAAGTGGGATCTCCTGTCCAAAGCAGTAATGGGGCGCTGACATCGGGACGATGTCGAGAACCAGAGGGGAGTAGTGTAGCGAACTCAATATGAGCACCCTACTTGGCTTGCCAAGTGGGTTGACCCTATTGGCGACACAGGTAGGGTGCGGGACTCCGGAGCGGGAGGCGTGAGTTCGAATCTCCCGGTGGGACGTTGCCATGTCGAGCAGCACGTTACAGTATAGAAGCATTGACAAATAAAAAATTTTGAATCTTTGAACGATGGAGCCAGTTGTGCAATATTATCTTATTTTGGTTTTGATTGTTTCTTTTCTTTGTGTTGTTATTGCTCTTTATTTTGCATTATGACTTGTTTTTATGCTGTAATCTTTAGTTTACAGTGTGTGTCATGAAATATTTAATGCTCTAATGTAACTTTAGCCTCTGGACCATGGGTGGATTAGCTGCTCATTCAGCCACCACCTAATGGGGACCCTTTTAAAAAAAAACAAACATATTAAGTGTTAATTAAGTGCTTATTAATATATTAATTAAGTTAATCTCTTCCACAGCATGTGGGACACCATGTGGTGTATGGGGCAGTGCCTAGCTCCATTTCGCTGACCCTAGACCACACAGCTACTGTGAGTAGTGAAAGCTACAGTGGGTGGTCAGTCCTCTGGTAGCTCAGTGCTTTAACTTTCCTTTCCCTGTTCTATTAAGCTGAGCACCAAGCTAGAAGGTGGAAAGTACCATTTTTTTATATGGTCTTTGGTATGACCCGGCCGGGATTTGAACCCACAACCTCCCGGTTGTGGTGTTGATGCTCTACCAACTAGGCCACACCACTACTATTAATTAGTAGCATATTAACTTTTTATTGTCCATTATAAAGCATGTATTAACAATTTCTTCTGCATGATCATATTCTACTAGAATTAGGCTATTAACTACAAGTTTTACCTTAATAAATACTAGTGATAGCAAATAAGAAAACTGATATCATTTCAGGGCTTGCTGGGTTTAAATTAATCAGTATCTAACTACTAATTAATGATTATGAATGGGGAGCAAATACTGAGTAAGAAAAGCTTAATTTGAAGTTATTGGGAGATTAATAACACTTGATTTTGGTGTTTTGTTCTACTCTTGTTCTTACTTCCTGATAATGAGCAAAGTGAAAAAGCTTGCTTATGGGCCTTCTCAGCCATTGCAGATTAGGGGGGAGGATGTGGGTGTGGTTGAGGACTATAAATACCTGGGTGTCATGATCAGCAACAGGCTGGACTGGAGGTCCAACACCAATGCTGCACACAAGAAGCAGGTGAACAGACTCTACTTCCTGAGGAAGCTGAGATCCTTCAACGTGTGCAGCAGGATGCTGGAGCTTTTCTACCAGACCACTGTCGCCAGCACCATCTTCGTTGCTGCTGTCTGTTGGGGTAGCAGTATCAATGCCAGCGACACCAACAGACTTGACAAGATTATCAAGAGGGCTGGCTCTGTAATTGGTCTCAGGCTGGAGACCTTTGAGACAGTGGTGGAGAGGAGAACACTAAATAAACTTGTGATCCATCATGGACAATCCTGATCACCCCCTCCACCACACACTGGACAGACAGAGGAGCACTTTCTCTAGGAGACTGCTACAGCTTTGCTGCCGAACGGTATAGGTACAGGAAATTTTTCCTGTCACATGCCTTTTCACTGTACAATAACTCACTCTGATGTTGTATTCTGGTCATAACAATGCTGCCACACTGCACCTTACAGTCTAAGGCTGCGTGTCCACCAAACGCATTTTTTCCGCTCTGGGCGACTATTTTCTATTAGTATCTCACATCTCACTCTGCTTCTGATAGTCCCGCATTGTACAGCAGGTATGATTCATGTATCTATACGGGTTACCATCTATTCATCAATGATGTAGATAAGCTTTTTTAGTAGTTTTACTTTTCATGGATAATCCCTTTGTCTATTATGCTGTGTGTGTTTCTCACACACACATGCTGCTGTTACACTGCAGTTTCCCAGTTTGGGATCAATAAAGCACATCTATCTATCTATCTATCATTTACTACCGGCAATCTCTTTCCTCGTTAGCATCAGGATTATTTATTCGCTGTGTTTGTGGAAAGAGATTGTCCGAGCATTCACCTCCATACGCAGCAGCTAGTTCTCCACATTTGGGTTCTTACTACCGACATGTTATTCAGCCAGTCACTTTAAGTTCAATTAATCCCTTGGTGTTACGGCTGACTCTGCTTTTCTTCATCATCCTCCAGACTGCATGGACAGCCCGGATTGCTCCAGTACTGTAAGTTTAATGTTTGCCTTTCTCCTTGTGCCGACAGCTGCCCTGCGGCACTAGGCAATCCCCCCCCCCCCCCCGGGGGGCTGTACAGCATCCGGGTGGCATTCCTGCATGTTTGGGGGCCTCTTTCCATCATTTCTATTCCCTGTATTTTTGTGGTCGACTGGACTTGTTATCTTTGTGGAAGTTTATGTTAATAAATGGCACGTTCTACTCTGGCTATTGGGTTTTTAATTGGGGAATAGTGACAGAATGCTCCGACCATACAGAAAAAACCCAGTGGAGTAGAAGTGTGTTTTTTTCTTTTTCTTTCCACGCTTTTTTCCTTCCTCCCCGATGGTGGATCGGACAGAGAGGGAGTTGGAGCAGGAGCTGTGTTCGCTGTGCTTCTTGGAAGAGATCTTCTCGTGGACACAGAGGCCTCGTTCCTTCCCGACTGTTTGGCAGGCTCGAGATACTGCAAGGTGGGTTATGGAGCAAGATAGCCTCTGGGATCATCCTGAGGCAATGGAGATCCTCTGGGACATCTTCGTTGTGCCATGTGAGGAATTGGCTGAGGATCTCCCAGTGCTCGAGCTCCTCACGGCCACTCTGCTTGTTTCTCCAGAAAATGTGGGGCTTCTCTGCATGGGTGACCCGCTGTCCAGTGCAGTGCTCTGCATCCCGGATTATCTGGTTCCCGAGTCGCCTGTGAAGAGGAGGAGGAGGAATCTTCATCGTAAGAAGCGTTCAGCCCCGCCGACTACAACTCTGCCTCCGACTCCGAGCCATGCTCTGCTCCGTCACAGGAGGAACTAGAGGAACGTAGGCGGGCTCTTCTGGCTGAGACGGACCCCATCCTGGAGGTGAAGCCGTGGATCCTCCCGTTGATGGCCGGGAGATTAAAGGAACTTTCCCCGAGGGAGGGGGAGCTGCAGCTCGATGAGGAACGCCAGGAGGGGAGAGAAGACTCTTCGGAAGCCGCTGGGGACGTCCAGTGCCAGGAGAACAGGCAAGTTTTTTCTCATTTAACTTTCATGGCTGATGAACAATTTTGCCTGCCTCCTGGCGAGGAGACTCAGGGTGTGCAGTGCCCTGAGTGCTCCACCTCAGCAGCAAATATTCTCGCACCTGACCTCACCTACTCCTTTCTGTGTGCCCCTATGAGCCCACCGGTTCCCGATCCAGGTCACTCGAGGGGAGAGGAGCCGGAGGCCCAGGAAGATGCAGTCCATGGCCCAGCGGAGAGGTCGGCGTGGAGGACGGTACACGGGAATACCATGACTGCAACCACCATCATGCCTGCTGCGGGGGCCACCGCAGCAGAGTCATCCCCCAGACCAGACCTCCAGCCGACGGGTTCCCAACCATCATCATCGGCATCGCCAGAGTCCTGGATAGCAGTAAAGCTTGAGCACAGACAAGCAATCTCTTCTGTATGAGCAGTGGCTCAGGAGGTAGAGCAGGTCGTCTAATAACCAGATGGTTGGCGGTTCGAATCCCGCTCTCCCCAGATATCCTGCCGTTGTGTCCCTGGGCAAGACACTTCACCCGCATTGCCTCCAGTGTCCATAACACTGGGTATGAATGTGTATAAATGTATAAAAATGTTCGGTGGTGGCCGGAAAGGCCGTTGGCGCAGATTGGCTCCCACGTTTCCGTCAGCCTGCCCCAGGGCAGCTGTGGCTGCAGAAGTAGCTTGCCACTACCATTGTATGTCTGGAGTGAATGAATAATGTACCTATTTGTAAAGCGTCTTTGAGTATATATGATAAAGCGCTATATAAAACCGATGCATTATTATTATTATTATTATTATTTGTCAGTGACTGAGAGATTTTGTCTGGCTCTTGGGGAGGACAGTCGGGTGCGGCTCTCGGACGCATCTGGACTCCCCTTGCTGGGCTCTGCTGCCGGCGACCCTAACCGTTCCTCCTTTCCTATCCCCTTCGAGCTCCTCCCTAGGGTTGCCGGAGAGGAACTGCCACTACTTGGGTTGCCTAGGGACAACGATGCGGGGCTAGCGGTCCCAGAGGAGGTCAACGGGGGTACAGCACCGAGCGGATCAAGGGTACCGACGCACCCTAAATCGCCGGAGTTCAGGCAAGTGTGCTCCATTATGTCAGTCGTGTTAATGTCGATGTCACACTGCCCGACTCATGGTGAGGAGGGCCCGGGGCAGCTTGAAGTAGTCCTCGGGGCCACCTCACCAGGCTCTGCCACTGCCGGCGACCCTGACCCGGTCTCTCTTTCTCTCCCACTGGGCTCAGAGCCTCCCCACCAGGGTTGCTGGAGAGCAGTTGATCCCGCCGGAGGCTGCCGAGGATCGGGGTCTGGCGCAAAGGCCGTGAGGAGCCTCACCTCCCTCGCTGGGAAGGCCACCGCGGGAGCAATGAGGTCCCCGATGGGGACCACCTCGGGTGTAGCAGAGCCCCAGCTGGGGTCCACTGTCAGCACGGCAGAGCCCCAGCCAGGGTCCACCGTCGGTGTGACAGAGCCCCAGCCAGGGTCCCCCATCAGCGCGACAGAGCCCCAGCCGAGGTCCCCTTTGGCACGGTAGAGCCCCAGCCGGGGTCCCCTGTCGGCATGGCAGAGCCCCAGCCTGGGTCCCCTGTTGGCGCGGCAGACCTCCAGCCGGGGTCCACCATCGGCGCAGCCTCGTCCCAGACCAGGACCGTCGCAGGTGCAGCCACGTCCCAGACTGGGACGATCGCAGGTGTAGCCACGTCCCAGACCGGGACTGTCACAGGTGCAGCCACATCCCAGACCGGGACCATCGCAGGTGCTGCGGTTCCCCTGCTCCAAGCTTCAGATGGCATAAGGGCTTTTGTACCTCGGTTTGGCCACCAAGGCTCCCGAGTGTGTAGGCTGCCTCTCCACCTTCTCCTCCGGTTCTGGTGGACTTCACCACGCTGGTCGGCCACCCGAAAGACTTGGCCTTCAGGTCGGGTGGCCCATCGGCCCAGGCAGGCCGCCAGACGCTATGCTGCGGGCCGCCTACTTGACTTGGGACTTGGGCAAGCCACCCGACCAGTCACGCCTTGCCATACTGGGGGCCTGGGACTCTGGCCGACCCCCTGAACTTTGGACTGCTGTGGAGGGGGGTTAGTGTCCTAGGTGGGGGGTTGTTAGGAGGGGTTTGCATGTTATTTGCTTATTATTTGTTGTGTTTTTTCACCAGTTGCTTCCCTCCTAACTGGTTTTCCCTCACCTCCCACCCTGGGTAATTGTTTGTTGCTGGGGGGGGGGGGGGTCCTTTGAGGTGTACTTTTTCTTTTCTTTTTGTTTTGTGGCTGATGGTACTAGGGTGTCTGGTATCCACCACTGGGGTGCGGGGGCTGTCATGAATCTGGGTTTTGTTGTTCCAAACCCAGTTCTGACTTATTGTTATTTCTTGCCCTATTTCCCGTCAGATGTGTCAGGGAGCTGTTTGGGTCCTTTGTTCCCTGACAGCTTGGGCACGCCCCCTCCTCTTGTCAAGTGCCATCAGCTGTGCGTCATTATGGTTGTTCACACACACACACACACACACACACACACACACACACACACACACACACACTCCATTCATTCCCATTCACACGCTAATACACGCTCTCTCACACACCAGGTTCAATTATGTTCAGCCTACACTTCCTCACACCGGTAATCTCTTTCCTCGTTAGCATCAGGATTATTTATTTGCAGCGTTTGTGGAAAGAGATTGTCCGAGCATTCACCTCCATACGCGGCAGCTAGTTCTCCATGTTTGGGTTCTCACTACCGACATGTTATTCAGCCAGTCACTTTAAGTTCGGTTAGTCCCTTGGTGTTACGGCTGACTCTGCTTTTCTTCCTCATCCTCCAGACTGCATGGACAGCCCGGATTGCTCCAGTACCGTAAGTTTAATGTTTGCCTTTCTCCTTGTGCCGACAGCTGCCCTGCGGCACTAGGCAATTTCCCCCCCGGGCTGTACAGCATCCGGGTGGCGCTCCTGCATGTTCGGGGGCCTCTTTCCATCATTTCTATTCCCTGTATTTTTGTGGTTGACTGGACTTATCTTTGTGGAAGTTTATGTTAATAAATGGCACGTTCTACTCTCACTATTGGGTTTTCAATTCCTTCCCTTATGCGCCACATAATGGCGCACGGGGAATAGTGACAGAACAAGGTCATGCAGAATAAGCTTTTAAGTACTTACTACCTCCACCAGTGAGATCATGTGATGGGGGTGGGTCGTTGTCTCATTTTTAGCAAGATTACACAAAAACTACCAGACGGATTTTGATGAAATTTTCACCAGAGGTGGCTCTTGGGCTACAGAACAACCCTTTAGATTTTGGAGGTGATCCAAACTCATACCTCCACCAAGCCCCTTGGTGTTTGTGTGTGCAGGATTACGCAAAACTTCTTGATGGCTTTTGGTGAAATGTTTACCAGAGGTGGCCGTTGGGCAACAGATGAACCTGTTAGATTTTGGAAGTGATCCAGGTCAGGATGTGGATTCTGGATCACTTTTTTTTTTTATAACATTGCAGGATAAGGTCGTGGCAGAGGTATACACTCGTGCACTCTAGTTAAGTATGCAACTCTGGAGTTAAAAAAAAAAAAAAAAAAAGTTCAGCACTGGCTGTTGAATGTTTATAAAAACACAAGTTTTTTTTTTCTTTTTTCTTTTAAATAAAAACATGTTGTGATTGACCTCATCGTGGGAGTGGCCGCTTCTATTTTGTTTGCATGTTCTGAATCACTCAAGTACAAGCATCCCTTCAAAGGTTGTTTGCTTTTCAGGGGCGTAATCCTTAGAAAGTCACACAATAAAGCCTTAATTAAAGAAGGTGTTTATCTGAAAGTGACAGAGAGATCATTGTGTGCTCAATGGGACTCCTCCCTCAAACCTCTACTGGACAGAGAGAGCCACACACCCACACCAGCGAGGGATGGTTTGTGTTACTGAGAAATACTCCTCAACCACTCTCTCGTTTGCTTCTTAATAGAGTTCTGTGTGAAAGTCCCCATGACCAGATGCTCAGGAAGTGTTTTTCGTTTTTTATGCCAGTGGAGGGGAGGGTGGGTGCTTACTTCCTCATATCAACAGTAGTCACTGTAAATTTGACTCCTTTCAGCCAAAGAACCATGAAGAGCCTCTGGCAGAAAGGGCAGTTCCCCACGTTCTCACCATCGTGTCCAGCCTGAAAAACAAGAAATAATGTTAGAAATGTTATTTTCATGCAACCAAACAGATCACACGTGTTCTATTTTAACCAGAGGATTACATATGTTATCTCTGTGGCTGATTAAAGCACAGCTTTGGAGCTTGATGGTGTGTCTGGGGTATTTAAAGGCTGTTTCCTCTGTGGAAAAGGGGAAATGAAGGCATTGTGTTGCAGCGGAAAATGACCGACGCTTCAAAAAAAACCCAACTACAGCACAATCTGGTTAAAGCCCATATGTTTCCAAAACTGAAGAAGTAGTGGGCCGTTTCTGAAAATTACCATCTTAATATAGCTCTCATGCATGTATAGCAAATGTGAAATAAAGCCTTGAGAAAAAGTACTGTTAAAAAAAAGGGAAAAAAATCAACCCTGGTTCTTGAAACAGGTAAAATTATCTGCTCTAAATCTGTACAACAAACTGTTTTATAAAAGTTTAAGTGCAGGGCTATTTCTTGTCTGATGGTGGGATTTCCTTTCAGTCTGGTCAGTATAGCATCTCCATATCCTCACCACAAATTGACATTTTTTCTCAGTAAATCAACAGGTGAAGCACATCATGAATTGTCAGGCAAATAAAACTGCTCCTTAAAGCAAATGATAGATTAACGTTTCATCTGAAAGGTGACATACTGTGTACCACACATGCTGTTTTTGCTTTTTATTTGACATATCAGAAAGACATTGTCCGCTCTGGTGCCGCTGACTAAACATTTGAGTGCAAGGTTAAGCAAACCTGATTCATATGTGAGAAAGTTTCTTGATTTTTAGGTGACTTTTAGATATAAAGGAGTGTATCCGAATGTGTGCTAAGTGAGGTGGGTGTGCCTGGGTCAGGACTGAGGCCAGTTGCTCCCCACGCTCCTTCTGGGCGTGCGGTGATAAGGTAGACTTGAGCTTCATGATAACAACATGCTGCAGCCCTCAGTGGAGCTGGGGGGAGTTTAAAGACAACCAAAAACAGCTGCAGCACACACCATCTAAGACAGCACCAGCCAAACACAGAGTTTTATCTGAAGAATGGTGGTAACATTTGTCGATTGTTGATAAAGCATACAGAATGTTTTAACAGTGAATCACAGTGAAGCAGTGAAACTGAAAATGGATTACTGACCCGGATGAACAGCTCAATGCTTGGCTCCCTGTCTGAGGTCTGCCGAAGTGCCATGTTCTCCTAAATTTCCCTTTAGTCCTAATAAATCCAAGTACACCGGCCAAAGCTTTTCCTAACTAGTACTGCTGCTTTCCCCCTTTCTCCCCCCCCACCAAAAAAAAAAAAATCCACAGAGAAGAGAAGATGATAGCAATGCCCGTTAACAAGTGGTTTCCTCTGGTGTGAAGTACTTTCTTTTTTGGTCATGGATGTCAGGAGGATGAACCCCTCCTCACTGCTGCTCATGTCCGTCTGAGCCTCCTTGGAGGGTGCACTGACTCTAGAAGTCAGCGGGGAGGGAGGATCCAGAGTAATGGGTGGGGAACACACTCTTTTATACCCAGAGCCAAACTCTATGAGGACAGAACTTAAAATAGTGCTCTTACATATTTCCATACACAGGAAGTGATAACGCAAATATGTCCCAAAACACACAAACTGAGACAATTCATCAGAGGCCCTCATATTCCAGCAATAAGGTGTGGAAGATAAAAGGTTGCCTGTAAAGGGCAAAGTGTGTGTCAGTGGAGATGCTGGGAGACAGTAATCTAGATCTGAGTGATAGATGTTAAATGTAATTGTAGAAAGCATGTTTGCTTTGCATGCAGGAATGTGACAAGTACGTCAAAAGGGTGTTTTAAAGGTTATATTATTTAAGTAGGTTTTATAACATCTGATTGGCAAGATTACTATTATACTAAATACAATAAATGATGGAGAGTGTGGAGCCCATAATTATAACTTATGTGACTCACATGTGGCTGGCTGAATCCATCCTACAGCGACTTTGAGCTAGCCATGTGTATTGACTTCACACCTCAAGAGGACGATGTGTCTGCACCCCCTGGGGACTCAGGAGAGAGGAGAAGATTACCCGGCCTGACCTTTTGGGGGTCAGAGAGGAGAACAGAAGGACTCTGGGTGTTCTATTACAGATGAAAGGATGTAACTGAGGATTGTGACTTTTGTGTGATGTATTGTTCAAGACAAGTGTATAAATGTATGTGTGTGACTGCGTCCTGTCTCTTTTCATTCCGATCGAGAGAGGACGTAGGATGAATGAGAATTAAAGCAGATACTGGAAAATCATCCAGTCTCCTCAATTCTTGACTCCTACAATTGGTGACCTGCGCATGAATCTGAGCACGCCGAGGCTGGAGGACAGCCTCGTGATTGATATGGAAGAGCTGGGAGACAGCCACTCAGACCCGGATTCACCGGGGAGTGCCAGCAGGGGCACAAGACTGATTAAGCTCCCCGAGTTCTGGCAAAACGACCCGCACTCGTGGTTCCAGCATGTGGAGTCGCGGTTCCTGCTCGGGGGAGTTTCAGCGGATGACATTAAATTCCATAATGTCATCGCAACGCTCGACAGCCGCACGGCTCGGTGTGTGCGGAGCCTGGTGCAGCAGCCACCCGCTGCCGGCAAATACGACGCGCTGAAAGCCACCCTCATCAGGAGCTTCGTGCCGTCGGCTGAGGCAAGAGCCAGGCAGGTACTGGACCTGCACGACAGAGGTGGACGCAGGCCGACTGTCCTCATGGAGGACATGCTACAGATGATCGGGACGGACAACGACGCGTTCCTTTTCAAGCATATTTTCCTGAGAACTCTCCCAGCGCACACGAGAGGTTCCCTGTCCAGCAGACGATGCGTGAACCAGCAGGACTTCCGCGAGCTGGCCCAGGAGGCGGAGCGGCTCCTCAATGCCTGCGACGAGCAAGAGACCTCTGTGGCAGCGGCAGACCTCGGCACGGCAGCCGGGGGCAGTGTGGAGCTAGAGGCAGCAGATCCCACCCCAGCAACGACGGCGGCGACGAGATCCCGAGCCAGGGGGCATGACAACCCCTGCTATTACCACCGACGCTTCGCCGAGAAGGCGCACAGATGCATCCCGCCGTGCAGTTTCAAAAAGCGGGGAAACGAACGGGCCGGGAGTCGTTAGCAGCTTCCACTCTCGGCGAACGGAACAAGCTGCTTTATTTGACAGATGCGGGCTCTGGGCGGCAATTCCTCGTGGACACCGGAGCCCAGAGGAGCTTCATCACTGCAACTTATGCAGATCGGGTGGCTGGACCCCGCGGAAACGGAGCAACAGCGGCTAACGGCTCCAGCATCAAGACTTAGGGAGAGAGAACCTTGTCTCTGTCCTTCCACGGCCGCGCTTACGAGTGGACCTTCATCGTAGCGGCAGTGAGCTTCAATATGTTAGGTGCTGATTTTCTGTGTTCACATGGTTTGTTAGTTGATCTGGCCAACAAACGCCTAGTAAATGCACTCTCTTTCTGTTCTATCCCTTGTGCAGCTCAGGTGTGCCCGCCGCCAGTACAGACCAACGTCGCCGCAGCAGGTGGTAAGTTCCACACCCTTCTACACCAGTTTCCAGCACTCACAGTTCCCACTTTTTCAGCTAAGGTGGCGAAACATGGGGTGGAGCACTTCATAACCACGAGTGGCCCACCAGTTTTTGCTAAAGCTTGGCGCTTGGATGCAGCTAAGCTCTCCGTGGCACAGGAGGAGTTCGCCAACCTGGAAAGGTTGGGCATAATTCGCCGCTCGAAGTCCGCTTGGGCTTCCCCCCTGCATATGGTGCCTAAAGCTGACGGCTCGTGGAGACCTTGTGGTGATTATCGTAGGTTGAACAATGCCACAGCTCAGGATCGCTACCCGATTCCGCATATCCAGGATTTCTCAGTGCACCTGGTAAAAGCGCACATTTTTTCTAAAATAGACCTGGTCCGCGGTTATCACCAGGTTCCGGTTCGATCAGAGGACATCCCAAAACAGCCGTAATAACCCCGTTCGGGCTTTTTGAGTTTTTACGAATGCCTTTTGGCCTTAAAGGCGCCGCGCAAACCTTTCAACGGATGATGGACGCAGTGCTGTGTGACCTTCCGTTTGTTTTTGTCTACTTGGACGATATTTTAGTAGCCAGTGCCTCAGAGGAGGAACACGAAAAACACCTCACTACAGTTTTTCAAAAGTCGGAAGCATACGGGTTGATAATCAACCCAGCCAAGTGCCAGTTTGGCGCAGCGCAAATTGATTTTCTGGGGCACCGTGTCTCACCAGAGGGAGCAGCTCCTCTGCCGGCAAAAGTGCGCACGGTGGCTGAGTTTCCCCAGCCACAGACAGTGAAAGCGTTGCAGGAATTTTTGGGGATGGTGAATTTTTATAACCGTTTCATACCCCGCGCAGCGCAACTCATGCAGCCGTTATACATCGTGCTTAAAAAACAGAAGCCTGCCAATGTGATCGAGTGGTCCCCGGAGCGGGAGCGCACGTTCACAGCGGTAAAAAAAGCACTCGCTGACGCGGCACTGCTGGCGCACCCAGACCCGGCAGCTCGCATAGCGCTAACCACAGACGCGTCAGAGGTAGTGATAGGGGCCTTCGTAGAGCAGCAGGTCGCCGGAGTTTGGCAACCTCTCGCCTTTTTCAGCAGGTCCTTGCGCGAGCCCGAGCGGAAATACAGTGCATTTGACAGGGAACTCCTGGCGCTCCACTTAGCCATTCGCCATTTCCAGTTCTGGCTGGAAGGGCGACGTTTCACCGCGTTTGTCGACCACAAACCGCTCACTTTTGCGATGTCCAAAACTTCAGAACCGTGGTCAGGGCAGCAGCAGAGACAGCTGGCTGCAATTTCTGAATTTACCACCGATATTCAGCACGTAGCCGGTAAAATCAATGTGGTGGCAGACTGTCTGTCACGTGCAGTAACAGCACCCATCCGCGTGGAAACGGCTTGCACGGCCGCTTACCCAGAGCGCGGTAACAGCGTGGTAACAGCGCGGACACGCGCGCGGCTCCGGTCCACATGGGAATAGATTATGCAGCCATGGCGGCGGAGCAGAGCGAGGACGCGGACGTGCGCGCGCTCCTGTCTGGACCAACAGGGTTAAGGCTGGAACGCAAAAATCTACAAACCGGTTCCCCCCCGCTTATTTGCGATGTATCCACAGGGCGACCGCGCCCGGTGGTGCCAGCCGCGTGACGCCGTCGTGTTTTTGATGCCGTGCACTCCCTAGCGCACCTGGGGGTGCGCGCTTCGGTGAAAATGGTGGCGGAGAAGTTTGTTTGGCCGAGCCTGCGCAAGCACGTGAAAGAGTGGGCTAAAGCCTGCATAGCTTGCCAGCGGGCTAAAATTCACAGGCACACTAAAGCGCCCTTAGAACCGTTCCACATTCCGGCTAAAAGGTTCGATCATGTGCACGTGGACCTCGTGGGTCCCCTACCCACATCACAAGGGTTCACGCACCTCTTGACGATGGTGGACCGAACCACTCGTTGGCCGGAAGTGGTCCCGTTAACGTTGACCACAGCGGCAGAGGTGGCACGCGCTTTTTTAACAACCTGGGTAGCGCGGTTCAGGGTCCCGTCAGATATTATGTCTGATAGGGGACCTCAATTTGCGTCGGAACTGTGGTCAGCAGTGGCCAGCGGCTTAGGAGCGGCGGTACATCGCATGACCGCTTATCATCCCCAGGCCAACGGTTTATGCGAGCGTTTTCACAGGTCTTTGAAGGCAGCCCGCAGAGCGTCACTGACGGACACAGATTGGGTAAACAAACTACCATGGGTTTTATTGGGGTTGCGTTCGGCACCCAAAGAGGATCTAGACACTTCACCAGCAGAACTGGCCTTTGCACAACCGCTCAGGCTGCCAGGCGAGTTTTTACCCGACCACACGGCACCAGGGCCCTCCCCGATTCGGGGGTCTCTGAGTAACACGGGAGCAGAAATGCTCCCGGGCCCCGCTCATCACTCTTTCCCGCGTGTGTTCGTGCCCCAGGCTTTACGAGACGCAGAGTTTGTTTTTGTCAGGCACGATGCGCAGCGGCATAGCCTCCGCCCACCTTACGACGGTCCATTTCGAGTGCTGGAAACCGGGGAGAAATATTTTGTGCTAGATTTGGGGGGCAGGAGGGAGACGATCAGTATCGATAGATTAAAACCTGCTTTTGTGTTGCATAATGAGCCTGTGCGACCGGCGGGCGTGCCTCGACGCGGCAGGCCTCCCAAGGGGCGGCCCCTGGACTCCCCACGAGGGGCAAATAACCCTTCTCCCCCTCACTCCACAGATGCACAGCAGGACGGCCCAACACAGAGCAGGAGACCTGCATACAGCAGATTCGGGAGAAGATTGAAACCTAAGCTGCATGCAGAATGATGTGTTTTCTGATCAGGTTGTTTAGGTTGCTGTGAGATTCTGTTGGGGGGGTGACGTGCTGTATGACTATTGTATGACTGTATGTGGGTGCCCAGTCTTTCGCGTGGAAGGGGGGAGTGATGTGGAGCCCATAATTATAGCTTATGTGACTCACATGTGGCTGGCTGAATCCATCCTACAGCGACTTTGAGCTAGCCATGTGTATTGACTTCACACCTCAAGAGGACGATGTGTCTGCACCCCCTGGGGACTCAGGAGAGAGGAGAAGATTACCCGGCCTGACCTTTTGGGGGTCAGAGAGGAGAACAGAAGGACTCTGGGTGTTCTATTACAGATGAAAGGATGTAACTGAGGATTGTGACTTTTGTGTGATGTATTGTTCAAGACAAGTGTATAAATGTATGTGTGTGACTGCGTCCTGTCTCTTTTCACTCTGATCGAGAGAGGACGTAGGATGAATGAGAATTAAAGCAGATACTGGAAAATCATCCAGTCTCCTCAATTCTTGACTCCTACAGAGAGCAAATATTCAAATATACATTGTTCTGTTTTATTCAGCTTCACAATTATTCTACTAAAAGGAAATTCTTTCTTAAATTCTTTTTTTTATTTGACAAAACAAATATGCTTTTTCCATAGCAGAGGTTTCCACCCCCAAACATCTAGTATGTTTGAACAGTTCAGTAATGATTAGCCAGTGAAAGTTATGCTGCTTGATATGGGCACAACTTAGAATTTACTGCTAAGTTTGAATTTGTGCCACATACTTTCAGACAAAAGACAACCAAGCCAAAGCATTTCTCAGCTGTAACCTCAAAATGTGCTAAATTTACTCCTATAAAAAAGACAACAGAATAAGCAAATAACATTTGTAGTAAAATTGATTCCTCTTTATGTTTCTTTTTTTATTTTATTTTTTTTTTATTATGGATACAAAAATATTAACATAGTTTTACACATGTTTTGGTGATGATCTGAGAGTACATACCTCCACCAAGGGGTATTTGTGCAGCAGGATTAGACAAAAACTACCAAATGGATTTGGATGATATTTTCACCAGAGGTGGTTCTTGGGCTACAGATGAACCCATTAGATTTTGGTGATGATCTCAGAATGCATACACTACCGTTCAAAAGTTTGGGGTCACCCAGACAATTATTTTGTGTTTTCCATGAAAAGTCACACTTATTTACCACCATGAGTTGTAAAATGAATAGAAAATATAGTCAAGACATTGACAAGGTTAGAAATAATGATTTGTATTTGAAATAATAATTTTTTCCAGACACTCAACCTGCTCAAAGGAAGGTCAGTTTTATAGCTTCTCTAACCAGCTAAACTGTTTTCAGTTGTGCTAACATGATTGCACAAGGGTTTTCTAATCATCCATTAGCCTTCTGACACAATGAGCAAACACATTGTACCATTAGAACACTGGAGTGATAGTTGCTGGAAATGGGCCTCTATACACCTATGTAGATATTGCACCAAAAACCAGACATTTGCAGCTAGAATAGTCATTTACCACATTAGCACTGTATATTAGATATTAGAGTGTATTTCTGATTAGTTTAAAGTTATCTTCATTGAAAAAAACAGTGCTTTTCTTTCAAAAATAGGGAAATTTTTAAGTGACCCCAAACTTTTGAACGGTAGTGTACCTCTGCCATGGATCTTAACTTCTCAGAGTGTTAGCAACAATACTCCAAAACTACTGGACCGACTTTGATGCAATTTGCACCAGAAGTAGCTCTAGGCCTACACAGAAACCCATTAGATTTTGGAGGTGATCCATGAGGATCACCAGGAGGTGATGATCCACCATGAGGATGATCCATGAGTGCTTTTCTAGTTGTTACTTATTCTGTTGGCCTAGCTAAGCTACCACTTATGGTGCCTTTCCACATAACCAGAGGTTGCGGTAGACTTTTTTTGTTATGTCATTTTGATAACAGGATTGTAAAAAATCTGTCATAATCTGTTGCTTTAATTGCTTTTAATTAGATCACCCACAGTGCAATCTATCAAAATGACAAATCTTTCAGATTTTTCCATCACTGGTGAAATACTACATCTGTCATTGAAGGACAATTTTCAGTTAACCCAATCCCTGCACATAACTCGCCCAACCTGTTAACATCTATTACCCCAGCTGGACCCGTAAAAATTGTTAAAATATTTTTTCATCAATACCTAATTTTTTTAAGAATACAAAGACTTTAATTCTGCACCTTTCTTAACACTTTTTGATTTTTTTTTAAATATTTGTTTTCATGAAAATACAATCCTGTTCACCTTTAAGCTTAGTTTATTTTACTGCAGTTCAGTACTGAAAGAGCCACACTGAAACAAGTCACTGTAAGGAAGGGTGTTTAATCTGGGTGGAAAACTGTGCTGCAGTAAGTAATCCTGGTGGTACAACATTTTGACCAATGCATGTCAGAAATATTTCATTAAGATGTTGGGGGACTGTGTAAAAATGTTGAAAATCAACCAAACCCGTGACCTCCCACACTTTAGTCCACCACCTAAGGTTGACTCACTTGGGAAGCCAAGAAGCAATGCTCTGTTGACATCATATTAGCTGTAGTTGTAGTTTTTTCACCTAAAGTATTACTGCACAGAGTTTTGGTTTAATTTAGTTTTAGATATATAACTGGTATAATGAATATGGCAAAATTATGGGTAAGACATTAATATCTGCATTTTTCTGAAAAAATGTGCTATTCATTTTTTTTTACAGTTCACCACAATTATGTACTTTAACTTTTTTTCTTGTTTCACTTTCACTTCTTCCACATTTCACTAGATTCCTTTAATGATAAAACTGTAGTATTGTCATTGCATAGTTGACAAAATAGGATGTTGATGTACAGACTGAAATTAATCTTTAATATGTAAATTTAACAAAAGGTTAAACTTTTCATTATCATGTATTAGCACATACTATATGCACATCAAACACACACAGTGCAACATATCCAACATGAATATTTGTAGAACCACAAACTGAAATGTCGGTTTTGCTGATCTTGCCACTTTTGCTGAAAACTGCAGTTATTTGACATTTTACAAATATTTTTGAGGTATTTTTTAACAATGGCTTAACATATTCTAATAATGGATATTTCATTATTGTTTGTGGTATAAGAAAATATGTTAACCAAGAAAAGAAAATATTGTGGAGAGTGCAAAATAACGTAGCCAGTCTCGTGCAGCAGATGACTTTATTCACTCTCACATCAGTCATACACAGAAAAAGCATCCTTTCAATACACCAGGGTCTCTCCTTTTATATCATTCGCCCATCTCACATCTGCATGACATCTCACATCACAATACATTCAACCCTTCTCCCCCCAGCTACTCCTTCCTGCTATATCACCATAATCTCTCCCATCTCAATACCTATTGTCCTCATCTGTTTACCCTCTGCATCCAGTCTGAGATGCTTATCCCAGCGTCTACACCGCCCCCCCCGCCCCCCCCCGCAGAATCTCAGACTGAGTTTCAGTCCTCAAGTCCTTTTGGCTTCAGTCTCCTCCCGTATCTGCTGTAACGGGGGTTCTCCGCATCCGCAGCGCTGCTGTGCCGGTGGGGGGCTCCTGGGGGTGTGTCTGTCTGTGAGTGGGCAATGGCGAGGGGGGGGGAAACTTCGACTTTCCTGTGTGGCTGCTCTGATGAATCGTTTACCTAGGGAGTTCTCCATGGGGGTCTTCCACACCGAGGGGCCCAAGCCAACAACACTTGCTCGTCTGCCACCACAAAGGCGGGCTTAAATCTGTCTATACATATTTTCTCCCGACGACCCCCCAAGTCTAACAAAAAATGTTTGTCCCCTGGTTCCAGCACTCTGAACGGGCCATCGCAGGGTGGGCGCAATAGGGGGCGGTGGGCATCGTGCCTGACAAACACGAACACCGCGTTCTTCAAAGTTTTTGGCACAAAAGCATGTGGAAAACAGTGGTGGGCCGGGCCCGGCAGCGTGCCTGTATCTGCGCTATGCTGCAAATGCTGAGACGGACAGTTGTCCGGCACGGGATTATCTGGTAAAAACATGTCGAACATGGCTGTATAATCTATCCCTACGCAGACCGGGGCCACTACTGCGCGCGAGAGGCAGTCCGCCACCACATTCAGTTTACCTGACACATGCTGAATATTGGTCGTAAACTCCGAGATCACAGCCAGCTGTCTCTGCTGCTGACCTGACCAAGGTTCCGAAACCTTGGCCATTGCGAACGTTAGCGGCTTGTGGTCCACGAACGCGGTGAAGCTGCGCCCTTCCAGCCAGAACTGGAAGTGGCGTATGGCCAGGTGGACAGCCAGCAACTCTCTGTCGAACGCGCTGTATTTACGCTCACTGTTGCACAAAGCCCTGCTGAAAAAAGCGAGTGGCTGCCAAGAACCGGCGACACGTTGCTCCACGACGGCCCCTATGGCCACGTCCAAGGTGTCGGTTGTGAGCGCTATCCGGGCCGCCGGGTCCGGGTGCGCCAACAGCGCGGCATTTGCCAGGGCTGTTTTAACCTCAGAGAATGCCTGCTCCCGCTCCGGAGTCCATTCGACTCTGTCCGCCAGTTTCTGTTTCTTGAGCGCGGCGTACAGTGACTGCATGAGCTGACCTGCGTGGGGGAGGAACCGGTTATAAAAGTTAACCATTCCCAAAAACTCTTTCAGTGCCCTGACTGTCTGAGGTCGGGGAAAATTCGCCACGGCGCGCACCTTGTCGGGCAAGGGTATCGCTCCTTACGGTGAGATGCGGCGCCCCAAAAATGTCAATCCCCGTCATGCCGAACTAGCATTTTGCCGGGTTGATTATTAACCTGTGCTCTTCCAACCTCTGGAAAACCGTCCTGAGGTGGGTTACGTGTTCATCCTCGGACGCGCTGGCCACCAGGATATCATCCAGGTAGACAAACACAAACAGCAGATCACGCAACACCGCATCCATCATGCGTTGGAATGTCTGTACCGCGCCTTTCAATCCGAAGGGCATGCGTAAAAACTCAAACAAGCCAAATGGAGTTATTACCACTGTTTTGGGTATGTCCTCCGCGTGCACCGGGCCCTGGTGGTAACCACGGACCAGGTCTATTTTAGAAAAAATAGGTGCCCCATCGAGGTGAACGGAAAAATCCTGAATATGGGGAATTGGGTAGCAGTTGTGCGCTGTGGCGTTATTCAATCTGCGGAAATCTCCGCACGGTCGCCACGATCCCTCGGCCTTAGGGACCATGTGTAGTGGGGATGCCCATGGGCTGTTTGAGCGCCTGATGATGCCCAACCTTTCCAAGTTGGCAAACTTCTCGCACACTATGGCCATTTTAGCTGTGTCCAGGCGCCGAGGTCGTGCGAAAACGGGCGGCCCAGTGGTGGTGATAAAGTGTTCCACCCCGTGTTTAGTGATGGCAGCCAAAATCATCGGGACCGTGAGTGCTGGGAACTGGGTGAGCAGTGTGTGGAACTTACTGCCTGGAGCTGTGATGTTGGCTTATGTTATTGGCCTGGCCCCTTGAGCTGTACAGGCGAGAGAATCAAAAGACATTGCATTAACCAGGCATCTGTTAGCAACATCGACTAGCAATCCGTGTGCACACAGAAAATCAGCTCCCAAGACTGGGAAACTCAATGCCGCTATGACGAAAGTCCACTCGTACATACGGCCATGTAGGGATAAAGTCAGTGTTCTCTCACCAAAAGTCTTAATGTCCGAGCCGTTTACGGCTACCAGCTGGGGGCCGCTAGCTCCCGCTAGCCAGTCGGCATAGGACGGCAGGACGAGGCTCTTTTGTGAGCCGGTGTCTACGAGGAACCATCTCCCCGAGCGCGAGTCCATCATGTAGAGCAGCTTGTTCTCTTCACCGGCGGCCGCAGCTGCTACTGACTGCCGGCTTTGGCGTTTCCCAAACGCTTGAATTGGCACGGTGGCACACATCTGCGTGCATTCTCTCCAAAGCTGCGGTGGTAGAAGCACAGCATGTCTCTCTGGCGCTTCCTGGTCCCCGCTGCCGCTACCGTCGCCGGCTCCTCGCCTCCACTGGTCGTCTTGTTGGGTTCCGCCGCCGCCGCGTTCACTGTGAGGGCTCTGGTGGTGAGAATGATCCAATCTGCCTCCTGGGCTGGCGCACGGTAGTCACGCGCGGGCAGCAATGGCGAATTGGCAAGGACTGCTCTTGCCTCTGTTGGGAGGTTCCAGAGGAAAAGGTGGGCAAACAGAAAATGCCCGTCATCCGTGCCCATCAACGCCAACATCTTCTCCATCAGTTCAACCGCCGACCCATCCCCTAACTCGGAGCGCCTCAGGAGCCTCTCTGCTCTCTCACAGTCCGAGAGTGTGTAGCGCCGGGTCAGCACGGCCTTGAGAGCCCTGTATTTGTCGTGGGCTGGAGGCTGTTGGAGCAGGCTCGCTACTTGCTGAGATGTGCGAGCGTCCATCACTGCGACCACATAGTAATATCTGGTGTCGTCTGCCGTTATTCCCCGGAGGGCGAACTGAGCCTCGGTGTGGTGGAACCAAGACCGCGGGTCGCGTAGCCAAAAGTCCGGTAGTTTGTCCGAAACAGCGCACGCGTTGCTGGGGCTTTCTGTCCGAGCCAGCTCCGGGGTTCTTTCCTCGTGTTCCATAATTCGTCAAGGGTCACCAGTGTGGAGAGTGCAAAATAACGTAGCCAGACTCGTGCAGCAGACAACTTTATTCACTCTCACATCAGTCATACACAGAAAAAGCATCCTTTCAGTACACCAGTGTCTCTCCTTTTGTATCATCCGCCCATCTCACATCTGCATGACATCTCACATCACAATACATTCAGCCCTTCTCCCCCCAGCTACTCCTTCCTGCTATATCACCATAATCTCTCCCATCTTAATACCTGTTGTCTTCATCTGTTTACCCTCTGCATCCAGTCTAAGATGCTTATCCCAGCGTCTACAATATGATCATATTTGCCATTCTCAAATTTGATTTAAATGTTTCTCCACTAAATAAATATTTCATAAATGGTAGATATATGGATAGAAGAGCTTGCTTGCCATATACAGTGGATATAAAAAGTCTACACACCCCTGTTCAAATGCCAGGTTTTTGTGATGTAAAAAAATGAGACCAAGATAAATCATTTCAAAACTTTTTCCACCATTAATGTGACCTATAACCTGTACAACCCAATTGAAAAACAAACTGAAATCTTTTAAAGGGAAAGATAAAAAATAAAAAACTTACCATAACCTGGTTGCATAAATATGCCCACCCCTAAACTAATACTTTATTGCAGCACCTTTGGCTTTTATTACAGCACTCAATCTTTGCAAAAATGCTCCAAATCTGTCAGATTGCAAAGGCATCTCCGGTGCACAGCCCTCTTCAGATCACCCCACAGATGTACATAAATATGCACACTCTGTTATAACTGGGGATGTGGCTGTGTTCAGAATTAATCAATCACATTCAGACTTATGTTAAATGGGAGTCAGCACACACCTGCCACCATTTAAAGTGCCTCTGATTAACCCCAAATAAAGTTCAGCTGTTCTAATAGGCTTTTCCTGACATTTTTGTAGTCACATACAGCACAAGCCATAGTCCACAGAGAGCTTCCAAAGCATCAGATGGATCTCATTGCTCAAAGGTATCAATCAGGAGAAGGGTACAAAAGAATTTCCAAGGCATTAAATATACCATGGAACACAGTGACCATCATCATCAAGTGGAAAAAATATGGCACAACAGTGACATTACTAAGAACTTGACGTCCCTCCAAAATTGACGAAAAGACAAGAAGAAAACTGATCAGGGAGGCTGCTAAGAGGCCGACAGCAACATTGAAGGAGCTGCAGGAATTTCTGGCAAATACAGGCTGTTTAATACATGCGACAACAATCTCCCATCTAGGGTGGTGAGACGGGAGCCTTATCTTATGAAGAAAAACATCCAAGCCCAGCTACATTTTGCAAAAACACATTTGAAATATCCCAAACGCATGTGGGAAAATGTGTTATGGTCCAATAAAACCAAGGTTGAATTTTTTGGCCATAATTCCAAAAGGTACAGTATATTTGGCGCAAACACAACACTGCTCATCACCAAAAGAACACCATACTTACAGTGAAGCATGGTGGTGGCAGCATCATGCTTTGGGGGTGTTTTTCTTCAGCTGGAACTGGAGCCATAATCAAGGTGGAGGGAATTATGAACAGTTCCAACTACCAGTCAGTGTTGGCACAAAACCTTCAGGTTTCTGCTAGAAAGCTGAAGATGAAGAGGAACTTCATCTTTCAGCACGACCACAACTTACTACTCACTTCAGTATACTTGAGGGTTTCTTATAATATGGCAACATTTACAGTAAATGAGGGGGTAATTTCAAAATCCCCACACTGGTGCTAACTTCCCTAAAGGCACAAAACTAACCACATTGGGAGACATTATAAAATTGCTAAGATTTTAATCAGAAAACTCACCAGAAGATACGAGGCTCTGTGCCAAGTACTGCATTCATCTTATTTTCACTTCCTTAGAACATCTGAGCAATTTCAGTCACTATGAGTGATGAAAAACAGACTCATCGCAATGAAAATCCTTCACAAATTAGACATTAACACTCAGAAGAGGAGAAAGTCATACAAAACAATGTCCTCCCTTTTCTTGCTAAATGTCTAAAAAAAAAAAATCAGGGAGGTTATTTCTGAATTATTTGAAACCTGAACTCCATACTCATAGGACAATAAATATATTACCTTATTCTCATTGTCTTTTAGGAGAATTTTTTTTTTTTTACTGCACAATAAGGTGGGAATGTTGCTCTCCCTTACTTACATGAGTCAGCTCCATTTAAATTGCCATTCTTCATTAGGGTGACCACTCTGTTGTAACAGAGGGAGTGTTCATTGAAACATCAGTAATAACATTCTGGTATGTTATTCAAAAGTTAATTCTGAATCACCGTCACAGTGGGTCTAACGACTGATACATTTCCTGAGCTCGGCCTGCCTTCAATGACTCCATGTGCATGATGTGTCAGTGTTTGGTTGATATGACAACAGGCATGCACACCATGTGAGTGTGTTTAAAACAGAAACCAGGGTTAAACTGACAGCCGCTACGGTAAACTGAAACCAACCATACACAGCTACAGTACCCTGTAAGGATATTCAGTAAGAAAAATCCGGGGCGGGGGGGGGGGCAAAACTCTGTCACTTTTGGAAAATATGTGGCCTACAAATGGTCTTTCACTTGTTCTTCCACAGAAAAGCAGTGACTCATAGAGGGAGATATATGTACATATCTCCACTCTGCACACAACAGCTGGAAGTTGCTCTTGGAAAAAATTGGGCCTTATCTCCAAAAAACAAGACCTTCACAAGAGACAGTCGGGACCAAGAAAATGAGATTTGATTTTGCCAACACACACACACACACACACACACACACACACAGAGTCACTTTAAATCCATTGTTCTGAACCAAGAAATTCATTAGATAAGGAAGAGTTCAATATTTGAGGGCTTTTGTAATCTACTCCCAATAAAAAGTAGATGCATGTTTGTCTGGAAAGTAAATCAATACTATGTGTGTACAGACAGAAAACGGTTAACTATCTTCATTTTTAACAACAGAAAAATAAAGTGTTTTATACCTTAGTGTTTTAAACTGAACTCTCTCATCCAGAAACTGTTCACTCCAACAAACACACACACACACACACACACACACACTGATCTCAGGGCTGCACCAGTCACTTTATGCAGCAATGGACTGCTCTCTTTGCACTACATGCCACTTTAACCCTTTATGTGCCCTGATATGTGTCTTAAGTCACTACATGCTGTCTTAATTTTTATCGTATTTAGTTATTTTGCACACTCTTCTGTCTCTTCTGTCTCATCTGTCTGTCCATCTACAATTTGAGAGAACTGCTACTCCTCCTAAGCAATTGCCCGGATGCTCACCAAACTGTCGGAGTCTGAACATGGCTGTGCTCATGTCGTCACTTTATGAGGGTGCTCATGTGCTCATATCCTCACTGGACTGGTCACACAGCACCAATCCGCTCTACAAGAAGGGGCAGCGCAGGTTGTTCCTCCTGAGGAGACTCAGGTCGTTTGGAATGCATGGGGCACTGCTGAAGACCTTCTACAATTCACTGATGGTGGCATCAGCCATCAGCCATCACATTTGGAGTGGTCTGCTGGGGCAGTGGTATCATGGCAGCTGACAGGAACAGACTGAACAGGCTGATCAAAAAAGCCAGCTCTGTTCTGAGGTGACGCCTCGATCCAGTGGAGAAGATAGAAGAGAGGAGGATGGTGGCTAAGCTGTCATCTCTGCTGGAGTCCGAGTCCTACCCCATGAGGGACACGCTGAATGCACTGAGGAGCTCATTTAGAGGTAGGCTGTGCCATCCTAAATGCTTGAGGGAGAAGTTCCACAGGTCCTTCCTACCTATGGCTGTCAGACTTTATAATCTAACCGGTGCTGCTCATGCAGGCCGTATTAAACGTTACAACTTTGCACAATAGAGATCGTCCCCTCCAATACACAACTAAGACAATTACAATTATTATCGAGGGTGGCAACAACACTGTTCATTCAAATGTGAAATATACTGTTTGGGTCCATATTTATTTATTTTTTACCGGGTAACTTAACTAACTGTAATGCTGTTGATACCATCGAGCGGCAATGTTCCTGCACTGTGTATATAACTGTACATATGTATATTTATTTATATCTTTAGTTAACCAATCCTTGTCACAGGACTGAGCACGGGTTCTTCCAGGCTCAGGCTCTCAATTTATTTTTGACTATTTTCTGCATTTTTTCCTAGCCTTGTGGTGTTTTCCTGTGTTTTTGATTTCTGATAATTTATCATTCTATTTACTAATTGTTTGTCAGTATTGTTATTTTGTTGTCCATTTATGTAGTTTATGATTGTTGGGTTTTTCCTGTGACAGGGTCATTATTTCTTCCTTTCCAGACATCCCCACTTTATTTGCACACTGCCTGCTCTCCTAGTCACCGCAACTGCGAATACTCTGTAATTAGGTCACCAGTCCACTCCTGTTGCCAGCACCTGCTACTCATTGTGCATCTCACTATTTAAGCCTGCCTGTTCATTTTGTCTTTGCGGCTAGAGGGGTTCACCCCTCATCATTCTACTCCTCCCAGCCTCTGAAGTGTTTTTACTTCTCCAGAGTGCTTCCAGCTCTGAGGCTCACTCTGTAAGTTATTCTTGTTTTTCTTTATTTCTGTATTGTTGGCACTGTTTTTGGACTGCATGCTATTTTTGTTAATAAACATTGCAACTACAATCCAGTGCTTGGGTCTGTCTCTCTGCCTCGTAGGGGCGTACATGACAGAATGTAGCCGCCAGTTAAAAGACCCAGCTGTTGTATTTGTACATTTTTTCCTTTTTAACCTTTTTCTCTTCTCACCTGTCATTTGGAGTTAATCATGTCCCCAGCTCACCGACCTCGCTCAATCAAAGGAGGATTGGCAGTGGGGTCTCCAACTGTGGAGGAAGGGTGGGCGGCAGACTTCATCCAAGATTTTGTGGATGAGGCTCTCGCCGCCCATGGTCCCAAGAAGACGTGGGAATGCTTGGATGGAGCGGTGACAATCCTGGAGGTACACCCTGGACTATGGAATTATCCACGATACGCAGAACTGCTGTCCATGGTCTGCGCTCTTCAGTGATCATTTCCTGGTTTAAAGAGGGGAACATTTCCAGCTGAGCTGAGGCGGAGGCACTCTCCACAGCTGACGTCCTCCTCCCATCTCGCTTCACCAGCTCCAGCTCCACAAAGATGACGTTGTCCTGCTCCGGACCACCATCTCCTTCTCGCTAGCAGCCCCTCCTTCGTTGGAGCGGAAGACTCCCGCAGCAGTGCGCACTGAGCGTCTCTTTTTCCCAGCTGATTCCCCAGCTTCTCCCCGCTGCGCAGCTGCTGCCTCCCGCTTCCTCCCACTTCCTCCCGGTGACTTCTCCTGTTGCTGGGAGGCTCAATGCGTCCTCCCCAGTTCTGTCCACCTCCGTGATTAAAGGGACGGCTCCTCCACCATCCCCAGAGGGGCCCTGGCTCACCATAGACACGGAGAAGGATGACTGTTTGTCATCTGCTGCAGATAACATTGCACACTGGGATGACAGGCAAGTTTCATTTCATTCTATGTCACTTTATAAAGATATGCCTTGCCTGATTCCTGGTGATGAGGCTCAGGGCTTGCAGTCCCCTGATTTCTCACCACCTGCTGCAGCAAATAATTCCTCACCTATCCTCTCCTTGTCTCCTTCTTCTATCCCTGAGTGTCCGCTGGTCCCAGAACTGAGCCATCGGACGATCGAGGAGATCGTGGCACTGGAGGACCCAATTCCAGTGCCAACACGGAGCCAACCCCCAGCTTCCACGCTGGAAGAGCCACCAGTGTGGGTTATGTCGCCTGGGGCGACGAAGACTGCTACTTCCATCATGCCTGCTGCCGAGGCCGCCGCAGCAGAATCAGTGACTGAGCTGGATCTCCAGAGGGCCGAGTCCGAAGAAACTCCAACGCCTGGATCGTCGGAGTCCTGGACGGCGGTGGAGCTCAAGCTCAGGCAAGTGCTCTTCTTTGTTTTTCTATTATCTGTCTTAGAGCAATCTTACCTGGCTCTTGGTGAGGACAGCAGGGTGCAGCTACCCACTGCACCTGAGCTCGCCTCACTGGGCCCTGCCGCTGCCGGTGACCCTGATCCCCCTTCTCTGTTTGTATCTGAGCTTTCACCCAGGGTCACCAGGAACGTTCCAGCACAGCCAGATGTCTCCGTGGGTCCAGGTTCACCACCCAAGGTCACTTTGGGTCCAGTTTCCCCTGCAGTTGAGGTCGGTGCGGGTGCCCTGTCCTGGGACCCCCGTGGGTGCGGCTTCAGCCCAGGCCGGGTCCACTGTGGGTGCAGCTCCTCCTTTGCCTGAGGCTGTCGTGTGGGTCCCTCCTTCCCTGTCCGGGTCTCCATGGGTGCTGCTTCTCAGTCAGGGACCATCATGGGTGCTGTGCCCCAGCTTGGAACAGACATGGGTGCTGCGTTCCTGTATGGGCCCCCACCATGGGCGTTTCCCCCCAGCCCGGGGTCCACCGAGGGTGCAGCATTGGCCCAGCCGGGATCCACTGAGGGTGCCGCAGAGCTCCAGCCCGGAGCCACCGTGGGTGCTGTAGAGCTCCAGCCTGGAGCTACCGTGGGTGCTGCAGAGCTCCAGCCTGGAGCCACCATAGATGCAGCGTTGCTCCAGCCCGGAGCCACCGAGGGCATCAGGGCCTCCTCTCCCTTACCTGGCACCATTGTGGTTCCTCCGCTGCCGCCTAGTGTCACCGTGGGTCCTCCCATGGGAAGGCCACCTCCTGGGTCACCCCTGCGGTCCTGGTGGCTAAAGAACTCAGGCCGGCCACCTGAAAGAGTGAGCTGTCGGGTCGGGTGGTCCTTATTCTCCAGCAGGCCACCCGATTCCTTCCACCTGGCCATCCAGCTTGCCTGGGACTTCGGCCAGCCACCCAGACTGTCTGGGGGCCCATGGCCTTGATGTAGTATGGTGTAGGTCCAGAGCAGGCCCTGTAGTTTTGCTGCCTCCTTACCAGTTCCCCCCACCTCCCACCCAGGTTTGTTTTTTACTGTGCCTTTGGTTTTTTTTGTTTTTTTTGTTTGTTTTTTTGGGGGGTGGGGGTCCTTTTGGTGTTACATTGGGGTGTCTGAGAACCACTGTTATTTTGTCGTCTATTTATGTAGTTTATGATTGTTGGGTTTTTCCTGTGACAGGGTCATTATTTCTTCCTTTCCAGACATACGCACTTTATTTGCGCACTGCCTACTCTCCTAGTCACCGCAACTGCGAATACTCTGTAATTAGGTCACCAGTCCACTCCTGTTGCCCACACCTGCTACTTATTGTGCATCTCACTATTTAAGCCTGCCTGCTCATTTTGTCCTTGTGGCTAGATTGGTTCATCTCCTCATCATTCTACTCCTCCCAGCCTCTGAAGTGTTTTTACTTCTCCAGAGCGTTTCCAGCTCTGAGGCTCACTCTGTAAGTTATTCTTGTTTTTCTTTATTTCTGTATTGTTGGCACTATTTTTGGACTATATGTTATTTTTGTTAATAGACGTTGCAATCCAGCGCTTGGGTCTGTCTCTCTGCCCTGTAGGGGTGTACATGACAATTCTTATCTTAGTATGTTATTTAATATTGCTCTGAGTGCTGCTGCAATCCTGGAATTTCTCCATTGTGGAACTAATAAAGGCCTGTTTTACCTTATCTTATTTGTTTCTCTGTAATCTTCAGGGCATGAGTTCAGTCATGCCTTCACCCTATGTTTGTTATGTTCATCTGTGTTTTATTTTCATCCCTGCCATTGCCTCAGTTTGTTTTTCATTTGGTCTTTATTATTATTATCATCATCATCATGGTCTTGTCTCCCCTGGTTCCTCTGTTCACGTTTTGTGCATCCTCTGTCTGTGATCATCTGCGCAGCCCCACCCGTCCCCTGTCTGTGATCAATCCCTGCTGTCTCCATTTGTCCCTGATTGTATCCATCTGCTCTGTATTGTGTTGATTACTCCTGTGTCCATATATGTCAGTGTCAGTCAGTGTTCTACATGGGTGTCGTTAATCATGTCTGCATGAGCAACACGCTTCTGTTTTCCTGCCAAGCCTTGTGTCCAGTCTAGTTTTGTGAGTTTTTGTTACAGCTTCCAAGCTGTTTGTTATTTTTGTGTTTTGCACCCTCGAGCTGTGCCAGTTCGGCCAGCTCTTAAATAAATTGCAAACCTCACATCCAGTGTTTGAGTCCAGTTATTATACACCGTGACAGTATGACACCCATCCAGATGGACCCAGCGGACTTGAAGTTCCACCAAATGGGCCTCGATGCAGAGGATGTATGGAGTGCATCTCTCATCGAGGACCTAGTTGGAGACGCCTGCGCCTTCCACTCGCCAGAGAAGGCCCTTTATAAGATAAGATAAGATAAGATAAGCCTTTATTAGTCCCACAATGGGGAAATTCCAGGATTGCAACAGCACAGAGATAGCAACACTCAGAGCAATAATTTAGAAGATAAGAAAAATAAGAGCAGTGAATATACATATGTACACATAAATATATAAATATATATACACAGTGTGGAGTATTGTAGCTAGATGGAATAAACAGCATAACCGTCCATTTAGTTACCCTACATAGTATGAATATGTACCCATACATATTGTCACCCTCCATAGCAACTGATATTGTCCTAGATGTATACTGGAGGTGACCATTTGTGTAAGTCTGTTGCGTCTTTTGCATTCAATACTATTAGGTCGTCACGTTGTTTTGCTATCTCTGCGAGCGGCCCTGCTTAGGTTATACAGTCTGACAGCCGTAGGTAGGAAGGACCTGCGAAACCTCTCCGTCGCGCACCTAGGATGATGTAGTCTACTGCTAAATGAGCTCCTCAGTGCATTCAGTATGTCCTGCATAGGGTGGGACTCAGACTCCAGCAGAGATGACAGTTTAGCCACTATCCTTCTCTCTCCTATCTCCTCCACTGGGTCAAGGCGTTGCCCCAGGACAGACCTAGCTTTCTTGATCAGTTTGTTCAGTCTCTTCATATCGGCTGCTGTAATGCCGTTGCCCCAGCAGACCACTCCAAAAGTGATGGCTGATGCCACCACCATGTCGTACAATGTCTTCAAGAGCACCCTTGTACAGCAAAAGATCTGAGTCTCCTCAGTAGGATCAGCTTGCGCTGTCCCTTCTTGTAGAGTGCATCGGTATTGTGTGACCAGTCTAGTTTATTGTTCAGATGAACACCCAGGTACTTGTAGGATGTCACCATCTCAATGTTTGCTCCCTGGATGTTTCCTGGTGCTGTGAGGGGTTGTCCTTGCCTGCGGCAGTCCACCACCAGCTACTTAGTTTTCCTTGCGTCAATCTGGCACCAGTCCACCAAGTCCTGGATAAGTCCTCTGTACTCAGCTTCATCTCCGTTGGAGATGAGGCCAACGATCGCAGAGTCGTCAGAGAGCTTCTGTAGATGGCAGTGTGTTGTGTCGTGTGAGAAGTCCGCAGTATAAAGGGTGAACAGGAAGGGAGCCAAAACCGTTCCCTGGGGGGCCCCCGTGCTGCCGATGATGGTGTCGGACACACAATCCTGGGTTTTCACAAACTGTGGCCGGTTAGTGAGGTAGTCCAGGATCCATGATGACAGGTGCTGGTCCACCCCTGTGCACAGCAGCTTGTCCTTCAGGATCATCAGTTGGATGGTGTTGAAAGCACTGGAGAAGTCAAAGAACATGATCCTCGCCGCGTTCCCAAGCTTCTCTAGGTGGGACAGGGAACGGTGAAGGAGGAAGATCACTGCATCCTCCACCCCGATGCCATGCTGGTAGGTGAACTGGAGTGGATCCATTGCTGGTCCCACCAGGAGGCGGCGGTGAGCAAGGAGCAGTCTCTCCAGGGTCTTCATCATGTGGGACGTCAGGGCCACTGGTCTGTAGCTGTTCAGGTCTTTGGGGTGGGAAGTCTTTGGTACAGGTACCACACAAGATGTTTTCCACAACTGTGGTACCCTCCCCAGCTTCAGGCTCAGGTTGAAGATGTGCTCCACAATCCCACACAGCTGGTCTGCACAGGACTTGAGGAGTTTCGCGCTGATGCCGTCTGGTCCCGAGGCCTTCCTCGCCTTGATCTTCCTCAGCTCCATCCTCACCTGGGTCTTAGTGAGGGTCAGGTTGGGGGGCTGTGTGCTGGGAGTGGGGGGGTGTTGGTGGAGTGGGGTGTGGACAGCAGGTCTCGATAACTTTAGAGGCAGCAGTGGTTGGTGTGCAAGCGTGGGGAGGGCTGTTGGTCAAACCTATTAAAAAACAGGTTCAGATTGTTCACCCACTCCCTGCCCCCCCCCCCCCCCCCGTGGCCTGGGAGGAGGTATTCTGGAGCCCAGAGATGGTTTTAAGGTTTCTCCAGACCCCGCCGATGTCACTCCATTGCAGCTTATCCCCCATCTTCTTCCTGAAGCTGTCCTTGCCTTCTCTGATCTTCCTCCTCAGCTCCCTCTGTACAGACTTCAGCATCTCCCTGTTCCCCGACCTGAAGATCCTCTTCTTCTCTTTCAGAAGTGTTTTTATCTCAGGGTTGATCCAGGGTTTGTTGTTCGAGCAACACCGTATGGTCTTGGTGGGTACAGTGTTGTCCACACAGAAGTTGATGTAGTCTGTGATGGTGTGAGTGAGGCCATCAATGTCCTCACCATGTGGATCACAGAGCTGCTCCCAGGCAGTGGTTTCAAAACAGTCCTTTAGAGCATCCATTGCCTCCTCAGACCATATCTTCACCTTGCGCATGACCGGAGGTTGTCTGTGTACTAGGGGTTTGTACACCGGCAGGAGATGAACCAAGGTTCCGGTTCCGCCGGACCGGCGGCGCCACACGAGTCGGCTGCCTGTTGCAACAGCCTTTTTTTTTTATCTTCCTTCTTCTTTCTACACCTTTCACTCTGTATATATATCATGGACGCACGGATCGCCCCGAGGGTCTCCCGGGTCGGCGGACGGAGCCACGGTTTGCAGCGGGAGACGTTACAGCGGGGAGGAGCTGGTGCTAGCTAGCACTTGGCCGCCGCCCGGTGCTAATGGGAAACTCGACATACCGGGAGCTGTAGCGAAAACGAAGCGGGTGCCGGGCTGGAGTTTAGGCGGCGTGAAAGAAATATAAGACAGAATAATAAAGAGCGATGGCAAGAACCAAGCAGACCGCCCGTAAAATCTACTGGAGGAAGAAGCCCCCCAGGAGACAGCTAGCCACAGGGCTGCTCGGAGAGGCGCTCTGGCCACCGGCAGAGTGAAGAGGCCTCGCCGTCACAGGCCCGTGGCTCTGAGAGAGATCCGTCGCTACCAGAAATCCACGGAGCTGCTCATCCGTAAGCTGCCCGTCCAGCGCCTGGTGAGGGAGATCGCTCAGGACTTCAAGACCGTCCTGCGTTTCCTGAGTTTCGCCGTCATGGCTCTGCAGGAGACCAGTGAGACCCACCTGGTGGTCTCTTCTTCGCTAAGGGGGTCACCATCATGCCTAAAGACTTCCAGCTGGCCCGCTGCATCCGCGGAGAGAGAGCTTAGACTTTCTGCTGCACATTCACCAGCCATAATGCTCTGCACTGTGTGTCTATATATATACATTTATAGTAATATGGACATATGTTTACTAGATGTTGTTTTTTCTTGCCTTCTGATTGTTGCTCTGAGTGTTGCTATCCCTATGCTGTTGCAATCCTGGAATTTCCCCATTGTGGGACTAATAAAGGCTTATCTTATCTTATCTTAAGTTGTGATCCGATTTCCCGAGTGGGGGGGAGTGGTGATGAAGTGTACGCCTCCTTAGTGTTTGCATAGAATAAGTCCAGTGTTTTATTGTCTCTAGTGTGGCACGTGACATACTGGTTGAACGTGGGCAGAATGGGGGGACAGTGAAATATGGTTGAAATCACCGGAGATAAGGAGTAGAGCATCTGGGTGTTGTGTCAGCAGCCTGCCACTTACTGAGTGAATGGCGTCACGCGCTGTCCCCGCGTTTGCGGTCGAATTTGCATGAATAACAATGCAGATCCAGTGTGAGTATTCCCTCGGGAGATAGGTAGGCCGCATGCTAACAACTAGCAACTCAGTGACTTTGCTGCAGTGTTGTTCTTGAACCGTGATATGTCCCGGTCTGCACCAGCTGTAATTGACATACATTATCACTCCTCCGCCCCTTGCCTTCCCACTGTCTAGTGTCCAGTCTGCCCGTATTGTATGGAAACCCTCCAGTTCGATGTTAGCATCTGTTGCTAGTTCTGTTAGCCACGTCTCAGTAAACAACATCATGCTAATCTCTCTGAAGACGCTCTGGTAATGAACCATAGCCGCTAGCTCATCTGTCTTATCGAGTAGCGATAGTACATTCCCCATAATAACGGATGGAAGAACGGGTCTGTACCTTATATTTCTCTCCCGCCATCTTGCTCCAGCACGGCATCCACGTCATTTCTGTCTTATTTCACCTGGTATATCGAAGTCTTGCGCTACCATTTATTTTATTTCCTGGATATGGCCGCGGGAATTATCGAGGGCTTCCCTACCTTGTGGCTATATCCCCTGATCGCTGAACTCCTGCTTTCAGTGCTCCAGCTACAGTGGAAGTTCCGGTGGCAGGGAAAGATGCCGCCGGCGACCAGCGAGGAGCAGAGGGAGGGGGAACCCAAACGAACTGAAGGACGTGGCTCGCGCCGGCAGAATCATCAACCCAGCTCTTCCTCGTCGGCGGACGCGCTCTAGACCTCTGCATCCCCCCTGACGCAGCGCCACACCATCGTGCAGTGGCTCCCCATCAGGTGAACCCCATCATCTCTGGGGGGGTATCGTCTGACTCTCCAGCGGCAGCAGAATGGGAACAATGGCAAGTACCTTCTCATTTTTTAACATCAACAAATGAAAGGTCTTGCATTGTTCCCGGGGAGGGGGCTCAGCGACAGCCACTTACCATCACTGCTGAGCTCTCTCCACCACTCTCTGCTGCCATTTTCATCCACCCATCCTCACCTGCATCTCCCTGCATGTCTCATTCTGTTTTGTTTTTTTTTTCTGAGAAACTGGCTATAGTGGGGGGCAACCAGCTGGTCTGGGAGGAGCCTGCTGTTCCTGAGGACCTAGTGGTTTGGTGGATCGGGGCTACAGCTTTGGTACCCCTGTGTGGGGGTGATGAGGAGGGACAGGAGTGCCGGCAGGCTGTGCTAGCCCAGAAGGAAATAATGCTGGACCGCAAACGTGGCTCCTTCCAGAGCATGTATCCCAGCTTGGTTGGAATCAGCTGGCGTCGGATGGCCCAGCTGCCCCAGCTCCAGTGCCAGCTCCACATTGCTTCCTAGCACCACCCCCAACTCTGGCTCCTCTCCAGAAAGTTCCAGTTGCGCGTGAGGGGCACATCACAACTCCAGCCATCCTTGAGTTCCACACAACATCTCCAGCCATCCTTAAGGTGCACACAATGACTCCCACTGTCCCTGAGGTGCACACAACAGCTCCCGCTGTCCCCAAGGTGCACACAATGGGTCCCGCTCTCCAAGATGCACACAACGGCTCCCGCTGTCCCTGAGGTGCATGCCACAGCTCCAGCTGTTCCCACGGTGCCCATCACAGTTTCTGCTCTGCCCAAGGTGCACGCTTTGGTTCCAGCTACTCATCCTGTGGTTGTCCCCCCGGCAGCAGGAGACAAGGAGTTAAGACAAGTACGTTTTCATTTACTTACAACCACTATTTTTGATTTTTGATTTTTGAGAGGTCCCAAGCGCACATTCCACCAGCTTGTGGGTCCTGCCCACCAGTCTCTGCTGCTGTTGACTATGATGTCACCTCACTCACCTCCTGTTCTCCTCCCCCATCCGAGGTGGCCATGTTAAGGATGGAGCCGCTGGAGGATCACGCGCCACCTCAGCCACCTGTTGTCTCAGAGGTCAGCGGGCCTCCATCTGTCATCCCGGAGGCCAGGGGACCTCCACCCTTTGTTCCAAAGGTCGAGTAGTCCGCTCCACCTGGGCCATCCGAGCAGTCTGCTTCAACCATAGCCCAAGAGGCTGGAGTGCCTCCAACCACAGTCCAAGAGGCCGGTGTGACTCCAACTGTAGCCACAGAGGCTGGTGTGCCTCCACCTGTCATCCCAGAGGCCGGCAGGCCTCCACCTTTCATTCCAGAGGCCAGGGTCAGCGTGCAGCAGTCATCGGTCACAAGAGCATAGAGCTCCTTTGTGTTTGTTTGTTGAGCTCTGTGTTCCTGCAGCTGCTGTTCCACCTTGTTCTCCAGTTCAGTGGCCTAAGGACATTAGTAGGCCGCTGGACCAGCCCTGCATTCCGGTCTGGGGGTCCATGGACTGGGACAGGCCCCCCGACCCATGTTGTTGTCTGGTCCGAGGGCCTATGGACTCTGACCCGCTATTTGTTGCAGTCTGGTGGCCCATGGACTTGGGTAGACCACCCTTCCCACTTTGTTTTGGGTTTTAGGGCCTTGGACCTTATATGGACCACAAACTGTGTTCTTTGTTTTGGACTCTGTGGGGGGAAGGGGGTGTTACAGTTTGCTTCAGCCCACCTAACCTTGTACCCCCACCACCCACCCTGTGAGGGTTTTTTTTTTTTCTCTTTGTTGATGTTACTCTTGGGGTCTTCTGGAAGCCGCCCCTTTAGAGGGGGGTACTGTCAGGGTCTGGATATGGCTGTGTTCATGTACTCACGTTATGTTAGTTGTTTCTCTGTAATCTTCAGGACATGAGTTCAGCCATGCCCTTGCCCTCTATGTTATGTTCATCTGTGTTTTATTCTCATCCCTGCCATTGTCTGTTTGTTTTTCATTTGGTCTTTATTATTATTATTATTATTATTATTATTATTATTATTATTATTATTATTATTATTATCATCATGGTCTTGTCTCCCCTGATTCCTCTGTTCATGTTTTGTGCATTCTCTGTCAGTGATCAATCCCTGCCATCTTCATTTGTCCCTGATTGTATCCACCTGTTCTGTATTGTGTTGATTACTCCTGTCTCCATATATATCGTGTTCTGCATGGGTGTCATTTATCATGTCTGCGTGAGCAACACGCTTCTGTTTTCCTGCCAAGCCTTGTGTCAAGTCTAGATTTGTGAGTTTTTGTTACAGCTTCCGAGCTGTTTATTATTTTTGTGCTTTGCACCTTTGAGCTGTGCCAGTTTGGCCAGCTCTTTAACAAATCGCAAACTTCACATCCAGCATTTGGATCCAGTTATTACACACCATGACACAAACTATGTTTATTGCACTGTCCCTGTCAAATAAACTAATCTACTACTACTACTAAACTCACACTCAATGATCCTCAGGTGGGTCTGCACCCAAGTTGTGCTCAAGATTAAGGTCAAATACCACAAGATCAGGAAATGTAAGCAATTTTATTAAAAAAAAAACAGCAAAAAAACAAAAACATGATTCCACCTAAGCAATAGACCAGATCATCTCCAGACTGACACACAAGGGTTTTCTCGATGGGACTAGAATGTCATGTGTCTGAGCTTAGGGTTTCTCTGTACTCAGACCCTCTCTTTATTTTAAGTATTGTATGACTATTTTGATTACCCATGTCTAGTTTTTGTGTTTTGTTGGTTTTTTGACACGAGCCTCTCTCTTCTGCTTCCAGACACATTCCCCTCTCACAGCCTGTTTCCCCAGTTCAACTCAGCTGTGAGTGATTTTGGAATTAGGTCATTACCCGCTCCTGGCCACACCTGCTGCTTGTTATTCATCATTTCAGCCCCGTATATTTAAGCTCTGCATTTTCACTGTGTTGTTGTTGCACGGTTAGTTGTCTACCATGATTGTCTCCTTGTATTTCATCTGTGATTATCTCCAGATCTCCTCTTGCATCCGCTGGGCGATGTCGGCCCAGGGGCGCCATTTGTAAGTTTTCCCCTAATTTATATTTTGTATTTTGCACAGTTTTTGGACTTTGTTCTTTCTTTTAATAAACTAGTACATACTCGTGCATACCCGTCCATGCCTGTAGAAACCAAGTATAAGCAAGTATTTGTGCATGCCCGTGGCTGAAGGGTCTCCTCCTGTCTCAGACAGCTGTGTTGTTCACAGTCATGCCTGCGGCGTACTGCTGGAACCTGAGGTGTTTCATGTTCACGTCATCTTTTCTGACGTGCAGCAGTTCTCCTCATTCTATTGCTCTCCATCTGGTGGGTCTTCTTCTTCTTCGTTCAGACCACTGGTTGAGGGATAGGTGCATCGTAATTCCAGCGTTGGCGGCTAGCCGACTATTTCGCATATCCTCGGTCTCAGCTTCTTTGTGCCTTGCATGGAATTCACTGTCCCTGGCCAACCAGCTATTCCGCATCTCCTTGGTCTCAGCTTGTCTGTGCCTTGCCTGGTGTGCAGCATTGCTCGCTTTGTGGGCATTTCGGGCTTCAAGTGACTCAGCACGTGCATGGCGCACTGCCACATGTTTCCTGTCTGTTTGTGCATCCCTTGTCTGTCATACCCTGTGCTGGTGAAGGGTCTCTTCCTGTCTCACATGGGTGCGATGTACTGCTGGAACCTCAGGTGTTTCATCTTCATGGCATCTTTTCTGACGTGCAGCAGTTCTCCTCATTCTATTGCTGTCCATCTGGTGGGTCTTCTTCTTCTTCTTCTTGTTCGTTGAGACCACTGGTTGAGGGATATGTGCGTCGTAATTCCAGTTCATGGACAGGATCATGAAAATAGATCTGAGCAAAAAGAGGCTTTTGGGCATGGACTCACTGTATATATCATAAAGACATGAGAGTCATATATGACATCATAAAGACACATTTGTCTATGTGCCGTCATATAGGCATTGCATGAGAGTCCTATATGACATCATAAAGACACATTTGTCTATGTGTCCTCTTAAAGGCATTGCGAGTCCTATGATGCCTGAGATCATAGGACGTCCTATGATGTTCAGGCAGAGATCATAGGTCGTCCTATGATGTTCAGGCAGAGATCATAGGTCATCCTATGATGTCCTATAAATGTGACACACACACACAGATTTCTTGCTTTAATAGAGTGAAGAGTGATGTCACGAGTGTATCCAGCACCTGAGTCTGTCTCCCTGTCCCTAAAGGGGCCAAACATGACAGAATCATGCAACCAGAATAAGGACTCAGCTGTACACTTGTGCATTTTTCCTTTTTGGTGCTTTTTTCATTCACCTGTGTGTTGGTGCACACCATGTCTGGTCTGAACGACATGGAGTGGTGGGCGATACGTCTTCTGGAGGACTTTTGGTCATGGATGCAGGCCTCCCGTTCTCTCGAGATGGTCCGAGAGAGTCGAGATGGTGTAGCACGGGTGAAGAAGGGGTTCCCCAGCCTGTGGAATCGCCTGGGGGCTACTGACATCCTCCTCGCCATATTCTCCCTTCCCACTTCACCCGACTCTCCCTCAGCTCCAGCACACACTTTGCCAGCTCTACGGCGGTGCTGTCACCCTGCTCCGAACTGGCAGAGAGAAGACTCCACCTCTCAGACAGCAACTTTCCTCTCATCGAGCAAGACAATTCCTGCAGCAGTCTCCCTTTCTAGTTCTCATTCGCTGACTGTCACACCAGTCTATTTCTCCTCTGCTATTTTTTCTCCCATCTCCTCGGTGAGTTCTCCCGCTGCTGAGAGTTTGGCTACGCCCTTCCCGGTTCCACTCACCTCCGCCTCTACGGAGACGGCTCCTCCATTGTCCACTAGGGGGCCCAGATTCACTGTAGATACAGAGGGGATGACTGCCCACCTGCTGCTGCAGAGAATATCATTCACTGGGATGACAGGCAAGTGTCATTTATTTCTCCTCCTATTAATGATATTGTGCCTTGTCTGACTCCCGGTGATGAGGCTAAGGGTTTGCAGTCCTCTGAGCTCTCACCACCTGTAGTAGCAAATTTCTCCTCACCTATCCTCTTCGTGTCTCCCCCATCCTTTTCCTGAGTGTCTGCCGGCCCCAGAACCAAGCCGCCGGATGATGGAGGAGCCCATGGCCTTGGAGGATCCAAACCCAGGGTCAGCACAGAGCCGACCCCCAGCTGCCAAGCTGGAAGAGCCACCAGCAGAGATTATTTTGTCTGGGGGCACCATGACTGCAACGACCATCATGCATGCTGCAGAGGCCACCGGAGCAGAGTGGGAGCCCGAGGTGGACCTCCTGAGGACCGAGCCCGAGTCAGTATCGTCACCTGGATTGTCGGGTCCTGGACGGCGGTGGAGCCCGAGTTCAGACAAGTGCTCTCTTTTGTCCTCCTTCTCTCAATTTTGGAGCAATCTTGCCTGGCTGAGGAGGGCCAGGTGCAGCCGCCTGCTGCACCTGAGCTCACCTCGACGGGCTCCGCCACTGCTGGCGACCCTGACCCCTTTCACTTTGTTCTCTGTCTGAACTCTCTCCCAGGGTCGCCGGAGAGAATCCTACACCGCCAGATGCCTCCATAGATCCAGGTCTATTTTGATCACCCATGTCTAGTTTTTGTGTTTTGTTGGTTTTTTGACATGAGCCTCCCTCTTCTGCTTCCAGACACACTCCCCTCTCACAGCCTGTTTTCCCAGTTCATCTCAGCTGTGAGTGATTTTGGAATTAGGACACTGCCCGCTCCTGGCCGCACCTGCTGCTTGTGATTCCTCACTTCACCCCCATGTACTGTATTTAAGCTCTGCATTTTCACTGTGTTGTTGTTGCACGATTAGTTGTCTACCATGACTGTCTCCTTGTATTTCATCTGTGTTTATCTCCAGATCTCCTCCTGCGTCCGCTGGGCGGTGTCGGCCCACGGGCGCCATTTGTAAGTTTTCCCTTTATTTATATTTTGTATTTTGCACAGTTTGTGGACTTTGTTCTTTCTTTTAATAAATATCACAAGTGTATCTAGCACCTGAGTCTGTCTCCCTGCCCCTGTAGGGGCCAAACATGACATAGAATTCTTAAAATGGACATCATTGACCCTGGAAAATAATAATTTAGAACACAGAATTATTAGGAAAACATTGACTCTGGTCACCAATCAGGTAAACAGTATTATTTTCTCCTTGAATTCTATGCAAACTGACTTGAGAGGGATCACCTCCTGCTGCACATGAGAAATAATTCAAGTTTAAAGCATTTCCATACAATTCTAATGACTTGATTTGTATAAACAGATTCTGCTTATAAACATGTACAAGGTAGACTGTGTATCCAAGGTCAAATCACCTAAAAGGTGTACAATAAATGGTTCTTATCATAAGTAGCCCTTTTTAAGGGCTATTGAAGGACACCAAACCCTGACTGTGGTTTCTTCACATTTATTAACATAACGACGAACACATAAAGAACACTAAACATATACATACAAGAAGGTGAAGGCACTGGAGGAGAGCGGGGCTCAACGTCACAGGGGGCCTGAAGCCTGGGAATGCCGAGCAAGGGGGCAGAATCCAGCCGGAGCACTCCCGAAAGGCAGCAGGGCTCACGGCTGGAAAAAAAAAAGGGAAAACTAACCTGGGTGGAGCTCTCCTCTCTCCTCGACAGCAATATCCAAAACACTCAGTGACAACTTCAGAGCTCCTGAGGACGGGTACAATAACGAAAGGACACAACAACCGGGAGAGGTTGTCGTGCCCCTTAAATACCGTTTCATAATGTATAACAGGTGTGGATGCATGAGTGGAGAAAATAACAGAATGAATGACAGGTGTGCAGCTGCGGACCAGTTTGACAGCCGGAAGCTGCACAGTGCTGTCAAAAATAAAACATAAACCAGAAACCACAATGAAACAATAACACAACCCCAAAATGTAAACATTACTACCAATACAAAATGACACAATAACTAGACAGGGTAAACAAAGAAACAAACAGACAGAAAAAGACTAAACTTAACTGAAGACTGGGCACGGCGCCCATCCGTGCCCAGGATCATGACAGTGCCCACTCGAAGGGGTGGGACCCAGACACCCCAGGGCAACATCAAAGAGAACAAGAAACCCCCTCACCCCTACAAGGAAGACCCCCCACCAGAAAAACAACCCACCTCGGGGGGGAAGAGGGGGGACCTCAGGTATGGAGGGACCAAGACAAAACAAAAAAGACCCCACCCCCCCAGAAAAAAACACTCATGACCCACAACCTGAACAACACAGTGACCCAGACTCAAGGAATCTCGGGAGTTCAGGCAGCCAGCCAGAGTCCCAGGACCACCAAAACGTACGGCAGAATGCGTCCGGTAGCCGCACAGAGTTCCTGAACCACCTGCACAGAAGGCATAACCCATCAGGTGGCCTCCCAGAGTACATGAGCCACCAGTCCGCTAAGCACAATGCCCCCCCCCCCCCCAGGCAGCAACAGCTGGAACCCATGCTCCCAGCGGTGCACAAGATCTCCAGCATGGGGAAGGCAGAACCGGCGCTGCGGAAGGTTGACCTCCAACAATGACTGCTGGCCAACGGTGGGGCCCACCGATGGTGATGGTTGGCCAGCGAGGAGGCCCGGTGAGGGGACACGCTGCTCAGCAGGAGCCTCCGGTGAGGGCGGGAAGTCCACGGCGGCCTCAGACGAAGGTGTGGCCCCCACGGTGACCTCAGATGAAGGCATGGCCCCCCGTGGCAGCTCTGGACTGGGGCGTAGCACCCACGGTGGTCTTGGACTGAGGCGTGGCCCCCACAATGACCTCCAGTGATGGTGGCGGACCCGGCCAACCCGAGAAAATATTTGACCCAGGAGATGGTCTATCAATGGGGAGCCAGACGCAGGCAGAGTGGATGAACCCACAGGGACCTCAGACAGAGGGGAAGTAGCACCCATGGAGACCTCGGACGGAAGGGGAGCAGCACCCACAGAGACCTCGGACGGAGGGGGAGCAGTACCCACGGAGACCTCAGACGGAGGGGTAGCAGCACCCATGGAGACCTCGATGGCAGATGAGGACGACCATCAATGGACCCAGATGAGGACTTGAGCAAAGGAGAAGGAACAAATACCGGGTTGCTACCACTGGGAACAGTGGAGCCCAGTGAGGAGAATTCAGGAGCGGCCAGAGGCCGCGACTGGTTCTCTTCAAAAAGAGCTAAGCAAGGTTTCTCTAAAACAACTGTCATGAAAACAAAGAAGAGAACTTGCTTAGCTCGAGCTCCACTGCCGTCCAGGACTCCAGCGAAACAGGCTGAGGTGTCTCGAATCCCTCCATCTGGGCGCCCTCTACTGACACGGTCACCTTGGAGGGAAAAGGAAGAAATGCCAGAGAAGGATCACCGGCAGCAGTGGAGCCCGTCGAGGAGAGCTCAGGAGCAGAGGACATCTGCACCTGACTGTCCCCACCACAAGCCAGACAAGATCTCTCTAGATCTGCAGATGTAATGACAGAACAGAGTACTTGCCTGGACTCGAGCTCCACCGCCGTTCAGGACTCCGGTGATTCTGCTGTGGTGGCGGCCCAGGCAGCAGATGTGGTGGTAGATGCAGCTGAAGGACCTCCAGGCGTACTGACCAGTGCAGGTGGCTCTCCCAGTGTGGCGGCTGGAAATGGAGGTCGTCTCACCGTTGACGCTGAATCCCGTGCAGCTGAAACCCGGGGACACTCCATTGTCAGCACAGGTTTCAGGTCACAAGGAGCGCTCTTCTCCCATCCGGAACATGGCTGTGGGGCTGGAATGGGGCCCTCCAGGGCCGCAGGTTCCTCTGTTGTCCGGTGGCTCCATCCCAGGACTGGTGGACACTCAAGGGGAATAAGAGGAGACACAGGAGTAGCAGGTGAGGGAATGGTGTCAGCAGAAGGCGGTGAGGACTCAGTGTGCTGCTGTTGCTGAGCCTCACCACCGGGAATCAGGCAGGATAATTCATTTTTAGGTAAGGAAGAATGAAAAAACTCTTGCCTGTATTCCCGGGGCCTGATGGCAGCTGCTGCTTCAAGCCCAGAGCCATTCCTCCCAGTGGCTGCAGCGATAGTGGGCCCCCCAGAAGAAACTGGAGGAGCCGGCCCTGCAGACACATCACCAGCCAAATCAGCTGCTGTGGCGGGGGAATTCCTCCTCCTTCTACGGTGTGAAGCAGCTGGGTGGCAGTGAGAGGCTGGGTGCGTCTGGTCCAGGGGACGTTCTGTCGGCTCAGGAACAGATGGTAGATGAGGAGGCTGCAAAATGGGCTCCCAGCCAGGCCAGAGGGATGCTGGGGTCTGAGGACGTTTCCTCGTGAGCTTCTTCCTAGGCACACATGACGGCAGATCTCCTATCAGGCTGCAAGGGTCTGTTTGGAGGATGGAGACGGTGTGTAGCAGACCTGCATACCTGGGGTAACCTCCTAGCCCCGGATGTGCCTCCACAATGGTCGCTGCCGCCTCAACGTTCCTGCAAACCTCCTTGAGCAACCGGAAGTCGAGCGCTGCATCAACAAAGTCCTGGGCAAAGTCTGCCACCCACAGTTCATATATAGTGGGGCCACCGGCTACCGTTTTTCCCAGGTTGACGGAGCCCCAGCGAGCTGATGACATGATGAGTGCTCACGTAGAGTTGGTAGAGAGGAAAAAGGGGAAAATGATTTATACATACAAGGTGAAAGCGCTGGAGGAGAGCAGGCTCAACGTCATGGGAGGACAGAAGCCTGGGAATGCCGGGCATGGGGGCAGAATCCAGCCGGAGCACTCCCGAAAGGCAGCGGGGCTCACGGCTGGAAATAAAAAGGGAAAAACTAACCTGGACGGAGCTCTCCTCTCTCCTCAACAGCAATATCCAAAACACTCAGTGACAACTTCAGAGCTCCTGAGGACGGGTACAATAACGCAAGGACACGACAACTGAGAGAGGTTGTCGTGCCCCTTAAATACCGTTTCATAATATGTAACAGATGTGGATACATGAGTGGAGAAAATAACAGAATGAATGACAGCTGTGCAGCTGCGGACCAGTTTGACAGCCAGAAGCTACACAGCACTGTCAAAATAAAACACAAACCGGAAACCATAATGAAATAATAACACAACCCCAAAATGTAAACATTACTACTGTTATGGTTAAGTTGACAGCTCACGTGCATGATGCTAGCACAGGAAGGAACCACACAAGGGGGGAACGTTCGACAGTTTATTAAATATGAAAGCAGCACACAGTTAATTAAACAGCCACTCGCCAGAGGAAACAATCCACCTGTGGAGAGAAAACGAGAGCTGTCAGTGGAGGAATGGAGTAGGAAATATGGGTGAGCTAAATTGCCACTTACTCAGGGTTCCAAGTGTTATGTCCGTGGGTTTCTACTTTAGATTACCACTCGGAGGAACAAACACAAAGACACACACGGCTGCAGGTCATTAGCTTGCTCGTTTACTCAGGCATACGCACACATACACGTATCAGTTCAGTTCGATGAGCACACTCTTGTACTATTGGCAATGCCACAGGGTACAGCGCCCACCAATGGGGTGGCATATGCAAATGCAATTCATAAGACTCATACAACTCCCATACATTACATCTCCTCCCCACTAAATGTTATACCCACCCCCAAGATACACAAAGCAAACAACTTTTATTATTTTAAAAACACACACTAGCCTTGAGGCTGGGAGTAGACAATCCCAAACCCCTGAGTCAGTCAAGGGTTTATTCTGCCCTTTTGGTGAGACGTGACTCTCTCATCTAACACATAAAAAAGGTCTCTTATTCAAAAATGTCCAATATATGTCTCTTAAAAGTATCTTAAACAAAGTTTATGGAACATAACGCTCTGGTGGTCTAGTAATACGAGAAGGATATCTCTTACCAGTCTCTGGAGGTGATGTGGTGTTTCCCTCTGAGGTTACCTGGGGTAATGGTGAGGGGTCACTCACAGGAACCGGAGTAGCTGGTTCTGGAACAGTCTTTTCCAGCACAGGCAGGTCTGCTGAGATGCACGACGATGCAGCTCCGCCGTCGTCTGTAGAGGTATCCAATTCAGCAACCCTGGCCAGCATCTGGTCCGCGTGTCGCCTCCAGTGCTGCGATGCGCCGATGTCGACGGTGTAGGATACAGGGCCAGTCTCAGCTGAAACAACCCCTAGTATCCACTTCTTCTCTCCTCTCCCGTAATCCCGAACAAGAACTGGGTCTCCCACCTTGAACGTTCTGGCTTTTACATGCATTCCTCGATACGCACACTGTGCCTCTTGTGCTTTCTCTACCTCTGACATCACGCTAGGCTTCAGCAGGTCCAATCGAGATCGCAGCTTGCGATGCATGAAAAGCATAGACGGGGACTCCTTCGTTGTAGAGTGTGGAGTATTACGGTACGTGAGTAGAAAGGCATCCAGTCGGTGTTGTATGGAAGTGGTTCCAGTGGAACGCTTCAATGACTGCTTAAATGTCTGTACAAAACGTTCTGCAAGACCATTTGTTGATGGATGAAATGGTGCAGAGCGAATGTGCTTTACTCCATTGCCTTTCATAAAAGTGTCAAACTCGTGTGAGGTAAACTGAGGACCATTATCGCTCACTAACACCTCAGGGAGCCCATAGCGACTAAATAACCCTCGCAGCACCTGGATGGTATTAGCCGTTGTAGTGGAACTCATAAGGTGTACCTCAGGCCATTTTGAATGGGCGTCTACAACCACCATAAACATTTGGCCTTGGAACGGCCCAGCAAAGTCAACATGAATTCTCTGCCACGGGGATCCAGGCCAGGTCCATGGATGGAGTGGTACTGGTCCCGGTGCTTTCTGTGTAAATTGACAGGACTGGCATGTTTTTGAGACCTGTTCAATTTGAGCGTCAATTCCGGGCCACCACATGTAACTGCGGGCGACAGCTTTCATTTTGACAACACCTGGGTGTCCAGTATGCAGTTCCGACAGCAGTCGTGATCTCAATTTTGAGGGAATGACGACGCGCACACCCCACATAAGGCAACCTTGCTGGAGTGTCAACTCATCCCTCCGGCTGATGAATGGCGCCAATGTGCTGGCCACATCCTGGACCCTCGGAAAGCGACCTGTGGAGACCATCTCCAGGACTTGAGCAAGGACAGGATCACCCCTGCTCTCTCGGCAGATTTCTCGACAGTTCACAGGTAAGGCTTCTAGGTGTTTAATGTGAAAACTGTCCACAGTACTGATTCTCTCTCTTGATGATGTTGGTAATGGAAGGCGTGAAAGCCCATCCGCATTTCCATGACGAGCTGCCTCTCGGTACTGTATGGTGTAATTATGGGCAGCTAACAGGAGAGCCCACCGCTGCATTCTAGCAGCAGCCATAGATGGTGTGGCTTTGCACGGACTCAGAATAGTGGTCAATGGGCAATGATCTGTAAGGAGTATAAACTGCCTGCCATACAGATAATGATGGAATTTACGAACTCCAAATATAATGCCAAGAGCTTCGCGCTCAATGTGGGCATAATTGCGTTCTGCCTTATTCAGAGTCCTTGATGCAAAAACTATGGGCCTCTCTTGTCCATTCGGGAGAATATGTGAGATGACACTACCTACACCATAAGGTGATGCATCACACGCCAGCCGAATGGGAAGTTGTGGATCATAATGGGTTAACACGCTTTGAGAGAGTAACTGCTCTTTTGCCTCTTTGAAAGATGCAGCACATTCAGATGTCCATTGCCATTGTTTTCCTTTGCACAGCAGAGCATTCAGTGGGCTTAGGATAGCTGACAAGTTGGGGATAAATCTGCTGTAATAATTAATTAGCCCCAAGAAAGAATGTAAAGCCTGTTTTCCACTAGCCCAGCACACCTCGGTACGGCTCGATTCACTTCAGTACGGCTCGGAATGCTTCTGTTTCCATTAGCACAGTGTTGCGGGGCAGCAGCAGATTCTCAGCGAGGTGGGGCCACACTCCCGTGATGTTATGCACCGGACTGAGTCCTTATTTACACCAGACAAAAAATGGAGGATCCAAGGATTATTGCCTTGCACGCTCTGTGGTTTTATCTCACAATTAATTTTATCTCATAATTAAGCTGCAACAACACAAGTCACTTTTGTTTTGAATTAACTGCCAAATGACCTAGAAATAATGAGCTGAAACTTGTATTAAACTTGTATTCGTATTAAATAATGAGACGGTGGCACACTGGACTACACCACATCCTTGGGCATTTTGGATGTACTGAATTAAAAAAATTCATGTTTTTCACCTTCAGGTCAACGTTTGGAACAACAGTATTATTATTTTCCATTTAGATGATGCTACACTCCTTCTAAAGTATTGTAAATCTCTGAATTTGGAATGCCGATAGAACATTCAATTTACATATACTCGTACCTTTGACTTGGTGCTAATTTTTTATGATATTTCAATAAAAAGAACAGAAAGCGTACAAAAAGATTTCTTTTTTGGTCTAGTTAAAAATTACATTACCTTTACAATGGTTGACCCTCAGTATCATTTTGATCAGACTAGGCAATGGAATTTCTATGTAATTATACTGTTTTATAATTCAGTGTTATAACAGACAAACCACACTTTCCAAAACAATTCCATTTTATTATATACAAAATATTAAAATAAAAAAAAACTTTGCAACACAACATGAAGGTTAATCGACATTTTATACACGCCGACCACTGAGTGCTGAGGCTCGGTAGAATTAATCCGTCTCTGCCAGCTGTGGGTCAGAAAGGCTCGGTTGAATAATCCGGACGGGCTGTCGCGGCGGACGCGTGGGATGATTCTACAAGGAAAATGCACACAATAAAATACAGCACGAAATATATACAGAAAAGACAATAGTTTTTAACAAGAATACATAAGCTTATTTCAGCGTATTGTTCACATGAATAATTACAATAAAAGCTTTAGTCCGCATTGTGCTGCAATAAAGCAGCGATCCATCCACAAATGAACAGCTTTTTTATTGCATAAATAAACTGAGCGTCTTACCGAATATATTTGCGAAAAAACGCACAATAAAAAAAAATTAAAACTCACCGTTAAAGGACTCCGATGTCGAGACCTTCCGGTATATTTTTTCATTCCGGGCGGCTCCGTCTAACTCGCGCTGATTACGTTCGTCTGACAATGCAGTCAGCAGACACTGCAGCTCCTTATTGCTCCATGGAACACCCTTATTACGCGAAGCCATTTTTGATAGAGAATAAATGAAAAATAGCACAGCAATACACTGAAAAGGAACCGTCAACAGTGGTTGCGTGCTGAGTAGGTCGTGAAGATTCTTTTTTTTTTTTTTTTTTTCAAAAACTTTATTGAGAAGGTCGTGAAGATTTGGTAGAAGAGGAGGAGGAGAGGGGCGGTTACAACCTGACCAATCAGCGCCGGTTACGACCTGACCAATCAGTGGCGACCAGTCTGTTAACGTCACAACACGGCACAGCTCAGCACTGTTGTACCCTGCCCTTCAGCGGGGCTGAGAATCACGGCTGTTAAACTGTGTTGGGGCTTGTGGAAAAGCGTACAAAGCGTGCTGAGCCGTCCCGTGTCGCGCTAAAGCGTGCTAGTGGAAAAGGCCCTTAACTGACTCACGTCTGTAGGTGCAGGAGCCTCCACAATTGCCCTGACTTTCTCTGGTGCCTTGTGTAGACCCTGGGCATCAATGACGTGACCCAGATATTCCAGTGAATCCTTGAAAAATTCACATTTTTCCTTCCGTACTCGCAAACCGAATTCTTCCAAGCACCCTAGGACTGCATCCAGATTTTTCAGATGCTGCACACGATCCTGTCCACTGACCAATATATCGTCCAGGTAACAGTGAACGTTTGGCAGACCCTGGAGGACTTGGTCCATGGCATGCTGGAATATTGCTGGTGCTGAGGTAATTCCAAATGCCAGCCTGTTGTAACAAAACAGACCCTTGGATGTGGTTATTGTGAGATATTTTCTGGAATTTCCCTCTATCACCATTTGCAAATAGGCATGAGATAAGTCCAGTTTACTAAAATGCTGCCCCCCCGAAAGTGATGCGAATAGATCTTCAATGCGTGGAATTGGGTATTTCTCCACACACAGGGCAGGATTAACTGTGACTTTAAAATCCCTACATATCCTAACATCGCCGTTCTTTTTCACAACGGGCACAATGGGTGTTGCCCATTCACTGAATTTAACAGGGCATATAATGCCCTGCTCACACAATCGGTCAATTTCAGCCTCCACTTTTGGCCTAAGGGCATAGGGAACGACTCTCGCTTGACAGAACCGTGGCACATGATCCGGCTTCAGCGCTATGGCTACTTCCATGCCTTTCAGAGTGCCTAATTCTTTTTTAAAGACCTCTGCATGTCTTTGTAGCACACCCTCTAGCGTCTCCTCCCGGACCGTCTTTATTTCTTGCCAGTCAATTCGAATCCTCCGCAGCCACTCCCGACCAAAAAGTGGGGGTGAACTTCCCCGAACCACATACAGTGGTAGTCTAACCCTCTGCTTGTTCATCCTCACTGAAACGGTGATGACACCCTCTGCTGGAATCACCTCGCCCGTGTATGTTTTCAGCATTATATGGGTTTGGCGCAAGGGCAAGTCCTTAAAGTGTGCATCATACAGTTTTCTTGAAATCAGAGAAACGGCAGCACCGGTATCTAATTCCATGATAATCCTTTTACCTTCAATTTTAGGTTTAACACACATGTATGACAAATTACTCTGCTGAGACACCATATGCAGGCTCACTTTAGTGTCTGTAGTGCTACCATCACTAGATATTTCTTTTACATCCAATTGGTGCACCCTTTTTTTCTTTTTAGCTTTATACTCCACTGGTTTCTCCTTATTTACAGTCTCTTTGTTCCTGCACATTTTCGAGATATGTCCTCTCTTACCACATTTATGGCATTTTTGCTCCTTATAAAAACAATCGCTCTCTTTGTGGTTCATTTTTCCACAGCGCGAACATTTCGTGTGTTGTTTGTCGTGTGGTGACAGTGCATGCACTTTCAGCGCGTTGCTCAGCTGATGTGTCTCGCGAGCTACTGTCTCCATTGACATGGCTAGTTCCATTGCTTTGGAAAAAGTAAGCTTCTCCTCCGTCAGCCATTTTTTTCTGGATAGTTTCTATATTTAGTCCACAAACGAGCCTATCCCTCAATGCATCCTGCAGGTGCATACCAAACTCGCAGTGTTCAGAAAGCTTTTTAATGACTGCTATGTATTGCGTCACAGTTTCTCCCTCTTGTTGGTTCCGTTTATGAAAGCGAAATCTTTCAGCAATCACAATTGGCTTTGGAGAAAAATTGTCTTTCAAAACTTCCATGAGTTGAGCATATATCTTAGCCCCTGGCTTATCTGGAGCTACGAGACTACGTAAAAGTCCATATGTTGACGCACCAATTACACTTAAGAAAACAGCAAGCTTTTTCTCCTCTGCAATACCATTTGCCGTTACAAAATACTCAAACCTCTCAACGCAGGTTGTCCACTGCTCCACCGACTCGTCGAATGGGTTAATGTGTCCAATAACTCCAGCCATGGCGTGCAGTTAGCTAGCGTTTAGCAATCTTGTCGCCTGGCGTCCTGTCACCTGGCGTCCTGTCACCCGGCGTCCTGTCACCTGGCGCGCTGTCACCTGGCGCGCTGTCACCTGGCGTGCCACGCCCAGCCAAACTCCCACCAGGACAAACGTTCCTCTTCCTCCGTCACTCGCAGTCAATACCGCGGCGAGACTTGGAAACCTAAAGTTATCCTCGTCGCCAATGATGTTATGTCCGTGGGTTTCTACTTTAGATTACCACTCGGAGGAACAAACACAAAGACACACACGGCTGCAGGTCATTAGCTTGCTCGTTTACTCAGGCATACGCACACATACACGTATCAGTTCAGTTGGATGAGCGCACTCTTATACTATTGGCAATGCCACAGGGTACAGCGCCCACCAATGGGGTGGCATATGCAAATGCAACTCATACAACTCATACAACTCCCATACATCACACCGAGAAAGGACTGGCAGGACTTCAGTGGGGAATAGACGAACCAGTAGGGTAGGGGGGAATGAGCTAGTAGTGCCTGACCGGGTGGAGATAGTTGCTGTGGAAATGATGAGGTGGCAGGAGAGTGCACGCAGACCTGAGACACACCTGCACAATGGCAGCAACCTGTAAGAGAGAAAGGAGAGCAAAGTTTAGACGATGTGTCTAAGCTTGGCATAAACGACCTGCTTGCCTGAATTTAGGGCAGTATACCCAGACAAACCAGCTTTGGAGAAGCGATCCACAATAGTAAAGATTACAGTCTTCCCATGGGAGGGGGGAGTCCAGTCACAAAGTCCACGGCGATATGAGACCAAGGACGACCCGGGGTGGGAAGGGGATGGAGGAGTCCCGAGGGAGGAGAGGAGTAAGATTTCCCCCAGATGCAGGTCAGATGCTCGGACTATCTGATCACGTGATGGTCCACCTCATCCCCACATACAGACAGAGACTGAAACTCACTAAACCTGTTGTGACCACCACGAAGAAATTGACCAGTGAAGCTGGAGAGAAACTGAACACATGCATGGAAATAACTGACTGGGACATGTTTAAAGGAGCCACACATGATCTTAATGAGTACACAGACACTGTGAACTCATACATCAACTTTTGTGAGGAGAGCATTCTCCCATCGCGCACCAGGGTGAGGTACTCTAATGATAAGCCCTGGTTCACTGCCAAGCTCAGACAGATCAGGAAGGAGAAGGAAGCAGCGTTGAAAAGTGGAGACAGGGACTGCTACAGAGAGGTCAAATATCGGTTTAACAGAGAGCTGAAGAAAGCTAAATCTGTGTATTCTGAGAGACTCCAGCAGCAGTTCACTGCTTATGACTCGGCTTCTGTGTGGAGAGGACTGAGGCAAATCACCAACTATCGGCCTCAGCCTTCTAAAGGTCAGGATGACAAAGCCCTTTGTCAAAAACTGTCCCAACATTACGCCCGTTTTGACACCTCGTCAGCTGTGTCCAACTCCCCCACTCCACCCAGCTCCACTGCCTCCTCGGCCCCTAATTCATCAAAAGCGGTCCCCCCCCTCCTCCTCCTCCCCCCCTGCCCTTGTCATCAGTGAGCAGGATGTGCACAGACAGTTCTCCAGACTGAACCCGCGCAAGGCCCCCGGGCCGGACGGTGTGTCTCCCTCCACCCTGAGACACTGTGCGAAAGAGCTGGCTCCTGTCTTCACAGACATTTTTAACACCTCCCTTAAGCTATGCCATGTGCCGACCTGCCTCAAATCCTCCACCATCATCCCTGTCCCCAAGAAGCCACGGATTACTGGACTTAACGACTACAGACCTATAGCGCTCACCTCTGTAGTCATGAAGTCCTTTGAGCGCCTGGTCCTGTCTCACCTCAAGTCCATCACCACTCCCCTCCTGGACCCGCTGCAGTTTGCCTACCGTGCCAACAGGTCTGTGGATGACGCAGTCAACCTGGCCCTCCACTCCATCCTGCAGCACCTGGACTCCCCGGGAACCTACGCCAGGATCCTGTTTGTGGACTTCAGCTCTGCATTCAACACCATCCGCCCCGCTCTGCTCCAGGACAAGCTGTCCCTGCTCAACGTGCCTGACTCCCTCTGCAGGTGGATCACCGACTTCCTGACAGACCGGAGGCAGCATGTGCGGCTGGGGAAGTCTGTCTCGGACTCTGTTAGCATCAGCATCGGATCACCCCAGGGCTGTGTACTTTCCCCCCTACTCTTCTCCCTTTATACCAACTCCTGCACCTCCTCCCACCAGTCTGTTAAGCTGATTAAGTTTGCGGACGACACCACCCTCATCGGGCTCCAACGGCGATGAGTCCGTCTACAGGAAAGAGGTGGCCCAGCTGGTGTCCTGGTGCAGCCACAACAACCTGCAGCTGAACGCTCTGAAGACAGCGGAGATGATTGTGGACTTCAGGAAAGTCACAACCCCCCTGCCCCCCCTCACCATCACAGGCTCTCCCATCACCATTGCAGATTCCTTCCGCTTCTTGGGCACCACCATCACCCAGGACCTCAAATGGGAGCCAACCATCAGCTCCCTCATCAAAAAGGCCCAGCAGAGGATGTTCTTTCTGCGGCAGCTGAGGAAGCTCAAGCTACCCACCAAGATGTTAGTGCAGTTCTACACGGCCATCATTGAGTCCATCCTCACCTCCTCCATAACTGTGTGGTATGCAGGAGCCACTGCCAGGGACAGACTAAGGCTGCAGCGTGTTGTGCGCACTGCTGAAAGGTGATCGGCTGCAAGCTCCCATCTCTCCAGGACCTGTACATCTCCAGGACCCGGAGGCGTGCAGGCCGGATCATAGCCGATCCTTCACACCCTGGTCACGTACTGTTTGCCCCCCTCCTCTCAGGTAGAAGACTTCGGTCCATTCAGACTAAAACCTCCCGGCACGTGAACAGCTTTTTCCCCTCTGCCATCAGACTGCTGAACATTAAGTGACTTATTGACTCTCGTGCACTATATACAGCAGCTCAACCAGACTCATGTCATTCATCACTGTTTTTCTGTTGCATTATCGACTGCACTGTGGTACCCCATATTATCTGCTACTTGCTAATTTATTTAAAACTGCCTTGACTAGTATTACTCATTATTATTATTATTATTATTATTACTTATTATTCTACACTTATTGCATGTTTTTAGTCCTTTAGTTTTTTAGTTTACCTCTTTATCTCATCATGTTTTTAATGTAGCAGCATGGCACCGAGACAAATTCCTAGTTTGTGTACTACATGAACAATGGCAATAAATCTGATTCTGATTCTGATTCTGATTCTGAGGTCTGACAGGCCTTGACGTAGTCCAGTGCGTCCCGCCGCACCGTGGGTCACAAGAATGTCCGCCTGACGAAGTCCCCTATGCGGGCGATGCCAGGATGACAAGCAAAGCGGCTGGTATGGGCCCACTGGAGAACGTCACTGCGGAAGGCGGCTGGGACGTAGAGACGATTCCGGGGGCACCCTACTGGCACAAACTCCCGGGACTGGGCCTGATGGACCCTCCGCTTGACTTTCCAAGTAAGGGCACCAAGGACGCACAAAGGCAGGATGATGGTTTGGGGGGGAAGGGGGGTCTACCTCCCCGAAGTTAAACTGGCTCGATAACACGTCCGGTTTGACATTCCCGGCGTCAGGTCGGTAGGTGATGGTAAAATTAAACCGCTGGAAAAATAAAGCCCAGCTAGCCTGCCTGGCATTAAGTCGGTGGGTGGACTGCAAGTACTCCAGGTTCTTGTGATCGGTCCACACGACGATGGGGTGAATGGCACTCTCCAACCAATGTCTCCACTCTTCCAGTGCCAACTTAAAGGGCTGATGACACATTTTTGACATTTTTTGGGATGTTGTGTAAACCCAAAAGTCATTGTTGATGATCAATATAACATTTACAACCACGTCTGCATAAACTAGTTATCATCAAAAAACAGCAGCCGCTGACTGGACTGTGGTGCCGCCCACCAAATTAAGGGCGGCACCCCCATGACGTAATCGACAGAACGGAATCCAGTGTTGTTGACTGGAATGACAGCAGCTTTGCAGCTCACAGTTTCTATGGTTTCTTTTTTTAATTTTGTGGCTGTGCCTTCGTGTTGTGTCGCAGGCTTAGATAAACAGCAAACCGTGAAAGACCACATCACACGCTTCAGCTGCTACTATTATAAGTCTCCTCGTGCGCTTTAATGCAGCAGGAGCGGAGGAGGGGAAGGATTAATGGATTTACGCGCAGCTTTGACCTACTTTCTGTGATCCCATGCTGACATCTCGCCGGTCCGGTCATGTCCCCTCTCTCATTATCACCAGCTGATTCAAACTCCCGCTGATCATGTTTCCCGGTCCTCGCCCAGGTGCTTCTAATCACACCATCACCAGCAGCAGTGCATGAACTTCGCTGCCGTTTGTCAGTCATGCACTGACGGTCCATAGTATTGTCACCTGTGCTGTTTGTCTGCCAGTATTTTCAGCAGTCTCACAATGTGCTAGTCACTCCATGTTCGCCGTGGCTCTCGTTTGAAGTGATGTCGGCTCTGGGGCGCACCTGTGGCAAACACGTCTCCTCTCATTCGTTTGCTGGGCAATGCTGGCCCCTGAACGCCATCAGTAAGTGTGTCTGTGTTTCTTGTACATCTTCACCTTTCAGGGAATTGTCTGTCTTTCCGTATTAAATGTGCTGTGATGAACCCTACACGCAAATCCTCGTTATTTCATCCTCCCTCTCCCTGCCCTGCGTAAGAGCGCACAGAGGGTCATGATGAATGGATTTTCGTGCAGAATTCACCACAGCACATGTATTGAACATAAGAATGATGACAACAGTTTCCAAAAAGGTGAAGATCCACAAAAACAAGCAGAAACACCCACAGTTGGCATTCGGGGCTGACATCGCCCAGCGAACATGGAGAGGAGACGTGTTAACCACGGTTGCGCCCCAGGGCCAACATCGCTTCAAGGGGCACAACAGAACCACGGCTGTGTGGAGCGGCTAACACGTGATACCGCTGGAAGCACTGGCTGGCTGACAACATGGCAGATGATGCACGCAAACCATGAACAGCTGACTGTCAAAGAGAGAGGGTGCGTGTGTTAGGACTGGTGAATCTTGAACAGTGCCCACCTGAAAGTGGCTCAAAACGCACATATAACTCATGTACAAAACAAAAACAACAAGAGCTCAAAATATAATCCATAATAAACCCAATGCCTGAGCCACGGAGAATACACTATGATTTTATTGAAAATTGGGTTTAAATAAATTATATTTATGAACAAATAATTTGTTGCAATATCTGTAACAAAAGAATAACACTGGTGTTCCCCTGCCATGTGTTTGTCGCTGCTGCTGCGGTGGGCATGTGTGCCTCTCCAACTGTCACTTCCTGAGTGTGACTGGCTTGGCACAATGCCCGCTTGGCACGGCTCAAACCTATACGGTCTGATGCCCCCAGATTCTTCATCATCCCATTCTTCGGAACTATAATCATCTGAAGATTGGACAGCACAAACCAATTCCAGACTACATGTGCTGGAACCATCGTCAACGTTTTCAACCGCTTTCATCCTGTGTGTACAATGGGCAGCCAAGCGCTGTGTTCTCCCGATGATGTGACTACATGGCAGCAGGGTTTTCCAGCCACTGACATAATTGGTAACATGGCGCTCATGAAAACGTTGGATATTCACATGAAAAAAAGCCTGTTTGACTTAGAACTGCACAGACCAACCTATTTTGTCTTATTGTATTATGTGTTGAAAAATTAGAGGAAGTCAAAAACGTGTCATCAGCACTTTAATGGCCAGCAGCTCTCTGTCCCCCACGTCATAATTCCTCTCAGCTGGTGTGAGCCGACAAGAGAAATATGCACACGGGTGGAGCTTCTGATCCGAGGATGTGTGCTGTGACAGCACAGCACCAAACCCCGCATCAGATGCACCCACCTCGAGGACGAACTGGAGCTGCATGTCAACCTGTGCCAAGATGGGTGTGTTCATGAACAGGCGTTTTAATTTGATAAACACATGCTCCGCTGCCTCAGTCCAGCGAAAGGGGACCTTAATGGAGGTCAGCTGAGTTAAAGGCAGTGCCACCCCACTATAGTTCCTGATGAACTGACGATAAAAGTTTGCAAACCCGAGGAAGCGTCGGAGCTCCCTACGGGAGTGGTGAGTTGACCAATCCAGTACTGCCTTCACCTTGGCCGAGTCGGCAATCAGTCTCCCCTCGGCTACAATGAAGCCCAAGAAGGTGGTAGATGTAGTTGAGAACTCGCACTTCTCGGCTTTGACATAGAGCCGGTTCTCCAAGAGCCATTGTAAAATGACCCTTACGTGGGCTTCATGCTCCTCTGGCAAGCAGGAGAAAATCAGAATATCATCAAGATATACAAACACGAATTGATACAGCATATCGTGGAGGACGTCGTTAATTAACCGCTGGAAGACGGCGGGGGGGTTAGTGAGCCCAAAGGGCATCACAAGATACTCGAATTGTCCCTGGTGTGTCTTAAATGCCGTCTTCCATTCATCACCCTCGTGAATGCGGACCAAATGATACACGTTCCTAAGATCCAATTTAGTAAACATCCGTGAACGCTGAAGGAGCTCGAACGCTGAATTAATCAAGGGTAGAGGATACTTGTCCTTGATGATAATAGCATTAAACTCCCGGTAGCCGATGCACAGGTGCAGCGAGCCATCCTTCTTTTCGACGAAGAAGAAACCGGCTCCAAGAGGAGCCGAAGATGGCTAAATAAGACCGGCGCTCAGGGACTCCTTAATATACCCCTCCATTGCCTCCCTCTCTGGCCCGGAAATGCTGTATAGCTGACTGGACGGCAGCCTCGCCCCCGGGATGAGGTCTATAGCACAATCATAAGAGCGGTGAGGTGGCAGTGACAATGGTCTTGATTCACTAAAGACCTCTCCAAGATCATGATATGCCCAGGGGACGAGGCTGAGGTCCGGTGGCTCGGCCGAGGAGAGGGAGACAGATAGGGAGGGGGAGCACTCCACTGAGCACATACAATGGGCCATGCAAAAGGGGCTCCAGGAGGAGATGGTATTTTAGACCCAACTTATAATTGGGTTATGCCTCCGAAGCCATGGATACCCGAGGACCACCGGGGAAGAGGAAATAGGAAGAACTAGGAATGTTAGTTTCTCCCGGTGGTTCTCAGAAAGGAGGATAGAGATAGGTGCCGTGCTACAAATGACTACCATGACCTCCCGGCCAGATATGGTTGTGATTCTCTGATCACGGGGCAATTTTCGTGTGGGAATCCCCACCTGCTTGACGAACTCAGCAGATACGAAATTACCCTCCGACCCTGAGTCAACCAGTGCCTTAATCCTCCTCTCAACCCCCGGCAAATGGACAAGGGCTGAAATAGAAAAATTACCGGGGAGAGGGAATTTAGTCCCGCCCACCAGACCCCCCATGGTTTCTGACGGACCACGTCTTTTAGGGTGCTGGCGGCATAACCACAGCCGGCACGTGCACAGTACATGCACTCACCAGCCTCTCGCCTTCACCAGCACTCAACGTCGGTCAAATGCTGAGAGAGCTCCACCGGCTTGGGCGAGGTGCTGGTGCCGTCAGTGTCAGTAAGCATGGTGGGCACCCGCGCAGTGCGCAGCCGATGGGAGGACTCGCGCTCCTTTGTGTGCTCACGGTACAGGTTATCCAAACCAACTGCCTGATCTATTAGACCATCGAGAGTCTCTGGGACAGGGTGAACCGCCAGACCGTCACAGAGTTGATCATCTAACCCGTGGAGGAATGTACTGCGTAGCGCAATCTCATTCCACCCTGAATCAGCTGCTGCAACCCGGAACTCCACCGAGTACTCGGCCGCTGACCGAGTGCCCTGGTGGAGCATCATCAGGCGGCTCATGACGTTGCCCTGACTCTCGGTTCGGCCAAACACCCAAGAGAAGGCATTCACAAATTGGCCGAACATATAATGGCGCCCCTCTGGTTTATGTAATGTGGACTGTGCCCAATCGAGGGCTCGGTCCCTAAGCAACAGTGTAAAAAACTGAATCTTGACTGTATCCCCTGGGTACTCCCCCTTGACCTGCTCCAAGTACATATGAACTTCAGTAAGAAAACCCTTACACACACACACACACACACACACACCGCGTACGGGGTAGGTGCGGGAATCGAGGTAATACGTCACACGGTAGTGTGGGGAGCAGGCCGAGGAGGAGGAGTCGGGGAAGACACATTCGGCCAAAGCTGTACCAAGTTAATCACCTGCTGCGTCAGCACAGTGAGCTGGTGCTCGGTCGCTGACAAGCGATCCAGAGCTGACAGCTCCCGTGGAGAAGCATCGGCTGAGTTACCATCCTGGCTGGCTCATTCTGTCATGGTTAAGTTGACAGCTCACATGCATGATGCTAGCACAGGAAGAAACCACACAAGGGGGGAACGTTCGACAGTTTATTAAATATGAAAACAGCGCACCGTTAATTTAACAGCCACTCGCCAGATGTAACAATCCACCTGTGGAGAGAAAATGACAGCTGTCAGTGGAGGAACAGAGTAGGGAATATGGGCGAGCCAAATTGCCACTTACTCAGGGTTCCGAGAAAGGACCGGCAGGACTCCAGTGGAGAATAGACGAAGCAGTAGGGTGGGGGGAATGAGCTAGTAGTGCCTGACCGGGTGGAGATAGTTGCTGTGGAAATGATGAGGTGGCAGGAGAGTGCACGCAGACCCGAGACACACCTGCACGATGGCAGCAACCTGTAAGAGAGAAAGGAGAGCAAAGTTTAGACGATGTGTCTAAACTTGGCGTAAACGACCTGCTTGCCTGAATTTAGGGCAGCATGCCCAGACAAGCCAGCGTTGACTGCGCGGAGGAGGCCTCCTTAAATACACTGGCTGATGAGCGGGCACAGGTGTGTTCTCTGCCTCAGGTACAGTGATGAGTTTGTGAATGTGCGACGGGATGGGAGGGGCGCACTCGCACTGTCCATGACAACTACCAATACAAAATGACACAATAACTAGACAGGGTAAACAAAGAAACAAACAGACAGAAAAAGACTAAACTTAACTGAAGACTCAGCACAGTGCCCACCCGTGCCCAGGATCATGACAGTTCTAAGGGAGGACGTAAAGTCCACCGGAGTGGTGGCTCAGTTACCGGAGTGGTGGCTTAGTTGGTAGAGCATCCGCCCCACACCCGGGAGGCAGGGGTTCAAATCCCGGCTGGGTCATGCCGAAGACCATATAAAAGTGGAACTTCCTGCCATCCAGCTTGGTGCTCAGCACTAAATGGAATGGAGGAGGGAACTCTGTGGCGGCGCCTTGCATGGCAGCGGCCCTCTGATTCTGCACTTGGGGTGTGTGTGATTTACACTGTAGATAGGTAAAGCACAATCTCGTTCTGTTGTACATGATTGGTTGTACAGCTGAATGACAATAAGGGTGATTTAATTTAATTTAATTTAATTTAAAGGCCAAGAATCGCTCAAGGCAAAACCCAGGGATGGTTGTCACTACAAAGGGATTATAATAATAATAATAATGGATTAGAGATAGATAGATAGATAGATAGATAGATAGATAGATAGATAGATAGACAGACAGACAGACAGACAGACAGACAGACAGATAGATAGATAGATAGATAGATAGATAGATAGATAGATAGATAGACAGACAGACAGACAGACAGACAGACAGACAGATAGATAGATAGATAGATAGATAGATAGATAGATAGATAGATAGATAGATAGACTTTATTAATCTCAAACTGGGAAATTACAGTGTAACAGCAGCATGACACAGGAGACAACCCAAAACCAACAGAAATACACACAGCATAATAGAAAAAGGAGTTACCAAGGGAAGTGAAAAAAGAATCCTTAGATAACTTTACATTGTGGGGGCACGATGTTGGACTTCTCCACCCAGGTAACAATGGACCAAAAGAGGAGGTGTCACCTGGGGGTTCAGAAGGGTCAGTAAGGACTATGCGCCCCCCGGGGAGAGGAGTAAATGCCGGGCCGCAGGAGAAGGGTGCGAGAGCGGCGCCAGTGTTATGTCATGTTAATGTGCCACACAGGCTTTGTTCTAAACACAATGTGTTATGGTCAGAAGTTCCGGGCCTCGATGCATGAAAATAAAGATATAAAAGAGAGATGCACAGAGGCCCGTGAGGAGCTTTTGCTATGCTGTTTTGTTGGAGAAAGAATAAAGTCTTGTGTTGTTCAGCTCGTTGCCTCGCCTATTCCTTTCTCCACATTGGTGACCCTGACGTGCCATGGAGAGTGAGCGGAGCACTGCCCCGGAGACTACCCGGAGGGAGAGCACCAGCGCTGCGTGCACTGGTTCAGTCAAGCTCCCGGACTTCTGACTTCACGACCCGGCAGCATGGGTTTCGCACATAAAAGCCCAGTTCGCACTCCACGGAATAACAATGGATGACACAAAATGCTACTACGTGGTCGCGCCGCTGGACATGCGTGCCACACGACAGGCAACAAGCCTGCTCCAGGAGCTGCCGGCATCCAGGAGGATTTGGCAGCCTCCCCAGCTTAGGGCTGCGTTCCGCACCTAAGGAGGATTTGGCAGCTTCCCCAGCAGAACTCATTTTTCTCAGCCGCTGCTGATCCCCGGAGAGTTTCTACCGGAAAACCCGGTGCCAAGGCTGATCCGCCCGCCCAATTTTTACACAAATTAGGTCGACTGCCGGCCCTGGGTTCTTTTAGGGCTGCACTCCGCACCTAAAGAGGATTGGGCAGCCTCCCCAGCAGAACTAATTTTTTCTCAGCTGCTGCTGATTCCCAGAGAGTTTCTACCGGAAAACCCCTTGCTGAGGCTGATCTGCCCGTGCAATTTTTACACAGACAGAGGCTGGGAGCGACCTGGCCCGGCCCACCATTGTTTTCCCTGCACATTCGCCCCAAGAAGTTTGCAGAAGGCTGGTTTTGTTTTTGGCAGGCACGATGCGTACCGGACCCCGGCACAGACACCCACCGTTAGTGGCTCCGTAAGTTGGCGATCCCTTGGCAGGGACCTGCACTCACGGAGCTGATGTGCCCCCCCCCTTCCCTCCACAGACTGATGTGCCCTCTGGTACACCCTGCCAGCAGGGCAATTCGACTGGATTGGCGACCCCCCGCTACAGCCGGGCGCCAGCACAAGCCCAAAGGACGGAGGGGGTGGGGGTGTTAAGGCCCATTCTGGGTGTTCGGGGGGGGGCTGTGTGGGGTCATGGTGTTAAGACTTCTCTACCCAGGGAACAATGGACTACAAGAGCAGGTGTCACCAGGGGGTTCAGATGGGACAGTAAGGACTATGCACCCCCTGGGGAGAGGAGTAAATGCCAGGCCGCAGGAGAAGGGTGTGAGAGCGGCACTGGTGTTATGTCATGTTAATGTGCTACACAAGCTTTGTTCTAAACATAATGTGTTATGGTCAGAAGTTCCGGGCCTCGATGCATGAAAATAAAGATATAAAAGAGAGATGCACAGAGGCCCGTGAGGAGCTTTTGCTATACTGTTTTGTTGGAGAAAGAATAAAGTCTTGTGTTGTTCAGCTCATTTCCTTGCCTATTCCTTTCTCCACAATATAATACATACAGTAGGCTACTACTAGGTTAAATAGATGATGATCCTTATGAGTCTATGAATAGTACTGATTGTACAAAGGAGGGTTATAAGGTGCAGGTTGAAATGTGAGGTACCAATAAGACTGTAAGGTGCCGTACGGCAGTATTGTTATGACCAAAATTCCACATTACAGTAAGTTATTGTACACTGAAATGGCATGTGACAGAAAAGATTTCCTGTACCTGGCTGTTTGGCAACAAAGCTGTAGCAGTCTGTTGGAGAAAGTGCTCCGCTGTCTGTCCAGTGCGTAGTGGAGGGGGTGATCAGGATTGTCTATGATGGATCACAGTTTGTTAAGTGTCCTCCTCTCCACCACAGACTCAAAGTTCTCCGATAATCTCTGATAGGTCACTGATAATCTTGTCATTATATGGCGCTTTACATATCAAGTGATATCTCAAAGCACTTACAGTGAGTCCATTATTCATTCACTCCAGACATTCATTCATTCATTCATCTTCTTCCACTTAATCCTTTTCGGGTCGCGGGGGGGTGGGGTGGGCTGGAGCCCATCCCAGCATCCTTGGGCGAGAGGCAGGGTACACCCTGGACAGATCGCCAGTCCATCGCAGGGCCAACACAGAGAGACACACAACCATTCACTCTCACAGTCATACCTAAGGACAATTTAGAATCCTCAGTTTGATGCCAACCAACCTAACCTGCATGTTTTTGGCATGTGGGAGGAAACCGGAGAAATCCCGGAGTAAACCCACGCAGACACGGGGAGAACATGCTAACTCCACACAGATCACTGTTGGTCGGGGGCTGGGATCGAACCCAGGATCCCCCGGCCCAGGGTGAGTTACTGTGCTGCCGCAGTACTAACCACTCCGCCACCGTGCCGCCTCACTCCAGACAGACACTGATAAGTTGCCTCTGTAGCCACAGCTGCCCTGGGGCAGACTAACCAAAATGTGGCTGCCAATCCACGCCAGTGGCCTCCCCGACCACTACCGAACATTTATACATATTCATACCCAGTATCATGGACACTGGAGGCAAGGTGGGTAAAATGTCTTGCACAGGGATACAATGGCAGAATGGCTGGGGAGAGCGGGATTTGAACTGCTAACCCTCTGGTTATTGGACGACCTGCTCCTCCTTAATGCGGTAAAATGCACACCTTCCAGTTGATCAACCTGGTCATACCATGGTCATTTACCAACAATATGAAACAAATGGAGCTTTTTTTAAAGATTAAGTTAGGCATATTTAATTAATCAATTTAATAAGAAGAAGTTTACAAGTCTAGGCAACCCGGTCTCAGTAAAAAAACATATCTAATAAACGATTTCCACCTCTCTAAAATCGTACATTTACACATTAAATCAAAAACAAGCAGAGTTCCTGAGTCCATGCCTTCACTCACTGCGCATGTGCAAAACACTTGTAAACGGTCCTCACCGCACATACGCAGAACAAGACCTCTTTTACTTTGGTTTTCTAACACTAATTTGATCGGTGGGAGGGTGATGGTGGACAGTTATTTACATGCACTTTCAAGCAATGATGTAAAAACATGTGAGTTTGATTCCCATCCTCAACTGAGTTACTTTTTTTTGTTCGCTTTTTTCTTTATTTTTTTCACTCCTCTAATGAAAGGTTAGATTTACACATTACCTCCTATGAGGTAGAGGGTTAGGGCCGAAGGTGTGGGTTAGTTGCTCGATGGTGAAAGACAATAAAAGTGACAGGAACACAAACTGGCAAACGTTAAGCTGCTGTTAGACAACTTTCTGAAAGCTGTGAATGCTACCTATCCACTGCACATGAAAAGTCTTTTTTATGTGTCTGTGTACAATTTCTCTGAGTGGCAAAATGTGCAATTTGACGTTTTTTTGGTGAGACTGGGCTGGTCTAGGAATCACGCTAGTTCGTCTTCTTTTTCTCAGTTGAGTATGTTTAAAAAATCCATCTTCTTTTTCAGATGTCTAAATATCAAACTGTCCACTGTGTTATGTCCATAACTCGTATGATGAATAACCAGGCTGGAGGTACGGTGAACGTAACTTTATTATATCAAACAACAAACTTACAGGTGCTCCGTACAGGCCAACGGGGTCGACGGCGAAAGAGGAAGAGCTCTTCCATGTCTGCCCTTTATACCCCTGGTGAAGGCGGAACCGGAAAGGCGGGGCCATCACCCCCACTACACCCAGGGTATAGAGGACGCCATATTGGTGCACCACATTTTAACCCCCGTAGCAAAATGCCAAACACACCAATGAGACCCTTCCAAATTTAAACCTGATTCATGCACTAGTAAAAATGACATTTATGTAAAAAAAAAAAAAATAAATATATATATATATACAGTATATATACTGTATATATATATATATATATATATATATATATAGTATATATATATGTATATACATACAGGCCTATCCATTCACACAACATAAACTACAGGGGGCCAAGTAGACTGCCGACCCACCTCGACATGGCTAGACGGGTTATTCTGCCGTCTTTGAAATAATAGAGTCCATAAAACAAAATGGCCGTGTTCCTGAAAACTAAAGCAATCTCTTAAGCACACATATATATATACAATCAGAACTTCCTTAACAAAACACGAACAGTTAATACATACACTCATCACTTGCTGCCAGCCCCGACCACACAATTTGGGCACTTCACACGAACAACAAATCCAACTGGGAATGATTCCCCTCTTGTCCAGTTACAAAGTAAGCTTTCACAACAGTTCTGCTTACAGTTGCAATGGTTACAACTTGGTGGAGTAATTTCAGAACAGTGATTAAAATTTAAACTGGATTAAATGTGCCATCTATCCATCCATCTTCTACTGCTTTTCCGAAGGTCCGGGTCGCAGAGGCAGCAGTTCAAGCAGAGAAGCACAGACTTCCCTCTCCCCAGCCACCTGCTCCAGCTCTTCAGAGAGGATACCAAGGCATTCCCAGACCAACTGGGAGACATAGTCTCTCCAGCGAGTCCTGGGTCTGCCCTGGGGTCTCCTCCCAGTGGGACGTGCCCGAAACACCTCAAGTGGGAGGCGTCCAGGAGGCATCCTGATCAGATGCTCAAACCACCTCAACTGGCTCCTTTCAATGTGGAGGAGCAGCGGTTCTACTCTGAGCCTCTCCCGGATGACTGAGCTCCTCACCCTATCTCTAAGGGTGAGTCCAACAATCCTATGAAGAAAGCTCATTTCAGCGGCTTGTATCCGCAGTCTCATTCTTTCGGTCATTACCCAAAGCTCGTGACCATAGGTGAGAGTAGGAACGTAGACTGACCAGTAAATTGACAGCTTTGCCTTAGAGCTTAGCTCCCTCTTCACCACAACAGACCGGTACAACGTCTGCATCATTGCAGATGTTGCCCCAATCTGTCTGTCAATCTCTTGCTCCATTTTCTCTTCACTCGTGAATAAGACCCCGAGATACTTAAACTCATTCACTTGGGGCAGGAGCTTGTCTGGGGGTCCATGGACTGAGCTAAGCCATATGTGCCCCAAACAAATTTAATACACAGCTCCCAACTAATCAGAAAACAGCGTTCAGGAAACAAAAATGAAGCCATGTGAAATGCTTCACTAGGCTCCAAACACGAGTGCATTTTCATGACCAGATGCCCAGGACATAAGCTTATGTGAGACTCAGACTTTTAATACTCGTGCAAATGAATGGAACATAACCTAAGGACATGTAGTTTGGTTGAGAATAACAAAAGTTTAAATTGCACCTTTCTTACTTTTAACTAATATTTATTGCTTCAATATTTAAATTCATGTCAGTCTTTCAACTAATGAAGCTCAATTTTCTTCAATTTCTCCATGATGAATGCCAGATGAACTGTCATGGATGTGGTGAGCAAACATACAGTACACACGCACACACACTGTGTGCACTAACTGTTTGTGATTACTTGCAGCTGCGCCTCATAATCTCACCTGCTGCTGATCAGCTCTGCTGCTGATATAACCGACTCTTGCAGTTACTCCTGTGTGGGATTGTCTTGGTGCTACAGCTGTCAAGGTGTTTCCAGAGAGCTCCTGCTATCAACCCCTGCACAGTGATGTGAAAAAGTGTTTGCCCCCTTCCTGATTTCTCATTTTTTTTTACGTTTGTCACACTTAAATGTTTCAGATCATCAAACAAATTTAAATATTAGACCAAGAAAATACAAGTAAACACAAAATGCAGTTTTTAAATAAAGGTGTTTATTATTAAGGGGGAAAAAAATCCAAACCTACATGGCCCTGAGTGAAAAAGTGATTGTCCCCTAAACCTAATAACTGGTTGGGCCACCCTTAGCAGCAACAACTGCAAACAAGTACTGTATTTGCGATAACTGGCAATGAGTCTTTTACAGCACCGTGGAGGAATTTTGGCCTACTCATCTTTGCAGAATTGTTGTAATTCAGCCACATTGGAGGGTTTTTGAGCATGAACTGCCCGTTTAAGGTCATGCCACAGCATCTCAATCGGATTCAGGTCAAGACTTTGACTAGGCCACTCCAAAGTCTTCATTTTGTTTTTCTTAAGCCATTCAGAAGTGGACTTGACGGTGTGTTTTGGATCATTGTCCTGCTGCAGAACCCAAATGTGCTTCAGCTTGAGGTCACGAACAGATGGCCGGACATTCTCCTTCAGGACTTTTTAGTAGACAGCATAATTCATGATTCAATTTACCACAGCAAGTCTTCCAGGTCCTGAAGCAGTGAAACAGCCCAAGACCATCACACTACCACCACCATATTTTACTGTTGGTATGATATTCCTTTTCTGAAATACTGTGTTACTTTTATGCCGGATGTAATGGGACACACACCTTCCAAAATGTTCAACTTTTGTCTCATCAGATCAAAGAGTATTTTCCCAAAAGTCTTGGGGATCATCAAGCTGTTTTCTGGCAAAACTGAGACAAGCCTTTATGTTCTTTTTGCTCAGTGTCATGATGGCCCTCACGGACCATCACAAGACGCCTCAGTCACCAGTGAGTTGCAGTGATATTTTATTACAGGGAGGGATGAACACACACAGGATACATACAATGGCAGGGTGACGTCTGAGCCGGGAAGCACCCGATGCGCCAGACGGACAATAGTGAGGGTGAAGTCTTAAGGGAACGTACCTTACAAGACGACAACGTTAACAGGCGGGTTACAGATTCCCAAGTCCGTTAACAATGATGAGCAAGGCAAACAGGAACATAACGAAGCATAACAGGAGCACACCAGAACGTAGCTGAACATAACAGAGACTGCCGCACTGGAGGACATTCATCACCGGCTTTTAACTCGGCCGCTAATGACCCCAATGCGGCGCAGCTGCTCGCTGTGACAGCAGCGCAGCAGCTGACTTTGACAGCAGGGAGCTCCCTCGGGCGCCTTCACAATAAAAGCCCGAGGAGCTGAAAGAATCCTCTGCTGCCAAAGCCAGGGAAATAAGATATGAGGCCCGAGTGTGGCCAGAACCGACACTCGGGTTATGACAGTACCTCCCCCTCAAGGCCGAGCTCTGAGCGGCCTGAGTAACACCCAAGCCCCCCCCCCCCCCTAGGGTGGGTGGATGGGGCGCTGGCAGGAGGGAGAGAGACAAACAACGAGCAAGCAAATGATGAAACCAACAAGGCTATAAAGGTAGGGGGAAAAAAAACATAATCCCAAAAACGTGGGTAACCAGAATAAAGTCAAAATAGGCAATATACCTTTTGGCAAATACAAAGTGACATAAGGTGGAGGAAAATCCACCGAACTCAGAAACAACATGGTGAGCCACAAAAACACAAATCAATCCCCCCCCACACACACACACCCCAACAGTCCCACAGACGAGATCAGAAACCCAGGAAGGGTGCAGTCCAGACCCGGAGGGATGGGGGCAAAAGGTTCTGGGGGTCGTCCGGCAACAAGAGGCCACAGAACAGGGAGGGGAAAAGAGGACAGTTCGGGCGGCCTACCCCAGTCCCATGCTCGGGAGTAGAGAGTTTCAGGCGGCCGGAGCAGGTCGCCGCACAGGAAGACAAATAGGTCGGGGGGCCGGCCCAGAGAACCAAACCGACGAGACAGTCCTTCAGGCGGCCGCCCCGCAACACCAGCCCACCAGAACCGCTGGGAAGAAGCAGCCGGCGGTCCCGCCGAAAAGGGGAGAGACGAGGGGGAACCGGGCGGAGCATTCGGGACCCCAACGACCCCAGGTGGAGATGGGTAGTGCTCCTCAGGGGGACGAGGAGGAAGACGGTGGAGATGAGGGTGACGAGGGAAACGAGCCTGTCCAGCATCCGGTGGCCGGGGATCTGCAGCTCCCTCACCGAATCTAGGACCTGCTGGTGCAGCATCCACGGTGGACCCCGATTGGGCCTCCGGAACCGAACCCACGGTGGACCCCGATTGGGCCTCCGGAACCAAACCCACGGTGGACCCCGATTGGGCCGGCGAGGCACTCCCGGTGGACCCGGTCGGCGTGGCACCAGACTCGACCTCCAACCCCAAAACCGGAACCTCTGGCGCAGCTGGCGAAAGCAGCCCCTCGCCGGCGACCCTGGGAGAAGACTCACAAAAGAGAAAAAACCCGGGATCAGGATCACCGGCAGCGCCAGAACCCGGCGAGACAAGCTCGGACGCAGCGGGCGGCTGCACCCGGCTCATCTCCCCCTGAGACAGGCAAAAGTGCTCCAAAAGGTGAAGAAGAAAGACAAAACAGAGCACCTGCCTGAGCTCGGGTTCTGACGCCGTCCAGGTCTGCGATGATCCGGGCTCAGAAGTCAGGAGGTCGTCCTCAGGCTCCCACTCAGCTGCGTCGGGCTCCGCAGCTGGCACGATGGTGCGCGCAGCTAGAGAGTCCTCCGGTACCGATGTCCACACCGGTGGCCCGCACGGCGTGGTGGCAGGAGAATCTCGACCTGCTGGACCAGACCGCTCCTCTGTGGAACCCCGGGGATGCTTCTTCATCGGTGATGGCTCCATGCTGCAGTCCGCTCTCCTCCTCCGCCCATGGCGTGGCTGCGGAACCGGAACCAGGCTCTCCAGAACCGCAGGCCCCCTCCTCATCCAGCGACGTTGGCCTGACGTCGAGGACCGCTCAGCGGAGGGAGACACAGAGGAAGCAGGGTTAATACTTTCATCCACAGCAGGTGGAGGGAGCTCGGGGGGCTGCATACCCCGAGCTCCAGCCCCAGGAGTCAGACAAGGCAAAACAATATCTAAAGGAGAGAAATTATCATGCACTTGCCTTTCCCCTGAGGGTAAGATGGTTCCCACTGTGGGGGACGTTGTTCCTTCCTTTCCCCACTGGATGGCGACAGAGGCCCCTCTGGGAAGACGAGATGAGGCCACTCGAGGCGGATCTGGGATGGGGCTCGCCGAAACGGAGCTCCCGCAACACACAGCAGCCAGGATAGGCGACGAGGAGGAGGGGGCGACAGCCGGGGTTAGTCGGGCATGGAGCGCTGACGGGACAGCAGGCGAGGGCCCGGGAGAAGACGAGGCTGCGGGAATTCCCCTCTGACGAGGCGCAGGAGTGACAGCTGTGTGGGGGGTTGAGCCCTTGCGGTGACCCGGAACAGCATCTAGATGAGGTTCTAGCCGAAGTTGGAAGCTGGTGTGACGACGGTTCCTTGTAGGGGGTGAGGCGAAGGTGAGGTTCGAAAATCGCCGTTCCTGAGTAGAAACAGCGGCAAGCAAGTCGGCGAACTCAGGAAACTCACGCAGCGCTGGATTCCTCTCCACCAGTCTAACCGCCGCCACCACATGCTTCATACACGCTGGTGGATTCCCAGCGGAGCAAGCAGCAGCCACCCGGTCCCAGATCTTGTCTGCTGTCAGCTGCAGCTTCTCTGGGGGAATCCCGAGTGACGACATGCCCGCTGGGAAAAGACCTCCGGATGGTGCGAACTCCCGGGCCGGAACGGAGGCAGGAGCGGGATCCTGAAGCGAGGGGCGACGTCTCCTCCGCTTCGGCTTCCTGCCAGGATTTCCCTCCAGCCCACGGAGTATCTCATTCTGGGCGGCGATGTCATCTCTCCTCACGCTTACCTCTGGATGATTAGTGAAGCGGGGAAGAGAATCCAGAATTTCCTCGGCTAGGTCCAGGTACCGGGGCACTTCGCTGTTGAAGTCGAGGAGGGAGGCGGCGACAAGGACTTCGTCCACGCGCTCGAGGGTGTCAGCGAGAACAGCGTCCTGCCTCCGAACACGAGACCTCCACGATGGCATGCTTCAACACGGCACCCAGACAGGTAGGAACAAACAGTCCACTACTGCAAACTACACGGTGAATGACGTCTCAAACAACGCCTCCTCTCCGGGCGTTTGGCGGCAGTCTACTGTCACGATGGCCCTCACGGACCATCGCAAGACGCCTCAGTCACCAGTGAGTTGCAGTGATATTTTATTACAGGGAGGGATGAACACACACAGGATACATACAATGGCAGGGTGACGTCTGAGCCGGGGAGCACCCGATGCGCCAGACGGACAATAGTGAGGGTGAAGTCTTAAGGGAGCGTACCTTACAAGACGACAACGTTAACAGGCGGGTTACAGATTCCCAAGTCCGTTAACAATGATGAGCAAGGCAAACAGGAACATAACGAAGCATAACAGGAGCACACCAGAACGTAGCTGAACATAACAGAGACTGCCGCACTGGAGGACATTCATCACCGGCTTTTAACTCGGCCGCTAATGACCCCAATGCGGCGCAGCTGCTCGCTGTGACAGCAGCGCAGCAGCTGACTTTGACAGCAGGGAGCTCCCCCGGGCGCCTTCACAATAAAAGCCCGAGGAGCTGAAAGAATCCTCTGCTGCCAAAGCCAGAGAAATAAGATATGAGGCCCGAGTGTGGTCAGAACCGACACTCGGGTTATGACACTCAGCAGTGGTTTTCGTCTTGGAACTCTGCCATGCAGGCCATTTTTGCCCAGTCTCTTTCTTATGGTAGTGTAATGAACACCGGCCTTAACTGAGGCAAGTGAGGCCTGCAGTTCTTTGGATGTACAATAGTTGTGAGGTCTTTTGTGACCTCTTGAATGAGTCATCGCTGCACTCTTGAGGTAATTTTGGTCGCCTGGCCACTCCTGGGAAGGTTCACCACTGTTCCATGTTTTCACCATTTGTGGATAATGGCTCTCACTGTGGTTCGCTGGAGTCCCAAAGCTTTAGAAATGGCTTTATTGTGGAAGATGGAAACAGACGAGGCAGTGAGCTGAACGACACATGAACTTTATTCCACTTCCAACATAAGCACAGAAACTCTAAAACCTGAGTGTCTGAGCAAGCTCCTTCATACACTTTAATTCCTGCCTCCGGCGCTCAGGGTAAACACATTAACGTTCAGACTGCAAGACATGCACACACATTAACATAACATTGACCCACACGTCACAGAGCAGGTCTTGCTACAATACATTCACACCCCTGTGTCCTCAGGTGTCAGCCTGGTGCGGCAGGGGGCGAAAGGCACATCTTTGTTTTGTTGGCTCCTCTAAGCTTTCCCCAATAGCATCTCTATCTTCTCCCCCACCAACCCCCTGTCCTGGGTGGAGTGCCATGTGTTTTGTGTCCACCACACAGCCCCCCCCCCCCCCCCGAACACCCAGAAGGGGCTCTAACCCTCTAGCACCTTGGGCTTGGGTAATGTGGACCGGCCAAAGTGCCTTGCTGTTGAGAAGGGCAGGAGACAAACTCGGTCTCTGGTGCACAGTCCTGTGGAGGGGAAAAGGGTGGGGAGGGAAAAGACCTAGTCTGCTGCCAACAGCTCTCTGCAGGGGGAACACCAACTTGCGGCGCCACTGTAGGTTGGCGTCCGCGCCGGGGAACTTGAGCCAACACCACCTGTTCTTCTGCCAACACACAAGCAGGCTTAAGCCTGTCAATGCAGACGGTTTCCTTACGCCCCCCCATGTCTAACACAAAATGCTTTGCCCTGGTTTCCAGCATTCTTAATGGTCTGTCATACGGTGGACACAGCAGGGTTCTGTGTGCGTTGTGCCTAACAAAAGCGAACTTGGCGCTCTGTAAGCTCTTTGGAACGAAGGTGTGGGGAAAACAATGGTGCACCGGACCCTGCACGTCAGCGGCCCCTGTACTGTAAAATAATTGTGTGGGCAGGTTGGTCCCGGGTGTGGGGTTTTCCGGTAAAAATTCCCCGGGGATCCGTAGCGGCTGAGAAAAAACGAGTTCTGCTGGGGAGGCTGCCGGATCCTCCTTAGGCACAGAGTGCAACCCCAGTAAGACCCAGGGCAGGCGGTCAACCCAATTTGCATCCATGAGTGAGGCTCTGAGTGCTGCTTCAAGTGACCGCTGAAATTGTTCGCATAACCCGTTAGCCTGGGGTTTGTACGCGGTGGTGCGGTGGATTTTGACCCCCAGGCTCTGGGCCATCGCAGACCAGAGTTCTGAAATGAATTGCAGACCCCTGTCGGAAGTGATATCCGATAGAGATCTGAACTGTGCAACCCAAACCGACAAAAAAGCACGAGCCACTTCCATGGACGTGGTGGAAGCCAATGGGACCACTTCAGGCCAGCGTATGGTGCGGTCCACGATTGTCAAAAGGTGCGTGAACCCTTGCGACAGCAAGAGGGGGCCCACCAAATCCACGTGGACTTGGTCGAACTTGTGCACTTTGGCCCGCTGGCATGCAACGTACACTGCAGCCCACTCTTTCATGTCCCTGCGTAAGTGAGGCCAGACAAATTTCGCCCCCATCAGTTTAACTGAGGCGCGCACTCTGGGATGTGAAAGGGAGTGGACTGACTCAAAAATGTGGTGGCGTCAATTGCTTGGAACCACCGAATGTGGGCAACCAGTGGAGACGTCGCAGAGCAAGGGGGGGCACCCTTCTTGCACCACCCTGCTCTCCAGTTTTAACCAAATAGGCACGGACTGGAGCGTGCAAATGTCCACGTCCCCTGTTTGCTCCGCGGCCATGGTGGGGAAATCTATTCTCATATAGACTGGGGACACTAATGCACACGACAGGCAGTTGGCCATGACATTAAGCTTACCGGCTACGTATTGTATGTTGGTCGTGAACTCAGAGATCGCGGCCAAATGTCGTTGATGCTGGGCCATCCATGGTTCTGAGACTTTGGACATTGCGTACATTAGCAGCTTATGATCAATGAACGCAGTGAACTCGCGCCCTTCCAGCCAAAACTGGAAATGGTGCGTCGCTAAGTGGAGGGCCAACAACTCTCTGTCAAACGTATTGTACTTGCATTTGTTGCCGCGCAAAATGTGGCTGAAAAATGCAAGCAGCTGCCATGCACCGGAAACGTACTGCTCCACCACTGCCCCATGCCAATGTTAGAAGTGTCAGTGGTCAGTGCTATCCATGCTGATGGGACAGGGCAGGCTAGCAAAGCGGCATTAGCGAGCACTGTTTTGGCATTTGCAAAAGCCTGGACTCGCTCGGGGGTCCAGTCGATGTTTTCCGCGGGCTTCTTTTTCTTGAGCGCGACATACAACGGCTGCAGCAGCTGGGCTGCTCGGGGGTGGAAACGGTTGTAAAAGTTGACCATGCCCAAAAATTCCTGCAGGGTCTTCACGGTCTGCGGGCGCAGAAAATCCGACATGGCATGCACCTTAACAGGCAGCAGAATCATGCTCTGTGGCGAAATGTGGTGACCCAAAAAAATCAATCACTGGCACTTCGCCGGGTTCATGATAAGCCTATGCGCTTCCAACCTCTGGAAAACTAGTTTGAGATGGGCGAGATGCTCCTCGGACGTGCTAGCCACTAGAATGTCGTTTAAGTAGACAAAAACGAAGGGTAGGTCACACAGCACCGCGTCCATCATTCTTTGGAAGGTTTGCACCATGCCCTTTAACCTGAACGGCATGTGTAAAAATGCAAAAAGGCCAAAAGGAGTTATTACCGCTGTTTTGGGAACATCCTTCGCACGCACCGGGACCTGGTGGTAACCGCAAACCAGATCCACTTTCGAAAAATGACACGTCCCGGCCAGGTGCGTGGAAAAATCCTGTATATGCGGGATGGGAATCCAATCGTGTTCCGTGGCGTTGTTGAAGCACCGGAAATCGCCGCACGATCGCTGCACGATCGTCATGACCCGTCAGCCTTAGGCACCATGTGTAGTGGGGATGCCCACGAGCTGTTGGAGCACCTAATGATGCCCAGCTTCTCTAAATTGGTAAACTCCTCGCACGCGCTGGCTAGTTTAACCGTGTCCAGGTGCCAAGGTCACACAAATACCGGTGGGCTTTTTGTGGTTATGAAATGTTCAACCCTGTGTTTGGTTACTGTAGAAGAAAACGTCGGAACCGTGAGTGCAGGGAGCTGTGAAAGTAAATGTGGGTACTTACCCCCTGGAGCTATAACACTAGCCTGTGTTGTTGGCCCAACTGCCTGAGCTGTGCAGGGCAAGGAGGTAAAAGAGACAGCATCCACTAAACGTCTGTTGGCAACATCGACTAACAACCCATAAGCACATAAAAAATCTGCATCTAAAATGGGGATGGAACATGCCGCCCGTCCGTTCACCAAACGTTTTGATGTCGGATCCGTTGGCAGCCGTGAGCTTGGGACTGCTGCCTTCTGCCGATCTATCTGTACTGACCGGCAGAATGAGGCTCTTCTGGGAGCCGGAGTCCACTAAGAAACATCTCTCCGAACGTGTGTCTGTGATGAGCAGCAGCTTGTTCCTGTTGCCAGCAGTCACAGCTGCTACTGACTGCTGGCCGTGCCATTTCCCTGGCTTCTTGAATTGGCACGGTGGCAGACAGCGTTGGGCATCCAAGCCAAAGCGGCGGTGATAGGCACAGAGCGTCCCATTCCTGTGTCTCTTGGGTCCATCCCAGCCACCACCAACGGCACTCGAACTCGCTGGAGTCCTTCCCAGATGCCGGTGTCGTTGCGTGCAAGGTGAGAGGGTTTTTTTTTTTGTTAGGATGATGCGGTCCACTTCCTGCGCCAGAGCATGGTAGTTTCTGGTTACCAGCAGCGATGAGTTGGCCAGGATTGCCCTCGCTGTAGCAGGTAGGTTCCCGAGGAAGAGGTGGGCAAAAAGGAAGAATTCGTCGTTCTTCCCTCTCAGTGCTAACATACTCTCCATCAGCTCCACAGCTGATCTGTCACCTAACTCTGAGCGCGTTAGGAGTCTGTTTGTTCTCTCACTGTCCAACAGGGTATACCGCTGAATCAGCATCTGCTTGAGCGCATTGTATTTCCCCTGGGCCAGCGGTTCCTGGAACAGGTTCGTCACTTGCTGCGTGGTGCGCACATCCAGCGCAGCAGCCACAAAATAATATTTGGTGTCGTCCGTTGTGATCCCTCAGATGCGAATTGGGCTTTAACATGTAGAAACCAAGCGGTCGGATTGTGAAGCCAGAAGTCTGGGAGCTTGACAGTGACAGCGCATGCCGCACTGGTGTTCTCTCTCTGGGTTGTCTCCGGGGCGGTGCTCGGCTCATTCTCCATTGTACATCTTCGGGTCACCAATGTGGAAGATGGAAACAGACGAAGCAGCGAGCTAGATGACACATGAACTTTATTCCACTTCCAACATAAGCACAGAAACTCTAAAACCTGAGTGCTTGAGCGAACTCCTTTATACACTTTAATTCCCGCCTCCGGCACTCAGGGTAAACACATTAACATTCAGACTGCAAGACATGCACACACATTAACATAACATTGACCCACATGTCACAGAGCAGGTCTTGCTACAATACATTTGCACTCCTGCATCCTTAGGTGTCAGCCTGGAGCAGCAGGGAGCGAAAGGCACATCTTTGTTTTGTTGGCTCCTCTCAGATATCCCCATTAGCATCTCTAACTATCTTCTCCCCCACCAACCCCCTTGTCCTGGGTGGAGTGCCATGTGTATTGTGCCCACCACATTACTACCTTTTCCAGACTGATAGATCTCAATTACTTTGTTTCTCATTTGTTCCTGAATTTCTTTGGATTGCAGCATGATGTCTAGCTTTTGAGGATCTTTGGGTCTACTTCACTCTGTCAGGCAGGTCCTATTTAAGTGATTTCTTGATTGAGAACAGGTGTGACAGTAACAGTGTTGGGTGTAACGTGTTACAAAGTAACGATTACAAAGTACAATTGTAATTATAAAGTAACAATTACAAAGTAATGATTACAAAGTAACATGTTACAGTAATCTGATTCCTGTTCAGTGTAGTGCAGTAATGTAATGCGTTAGCCTGATAAATGTAGTCATCCCGCTACAGTTACTAATCTGAAAGATTGCGTTACTAGCATTTCTTTTTAACCACTTACAAAACGGGAAAACAACTGCACTGTTTTGAATTGCCAGCTGTCAATAAACAGTAGAAGATGAAGCAGGAGAAAAAAAGCTACGCGGGTGTGATGTCTCAGATATGACACATTTGATGCTGTTGTGTGTGCTATGGGTGGTGGCGGAACCAGAAAGGTGGAGCTGCCACCCTGGGTATAAAAGGCGGATGCGGAAGAGGCACAGTCTCTTTACGACCAGACCTCTGCCTATACGAGAGCACCTGTAACACACTGTGAGTTCATTAATAAACCTACATTCTACTGCACCTCCGGCCTTGTTATTGAAGTACGGGTTATGGACATAACATTTGGCAACGAGGATAAAAGTATGGATAAGGGTGTTTCCGGTATTCGGCCATTTTTGGAGCTCCCAGGTGAACCGCCAGTTCCCTGGACGAGGTGGTATTCCAGTATTATTTGGTGGCCTTAAACCTCATCGAATTGGAGAAACTACGTGCATGAGTGATTTTGGTCCATAATTTCGGCATGGAGGGACAACGCATTTTGAGCACATTGGGTGAGAGTGATAGTTTTGAAGATGTGGTCGGGCTAATGGCGCGCTTCTTTTGCGCTCTGGAAAATGTCATAGTCCGAAGGATTCAGTTTTGGCACTGGAGAGTCGGTGCAGCGATATGTTGCAGACCTGCATCAGCTGGCTGGGGAATGCCAGTTTAGAATTTTGGAGGAAGAAATGGTCCGCGATCAGTTGGCAGAGCACACGCTATGTTCTGCGGCACGGTCAAGGCTCCTCACACACTCTGGTGAACTGACATTAGCCACGGCAGTTGAGATAGCTCAACAGTTTGAAGCAGCAGATAAACTATCACAGGACCTCGGTGAGAGAACTACATTGAGGCATGCTGAATCACAATCGGCGGCGCAGGCTGTGGACCCGGGTAGCGAGGATAGCGCAGAAGATATGGAGGAATACGCTATCGCTATTAAAATAAGGTCCGCCCCGGGGTCACCCAGATGTATGGGCTGCGGGTCCACCAAGCACCAATATAAGGCAAGAAAGTGTCCGGCGAGGGGCAAACGCTGTGGCAAGTGTGGACTTCTACACCATTTCACCAGGGCCTGTAAAAAATTTGAGCAAGAGGAATGACGACGCAAAGTGGATTCCCCCGCCACGACTCCTATGGTTGTTCACACCGTCTCTCCGAGTACAGATGGGCGGATTTACTGTAATGTGATGCTGGATGGCGTGGAAGTGCCATTGTTGGTGGACACGGAAGCAGTGGCTTCTGTGTTGAACTGGCCTACTGTGAGGAGCTTGTTCCTGTATTACCAAGTGAGAGGACTGTTGACGCCATATTTGGGCTATGGAGGTCATAGGCTGGCCATCGTGGGTTTGCTGGAGTTGACGGCGAGATACAAGTCGGCAGTGATGTCCAACGTTCAATTTGTGGTGACTATCAGCGGGTCGAACGTGATGGGCTGCGACATGTTCTATGTTCTGGGCTTCACAATCACCAGTGGCATCGGAGAGGAGTGGTTGGGCTGTGGTTTGTGGGACCGACCGGTTCTGTGCATGGTGGACAAAAGACTGGCCTAGTATTCTGGGAGAACACCAGGACCAATTCTGTCAAGGGCCATCGCGGGAGGGTTCCGGTGCCAGAGTCCAAGTTGCCCTGGATGTGGGAACTGGGTGGCACGGTGGAATGCCCGTGACAGCGGATGGAGCTGAGAGGACAGCTCCCTCTGCTTCTAGAGTTTGGCGTGGAGATACTGAGAAGCAAGGGGCTGCAACGGCTTTGCCGGCATGTGAAATGAAAGAGAGCGGGGCAGGACCGGCTGCCACGGTGGACAGACGTGCCACACAGCAACACTGGAGGTCGAGTCGGGTTTCGTTTTGGGTCGGTGGAGCAGTTCGACCCAGAGAGGAAGCCTGGTCTAAACATCATGGACATTTGAAGCCGAGTCGAGCTCCCCTGCGGGTCGTTGATGTGGTTCGGCCCAGGTAGGAGGCTCGGCTAAGGGGGTCCCATGACAAGAGAAAATGATGGGATGACCAGGGGCAGCTGTGGGTGGTAGCTGTTCGGGAGGACGGTTACCTCCAGGTGTCTGATGACTCATGGAGACACCCCAGCAAGCTGCGGTGCACCAACGATGAGAAGGAGGTGTCGAGACTCCGACGTGGCTCATCTCCTGAGGTGAAGAGACGAAGGCGCTCTGGCCGGGATCCGCCAGACGGGTTTCCGGGGGGTGGCTTCTCCACTGGGACTCTATGGTAGCAAGGGGGGGCGATGTGTTAAACTGCATATGGTGTTGTGAATTGCCTGAGCTACGTAGTCAGTATGTTCTTTGCTTTGAGTGCTATGTGAGGTACCCATGTAAAAAAAAAAAAAAAAAACAACCCAGTGATGTTTGATGTGTACATTACTGTGTGGTTTGTCCGGATTATAGGGTGGTTTTGTTGAGTGTGTTTGTAGCAGGGTGTGAACATAAATATTGACTGTGTGATGGGTGAAATAGAATTTGCTGCATGTTCTAAAGTTCATGGGATTATTTTAGTTTATTAGGAACACGGTAGTTTCTTTTATTTTCATGGACTATATATTGACAAAGACGGCAGAATAATCCATCTAGCCGTGTGGAGGTGGGACAGTAGTACACCTGTCTCCCTCTAGTTTTAGTTGTTTTGTGTGCATGGATAGGCGTAAATGTTTTGTTCATTGTTAGTGTGTGATTCGGGTGAAAAATTTAGGAGGGCCTAATTGGTGTGTTTTGGACTTTTCTACGGGGGGGGGGGGAAGAATGTGATGTATCAAATATGATACATTTGATGCTGTTGTGTGTGCTATGGGTGGCACACACATAGCACACCTTTCCGGCGGAATTGGAAAGGTGGAGCCGCCACCCTGGGTATAAAAGGTGGATGCAGAAGAGGCACAGACTCTTTACAACTAGACCTCTGCCTATACTAGAGTGCCTGTAACACACTGTGAGTTCATTAATAAACCTACATTCTACTGCACCTCCGGCCTCGTTATTGAAGTACGGGTTATGGACATAACTGTCATATTAACCAGACAATCAGTCTACGTGCAGGATGCAACAGCAATGGAGACACACACACAAATGAACGTTTGACAATTTATTCAATTTCAAAAAGTGCAATCTTGCAGAAACACAGTCACTCGCCAGAGGAGCAGCAATTTGCAGGGAGAGGAGACGAGAGCTGGTTAGTGGAGGAATGGCGAGTATAATGGAAATCCAAATAACACTACTTACGTGGAAGGGAGAGAGAGACAGGCTCAGAACCCAGTGAAGGAGATGAACCAGCAGGTCAGAACTGCTGGGAAACAGGGAAGAGGAGCTGTGTCTGACCGGGTGGAGAGAAGGAGCTGCAACAGGAGAAGCAACAGGCTGCTGAGCGCACCAAGACCCCTGGAGATGCACCACTACGTTGGCAGCAACCTGGGAAAAAGGAGAGGACAACTGTGTGAGGTAAGAAAACATCCAGCACACGACATCTTGCTAGTGAGAATAATTCTGCTCTGAGGCAGTGTACCCAAATGAGTCAGCATTGAATCATCGAAGAGCAAGTCCTTATAAACGCTAGCTCAGCAGGATCAGCAGGTGCGTCAAATGAAGTGACTGCAGGGAAGCAGAGGAACAGGATGGTGGGGGCTTGCGCTCACCAGGAGATGACAGCCCCCCCCCCCGGAACGCCTCCTGGCAGTTCACCGGGCTTCTCAGGATGAGCTCGATGGTAGGCCCAGACCATGCCCTTGTCATGGAAAGATGTTCTGGGAATCCATGACTGGTGCTCTGGGCCATAGCCTTCCCAGTGGACCAGGTATTGGAAGCCCCGGCCCCGGCGGTGAACATACAGTGTAGAGGATGCGTTCAATGATGAGGCTGAGTTTTATTTTTTCAGGTTCAGCTTTATTGGCAGAACACATACTCTAGCATTCTCAAAGCAGGAAGAAGAGAAAGAACTATATCACATCACCTCTTTATATGTTTCCAGCATCAGAACTCAAGTCACATGGTGCTTCAGTAAACATACAGTCACAATGCAACCCTTTGAACTTTCACCATTGTCTCTTATTCATTGATGAACCGGAAATCTCTCTGGGGCATCTTCTCCGAGACAAAGGCCAAATCTCACACCTCCTTGTCATCTTCTGCAGATTCGAGCCTTTTGTCCTTCGAGACGTGAAGCCTCCAATAAACATGCAGTCATACCTTTGTGGAAAATGTGAGCCCAACATATGTGCCACATAACCCCCCCCCCCCCAAACGTCTATTAAAGGACAAAACATGCATGGCATAAAAAAAAAAAATCACTCCACATATCACAAATCAATCCACCAGATGCCTGGGTCTTAACCTTCTGCCGAATCTGCTGTAAACCGGCTTTGCTACCCCTGCAGCGTCTTTCTGCCTCTGTGGATTAAAGCTGTTAGCACGTCTCTGTGAAGGTTCTGGAGAATGTCTTCTCGGCGGCCTGCCATGGCGGGGGGGCCTCACCAGCTGCACTTGGTCATCAGCCAAAACAAAAGCGGGTTTGAGTCTGTTTATGCAAATCAACCCCTTTCTGCCCCCTAAATCTAGCAGAAAATGCTTCTCCCCGGTCTCCAGCACTCTGAACGGTCCGTCATAAAACGGTCGCAAACTTGGGCACTGAGCATCATGTCTAACAAAAACAAACTCCGCATTTTTTAAAGCCTTCGGCACAAAAACGCATGGGAAACTGTGATGAACCGGGCCAGGGAGTGTGTTTGCTCCTGTGTCGCTCTGCAACGGCTGAGCGGGGGGGGCAATTTGGTGCGGGATTGTAGGGGAGAAATTCCCCCGGCAAACGGAGAGGTTGTGCAAAAACTAACTCAGCCGGGGAAGCCTGCAAATCTTCCTTAGGTGCAGAACGCAACTCCAATAAAACCCATGGAAGTTTGTCCACCCAATTTGTCTCCGTCAGCGACGCTCTGAGGGCTGCTTTTAACGACCTGTGAAAGCGTTCGCATAAACCATTAGCCTGGGGGTTATACGCGGTAGTGCGATGAATCTTCACCCCTAAGCTGCGGGCCATCGATGACCATAGTTCGGAAATAAATTGGGGACCCCTGTCAGACGTTATGTCCGACGGGACTCCGAAACGCGCAACCCACACTGTTAAAAATGCTCGCGCAACTTCTTCCGCTGTGGTTGATGTCAGAGGGATCACCTCTAGCCAATGCGTGGTGCAATCCACCATCGTCAAAAGGTGTGTGTGCCCGTGTGATGGCGGAAGGGGGCCCACCAAGTCAACACGCACGTGATCAAAACGCTTAGCGGGGATGTGAAAAGGTTCCAACGGAGCCCTAGTGTGCTTGTGTATTTTGGCTCGCTGACACGCTATGCAGGCTGCTGCCCATTCCTTGACCTGTTTGCGCAACCCGGGCCAAACGAATTTCTCCCCCACCATCTTAATCGATGCGCGCACCCCCGGGTGCGCCAGAGAATGGACCGAGTCAAAAATGCGGCGACCCCACGCAGCTGGAACCACGGGGCGAGGTCGTCCCGTGGAGACATCGCAGATTAGGGGGGGCATACCAATTTGCTGCACCCTGTGCTCCAGCCTTAACCCTGTTGGTCCAGACTGGAGCGCGCGCACGTCCGCATCATTAACCTGCTCCGCGGCCATGGCTGCATAATCTAAACCTACACGGACCGGGGCTGTGCACGCTTCCGCGTCGCTGCCCCGGCCTGCGGCCACGGCTACGGAGTCTGCCCCCACGGGGCCTGGCGTTGCTACCGCACGCGAGAGACAGTCTGCCACTACATTGTGTTTACCCACGACATGCTGGATATCGGTGGTGAACTCCGATATTGCGGCTAGTTGCCTTTGTTGCCGGCCTGACCAGGGTTCTGAAATCTTGGCCATCGCAAACGTTAGCGGTTTGTGATCCACAAACGCGGTGAAATGTCGCCCTTCCAGCCAGAACTGGAAATGGCGGATGTCCAAGTGTAGGGCCAAAAGCTCCCTGTCGAACGCGCTGTATTTACGCTCGCTATCGTGCAAGGTTTTGCTGAAAAACGCGAGGGGTTGCCAGGTACCTGCCACAAACTGTTCAACGACTGCCCCCACTGCTAAATCAGAAGCGTCAGTGGTGAGCGCCATGCGGGCCGTTGGAACTGAGTGCGCTAACAAAACTGCGTTTGCCAGGGCTGATTTGACCTGGGCAAAAGCGCGCTCCCGCTCCGGAGACCATTCAACCTTATTTGCGGGCTTTTGTTTTTTTAACGCAGTGTATAATGGTTGCATGAGCCGCGCTGCACTTGGGAGGAACCGGTTGTAAAAATTAACCATTCCCAAAAACTCCTGTAGCGCCTTGACCGTTTGAGGTTGCGGAAAATCTGTTATTGCGAGCATCTTATCGGGCAGAGGAACCGCTCCTTCTGGCGAAACGCGATCCCCCAAAAAATCAATTTGTGCCACCCCAAACTGGCACTTCGCTGGGTTATTTATTAACCCGTGCTCTGTCAGCTTCCGAAAAACTGCTGTGAGGTGACTTTCGTGTTCGCCTTCGGACGTGCTGGCTACTAAAATGTCATCCAAGTAAACAAACACGAAAGGGAGGTCGCGTAAAACTGCATCCATCATGCGTTGGAAAGTCTGTGCGGCCCCCTTGAGACCAAACGGCATGCGCAAAAACTCAAAAAGGCCGAAAGGAGTTATAACCGCTATTTTGGGTATATCCTGAGCGCGCACTGGAACTTGGTGGTAACAGCGCATCAAATCTATTTTAGAAAAAATGCACGCCCCCGCCAAATGAACTGAGAAATCCTGAATGTGCGGAATCGGGTAGCGGTCATGTGCTGAAACGTTGTTCAACCTGCGGAAATCGCCACAAGGTTGCCACGAGCCATCAGCTTTTGGGACCATGTGTAGTGGCGAAGCCCAGGGGCTTTTGGAGCGTCTAATAATGCCCAGTTTTCCCAGGTTGGCGAACTCCTCACGCGCGATGGCCAGTTTAGCTGAGTCCAAGCACCGAGCTTTTGCAAAAACGGGCGGCCCGGTGGTGGTGATAAAATGCTCCACCCCATGCTTAGCTACTGTCGCCGAAAACGTGGGGACTGTGAGTGCTGGGAACTGAGCGAGCAATGCATGAAACTTACCACCCGCAGCTGTGATGCTGGCATGTGCAGTTGGCAGGGCCGCCCGAGCTGTGCAGGGAATAGAATGGAAAGACAGTGCATTAACCAAACGTCTATTAGCAAGGTCAACCAATAAACCATGTGAGCACAAAAAATCAGCCCCTAACATGTTGAAACTGACTGCTGCTACAATAAAAGTCCACTCAGATGAACGGCCTTGTAAGGACAGAAGCATAGTCCTCTCACCGAAAGTTTTAATCGTTGAGCCGTTCGCTGCTGACACCAACACCCAGGGAGCTTTAGATGGCATCAGCCGTTCCGCGTAGGTGGGTGTGACGAAACTCAGCTGGGAGCCCGTGTCCACGAGGAATTGTTTCCCCGAGTGTGCATCCGTCAGGTAAAGCAGCTTGTTCTCCTCGCCGAGGGTCGCAGCTGCTACCGGCCCTCGGTCTTGGCTTTTCCCGGGCGCTTGAAGTGGCACGGTGGGACGCACTTGTGTGCTCTCTCTGCAAAACGGCGATGGTAGAAGCACAGGCCGTCATCCGCTCCACGCCGCCTGGTCCCCGTCGCCGCCGTCGTCAGTGCGTCTGGCGCCGCGACCAATGGCTCCAAGCCGTCTCCAGACGTCGTTCCTGGGCTAGCTGCCGCGGCCGAAACCGCGCTCCACTTGTGGGCGTCGACAAGCCGCTGCGCCTCCTTGTTCAGCCCATGGTAGTCTCGCCTGGCCAATCGGGGCGACTCTGCCAGGGCTACTCTCACTGCTGGCGGCAGGGTCCGGAGGAAAAGGTGGGCGAAAATAAATTTGCCATCCTCGGAGTCTTTCAACCTCAGCATCTTCACCATCAGGTCCGCAGGTCTGTCGTTCTCCGACTCCGTCAACGTTAGGAGCCCCTCTGCTCGCTGTTGGACCGAAGGGGTGAAATGGCTCATCAGCACGTCCTTCAATGCGCTGTACTTGTCGCTGTCCGGTGGATGATTAACCAGATCTTCCACCCCCTGGACCGTGTGGCTGTCCAGCTTCGCTACCACATGGTAGAATCTTGTGTCGTCGTTTGAGAATCTTGTGTCGTCGTTCAACCTTCTCCGGAGGTTGAACTGCGCCTCGACCTCGCTAAACCATGAGCGCGGGCTGTGCTGCCAGAAATCGGGCAGCCGGAGTGTGAAGGCGGCCATCAGGCTGTCTTCCGCCGAGCCCCACTCGGGAGAATTCTGTCTGCTCATTCTTTGTCATAGGTCACCAGTGTAGAGGATGCGTTCAATGATGAGGCTGAGTTTTATTTCTCAGGTTCAGCTTCATTGACAGAACACATACTCTAGCATTCTCAAAGCAGGAAGAAGAGAAAGAACTATATCACATCACCTCTTTATATGTTTCCAGCATCAGAACTCAAATCACATGGTGCTTCAGTAAACATACAGTCACAATGCAACCCTTTGAACTTTCACCATTGTCTCTTATTCATTGATGAACCGGAAATCTCTCTGGGGCATCTTCTCCGAGACAAAGGCCAAATCTCACACCTCCTTGTCATCTTCTGCAGATTCGAGCTTTTTGTCCTTCGAGACGTGAAGCCTCCAATAAACATGCAGTCATACCTTTGTGGAAAATGTGAGCCCAACATATGTGCCACAACAGGATCTCACGGACAGTATGAGTGATGTGGCTGTCGAGGACCCAGGGAGGCAGAGGCAGCTTCGTGGGAGGGCAGAGGGGGCTGGACAAGAGAGGCTTAACACTGGAGATGTGGAAGGTCGGGTGAACACAGAGCGCCCGTGGAAGCTGGAGCCGGACAGCAGAGTCGCCCACATTGTTGGTATCGTTGTAACGTTACCAACGTGGTAACGTTGGAAGAGGACTTATTACGGGCACAAGTTTGGCAGGCCTTCACATACTCCAGCACATCCCGCCGCAGCGTGGGACACCAGAACACTCGCCTGATAAGGTCCACCGTGTGCACCATACCAGGGTGACAGGTGAGGCATCTGGCGTGCCCCCACTGGATAACTTCGCTGAGGAGGGTGACAGGGACGTAAAGGCGGTTAGGGGGACACCCCGCTGGTTCAGGTTCTGAGGACTGGGCCTGGTGGACTCTCTTCTTGATCTCCCAGGTAAGGGTTCCCAAGATGCATGAAGGCAGAAGAATGGGCTGGGAGTGGGAAGGGGGGTCAGCTGAGTCCTGGCATGAACTGCCTGGACAGAGTGTCTGGTTTGGTGTTACGGAAGCCGGGACTATAAGTGATGGTGAAATTAAAGCGTTGGAAAAATAAGGCCCAGCATGCCTGCCTAGAATTCAGCTGGCGGGCCGACTGCAGATACCCAAGGTTCTTGTGGTTGGTCCACATGACAACAGGGTGGACAGCTCCCTCCAGCCAATGTCTCCATTCCTCTAAAGCCAATTTAATGGCCAAAAGCTCCCGATCCCCGACGTCGTAATTCCTTTCGGCTGGGGTGAGCCACCAATAGAAATATGCGCACGAGCGGAGCTTCAAGTCCGAGACTGAACGAAATGAAAATAGCGCCCACCCCCCTGTCTGAAGCATCCACCTCCAGGGTAAACTGGAGCTGGGGGTCAACCTGAGCCAAGATGGGTTTGTTGGAGAACAGGCCTTTTAATTTCACAAAGGCCTGCTCAGCTGCCTCGGTCCATAAAAATGGTACCTTAATGAGGGTCAGCTGGGTCAGAGGCTGTGCAAGCCCACTATAGTTCTTGATGAACCTGCAATAGAAATTCACAAACCCCAAGAAGCATTGCAGCTCCTTGCGGGAGTGGGGTGTTGGCCAATCTAACACAGCCTTCACCTTGGCCGGGTCGGCTCTCAGCTCCCCCTCCACTATAACAAAGCCAACGAAAGAAGTGGAATTAGTGGAAAATTCACACTTCTCCACCTTGACATATAGTTGATTTTCTAAGAGCCGCTCTAACATGGCTCTAACGTGCACTTGATGCTCCTCAGATGAGCGAGAAAAAATCAAAATGTCATCCAGATAAACGAAAACAAACTGATTAATCATGTCGCGGAGGACGTCGTTGATGAGTCGTTGGAAAACGGCAGGGGCATTAGTTAAAAGGCATAACCAGATACTCAAATTGCCCGAGGTGCATTTTAAATGCCGTTTCCACTCGTCCCCCTCGCGTATTCTGACAAGATGATAAGTGTTACGCAAGTCGAGCTTGGAGAATACGCGCAAGCGCTGTAGGAACTCAAAAGTCGAGTTCATCAGGGACAAAGGGTATGTATCTTTGACTGTAATAGAATTCAGCTCACGGTAATTGATGCACGGCTGCAAAGATCCATCCTTCTTACCTACAAAGAAAAACCCTGCCCCGAGGGAAGCTGGGGATGGCCGAATGAGGCTGGTGTCCAGTGAATCCTTTATGTACCTCTCCATTGCCTCCCTCTCAGGTCTGGAAATGTTATAGAGCTTGCTGAACGGCAACCGTGTGCCCGGGAGGAGGTCGATGGCACAGTCATATGAGCGATGCGGGGGAAGCACTAACACTCATGACTTCCTAAAGACCTCCCTGAGGTCATGATAAACCTCGGGCACGAGGCTGAGGTCTGGCGGCTTGACCTGAAGGGAGGAGACGAGGAGGGACGGCGAACACTCGGCCGAATTTAGACAAGTTGCCAAACAGTTTGGGCTCCAGGAGGTGATGGAATTTTGTGCCCAGCTGAGAATAGGATTGTGCCTCCAGAGCCACGGATACCCTAAAACCACTGCGTGAGAGGCCCGTGGAAACATATAAAAATAAAGCCTCTCCCAGTGGTTACCGGACAGAAGGACGGAGATTTGCGCCATGCAACGAGTAACGGTCACCACCGTTACAGAAAGGGTGGTAACAGGACGAGGAACCAGCAAGTTAAGCGCCGGTATCCTCATCTCCTGAACGAGTTGGGAGGAGATAAAGTTACCTTCTGCCCCTGAATCAATGAGGGCAGAGACCCTCCTTTTGACCCCCGGCAACTGGATCAGGGCCGAAATAGAAAACTTACTGGGGGGATTAGAGTGTCTCCCGCCCACCAGGCCCTCCGCGGCTACTGACGGGCCGTCTTTTGGCCGCAGGTGACATGTGTCCCACTTGTGCTTCAAAGAACCACAATAGGCACATGCCCCGATCCACCGCCGCCACTCAACCTCTGCCCACTGAAGGTGAGCAGAGCTGAGGTCCATGGTTTCAGTGGCTGGATCGCAGTCGCCTGAGTCAGCAGCCGCAGAGGGTGCGCCCTTGGAGAATGGGCGAGAGGGGGTGCCTTGCTCCCTAGCGTGCTTGCAGTACTGGTTATCCAACCCAACCGGTTGTTCAATGAGGCCATCCAAGGTAGCGGGAGCGGCATGAACCGCCAGGTCGTCGCAGAGGCGAGGATTTAAACCGTGGAGGAATGCGCTGCATAAGGCAACCTCGTTCCACCCCGCTTCAATCTGAAAACTCCACCGTGAAGTCAGCCACCAACCGGCTGCCCTGGCAGAGCAACATTAGGCGACTCATGATATTCCCTTCACTCTCGGTACGGTTGAAAGTGCGGGTGAAATCAGTCCCAAATTGGTCAAACATTGGAGGTGAGCTCCTCCGGTTATCGATAACAGCCCGAGCCCAACTAAGAGCTCGGCCCTGAAGCAGGAGGGTGAAATGGTCAATTTTGGACACATTGTCCAGATACTCCCCCTTCACCTGCTCAAAATACAGCCAAACGTGGCAAAGAAAATCCTTACATCCCCCCACCTCCCCTGCATATGGGGCAGGAGTGGGAATGGAAAGAGTTCAGTGAATGGTGGAAGAAGTCAGGGGAGCAGGAGGAGGTGAAGCAGCCGGAGCAGACGAGCGGGCCAAATGATCAGTGACTACACTCAGCTGTTGCGTAATAGTTTGCAGCTGCTGAGTGAGCTCAGGCTCTTGCCTCTCTGTAACGTCGAGGCGGTGGAGTGCGAAGTGCTCCGTTGTTGCGGCACCTGCTAGGCCGTGACCTTGGCTGGCTTGTTCTGTCATATTAACTGGACAATCAGTCTACGTGCAGGATGCAACAGCAATGGAGACACACACAAATGAACGTTTGACAATTTATTAAATTTCAAAAAGTGCAATCTTGTGGAAACACAGTCACTTGCCAGAGGAGCAGCAACCTGCAGGGAGAGGGGACGAGAGCTGGTTAGTGAAGGAATGGAGAGGATAATGGAAATCCAAATAACACCACTTACGTGGAAGACAGAGAGAGACCGGCTTAGAACCCAGTGAAGGAGATGAACCAGCAGGTCGGAACTGCTGGGAAACAAGGAAGAGGAGCTGTGTCTGACCGGGTGGAGAGAAGGAGCTGCAACGGGAGAAGCAACAGGCTGGTGAGCGCACCGAGACCCCTGGAGATGCACCACTACGTTGGCAGCAACCTGGGAAAAAGGAGAGGACAACTGTGTGAGGTAAGAAAACATCCAACACACGACAGCTTGCTAGTGAGAATAATTCTGCTCTGAGGCAGTGTACCCAAATGAGCCAGCATTGAATCATCGAAGAGCGAGTCCTTATAAACGCTGGCTCAGCAGGTGCGTCAAATGAAGTGATTGCAGGGAAGCAGAGGAACAGGATGGTGGGGGCGAGTGCTCACCAGGACATGACAATTACAGTGGGTTTACATAGGACCTCCAAACAAACGGCACTTACAGCGGCTGAGGGGAATCATGCAAATGGAAGAGTTGAGTAACTCGGCGTTTGGTGGCTGGAGATATGCTCATTACTTCGAATATATTGAGCGAAAGGACAAGAACATGACGGTAATGTGCAAACTTTGTTTGTGCAAGAAACAGCTTTCCACTGCTGTGAACTCAAGGTCTGATCTCTCTAAACATCTCCAAAGGCAACATGCTAACATAAAGCTTGTTGCCGCTAGCGAGCGAGGAGCACCCGGTGACCGTGAGGAAAAAAAGCAAAGTTCCACCGGTCAAGCAGCTATGGCTTGATTTTCAAGACCAGGTATCAACAAAAGCAGAGATAAATAGGGATATAGCTTTGTGCAATGTTTTCAAGCTTTTATTTTGTGAAATTTGCATACTCCCAATACTATTTTACATTTCTGTTAAGTGCCATCAGGATTTAAATTTTACATTAAAGACAGAAGAGTAAAAAAGCTTTTCTTTGTCTTATTTGTTAGTATAGGCTATAAAAATGTGTAGTTTGGGCATATACAGTTTAACTTATGTGGAAATATGGTACATTTCACTGGTGCTACCTGAAAGTAATCCAGAAGTAATCTGTAATTGTTCACAATGAGTAATTAAGTAAAGTATGGAATTACATTTTTAAAAAGTAACTAGTAATTGGTCATGGATTAATTTTTGAGTAACTACCCCCAACAATGGGCAGTAATCATGCCTGGGTGTGGCTAGAGAAATTGAACTCAGCTTTCCAAAGATGTGATAAACCACAGTTAATTTATGTTTTAACAGGGGGGGGGGGGGGCACTTTTTCACACAGGGCCATGTAGGTTTGGATTTTGTTACGCTTAATAATAAACACCTTCATTTAAAAACTGCATTTTGTGTTTACTTGTGTTATCTTTGTCTATTAAAATTTGTTTGACGATCTGAAACATTTAAGCGTGACAAACATACAAAAAAATGAGAAATCAGGAAGGGGGTAAACACTTTTTCACACCCCTGTATATGCTCCATGCATGCTCGTCAACCTGCCCCTTTGTGCTCTGGTTCTGCTTGGATATCATTTAAGACAAAACAAACAGTTCACCTTACCTTTTCCTTGGAATCCATTGTTTCTTTCCATCAGTGTTGCCTCTGCCTCAATCCAAGCTCAAATCTGGATACTCCACTATATGTGAACACTGAACTTAAGAAAGCAAACCTTCTCAATTATAAATCAATCTATCAATAGTTCTCACCACAGGAAAAAGCCCCCGGGTCCGGGGCTACCCTCACAGCCTACCTCTGCCACTCACCTGGAAATGTCACATCTCCATCTGCAAACAGCAAGTGCTACTCACATACCAACCTACACGTGAGCAGCTTTCATACCTAGACAAAATTTCTCATACTTTCACTACAGTTACTTAACCGTCTCTCCTTTCTCCTCCCCTACAGGGTTGTCTACCTCACATGGCTGATTACCTGTTCAGTAAAAATACTTGTCTTGCATTTCTTACCTTGGACTAGTGATGGTACGCTCGATACTGCCCACTCGACACTGATTCGAGCAATATAAAGCGGAAGTGTCATGACCACTGCATCGAGCACCGTTTCAGCATGCCCACAGTCACATGACCGTAGCAAGGGAGGCCTCGTAATGTCGGTAACATCACGTGACTTGAGAGCTCACGGGAAGTTTGAGAGGGAAGCTTGAGATTTTTTTCAGGTTTTCCACTCAGATCCAGTTCTGACAGTCAGTCACCAGATGGCAGTCTTTATTAGATGTTTCATAACACTGTTGCTCATGAAGCAATTGTCTCAAAGTTGCTCATTGTTTCATAAGGCCTCAGTTTCAACATCACTACCTTGGACACCTATTGGCTTCTGCATGGGTTTTGATCTGAAAAAAACGTGCTGTGAACAGTCTAAATACTACTTGATCACCACATAGCTGGCTTGTTAAAAAGATTTAAACTATGATAATATTTGCTTTACCCCAAGGCCTGGGCATGTGTTAAATTTTCACATACTTCAATTCTGTTTTTAATTGACAAAGGGCAATGTAACCTTGAAAAACTGTTAACTACAAAATGTAAATGGTACTGGAAAAGGCCAGCCTGTAGTGTCTCAGGTCTGTGCACACAATTTTGACTGCTGATTACCTTATCTTGTTCAGCTGTCCTGAATAACCCCCTGTCTCTCATCAGCCTTTATAATTGAGCGGCTAGCCTTTCTCATAATTCTGGAAATTCTCCTTCTCACCAAGTAAGTCCAGAACTCATAATTCCTCGGTTCCCTAACTCCCTAAATCTTTGTGCTCAAGGCACCTCTCCTACCTCCTTCAGATCTGCAACCTACTGAAGCCAAACTGGTTCAGTCGCCACCTGATAAAGAGAAGCAGCCCTCCTGTAATATACTCACAGTTCCTCGCAGCATCATCATCTGGATGCCAGTTCTTCAGTCTTTTTCTTCTGGCTGTTCGTTTTAGGGGTTGCCATAGTGGATCATCTGCCTCCATCTCACCCTGTCCCTTGCATCTTCTTCTGTAACACCAACCCTCTCCATGTCCTCCTTCACAACATCCGTGAATCTTCTCTGTGGTCTTTCTCTCTTCCTCCTGCCTGGAGGCTCCAATATATCCACTATTTCTCCTCTGCACATATCCAAACCATCTGTCTTGCCTCTCTTACTTTCCGTCTCCAAACCACTCAACCTGAGCTGTCCCTCTGATATACTCATTTCTAATCCTGTCCCTCCTAGTCACTCTCAGTGAGAATCTTAGCATCTTCAACTCTGCAACCTCCTGTCTTCTTGTCAGCACCATCCTCTCCAAACCATACATCATAGTTTGGGATCAATAAAGTGCATCTATCTATAGCAGGTCTCATTACCACCTTGTAAATCTTCCCTTTCACTCTAGCTCAGGGATGAGCAACTATGTGCCATGGAGGGTCATTCCACTGCAGGTTTTCTGTTCCATTCAGTCTCTTCAGCAGTTGCTTTCTCTAATTAGTCTAATTAGCAATCCTTGATGGTCATCAGTGCAAACATCTGCTGAAGAGACTGAATGGAACAGAAAACCTGCAGTGGAATGACCCTCACTGCCCATCCCTGCTCTAGCTGCTATCTTTGCCACAAAACTCCCGACGCTCGTCTCCCCCACTCCTCTCTGCATGCACTCTCTTCTTCACCTCTTTTGTGCATTCTCCATTGCTTTGGATGGTTGGACCCAGGTATTTAAATTCATCTACTTTTACTACCTCTATTCCTTCCATTTTCACTGTTACATCTGCCTCCCTCTCATTCACACTCATGTATTCTGTCTTGCTTCTACTGACTTTCATTCCTCTTCTCTCAAGAGTAGGGATGGGCAACTGGCAGCCCCCGAGCCACATGCAGCCCCCAGTGTCATCCACTGCGGCCCACCAGTCCATTTCCAAAAATCAATTATTTAGCTATATCCTGTTTTAACGTATTTGGAAGTGCATCCCGATGCTCCTCTCTCTTCTTGAAGTATGTGTTCACCACAGCTATTCCCATCCTTTTAGCAAAATCCACAACCATCTGTCCTTCCACACTTCTCTCCTTAAAACCATACCTACCAAAAACCTCCTCATCACCTCTGTTCCCTTCACCTAAATGTCCATTAAAGTCTGCTCCAGTCACCACTCTCTCCCCCTGGGAATACTCTCTTCCACTTCATCCAACTTACTCCAGAATTCCTCTTTCTTTTCTGACATCCAACTTGTGGGGCATACGCACTGACAACATTCAACATCAGACCATCAACTTCTAGCTTCAAACTCATGATCCTGTTTGACTCTTTCTTTAACTCCTGAACACTCTTCCTTCAAGATTATTCCTACTCCATTTCTCTTCCTATCTACACCATGATAGTCACCATGCCAGTTCTTCATCATTGCATGTGTCAAATTCAATAAATCATTATTAAAACTCTTTTAATGGTCTCCTCTCAGTGTGTGTGTGTGTGTGTGTGTGTGTGTGTGTGTGTGTGTGTATTTTGGGTCCATTAAACAAAACATGTCACAACCAGTATCATAGACCCCCATAAAATGGTACTTTCTACCTTCAGCATAAATAGTATAGGGAAAAGAAGTTTAATACACAGAGCTACCAGAGGATTGACAACCCTGTGACCTATGGCAATTGAAACGGTATCTGTAGGCTGTATTATATAGGGGTGGGGAGGACTTAATTCTGAAAAGATGCCATGCTGAAGTTATAAGATAAAAAATTATGAAGTGGGGGCATCTTAAATTTAAAGTCACAGACCAGACACATGGATGAAAAAGAAACCTGACTGGTTGGTCAGTGTTGATTTTGCTAACAGTGGAGGCTGTAAACACAATGGCAGCATTGACCTACTGACCACTCTCTCCCAGCCAGTCATTGGCAAAACAACCCATCAGTACTGGGGTCTGTTGATGGATATTCACAATGACAGTACCGTGGAGTTTTTACTGGTTTTTCTGTCTTCTGGCTGTGACGGTGCGCACTGTACATTCAGCTCCTGATTTCTCTGGTAAGTGCTTTGTTTTTGACATCAGTAGCTGAGCCAAACATGCTGATTTGGTGGTTTTAAGTTTTGTAATGGGGCTTCAGAAATGACAGCACTTCCTAATATATTTTCCACATCCTGCCTTCCAAGAAGCTGGCAAAGATCATGCTGAGCGACCAGAATCAGGGTGAACAGGCTACAGGACAGGTCCTGAACTTGGATATCTAACAAATAAGACCAGATACTCCCAGTTAGAAGGAAAAACCACAGTTGACCTCTGTTTATAAGCTGAGTTGTTTAAATGTGTGAAGGAGGACAATCTGGTCTCAAATGATGTTTTATGTTTAGTCAAATCTAAAGGGGTCTTTTGCCTCAGACACCATATTGTGTGCTTTCTGTGTCTGTATCTGATCAGAGCACATATCTGATTGTGTATGTGTCTTTGTTTGTCTACAGGCTCTAATAATAGCTCATTGTCACTGAGTGCCTGGTACTGTGTCATTTGCTCCCTCAATCTTCAAAACTGCATTTAAATTGTGCCAAAGAATACAGAAACAAATGGGCAGCTACGTAGCAGCACAGCTTACTAACTGTACCACCAAATTGTAATAAGGGAATTCTTCAAAGTTTTTATAGAAGAATTTAAATAATGAAATGGGGGACTAGGTGGGCTTTCTGGCTTTAAAAAAAAAAGGGAAGTGGGAGACAATTTGTCTACAGAACAGACGTGACATACTGTAAGCAGTCACAGTACAGGAAACATGGGAGGGGAGACTTCTTCTCTCTAGTGTCTCCAGTGTTTGTGTGTGTGTGTGGTCATAGTCCAAACAGAGAGCTACACCCAAAGAGGAACCACCCTGTCAACAACTAGGGTTGAGCTACAAAGACTAAAAAACATCAGAAATCAAACTGATAATAATCCCATTATGTCTTATCCATAATAAAATCAATGTGAAGTTCTTACTTTACCTTCAGACAGCACAAGGAAGCAAAGTACAAGTGATGTTTGTGATTAGATAAATTGAACATAGCATTATTTTTATGCTTCTGTTCAGTGTATCTTCACACCATCCTGAAGAACCACACGGCTCACGCCTGTGAGGGAGAAACTCTCATCATTGAATGCCCCTCCAGGACATCTGTGGCTGTCCTATCAGCTTTCTATGGCCGACGTGTTCCCAATCAACACGTATGTCCTACTGCAGGCACAAACATAACTGAGGAGGAGGACACAGAGTGTACTTCATCAGTTGCTATCGAGGTACAGTATGTAAGGTCACTGTGAAAAGAACATTTACTCACTTTCTGTTCATTTAAGATCAGCGATCCTTAAAGTGCTCCCAGTTTTGATTTGATTGTGTTTGTAGAAAGTTCTTTCAGAGTGTCAGGATCGACAGATGTGCCATATCCCTGTCTTAAGTCCAGTTTTTGGGCAGGACCCCTGTCCACTTACCACCAAGTACCTTCTAGTCGCCTACAAGTGCCGACCAGGTACATTTCTGAGCTGCTAAATTAAATATATGAAGCAGACACACACAACTAACAGATATTTTTTTCACTCATTCATTCATTCATTCATTCATGCAATCATTCATCTTCAACCGCTTAATCCTTTTTGCGTCGCAGGGGGCTGGAGTCTATCCCCGCATCTTTTGGGCGAGAGGCAGGCTAGACCCTGGACAAATCGCCAGTCCATCGCAGAGCCAACACAGAGAGGAACAGACAACCATTCACTCTCACATTTATACCAAAGGACAATTTAGAATCCCAAGTTGATGCCAGTTAACCAAACGTGCATGTCTTTGGCCTGTGGGAGGAAACCGGAGTACCCAGAGAAAGCCCATGCAGACATGGGGAGAACGTGCAAACTCCACACAGAAGGGTCACTGACGGTCAGGGGGTGAGATCAAACCCATGATGATCAGGGGTGGGATTGAACCTGTGACCTTCTTGCTGTGCTGCCACAGTGCTAACTACTGCTCCACCGACTGCTTTTTTTTTTTTTTAAACGTTTCCTTATTCAACATATTAGGCAGCCAGAACTGTTGGTAAGTCTGTTTAAAAGTAGTACTGTAAAAATCTTAGACATACTGTATGTAGCTCACAAAACAAGACAAAAATAGATTTTTTTTTCTGACTTGATCTGAACTACACAGGATTATCTTTAAGTCAAATTTAGGATGTCATCTTTTTCATGTTTTCTAGAGCTCTATAAAGTGATGACTAAGACCATGCTATTTTTTTCAAACTCTGCCATGATCCTGAGCACGGATGGGGGCCGTGGTCAGTCTCCAGGTTAAGTTTAGCCCTTTTCTGTTTGTTTGCTTCTTTATGTTGCAGGCATTATGGTCTATTGTGTTTGGTCTTTGTTTATTTATGAAAGGACTGTATTCTTAGTTTTGCCTTTAGTCCTGTCTATTTATTGAGTGTCATTTATAGTATTATTTACATCTCTTGGGGTTGTGTTATCATTTTCTTGTATTATTACTTTGTCTTGGTTTGTGCTTTTGGCAGTGCTGTGCAGCATCCGGCTGTCAAACTTAGTTTCGTGGGCTGCACAGCTGTCACTTGTTGTTGTGATCATTTCCTCATTCATGTACCCACACCTGTCATTTATCCACACACCTATTTAACAACCTACTGTTTTCCTCCTCAGAAGTTGCAGTCTACTCTGAGTGATTTGGGGTTTGCCGTTGAGGTGAACAGGAGCGCTCCAACCAGGTTTATTTATCCTTTTACCGTTTCCTTCAGCCATGAGCCCTGTTACTCTTCAGGTGTGACTCCTGCTGAATTAATCTCCTTTCCCCCCGCGTGTCCGAGCACCTCAGCCGGTTTTTCCCAGGCTGTTCTCCTCCCTCCTGGTCGTGAGCCCTGCTCTCCTCCAGTGCCTTCATCATCTCTTTATATGTAAGTTTACTGTTTCATGTAGTGTTCGTCTTTTTGTTACTAAATGTGCAAACTCATAGCGTGCGTTTGGTGTCCTTCTTAGCCCTTAAAAAGGGCTAATTATGACAAACATATACAGAAAACTAGTAAGAGCATCTTGGCTTGTTAAATGGAGCACTTGGCTGAATTTCTAGTTACAAGAAATACAAATTAGATTTGGATTTGGACATTTGGACAAACTATACATTATTAGTATCTTTACAAATATAGGTATATATAAATTGTAACAGTTGTGCGAAAAACAGGGAACGATAAATGTAACTGACATTCAAAGATTCAAAGATTTTTATTTGTCAATACTTCTCTATATACCGGACATACAGTCATGTGAAAAAATTAGGACACCCCATTAAATATTCAGTTCTTTATTAAGAAATGTTCACATATCTATGTCTAACCTTGTTTTTGCTTTTATTTGCATTTTTTAAAACATTTATTTTAGCCATTTTAAGTGGGAATGAATGTGGGGGTGTCCTAAAAAAGATGGGGGTGTCCTAATTTATTCCTCACTATTTGTTTAGAATTACATTTTACAGAAAATTTGAAAAAAAGTCTTTAATTCATTTTTAATTGTTTAGTTGTATTACATGAATCTCCCAGTATTTTTAATACTGATATCAAATATCCCTATGTCCAAATATGTCCAAAAAAAAAAAAGCAAACCAGGCTTATACAGGGTGTCCTAATTTTTTCACATGACTGTACAGGAGAATTGAAATGCCATTTCTCTCTCTCTTAGTGGTGTGCACAATATATAAGAAAAGAATAAGGATGAAAAACAACAACAGCAGTTATGTACAGTAATGCTACCCATTGTGCAAATAAAGATAAAAGATAAAACCCAGCAATCCTGTAGTGCAAATAAAGATAAAAGATGAAACCCAGCAATCCTATATACAGAAAAAGTAGAGCCGTAATACCTGTAATTGCATGTTCAATGCTGTAGTGTAGGTGCAGACAATGACAGTTTGGACTGCACATGATCACTTGAAGTGATGATTAAGTTTTAGAATAAATCAAGCTGGTTTCTCTCAAGGTATAATCTTATTTTGTGGTTCAGGAAGGGAAAGGTGTGAGGTTAAACACAAAATGTAACTTCTGAATAAATAACAAGAACACTCTGAGGTGAGTGCAATATCCCCCGTTTCTGTTTTCTTTCAAGATCCCCCAGTGTCTTAAAAACGTTTGTATTCTGTAGACTGCGTTTGTGTACACAGCAGTATTGAGAGTGGTTTTTGAGCCACTGCAGCTGTTGCCCAGCAGCCACGTTTCACGCATGCGCAGTGGAAATAATCTGCAATTTACATACCCGTACTGTTGGCAGCAGCCAAGAGCTACCAAACTGATTTGAACAGCTGCAATCCAAACACAAAAGAAGAGCACGGTGGCAGACATTTAAAATGGCGGAAGCGATGGAGGTATGTGAATACAATGACAATCAAGATGAACAGGAGCTTTTGCTGTTGAGTGGCAGAGGAAGAAAACAGATGGGCAAAAAGACAGACATTTGTTCACCCAGTATTGGCAGATTGCTCAGTACTTCCCTCTGGTGGGAGTTTCTGGGCACATGCGCAGTTCACTGCGACCATTTGTGTACTTGTACATGCATTCACATTTTTGGGGCTGCATGAGCTCGGTCAGCGCTCACCCTCTGTGTAGGGTTTGCGCACGAATGCTTCCACTGCGCTCGTTTGTGTACCAATTGTTACGACCCGAGCGCCGGTCCTGTCCGCGCTCAGGCTATGTATATTCGCTGCCGGCTTTGACAGCTGTGGGTTATATTCTGGCTTCACCGGGCTCTTATTGTGAAGGCGCTCGTTGGGGTTTCCGGCTGTCAAAATCGGTCAGCTGTCTGTCATCACTGCTTGTTAGTGTTTGCCTTTATAAGGTGGGCACTGACGGCAGTTAAATTGCAGGAGTATCATCAAACAATCCTCATGAGGCCTCGTTAGACCTTCATGTCAGGTTTGTGTTCTTTCTTGTCTTGTCATAGTTTAGCTCGTAGTGGCTGGGGTTAGCCCTACGAGCCCTTGTATCGCTTAGTGTGTGTTTTTGCCCTTAGCGGCTCATAGTCTTGTGTCTTGTCTTGTTTTGTTAATAAATTACCATCATTGCAAAACTCACCAGTGGACTCTTGGCGTCTTATGGTGATCCGCGAGGATCACCGCATGACAGTATACTCCCGCCAGACGTCTAAACGGAGACACCACACCAAGATGCCTTTTTCACCGTGAGTTTTTGCTTTTTGGACATTTGTTCTTTTTCTGTCTGGGTACAGTGTGCTGGAGGAATGCCGTCGCGGAGGGGCCACGCTCGGAGTCCGAGCCACGAGCTGGCGGACGTCCTAGAATACGTGGATGAAACGCTCATCTCTGCTTCCCTCCTCGACTACGACAGCAAGGTACGCTGGTACCTGGACTGCGCTGAGGATGTGCTTAATCATCTCTCTCCCCGCTACGCTGACCACCCTGAAGTCGGCGCGAGGAGGGCTGACATCGCCGCACAGCGCGAGATACTCCGTATGTTGGAGGAGGACTACGGCAGGAAGCAGTGGAGGAGGCATCCTCGCTCCCCGTACTGGGGTCCCGCTCCTGCTCTTGACCCAGTCCAGGAGTTTGTGCCATCTGGGGGCCGACGACGACGTTGGCGCCGCGGCCCAGGCAATCCTCAGCAGAATCCCCGGCTGGACCCGCTGTCGGCAAAGCCCGTCAGTGAACCTCTGAGAGCGGCTCCACCTCGTCCTTCCAGGGGGCCCTCTGTCGCCATCCAGTGGGGAGAAGGAGGAACAACGTCCCCTACAGCAGGAACCATCTCTTCTCCGGGAGAAAGGCAAGTGCATGTTAATTTATTACATCATGTTTGTAACCTGCTTTGTCTGACTCCTGGGGTCGGAGTTCGGGGTTTGCAGCCCCCCGAGCTCCCTCCACCTGCTGTAGAGATAATGACTAATCCTGCTGCCTCTGTGTGCCCCCCTATTGAGCGATCCGCGGCGCCAGGCCAACGTCGTCGGATGAAGAGGGGGCCTGCAGTGCTGGAAAGCCTGGATCCGGCCCTGCAGCCACGTCGTGGACGAAGGAGAAGAGCGGACTGCGGCCCGGAGCCTGAGCCGACGTTGAAGCGTCCCCGGGTCTCCTCGCCGGAGCGGTCCGAGCGAGTGGGTCGAGGGTCCTCTGCCCCCACGCCATACGGGTCATCGGCGTGGACAGCAGCGCGGGAGGAACCTCAGGCTGCAGACGACATCTTGCCAGCTGCGGAGCCCGACGCAGCTGAGTTGGAGCCTGCTGATGAGAGTCGCCGCCCTGAACCTGGATCATCGAACTCCTGGGTGGCAACAGAACCCGAGTGCAGGCAAGTGCTCCCTCTTGTGTCTCTGTCCCCTATTTTGAAGCATTTTTGCCTGCCTCTCGGGGAGGTGAGTGAGGAGCAGCCGCATGCTGCGCCCGAGCTCGTCTCGCTGGGTTCTGTTGCTACCGGTGATTCTGATCCCGGTTTTCTTGTTGTTTGTGAGCCTCGTTGCAGTGTCGCCGGCATGGAACCAGTCGGAGTCACTGGGTTGGAGGTCCCAGGTTCAGGGGTGGAGATTGTCAGCGGAGCTGCACCGACACAGTCGGGGTCCATCGCAGGAGCTGCTTTGGCCCAATCGGGGCCCGACGTGGGTGCGCCAGAGGCCCAATCGGGGTCCACTGCAGGTGTGGTTCTGGCCCAATCGGGGTCCGACGTGGGTGCACCAGAGGCCCAATCGGGGTCCACCGCAGGTGCGGTTCTGGCCCAAACCTGGTCCGACGTGGGTGCACTAGAGGCTCAATCGGGGTCCACCGCAGGTGCGGTTCTGGCCCAATCGGGGCCCGACGTGGGTGCAGCTGGGACCCAATCGGGGTCCAGTGGAGGTGCAGCGCTGGTGTGGTCCGCGGATGGGGGAGGAGCTGCAGACATTTCGCCGTCGGACGGATTACGGGCTCATCCTTACCTTCTTTCCCCTCTACTGAGTCACCACCCCTGTGCATCATCGCCGGGGGCCGTGGGGGTTCCTGTTCGCTCGCCCCGGCTCTCCCGAGTTTGTCCTCGTCAGGGAGGCCGCCGTGGGCTGTTTTTCCCCGGGACTGGTGGCTGAGGGACACGGGTCGGCCGCCTGAGGGACTGCTTCACCAGTTCGGTGCCCCGGGTCGGCCACCCGACGTGTTACAGTGGGGCAAAAAAGTATTTAGTCAGCCACCAATTGTGCAAGTTCTCCCACTTTAAAGATGAGAGAGGTCTCCAATTTTCATCATAGGTATACCTCAACTATGAGAGCCAAAATGAGAAAAAAAAATCCAGAAAATCACATTGAAGGATTTTTAATGAATTAATTGGTAAATTCCTCGGTGTGGTCTATATTAATCATATATCCCATAACCTACATATGTTTAAGCATGTGACAGTGTTTAGTGATTACATATGTAAAGCGACTTCACACCTCAGAACAGGACAAAGGGTCTCAACCGCCAGTGAAGATCAAAGAGCATCTGAGGCACTGCGGTGGAGACCGGATGGGTTGCCCTGACCCCCCAGGGCCAGGTGGAGGAGTACGAAGACAAAAGAGGGGATTAAGATAATGAGGGATGTCAGCTTTTGATATGCATGTCTTTTGTTATGTGCGAGTATAAGTTCGTAGAGCCGAAGGTGTTCGCTCTCTTACTTCTTCTGCTGCTGCACCTAGATGAGACTTGTTAGAGGAGCCGATAATAAACTTTGGTTTATGAATCACATCGCCTCGTTATTTCAAGCTCCTCTACACTGGTGACCCTGACGCGAGAATGGACCAGAGGCGTTCCCCCGCGATCGACTCATCTGTGGCGACCCAGGCAGACGCCGGCGCCCATGCAGACAGGGGAACAGATGGACGACGTTCCCCCACGGCAGAAGTGATAGAGAGGGCTCAACCGAGCACCAGCGCTGCGGAGAGAGCCGAAGCAAGGCACTCTCACCCTGCGAACACATCAGTGACGGTCCACACAAACGCCGTCACCGTCAAGCTGCCGGGCTTCTGGCAGGAAGACCCCGCCTCGTGGTTTCAGCAAGCTGAAGCCCAGTTTGCACTTGCGGGCATCACGGCTGACGATACAAAGTTCTATCACATCGTCGCCAAACTCGATGCCGCCACTTCCAGATGTGCGCGGAGCATAATCCATCGGCCGCCGGCCCAGGACAAATATAAAGAACTGAAAGCAACCATCGTGGCAAATTACGTCCCCTCAGCCGAGGAGAGAGCCGAGAGGATCCTGGCGGTCTACGGCCACAGAGGATGCAGACCCAAGGCCCTCATGGAGGACTTGCTGCAACTTAAAGAAGAGGACAATGACAACTTCCTCTTCCAATTCATATTCCTCAGTACGCTGCCGCCACACATGAGAGGGACGCTTGCCAACATGCGATGCAGCACCCAGCAAGACTTCCGCACGCTGGCTCACGAAGCTCAACGGCTCGTCAACGCCTGCAAGGAGCAGACACCTACAGCAGCATCCGCAGACCTCAACGCTGATGTCCGGAGCCACGAGGAGCCACAAACCACCGAGCAGAATCAGCCTGCGGTGACAGCGACACGGCCAAGATGTAACAGACGGAGCGACGTTTGTTATTACCACCACCGCTTTGCCGAGAAGGCTTACAAATGCGTTCCCCCCTGCAAATTCATGATTTCGGGAAAACGCCAATGCCGAGAGCCATTAACAGTGGCGGTTCTCGGCGAAAAAAGCAAGCTTTTATATGTGACGGACGGACACACCGGCAAGCAGTTCCTTATCGACACGGGAGCTCAACTAAGTTTTGTCATGCCCTCCCAAGCAGACCGGGCCATGGTCCCCCGGGGCAATGGAGCGGTGGCAGCCAAAGGCTCCATCATCGACACTTTTGGCGAAAAGAGCCTGCCCCTCTGCATCCATGGCCGCAACTACAGATGGACATTTGTTGTAGCGGCGGTGAGTTTTAACTTGTTGGGCGCAGATTTTTTGTGTGCACATGGGTTATTAGTTGATCTAGCGAACAGACGCTTGGTTAATGCACTGTCCTTTGCTTCTATTCCCTGCTCAGCTCGAGTTTCTCCACCACCCGTGCAGGCCAGCGTCACCACAGCAGGAGGTAAGTTTGATCAACTCCTCACCCAATTTCCAGCACTCACAATTCCCAAATTCTCAGCCACAGTGGCTAAACACGGGGTCGAACACTTTATTCCCACAACGGGCCCACCCGTATTCGCCAAAGCTCGGCGCTTAGACGCGACCAAGCTCGCCATAGCTCGGGACGAGTTTACCACCCTTGAAAAATTAGGCATTATCAGACGCTCGAAAAGCCTCTGGGCGTCACCACTTCACATGGTCCCGAAATCCGACGGTTCTTGGAGGCCGTGCGGCGATTACCGCAGATTAAACAATGCGACAGCGCATGACCGCTACCCAATTCCTCACATTCAAGACTTTTCACTACATCTGGCGGGTGCGCGCATTTTTTCAAAAATAGACCTAGTCCGCGGTTATCATCAAGTCCCAGTTCGAGCAGAGGACATTCCTAAAACAGCTGTAATAACCCCCTTCGGTCTTTTTGAATTTTTGCGGATGCCTTTCGGCCTCAAAGGTGCTGCTCAAACCTTTCAGCGGATGATGGACGCAGTATTACGCGACCTCCCTTTCGTGTTCGTCTACCTCAACGATATGCTGGTAGCCAGCTCGTCTGAGGAAGAACACGAGCAGCATCTCACTATGGTTTTTCGGAGACTAGAAGAGCACGGGTTAATAATCAATCCAGCCAAATGCAAATTCGGCGTGTCACAAACTGATTTTTTAGGACACAGAGTTTCTCCGAAGGGGGCAGTCCCACTGCCAGACAAAGTTCACACAGTAAAAAGTTTCCCACGGCCACAAACGGTCAAATCGCTGCAAGAATTTTTGGGACTGGTTAATTTTTACAACCGTTTCCTCCCCCACGCAGCTCAGCTCATGCAGCTCCTGTATGACGCGCTCAGAAAACAAAAACCTTCCAACGCGGTCGAATGGACCCCGGAGCGCGAACGCGCCTTCGCTGAAGTAAAAAGTGCCCTAGCTAATGCCACATTGTTGGTTCACCCCGATCCCTCGGCCCGCATTGCGTTAACCACAGACGCTTCAGACCTGGCCATAGGGGCAGTTGTAGAACAACACGTCAGCGGAATCTGGCAACCTTTGGCATTCTTCAGCAAATCGCTAAACCAAACTGAGCGTAAATACAGCACTTTTGACAGAGAGCTGCTAGCGCTTCATTTATCCATCCGCCACTTCCAGTTCTGGTTGGAAGGGCGGCGTTTCACGGCTTTTGTAGACCACAAACCGCTCACCTTTGCGATGGCTAAAATTTCCGAACCGTGGTCAGGCAGGCAACAAAGACAGCTAGCTGCGATTTCAGAGTTCACCACAGACATTCGACATGTGGCAGGCAAACTTAACGTGGTAGCAGACTGCCTCTCTCGCGCTGTGACATCGCCAGAGCGCGAGGAGACAGATTATACTACCTCAGCCGCAGAACTCTGCCAACGCGGATACATACGCAGCACCAATCCACGCAGGGATAGATTATGCAGCCATGGCAGAGGAGCAAAGTAGTGACGCGGATGTGCACGCACTCCTGTCTGGACCAACAGGGTTAAGGCTGGAGGAAAGGGGTTTACGCGACGGTGTGCCCCCCCTAATATGCGACATCTCAACCAGCCGACCTCGCCCGTAAGTCCCAGCTGCATGGCGCCGCCGTATTTTCGACTCGATTCACTCCCTCACGCACCCAGGTGTGCGCGCTTCGGTTAAAATGGTCGCCGAAAAGTTTGTGTGGCCTGGCCTGCGCAAAAACATAAAAGAATGGGCAAAGACTTGCATTTCTTTTCAGCGCGCCAAAGTACACAAACACACAAAAGCCCTTCTGGAGCCTATTTGAATCCCTGCTAGAAGGTTCGACCACGTTCATGTCGACCTCGTGGGGCTACTACCTTCCTCCCAAGGTTTCACACATCTGTTAACAATGATAGACCGCACCACGCGCTGGCCGGAGGCAGTCCCTCTGGCGTCAACCACAGCGGAGGAAGTCGCTCGCGTTTTTTTGACAAACTGGGTGGCACGTTTCGGCGTCCCATCGGACATCACGTCCGATAGGGGGCCTTAATTTGTCTCGGAGCTTTGGTCAGCCATGGCCAGCAGCTTAGGGGCGACAATTCACCGCACCACCGCTTATCACCCTCAGGCTAATGGGTTATGCGAGCATTTTCACAGATCTTTAAAGGCCGCCCTCAGAGCCTCACTAACGGATACAAATTGGGTAAATAAACTTCCCTGGGTTTTATTGGGGTTGCATGCTGCGCCCAAAGAGGATCTAGACGCCTCCCCAGCAGAATTAGTTTTTGCACAACCTCTCAGGCTCCCAGGTGAATTTTTACCAGAGAACCCAGAGCCAGGGCATCTTCCAGCCCCGAGGTTTTTAGGCAGCAATGGACCGGACTCTCTCCCCGGACCGGCACATCACTCTTTTCCACAGGTTTTTGTCCCCCAAGCTTTAAAAGACGCTGAATTCGTTTTTGTTAGGCATGAAGCTTTAAAACCAACCTTCCGCCCACCATACGATGGCCCATTCAGAGTGCTGGAACCTGGTGATAAACATTTTGTGCTTGATTTTGGGGATAGAAAAGAAACAGTCAGCATTGACAGACTTAAACCTGCCTTCTTGTTGAGAGATGAGCCTGCACGGTTGGCAAGAGCACCTCGGCGGGGTAGACCCCCCAAGAGAAAAGACTCAGCCCCCCTGCAGGGAACAAATAATCACTCTCCTTCCCAAGCTGCAGATTCCTTACAGGAAGGTCCCACCAGGACGCCCAAGCAGACCCACAGCAGATTCGGGAGAAGATTAAAACCCAGACGGCACAGGGACTGATGCAAACTACTCAACAGTTGTTCACTAATTGTGCTGTAACAGTTTAGGATTGACTTGTGATATTACTATGCTGTTATGATTACCACTGAACTCTCTTAGGAGCATGGCTGCTGGAAAGTTTCTTCTGTGTCAAGAGGTGTAGCAGTTAGTATGTCATAATAATTATCTTAAACTGTGAATTTTTCTATTGTCCTTTTCTTAGTCGTTTGGGGGGGCTGTGGTCTATATTAATCATATATCCCATAACCTACATATATTTAAGCATGTGAGAGTGTTTAGTGATTACATATGTAAAGCGACTTCACACCTCAGAACAGGACAAAGGGTCTCAACCGCCAGTGAAGATCAAAGAGCATCCGAAGCACTGCGGTGGAGAGGATGGGTTGCCCTGACCCCCCAGGGCCAGGTGGAGGAGTACGAAGACAAAAGAGGGGATTAAGATAGTGAGGGATGTCAGCTTTTGATATGCATGTCTTTTGTTATGTGCGAGTATAAGTTCGTAGAGCCGAAGGTGTTCGCTCTCTCACTTCTTCTGCTGCTGCACCTAGATGAGACTTGTTAGAGGAGCCGATAATAAACTTTGGTTTATGAATCACATCGCCTCGTTATTTCAAGCTCCTCTACACTCGGTAAAATAAGTATTTGGTCACCTACAAACAAGCAAGATTTCTGGCGCTCACAGACCTGTATCTTCTTTAAGAGGCTCCTCTGTCCTCCACTCGTTACCACTGATAATCTCCCTCGATCTGGGGCTCCATGCAAGAGCTCACCCCGTGGGGTCAAAATGATCATGAGAACAGTGAGCAAAAATCCCAGAACCACACGGGGGGACCTAGTGAATGACCTGCAGAGAGCTGCGACCAAAGTAACAAAGGCTACCATCAGTAACACACTACGCCGCCAGGGACTCAAATCCTGCAGTGCCAGAAGTGTCCCCCTGCTTAAGCCTGTACCTGTCCAGGCCCGTCTGAAGTTTGCTAGAGAGCATTTGGATGATCCAGAAGAGGACTGGGAGAATGTCATATGGTCAGATGAAACCAAAATAGAACTTTTTGGTAAAAACTCAACTTGTCGTGTTTGGAGGAGAAAGAACACCATACCTACTGTGAAGCATGGAGGTGGAAACATCATGCTTTGGGGCTGTTTTTGTGCAAAGGGACCAGGACGACTGATCCATGTAAAGGAAAGAATGAATGGGGCCATGTATTGTGAGATTTTGAGTGAAAACCTCCTTCCATCAGCAAGAGCATTGAAGATGAAACGTGGCTGGGTCTTTCAGCATGACAATGATCCCAAACACACCGCCCGGGCAATGAAGGAGTGGCTTCGTAAGAAGCATTTCAAGGTCCTGGAGTGGCCTAGCCAGTCTCCAGATCTCAACCCCATAGAAAATCTTTGGAGGGAGTTGAAAGTCCGTGTTGCCCAGCGACAGCCCCAAAACATCACTGCTCTAGAGGAGATCTGCATGGAGGAATAGGCCAAAATACCAGCAACAGTGTGTGAAAACCTTGTAAAGACTTACAGAAAATGTTTGACCTCTGTCATTGCCAACAAAGGGTATATAACAAAGTACTGAGATGAACTTTTGTTATTGACCAAATACTTATTTTACCGAGGAATTTACTAATTAATTCATTAAAAATCCTTCAATGTGATTTTCTGGATTTTTTTTTCTCATTTTGTCTCTCATAGTTGAGGTGTACCTATGATGAAAATTGGAGACGTCTCTCATCTTTTAAGTGGGAGAACTTGCACAATTGGTGGCTGACTAAATACTTTTTTGCCCCACTGTATGTGTTTCGTTGGGCGACCTGGTTCAGCCACCAGAAGAGCGGACATGCTGGGCATTGGACTGTGGTGAACCGCCTGGTCATGTTCCGCCTCCCATGACCACCCGCCGGCCGTTGGACGCGGGGAGACCACCTGAACTGTTTCTATGGCGCCTGGTCTCCGCCGGTCGGCATAAACTGTCAGGGGGGTAGTAGTCATTTTCTGGTGATGATCTGACCCAGTGATTGTTCTGGGGTTTTTTTTCCCTTGCTATCCTGTGTGCTTTGTGTTATGGCCATTTGGGTGTCTGCGGGTATTTGTTACGTCTTGCAGTTGCCCTAGTTTGTTTTGTGTGTAGTTAGGTATGAGCCAGTAATTGCTCTGTTTTTCTGTATTTGGTTATTTGAAAATTCACATGAGAATTCACACAGCTGGGAAACCATTTTCTTGTGTAACATGGGGGCAAAGATTTAATTTTCTCGTGCTGTCCTGTGCTGTTTCTGTAACTGTTATTTGGGGATCCTTGGCAATTTGTGTCATGTCCTACAGTTGCCTTATTTTCCTCCGTGTGTATTTTATCTGATTTGAATATTTGGTCATTGTACTGTGTTTAGTTTTTTTTGCCTTGTCTGGTCTGGATTTTGTCTTTTTCTTGTACTGATTCTGTGTTGGTCTTTTTTTCCCTCCGGACCTACCCCCATCCGCCCACCCTGGAGGGGGTGGGGGGGCAGGGTGGTCTATGGGCGTTCTGAAAGCCCACCCTCAGAGGGAGAGTACTGTTACGACCCGACCGAACCAAAATTCACCAGTGGACTCTTGGCGTCTTATGGTGATCCGCGAGGGTCACCGCATGACACCAGTGCGTTTTTGCTCCCATGAATTGGGCTTCACACACACACACACACACACACACACACACACACACCACTGGACACATGCAGTTACATTCACACTCACTCTTAGTTATAGTCATTGGGTATTGGACTCAAATAGCGATGCTAATATGTTGTCCAAGTTATGTTCTGTTCCCAGAATGTGTCCAGGTTGCTTTCGAAAGACATTCAAGGATGGGGCTGTGACTATTTCTGCTAGCAACTTGTTCCATTCCTTGACTATTCGCTGGGGAAAATTTTTTTTTTTCTGACTTGTAATCTGGAAAAGTATTGGTACAGTTTCAGCTCGTGGCCTCTCGGGTGGTGTGATGTAGACTTTGTAAAGAAGTCTAATTGTACTATATCAACATTGTTTAGAATCTTGCAAGTTTCAATTAGGTCCTCTTTGAGTCTTCTTCTCTCCAGTGTTGTGATGTTTCAACTTTTTCAGTCTGTCTTCATAGGGTAAATGTCTAAGGTGGCACGTCTCTGGATGTTCTCCAAAATCTGGATATCTTTCTGATAGAATGGGTTCCAAACTTGCACAGCCTATTCTAGATGTGGCCTAACAAAAGTCTTGTACAAGGTTAAAAAGCTATTTTCATCCAAAGCTTCAAAACTTCTTTTAATCATCCTGAGGATCTTCATGCTTTTCCCAGCCGATTTAGCACAATGCAGGGACAGCTTTAAGTCATTTGATAACAGATGCCTAGGTCCTTTTCAGCTGCTGTCTCTTCTAATACTCTTCTGATTCCACTATTGTCTTCTAGGGTATAGTTGAACTTAGAATTTCTGTGCCCCACATGCATTCTCTTACATTTCTCAATGTTAAAGGAGAGTAACCACTTTTTTGACCATTTATTTGCTCTGTCTAGATTGGCTTGTAGTATTTGTTGGTCATTCTCAGTTTTAATAATGCGGTACATTTTACTGTCATCGGCAAAGAGTTTAAAGGGTGAGTTGAAATCACTACCAAAGTCATTCACAAAGATCAAAAATAGAAGGGGAGCTATCACTAAGCCCTGTGGCACACCGCTGATGACTTCTGCTTCTGCTGAACTGCTACAGCCTATAGACACCTGCATCATTAGTTCTGTCAGAAAATCTTCCAGCCATTTATACAAATTTCCAGCAATCCTATAGCACTACAACTTCAGTAATAGATGACTGTGGAACACAGAGTCAAAGGCCTTCCTATAATCAAGATACAATGAATCAATTCCACAGCCTTGGTCGAGTGCATGGGTCCAGTCTTCAGGAGTTTCTAGCAAATTAGTCAAACATGAGTTGCCTTTGGTGAAACCATGCTGGTCAGGGTTTATCAAGTTGTTCTCTTCTAGATGTTTTAGTAAGCACTCATGATCTAGGGATTCTATTATCTTACAAGCAATACAAGTCAGACTTATTGGGCGATAGTTTTTCACTTTACTTCTTGATCCCTTCTTAGGAGTGGGAGATATCTTAGCCCTTTTCCAATCAAGTGGTTGCTTACCCTCACTCAGAGATCGCTTAAATATGATGCAAAAAGGTAAATATAGCTCTTCTGCACATTCCTTTAGAAGTTTGGGGTGTATGTTATCAGGACCTTGAGATTTATCTTCTTTGAGAGTTAGGAGCCTCTTTTTTACAGCTTCATACATGATGTTGACATTGCTGACACTCGCATCCAAGTCTAGTGTGAAGTTTGGTAGGGAACTCTCGTCTCTCACAAAAGCACTTTTGAAAAATCTACATAATCCATCTGCTGTTTTGATCCGTCTTCCTTTAGAAACAACTTAGGTTGACTTCTTTTTTTCATTCTCCATTTTTTGCTCTTCTTATATCTCTACAAAGTTCATTTCTAACATCAGCATAGGCTCTCTATTCAATTCATCTACCAGTGGCTACATATTTCTTCCATAGGTCCTTTTTTTTCTAGATCTTCTTCTTGATACTATTGGTCAGTCACACTGGCCATTTTTTTTATATTCTTCTTCTTGATCCTTGGTACATGAATCGCTACCTGGGCCTTAATATGATGTTTAAAGATGCCCCATGCTTCATTTACCTCCCTTACCTGAAGCAAGGTTTCCCAGTCTAATTCTCTGAAGTTTTGCCTCACTGTGTCATAGTCCGCTGTCCAACAGTTTTGTCTAGCTACAGCTTGCCTCTCATGCAACTGGCTCTGTAGAACAAATGTGAATCTAATCCCTGAGTGATTGCTCTTCCCTAAAGGCGCACAGTTACTAAGGTTGTCCCCTCATCTTTGGTGAATATTAAATCGTAAAGATGGCTGATGGCCATCTCTATATCTTGTCTTAAAATTTACATGCTGTATTAGAAACTCATCTTGTGTCGCTTCAAAAAACTTATTTGCAAATAATAGACTGTCGCCATTGACATTATAGGTTGTCCACTGTATTTGTGGTAGACTGAAATCACTCATTAGGAGACAGTACTTGTTGTGGAGTCTTACTGATAATCCAGTAGCCAGTTCCAGTAGCCACTCATTATTTTCCTCATCTGAGTTGGGATTTCTATAACAGCAATCCACCAGTATCCTGTCATCACTATGTAGTTCCATTGTGGCCCATACCGAGTTTTCAAAGGTAATGTAATCCATGTCGCTACATGATGCACTCGTTAATGTCTCATCAATGAAGAGTAAAACTCCCCTGCCTCTTTGATCCTGCCTATCATTTCTGTAGAGAGTGTATCCTTGTATGTTGACCTGACCTTCAGGGGTGGCGCTATCACATCAGGATTCTGTTATGCCAATTATTTTTAGTTTCCGAGTGTTAAGCCTTTCTCTGAGTTCAACAAACTTGTTATTAATGCTTTGTGCATTTGTGTAGTAACAGTTCAGCGCTGAATGTGCTGAGGTGCTATTTTGGTGAGCATATCTCATTCTGATTGGTCCCCTCAGACTTCATGGCAGTAGCTCCTCCATCTTCTGTGCCATCGGGTCCTGCACCGCCAGTTGCAGCTGGGCCTTCTTTTTTTCTTAATAATCTTGCCTTGCTTGATAATCAATCCTGTCTTACCAGCATCTTCTCTGTGTTTCCTTTCAGCTCTAAGCTCTTTGTCCCTTTATTGTTGTGATGGTGTGAGATCAGGTGGAATGAATATCTTCTTCTTGATCGGGCCTTTGCTACTTCTTATCTGCAATGTGTTCTTTTAGGATTCTATCTCGTGTTTCTCGTCCTGAAGAACAATCCTCAACAATCTTGGCTTGTTGTCTTCAGTATCACTTTTCCCTAACCTGATTACTTTATTTATGACAGCTCCATTTACTTTAATTTCACTTAATATCTCTTGGCATTTAGTAATGTCATTAGCCTGTCTCACTTGGGTATTATTGCCTAGGGGCTCCGGAATATTATGCAGCACTAAGTTCTTCATTCTCTTTTCTCTCTCTTGCATCTCAATCATTTTCTTATCTAATTTAACATCTATCACAGCATCTAGGGTTTTATCATCTAATGGCATCTGTTTCATAGCTTTAATTTCTTCTTCCACCTTTTTGAGATGAGCATCCATTTTGTTATGCTCTTCCCTAACTTTGTTCCTAAACTTTAGTGTTGTATCAACTTGACTGTGACATGACGTCAGTGTTGGGAGCAGTATTGGGAGTAAAGCATTACAACGTACAAAGTTACAAAGTAACATGTTACTATAATGCCACTATTTTTGTAGTAACGTGCTGTGTAACGAAATTACTGTTTAAAAATTCAGTAATGCGTTACAGTTATTGAAATTTGATGAGATGCGTTACTCATTACTCATTTTATTAATTTGAATAGATATTTTTAGCGCAAATAAATGAATATACAAACTGACCCTACCGTAGCTGACGCAGCCGTCAGTCGACGTGACCTGTTGCAAGTCTTCACTACTGAGCGGAGGAAAAGATGAAGCTACTTTGTTTTTGTGGAAATAGATTATTTTTCCTTTGTCGTAGTTAAGGACAAAAGCATATTGGTGGTTTGTAAGCAAAGTGTTGGTTGAGCCCTACTGCGATCTTCAGAAGCGCTTGAAAACAGCAACAAAGCTCCGACAAAGCTAGTGCTATGCTATGCTAACAACACCATGTTGTGGATCTATGCTATCTGAACAGCCACGGCTGGATGTAAAGTGGAAATACTCTTGTCTCCACACCCACAGATAGATTTCAAGCACAGGTATGCATCTGGACAGTTTGTGACCTAGACCCTGGACTGTGATCCACGGAAATTAAAATGCATTTACTTGCTACCTGGATAAAGATTATTCAAAAAATGGATTTTTATCTCCATAAGGAATTTGAGGGACTGGATCATGTCTCTGTCACAGCAGACGATCCAGACAATCCACATTTCCTGTGGATCACTGCACATTAGATTAATTCATATTATAAAGGTAAGATAAACATGGACAGCTTTATGCAGTGTTGTCAACTCTCACTCTTTTTCCCTCTCTCACTCCACAAACTCTACTTCTCACTCCAAAATGAGGAAATTACTGGCAATATCTTGTGGATTTTCTTCAGATTTTTCCCACACTAAGAGCTCTCAAGGCAGGATAAAGCAGACAGAACATGTTCTAAAAGCTCTGTCTGGAACAGTCTGTTTTTCACTCTGACATTAATAAGCCTGTAATGTAATTGTCTTGCTATGTGTGCAAGATGATTTAAGTATGCATTTAAAAAGTAACGTGAAAGTTACTTTCCAAGTAACTAATTACTTTAATCATGCAGTAATTGTAAAGTAACTCAATTACTTTTGAAAAGCAGTAACTAGTAATTGGTTACTATTTTTTAGTAACTTGCCTAATACTGCATGACATACAGAACCACTTGAATTTGCTTGGTGTCCTCCCAATACATTCATAGTTTTGTTGAGTCCACAGCATGTTGCATGTTCCCATTTGGAACACCGACCGCACTCTATTGCATCGTCATCCTCCATAATAGAAAATTTACAGTCCACACATACCACGATGCTGTTTCCATTCTCCTCTCCTTCAGAGTTTACAAGTGATCCACCATTTTGTTTGTCCCGCCGATTTGTGCCTCTCGTGTCTTGTTTCATGTTACCTCTGCTTTTCCCTGATCTCCCCCGAATTGCCATTGTAGTATGGTATTAGCCTCTTGTAAATGTGTTAACTAATAGCAGCTAGCAGTCCTTGGCAGCAAGACCACGGCATTCTCCTGAGCTGAGGATAGGGACCCAGTAATGTACAAGCTAGATTGGGTTGGAGACCAACAAGAAGCAGATCTTAAAGTGCTGATGACACGTTTTTGATATTTTTTAGCATGTTGTATAAACCCAAAAGTCGTTATCTATGATCAATATAATATTTACAACAGCCCCTGCATAAACTAGTTATCATCAAAAAACCGCAGCCGCTGACTGGACTGTGGTGCCACCCACCAAATGGAGGGCGGCACCCCGATGACATAATGACGTAATTGACAGAACGGACTCCGGTGTTGTTAACTAGAATGACAGCAGCTTTGTAGCTCACAGTTTCTCTGGTTTCTTGTTTTAATTTTACGGCTATGCCTTCACATTGTGTCGCAGGCTTAGATAAACAGCAGGACCACATCACATGCTTCAGCTCCAACTGTCATAAGCCTTCTTGTGCACTTTTAGGCAGGAGGAGCACATGGAGGAGGGGAAGGATTAATAGACTTACGTGCAGATTTGACCTACTTTCTCTGATCGCTCGCCGGTCCGGGCATGTCCCCACTCTTATTGTCAACAGAATCAGAATCAGAATCAGAATCAGAATCAACTTTATTGCCAAGCATGCTTTTACACATACAAGGAATTTTACTTATCACTAAGGTGCGCTCGTGTTAAGCGCTCCCTAATGACGCGGCAGCCACTTACAGGCACCTCATACAGTGGGGGGTAAAGAGGGGGAGGGGGAGGGGGTGACACATTGGGCAGAGAGAAAAAACATAGTTATCAAAATAGAGCTCAAGTGAGCAAGATTGTGATCACATAGAAAAAACCCCTCTAATTGCACACTTAACAGACAAGATACAGATCCACACATTAACAAAGCAAGAGAGAGACCAGTGTGTGTATGTCAGTCATGTGATATCAATGTGAATGCAGTGTGAAGTATCAGTTACTGGTGCACAACAAAAAATCCTCTCCTAGGCAACGACTAGATGTTATGTCCCATGGTATTCTAAACATAGATAACATGTCCACAGAGTTCATCTCTCTTCAGTGCATGTCAGATGGTAAAATTCCATGTTAGTCACATGATGACGCTGTCCTTGGAGAGTTCAGATTTGCTGCACATCAGAATGTTTGGGTTAGAGAGAAGCCAAAACTCCCTTCTGCCTTATCTTTTCTCCTGGAGGAATGAGTTCTCACAAGGACGCCGAATCAAGGCCTGATGAGCACAGTTCACTTAGAGCATAGAATTTTCATCTCTCATGCAATTCTGTGCATCACAATTTACATTCACAGGCTTTAAAATCATTCCCTGGAGAGCACCCAGCGACTCCGAGATGTTTCCCACCTTCCGATTCAGTTCGCCATTTGCCGCTATCAGTGCCCTCCCCAGCTGGTCGAATTGTTGAAAGAGCTTCGCCGGGTCCGCATTTTGATTAGCTCTTTCCAACTTCTTTAATTTCCGATACACCAGGAAAACTCCAAAGCCAAACAGCAGAAATCCTGTGATCATGAAGCCAAACAGGTAGATGTCTTCCACATCCTCAATCGAAAGATCACACAGACACATGAGTTTCCAATTGTCCCATGAGTCTCTCACACACTTGGGCTCCCCCGGGCCCGATTTTCTGTTTGAAAAAGTGGTGTCAATTGCATTTAAAACCCAGCTCAATTCCATAATTTTCCGTTTGGATTGAGATCAGCGAGAAGGAGAGCGAGACACGGACAGGACACAGCAAGCTGGGATCAGTCAAGGGAGGAGGAGGAGGAGAGGAGGAGAAATGCGTCTGTTCACTCTGAAAGCCGGAAGAAGAAGCTGATTCCCCTCCCGCTGATCATGTTTCCCGGTCCTCGCCCAGGTGCTTGTCATCACATCATCACCAGCATTGCGTGTACGTTTTGGCGGCCGTTTGCCATTAACGCACTGCTGGTCAATAGTATTGTCATCTGTGCTGTTAGTCTGCCAGTATTTTCAGCACTCTCATGACATGTTAGTGACTCCACGTTCGCTGTGGTTCTCATGTGTCCTTGAAGCAATGCCGGCTCTGGGGTATACCTGTGGCTAAGATGTCTCCTCTCCATGTTCACTGGGCGATGTCGGCCCCGAACGCCTACTGTTTGTGTTTCTCTTTATCATTTGTAAGTCTTCACCTTTTTGGGAATTGTCTGTCGTTCTACAAATGTGCTGTGGTGAACCCTGCACGCAAATCCTCATTATTTCATGCGCCCTCTCCCTGCCCTGCATAAGAGCGCATGGAGAGGGAGGATTTATGCGTAAATAACGAGGATTTAAGCGCAGGATTTAAGCGCAGGATTCACCACAGCACATTTAATATAGAATGACAAACAATTCCCAAAAAGGTGAAAACTTACCAAAAAAAACACAAAAACACAAACAGTAGGCGTTCAGGACCAACATCGCCCAGCGAACATGGAGAGGAAACATGTTAACCACGGTTGCGCCCCAGAGCCAACATCGCTACAAGGGGCGCAACAGAACCACGGCTGTGTGGAGTGGCTAACATGTCGTGATAGTGTTGGCAATATTGGCTGGCTGACAACACGGCAGATGATGCACACAAAACATGAACAGCTGACAGTCACTGAGTCTGACTCGCTAGGCACAATGCCTGCTTGGCACGGCTCAAACCTATACTGTTTGATGCCCCCAGATTCTTCATTGTCGTCCCATTCTTCAGAACTATAATCGTCTGAAGATTGGACAACACAAACCAATTCCAGACTACATGTGCTGGAACCATGGTTGATGTTTTCAACTGCTTCCATCCTGTGTGTACAAAGGGCAGCCAAGCGCTGTGTTCCATCGATGACATTACAACATGGCTGGGGGGTCTTCGAGCCACTGACGCAATGGGTGACGTTGCGCTCATGAAAATGTCGGATGTTCGCGTGAAAAAAAGCCTGTTTGACTTAGCACTGCACAGACCAACCTATTTCGTAATACTGTATTATGTGTTGAAAAATTAGAGGAAGTCAAGAACGTGTCATCAGCACTTTAAGGGCACTGTCTTACCAGGTCTATACAGGCAGTTGGCCAATACTCCGCCACCCTACCTCACTAATACCCAAACTCCAACTTAAAGGACTTTGGTCTTTCGGTCTCCTGCTCTTAGTGGGATAAGAGCCGGTCAGATACCTGATCTTCCTTCTCTTCATTTTCCAGTTCTCTCTTCTTCTGAGCTCTTCTTACACTTTCCTACTGATATTATTTATGGTCCATATTGCTTCTATTATCACTAATATTCTTGCACTCTTATATTTTTGCTGCTATTGTTCATATCCATACTCCATATCCCTATATCCCATATACATATACATACATACATACATACATACATATATATGTATATATACATACACTACCGTTCAAAAGTTTGGGGTCACTTAGAAATTTCCTTATTTTTGAAAGAAAAGCACTGTTTTTTTTTCCATGAAGATAACTTTAAATTAATCAGAAACACACTCTAATATCTAATATACATTGCTAATGTGGTAAATGACTATTCTAGCTGCAAATGTCTGGTTTTTGGTGCAATATCTACATAGGTGTATAGAGGCCCATTTCCAGCAACTATCACTCCAGTGTTCTAATGGTACAATGTGTTTGCTCATTGTGTCAGAAGGCTAATGGATGATTAGAAAACCCTTGTGCAATCATGTTAACACAGCTGAAAACAGTTTAGCTGGTTAGAGAAGCTATAAAACTGACCTTCCTTTGAGCAGGTTGAGTATCTGGAAAAAAATTATTATTTCAAATACAAACCATTATTTCTAACCTTGTCAATGTCTTGACTATATTTTCTATTCATTTTACAACTCATGGTGGTAAATAAGTGTGACTTTTCATGGAAAACACAAAATAATTGTCTGGGTGACCCCAAACTTTTGAACGGTAGTGTATATATATATATACAGTATATACGTATATATATGTATCATCTCCATATTATATATTTATGCAATACACCATTGTACATATACAAATTTATATTTATAGAGTGTTTATTGTTTTTAAAATATTATGTCCTTTATAGCTTTGTGTCCTTCAAGGAAATTGAAAGCTGCTATACAGAATTTTGTTATGTGCATGCAGTACATAATGACAATAAAGACTTCTTGAATCTTGTTGAATCTTGAATGAGTTTGGTGATAATTGAGGTAATTGCCTTGGAGAAGTGGTGATTTTTCTAAAATCATATAAGTGCCCAGATCTCTTAACCTTTGACCTTGACCTTGAGCACAACCTGGATGCATACCCACCTGAAGATCATTGTGAGTGAGTTTGGCAAATATCAAGGCAATTTCCTTGGAAGAATAGTGATTTTTCTGAAATAACATAAGTACCCAGATCTCTTGACCTTTGATCTTGACCTTATTTAGAGGACAACTTGGATGCAGACCCACCTGCAATATGTGCACCATTAGTGTATATCAAATCCTGGTATTAAATTTCACAACATTTGGAACAAAACTGTAGGAGGAGTTGATTTCACAAGACAGTTACTGTCAATTAACTGAGATGAAATAGGACATCATAAGTCAGGGACTATAACTCCTGCAAAAAATCATCCGATCAGAGCCAAATTGGAATATGCGCATCATCAGTGTATATCAAACCCTGGTACCAAGTTTCAAAATATTTGGGGCAAAACTGTAGGAGGAGTTGATTATTCACAGACAGACGGGCATCACCATTACGTAATCTCCCTTTTGTCTTTGACCAATGGAGGATAAATAGCATTTTGAAAAGACAGCGATAATTACTAAATGGATTGGCCTCTGGTAGTTTTTTTCTTGTCTTACTTAAACAATCACTTCATATTTTAAAGAAAGCAGAGACATATAGGCATATCAGAACATGCAACCGCCTCACAGAAAGGCCCCTTTAGACCAGAAGATTTGAACAGGGAACTTCTTAGCTGCAAGGGGAGAGTTCTAACCACTGATCAACCATGTCACCCACCTCTGATTTTAACCTCTGTAACTCTGGCCTTAATGAGAAGAGAAGATTTTGATGTTTAATGGTCAGTATAACAAGAGGAAGAAACAGAGCTTCCAAATATTATACAAGTTTACAGATAAAGATGTGAGTGTTGATTTTAGAACAAAAAGCACTATTGTCTCTGCAGGTGAAAGTGTACAGTGTACTGATGTGCAGTGAAGTCAGCTTTAAATTACATATAACAGACAAGCAATCTAAGTAGATATGCTGTTCACTGGGTCTGAGTTACTTCTTTTTACTGTCAGACTGGCAGAGGAATCAGTTAATTACCTAAAATATGAAAGCCATAAGGTTGTTTGTGTTTTTCAGAGCATCATCGCACAAGACTGGTGTGTGAAAATGAGCGTTTGAGGCTGATGTGTAAAAATGAGACTGTGATCGCCATCTATTCTGCCACCTTTGGACACTTGCTGCACGGGAGTCCTAACTGTCCTCAGGAGCCTGGATCAAAGACTGGCATGGGTCTGAATCAGAGTGCTCAAGTGACATCTAGTGGCAAAACAGAAACAAAACTGTCTTGTACAGAGACATGAGATAATACTTTGCCCTTAGCACAGTAATAAATGATGGATAAGCAAATCATTAATTCCTGGATGCTTCTTTTGTTTTCTTTTGCTTCACAGCTACTTGTATTTTATGTGTTGAATCTTGATTTTTTTTTTTTTTTAAATTCCAGAGTGTCTGTCTCCTTCTGCTCTGAGGAAGGTGTCACGAAGATGTCATGGCAGAGCAAACTGTTCAGTACTTGCTGATACTCTAACCTTTGGGGACCCCTGCTTCCCCGGTACCAGGAAACACCTGCGGGTGTCCTTTACTTGTGGTAAGTAAGGAAACATAATTTGATGCCTTGTGTTCAAGAGAAAATAAACAGCTTGCTCCGGCACTTTTTTTACCTATTGGTGTGTATGAATTTTCAGCTTGCATAATTAATCTCTTATTTCCATTTAGTGCCTCGATATCTCCTGGAAGATGTAGGGCGAGGTTCATTAGATCCTTTCATGATCTCAGACTACACACATGGTGAGATTAACACCATTTACACTACACCACAGCTCTGACTTTGACTGGTGTCTGAGAATTGACCCCTTTCACCTGCAGGTGGATGGTACACTGGCCCCACTTACAGGCCCCAAAATGTGCTCTTAACCAACTCACTGGAGATCATACAAAAAATTATGGGTATGTTTACTGATGCCTGTGGATGCCAGTCTGTACCTGCATGTGCATTTCTTGTGACTGTTGAAGTCAAAGAGCCATGTGGGTGTTTTAGTACCAAGCTAATGACACAGAGGAAGAACTGACCTCGGGGAGTGTCCAATTAGTAAAACAATCCCAGCCAGCTCAGTTGCATCACCTGTGTAGACATCAGTACTATTGGTCATATTAGCAGAATCCTCCTGATTTTGTGACTTTTTGTACGGACTAATAATAATTGTCTGTATTCATAACTGTTGTTGGTCTATCTCAGCAACCCTTATTCAAACCATCTGGAACTTCAAGATAAGCATAAGTTGAGCAGTTTTAAGCACTGGAGCTTATCACAGCTTTTTTGGGCGACAGACCCTGGATAGATCGCCAGTCCATCACAGGGCCAACACAGTGAGACAGACAACCATTCACTCTCATATTCATATAGACAATTTAGAATCTCCAGTTAATGCCAATTAACCTAACATACATGTCTTTGGACTGTAGGAGGAAACCAGAGTATCTGGCAAAAACCCATGTACACATGGAAAGAACATGCAAACGCCACACAAGGTCCCAAAGACTTTTTTGCTGTGAGGCCGCAGCGCTATCAACTGTGCCACTGTGCTGCCCGTTTTATTCATGTATTGTGTAAATACTTTGCTGACATGTTTTCCCTTAATTTCAGTTTTTAATTTCTTCCCTTTTGGTTAATAACAGTGTTTTTTAAAGGTTCTGTACTCACATTTAAAATCGTTGATGTGGACTGTATTCATGTGTTTAAATATGTGGTCAACCATCCAAAGCAATGGAAAATGCACAAGAGAGGTGAAGAAAAGAGTACAGGCAGAGTGGAATGGGTGGAGACGGGTATCAGGGGTGATTTGCGATAGAAGGATAGTAGCTAGAGTGAAAGGGAAGGTTTAAAAGACGGTAGCAAGACCTGCTATGATGTATGGTTTGGAGACAGTGGCACTGACAAAAAAAACAGGAGGCATAGCTGGAGGTAGCAGAGCTAAAGATGCTAAAATTCTCAGTGGGAGTGACTAGGAGGGACAGGATTAGAAATGAGTACATCAGAGGGACACCTCAGGTTGAGCGGTTTGGAGACAAAGTAAGAGAGGCAAGGCTGAGATGATTTGGACATGTGCAGAGGAGGGATAGTGGATATGCTGGACAAAGGATGTTGAAGATGGAGCTGCATGGCAGGAGGAAAATAGCAAGACCACAGAGAAAATTACAGAGAAGACCGGGGCACCACTGAGAGCATCCTCACCAGCTGCATCACGGTGTGGTATGGAAGCTGCACTGCCTCCTGCCGGAAGACACTACAGCATACAGTGAAAGCAGCCAGCAAGATTATCCCCCCCCCCCCAGACATCTATCTCATCCGCTGAGCCATCAACGTTGCAGGTGACACCTCCCACCCCTCACACTCCCTCTTCAGCCCCCTGTCCTCGGGGAAAAGGTACCGGAGCCTCCGGGCCCCGCTCCACAAGACTGCTAAACAGCTTTGTTCATCAGGCCATCAGGATCCTGAACTCTGACCCCCTTCCCACCCGGACCTTAATGCACTCACCCGCACAATAACCACTTCTGCTGTTGGCACAGAAAGACTGCCACACCAACAGTAATACATTTGCTGCTGTATGTCTCTGCACTTTACTGAACCATTAACCATTTGCACAAATGCCATATTTGCCCAATAAACCATTTACTCGGTGCATGTAAACACCATAAGCCTTTTATTACCTTTATCGGTTTACTCCAGTAATCTGTTTACTCGTGACCATGTAAACAGGGTCACTGTCTGCACCTACACTACCACATTGAACCTGGTACTACGAGTATTACTGCTCTACTTTTCTGTATATAAGATTGCTGGGTTTCATCATTTATTGTTTATCTTTATTTGCACTATGGGAGGTCTGGGTCTATCTTTTGTCGCCATTTGCACTACGGGTAGCATTACTGTACATAGACTGCTGTTGTTTTTCCAGCCTTATTCCTTTTTCTTTTTTTATACTGTGCACACCACTGAAGAGAGAGAGAAACGCCAATTCAATTCTCCCGTATGTCCTGTACATATAGTAGAACTCATAAATAAAAATCTTTGAATCTTTAAAGATTCAAAGATTCAAAGCTGACATGGAGAGGGTTGGTGTTACAGAGGAAGATGCAAGGGATAGGGTGAGATAGAGGCAGACGATCTGCTGTGGCGACCTCTAAAGGGAGCAGCCAAAAGAAGAAGATGTGGACTGTATATGCATGCTCTTCCATCATCCAAGAAGAAGAGAAAACAATTATGAAGAATAAATTGCTTATTATTTTAATTATTAGTTATTATTATTGCCTATATTGTATATATACTTCTGGCCACAGACTGTATATTTATAAATATGGACAATGTCCCACCATTTACTTCCACTGTATAAAAGTGAAGCTCTACAGCCGTGGACAAAATTGTTGGTACCCCTCTGTTAATGAAAGAAAAAACCACAATGATCACAGAAATAACTTGAATCTGATAACTTGAATCTAAGTGGTAATAAATAAAAATTCTATGAAAATTAACCAATGAAAATCAGACAATGCTTTTGAACTGTGGTTCAACAGAATTACTTTAAAAAACAAACTCATGAAACAGGCCTGGACAAAAATGATGGTACCCCTAGAAAAGATTGAAAATAATGTGACCATAGGGACATATTCAACCAAGATGTGTCCTCTAATTAACATCACAGGTGTATACAAACTTGTAATCAATCAGTCGGCCTATTTAAAGGGTGACAAGTAGTCACTGTGCTGTTTGGTGACATGGTGTGTACCACACTAAACATGGACCAGAGGAAGCAAAGGAAAGAGTTGTCTCAGGAGATTAGAAAGAAAACTATAGACGAGCATGTTAAAGGTAAAGGCTATAAGACCATCTCCAAGCAGCTTGATGTTCCTGTGACTACAGTTGCACATATTATTCAGAAATTTAAGATCCACGGGACTGTAGCCAACCTCCCTGGACGTGGCTGCAGGAGGAGACGGATAATACAAATGGTAACACAAGAGTCCAGAACAACCTCTAAACACATTCAAGGTGAACTCCAAGGTCAAGGTACATCAGTGTCAGATCGTACCATCCGTCGTTGTTTGAGCCAAAGTGGACTTCATGGGAGACGACCAAGGAGGACACCATTGTTGAAAACAAATCATGAAAAAGACAAACTGGAATTTGCCAAACTGCATGTTGACAAGCCACAAAGCTTCTGGGAGAACGTCCTATGGACAGATGAGACAAAACTGGAAGTTTTTGGCAAGGCACATCAGCTCTATGTTCACAGACGCAAAAATGAAGCATACCAAGAAAAGAACACTGTCCCTACCGTGAAACATGGAGGAGGTTCTGTTATGTTCTGGGGCTGCTTTGCTGCATCTGGCAGACTATCAAGGCATTCTAGAGAGAAATGTGCTGCCCAGTGTCAGACAGCTTGGTCTCAGTTGCAGGTCATGGGTCTTGCAACAGGATAATGACCCAAAACACACAGCTAAAAACACCCAAGAATGGCTAACAGCGAAACATTGGACTATTCTGAAGCGGCCTTCTATGAGCCCTGATCTAAATCCTATTGAACATCTGTGGAAGGAGCTGAAACATGCCGTCTGGAGAAGGCAGCCTTCAAACCTGAGACAACTGGAGCAGTTTGCTCATGAGAAGTGGGCCAAAATACCTGCTGAGAGGTGCAGAAGTCTCACTGACAGTTACAGAAATTGTTTGATTGCAGTGATTGCCTCAAAAGGTTGTGCAACAAAATATTAAGTTAAGGGTACCATCATTTTTGTCCAGGTCTGTTTCATGAGTTTGTTTTTTAAAATAATTCTGTTGAACCACAATTCAAAAGCATTGTCTGATTTTCATTGGTTAATTTTCATAGAATTTTTATTTATTACCACTTTTGTCAGATTCAAGTTATTTCTGTGACCATTGTGGGTTTTTCTTTCATTAAGAGAGGGGTACCAACAATTCTGTCCACAGCTGTATATCATGGAATTAGGGCACTGAGATCTTATGTTGGTGACAATGTCTGCACAGTCACAACCATTAAGTGGAGCCACAGCATCAAACTCCTGTCCATATGTTCATCCATAACAGTTTTTGCTGTAGCCTGGTCACAGCTCCCTCAATCACGGACCATTTGCAACCATGCACAAATAAGGCAAAACTTGTCATCTTACTGCAGCCACCAACTAGAAGATGATCCATTTTTTCTCAAGAGCTCTCGTGTCCATCTTTATTTACAGACAATTGTCATGAATTGCCCCTCGAGGCAGAGAGGAGAGACCCACGTGCTGAACTGCAGTTTGTGATAATTATTGACAGAACACAAAATCCAAACAGTGCACCAACAGAAAATCCAAACTAATACACGAAGCAAACTTACGAACAAGGCACATCAGACCAGGAGCAGGGATCTGGTGGAGACGAATGGATGAGACTCCGGCAATGAGGGAGGAAAATAACAGTCCTTAAATACAGCTAGAAACAAATCAACACAAATGATGGCAGGTGTGGATACCATGAGCGGGCATGAGGAAACAATGATTACAAACTCGGGTCAGCTTGGAGCAATGAGAGGGAGAAGACAGGACTGACAGCTGGCAGGAGCACTGCCCACAACAGAGCAAAAACTACAATGAACGGAAACAGGAAAATAAATAAGTAAAAACCAACCAAATATAAAATAACAGGAATTGGAACTCGAAACTACAACACAATACAAATGTGGAAAAAAAGCAAAGCGTCTGTGCACGGTGGAATCCCCCCGTGCTCAGATCGTGACCCCCCCCCCCCCCACATCCCCAAGGGGTGGAACCAGACACCCTGGGCAACACTGAAGGAGAGAAAAGGACCCACCCACACAAAGAACCCACCCCACCAAAAAACAAGAAAACAAGCCCACCCTGGGCAGGAGGACGGGGACCCAGGCACAGAGGGACCGAAACAACTCAGAGGAAATAAGAAAAAAATTCTCATGACACACACCCCAGTAAAACTCAGGCTAGGAGGGAACAACAAACAAAAAACCCGCTCAGGACCCACACCCATGCAGAACCAGGCATCAAGGCCCCCTGGACCAAAGAGCTAGACAGTTCAGGTGGCTGGCTAAAGTCCCAGGCCTGGCAGATGGCGTGGTGGTAAGAGTCAGGTGGCCTGCCGGAGAATATGGGCCACCCAACCCAACGGCATAGTATGTCAGGCGGTCGGCCAGAGTTTTTTAGCCACCTAAACAGAAGGGGTGGCCCAGGAGGCGGCTGCCCCACTGGGAAGACCAATGACGGCCTCGGGCAGAGGAGAGGGAACCACGACGGCCTTGGGCAGAGGAGGGGGAACCACAACGGCCTCAGGCAGAGGAGAGGGAACCACAATGGCCTCAGGCAGAGGAGAGGGGACCACGATGGCATCTGGCAGAGGAGAGGGAACCATGATGGCGTCTGGCAGAGGAGAGGGAACCACGACACTTTCGGACTGGTCTGTAGCACTCTCGGTGGTCCTGGACTGGGACATCGCAGCACCCATGGTGGTGCCGGGCTGGAGCAAAGCTGCAACCGCGGTGGCTCTGGACTGGAGCAAAGCTGCATCCGCGATGGCTCCAGGCTGGAGCAAAGCTGCACCCACGGTGGACCCGGACTGGGCCAGAGCTGCACCCACATTGGACCCGAACTGGGCCAGAGCTGCACCCACGGTGGTCCCGGGCTGGGACGGAACACCCACGAAGACCTCATCTGGAGGAGGAGCAGCACCCACGGAGGTCCTGGGCTGGGACGGAGTATCTGTGACAACCTCAGCTAACTGGGAAGCAGCACCTTCGGCGGCCCCGGGCTGGAACGGAGCACCCACGAAGACCTCATCAGGAAGGGGAGCAGCACCCATGGAGGTCCCAGGCTGGGATGGAGCACCTGCGACAACCTCAGCAGGAGGAGCTGGACTCACAAAGACCTCAAGCGGCAAGCCCAAACCCACGGAGACCTCTGGCGAAGCTGGACAAATCTCAATGACCCTGAGGGAAGGCTCAGACAATGGGAACAGAGACACCGGGTCAGGGTCACCGGCGGCGGTGGAGCCCGGCGAGGTGGGCTCAGGGGCAGCTGATGGCTGCACTTGGCTCTCCCCACCAAAAGCCAGACAATATCTCTCCAAAATGGAAGCAATGAAAACAAAGGAGAGCACTTGCCTGAGCTCTAGCTCCACCACCGTCCAGGACTTCATCGATCCAGACGACGACGTCTGGGTCCGGCCCTCTGGAGGTCCAACTTTGGTTCTGCTGTGGCAGTTCCTACAGCAGGCATGGTGGTTGGTGCAGTACCGGGACCCCTCAGTGAAGCGACCCACGCAGGTGGCTTGTCTGGCGTGAGTTCAGGAGGTCGGATTCCTGCTGGCGCTGGATTCTGCTCAGCTGAAGCCCAGGGATGCTCAGTCATCGGCATAGGCTCCGGATCACTGACAGCACTCTCCCTCCATCCTGATCATGGCTGCGGGGCTGGAACTTGGTCTTCCAGGGCCGCAGGCTCCTCCATCGTCCAGCGGCTCAATCCCGCAGCCGGCGGACACTCAAGGGGCAGAGGAGGAGACACGGAAAGAGCAGGTGAAAGGTTTTTAGCTGCAGCAGGCGATGAGAGCTCAAGGGACTGCGTAAACTGAGCCTCACCACCGGGAAACAAGCTAGATAATGTTTGTGTTGATAATTGAGAGTGAAAAGACACTTGCCAGTGTTCCCAGGGCATGATGTTTCCTGCTGCAGCAGGTGTAGAATCTGCTCTCTCCATGGCTGCCGTAGTAGTGGACCCCTCTGAGGAAAGTAGAAGAGCCACCCCAGCAGAAGTGGTGACAGGTGGAGCCAGGAAGAAGGCGACCAGTCCTTCAGTAGTGGGAGGAATTGTCGAGGAGGAGGGAGAGGCAGCAGCAGCAGAGGAGGAGGCTGATGGGACAGCTGGAGAGGAAAAACCAAGTGAAGGAGCTGCTGCGGGGGTCTTTGGCCTCGACGAAGGGGAAACTGCTGACGAGGAGGTGGAGGCGTTCTTCCGGCAGAATTTCCCAGGGCAACGGTGGGAAGCAGGAGACAGAGATGTTGAGTCGTGGTGAAGTTCACTTCCGGCTTTCAGAGAGAGCAGACGCTTTTTCTCTCCTCTCCTCTTCTTCTCCCTGATACTATTCCCTGCTTGCAATGTCTGTTTTTTTTTTTCGCTCTTCTTCTGGCTGAATCTTAATCCAAACGGAAATTATGGATCTGGAAAAGCGGCTTATATGCGATTGTCACCACTTTAAAAGAAGAAGATCGGGTCAGGGGGAACCTAAGGGGAAGACTCATGGACATTGGAACTCATGTGTCTGTATGATTTGACTGGAGATGCAGAAGACATCTATTGGCTTGATCACAGGACTTCTATTTTTGGCTTTGGAGTTTCCTGATGTTTCAGAAATTGAGGAAGGTGGAGAGCTGTTCAAAATGCGGACCCAGGCAAGCTCCTTCACCAATTCGACCAGTTGGGGAGTGCACGAGGTGGCATGGTGAACTGAATGGTAATTGATTCAGATGGTGGAATACATCTTGAAGTCGCTAGTGCTCTCCAGAGAATGTTTTTTAAGCCTGTATGGAAATTATGAAGCACAGAATCGCATGAGAGAGGAAAATTTTATTCTCTGAGTGCACTGTGCAGATTTGACCTTGTTTTTTTTTTTTTGGTGCCCTGTTTACATTCCTCCTCGATGAAGATAAGGCTGAAGGAGCGGCTAACCCAAACAATTGACAATTGCTGTTGTTTCAGCAGACCGAGCTCCAAGGACAGCGTTACCATGTGTCTGGACTATAGAACACATGACTGAATAATATCTATCCATTGCCAGAGGGTGCCCTCTGCTGTTCACTAGCAATGACACACCTACACTACACACTGCATACAACATCACATGACTGATACATGTACACTGACACAAATACACACATACTGTCTCTCTCAACTCTTTGTAATGTGTGATCTATTGTCTGCTAATTGTGCATAGAGGGTTTTTTTTCTGTGTAATCATAATTTGGCTCATTTGAGCTTATATGAGCTTATACAAGCGTTATTCTGATAACTATGTTTTTTTCCCTCTGCCTATTGTGCTTTCCCTGACCCTGACCCTTGCCCTCTTTACCCTCCTATTCGACTGGCGCCTTCGGGCTGCCGCGGCTATGGGATGCGCTTATAGAGCGCGCCCAATGTCAAGTCAAATTTCAATTCTCCTGTATGTATTGCACGTATGGTAGTATTGACAATAAACCTTTTCATTCATTCATTCATTCATTCAAGTGGGGAGGCCCTGGAGTCAGGGGGCGCTTACTCTTCGGCTCGAACTCCAGGCCCCCTGGTGAAACCTCCTCCAGCTCCTGGGCCAAATCCAGGAGGAGCCATGGCTTATATTCCAGCACCAGCTCTTTTTCTGCTAATTGGACCTGCCTGCGCAACTCCAGCTCCTCAGCTGATGATGTGGGCCACTGTTTGAGAGGAGAAGGTGGGGCTGCTGTGTCGGGACCAGCCGGTGTCCATCCAGGACTTCCGGGGGCCATCTGGTGGATGGGCGAGGACTCGGGTTCCGGATGGGATGAGCGAATCTTTTGCCCCCGGGTGCGCTTCTTCTTGAGCCCTGGTGGTGCCGAAGGGGAGTCCCTCACCTGACCACAGAGTTTCCGTTGGGTGTCGACCACCAAGGCGAAGAAAGCTGTGAGGTCTGGGTAGCTCCAGAGACTGGGATGTGTCTCGATCACCCGGGCTGCGCTGTCCACAAACCTCCAAGTCTCCTCTGGAGAGCGAGAGGCTCCAGCCCCCGAGGCAAAATGGAGGATGAACGTCGCCACCACACACTCCTCCTCACTCAGTCCCTTACTCACTCCGGAGTCTATTGTCATGAATTGCCCCTTGGGGCAGAGAGGAGAGACCCACGCGCTGAACCGCAGTTTGTGATAATAATTGACAGAACACAAAATCCAAACAGTGCACCAACAGAAAATCCAAACTAATACACGAAGCAAACTTACGAACAAGGCACATCAGACCAGGGGCAAGGATCTGGTGGAGACAAGTGGATGAGACTCCGGCAATGAGGGAGGAAAAAACAGTCCTTAAATAGAGTGAGAAACAAATGAACACAAATGATGGCAGGTGTGGATACCATGAGTGGGCATGAGGAAACAATGATTACAAACTTGGGTCAGCTTGGAGCAATGAAAGGGAGAAGATGGGACTGACAGCTGACAGGAGCACCGCCCACAACAGAGCAAAAAATCTGTAAGTGCCACTGACAGCTGCAGCCCTGGTGAGAGAGAGAACACAACAGAATATGAATATAATGAGATGACAAATAAAGACAAGTAAACCCAAATATATAAATACAAAAACTACAATGAACATAAACAGGAAAATAAATCATACCAAGAAACAATACAGAATATGAAAAACCAACCAAAGATAAAATAACAGGAATTAGAACTCAGAACTACAACACAATACAAATATGGAGAAAAAAAAAAAAAGGCAGAGATGAGCATGGTGGAAGCGCCCCGTGCTCAGATCGTGACAGTTATGGCTTTGATTAGACACAAAATCTGTAACTTCTCTAAAGGGCATTTCAGTATAAAGTTAAGAAAAATGAGAAAAAAAGAATAAAAAGAATTACAGATGTCATTGCCACAGTATAAATAATTTCCCTTATATCAGCAGAAATCTAAATTTGTCCATGATCTACACTCACCTCTGTTCCAGGTCTCCCAGAGCGAGTAGCTCTGTACTTTGTCTCGGGCATCTGTGCTGGCCTGGTGTTCCTACTCTGCCTGTTTGGTCTCCGGTCCACACTAGTGCGGGACGTTAAGGATCTGGTTTCTGACCTGAGTGATGAGCTGAAGGCATCTCACAGACAGAACAAGGAGTTCATGGGGGACCTCTTTGATGAACAAGTCTCAGACACGTCATCCTTCCGCCACCTCACACAGTCCTACCGCACAGCTGACTTCTTCACCTCACCCACCTTGACAGTGGAGATGGTCAATCTGGATGTGGAGCAAACGAGGGACCCGCCCAACGGAGACATGTGGCCCCATAGTGACTCAAGCCCTTACTCCATTCACAAGATTAAAACCTACGACAACTGAGAGAAGACGCATACAGAATTAATGAGGCTCCAACATTCTTCTGTTTAAAAATGTTATAAATTTCTGAATGAAATTACTTGAAATTTATTTGGGCCCCCTATACGTGTGTCACTTAAAGCAATTTGAATATAGTTTAATACATTAATTCTAATCGTGTTTGCCAGAAATACATACTAAGAATAATGTAAAAGTTTAATTTTACTTTTGATATAAAAGGTCACAGTGTCAGTGACTCTGCTTTATAATATTTATTCTGCTTTATAATTTTATTTTCTGTGTAGATTTGTATTGTAGAGTGTAAAATATTGGACCAGCAATATGTAGTGATTTTTAAGAATAAATATTTAGTTTGTCTGTGTAAAGATTTAGGTTTTTTCATTTTTTTGAAAGTTCTGTACTGGAGATGATGTCAAAGTTATTCTAGAAAAAAATACTGTATGTCTTTTATTAATAAATAAATTTACAGATGCATCTGTGCCATTTTACCACAAAGTCACCAGTTTATGCAGACTTTAAAGACTAAAATTATTGGTAAATAGTATATATTTATATCTCCATTAATGGCTTTTATGACAGTAGTTGTGTCTTGCTGGCAATATTATATCTTGAACTGATTTATGACACGATATTTAAGTGTCCTGTAAGTTGTGAATAATTAGTTTGATGTTAAAACAAAGAATATTTATCTTCACTGTTGGTAATATACTGAATCTTTAACATAATTTTGTAAACAGATATGAATTTTTTTTTCTGTCACTGCCAAATTCCATTATATGTGCCTTTATATTATTTGTAATCCTTCTCTCTTTTCTGTGATATTTCAGGCACAATCATCGTTTTTAAAATTAACTTCAGTGGGATGTTGGATAAGAATTTTTTTGTTTATTTACCTACTTACTTATTTACCGTATTTTGAAAGCTTTCCATGTAAAAACATCCACCCAGACACAATAACAATTGCTCCTGCCATTTACTGCTGTTCTGCTTATTTGCTTTGAGGTTGAAACATTTGCACGTCAAATAAACCTGCATAAATGCATAATTATTTTTGAATTAATATGTATTGGGAATGGAAACTGTGCAAGGCAAGAGACTGAGGGTAGCAGCGGGAGTGAGTGAATGTGCAGGTGCACAATTCACAGTTATTGTTTTCAACAAATACACTTGTTTACCTCAGAACAGGTCTTAGAAAATGTTCAGTCTGCTTTATGCTGCCTTGAGATCTCTTATTGTGGGAAAATTTTTATCCATATCTCCCAGCCCGTAGTCAGTCTACGTTCCTACTCTCACCTCTGGTCACGAGCTTTGGGTAATGACCGAAAGAATGAAATCGCGGATACAAGTGGCTGAAATGAGCTTTCTCTGTAGGATTGCTGGACTCACCCTCAGAGATCGGGTGAGGAGCTCCGTCATACGGGAGAGGCTCTGAGTAGAACCGCTGCTCCTCCACATTGAAAGTTGCCAGTTGAGGTGGTTTGGGCATCTGATCAGGATGCCTCCTGGACACCTCCCGCTTGAGGTGTTTCGGGCACGTCCCACTGGGAGAAGACCCCGGGGCAGACCCAGGACTCACTGGAGAGACTATTATGTTTCCCAGCTGGTCTGGGAATGCCTTGGTATCCTCTCTGAAGAGCTGGAGCAGGTGGCTGGGGAGAGGGAAGTCTGGGCTTCTCTGCTTGAACTGCTGCCTCTGTGACCTGGACCTCTGGAAAAGCGGTAGAAGATGGATGAATGGATGGACCTCCCAGCCCTACTTTGATTTTAGCAATACCATTTATTGTAAAAGCAGGGTCACATTCAGGCAAAAAAAAAAAAAAATTTTTGATCAAGCAAACACCAAGCACCGTCTATCTATAAAATCAAGGCATTGTAGAAGCTGGGTTAATCATCTCAGACTGGATGCAGAGGGTAAACAGAGAAGGACAATAGGTATTGAGATGAGAGAGATTATGGTGAGGTAGCAGGAAGAAGTAGTGGGGGGAGAAGGGTTGAATATATTGTGATGCGAGATGTCATGCAGATGTGAGATGGGCGGTTGATATAAAAGGAGAGACCCTGGTGTATTGATATATGTTTTTTCTGTGTATGACTGATGTGAAAGTGAATAAAGTCGTCTGCTGCATAAATCTGCCTCCATTATTTGCACTCTCCACAGCATTTCTGTTTGTGTGTTCCTCAGATATCTGTCAAACTGTTCGTCACACTAACCTAAGATTTTAAACGTGCTTTGCTGAACCTACAAGGGTGTGCATCCCCGAATATGGAGTCACTTGGTCAAAATATGTAATTTTTATCAATAAAAGTTTAACCACCGCTGTGTCACCGCTCCGTCTTCACGCCCCCCCCCCCCCACCGTTCAAGACGTGTGGGCGGGGTTTCGGATTGACTCCGTGCTCATTGGAGAATCCGCCGCACCACGACCATGCTGATTGGATAACACAGCATCACGACCTGTCAGTCACCACAACGCTTCGCAAACAAAGATTTTAGAAGGGCGTTGCTGCTGAGGTGTGCATCCACGAGTATGGAGCCGCTCAAAATATATGCCATAAAGTTGCTGTGATTGCGTAGGTCTAATGGATATATTCGCCGTAGAGAACACGAGGTGCGGGGGGGGGGGAGGACTGCTGCAAACCTGCCAGTCAGCACAGTGTTCCCTGGACAAAACAAGGACGTGAAAAATGACAAACTTGACTAGATAAAGATAATACTGAAGTTGCCGTGATTGTGTAGATCTAAAGGATAATTCGGCATATGTGGAGAACATGAGGTGCGCGAGCAGACTGGGTGGAGCGTCAGTGGGAGCCCGGGTCTGACAGAGAACACAAGTGTATCAACACAGAACAGGCCGGGAGAAGCAGCAGCCCAACTGCGCGGACCACGGTCCTTCGCGGTGAGGTGCGCCCAGCCTGCCCAGTCAGTAGTAGACGGTGTAGAATGATCGATGAGTAGGCTTATCTCTGTTGTACTTGGCTTTAGTAACAGCTCAGCACCAGCATCCGGCATCCAGCATGAGAGAGTCCACTTTTTACACTTGCCGTCAACACACCTTTTAGCATAAAAACCTAACAGTAGTAAAAACTACTGTTGTGGAGTGTGTGAAATAAGAGTCGGGCTCATGGCACACAGTTTATTACACACTTCACATCTCTCTAGCACAGAACAGACTGAACATTTCAGCAGGCACTCTCCTCTTAAGTTTCATGGCATTTCTCCACACACAACATGACATTTGCATCACACTGCATTCAACCCCCTTCGTCCTTGACTCCTTCCTGCTATCTCGCCAGGAATCTCCTGAGAATTGTTCTCCCATGTTTATCCACTGTCTCTTGTCTGAGATGCTAAATAATCTGGCTCCCCCAAGGTGCTAAACTGTGACCATTAACATTACTTCTACTCAACATAAATCATACTATGACAGACGGGAGTACCTGCTTCTGCTTCACCTGTGCGGCACCACTGTACTTTGCAGGACCGTGAGTCCCCCCTCCCGCGCGAGAATCGAAAAATTAAAAACAATACCACCATGATTGTGGAGCAGAATGGCTGGGATAACTTAACAACCAAATGCTGGACACAAAAACTCCCAAATAATAAAATAAATCACTTTTTAGTTAAATATTTACTGACAAATGGGCAACACTGATGCAGCGGTTGCAGTAAAACGGGTCCTTCTGCTGTAAATAAGATAGATTGTGGCTTATATTAATCATATATTCCATACCTACATATGTATAGACATATTAGAATGTTTAGTGATTACATATGTGGAATGACCTCACGCCTATGAACAGGACAAGAGGTCTCAACCGCCAGCGAGGATCAGAGAGCAGACGGAGTCGCAGCGGTGGAGACCGGATCGATCTCCCTGACCACCCAGGGTCAGGTGGAGGAGACGGAGGACAATGGAGGGGGGATTACGTTAATGTGGGATGTCAGCTTTGATATGCAATGTCTTTTGTTGAGTGTGGTATAAGTATGAAGGTCTGACTGCGTTCGACCTCTTATTCTGCTTCTGCACCGAGATGAGATGTTAGGGAGTGAAAGCTGATATTAAACTTTGATTTATAAAGCCATATCGCTTCTTCATTTCCAACTCCCTACACTGGTGACCAGACGTGAGGATGGAACAGAGACGTTCTCCCGCGAGTAACTCATCAGAGGCGACCCAGGCAAGCGCCGGCGCCCATGCAGACAGGGGAACGGATGGAAGACGTTCCCCCACAGCAGAAGCTACAGAGAGGGCTCAACCGAGCACCATCCCCAGCCCTGCCGTGAGAGCAGAAGAAAGGCGCTCTCACCCGGCGGACACATCAGGGACGGCCCACACAAGCGCCGTCACCGTCAAGCTGCCACAATTCTGGCAAGAAGACCCGAGCTCGTGGTTCCAGCAAGCTGAGGCTCAGTTTGCACTGGCGGGCATAACAGCGGACGAGACGAAGTTCTATCACATCGTCGCCAAACTCGACGCTGCCACGTCAAGATGTGCGCGGAGCATAATCCAACAGCCGCCCGCCCATGACAAATACAGAGAGCTTAAAGCGACCATCGTCAAGAACTTCGTCCCCTCAGCCGAGGAGAGAGCAGAGAGGATCCTGGCGATCTACGGCCACAGAGGATGCAGACCCAAGGCCCTCATGGAGGACATGCTGCAGCTCAAGGAAGAGGACAACGACAACTTCCTCTTCCAACACATCTTCCTCAGCACTCTGCCGCCACACATGAGAGGGACGCTGGTCAACATGCGATGCAGCACCCAGCAGGACTTCCGCGCGCTGGCCCGAGAAGCGCAGCGGCTCATCAACGCCTGCGGGGAACAGGTGGCCACAGCAGCATCTGCAGATCTCAGCGCGGAGGCCCAGAGCAGCGGAGAACCACAGGCAACCGAGCAGAGCCCACCCACCATGGCGGCAGCACGACCAAGGCGCAGCAAGCGGAACGACAGCTGCTATTACCACCACCGTTTCGCTGAGAGGGCATACAAATGCGTGCCCCCCTGCAAATTCAAAAAGATCGGGAAACGCCAAAGCCGAGAACCGTTAACAGCTGCGGCTCTCGTCGAAAAAAATTAGCTACTTTATGTGACTGACGGACACACCGGGAGACAGTTCCTGATCGACACCGGAGCTCAGCTGAGTTTTATCACCCCTTCCCACGCAGACCGGGCCATGGGTCCCCGGGGAAATGGAGCGATGGCAGCCAACGGCTCAATCATCGACACCTTTGGTGAAAGGAACTTGCCTCTTTGCATCCACGGCCGCAACTATAGATGGACGTTTATTGTAGTGGCGGTGAGTTTTAACATGTTGGGCGCTGATTTTTTGTGTGCACATGGGTTGTTAGTCGATCTAGCAAATAGGCGCTTGGTTAATGCACTGTCATTTTCTTCTATCCCCTGCTCAGCTCGAGTTTCTCCACCATCCGTGCAGGCCAGCGTCACAACAGCAGGAGGTAAGTTTGACCAGCTCTTCACCCAATTTCCAGCATTCACAGTTCCAAAATTTTCAGCAACAGTAGCGAAACACGGGGTTGAACACTTCATCCCCACAACAGGCCCACCCGTGTTCGCCAAAGCTCGGCGCTTAGATGCGACCAAGCTCGCCATAGCACGGGACGAGTTTGCCACCCTGGAAAAATTAGGCATTATTAGACGCTCGAAAAGCCCCTGGGCATCGCCATTCCACATGGTCCCGAAAACCGACGGTTCTTGGAGACCTTGCGGCGATTACTGCAGACTAAACAATGCGACAGCGCATGACCGCTACCCAATTCCTCACATCCAAGATTTTTCACTACATCTGGCGGGTGCGCGCATTTTTTCTAAAATAGACCTGGTCCGCGGCTATCACCAAGTCCCCGTTCGAGCAGAAGACATTCCTAAAACGGCTGTAATAACCCCTTTCGGTCTTTTTGAATTTTTGCGGATGCCGTTCGGCCTCAAAGGCGCTGCTCAAACCTTTCAGCGTATGATGGACGCGGTATTACGCAACCTCCCCTTCGTGTTCATCTACCTCGACGATATGCTGGTAGCCAGCCCGTCAGAGGAAGAACACGAACAACACCTCACTACAGTTTTTCAGAGACTAGAAGAGCACGGGTTAATAATCAACCCAGCCAAATGCAAATTCGGCGTGTCACAAATTGATTTTTTGGGACACAGAGTTTCACCGAAGGGGGCAGTCCCATTGCCAGACAAAGTCCACGCAGTAAAAAATTTTCCACGACCACAAATGGTCAAATTGCTGCAAGAATTTTTGGGAATGGTGAATTTTTACAACCGTTTCCTCCCCCGCACAGCTCAACTCATGCAGCCCCTTTATGCCGCGCTCGGAAAACAAAAGCCTTCCAACGCGGTCGAATGGACCCCGGAGCGCGAACACGCCTTCGCGGAAGTAAAAAGTGCTCTAGTGAATGCCACATTGTTGGTTCACCCCGATCCATCGGCCCGCGTAGCGCTAACCACAGACGCTTCAGATCTGGCCATAGGGGCAGTCGTGGAGCAACATGTTGGCGGAACCTGGCAACCTTTAGCATTTTTTAGCAAATCTTTAAACCAAACCGAGCGTAAATACAGCACTTTTGACAGGGAGCTGCTAGCGCTTCATTTATCCATCCGCCACTTCCAGCTCTGGTTAGAAGGGCGGCGCTTCACGGCTTTTGTAGACCACAAACCGTTCACTTTTGCGATGGCTAAAATTTCAGAACCATGGTCAGGCAGGCAGCAAAGACAGCTAGCTGCAATTTCAGAGTTCACCACAGACATTCGACATGTGGCAGGCAAACTTAACGTGGTAGCAGACTGCCTCTCTCGCGCTGTGACATCGCCAGAGAACGAGGAGACAGATTATACTACCTCAGCCGCAGAACTCTTCGCCAACGCGGACGCGTACGCGGCCCCAATTCACATAGGGATAGATTACACAGCCATGGCAGAGGAACAAAGCAGCGACGCGGACGTGCGCGCGCTCCTGTCTGGACCAACAGGGTTAAGACTGGAGGAAAGGGGTTTACGCGACGGTTTACCCCCACTAATCTGTGACGTTTCAACCGGCCGACCTCGCCCGGTAGTCCCAGCTGCATGGCGCCGCCGCATTTTCGACTCGGTTCACTCGGTTAAAATGGTCGCAGAAAAGTTTGTTTGGCCGGGCCTGCGCAAAAATGTAAAGGAATGGGCAAAAACTTGCATGTCTTGTCAGCGTGCCAAAATACACAAACACACAAAAGCTCCTCTAGAGCCTTTTCGAATCCCAGCCAGAAGGTTCGACCACGTTCATGTCGACCTCGTGGGACCACTACCTTCGTCTCAGGGTTTCACACACCTGTTAACAATGATAGACCGTACTACGCGCTGGCCTGAGGCGGTCCCTTTGGCGTCAACCACAGCTGCGGAAGTTGCTCGCATTTTTTTAACAAACTGGGTGGCACGTTTCGGCGTCCCATCGGACATCACGTCCGATAGGGGGCCACAATTTGTCTCAGAGCTTTGGTCAGCCATGGCCAGCAGCTTAGGGGCGACAATTCACCGCACCACCGCATATCACCCTCAGGCTAATGGGTTATGCGAGCGTTTTCACAGATCTTTAAAGGCCGCCCTCAGGGCCTCACTAACGGATACAAATTGGGTGAATAAACTTCCCTGGGTTTTATTAGGGTTGCGTTCTGCGCCTAAAGAGGATCTAGACGCCTCCCCAGCAGAATTAGTTTTTGCACAACCTCTCAGACTCCCAGGTGAGTTTTTACCAGAGAACCCAGAGCCCGGGCATCTTCCAGTCCTGAGGCCTTTAGGCAGCACTGGACCGGACACTCTCCCCGGACCGGCACATCACTCTTTTCCACGGGTTTTTGTCCCCCAAGCTTTAAAAAACGCCGAGTTCGTTTTTGTTAGGCACGAAGCTTTAAAATATAAAGCTTTAAAATATTCTTCCTTTTGCCTTCAGTGAGAGCAGTCGCATTTTTTTTCCTCCCTCCTCCTATCCTGCCTTCCTGACCTAATCCCAGCTTGCTGCGTCTGAGTGAGTGTCTGTGCCATCTCACCATCTTGCTGATCTCAACCCAAATGGAAAATACGGAAAATGGATATAAGCTGGGCTTTAAACGCAATTGACACCACCTTTTCAAACAGAAAATTGGGTCCGGGGGAGCCCAAATGTGGAGAGACCCATGGATTGGAACTCATGTGTCTGTGTGATTTGACTGAGGATGTGGAAAAACATCTACCTGTTTTGGCTACGATCACAGGATTTCTGCCGATTGGGCTTTGGAGTTCTCCTGGTGTATCGAAAATTTAACTGGAGGAGCTAATCAAAATGCGGACCCGGCGGAGCTGCTTCTCAATAATTCGACCAGATGGGGAGTGCACGAAGTAGCGGCAAATGACCAACATGGAATTTACCATCTGCATGCACTGTAGAGAGATGGACTCTTATCGGACATGTTCATCTGTGTTTAGAAGGGGAAACATCTGGAGTCGCTTCGTGCTCTCCAGGGAATGATATGAATTTAAAGCCAGTGAATGTTAATTTGAATTGTAAGCTCAGAATATGACAATAGGGAAATCCTATACTCCTATACTCTGTCTGAGCAGATTCGGCCTTGATCGGCGCCCCTGGATAACTCACTCCTCCAGAGTTGAGATAAGCGGATGTGTCAGCTGGCTCGCTAACCCAAACACCGCTGCTGTGCAATAAACAGAACTCTTCAGGGACAGCGTTCATGAACTATAACATCTATCGTTGCCTAGGAGACTATTTGTTGTGCTCCAGTAACTGATACACTCAACACTGCACACACACTGATATCATCATACTGATATACATACACTGCTCTCTCCCTGCTGTGTGATTTGTCTACTAAATGTCTGCTAAATAAGCATTGAGTTTTTTTTTGCCTGCAATCAAAATTTCGCTTACTTACTTAAGCGTCAGTTTGATAAAACATGTTTTTTTTCTCTCGCCTACTGTGTCATATCCACTCTTTTTCTTTTTTTCCTTTCTTCTTTATGACTGGCGCCTAGCGGCTGCCCCGACCTTGGATGCGCTCTGCAGAGCGTGCCCAAATGCCAAGTCACGTTTCGTTACCTTGTATTCATACATGTGTAATGACAATAAAGTTGAATCTCATCTCATCTCATCTCAAAATCAACTCTACGTCCACCATACGATGGACCATTCAGAGTGCTGGAACCTGGTGATAACCATTTTGTGCTTGATTTAGGGGACAGAAAAGAAACAGTCAGCATTGACAGACTTAAACCTGCCTTCTTGTTGAGAGACGAACCTGCATGGGTGGCGAGAGCACCTCGACGGGGTAGACCCCCCAAGAAAAAAAACTCAGCCCCCCTGCAGGGAACAATTAACCACTCTCCTCCCCAAGCTGCTGATTCCTTACAGGAGGGTCCCACCACGACGCCAAAGCGGACCCACAGCAGATTCGGGAGAAGATTAAAACCCAGACGGCACAGGGACTGATACAAATTGACTAAGAGTGGTTAACTGTGTTATCAGATTGTGCTGTGACAGTTCTAAAGATGATTTGTGATATTACTATGCTGTTGTTGTTACCACTGAATTCCCTACAGGAGCATTACTGCTGGAAAGATTTTTCCTTGTTTTTCCTGTCAAGAGGTTGACAGTATAATATGTCATAGAGATTATCTTAAACTGTAAACTTAATTTGATTGTCCTTTTCTTAGTCGTTTGGGGGGGGGCTGTGGCTTATATTAATCATATATTCCATACCTACATATGTATAGATATATTAGAATGTTTAGTGATTACATATGTGGAATGACCTAACGCCTATGAACAGGACAAGAGGTCTCAACCGCCAGCGAGGATCAGAGAGCAGACAGAGTCGCAGCGGTGGAGACCGGATCGATCTCCCTGACCACCCAGGGTCAGGTGGAGGAGACGGAGGACAATGGAGGGGGGATTACATTAATGCGGGATGTCAGCTTTGATATGCAATGTCTTTTGTTGAGTGTAGTATAAGTATGAAGGTCTGACTGCGTTCGACCTCTTATTCTGCTTCTGCACCGAGATGAGATGTTAGGGAGTGAAAGCTGATATTAAACTTTGATTTATAAAGCCATATCGCTTCTTCATTTCCAACTCCCTACATAGATGTACTTTATTGATGTTGCGTGTTTTGTAGTTAATTCCGCTGATTACAGTTTAAAAAAAAAACTTTTAATAACAAAATGTTGCTAAAATATAAAATGATGTACTACAATGGGTCTCAAATATTTGTGAACGTGCCCTGTTATAGCACTGCATGGATTTATTGACGATACACAGAAGAAATTCAATATTCCACTGAACTCCATCACTGAACAGTGATATAAACTAAAATAATTATAATGATGACTGAACAACTCCCATTCCCCAAAGTGCAGAATACACTATTATGAATATAAGTGATAAAGGATCAGACAAATAAGTGATCTGACAAACAAATAAGGGATCTGAAACAGTCGCTAATATTGGATGTCCCGTTCATTTTCAATAAATGGATATTCTGTAATTAATATTCACACAGTCAAATAAATCTCCGTGCCATTTACTCCCTTTTATATTTGTCATAGTCTAACGTGATGATTGTTGCTACACTATGGCTGTGTAGTTGTGCATGCACATGTTGGACATAGGCATATGTGACTTGGCTAGTTGTATGTATATGTGGGACACAGGCATATTTGATTTAACCTCACGATGAAGGAGAGCCGGAGCCCCTGTGGAGGACATGGAGGACAGAGAGAGAAGACATTGGTGTGAACAGAAGGCTTCCTGACCTCTGAGGCTCGAGAGGAGAGAGGGGGGGAGTTATGTAAATAAAAGGTTGATGTAGGGGGATAAAGGGAGATTCTTTGATGTGAGAATGTTTAAAAGTGAGGACTTGGGTGTGTGTCGTCCTCTTGGTTCTCTGCTCAAGAATGAGAGCAGACTGTGGGAATGGTTGCTTGAAATAAACTTGAATTAAATGCAATTCAGTTTCGTTATTCAAGGCTCCCCACAACACCTCTTTATTCCACTTTCAAACACAGCCTACATTTGGGCCTGGAAAGGCTTGATTGGGATACCTGTTTCAGACAGGAATACTTGCATTCTACGGGCAATGCACTAGTGGTTTAAAACACAGAAAAACGTACAAAGACAATGCAAGAAGCAGCAAAATGCTACGCAAACATTGCTATCAAGGTACCAGATATCTGGAGGTTGTCTGTTCATAATGGTTTACACTCCGAGGCAGTAGATGGCGTTATGTCCCATGAACATGTTATAGTCTGCCAGTAAAAACCACCAAGATTCAGCCGGACTGAACAGGGATGTGAAAAGGAGCAGCAGGATGAGGAGGGTGGCCACATAAACGCTTATGTATTTATCCTGCCCGTTAAAGTTATCTCGTCTAGGATTAGCACAGCGTTCTGACACTGAGTCGGTCAGCAGGAAATTAGGATACTTCAACGTTTCACACATAGTTTAGCTAGCTAACTGGAATACATGAAGTGGTAAAACCTCGGTACCATTTTTGACACCAACCAGGAACAACAACACAGCTGGATAAGGAGCGGTTAGCATTAGCCTCCAGCCGCGGAGCAGCTGGCCGGGAGGAGGCCGCCGCACAGCCGGGTGGGGATTTAACTTTCTCTGCTGTAAGGTCCTCCCCGGACCAACGTAAAGCCAATGATAAACTGACATTCATCTCACCGTGGTAAGAATGGAGTCCTCTTTAGGAATAGTCAGCGAGGAATGCTTGGCAATATCCTTTTAAAAAAAAAATATGTATACATTTTGTTTGCTGTAGCTTGGTGGCTAACGTTAGCGTTGACGTTAGCAGGTTGGTTAACTCACTGTAACGATAGCGTGTAACGATAGCGCTGATGCTGAAATAGAAAGTTGGCTACCAAACTGATTTAGTAACCATGTTATAAATTCAATTCAATTCAATTCAACTTTATTTATATAGCGCCATTTCACAACAACAGTCATCTCATAGCACTATAAATCAATTGAGCCATTTCATCTAACTAACACTAATTACACTGACTCACTGTTAACGCTAGCAGTCGTTTAACTTAAGTTTGCTACGTTGGCTGCCACCATCTAACTGCTTTCCCACCTTTCTCCCTACCTCCTGTTTTTAATTATTCAGCATGCCTGCTTTGAACATCTCTGATTTACTTGACTGTGAAATTAACAGCGGTGGGTAAAGTAGCCAGAAACTGTACTCAAGTAACATTACTTTATATTAATTATTCAAGCACAAATAAGAGGAGTCGGCAGAAACATTGACTAAAAATTTAATTTTTTTTAAAATCTTGTTCTCGTTAATGTGTGGGTTTTCTGTCACGATTTTTTTAATGGAAAATTTTATTTTTTTTGCATTAATTTTAAACTTTGCAAGTTTTTGAGAACAATACATCTGTTTTCTCATAAAATTGTGGATTTTTTTGTAAATTTGTGTCTGCTTTCCCATGATTTAGCAGCTTTTTATTTGTAAAATTGAAGCTTTATTGTGTGTCAGTTTGGAACGCTGTTCTCATTAATTTGGGAGCGTTTTCCTCTTAAATGTATTGGAGGGAAATGAAATGTAAACATGTACTCTAATAATAACGTGAATCACAGAAAGCAATAGTAAACAACTATGTTAATTGTTTGACTTCCGGAACACTTTAGAAGTCCAATGATTTCAGCTTTGATTTTGCTGAAATAAAAGTATAAATCCCCTAAAATGGCTAAAGATGCAGTCATTCCTTCTTATTGTAGTATCACATTTCTACCCAGTTTTCAAACCAGTTAAGTCAGAAATAGGAGTACAACTAAATATAGTTGAGTTAATGTACAGTTTTTCATAAATGTACCGGTACTCAAGCTTGAGTAAAATTATCTAACAAGAAAGCTACTAAGTACAGTACAGTTTTGCAATAAAATTACTTGAGTACATGTGCTTTTGTAAATGTAGGTTATAACTACCCATCTGTGGAGCTCAGTAGCTGTAATGTTCAAGCACCCTGGTGTCATGATTCCTTGATTGTTCTGCTCACACTGTGAGAGGTCAGGAGCTGAGGTCTGGCCAGAAGGAATCCAGACTACTGACGCTAATTGAGCGCAATGGAGAGTTTATGTAAGTATCAGAGAATAAAGTGTCAGCAATCAGTACTGTGGGCTTTGGTCAGGCAGCAGGTGAATCTAGTAAGGTGTTACAGGTGGTGGGTTTGTTGTGTGCTTGTATAAATTCTGGGGTTTTACACTGGAGATGCAAAACTACTGGGACAACAAATTAGGTGTGTGCTTATTTTTCCTGAAATGAAGGTAGTTGTTCTAGCCAAGGGCTGCGTACAATTAGATCAAAGTGGTGTTTATTGAAACTAAATTGCTGTAGATTTTTTAAAAATATAATCTGTTGTAATATTTTTCCTTTTTTCGTTTGTAACTGTAAGTTACTAATTTAGAATATGTAATTATAATTTTATTGGCTATTAAAAACAGGGATGGCAGATTGGAATTGAAATTTTATCAGAATATTTTCTGGTAATTATTGTGATGGCGATATAAATGAAGATTAAAAAAATAGTGCCATTCATCAGTCTTTTTGTCTGTCAATGAAAGTTGCATACACTCAAAAATAAAACTTACCCATCATCAGAATATTTCAGTTACATTTAAATAGGGAACCTATGCTGCAAGAATTACACATTGACTCCAGTCAAAAACAAGCATGAGGTGAAAACTCAAATTCTGCCTTTACTCATACTCTCACAGCACAGATATTGTGAACTGCAGGCTGCGAGTGTGTCCCACACACAAATACGTCGTCAGCCAGTATATGAACAGTTGCTGAACACATTCAACACCTCATGCTCGTGTATTATCCTCGGAGTCTGAAGATCAGACCGTATAATAAATGAGAAACTCTTCCAGCATACCGAGCAGAGACCAGTCGCCGAATATGTCTGTGAGCGGCAGCTTTGGTGGCTCGGCCGTCAACGCCGCCACAGCCAGAGTGATCTCATCCAGCAGTTTGCTCTTTATGCCTGGTCATCAAAATCGCGGGGACCACAAGGCCCTCTACACATAACGTACTGTGAAAATACTTGCGAAAGCAGAAGGAGTCCTACTATAGCCAGCTGAAATCAGGCAGGTGGTCACAGACAGGGAAAATTGGAGGAAATTAGTTATGGCCGTCTGCTGGAGTTATTCTTTATTGTAGACTGCAGTCGACAAGAGGAGTGTATACTGCGTTTACCTTGGGAGGACTACTTTTTATTGTGGGATTTTTTTTTTTTTTGAGGTATATTGCAAATGACACATTGTCACCCACCCATCCCAATTCAGAAAATGTTATTTACTCCAGATTGGAATTATTATTTTTTTTACAACTTTTCCATTTTTACAACATGAAAAGTACAATAATACGAAAAGAAAAAAATAAAACAAATCAGCTAAAACAGCATCAGCACTAAAACTTCAACAATTGTAACGTCTCAGTTCAAAAATCAAGTCAGTTATGAGTTTCAGGACAAGAGCAGCAACACACCGTCTGGTGCACAACCATAAAAAGAGGGAGAAATATAGTAATTATGTAGTTGTAATGCACATCAAATGTAATATAAACAATATGAAATGATATATTGTTCACAGGAATATGTGTTATTGTTCAGTGAACTGGAACTCTTGGAATATATTTCCAAAATTCACTACATTAAAACAGTTGTGACTTTCTCTAAGATGAAGATTTCCCAAAATTATCTACTAGATAAACTCTTTTTAAGGTGTCTGAAGTCCATGGTGTCATATTAAAAGCACATAGCTGATATTTAGGTAAATCATCTATTGAATTCAGTAAGAATATTGTTCCACATTTAAGAATTGACTTGGTTCCATTGATTTATTGTATTTGTTGTATCAAACACTTTGTTATAATTTCTACTAATGTGAAATTTGGTGTCCCATAATTTGGGATCCCAGTGTACATCAGTGGTGTCATTTATAGCATTTGTTGGAATGCCAATTGGTTGAACAGGACAATAACACAGGGGCTGGTAAGAGATGCTCCTAAACTCATACACCAAAAACACAAAACTCACATCTTAAGTATGACATAATCAGGCAAGTAAAACCAGCATACGTTCCTATGATAAAGTGTCACAAATCAGACTGTTTTTTTTTTTTTATTCAAACATTTGTAACACTTTTAGATATCACTGCCTTATCTGCCACTGGTTGCTTCTGCTTTAGAAAGTCCAGCATTCTTGCACCTTTCTTTGCATGTTTGTTTGTTTCTGAACTGTCTGAGGAAGGTTTAACATTGTGCTGCCATGATTCAACAAGGAGAAAAATAGGTGGCATTATTTTAACAAGGAAGTGAAGTCATATCCCTCTTGTACAAAATAAGATAAGATGAGCCTTTATTAGTCCCACAATGGGGAAATTCCAGGATTGCAACAGCACAGGGATAGCAACACTCAGAGCAATAATTCAGCAGATAAGATAAAAAGAGCAGTGAATATACATATGTACACATAAATATATATACAGAGCGCCGCGCATTGTAGCTAGATGGAATAAACAGCATAATGGTCTATTCAGTTACCCCACCTAGTTTGAACATGTACCCATACAGCACATTTTGTATTTGAGTCAGCCTAGTTGTCACCCTCTGTAGCGATTGGTATCGTCCTAGTTGTATAATGGAGGGGACCATTATTGTGCAAGTTTGTTGCATCTTTTGCATTCAATACTTATTAGGTCACAAAGTTTTTTTTACAACCTCTATGAGCAGCCCTGCTTAGGTTATAAAGTCTGACAGCCATAGGTAGGAAGGACCTGTGAAACCGCTCGGTCGCGCACCTAGGATGATGCAGCCTACCGCTAAATGAGCTCCTCAGTGCGTTCAGCGTGTCCTGCATAGGGTGGGACTCGGACTGCAGCAGAGATGACAGCTTAAAATAGACTGTTTTATCAGAAAAAAATTGCCATGATAATGTCACACTACACAAGTTGATGCGAAATATTGTTTGAGGATTCATTGTCGTTTTGATGTATCAAATATATTGTCATTTCTCGTGGGAAAGGTAAAGGTTCTAAAATACACATTTTAAACAGGTTTTGGGTTAAAGGAAGGTACCTTGATTTGTTCTGTGTACCGAACGACCCAAGACAATGTTGCATGATGAAACCATTAAAATAGTTTAATGTTGGCTGTCATCCAGCTCAGCAGAAATAAATTGTTGGAGGCCTTGTCACTTTGACCTTATATTTTACCTACAGTACAGTGATAGATACAGATGTTTAGTGACTTTTTTCGTTGTTAACAGGAGTTTAGTCACTTAAGCTACGGGAGCAGTCGGATTGTCACACGGACATGACTCCAGTATTTGTTTTGTAAATGAGTTGAAGGAGGGAATATGTTAAATCATGTAACTTGTGCCTGGAAGCCGTTTGTCTCTCTAACAGCCAGCTTGCCACAGATTATCCAGAATTCCTTGACTCTAATGAGACTCACATGGCTACACAAGCTGCATGCTCAACTAACTATTAACACGACACATAACAGAGGAGCAGTTCTAATCCTAAAAATGTTTGGAAATCATAAAAAACGGGTTCAGAAGCATATATTATTGTTAAATGTTAAGGCTCACAGGTCTTTTGAATGTTTTTTTTTTTTTTGCAGGAATCACTAATAATTAAATCAACACAATAGTAGGAATATTACAGTGCTGTAGTGATGCAGTTTTGTCTTTTTTTTTGCAAATGTTAAATTTAAACAGCCAGCACAATAAATGTAAATTAAGGCAACACATCCTTAATTTACAAACTATACAATAAAAAAAAAATACAAAAAGTCGGCTGAAGCTAATGCTAAGCTATCGTTGTACTGTCCATACCAACATGACACTGCATCTTTTTTTTGGTTTAAGTGCCTTAAAAATTCTTGTTCATACAACTTTTCATTCTTGATTCACTCGTACTTTATGCAAACCTTGTGAGTGTGGGTCAGTATTTGCTGAAGGGTGAATTCATGACCACCTGCCTTCTTTGCAAATTCATTTATTTCTATGTGTGACGTTCACTGTCATATTTGTCACAGTTTGTGCTTCTGCTCATTTGTGACAATTTAAAAAAAAAAATCTGACAGACCTTCAAAGGAGGGCAAATATTATAAAAATACAAGCCCTTGCATGCAACGTGCCATGAGTAAAGCCTGAAAAACATCTTTATTGTATTTTATTTTAAACTTCCACTATTATAGTGCTGTTTTTTGCATCAGTGAGATTATATTCTTGGATGGTCATGTAGTTTTCGATATCTTAGGTTTTTTGCTGATTCTGTGAATTTTACACTTATCTGTCACATAAAGTTCTACAAGGTTGAATCATTTTCCTCTTTCTAGCCCTAATCAGACTTACTGTGAAGTGGAAAGGAAGTGTGGGCTCTGCCCAGAGTGCAGCTTTGACCCCAGCTGTTTGTCAGCGGTTGCTCAGTGTGTGTGTCTGCATTATCACTAAAGGCCACTTGCAGCTGTTAATGACCCAAAGCTTAAATCTGCTGAATGTGCTGTGTCTTACAGCAGAGGAAATTATTGTTTGCCTGCTCAACAAAGCAACTGCAGAACAAACTTCAAAACAAGAAGTTTTTCATGTGGGCATGTTTTTATTTTAATTTCAATCTGCGTTTTAGTTATTCACCCATTTTATTGCAAGGTGAACTAACAAACGTTCAGTTTTTCGCATTCTTAAAACTGAACGCTGTGTGCCATGAAACTTGCACTCTGATTGTTAGAGAATGGCTTTGTGTTTATAGGATTTGATTTGAGCTGACGTTAAGTTGGATTTTGTGCTGTTCTCATCCAGTTTGGGTGTTTTGGCCACACCTGACGTTGTAGTGTCTCGACCAGTGGCTCAGCTGTCCATACCCATCAATGGTAATTTTGAAATTGTGCGAGGTAAGTGACTTTTGTGATATTTCATAGTGTAAATATTAACTGTTTTCTGTATAATATATTCATCTTTTTTGTGAAATTTGTTCTGCTTGAATCTGCGCTCTGTAAAATGATTTATGTCTAAGGGCTGGAATCAGTGCCCATCCGACTCCCGCTATAGAAAGCCTAAGTCACACCCCCTCTTCTTCTGCATATGGGACATTATTTAAAAAAAAAAAAATCTCCCTTGATGTGAATGGCTAGAGAAAAAATATCTTTTGAGCTCGACTGACTTTTGCCATGAGTTACACATATGATGTTTTTCAATTTAAAATATAATTTTCCAATTAATTTAAGCTTTAGGTTTGTTGTATAATGAAAGAGTAATATTTATGTTTGTTTTTTTAACTGCTTAATGGACTACATCTCCTTGTCTCGGACTGTAATTGTCACCAAACATGGTTATGGCGGTTCCCCTGTCAAAGCTCCCCTCCTGTTTTCTGGCCAATGAAAGAAACATCCAAAGAGGAGAAAAAAACAACACAAGTGTATTTTGAGAGCTGCAGCTGATCCAGAGAACTGTTCATTACTTCACCTTGGACACTCTTTGAAAATGATGTCATAAGTTGCCTGAGTCCGTGCTTGTAGTCTTTCACTTTACGTATTTTCATAGCCTTATATACAGCATTATTTATGTGGAAAATTATATTTTAAAGTGACAAACATATCTGTAACTCATGGCAAAATTTGATCATAGGCTTTTACTAGGGTTGCATGAATCATGAAATTTTGCCTCATTACTGATGCTTAAAATAATAAAATATTCAATAGCTGATACAGATTTTCTTTTTTTTAAAAAAATCTGTTCCATCTTTGTGAAGGAGACAGAGAAGTATGCATTATAAACAATACCTGAACTAAAAGACTAAAACCTGAATTCATTATGAATTTGTGGCTGTAGGTTAACTATTGTCCATTTCATGGCAAATTTAATGCTGCACCATGGAGACTCGCTGGAAAAATATCAGCCATTGCCATCAGTGAATTTCAAGTCATTTGGTCAAAACGTGTTACCACGGAGAATATTAGCTCATGCTCATATATCGGTGCATCCTAAAATGCTCACTTCACCAAAAATGCACACTGCCTTAATTAAGTTTTTGAAGAAAGGAGTGGATTGCAGTTCCTGGATTTTATGATGTCATAAACCAACAAGCTCCGCCTTCACTTCTCTAAATTAACACATCAAATTCACCCTGGCTGCTTACTTATCTTTAGCACAAAGAACTTTACCAAAATAGATTAAAGGCTAATTATTATTGATGAGCAGATTAAAAACTGACTGTTTTAGACTGAAGATCAAAGACAGTCTTTTTGTTTTGAGGAGCTGTGAAACATAGAAATGAATTTTGCTCATAACAACTACATACATCTGTCCTTAAGGATCTCAAAACTTAAAATTTCTACCTGGAAAACACACAGTATGGAGCCTTTAATCCTAATATGGAACCTCTGCCTTAAAAGAAAATTTGAAAATAAACATACAATAATATAAGCCTGCTGAAATAATTTATGACACTGGGTCATTTACACTACAGACCTTTGAACTGTCCCGTTTATGCTCTCTCTTTTGTTTTTCAGAAGCGGAAGAAGCTCTTCTTATTGATTTTTCAGTAGATTGTAAGTAATTTTGACATCTCTTCAGTCTTAATATATGTATATATACGTACGTGTGTTAGTTTTGCTTTTGTGTGGATATAATCTTTAAAAACAGTTTTTGTGTTCTATGGTGCGAGGCTTTCTCACCCTTTCAAATTTACCCCTATTAGCCATACTGTGGTTTTAGAGCGTGCCTGTCGCCAAATGTCTTTATTTAGTAGCAGGCTTCGGTCATGAGTTACCAAGACTTTCTCAAAGAAAGAAAGAGACCTGGCTTTCAGACGGAGTTCCGGAGAGTGCTGTTCAGCTACAGACCCACTCAACACACCGGGCAGACAGAACAGGAGACTTTGATAAGACGAGGGGAGGGTGTATGTGTGTATTTATAAACCACTTGTAGTGTGAAGATGTACAAACCGTTTACAAGCACTGCTCGCCCGACATGGAGTTTTTACTGCTGAAATGCCATCCCTATTATTTACCGAGGGAGTTTACCGCTATGTTTTTGGCCGCTGTATACATGTGTCCACAGAGCAACTACAGGTACGTCTCAAAAATTAGAATATCATGAAAAAGTTCAATATTTTTTGCCACTCATTTCAGAAAGTGAAACCCATATATTGTATAGATTCATTACACAGAGACTGATATATTTCAAGTGTTTATTTATTTTAATTTTGATGATTATTATGGCTTACAGACCATGGAAATCCCAAATTTAGTTTCTCAAAAAATTAGAATATTACATAAAATTAATTTTAAAAAATAGTTTTTTAATACAAATGTGGACCGACTGAAAAGTATGTCCATGTACACACTCAGTACTTGGTCAGGGCTCCTTTTGGATTAATTACTGTATCAATGTGGCGTGGCATGGAGGTGATCAGCCTGTGGCACTGCTGAGGTGTTATGGAGGCCCAGGTTGCTTTGATAGTGACTTTCAGCTCGTTTGCATTGTTGGGTCTGGTGTCTTTCATCTGCCTCTTGACAATACTCTATAGATTCTCTTTGGGGTTTAGGTCAGGAGAGTTTGCTGGCCAATCAAGCACAGTGATGCCATGGTCATTAAACCAGGTTTTGATACTTTTGGCAGTGTGTGGGGGGGTGTCAAGTCCTGCTGGAAAATGAAATCAGCTTCTCCATAAAGCTTGTCAGCAGAGGGAAGTTTGAAGTGCTCTAAAATTTCCTGGTAGACGACTGCGCTGACTTTGGTCTTGATAAAACACAGTGGACCAACACCAGCAGATGACATGGTTCCTCAAATCATCACTAACTGTGGAAACTTCACACTAAACCTCAAGCAACTTAGATTCTGTGCCTCTCCGCTCTTTCTCCAGACTCTGGGACTTTGATTTCCAGAAGAAATGCAAATTTACTTTTATCTGAACAGAGGTCATCTGCTGGTGTTTTTCCGCTGTGTTTTATCAAGGCCAAAGTCGGCGCAGTCGTCTACCAGGACATTTAAGAACACTTCATGCTTCCCTCTGCTGACAAGCTTTATGGAGAAGCTGATTTCATTTTCCAGCAGGACTTAGCCCCCCCCCCACCCCCCCACACACACACTGCCAAAAGTATCAAAACCTGGTTTAATGATCATGGTGTCACTGTGTTTGATTGGCCAGCAAACTCTCCTGACCTAAACCCCATAGAGAATCTATGGAGGATTGTCAAGAGGAAGATGAGAGACACCAGACCCAACAATGCAGACGAGCTGAAGGTCACGATCAAAGCAACCTGGACCTTCATAACACCTCAGCAGTGCCACAGGCTGATCACCTCCATGCCATGCCACATCGATACAGTAATTAATCCAAAATTTGCCCCGCCAAAGTATTGAGTGTGTACATGGACATACTTTTCAGTCGGCCAACATTTGTATTAAAAACTATTTTTTTAATTAATTTTATGTAATATTCTAATTTTTTGAGAAACTGAATTTGGCGTTTTCATGGTCTGTAAGCCATAATAATCAAAATTAAAATAAACACTTGAGAATATATTAAGTCTCTGTGTAATGAATCTATATAATATATGGGTTTCTCTTTCTAAAATGACTGACAAAAAATATTGAACTTTTTCATGATATTGTAATTTTTTGAGATGTACCTGTATACTGTAGCGCTAAACAAACTATGACGTCATCAGCGCATGTGGCAAGGCCTGCATGTGGCAAGGCCTTGCCACATGCAGGCCTTGGTTTAGTGTGTTGCAGGCCTTGTGCATGTGGCAAGGCCTGCAACACATCACAGACTACAAGAGGACCAACAGCAGCACCACTAGCTCTACAGACAGCCTGCCGGATGATCTCAACATCTTTTACACCCGCTTTGAGACCACCAGCCACAGCACAGAGACGAGACACACACTCACGCATCCCCCCACACCCCACCCACTAAGAGTCTCACCAGGCCAGGTAAACAAAGCACTGAGGAATATCAACCCCCATAAGGCAGCAGGACCAGACAGCATACCTGGGCGGGCCCTCAGAGCATGTGCTGCAGAGCTGACTGACGTTCTCACATCAATCTTCAACCTCTCCCTCAGCCAGAACATAGTCCCCCTCCTGCTTCAAAATGACAACCATCTTCCCTCTTCCCAAAAGGAGCCCGCTGACCTGTCTGAGTGATTACAGACCGGTAGCACTCACTCCAATCATCATGAAGTGCTTCGAGAGAGTGGTGCTGCCCCTCATTCAGGACAGCATACCGGGCACCCTTGACCCCCTGCAGTACGCCTACTGGCCCAACAGGTCCACCTCAGATGTCATCGCTGCAGCACTCCACTATTCTCTCTCCCACCTGGAAGATAAAGACTCCTACATTAGGATGCTTTTTGTTGACTACAGCGCTGCCTTCAACACGGTCATCCCCCACAAACTCACCGACAAACCGTCTTCACTTGGCCTGCACCCCACCCTCTGTGACTGGCTACTGGACTTTCTAACTGGCAGGCCCCAGTCTGTCAGGACGGGTAACAGGACCTCAGCCAGCATCATCACAAACACAGGTGTCCCACAGAGTTGTGTTCTCAGCCCCATCCTCTACAGCCTCTCACCCATGACTGTGTTGCCTCCCACAAGGGCAATATCGTCCTAAAGTTTGTGGATGGCACAGCAGTGATAGGATGCATCACTAGTGATGACAAAGCATCCTACAGGAGGGAGGTGGCCAGTCTGGTGTCATGGTGTGAGGACAACAACCTCACCTTCAACATGGACAAGACAAAGGAGATGATAGTGGACATGAGGAAAGGGAGGAGGAGACCCTATCGGCTGCTGTTCATCCGGAAGCTTGAGGTGGAGAGGGTGAGCAGCTTTAAATACCTGGGCATCCACATCAGCAAGGACCTTAAGTGGACACACAACACCACACAGCTGGTTAAGAAAGCTCAACAGCGGCTGCACTTTCTGAGGAGGCTGAAGAAGTTTGGCATGTCTTCCAGGATCCTCAACAATTTCTACAGCTGCATCATCAAGAGCATCCTGACCAACTGCATCACTGCGTGGTATGGCAGCACCACTGCCCTGGACCACAAACGCCTGCAGAGAGTGATGAAGACAGCAGAGAAGATCATCAGGACTCCACTCCCCTCTCTGCAGAGCATCTACCACCGCAGAGTCCAAAGGAGAGCTGACGCCATCCTCCGGGACCCCACCCACCCCCAGCACAGACTGTTCACACTTCTACCCTCAGGCCGGAGGTACACAGGTGTGAAATGCAGGACAACCAGACTGAAGAATTCCTTCTTTCCCACTGCCATCAGACTCCTGAACAGATAACAACTCCCAAAACTCCATAACACAGCTTTGCATATAGGAATTCACACACTGGCTGCTAAATTTGCACACTGCTCACGTGTACAGTAGATATGGTATCACCCGCCTAATGTCTATATCATCTCTGCTGCTAATTATCATCTCTGCTGCTACTTGTCATGCACAGTCCACTGGTACTATCGTTACAGAAGTAATTTGTAATTATACACTGCTCGTTGCACAATGCTTATTTGCACACTGTACATGTCTATGCCATCTCAGGTTCACATTAGGTCGCACAATGCTTATTTGCACACTGTACATAGGTTCATGCCATCTCAGGTTCACATCATCTCTGATATCATTATACCACTATCACTTTGGTCATCCAGTGAATTTTCAATTTCATTCCTCTACTGCCTAACTGTGTGTTGGTGTGTGTGTTATTAGCATCCACAAGTTTTAGGATTGAGTTACTGTTAGTGTGTCATGACCTATTAGAATTGTTGTTTGTGTACCTTTACCTTGGCATTCGTTCGGAGAGCAAAGTAAGAATTTCATTGCTCAGGAGATGTCGCATTTCTTAATTGTGCACATGATAATAAAGCCTTTGAATCTTTAAATCTTGAATGGCGAATTACTTCACTGATAATCATTCGCTTTGTTTCCTAGACCACATTGTTAATGTGTTTGCACAGTCTAAAGGTGTCTGACTCTCGTATGTGTATTTTTTCCTTCCCCTCTCCAGCATGCTGTAGGATACAAATCAAAGGAGATAAAGTCCCAGAGCTGCTGTTGGAACTTCAGGACGATGAGCGGACTCAGACTTTCTTAACACAGGTGAAGAGTGCCCAACAAGAAGGTAAGACATCACAGTCTGAGAAGTCTAAAATAGTGAGATTGTTAATTATTTAATCACTCATCTAACATTTATTTACAAAGGATGGATTGCACCCCTTGCTGATTTCCTGTGCTTTTGTACCTGCCACACACTTGTCGACTTCTTGGCTGGCCTTTTTGAAAGCGGACCCATCTGTAAAGGTGCAGGTCCACCTCTTAAAATACATTCAGAAAAGACTAAAGCTTTCATCACATGATTTCAGTCTTTTGATTTTTTTATTTAGCCTGATAACTTTTTATTCTTTAATCAAATTATAATATTAAAGACTGATTCACAGTGAGACAAATTCCTTTTTCAATATGTTTTTATAGTGAGCATTTTTAATTTACACAGTATTGTGCCCCATGCAACGGAGTTGTGGCGGGTATAATGTTTTTGACACATTTGTCCGTCCAGCTGTTTGACATTTTATGTTGTCACCACATTAGCTTCTACATTTCTCATCGGATTGACTTCAGATTTATACAGAAGCTTTAACTCTTCAATACCTTTGACAAGTTTGATTTTGACTAACCCAGGATTTCCATTGACTCTTGATGCCGTCCTTTGCGGATGCAGTGCGGTCAGAGCCTTGTGGCCGCCCCTACCAGCTTCATTTGTGTTTTGAAGCAGTATGGATAAGAACAGGGTTCAAGTTAATAACATGAGAGCTCAAGAAAAACCCAAGAGACCGAGGAGGCCCAATTGCAAGCACGTGATGCCAACAAGGACGCAACTGACTTTCCACCTGAATTTATGTGCTCTAATGATACGTAAGTAGGCCATTAATTTTAATTCTGTGAAGTGTTTGTATGTTACATCAAAGGTTCGATCTTCTCTGACACAGTGGTGGAGGAGAGACCTCAGAAAATAATGGGCAATCCTTAAATAGTTTTTAATGAACGAGCAGTTATTAAATACAGTAGATACCATGGCATTTCCTTGCTGACTGGATCCGGCCTCCGTCAAAAATAGACTCCTTGCATATTTTTAGTAATCTGAATCCAACGAACCGGATTCATTCCGCAATGGTCCAGGCCAGGTGGGGAGTAGAACATTAACTAGAATGGGAACTTTTTGTAGCGGAGACTGGATCACAGCCATAACAGATCGCATCCACAGTCAGTGGAAATCCTGGGCTACATCTAAGTTAATCCCTTCCACAGCATGTGGGACACCGTGTGGTGTGTGGGGCGGTGCCTGTGAGGGGTCAGTCCTCTGGTAGCTCTGTGCGTTAATGTTCCCTTCCCCGTTCTATTATGTTGAGCACCAGGCTAGAAGACGGAAAGTACCATTTTTATATGGTCTTTGGGATGACCCGGCCAGAATTTGAACTCACGACCTCCCAGTTGTGGGACAGATGCTCTCCCAACTAGGCCACCACTCCGGTGGGTTACATCTAATGACGGGTTAATTTGCAAGGTTAACCAACAACTAAAAGCAATTTAATATAAACCTTTTCTATTGAAAAAGACATTAATTCGTTTGCCATGCCTTTGCTATTCACTATGTTTCACTACATGTGGGTTTGTGTTGGAGAGCGATGGGAGAGGCCACCATATTTACTCTAGTAAAAGGGAAAATTGAGTTGTTTTTTTTTCCAATTTCCATTTTTTCCCCAAATAATTCAATTCAAATTTTGAGAGTTCTGTGTTGAATGTCTCTCTTTTTTAGTGTTGTTCCAATGCAAACAAAAGTAATAAACATGAGAATACCAAAGCATTTACAGCAGGGGTGCCCAAGATCACGATCTACTGGTCGATCTTGAGATGCTTAAAGGTCGATCACAAATCAATCCGGACCTGAACGCGCACCACATTTAAGTATGTATGCCTCACTGTACCTACCAACTTTGCTGTGCTGCCAAAGTGACCGAGCATCTTAGTGTTGTGTACACTAAGATACACTGGACGACACCGTAGCTCGTGCGCCCGTCACACACAGCCACCTGATACCTGTCATACCAAAAAGTGATGGTCTGCCTGAAACTAATTGGCCCTCACTCAGCCGTTTCTTCCCCATCTGATTTATGGCTGCTTTCTGCCAATGCAACATGTCACCACAAGACCAAACATGATCATCCCAAACAGAACCATTCACACAGCAGGAGGTAAGGACACAAAAACATCTCATCACACTCCCGTACACAGGTCCAATGCATTGGCTGCAAACAAACAGTGCCATTTCTCCCACCAACCCAAACCACCGTGCTGTGCCACAACTGAACGAGCAGTCAGGCTATGTATGGAGGTTATTTTCAGGCATAAAGCCAAGAGTTTTTTCCTTTAATGTCCTCTAAAAGTAGTTTTATTCACTCAGTTTCTCCCATGGCACAGACAGCTTGGTGACCTGGATCCTTCTCAGTGCTATATGCACAAATAAAGGGGGGGGGGCAGGGGGACATGTCCCCAAACCTGGAAAAAAGAGAGCTTGTCCCCCACCCCTCCCCCAAATCATCACAATCCCCTACATATCATGCTACATAACTGAAGAAAATGCTTTTGAAGCACCAATACTAAGCATGAATGCATTTTTTTGTGAAAATTTGTAACTTTTCTCATATATTTATATTTTCTCCTTAATTTACTACATTTGTAAATATACAGCTTCTTGCAAATTAAGTACTTTTTGCATCTTTAATTTGAAACTTTAAGTGCAAGTTTTTTTTTTACTTTTTTGACTGGTAGATCTTGTGTTGTTGAAAAATCTAAAGGTAGATCTCAAGTGTAAAAAGGTTGGGCACAACAGTAACAGTTTTCTGGGAGAGATGGTGTGGCATCTGTCTTGTTTGTTTTGTTTGCTGCCTCACTGACCTACTCTATGTCTTGGAGAGAACTGTAATGAACTTGTTCATCAAGTTTGATGGTAACCTGTCATTTGCTTTCATTTTCTGGTAAATAATGATGTAACAGCAGTGCGAGGAAGGCTAGTTCCGTCACAAACCACTTATTAACACTACCACTTGTATGAGAGAATTATTTTTCTGTGTTTTTGTCTGTTCGTATTTGAAGCAGAACTCTTTTTAAGGAGCTTGTAATATTACTTCACTTTCATTACATGTAACAGCTTCTAGTGGCAGTAGATATGTTTCCTGTATCTCATTAGCCTAGTAAAATACCTATTTGCATGAGGATGATGCAAACGAAAGGATGATGAATGTGCTAGTGATGTGGAAGTGCAAGCTGAGTAGTGGTTTCAAAATCACTGCAAGACCTGTGCTTCTGTATGAGGTGTTTGTTACCCACAGGGTTTCGGTTTTTAGTTTCTATCTGTCCTATGATGCCTTATTTTCCCACAACACAAAAAAGTTGCAAATTTATCCAAAAAAATCTAAAATTTGCTTCAGAAATTTCTCAAAGTTATGGAAAATTTTCTCAAATTTGAGAAAACCTCCAGTATGAAGAAAAAAATCACAAATTTGCATGAAAAAAAAGAAAAATTATTAGTAGAAAAGCAGTAAATTGATTAAAAAAAAAAGTCACATTTATGGGGGGAAAGCCCCAAATCTGAGAAAACAATGCCACAAAAAAGTATATTGAGAACAGTAGAATATTTAAGAGGAAAAATAACTTAATAATGTTGACATTCAATTTCATACATATGTTATTTATCTTCACAAGGCTCAAATATGTTTTACAGTTCCATGTAGATGTTGTTTAGCCAAAAATTGCTCAGAATAGGTCTTTATGTAATACACTGTGCCAAATCCCATTCTAGGTGGTGCTATACTGAATGTGTTTATGAAGCAAGTTTATTCATGGTTTGGCCCTTGTGTAACATCTCTGCTTATATTCCCAGTTGAATTCAAACTCGCCAAAGCCAAGGCGATGGAGCCCATTACACCGGCACCACAAAGGGCTCCGGTCCCCATCCAAACACAAAGGACAAAATCAGCGACTAATACTTTGGGCTCTGGAGTCAACCCACCCAAATCTAACAATTCACTGCCTCGCAGCCTGACCAACAGCACTACGGCATCTCAGAATAACACAAGTAGGGAAGAAAGTATGTCGGTGGGGGGTGGGGGGGGATAACAAGTCATTACTGTCTGTTACAAAACTGCTGTTGTTAAACTTAATCCTCATATTTTCTGATCCTTAAGACCCAGGTCAATCGCTTGCTTCTGATTTTGGCTTTGAGGACAACTTCAACCATACTCTCAAAGTGGAAGAAAAGAAGAACCACCAGAATCGCTTAGTTGCCTCTCGGGACCCCCCACCTGTTCCTCCACTACCTCCTCGCAAAGCTGCCTTCCCTCCTTCCAATCCCCTGCCCCCTGCACCCATCCCTAATGACAGATCTGTCTCCTTGCAGGCCAAAGATGACAACTTAACCAACAGCTCCAGGCCAGAGTAAGTATCTAATAATGTCATGTCATGTATTATATCTGCTGAAAAAATAATTATAAAATTAAAGTCCGTGAGACTTATTAGGATATTGCTGGTGTTGAATTATTGCTGCTGTTTTCACTCCAGTAGCTTCAGGTCAGGATTTGACACTGGCGATGGGCCAACATCTTGGTGTGACAGCCCCGCCACCAACAGCATGAGACATGTGTTCTCCTCTCAGACAGCGCAAAGAGAATACCTCATCAAACACCGCCTGGGTAAAAAGGAGAACGAATATGTGGATATTCGCAATTTTAAGTAAGGCGAGGTTCCCAGTTCTGTCTTTATAGTTTTGGAAATGATGGGGAAACTTTTTCTGCTTCTGCTGGCACTTGCCACACTCACAACATGCTGCATTGTAGGTTTTTCACAGGGACCTGGAACGTAAATGGACAGTCACCAGACAGCAGCCTGGAGCCATGGCTCTGCTGTGATCCTGAACCTCCTGATCTTTATGCTCTGGGGTGCGTAGGAATTACTCATGCTTATCGTCTCTTATCAAAAAGGCATGCATGATGTCTTGTGGGGTCATGCTTGTAAAACATCCAGTTTGACATGTCTTTTTTTAATTCTAGATTTCAAGAATTAGACCTAAGCACTGAGGCTTTCTTTTACATGGACTCATCCAAAGAGCAGCTATGGGTAGACGCTGTGGAGAGGAGCTTGCATCCAAAAGCCAAATACAGGAAGGTGAGAAAGACTATATTGTAGATTAGCTGACCAAAGTCAAAGTTATTGGTAATGAAAGAATTTAATGTACATTTGAGAAAAACATTAAACAGCTGAATTCGTCTCAGACTGATTTTACGGCACCTGCTGAAGAATGCTCTGGCAATGACTGGTAAAAACTTGTTTTTTCACTCTTTCTTCAGGTCCGGTCCATAAGACTTGTTGGGATGTTGCTTTTGATCTACGTCAAAAAAACACTCAAGAATCACATAAAAGAAGTGGCTGCAGAGCATGTGGGGACGGGAATCATGGGGAAAATGGTTAGAAGACACAGTGATATAAAACTTGAAAACTGGAATTTTCAGCAGCATTGTCCTTGCATTAACACGATGAGGTTGTGTTACATTTGTGTTTTAGGGGAATAAAGGAGGTGTAGCAGTGAGGTTTGTTTTCCACAACACCAGTTTCTGCATCGTCAACTCCCATCTAGCAGCGCATACAGATGACTTTGACCGTAGAAATCAGGACTATAAGGACATATGTGCCCGCATGACCTTCCACTTACTGGAACACCCCCCTCTAAGCATCGTCAAGCATGAGTAAGTCATTTATGTCAGGACTGTTTGTGTAGCACGAGTTCATTTGTTCTTGCTTGTATTTTCTGTGATCTACTGTACGTATTGTCACATATTACTTTAATTTCCTTTGAATAACCTGTGAGCCACATCTGGTGTCTTTGTTGGGAGTTTTGTTTTTGTGGGAATAATTTTATTCACTTTAAAGTTTTTTTTTCTGCATCTATGTCAGATTTAATGTTTTTCCTTTGTCTTTTGTGTGTTTCAGTGTAGTGATCTGGCTCGGGGATTTAAACTATCGTCTCTTTCTGTATGATGCTGCGGAGGTTAAACAGCTCATTGCTCAGAAGGAGCTAAAGAAGCTGCTGGATGTTGATCAGGTAAAAGAGCAATCGTCATCTCAGTATGTCCATCATTTACTTTGTTCTCATCAGCAGATAGTTCCTTTGAGACTACAGACACATATTGATTTTTTTGTGATAAGATTTTAATTGTAAGTGTTGTCTTGTTGTGAGATTCTTAAGTGGCACGTGTGCTGCTGCTTTTCAGTTGTTTTAACCAAGTTTTTAGCTGTTCTATGTTAATTCTTTTAGCTGCTATGAAAATATACACAGGGATTCTTTTTTGACTCCGATAACAGTACTTGACAGTGTTGCTCATTTTTTTTTACTGTGTAGTTGAACATTCAGAGGCAAACAAAGAGGGCCTTCACAGACTTCATAGAAGGAGACATTACCTTCATTCCTACGTACAAGTACGATCCCAAAACTGATCGATGGGACTCGAGGTAAAACTATATTCCTCTTGTGTAACCTTGTAATGACTACACAAACCTAACCCAGCATTTGAATTGCTGTTGCCACCCTCTGTAAAGTCTCATTTAAAGTGACACTCCTCCAAAAATCAAGTTTTTCTGTTAACATGTTTGTAACATGTTTTTGTGACTTATAAGACATATTAAAAGCAAAATCTGTCCTAAGTCTGTGTTCTTCTGCCGTGAATGTCCAGTTAAGCTCCGTCCTCCCAAAAAATGCGAATTTGGACAGAGTGTTTCTAGCTACGTAAGCATTTGTGCTTAGCCTGATTGGTTATAACATTAACCAATCAGGCTAAGCACTGGATATGGCTACAGACCTAAGTTCACTGCCTCGGGGGAAGAGGGAGGAGCTGAGGAGCAAGTAGGATTTCAGGAATGCTAGTGGTAGCTGAGGCCTGCGCTGAAGTCGTGGTTCCATGGCAGCAGGCTGGCGCGCCGGCCCGCCGGCCCCCAGTGAGCTGCCCGGCGCCCCCCCCTTCCCCGTCAGCCTCTAGGTGGGACCGCCAAGAGCCAGCTCACTCTGGGGTTCGGTGGGGGATGGGGCACCGCGCCTGCTGGCTCACCTCCTTCACCCCCATGCAGGAGAGACTTGGGTGGCAAGCAAGCCTGAGGGGACACCGGTGTTGCATCCCCCTTCCCGGTAGCGCATGTATGAGGAGCGATGCTGCAAAACCACACACAAATGACAAACATAACGCTGTAGCCAGTGTCAACCCTTTATATGATTTTACAAGTCAGAAAAACAGGTGGGGGTAAAGGTGGATACTTTCCACGGCAGACTTGCATTTCTCGGCACAACACTGGCCTGACAGTATGGGTGGAGCTAATTAGAATATTCATAGATCTGTGCATACTTAAGTAGGTTGAAGATGTAAAAGCTCTTTCCAAGCAATTCTAAGACAATGAAAGTTCTTTTGTGTATAAAAAGCCACAATATACTATTTTGGGTAAATACACATTTGTTTTTGAGGTGGTTTTAGAGTTGCCGGAGTGCATCTTTTTAATATTTGTAATACTGATTAGATTTGGCTTGAAGGAAAATATTTCCGACCTTATCATGACACTAATAGAGAATCAGCAGTGCAGTATTTGTGTATGTGAAATGGATTGCTGACTTTGCCTCTGAAACTCTGGCTGTTTCCTGCAGCGGAAAGTGCCGTATCCCAGCTTGGTGTGACAGAATCCTGTGGAGGGGCAGCAGTGTCACACAACTACAGTACAGAAGTCATATGAAGATGCAGACAAGTGACCACAAACCTGTCAGCTCTCTCTTTGATATTGGGGTAAGAATTTGTGCAGACAAAAGAATATAAGATAAGATAAACCTTTATTAGTCCCACAATGGGGAAATTACAGGATTGCAGCAGCAAAGGGATAGTGGCACTCAGAGCAAGAATAAATAAGATAAGAAATTGGATAGCAAAACAGTAAATATACATTTAGTGGTGTGAAAAAGTTTCATACCACTAAATGATTTCTTTTTTTTTTTGAATGTTTGTCACACTTAAATGTTTCAGATCATCAAAAAAAATTAAATATTTGACAAAGATAACACAATTAAGCACAAAATGCAGTTTTTGAATGAAGGTGTTTATTATTAAGGGCAAAAAAAAAAATCCAAACCTACATGGCCCTGTGTGAAAAAGTGATTGCCCCCTAAACCTAGTAACTGCTTGGGCCACCCTTAGCAGCAACAACTGCAATCAAGCGTTTGTGATAACTGGCATTGAGTCTTTTACAGCACTGTGGAGGAATTTTGACCCACTCATCTTTGCAGAATTGTTGTAATTCAGCCACATTTGAGGGTTTTCGAGCATGAACCGCCTTTCTAAGGTCATGCCACAGCATCTCAATCGAATTCAGGTCAGGACTTTGACTAGGCCACTCCAAAGTCTTCATTTTATTTTCTTAAGCCATTCAGAGGTGGACTTACTGGTGTGTTTTGGATCATTGTCCTGCTGCAGAACCCAAGTGCGCTTCAGCTTGAGGTCACAAACAGATGGCCAGACATTCTCCTTCAGGATTTTTTGATAGACAGCAGAATTCATAGTTCCATACACCACAGCAAGTCTTCCAGGTCCTGAAGCATCTAAGCAGCCCCAGACCATCACACAACCACCACCATATTTTGCTGCTGGTATGATGTTCCTTTTCTGAAATGCTGTTTTACTTTTACACCGGCTGTAATGGGACACACACCTTCAAAAAAGTTCAACTTCTGTCTCGTCAGTCCACATAGTATTTTTCCAAAAGTCTTGGGGATCATCAAGATGTTTTCTGGCAATACTGAGATGAGCCTTTATGTTCTTTTTGCTCAGTAGTGGTTTTTGTCTTGGAACTCTGCTATGCAGGCCATTTTTGCCCAGTCTCTTTCTTAAGGTGGAGTCATGAACACTGACCTTAACTGAGGCAAGTGAGGCCTGCAGTTCTTTGGATGTTGTTGTGGGGTCTTTTGTGACCTCTTGAATGAGTTGTTGTTGCGCTCTTGGGGTAATTTTGGTTGGCCGGCCACTCCTGGGAAGGTTCACCACTGTTCCATGTTTTCACCATTTGTGGATAATGGCTCTCACTGTGGTTCGCTGGAGTCCCAAAGCTTTAGAAATGGCTTTATAACCTTGTCCAGACTGATAGATCTCAATTACTTTGTTTCTTATTTGTTCCTGAATTTCTTTGGATTGCAGCATGATGTCTAGCTTTTGAGGATCTTTTGGTCTACTTCACTTTGTCAGGCAGGTCCTATTTAAGTGATTTCTTGATTGAGAACAGGTGTGGCAGTAATCAGGCCTTGGTGTGGCTAGAGAAATTGAACTCAGCTTTCCAAAGATGTGATAAACCACAGTTAATTTATGTTTGTGGGGGGGAATCACTTTTCCACACAGGGCCATGCAGGTTTGGATTTTTTTTTTACCCTTAATAAAAACACCTTAATTTTAAAACTGCATTTTGTGTTTACTTGTGTTATTTTTGTCTAATATTTAAATTTGTTTGATGATCTGAAACATTTAAGTGTGACAAACATACAAAAAAAAAGAGAAATCAGGAAGGGGGCAAACACTTTTTCACACCACTGTATACACAGTATATATACACAGTACAACAGCATTGGAGTTAAATGGTATTTACACCATTACCTGGCAATCCATCTGGCTTGCATGTTTCTACTTAGTTTCCTACAGTTTGTGCAACTTAATGCAGATATTAACATGTTGACATTTGCAAGTTCATGAGCATTAGTACATGTGTTTTATATGACAGGTGAAGGTGGTGGATGAGCGCCGCCAGAAAAAGGTGTTTGAGGACATTGTTCGGTCATTGGATAGAATGGAGAATGACTGCCTTCCATCTGTATCACTAAGCAGGCGAGAGGTAATCATACTGAAAGAGATGAGAAGTTCTGACTTACTATACTGTGTGCTCTTATGATTACGTTTGTGGTGATGTCAGTGCAAGAACAAGATTGCCTGTGCATTTATGTGTGACCATATTCACTCTAACAGAGGTGTTTTTGCTTTCTTAATTGAAATATTAACTTATAGTAATATAAATACTTCTGGGCAATTATCAGCTGCTCATCCTGTTGAAGGACTAAACCATTTTAAACTCCAGTTTGCTGTAATATTTATGGCTAATATTTAAGGCTCTGCAGCCTCTTTGAGCTCAGTGTAGTCACATATAAGGCTGGATTCATTGTGTTTACATGGATGAAACCGGTGCGAATTGCAGGTGCGTACACAACACTGTTCAAAGTAGTTTTCAGACACTAAGGCCATCAGCCATATATCTGCAGTTCATACATGTCCATTTCATCAACCAGTATGTGAAGACGAGCCATCTTCAGATTCCACCAGAAAGAAGAAAGGTTGTCAGAGGAGCCCAGCGAATTCATCAGAACGCACAGATTGAACCAGTGATGAACTCGCCATTCATTCTCAAGGAGCTGGAGGATGCAATGACAACACTGAAGCTGAAAAAAGCCCCTGGGTCTGACAAGATCACAAATGAAATGTTGCTGAACCTTGGCCCCAAAACTAAGAAGAAACTTCTGCAGCTTTTCAATGACAGTTGGAGATCAGGGACTGTGCCTCAGATCTGGAGAGAAGCCACGATGATTCCAGTGCACAAAAAAGGCAAAGATAAGTTGAAGGCTGAAAGCTATCGCCCCATAAGCCTTACAAGCTGCATAGGAAAGCTGCTAGAGCGTCTCATCAACACCAGACTCATATGGCACTTGGAAGGAAAACAACACATCGGCCCAGAGCAAGCAGCCTTCAGGCAGAACCGGTCTACAGAGGACCAAATAACATACATCTCTCAAGCCATAGAAGATGCCTTCCAAGAAAAAAAGCACACCCTCGCTGTATGGATTGATCTAGAAAAGGCGTTTGACAGGGTATGGAAAGATGGCCTCAAGCTGAAACTGCACCAGTGCGGTATCGCTGGGCGCATGTACAAGTGGATTGCCCAATACCTGCACAACAGAAGAGCCAGAGTCCAGGTCAGACAGTACTCCAGCAAGAAGAAGGTGTTGAGGGAAGGAGTCCCACAAGGAGGAGTGCTCTCCCCAACACTCTTCCTTGTATTCATTAAGGACATCATCCAGAGTTTGCCAAGGAACGTACAAGGTGCCATCTATGCCGATGACCTAGCCCTCTGGTGCAGTGAGGAAAGCATCGTGACTGCAAACTACAGAGTGCAGCAAGTTCTCCGGCTGATCGAGGCATGGACCAAGTCATGGCTTGTAAGCTTAAATGAGAGGAAGACTACATACACCGTCTTCACCCTGTCCACCCAACCCCAGAAGGTGAAACTGCAGATCAACTCCCATGAGCTCCAGGCTGAATATGCACCCACATACCTCGGGATCACCATGGATCGCAGACTGACTTGGAAGAACCAGCTGCACAAGAACCAGGCAAGAGCAAAGATCAGGATGGCCCTAATGAAGAAACTGTCAGGAACAGACTGGGGTGCAGACCAGGGTGTCCTGAAGAAGCTCTATGTGGGGAGGATTCGGCCTGTTCTGGAGTATGGCATGGCAGCAACCTCAACAGCTGCCAAAAGCAACACTGAGAAGCTGGACAGACTCCAAAACCAAGCCATGCGAATGATGACAGAAGCCATGCGCAGTACACCTATCAAAGCGCTGGAGACAACAACAGGCCTTGCACCACTGGAAGACAGAAGAAACGTCAAGGTACTGACCCAGGCCGCCAAATTCAAAAGACTGGAAAACCATCCCATGAAGGACAGACTGAACAAGCCAACAAAAGGGAGACTTAAGAGATCGAGCTTCATCCACCAGAGCAGGACACTTGAAAGGAGAGACCCAGAACTGATGGACCACATACCCACACCAATACCACCCATAGCATCTGTTCCCTCCTGGAACCGACAGAACTTCCCAGCCATACGCACAGTCATATCGGGCATTGGGAAGAAAGGAACACAGTCAGACCAAGAGAGGAAGTCGCTGGCCCTGGAGTTCATTCAGTCTGCCTACCCTAAAGAGCAGTGGACTCACGTCTACACAGACGGCTCTGCCATGGAAGCAACCAGGAATGGCGGAGGCGGCGTGTACATCAGGTACGCTGACGAGGAGACCCATATTCCCATTGCGACTGGAAAGTACGCCACCAATTTCAGGGCTGAGGCAGAGGCCCTGAGAACAGCAGCGGCCCACGTCAGGGAACATCAAGACAAGGCACACAAGCGGGTCGTCATCTTCACTGATGCCCTCTCTGTCTTGGATGCACTTCAGGACCCCCGACGCAAAGAACTGAATGAACTCGCCCTCACTCTGTCTCAACTAGCAACACAGGTGAACGTATCACTCCAATGGATTCCTGCCCACTGTGGAATCTATGGAAATGAGACGGCTGACAGACTTGCTAAGGAGGGTGGGCAGCAAGACCAGGAAGACAGGCAGGTCTCTTACAGTGAGGAGAAAACCATTATTAAGGCCCTGTCTCACAAGAAGTGGCAGCAGCAACACCCAAACTTCTGCAAGGATGACAACTACTATAGTCTGAGCAGGGCTGACCAAGTCGTTCTGTTCAGACTCCGAACTGGACATAACAGAATGCATGCTCACATGCACCAGAAACTTAAAGTTGGACAATCGGACAGATGCCCATGTGGTACTGCCCAAATGACCAGCGAACACCTCCTCCAAGACTGCCCAGACCACGCTGCACTCAGACGAGCTACGTGGCCTGACCCCACATCGCTGAACCAAAAGCTGCACGGGGACCTCGGGGACCTCCGCAGGACGGCAGCATTCGTCAGGGCAGCTGGTGTGACCATCTAGTGATCGACGAAGAAGAAGAAGAATTTCAGGGAGTGGTGAATGATGAGGAACATTCACGAATGTGGAGAAACCCCAACAAGCACAATGGTCATGAATGTTCCTCAGCATTTGCCGCTCCATGAGATACATGCTTAAATGACACCGATGCAAACAGCTTTCAACACCTAGAATTTATCAAAACAAGGGAGAAACACATAAAAGAGCTCATTTGAGTTTAAACAATAACAGAGCACAAAGATGGGCTGAAGAGGAAAATAGACACGTAATTAAAAGGCAAAAATATATTCAATCTCTGCATAAGAATACAAGAAATGCACATGTTTACTGTGGACCCTTTGTGTGTTGTCTGCACAGTCAAAATTTGTGTTGCACACAGTTGGGCTGCGTGGCTCTTCTGCTGGGTGGAATATCACAAAATCTTTGCAGTCATGCAAATGTGGACATGCTACCATGAATCCATCCCAGGTTGTTTACTAGCCTATTTGCACATGTAAAGCAGAGATTTAAAAAAACAACAACAAACAACTGCTTTCAGCTGCAGTCAGAGCTAGTAGAGTCACAGTATTTTTGACTGTACAGCATAAGAGAATCTGAAGAGAATGCCAAACAACTTGAGGACAATGTCCACTACATTTCTATGACACAGCCTTAGCCCATAAGCATTGGTGGTAATCAGGCTAAAGCTGTATACAGTAATTGAAGTACATATAAATCAAGTTGAAATTGGGCTAAATCTGATCTGACTAACAGGGTTAGTTAGCCTTCTGGAAGCCTCATACTTGAGGTTTTCCCAGCATGTCCCACTGGGAGGAGATCCCGGGGCAGACCCAGGACACGCTGGAGAGACTGTGTCTCCCAGCTGACCTGGAAACGTCTTGGTATCCTCTCTGAAGAGCTGGAGCAGGTGGCTGGGAAGAGGGAAGTCTGGGCTTCTCTGCTTGAACTGCTGCCTCCGCGACCCGGATCTCCAGAAAAGCGGTAGAAAATGAATGGATGGATGGATGGATGGATGGAAAATGGAAAATTAAAAACTCCATGTGTTGGAAACATAACTGTGTCTTGTTCCTTTTGACTTCACTCTTCTTTAAAATTCTTTCTGAAGTTTCTTTGGGTCTGCGAGTAATCTGTGGCTTCTTTTTACTTCTTCTACAGTTTACATTTGAGAGTGTAAAATTCCGGCAACTTCTGAAGGAGCGCTTCCTCATAAAAAACGATGGGCAGGTACCCTGCCACTTTGCATTCATCCCTAAACTGACTGACTCACAGTATTGCAAACCTTGGCTGCGTGCTGAGCCAAGTGAAGGATTCTTGGAGCCAAGTGAGTCTTTTGATATTAATAACACAATTTTCTTTTTTTAAATTGTACTTAGACTTTTTTCTTTGAGTTTGGTTCTGTTATCACAGATTTTTTTTTTTTTTTTTTTGGTGGGGGGTTGAATTTCAAAATGGGGATTATAGATGTGGAAATGAGAAGTATATTTTCATTTATATTATATGCACTGCAGAAAATTGCCTTGTCTGATTACATTTACGCAGTGTCTTCATGTTGACCCTTCTCTGCTTTCTCATAGAATAAATGTAGAGTAGTCCTTCAAATAACAAATAAAGCCATGTGTAAAAAGTATCCCTTTGGTTTGCAGTAATCTGAATATCTTCCTTCTCTTGCTGAGCAGCTGAGACCCTGGAGATCTATCTGGAGGTGTATGTCAGTAAAGACTCGGTCACGTTGCTGAACTCTGGGGAAGACTCTATTGAGGACATCCTGGTGCTCCATCTGGACCGCGGCAAAGACTACTTCTTAACCATCTCTGGCAACTACCTGCCCAGCTGTTTTGGTACCTCACTGGAGACTCTGTGCCGCATGAAGAAGCCCATCAGAGAGATCCCCATCACCAAGCTCATTGATCTGGTCAGTGAAACAAACAGCAGGGTTCATGAATTGAATAATAATAATAATAATAATAATAATAATAATCTGAAGAAGAATTCCCATAAATCAAAATCTGTGTAACTCAGATTTGTAGATTATTTTGTTCACTGGCCTGAAACCTGAACAGTAAAGCGTGAGGGCTTCTCCCTCTTCCTCAGGGTAAATTCAGCCATGGTCCTAGTCTATTTTTGGAGAACATTAGTGTCTCAACCTCTGTTTTTGGCCCTGAGGGGCAAAGGAAATGAGGAAGTGGCAAAAACATTGGAAGGGAGCTCCTAAAGAACAAGGAAGACTGACTCAGGTTAGACCTACTTTAGTCAGTCTCGGATAGAAAGATGCCTCCGGTCTAAACTTATTCAACCTTTTCTACTTCCAGAATACTATTTTGGACCTAATCTGTGCTGACTTTAGGAATATAGTGTTACTGTCTGTGATTACTCCTTCAAATATTTTGTTTCCCTGCTCACCTGGTGATTTGATCAAATCAATTATGCATGCCCAATTCTGCATCTACTGTATCTACAGTACTTTTCTGATTCTGTATGTATTTATATTACTTCTATGTACTTTATTCTTTCTCCTTTTGTTTTCCTCCATCGCCTCTCCTTGCCTTGATCATTCCTTTCCAACTCTTCCCTGTGGTTGCGGGCTGACTTCTTGTTCAGGGAGAGGACAACTACATGGAAAAGGTAAAATATTAACATTGGTAACCAATTTAATTGCTAGGCCTATCAAGGTCAATATTACCTTTTATATAAAAGCCTCCAGTACATATTTTATGGCAGTATGTTGATCTTCCTTTATCTCCTGTGTTGTAAAAGAAAAACTGGTTCTTGCTTCCACTTTTATTAGAGCAAGTTGGTCACAGGGTGTCAAAAAACAACTTCAATCTTGGTTAAATACAGTTAATGTGAAAATTTAAATAATTAAGTGAAAACAATTTAAAAGATGAAAAAACATAAATAATTTATACAATGCAAGTGATGGGTAATGGCACGCACACAGGCTGTCATGGTTGTTATTGACTTTTTGGAATTAAATCATTGTCAATTATAATCACTCCATTTTTCTTTTTTTTTTTTACCATCAAATTTATTTTAAACACAACTGAAATAGGAAGTTTGTTATTGTTCTTTGTCTTTTTGAGAAGTTATTTTGTTTGGCTACTTAAAAATAGTTTTTTTACTTCCACCAAGAGGAGGAGGTAATGTGTTTTTTGCCGGCATTGGTTTGTTGGTTTGTTTGTCTGTCTGTTAGCAACATTACTCAAAAGGTTATGATGGGATTTTGATGAAATTTTCAGGAAAGGTGTGTAATGGCATGGGGAACAGATGATTAGATTTGGTGATGATCTGAGAGTGCATACCTCCACCAAGGGCTTTGTTTGTATCTGTGCAGCAGAATTACACAAAAAATACTGGATGAATTTGGATGAAATTTTCACCAGAGGTGGTTCCTGTCTGAGCCCACTGCTTTTCATCACTGTTCTGGAGGCCCTGTCTTGTGAGTTCCACAAAGGTTGTCCCTGGGAGATCCTGTATGCCGATGACCTGGTCATCATCGCAGAGACGCTGGAGGAGATGCTTGAGAAGCTAGTTCGTTGGAAGAATGGCATGGAGGCCAAAGAACTCCGTGTAAACATGGGAAAGACTAAGATCATGATCGCCGGCCCAGGTCTGGATGTTCTCCAGAAGTCCATCAAGTACCCATGTGCTGTGTCTCTCACCGGCACTGTCCATGGCTCCGTCTTTTGCAGTGGTTGCTCAAGATGGGTGCGCAAGAGGTGCAGTGGACTCTCTGGTGGCTGGGCATATGACCAAAATTTCCAATGTAAATGCTGTCGTGGGGAGGCCAGGCCAATTGATGGTCGACCTATGACACATTTGGTTGTTGGTGATGACAAGTTGGAAGTGGTAGCATCTTTCTGCTACCTGGGTGACATGCTGTCTGCTGGTGATGGATCTGAGCTTGCCACCATCACGAGATGTCAGGCTGCTTGGAACAAGTTCAGGCAAGTGCTTCCAATTCTCGAGACCCGCTGGCTCCCACCAACCTTTAAAGGCCATATCTACAACTCCTGCATGAAGAGCATGTTGCTGCACGCCAGCGAGACATGGACCATGACTGCCGCCTGTCTGAACCGTCTGCGGCGGAATGACAGGGCGATGATCCGCTGGATGTGTGGCATCTCCACTGAGGATGAGGTCAGCTCACAAGCACTCCTGGGTAGGCTGCAGCTGGATGACCTCGAGGATGTGCTCTGCACGTGTCGTTTGCGTTGATTTGGCCATGTGAAGAGGAGTGCTGGCTGGATTAAGAAGGTCATGGAGGTTGATCCTGGTAGCAACAGAGGCCAAGGAAGAGGAAGACTGAAGAAGACATGCCTAGAGGGTGTCTGTATGGACCGAGTCAAGCTACAACTGGCCCAGGTTGAGCCAGTGGACAGAAACCACTGGAGTGGGACTTTGGGAAGTGCAGTCAAGCAGGACCCACCCCAACTGAGGGATTAATTGTGTCCTGTCAAAAATGAATACAGATGATAATGATGATGATGGCTATAAGTCTACACACAAACCCATTATATTTTGTAGGTAATCCATGAGGGACTCAAGGAGCCTTGGCAGAGGTATGTGCTCTCTGAATGCTTTTCTAGTTTAATTTTTTTTTTAGTACACACAGTGGGGCAAAAAAAGTATTTAGTCAGCCACCAATTGTGCAAGTTCTCCCACTTAAAAGTTGAGAGAGGTCTCCAATTTTCATCATAGGTATACCTCAACTATGAGAGACAAAATGAGAAAAAAAAAAAAATCCAGAAAACCACATCGTCTGATTTTTAAAGAATTTATTTGCAAATTATAGTGGAAAATAAGTATTTGGTCACCTACAAACAAGATTTCTGGCTCTCACAGACCTGTAACTTCTTCTTTAAGAGGCTCCTCTGTCCTCCAGTCGTTACCTGTATTAATGGCACCTGTTTGAACGCGTTATCAGTATAAAAGACACCTGTCCACAACCTCAAACAGTCAGACTCCAAACTCCACTATGGCCAAGACCAAAGAGCTGTCAAAGGACACCAGAAACAAAACTGTAGACCTGCACCAGGCTGGGAAGACTGAATCTGCAATAGGTAAGCAGCTTGGTGTGAAGAAATCAACTGTGGGAGCAATTATTAGAAAATGGAAGACATACAAGACCACTGATATTCTCCCTCGATCTGAGGCTCCACGCAAGATCTCACCCCATGGGGTCAAAATGATCACGAGAATGGTGAGCAAAAATCCCAGAACCACACGGGGGGACCTAGTGAATGACCTGCAGAGAGCTGGGACCAAAGTAACAAAGGTTACCATCAGTAACACACTACGCCGCCAGGGACTCAAATCCTGCAGTGCCTGACGTGTCCCCCTGCTTAAGCCAGTATATGTCCAGGCCCGTCTGAAGTTTGCTAGAGAGCATTTGGATGATCCATAAGAGGATTGGGAGAATGTCATATGGTCAGATGAAACCAAAATAGAACTTTTTGGTAAAAACTCAACTTGTTGTGTTTGGAGGAGAAAGAATGCTGAGTTGCATCCAAAGAACACCATACCTACTGTGAAGCATGGGGGTGGAAACATCATGCTTTGGGGCTGTTTTTCTGCAAAGGGACCAGGACGACTGATCCGTGTAAAGGAAAGAATGAATGGGGCCATGTATCGTGAGATTTTGAGTGAAAACCTCCTTCCATCAGCAAGGGCATTGAAGATGAAACGTGGCTGGGTCTTTCAGCATGACAGTGATCCCAAACACACTGCCCGGGCAACGAAGGAGTGGCTTCATAAGAAGCATTTCAAGGTCCTGGAGTGGCCTAGCCAGTCTCCAGATCTCAACCCCATAGAAAATCTTTGGAGGGAGTTGAAAGTCCGTGTTGCCCAGTGACAGCCCCAAAACATCACTGCTCTAGAGGAGATCTGCATGGAGGAATGGGCCAAAATACCAGCAACAGTGTATGAAAACCTTGTGAAGTCTTACAGAAAACGTTTGACCTCTGTCATTGCCAACAAAGGGTATGTAACAAAGTATTGAGATGAACTTTTGTTATTGACCAAATACTTATTTTCCACCATAATTTGCAAATAAATTCTTTAAAAATCCTTCAATGTGATTTTCTGGATTTTTTTTTTTCTCATTTTGTCTCTCATAGTTGAGGTATACCTATGATGAAAATTGGAGACCTCTCTCATCTTATAAGTGGGAGAACTTGCACAATTGGTGGCTGACTAAATACTTTTTTATCCCACTGTATATGGGACATGTGCCACCATTTTTTGCATTTATTTGACACCCAGGCTTGACGGTTCCATATAGTGTCTTTTCAGGGATTTATTTTAAGTTTTGACATCTTCAAGAATATCAATGTAGTTTTGAAAACAAAACCATTTATATCTTGTTTTATAGCTCCCCAAAAAGCAGAAGCAATCACTTTTTAGGCTGCTCAATATTAATGAATCCTTGCTCTGATTGGGTAAATGTTTTCTGAGTGGACCAATCACAAGTCAAGAGGCAGTCACTGTGCTTTTGTTTTGTCAACTGAGAGAAATGAAAACGGGGCTTGTTGGTTTGTGACGAGGGATGTCCCGACCAAGATTTTATTCCCGATAGTGATCCGATTCATTTAAGATTGAAGATCAGCAGATTCTTCCAGTTTTCTACAACACGTTATGAAAACTACACTGCATTAGATACATTAAAGTTGTTTAAAAAAATCAGTGGCATGCATTTGCTAGAAACCTCAATACTCTTAGTATTCCACCTGGCAGACATATTAGCACTGCCCTCCCAACTCTGTACAGTTGCCATATTATGGCGAGGCAGATAGAAAGCGATACAGATCCAAACGGAAGGGAGCACAGTGACCCTGATACAGATGGAGCCACAAAAGCTTTGAGTCCCGAATCCGATACTTGACATCGGATTAGGACATCCCTTTTTATAACAACATATAACTAAGGAAGTTAAATCTTCTAGCTTAAGAACTTAACTAAATAGTTGCAGTGTGTAATTCTTTTTGAAGTGAGTGTTGTAAATGTCCCTTTTTTGCCATTTCTAGCAATTAATTTTAGGTTTTGACTTTGTCAGTGACATACAGATGTAGTTTTATAGTGTCATTTTTTTCTGCTTGCTCATTAAATTTCATGAGCCTCTTATCAATTTGGGCATAGTTGTTGGTTTTTTTTTTCCTCCCAGGTGAAGTAAAAGCCCACCAAAAGTACTAACAAACTAATAAGCTAGTAAGCTAACCCATAACACAAACAGTCAGACCACAAATGTCGTCTGTATGAAATGCAGGTCAGCAGCAAATCAAGCACTATAAAAATAAAACTGCCACCAATACAGTTGTAGACTAGAAAAGCACTCGGAGAGCGCAGACCTCCACCAAGCGCCACAGTTCCCCCCATACAGTGTTTGTGTGTACGTTTTCAGATTCCTTGACGACGAAAACATATGACTAGCAATTGGATTGACAATGATAGGATTAGTGGTTCAGTGGTTATTCACGAAAATGGCATTTTCCGTAATGGCGGCCACAGTTCCCCCCATACAGTGTTTGTGTGTACGTTTTCAGATTCCTTGACCATGAAAACATATGACTAGCAATAGCACGGTGATTCTCCGCATAGTCTGTGTTATCTCCCTGCCTTTTTTTCTTTCTCATGCACTCTGCACTCTGTTGCCTTCTGTGTTTCACACTTTTAGACTTTGAACGAGGCATGACTGGCAATATCGAGCAGATCGTCTTTTTAAAAAAAAAAAAAACATAACCTCCTGGCGGAGGTAATAAGAAAAAAAATCAATAAAAAAAAAAAAAAAAAAACTAAGCTCGACGAGCTTCAATAGCGCCCGAGTCGCTGCATTTCTTCTCTCGCTGCAGCACGGTGATTCTCCGCATCCTCTGTGTTGAAAATGGCCCTGGCGGAGGTAATAAGAAAAAATCATTAAAATAAAACTAAGCTCAGCGAGCTTCAATAGCATCTGGGGATAGTCCCTCATCCTGTCTATGCTGCCGTGTACTGTCTCTGTCTTTAACACGGCGAGAAGCAGCAGCCTGTGGGCTGTCATTCAGTGTATGCTGCATTTTAGCGGCTGTGTCATAAGCTGAACGAGCCTGTGGGCTCTCATTCAGTGTATGCTGCATTTTAGCGGCTCTGTCATAAGCTCAACGAGGCTGTGGGCTCTTATTCGAGTCCATCCTCACCACCTCCATCACTGTGTGGTACGCAGGAGCCACCGCCAGGGACAGACTAAGACTGCAGCGCGTTGTGCGCGCTGCTGAGAAGGTGATTGGCTGCGAGCTCCCATCCCTCCAGGACCTGTACATCTCCAGGACCCGGAGGCGTGCAGGTCGGATCATAGCTGACCCTTCACACCCTGGACACGCACTGTTTGCCCCCCTCCCCTCAGGTAGAAGACTTCGGTCCATTCAGACTAAAACCTCCCGCTACATGAACAGCTTCTTCCCCTCTGCCATCAGACTGCTGAACACTAAGTGACTTATTAGACTCTCATGCACTACGTACAGCAGCTCAACCGGACTCATGATAATTATCACTGTTTTCTTTTGCACTACCGACTGCACTATGTGGAACTCCACAATATCTGCTGCTTGTTAATATATTTTAAATTGCATAGATTAGTATTACTCATTCATATTCTACATTTTATTGCATGCATAGTTTTTTATTTTTATCTTTAGTGCTACTCCATGTTTAATGTTGCAGCATTGCACCGAGACAAATTCCTAGTTTGTGTACTACATGAACAATGGCAATAAATCTGATTCTGATTCAGTGTATGCTGCATTTTAGCGGCTCTGTCACAAGCTGGACGAGCTTCAATATGTAGTTCAGTGCTTCCTGCTGGCGGAAGCACTGAACTACACATTACCTCCAGGCCCTATCTCACAACGTTAAAGAATCCTTTAAAAAATTCCTGGATCCAGACAGTGATCCGGATCATCCCCAAAATTTAATCAGTTCTTCCTTGTACCATCTGCAACAACGCCTGAAAGTTTCATCGAAATCCGTCCAAAACTTTTTGAGTTATCTTGCTAACCAACAGACAGACAGACAGACAGACAAACGCTGGCAAAAACATAACCGCCTGCGGCCTGGCGGAGGTAATAACAAAGCATGTATTGAGGGTATGCATTGGAACAGAATTCTTGGCAGTTACAGGGCTGTTACCCGAGTTACACAAGCTGCCACATGTGTTTGAATGGCAAACACATGTGACAGCTTTAGTGTTTTGGGGTTTTTTTGTTTTTTTTTTTTTTTACCTCCGCCAGGCCGCAAGCCGCAGGAGGTTATGTTTTTGCCGGCGTTTGTCTGTCTGTCTGTCTGTCTGTCTGTTGGTTAGCAAGATAACTCAAAAAGTTTGGGACGGATTTCGATGAAACTTTCAGGCGTTGTTGGAAATGGTACAAGGAAGAACTGATTAAATTTTGGGGATGATCCGGATCACCGTCTGGATCCAGGAATTTTTTAAAGGATTCTTTAACATTGTGAGATAGGGCCCGGAGGTAATGTGTAGTTCAGTGCTTCCGCCAGCAGGAAGCACTGAACTACATATTGAAGCTCGTCGAGCTTGTGACAGAGCCGCTAAAATGCAGCATAGACTGAATGAGAGCCCACAGGCTGCTGCTTCTCGCCGTGCTAAAGACAGAGACAGAGATTTTTTCTTATTACCTCCGCCAGGAGGTTATGTTTTTTTTTTAAAAGAAGATTGGAGTTAATATTGTTCTATTCTACACTACGTATATGTACATATTTTTAATTTCCTGGAAAGAAACGAAGTTAGAAAAATTATGTTAATGGTAGCTTTTCAATATCCAGAACTTACTAAAGACTTGTACATGTTGTATCTCTTGTTAAATTAAATAAATTGTATTTGTGTAGTTCAAATAACATTTTTTTTGTTTTCTTGACCAATCATATCACATACAGAAACACATGATACAGGGAAAGAACAATAACAAAATTAGTGTAGAATATTTATGGTATAAATCACAATACTGGGGGGGACTGTTGCTCTTGGCGGAGGTCTGCGCTCTCTGAGTGCTTTTCTAGTTTACAGTATTTAAGTTTTTGTAAAGGGTATACATGTCATTACAGCATTGCATTGTTTACATTTTCATAGTTTACATGTTCCCTTTTTTTTTTTGACAACATTGGAAAAATAATTATTACAACACCCGTTTTTTTAAGTGAAAGAAAAAGAGAAATTAAAAAAAGAACAAAAAACAAACAAAAAAAACAAAACAAGAAAAAAAAACCAAAAGAGCAAAAAAAAAAATAAGAGTATCTGAGTAGCTTTGGAACAAAGAAAGGTGCCATTATTGAAATGGTATTTGTCAAAGATTAGATCTAATGGAAGACACACATGCGTTCCAGGGTTGCCAAAAGTTCAAGAACCCATCCATGTCCTGTCTCGGTGCGAATGTCAACTTTTCCATCGAATAAATGTCCTGAATCACGTTAATCCAATCTTCAGGTGTAGGACAGTCCTTCAACATCCATTTTTTTGTTAGAGCTTTTTTACTTGCCAATATTAAAACAGTGAATAAGTATTTTTCTCCTCATCTTTCCAGTGATTCCGGTAGTAAACCCAAATACAAAGTTACAAAAGAAAAGGGAACTGTTTAAATATTTTCCCCAATATTGTCTGTACATTGGTCCAATATTGGTGGATAACTGGGCATGACCAAAACACATGAAAATGATTTGCAGTCTCTTCACCACTCAAGCGCCAACAATTCAACCCCTTACGAGTAAATTTGTTTTGTGCAGGTGTTCTGAAAAATCTTACCAAATTTTTCCATCCAAATTCTCTCCACTGCAGGGATGAGGTACTTTTCCATTGTTGTTTATTTAGCTTTTCCCATATTTCCAGTTGTAAAGTGAAATTCCCCTCTTTTTCCCATCTCTCTTTTATATATGATGTGTTGTCTCCTTTTAAGTCTTGAAGACCTTGGTATATTTTAGAAATGTATCTGATCCCTGGGATCCCTTTATATGCCATTAAGAAGACCTTCAGAACACCTGACTGGGCCCTTTCCAAATCCTCCTTTTTAAGTATTTTGTTTATGTGGTGTCTAAACTGAAAGAACCTGTAAATGTCTTGATTTATTAGACCTTGTTTTTTCAAATCTTCAAAACTTCTTAAAGTTTGCCCTTTAAAAAAAAATCGTAATATTTTATCAGTCCGTTCTCTTTCCACTTTTTAAATCTAGTGTCTGTTTTATTAGGAGTAAAGTCTTGATCATAGGCAATCCATTGCAGTAATCGATGGGGCTCTTTAACTTGATTCTCTCTGACTATCTTAAACCAAATTTTTAGCGGGGTGTCTATCCACGGGTTAGTGTTATTCAAAAGTTTAGGTAAAGCATTGTTCCCTATTATCGCCTGTAGGAGAATGTCACTTGTTATTTGGCATTCCATCTCCTTCCATTGTGCAGTGTAGACTGGGTTACATATCTCTACTAAAGTTTTAATTTGTGCGGCTTTAAAATAGTCCCTGATATTTGGCAGCGCGAGCCCACCTTTGTCTTTGTTTAGCTGTAGGATTCTATATCTGATTCTAGGTCTCTTGCCCTGCCATATGAATCTTGAGATCCTTCTGTCCATTTCTTGCCATGTTTTTTTGGGAGGTTCTACCGGTATTGTTTGGAAAAGGTATAGAAGACGTGGAAGTATATTCATTTTGACTGCTTCAATTCTTTGTGCAGTACCCAAGAATGGTATCATATTCCATCTTGCTAAATCAGATTTTATTTTTGCCATCAGTGGATCATAGTTTAGTGTTATAATTTTGTTGAGTTGTTTCGGGATATTGACCCCCAGATATTTCATAGATTCCGACTCCCAGTTAGTTTTGAGTTTGCTTAGTAAATATTGATTTGGGTCATAGTTGAATGTTAAAATTTGGGTTTTATGCATGTTTAATTCGTACCCCGATAAATCTCCATACTCTGAAAAAACTGAGATTAGTTCTGGAAAAGAGGTGTCCGGCTGCCCCAGGTATATTAAAATGTCATCAGCAAAGAGTGCTATTTTATGTTCCTTCTGACCAAGTGTAATACCTTGAATTTTTTGATTCTGTCTTATCCATTGGCTCAGAGGTTCTATGAAGATTGCAAAGAGCAGTGGAGACAAGGGGCAGCCCTGACAACATCCTCTTTCCAGTTCAAAAAATGATGATAATTTACCGTTAATCCTTATTTTAGCTGTTGGTTTTTTATATAATGCCTGGATAGTTCTAATGAAGTTGTGATGAAAATTGAAACTGGATAAGATTCTATATAGGAAAGACCAGTCAACCGAATCAAATGCTTTTTCAGCATCTAATCCCAATATGGCTGCATTTAAATTATATTTTTTTATATGATGAATTATGTGTAAAGTGCGTCTAATGTTATCTTGTGTCTATCTTTGTCTTATAAAACCTGTTTGGTCTAAATGAATTAAGTCTGTCAGTATATTTTCTAACCTTTTGGCAAGGTAGTGGTAAAAAGCTTATAGTCCTGATTTAACACACTGATTGGTCTGTAGTTGGAGCATTCTAGTTTATCCTTTTCAGGTTTAGGTATGACTGCAATGACCCCTTCTCTCCAGGAGGGGGGGATTTCCCCTGTGTGGAGGACATAGTTAAATGTTTTCAGGAGGAGAGGAGATAGTTGCGGTTTAAAGGTTTTGTACCACTCTGCTGTATAGCCATCTGCTCCTGGGGATTTGTTAGCTTTAAGTTTCATAATTGCTTTTTCTAATTCTTTAGGTTGTATTTCTGACAATAGTGTTTTATTTTGTGACTCAGTAAGTTGGGGAAGGTTTAATGTCTTTAGGAAGGCTTCGGATGCGTTTTTGTGTTTTTTGAGGGAGTACAAGTTCTTGTAGTAGTTCTCGAAGCTTTTAAGAATATCCTGAATTCTAAGTTTTATTTCCTTTGATACTGGGTCTCTGATTTTGTAGATTGCTCTCTCCGTTTGTTGTTTCCTCAATTTATAGGCTAGTAGTTTTGCCGATTTTCTACCTGTTTCATAATATTTTTGTTTCAGAAATGTAAGTTTCTTCTGGATTTCTATTGTGTAGATCTCACTTATTTTTTTTTAATTTCCTTAATTTTGAGCGAGTCATTAGAATGAGTGTTGTCTTTGTGCTCTTTTTCTAGTTTCTTAAGTTCTGACTCTAATGTGATTAGTTTTTCTTAGTTTCTTTTGGATTGCCAGTTTTGCGATAATCTTTCCCCTTATTACAGCTTTGCATGCGTCCCACAGTATTAAAGGGGATACTTCTCCATTATCATTTTCTTCCAAATATCTGAGAATATCTGATTCCAATTCATCTTTCAGTGGTCCTTTCAGCACATTTGAATTTAACCTCCAAGAAAATGTATTATTTGTGTATTTTTGGATACTTAAGTCCATATAGATTGGACTGTGGTCAGAGAGATCCATCAGTCCTATTTTACATGTTTTTACTCTTCCAATGTCTCTATTAAACATAAAAAAATAGTCAATCCTTGAGTATGATGAATGTGGTGCTGAGTAAAATGTATAATCTTTTACACTGGGGTTGAATTCCCTCCACACGTCACAGATTCCCATTTCTTTTAGTAGCATCCGAGTTTTTCTACTTTGAGTGTTATTTTGATGTGGAGAATTACCTGATGCATCCCAGTATGGATTCAGTCTTAGATTGAAGTCTCCACCACATATCACTAAACCTTGGGCTTTAGTTATCATTAGGTCAAATACATTTTTATAAAATTTCCAGTTAGCCCCTGGAGGTGCATATACATTCAGCAGGATGATATCTTCTCCCTCTAGCCGACCAAGTACCATGCTGAATCTCCCTTCTTTATCTTTGTGTTCTGATTTTTTTTCAAATATAATTTTGGTTGAGATCAATGTCGCTACCCCCCTCCTCCTCCCTGACTTATATGAAGATGAAGAGATCATTTTAAACCCTTGTCTATTAAGTTTAGTGTGCTCCACGTCTTTTAGGTGGGTTTCCTGTAAAAATATTATTCCTGCTTTGTCTTTTTTCATTTTGCCTAGAATCTTGGATCTTTTAACTGGATTCAGGATCCCTTTTACATTATATGAGATTATTTTGGTTACACCCTGTTTCTCCATTGTGTTGTCTTATTTAGTATAACAGTGTGGTGGTTCTCTTTTATGCTACTCAGAAACTGAAAGAACATTAAGAACATAAAAAACATTAAGAACATAGTATATAAAACTTTAAAACAAAAAACTGACAAAAGATATTCCTGAGCTGAGGTCTTTTTAGTGACCTTAGAAGAGCCTTGATGGTGTGTTGGCTCTGAGGGAAATTCCTCAAACTCTGTTACGTGTTGAGGGCCCTCTCTTACCCCTGTAAGTTGTCCCATGTTTTTAACGTGAATTTCAGATCCCAATCCGAACTTGTAATGATTTTTTTTTTTTTTTATGCCTATACCTTATGAAATTGTGCGCAACCTCCCACCACCATCACAGCAGTCGCGTTAATACAGTATTTGGTAGTGTGGAGAGATCATGTGGTTCATTGTCACATTTCTATTTTAACCTCTTGCACTCCGTTGTACCGCGGGCGGGCAAGTCTCTGCGTCCTAGAGCGCACGAGGGCGCTCTCGTGCGCTCTGGGACGCATGATGGAGATGGTGATGTAGGACATGATGTAGTTGGTGATGGCGTTCAAGTGCGCACTGAAAATAAAAGCTGCAGACACAGCTGCGAACAGATTAGTTCATCTGATTGACCTCTCATTCGACTAATAAGAGCCTTGAATTGGGTTTCTGAAACCTTGAAGAACCAATGACTGAAAACCTAGCAAGAAGGACCCGCCTACCAACGCTATGAATGCAGTGAGCCAATTGAAGCAGAGAAGTTCGCCAGCTGTTTTTTTTAAGGCTGGGTGAAGACAGACTGCTGCAGCGGATCAAAAAAGGACTTGCAGAAAGAACCGTCACAGACCCAGCAGCACGGAGACCACCCACAAATGCAACCTGTGTGACAGCATTCGCGCATCGGCATGTTCGGCCACAGGCGGTGCTTATTTTGTTTTTGTTCCAGCAGAGTAGACGTTATGATTTTCTTCCATGGTCATAGACCGACGGAGGCTGACGACGAAGGCTGAGTGACACACACGCCTTTGCCAGTCTTTTTTTAATTACTACTGTTATTTGTTTTGAAAAATCGTTCGCCAAAAACCGCAATCATGGAAGCACAAAACCGCAATAATGGAATTATGTTTTGATCGGGTCGTGAGACCAGAACCACGAGCGGACCAGCGTCGCGTTCGTCTGACAATGAGGAAGAGAAGTTCGCCAGCTCCGCTGCTGCTGTGAAGAGGTAAGGTGTTATAAGCTAAATTATTCTCTATCCCTGAAAATTGTAATCCAAAATGACTTTTGACCGATGGGTAAATTACAACTGTGCGGCACACGAAGTCTGAAGTTCGTGTGCCGCGGTACACGGTTCGTTCGTCGCGTCCAGACCGTGAACGCCGCCCCCCCCCCCCGCTATTCTTCTGTAGCCAGGGGTGGGGGAAGCCGCGGTGACTGAGCTGCTGTCCCACATCGCGACATGAGGCTAATCTGTCATGTAGCGATGGCCGATGTCCATCCTCTGTAGCGAGGGGGGGGGCAACCCCCCCCCCCCCCACACACACACACACACAGACACAGCCCTGAGTGTGACCTTTCATTAGAGCCCAAAATGAAGCTTCTACATTGAAGCATTCAAAAGTTACAGACGTTTTTCCAAACTGTGCCATTTGGCACAGTTCCAAAACGCCTGGGAACTACCTGAGGAAGAAGCTGTGTAATATATTCATTTTTTGTGGTATTGTTACAAAATTTGGACCTCAGCTAGATAACACTTGGTTCTACATTTCTGTTGCATTTTCCAGCCCGGATCTGAAGCTGTGTGTTATTTTCAAGCATTTGTATCCAAAAAAACACCCAGGCCAAATTTATTTTCTTCAAGTTCACTATGTTTAGGTGACTGTAACTCAGTGGCCGGAGCACTTAGAGAGATTATGACTGTTTTGCCAAAAAATTCAAAGTGTTTTTTTTTAAATGAGACCAACCCCATGAAGATGCTGCAAAGGGTTGAAGAACAGCTTTCAATTTACTTTGGGCACGTTATTTTTTGGCGTTTTTAGGGAAATTGACCGGAGTGCAAGGGGTTAACAAGTTTTTTTTTTTTTTTTAAGACTTATTTGTTTCTAATATTTTCTCTGTTCCATGAAATGTGTTACCACTTGATACTTGCTGATTCTGCATCTCCTTTAATGTTTGTTACCTTGTAGGAGGAGGGTTGGATGCGCAGATTGACTAAAAATATTGTTATTCCCTCCTGAAAATGCTCAGTTTTTCCTTATAGCCCTGGAGCTGGGTTTCCCGCTGCTGGCCCGTGGATTTTGAGGGTCTCTGTGTGCACCACGTTTGAGCCTTGATTCTTTCGATCGGGTCTGCTGCGGGTTTATACACCGTTACCAGGAGCCCTCTTCTCGCTATATCTGTGGTTGCTTCTTCCGCCGAGTTGTACAGACACGTCTCATCCCCGTAAAAAACCTGCAGCTTTGCCAGAAATGGAGTTTGAAAGCGCAGTTTCTTCTCTCTTAGTACCTTTTTAGCGTTGTTGTATTCCCGACGCTTTTTAAGGACCTCCGGGACGTAGTCGTGCTCCACAAAAACTTTTCTTTCTTGGTGCATAAATCCTTTTTTCTGCCAAGCCAGTCTCACAACCTCTTTTTTTGTTCTGGAGTTGGAGAACTTTACCACCACCGATCTTGGTGGCGCTTCCGCCAATGGCCTTGGGGCTAATGAACGGTGCGCCCTTTCTATCTTCAAGTCGGTGGATTGGGGAATTTCCAACTTCTCTCTCAGTATGGATTCCACGCATGCAGCCATTGCGGTGAAACCGTCCTCAACTCCTTCTTTTAGACCATGAATTCTTATGTTGTCTCTTCTTAGTCTTCCTTCTTGGTCGGTTAGCTTAGCCCCCAGTCTTGACTGTCGTTTGAGTAGTTCCAGCACGGTTTCTTCCAGCCGTTTTATTCTTTCCTTTGCTTCCATGATTCGGTCCTCAGCCTGGTCCACTCTGCTGTTTGTCCTTTTTATTTCGTCTTTAATTTCACGAAATTCGGCCCAACACTCTCGGTGAAATTGTCTTAATTAATTCTTGAAGTACCATTTTTAAGCTAACCGTGTTGCTAGTTTCATTCAGCTCCTCTGCTTTCGAGTGGATGTCCTCTAGGTCAGATTCTCCGGCCGATGCGTGTCTTGGCCTAGTAAATGTCGATCTCTTCTGTTTTCCTTTAGGCATAATGAAGACCTATGGCTGTATTAAAACCTGTGAACATGCCATTTTGCACAATATGGGACCTTTTTAGAATTAAAAACATGTACAGTATTTATAGCCCAGCTGTCATACAGAACACTATTGATTTGCTGTTTTGTTTGACGTCGTTTTGTATAAAGGTAAGACTGATATTCTGATGGTGAATTAGTGCCTGCCCAGCTGCCCGCTTCACGTTTCATAAAGCCAATATGGGCAACAGTTGGCAATCCACTGGCAGGCACAATCTCTGTATATTTGTGCAGCTCAGTCCCCTTCCCGTTCTCCATGGACCACTGAGGGCAGGAAAGAAATGTCAGTGTAGTAACAGTTAGCCACACTAAATCTTATTTCATGGCAGTTCACCCAGGTTAATTTTTTCATATATGTGATTAAAGCTAATGAGAGGAAGTATTGAAACTCAGAACTTGTGAATGCTGAAGAGTCTTCTTTCATCTAATATTTTAAAATTTAGAATGGAACAAATTGCAGCAGTGTTGAGATTTAAACTTTGTATATACAGTGGTGTGAAAAAGTGTTTGCCCCCTTCCTGATTTCTCATTTTTTTTGTAGGTTTGTCACATTTAAAGGTTTCAGATCATCAAACAAATTTAAATATTAGACAAAGATGACACAAGTAAGCACAAAATGCAGTTTTTAAATGAAGGTGTTTATTATTAAGGAAAAAAAAAATCCAAACCTACATGGCCCTGTATGAAAACTTGATTGCCCCCTAAACCTAATAACTGGTTGGGCCACACTTAAATGCAACAGCTGCAATCAAGCATTTGCGATAACTGACAATGAGTCTTTTACAGCACTGTGGAGGAATTTTGGCCCACTCATCTTTGCAGAATTGTTGTAATTCAGCCACATTGTAGGATTTTCGAGCATGAACCGCCTTTTTAAGGTCATGCCACAGTATCTTAATCAGATTCAGGTCAGGACTTTGACTAGGCCACTCAAAAGTCTTGATTTTGTTTTTCTTAAGCCATTCAGAGATGGACTTACTGGTGTGTTTTGGATCATTGTCCTGCTGCAGAACCCAAGTGCGCTTCAGCTTGAGGTCATGAACAGATGGCCGGACATTCTCTTTCAGGATTTTTTGGGTAGACAGTAGAATTCATGATTCCATATTCCACAGCAAGTCTTCCAGGTCCTGAAGCAGCAAAACAGCCCCAGACCATCACACTACCACCACCATATTTTACTGTTGGTATGATGTTCCTTTTCTGAAATGCTGTTACTTTTTTGCCTGATGTAATGGGACACACACCTTCAAAAAAGTTCAACTTTTGTTTCGTCAGTCCACATATTATTTTCCCAAAAGTCTTGGGGATCATCAAGATGTTTTCTGACAAAACTGAGACAAGCCTTTATGTCCTTTTTGCTCAGCAGTGGTTTTCGTCTTGTAACTCTGCCATGCAGGCCATTTTTGTCCAGTCTCTTTCTTATGGTGGAGTCATGAACACTGACTTTAACTGAGGCAAGTGAGGCCTGCAGTTCTTTGGCTGTCACTGGGAGGGGTCTTTTGTGACCTCCTGGATGAGTCATCGCTGCGCTCTTGGGGTAATTTTTATTTGGTTTGCCACTGTTCCATGTTTTTGTCATTTGTGGATAATGGCTCTCACTGTGGTTTGCTGGAGTCCCAAAGTTTTAAAAATGGCTTTATAACCTTGTCCAGACTGATAGAGCTCAATTACTTTGTTTCTTATTTGTTCCTGAATTTCTTTGGATCACAGCATGATGTCTAGCTTTTGAGGATCTTTTGGTCTACTTCACTTTGTCAGGCAGGTCCTATTTAAGTGATTTCTTGATTGAGAACAGGTGTGGCAGTAATCAGACCTGGATGTGGCTAGAGAAATTGAACTCGGCTTTCCAAAGATGTGATAAACCACAGTTAATTTATGTTTTAATTGGGGGGGGGGTCACTTTTTCACACAGGGCCATGTAGATTTGGATTTTTTTTACCCTTAATAATAAGCACCTTCATTTAAAAAAACTGCATTTTATTTTTACTTGTGTTATCTTTGTCTAATATTTAAATTTGTTTGGTGATCTGAAACATTTAAGTGTGACAAACATACAAAAAAAATGAGAAATCAGGAAGGGGGCAAACACTTTCTCACGCCACTGTATGTCTAAAACTCCATTTAACTCAGAATCCCTTTATTTACTTCACTGTAAAAAGGTAAATAAATTTTACTGAATACAGCCTTAGTTCTGCATGTTGGCTCCATGAACTCCCATCTCTCCAGCTTTTATGTGCTGTGGCTATTTTCAGATGTCTCTTGTGAATCTGTGCAATCCCATTTGCAGAGACAATGTGATATCAAGCTATAGTACAAAAGACTCTGCGTCAGTTCTCTAGAGATGATCTTGACCTTGCTGCCGCTCCTGCTCACTAATTGATATGACGTGCAGTTAATCCAGTTTTCTGTTACACTTGATTAACGCTGTATAAATTTAAGGTTTAAAATTGCAATCGGGTAAAAGCTCATTACAATCTTTTTTCCAATCAGGAAAAGTCTAGGGTGAACTTCCTGATGGCAGATGGCACGGGTACAGAGGACAAACCTCTGAAGATCCCCAAGGAGGTTTGGATCCTGGTCAACCACCTCTTCACCAAGTCCTGCGATCAGGTGAGAGAGCAGCAACAAAGGCTGTTAAACTGTCATTTATGTATTTGCACTTGTGACTTTCCATAAAGTGGAATGTTAATTTGATTTGGTCAGATATGGTCAACTTCTTTGTTTTCAGCACAGTTGAAGTCTAGTTCATGTGTATCTCTGCTGTCGTCATATTTTATGTTGTCATTGTGGGCCAGTTGCTTCAATGTGCCTGAGACTGTAAGTAACATTTACAGAGGGAGGGGGTAGGGGCAGAAGTTGTGGTTTAAATCTGGGTGTCTGCAGCTGCTTGAAAAAGTCTTAAATTTATCTAATATTAAGCCTTAATTTACAATGATTAATCCTTAAATTAAATATAATAAACATAATAGCTATGATTTCATGTGTTGTACAGTGAACTTTACTTACGATCCCACCCATTATTCTGTTTTTTTTCTTCACATTGTAACTTTTTTCCCTCATAAACTTTCAACTTTTTTTTCCCCTCAAAAATACGACCCCCTCCCCTTGTCGTTTTGCAGTCATTTTGCCTAAATTTGTGAGTTGTTCTTGGAAATTTGTGGGTTTAGGGAAAATTTGTTACTTTTGGTTGTTCTTAAACTGAACTTCCTGATAGCTACAGATACCATCAATGTTCCATGTTTCCCTCTCAGGAGGACTTGTTTCAGACACCGGGCCTGCAAGAGGAGCTGCAGAGTATCATCGACTGTTTGGACACCAGCATCCCAGACACCCTACGTATCCTCCTTCAGTGAACAAATATTTCTGTCATCCATACTTTTGATTTACTTGTGAAGACAGAAAATATTATAGTAGATAGACCAATGACCTACACAGCTGTTACATTGCTGATGACATATCAGACATGATGTAAAATTTAGAATCTCACACTCACTGCAGTTGTACAGTGTCTTGCAGCAACAATTGCTATCCTCCATAAATATTTGTTGTTCCCTGACTGTATTTTATAGCTGGGTGCAATCACTCTGTAGCTGAGGCTCTGCTCATCTTTTTGGAGGCCTTGCCAGAGCCGGTGGTGTGTTATGAATGCTACCAACGGTGCCTAGACTGCTCTCATGACAGCCGCCTCTGCAAACAGGTACATAGAATAAAATTGTTTTTTCTTTACACTGCAGCATCTGAAATGAAGAGAAGTATTATTGTTAGCACTTTATAATACAGCCCAAGAAATATACCATAATTACAATGTAAGTAAGATGCAAGTAGAGTAAGTATGAAGTAAGTACAATAACTATGCATAGTTATGGTGTAAGTACGAAGTAACTGGGATGCAAGTACAGGAGGCTGTATTCTTCCTCTAATTTGAACTGACAACATAAGTATATTGTATTTCAACAAGTATGGTGCAGATTCCTCATTATTCTACAGCTTTGATTGGATGTAATTACAATATAAGTTTGTTGTAATCACGACATACTTGGAAAGTGATTGTGTGAGTAAGACTGAGGAAGAATAAATATTGTGTCCCTTGTGCTCTATTATAACTGAAATTCTAACATACTTTCATGATGTTTGTGTCATAATTACTGTTTTTACACTGTACTTCCTTATTACATTCCCTATTTTGTGCATGCACAGTGATTACAGTGCAATTTGTAGGTTATGTACTAAAGTACTACTGTATTAATGTGATTTTTTTTTTGTATGATGTATTGTATGTATGAATTTGTTTATTTTTTGTTGTTGTTTAATGTCCTCCCTTTTTTGGTGTTTGATAGCTGATCTCTCAGCTGCCCCGGGCTCACCGCAACGTGTTTCGCTACTTAATGGCCTTCCTGAAAGAGCTTCTCAAACACTCGCACAACAACCTAACAGCCAGTCTAATAGGTAAGAAACAAACTACCTCCACCTTATCCATAAAGCAGAGCTTTATATCCCCCGCTGGTCAAGGTGAAGACCAAAGAGGAATTATGGTATGTTGAAGTCCAACAGTCTGTCCCTCTTTTGTGAAATCAGCTCCTCCTACAGTTTTATTCTGATTGTTTTGAAACTTGGTACCAGGGTTTGATATACACTGATGAGGTGCATATTGCAAGTTGGCTCTGAGTGGATGATTTTTGCAGCGGTTATAGTGGGGAAAGTAAGTATTGAACATGTCAACATTTTTCTCATTAAACATATTTCTGATGGAGCCATTGACCTAAGATTTTCACCAGATATCAGTAACAACCCAAGTAATCCATACATAAAAAGAAATCAAGGCAACTGCATTCACAAAAAAATTACATTTAATAAAGTGGAATGACACAGGGAATAAGTATTGAACACATGAAGAAAAAGCAGTGTAAAAAGGCATAGAAAGCCAAGAAACCAGGTGAAATCCATCAGAATTTAGGAAGCCATCCCATCCCCCATCAGTGTAAATTAATTTCAGCTGGTTAAGTCCTGACTGATAGCCTTTTAAGAGGTCTGTGAATATCAGATTGTCACACCACAAAGAACTCATTTACAACTTTATTGTTGCAAAACATAATGATGGCATTGGTTACAGGCACATTTCTAAACTGCTCAATGTTCCAGTGAGCACTGTTGGAGCCATCATTCAGAAGTAGAAAGAACATAATTTTACCATAAACCGGCCACAACCAGGGCCTCCTCACAAGATTTCTGACAGAGGAGTCAAAAGAATTATCAGAAGAGTTATCCAAGAGCCAAAGACCACTCATTGAGAGCTCCAGAAAGACCTGGAGTTAGCAGGTACTGTTGTTTGAAAGAAAACGATAAGTAATGCACTTAACCGACATGGGCTCTATGCCTGCTCACCTCTCAAGGCTCCATTGCTGAAGAAAAATCATACTGAAGCTCATTTAAAGTTTGCTGTACAACATTTAGGCAAGCCAGTAAAATACTGAGAGAATATAGTCTGGTCAGATGAGACCAAAATTGAACTTTTTGGATGCCACAACACACAACATGTTTGGAGGAGAGATGGCACTGCAGACCCCATCATGGTGTGAGGGTGTTTTTCAGCACATGGTACAGGCACACTTCGTATAATTGAAGGAAAGCTAAATGGACAAATTTACAGAGACATCCTTGATAAGAACCTGTTGCCATCTGTCAAGATGCTGAAGATGAAATGAGGGTGGACATTTCAGCAAGACAATGATCCCAAACACACAGCCAAGGAAACTCTCAACTGGCTCCAAAGAAGGAAAATAAAGCTGCTAGAATGGCCCAATCAGTCACCTGACCTGAATCCAATTGAAAATCTATAGAATGAACTGAAGATCAGGGTTCATAGAAGATGCCCACGGAACCTTTGTTCTTAAATACATCTTCTGATGCACCTGTACACATCATCAGTGGTGTAGCTTGGGTTCATCGGGTATTTTGGGTCTTTCACCATCAGACATCCTCGCCCAGGTTACCCCACCGTGACTGATCAGACCACGGTGTGTGCTCAGGTAACATGCTCTAATCCCCATGGATCTCCTGTCCGGATCCAGAGCCATCTAGAGGCTTTCTCAGCTGCTTCGGTGATGTTCTTGATGGCTCTGCTCCTTGTTCGTCCTGTGATGCCTATTGCACTGAGGGCTCTGGAGTGAATGACCCACAAATCCCCTACAGCCTACTTCAGTAGGCATACACTTTGCCTTCCTGCCCTGCTCTGGAGAACTGACCACCAGATGCTCATATTTGGTCCTCTTCCTTTCATGAGCTTCCTCCAGGCGGTCCTCCCATGGCACTGTTAGTTCCATGATTATGATGTTCTTTGTGCTCTCAGAGACCAGAAGGATATCTGGCCTGACGGTGGTGCTGACGATGTCCTGCGGGAATCTCAACTGTTTACCCAAGTCTACTGAGAGCTGCCAGTCCTGAGCTCTTGACAAGATTCCTGCAGCCACCTTCTTGTGTGAGATTTGAAGACAGTTTGTGTTGAAGAATGGGCTAAAATCACTCCTGAGCAATGCCTGCACCTAGTTTCTCCATACAGGAGGCATCTGGAAGCTGTTATTGCCAACAAAGGCTTTTCTACTAAATATTAAATAAATTTTACCAAGTGTGTTCAATACTTATTCCCTGTGTCATTCCACTTTATTAAATATAACTTGTTTTATGAACACAGTTGCCTTGATTTCTTTGTATGTATGGATTACTTGGGTTGTTAATATCTGGTGAAAATCTCAGGCCAGTGTATGTTTAATGAGAAAAATGTTGACATGTTCAATACTTATTTTCCCCGCTATATAGGCCCCGACTATATGATGTTCTATTTCACCTCAGTTAATAGACAGTTACTGTCTTGTGAAATCGGCTCCTCATTCAGTTTTGTTCCAAATGCTTTGAAACTTGGTACCAGGGTTTGATATACACTGATGATGCACATATTGCTATTTGACTCTGATTGGATGATTTTTGAATTCAATTCAATTCAATACAACTTTATTTATATAGTGCCATTTCACAACAACAGTCATCTCATAACACTTTCAACTGTAGGGGGAACCCCCACAGTTGCAGAAAGACCCCAGCAATCAGGCGATCCCCTGTGAGCAAGCGCTTGGCAACGGTGGAGAGGAAAAACTCCCTTTTAACAGGAAGAAGCCTCCAGCAGAACCAGGCTCAGGCAGGGGCAGTCATCTGCTGCGACTGGCTGGGGGGTGAGGGAATAGAGAAGATGAAAAGAACAGACATGTAGAGAGCAAACAGCACGATGGGGACTCAATCTATGGGAGAGAACAAACAGATGTTAATGACCAGCAAAAAAAATATTTCATTGAGAGTGAAGAAAGGAGTGAAGCCCAGTGCATTATTGGAGGTCCCCCGGCTGTCTAAACCTATTAGCAACATAACTAAGGGAGGGTTCAGAAACACAAGATCCCTCCCTAATTGTAGGCTATATTAAAAAGGAAGGTTTTAACCCTATTCTTAAAAACAGAGATAGAGTCTGACTCCCGAATCCAGATTGGCAGCTGATTCCACAGTAGAGGAGCTTGATAACTGAAGGCTCTACCTCCCATTGTACTTTTAGAGATTCTGGGTATTACAAGTAATCCTGCATTTTGGGAGCGTAGTGCTCTATTAGGATAATACGGTAGTATCAGATCTTTTAAATAAAAAGGGGCCTGATTGTTTAGAGCTTTGTAAGTAAGAAGAAGGATTTTAAACTTAATTCTAAACTCTATGGGAAGCCAATGAAGGGAGGCCAGAACAGGAGAGATATGATCTCTCTTTCTAGTACCTGTTAAAACTCTTGCTGCAGCATTTTGGATCAGCTGAAGACTTTTTAAAGATGTTTTAGGACAACCTGATAATAAAGAATTACAATAATCTAACCTAGAGCTAACAAAAGCATGGATCAGTTTCTCAGCATCACTCTGAGGCAAGATGCTCCTAATCTTGGCAATATTACGCAAATGATAGAAGGCAGTCTTAGAAACAAATTTAATATGTGAATTGAAAGACAGATCTTGATCAAAAATAATAATTTTGGAGGAATTATACACCTAGAGGTCAAGGTCAGATGTCATTTTTTTCCTAAATGGGCAGTAGTGGCTCAGGAAGTAGAGCAGGTCGTCCAATAACAGGAGATTGGCGGTTCGAATCCTGCTCCCCCTACCCTGCCACTGTGTCCTTGGGCAAGACCCTTTCCCCCCTTGCCTCCAGTATGTTCATGACACTGGTGTTTGAATGTGAATAAATGTTTGGTGGTGATCGGAGAGGCCATTGGCGTGGATTGACAGCCACGTTTCCGTCAGTCTGTGGCTACAGAAATAGCTTACCACTACCATTGTCTGTCTGTGGAGTGAATGCATAATGGACTTATTGTAAAGCGTCTTTGGGTGTCATGAAAAGCACTTTAAATGCAATCTATTGTTATTATAATTATTATTATTATTAAATCTTGTAAACACAATAACTACTGAACAAAATGATGTCTGCTTTTCAGATCCATACCATAGTTACATCTAAGACGAGGCTTGGATGGCTTACACCTATGAGTTTGGGATCAAAAGGTCAAAGTTAATATTCCATTTGTCCGAAAGAAAAATTCTTGTGTGCACAATTAAGTATGGGAGTGTTGGCTCTTCATCTGGAAACAGGTCGTTTTGTTGGTATTGAAGAGGAAAATAGACTTTGTACCGTTGTGATTTACAAGTTTTTGAAGAGGAAATGCATTTTGTCTTTTGTCCTCTTTACAGTGTGCAAAGATCAATTTTATTTAATAAGATAATCAATGATGACATTAATTATTTCCTGATGGATGATGATGATGATGATGTTTTCTTTCTTTTCCCACATGTGCAAGTCTCTAAATGTAAGTTTGGAACCAAATATGATGTTTTTTATTACTGTGTCTCGTAACTCCATGTGGAGTGGGCCCTAGGGCATGACGCATAAATAAATACAACTGAACTGAACCGTACTATTACTGTAGAACAAGTAAAGCTAGGGTCACCAAACTTGGTATACATGTTCACACTGAGACCCTGACCTTTGACTGTGGGTTTGGGGTCAAAGGTCAAGGTTGGCATTCCCGATGCCCTATTACTATACAACGAGTAAAGCTAGGATCACTTTATACACAGGTTCACTCTGTGACCCTGAAGTGTGACTATGGTTTTGGGATCACAAGGTCCAAGGTTATCGTCAAAATGCCAAATACACTATATCTCAACAACAAAGAAAGCTAGGGTCATCAAAATTGGTACACAAGTTCACCCTGATACCACGACCTCTGGCTGTGGGTTTGGAGTCAAAAGGTTAACGTTCAATAAAGTTCAAGGTTAGTATTCCTGAGGGTAAATGGAAGCGGGGGATATTGCACTTGCCTCAGAGTGCTCTTGTGAAATATTGGAGAAAATGTCAGAATATTACCCACAATTTTTGAGTTTAAATTATTGAAGACTGTTACACATCAGCTCAGTAAATTAAAGATTAATGGTGTACAAATTTTTTTGTTGCTGTGTCAGTTCATATGTGTGTTTATGTTGTTCTGACCATACCATTGCTAATGCTTGATTGTTTTATATCAAGTTTATTTTTCTCAAAATCAGTTATAATTTGCTAGTACTGTTATTTTATTGAAGCAGTAATTGTTCACATAGAGATGGGTGATATACCAAATATATTTGTTGTGTCGGTACATTTGGCTGCCTGTGATACATAAACTAGTTGTATCATGCATATTCGGGTATTTGTCATGTTAATTTGAGCTATCGCTGTGAGACAGGTCTGTCTACAGCTTTTGTCGCTGTAGTCTGAGCAGCTGTTCAGCATGGCTGCCCCACCCCCTACATGCTCACAGAGAGAAAGAGAAATCTGCACTGCAGTTAGCAGAGATGAAAAGGAAGATAACAGAATAAATGTAGGCTCACCTTAAACACAGGAAGGGGGGGCAGGAGAAGATAAACATTTCGAGTCTGAACTCTCACTTTGCGAATGAACTTTCAAAATAAGAGTTCCTATCCTTTCAAAACTCCTGTTCTCCTAGCCCTTCAAAATAAGAATCAGAATCAGGTTTATTGCCATTGTTCATGTAGTACACAAACTAGGAATTTGTCTCGGTACAATGCTGCAACATTAAACATGATAAGATAAAAGAAATAAACTATACATGTAATAAAGTGTAGAATAAGATTAAGTGATACTGGTCAACAGTTAAAATATATTAGCGAGCAGCAGATACTGTGGAGAACTATATAGTGCAGTCGGTAATGCAGGAAGAAAACAGTGATGATTGACATGAGTCTGGTTGAGCTGCTGTACATGGTGCACGAGAGTCAGTAAGTAAGTGAGTGGTCAGGAAGAGTGAGTGGCTCGCCAGATAATGAACTGATGAAATGTAGACACATAAAGAAATGCAAAAATAAGTGACAAATTACACTTCTGTCACTTAGTAGACCGTCAAATATTAACTGTGTGGTAAACTGGATCATTTCTACCCATGTGGTAGAAATGATCACTTGATAATGTGAGTTCTGTTAAGCAAAGGAAAAAAGACACTTTGCTCAGTTACATATTGTGAAGAATTTTCTCTGACATAATTTTTCATTGAATTTTATTATTCATCTTTTTCATAAGTGAAATGAATAATATACAGTGGTGTGGAAAAAGTGTTTGCCCCTTTCCTGATTTCTCATTTTTTTTGTATGTCACACTTAAATGTTTCAGATCATCAGACAGATTTAAATATTAAACAAAGATTATACAAGTAAACACAAAATGTAGTTTTTAAATGAAGGTGTTTATTATTAAGGGTAAGAAAAACCCAAACCTACATGGCCCCGTGTGAAAAAGTGATTCCCCCCCCCCCCCCCCCGGTTAAAACATAAATTAACTGTGGTTTATCACATCTTTGGAAAACTGAGTTCAATTTCTCTAGCCACACCCAGGCCTGATTACTGCCACACCTGTTCTCAATCAAGAAATCACTTAAATAGGACCTGCCTGACAAAGTGAAGTAGATCAAAAGATCCTCAAAATCTAGACGTCATGCTGCGATCCGAAGAATTTTAGGAACAAATGAGAAACAAAATAATTGAGATCGATCAGTCTGGAAAAGGTTATAAAGCCATTTCTAAAGCTTTGGGACTTCAGCGAACCACAGTGAGAGCCATTATCCACAAATGGCGAAAACATGGAACAGTGACGAACCGTCCCAGGAGTGGCCGGCCGACCAAAATTACCCCAAGAGCTCAGCGACGACTCATCCAAGAGGTCACAAAAGACCCCACAACAACATCCAAAGAACTGCAGGCCTCACTTGCCTCAGTTAAGGTCAGTGTGCATGACTCCACCATAAGAAAGAGACTGGGCAAAAATGGCCTGCATGGCAGAGTTACAAGACGAAAACCACTGCTGAGCAAAAAGGACATAAAGGCTTATCTCAGTTTTGCCAGAAAACATCTTGGTGATTCCCAAGACTTTTGGGAAAATACTCTGTGAACTGACGAGACAAAAGTTGAACTTTTTGGAAGTTGTGTGTCCCATTACATCCAGCGTACAAGTAACACAGCATTTCAGAAAAGGAACATCATACCAATAGTAAAATATGGTGGTGGTAGTGTGATGGTCTGGGTCTGTTTTGCTGCTTCAGGACCTGGAAGGCTTGCTGTGGTAAATGGAATCGTGAATTCTGCTGTCTACCAAAAAATCCTGAAGGAGAATGTCCGGCCATCTGTTTGTGACCTCAGGCTGAAGCACACTTGGGTTCTGCACCTTCATTTTAAAACTGCATTTTGTGTTTGCTTGTGTTATCTTTGTCTAATATTTATATTTAAATTTGTTTGATGGTCTGAAACATTTAAGTGTGTTAAACATACAAAAAAATGAGAAATCAGGAAGGGGGCAAACACCTTCGCAAACCACTCTGTGTGTGTGTGCGTGTGTGTGTGTGTGTGTACACATATATAATTTCTAATAAAAATGTAAGTAAAACCACATTTTAAAGAATAACCAGTACACAAAATACATATCGCGATGTGTATCGTGTATCTGGATATAGAGAAGTTATATTGTGATACATTTTTCTGAGCTATATCACCCAGCCCTATGTTCACATTCTTCCTCAATTGAAAATTATCCTCAGGACAACATTTCAGAGTTAAAAAAAAAATATTGGTCAATGTTTAGAAATAAACTGAGATTTAGATTTTTGTTGAATTTGATATGCTGCTGATACTGATGCGTCAGTACCTGGTGCAATGGTGGGTTTGTTGGAATTGGACTGTCCGAAATAGCAGCTGTGATCTCTGAATAATTGGGACCAAGCCACACCTGGGGAATCAGTGAAAGTGGAAGACCACAGCTATAAATTCAAGAGAGAAATGTATTAAATCCCTGGTCCTTATCACTTTTATACAGTTCTATCCAAATTCACCCAGAAGGCAGATGCTCAGTGAAATTCTCAGCCACAGCCTTTTTTTTTATTACTATCATTATAAGCCGTACACTGAACTGCGTACATCAGCATCCAGCTTCATCAGTGTGTACCAGCATTCAATTATCAAAAGTAAAAAAAAAACTGTAGCTCTTGCTTGCTTAATTTCATTAACTATGACCACTATTAACTTTTAATCAGCTTGTATCACAAATGGAAAAATACTGATACAAAGTCTTGCATAAAGAAATATAGCTTGTCTTCATAGAAACATGAGCTATTAATTCATATTGGAGAAAATATTTTCCCATGGTCTACTGTATGTTCTTCTGTCACAAAAAAAATTAAGTGTATGAGTGTCACATGACAGCCAAAGACTTCATTTTGAACTTTGCCAATATCAATAAAATGCACAAAACTTGATTTTACTCTACCTTCATGTGATGATTTCATAAAGAAATAACTAGCTGATACCTTCATGAAAAGTTTTTCAAGTTTTTCTTTTTTTTTTGTGAGGGAGAAATTAGATCCCCTGACTATATGGTGCCAAATATCTAATAAAGGATCTACCTCAGATTGTGCAATATTTATCTCAACACTATGATTTTTAAGATGAGATTCTCTACTTTAGTTGTTTTTAGCTCATTCCAGCAAAGCCTGAAGCATTTATCTCATGGAGTGGTAAATACTGGCAAACCTTGTGGAATGCTGTGATTTTTGAGGTTTCATTTAAAAAAAAAAAAGTTTGCAACCTTAAAAACTGGCTGAACTGTTGTGCAACCTTTTAAGAACTCTGACAACACCCCAACAATCGCAAAGTTCCACAGCATCCATCGTCATGTCCCTCTGCATGAGATACGTGCTTAAAGGAGCTAATATGATGCTGCTCTCCGTCCATCTGTACATCCCTCCGACCACTATTCACAATAACCAGTACTCCTCCGAGGCAATTGCCCTAATGCTAAACAGAATCACACACAATGATCCTCACAGGTGGGTTTGTATCCAGGTTGTCCTAAAGGTCAGGAGATCATGTTGTACTCATGGTCATTTCATCAGGCTGGAATGAGCTACTCTGTCACTGAAGGTCTGGTTGTAGCATGTCCGGTCAAAATTATGACAACTATATTCACTGCACTATCAGCTTGAAATAGTTAGTTTTTGTGCCACATAAAAATATCTGCGGTTATTATGATGATGTTCTAACAGCCAGCCTCTAAAGTTGATAAATGCATTGGTGGGATTGTTACTCAGACTTATTTAAATCACATTTCTGTACATCGTCATGAACGTTCTTTGTCTTTTTCGGTGATGTTAACCATATTTTTTATCTCCCCCCCCCCCCCCCCCCAATACTGTGTTTTAGCTACCCTCTTTGCCAGCCTCCTGATCCGACCACCTCCCAACTTGGTGAGCAGGCAGACGGCACATGACCGGCAAAAAGCCATTAACTTTGTTCTGGGTTTCCTTATGGCAGGGGATGAGGAATGATGCTTGAGGGTTCCTCAAGGAATCAGTTGGGTTTTGGAGCTGACTCCCAGTCTGGCTTAGGACCTGAGACTGCATCACGATCCACTTGGTTTTTCTATCACCACATTCTCTGCAACCTCACCTTTTAAAAACTGTCATTTTAGAGGTACCTGAGACCTTCATGGGAACTCGCATCATATTAGCAAGTGTCACATTCTTCAGTCCCTGCACAATATGACAGGCTGTTTGTTTTGGAACCACTTGGGAGGTTTGAGCTCATGCCTGTGCACTTTGATGATCTAAAGGACCTGCGCCTCCTTCCTAGAGCTCTCCTCATTCTCTGACTCTTATTTTAGGTGCTCTTGCCAAAATAACTCCTGAAGAGTGAGTGGTACGAATGTGAAAACACTATATATCATTGATGCTAAACAAAAGACTTGCACTTAACAAGGAAAAAGGCTTCCTAATTAGGCTTTAGAGAGGTAGACTGAAAATGTACAAGTGAAATGTTTAAATGGATGACTGTACAAATCTGTAACTAAGAATGTTCAAGCTTAAGATAAGTCATGACAATCATTTAATTTGCAGCATTTAGCTGAGGGGATAATGTAATGATAACTTTGAGAATAATTTGTTAGTATATCCCTCATATGTTGTTATTTAATATATTTGGAAACCCTTTTACAGCGGCCCAGAGAGTTCAACAAAATGGAAAAGCCACAGCACAATGGCAAATGCTGCAACACAAATACAAGAAGCCGCAATATAAATACAACACTAGCTCTGATGCTAATGTTAGTATAATGTTAAGCATGCTAACTTATGAAAGGGCTGCGTAATAACGTTAGCATGCTAATGTTAGCATTGATGCGCTTTTGTATTTGCGTTGTGGATTTTTGTATTTGTGTTGTAGCTTTTGCATTTTGGTGAGCTCTCTGGGCCACCGTACCCTTTAGTTATGGGAACACTTTAATTGTTTATTAGTATTTTTAGTCGTTACAAAGCACTTAACTTGTTCTGCATGATCATATTCTACTAGGATTGGGCTTTTAACTCCAAATTTTCCCATAATAAACACTTAACTAGTGCTTGCATGTTTAGTAACACAAGAGTAAAACAAAACAAATGTGGGTGCTAGTAATCCCTAAATTTCATTACCCAACAGCAAACCCAACAATTGAATAATTCACATCAAACAGATTTGCTCTCAATAAGGAGTAATAAATGTTTATTTAGGGAAAAAGCTGTTAATATCCAGATCTGGTAGAATATGATCATGCTAAATAAGTTGTTGATAAATTGTTCCTAATGATTAATAAAGAGCTAATTGGTTATTAATAAACACACTAATAAGCATTTAATTAACAATTGGCGTATTCCTGTAACTGAAGTGTTGACCTTTTTTTTTCCCTCCAACTTTGCACCATCTAAACACTTTTTTTTTTACTGCAGTTTATTTTCAGATCTGTGTTGGTTTTAAAATGTTTAATAATTAGACGTATCCACTACTTGTTTTTATTATGTTGTGTGCTTTGTTGTGAATGTTTGCTGTGTTTTTGTAACTTCAGCTGTGGGCCTTGCCTCTAGTTTTGTCAGTTCCTGTTGAGTTACAAAACAAGTTTGTTAACACACTAACTTCCTGGTCAACCGGACTCGCCCTCAGTGGTTCTCAATATCTTAAACAGTGTAGCTAGTGATCGTCTCCCCTGGTTGTTTGACTGTACGGTGGTGCAAATATGTGATGGTGTATACAGTTTGTCATGAAAGCGGTATTGTGAACATTTGTGTCCCTTTACTCATCTGCAACATCTTTGTGTCCTGATGAGTCATGCTCTGGTTTTAAATGATGCAGAATTTTCAAGAGGTTGAGTTTAGCAGCACTTCTTGGCTCATTACTCTGCAGGAAACAGAGGCTGCTTTTGTGCTACAGAGGATCTTTTTCCTGTAGCTACTCTTGTGAAACATGTCAGTTATTGAAACAAGGAACTTCTTTGCTGCATTTAATCACCATTTCCTCTTTGTCACATGCCTACATGAAGGGTTAAGCATCAGATTTTTTTCCTCTTAACATGCCAGGAAGCCTAGACAACACGGATGCATGATGCAGTGTGAAGTCGCTGACAATCATGGCACTTGTGGAAATGCTCTTTGGGCTGAAGCTGCTCTTGTTTAGATTCTTCTGCCTTATTGCCATCCGTACTCTATATTCCTCTGTTGGCCTTAATCGAGCAGAGCTTTGCCAAGTGGAGGCTTGAGCATGAAAGAATAGTTCCCGGTGATTCAGATTTGGGTGTACCGTTTTACAAAGGCTATTAAATCTGTGTTCACGCATACCATGTCAATCAGTATAATCGGTAACCTCTGATTTTAGGTGTTGTCTTACACCTCTGTACTAGCTGATGTAAATGTGTGACTTCATTTGTGATTGTCTTCAGTTTTGTCATAGGTACGTTCAAAGGTACACAAGGAAACACAACATTTGAGATTTTTTTTGCTACTTTTAATTTATTTAAAAGAAATAAAACCATGTATAAAGTGTTATTTTTGTGTGGTAGTGCTGCCTCCTTCATTTTCTTATTATGGAAAAATAACCATCCCAGCATCGATGGTGGATCTCACTCCTCAGGTACGTGTGAAATGTTTACTGGCTGATGTTCACTCTATAGTTGTTCTGCTTCACACAAGTGCTACATTCCGTTTCCCTGTGAATATAAAAACCCATCCTGACCCTGCTGCTACCATTTGACTCCTGTGTTTTATCTTTGTTTGGACTCATCCTAAGCCATGGCCATGCTCAGAGTATCGTCTTACCGGAAAATGTTTGAGGAAGGCAGCTGGAGTCGAAATGGAATGACGATTATGAGGTGTGCTGACCAGTACCGGACCTCTGTCAGGTCAGTGTGGGTCTCAACAGTATAAGATGTTGATATACTGATAATGTCTCCCATGTTTTTTGTGATCCTTACATGGTTGAAATTATGTGAACATCCACCTCTTTAATGACCTGTCTGGAAATGCTTGTTAAAAAAAAAGACCAAAAAAAGAGGCCAAAGAGTTTATCTTAAAGGAGTTTTGCAGTTTTTCTACATTATAATACTAAAAATTACATGTAATTATAAATGCATTATACCAAAGATGCAAATGTATTGCATTACAGAGATCTATGGTTGAAATTATGTGAACATCCACCTCTTTAATGACCTGTCTGGAAATGCTTGTTAAAAAAAAAGACCAAAAAAAGAGGCCAAAGTATCTGCTGCTGGCTAATATATATATATATTTTAACTGTTGACCAGTATCACTTAATCTTATCCTACACTTTATTACATGTATAGTTTATTTCTCTTATCTTATCATGTTTAATGTTGCAGCATTGTACCGAGACAAATTCCTAGTTTGTGTACTACATGAACAATGGCAATAAACCTGATTCTGATTCTGATTCTGATTCTGATCTATGTATAATTAATTTTCCCTCAGGATCATGACATTTTTTCCTGCCTCACCACTGTTTTTTACCAATTGGGTGAGTCTTGTGTCATGCCCCTTATATCCCCTTTACACAGGGGTGGAGATCATTGAGAGATCGATGAGAGATCTGGCCATTTTTTTGATCCAGCAGTGATCTCCACAGTCACCACGGTCTCCTCAATGTTTAGACTTAGCCCAAAACGCAGAAGGACCTCCCAAATGATGCCAAAGATCAAAAATTGGCTCAATCTCTCAACGATCTCTGTGCTGTGTAAAGGGGCCCTGACAAACTGCCCCAGCAATTCGGGCAAATCCAGTAAGATCCAGGCTGCCTCTGTTATCTCAATAGAGACACCCAGGCTAGTTGACCCTGCCAGCAACATGGGTCATTGCTCATCTCACCTCAGCTGATATTTGAATTGGACAATGCTGATAAATGCACAGTGAATTAGGTGTCACCGTCATCAGGTCACAGCACAGCGACAGAGTGGAAAGGAATCTGACTGTCGCCGCCTGCTGCCAAGCCAAGACCAGCCCGTCCAGGAACAAAAGCTATTACAGACACATCGGTTTGGCTGGAGACGGTCTGTCTGTTCAGTCCACATGGACGTGCATGGAGCATGGTGCTCTGTGCTCATTCGTGCATCCTGGTTCGCCCCGCATTAACTTGCACCGTGTGATCCTCCACTTTTTTTTTTTTTTAAACATGACAGTCCCTTCTGAAAAACAACATATCCTGTTTTGTGCGATGGGCATGAAAAGCGACACATGCACACACAGCCCCACCTAATAAGTTTAGCGCAAGTGTGCACAAATTCACACACCATGTCTTCATACATCACTGACTTCCAGGTTGACTGGTGCATTCGTGTGAGATCAGCGATGTGATGAGATGAAACGATACATGGGACATCTGCACTCTGCAGGGCATCAGACCCTGATCTGCTGGTAGTTTGAAAAGGCCATCTGGAGTTGCTTAGGTGTTAATTTATGGTAATGGACCCATGATTTCAGCTTGCCAATTATAGTTCCAAAGCAGCAATAGAGATTCACTTTTTGGCACAATGCTACCACCTTTTGTTGCTATTAGGAATTAATTCAAAGCTACATGTAGCTCCTTTAAAGCTGAACAGGACTGTATTTTCATAAAAATAAATATTTTTAAAACAATAAAACATCAAAAAAATGTAAAATTAAAGTCTTTGTATTCTTCAAAAAATATATTGATTAAAAAAAAATAATTTTTATTCGACTAAAAAAAAAAATAAAAAAAAAAATATTCACATCTGAGCAGTTGGATAAGGAGCCTCCAGTCTATGCTCCAGTGGCCTGTAACATAGATCCAGTTAGGTCCATGAGTATTTGGACACTGATACAAGTTTTGTTATTTTAGCTGTATATCAAAACATCAATAAAGTGCAGAATCTCAGCTTTAATTTGAGGGTATTCACATCCAAATTGGAGTTGCGGTTTAGGAATTACAACCATTTAAAACAAAAAGTCTGATTTCAGGGACTCAAAAGTAATTGGACAACTGACTGAAAAGCTATCTCATGGGCTACGTGGACTATTCCCTTGTTATGCCATCATCAGTCAAGCATGCAAAAGGTCTGGAGTTTATTCCAGGTGTGGCATTTGCATTTGGAAGCTGTTGCTGTGAACCCACAACATGCGGTCAAAGGAGCTCTCAGTGGAAGTGAAACAGACCATCCTTAGGCTGAAAAAAAGAAATCCATGAAATGTTAGGAGTGACTAAATCAACAGTTTATTACATTCTGAGAAAAAAGACCACACTGGTGAGCTCAGGAACTCAACAAGGCCTGGACATCCACAAAAGACAACAGTAGTTTATTACCGCAGGATCCTTTCCATGGTGAAGAAAAACGCCTTCATGTCATGCACCCAAGTGAAGAACCCTCTCCAGGAAGAAGGTGTGTCTGTATCTAACTCATAAAAAAAAGAAAAATTCACAAGAGCAAATACAGTGGGTTCACCACAAGGTGCAAACCAGTAATCAGCCTCAAAAATAGAAAGGCCAGATTAGACTTTGCGAAAAACATCTAAAGAGCCAGCAAAGTTCTGGAACAGCATTCTTTGGACACATGAAACCAAGATGAACCTGAATGATGAACCAGAATGATGGGAAGAAGAAAATATGGAGAAGTCTTGGAACTGCTCATGATCCAAAGCACACCACATCTGTAAAACATGGTGGAGGCAGTGTGATGCATGGTTATGCATGTCTTCCAATTTCACTTGGTCACTATTGTTTACTGATAATGTGACAGAAGCAGCCAGATGAATTCTGAGGTGTATAATGATAGACTGCTCAGATTCAGCCAAATGCAGCAAAATTGATTGGATGGCACTTCACAGTACAGGTGGACAGTGACCCCAAAACATAGTGCGAAAGCAATCCAGGACGTTTTTGAGTGACTGAGTCGGTCACCAGATCTCAACCCAATCGATCATGCATTTGACTTGCTTAAGGCAAGGCACATTTTTCTGCATAGCATTTCGTGTACAAGACAATTTAAAGTGCTTTACTTAAAACATTAAAGCATTACAGCAAATTGCAAAAGGGATACATAAGAATTTAAAAGCAAACTAAAAAATAAATTAAGGAGAAACAAAAACAAGCTAAAATAAATAAAATAAAATCAATCAATAATAAACCAGAAATCCACAGAGCTGCTCATCCGTAAGCTGCCCTTCCAACGCCTGGTGAGGGAGATCGCTCAGGACTTCAAGACCGACCTGCGCTTCCAGAGCTCCGCCGTCATGGCTCTGCAGGAGGCCAGCGAGGCCTACCTGGTGGGTCTCTTCGAGGACACCAACCTGTGCGCCATCCACGCCAAGAGGGTCTCCATCATGCCCAAAGACATCCAGCTGGCCCGCCACATCCGCGGAGAGAGAGCTTAGACTTTCTGCTGCACATCCACCAACCACAATGCTCCGCACTGTGTGTCTACAGTATATATATATATTTATAGTAATATGTACATATGTATACTAGCTGCTCTTGTTTTTTTCTTGCCTTCTGATTGTTGCTGTGAGTGTTGCTGTCCCTGTGCTGTTGCAATCCTGGAATTTCCCCATTGTGGGACTAATAAAGGCTTATCTTATCTTAATAAGACAGAAAAAGTGCAAGAAATAAAAGTTACAGTGCATTGTGGGAGACTAACAATTGTACTACTGAAAGGCAGCGGCAAATAGGAAAGTTTTTAACCTCGATTTAAAGCAGCTGAGAGTTTCAGCAGCACTGATGCTTTCTGGGAGTTTGCTCCACCTGTGAGGAGCGTAAAAACTGAACGCTGCCTCTCCATGTTTGGTTCTAACTCCTGGAACAGATAGTAGGCCTGGCCCTGACGACCTGAGGGCTCTGGGTGGTTCATAATCAACCAGCAGATCTGAGCTGTATTTTGGCCCTAAATCATTCAGAGCTTTATAAACCAACAGGAGTGTTTTGAAATCTATTCCATTTTCTTAAGACAAAACTTAAGGCAGAAAGACCTACAAACAAGACAACAACTGAAGACAGCTGGGGTCAAGGCCTGGCAAAGCATCACAAAGGAGGAAACCCATTGTTTGGTGATGTCCATGGGTTTCAACTTCAGGCAGTCATTAACTGCAAAGGATTCTCAGTAAAGTATTAAAATGAACATTTTATTTATGGTAATGTTAATTTGTCCAATTACTTTTGAACCCCTGAAATGGGGAGAAAGTTTTTGAATGGTTGTAATTGCTAAACCGTAACTCCATTTGGATGTGAATACCCTCAAATTAAAGCTGAGATTCTGCACTTCAAGCCCATGTTGATTACATAACTCTATCCTGACTATGCTTTGGTATACAGCTAAAATAACAAAACTTGTCGGTGTCCAAATACTTATGGACCCAACTGTATATGATACCCTAGATGAGATGAGATTCAACTTTATTGTCATTACACATGTATGAATACAAGGTAACGAAACGTGACTTGGCATTTGGGCGCGCTCTGCAGAGCGCATCCAAGGCCGGGGCAGCCGCTAGGCGCCATTCATCAGATAGGACATGGCTAACATTTTCTTGACAAATGGAGGTGCCATATTATGTAGGTAATTACGATGGTTGACATCACCGTCACTATTGTGACAATGAGATGCACAAACAATTGTTCATTGCATTTATTGTAATCATATAAGTAACCTATGTATTTGAAACATGACTAGCCTAGTTGGTAGCCATGTTTTTATCTATTGTTTACATATGAATGAATGAATGAATCTTTATTTCGGATAGTACAGGTTAAAAGGAACTGAATAGTATAGCAAAAGGGGGAAATAAAATCCAACAAGGTCAAATTAGGCAATAACTCCTCTGATTATACAGTTCAACAAAAGTTATCCGAAATGGGTGATGGCTGAAGCCGCAGCTTATATTGCCCACCCATATTCCATCCAAGAATTCAAAAGAAAAAACAAAACAAGAGCGATTACAATTCAGAACAAAGCTAAGACCAAGTGTGACAGAAAAAAGTAGAAAAAAAAAACAAAAACAAAAAACCTAGGCAACAACACAGCACAGGCTGGATATGACAATCCTTATGTGATTTTACATGTCATCTTGTATATATGTTTGGAGTATTTCTTCCTTTAGTTTTTGCTTAAATTGTCCAAGCGTTGTACATGATTTTGATTCAGGTCCAAAATCATTCCATAATCTGACTCCTTGCACTGAAACACAGTGTTGCTTGGTGGTTGTTCTCACTGTAGGCTTTTGAAATATACATGTTCCTCTGAAGTGATATCGTTTCTCCCTTATTTGGAACAACTTTTGGATATTTGCGGGCAGTGATAAATTCTTCACTTTAAACATTATTATTGCAGTTTTAAAGTCTACCAGATCTTTCAACTTGAGAGCTTTTAGTTTAAGAAAAAGTGGATTTGTTGGTTCCCTGTAAGCTGCTTTGTTTATTATTCTAATAGCTGTCTTTTGAAGCATAAAGAGTGGATATATGTTTGTTTTATATGTATTTCCCCATACTTCATTACAGTATGTCATGTATGGGAGTATTGATGAATGATACAAGGTGTATAGTGTGGGTTGATTCAGCAAATATTTCACTCTGTGTAATATTGCAATTGATTTGGATACTTTACCTTTGATATAGTTAATATGGGACTTCCAACACAGTTTATTATCAATTATTACTCCAAGAAATTTAGTTTCAGATACCCTTTCAATCTCTACACCATTTACACTGAGTTTAGGTACTGGGTTGTTGTGATGGTTGTTAAAGACTATAAATTTTGTCTTACTTAAATTGAGCGTTAATTTGTTTGAGTCAAACCACAGTTTAAGCTTTCCTAATTCCTTTCCGAGTGTATCCAGAAGTTGTTCCAAATTGTTTCCACTGCATAATAGATTAGTGTCATCGGCAAACAATATTAAGTCCATTTTTTCTGAAACTTTACATATATCATTTATATACATATTGAATAGTAATGGCCCCAAAACTGAACCCTGTGGGACTCCACAAGTAACCTTCAGTAACTGTGAGTTTTTGCTACTAACACATACATACTGATATCTATTCTTTAAGTAACTACTTAACCAGGACAGTGCTACCCCTCTAATACCACAATTTTGTAGTTTCTTTAATAATAAATTATGATCCACTGTATCAAATGCTTTTTTAAGATCCAGGAATACTCCAACTGAATACTCTTTATTTTCAATGGCTGTTGATATTTTTTCTATAAATTCCATTAGAGCATATGCAGTTGTCCTCTTGTGTCTGAACCCATATTGCTGCTCACACAGTAAATTATTCTATATATCTATGGCCATTAAAGATGTCACAGCCAATAGCATGACTGGGTTTATGCCACTTGTCTCTACCAACCAGTTACTGCAAGAGTAAGTTTGACACCTACTGGCAGGGAGTTCAGAATCTTGTCTCTATCACCTGTAAGTACGTATTTTGATTTATTTTCCATTCATACCAGAGGTTGCATTAACTGAAAATTGTTTTTTTTTTTTTTCAGCAGTGACAGAAAAATTTGAAAGCTGTCATTCATTTTGACAGATTACACTGAGGGTGATCTAATTGAAGTCACTTAAAGTGAGAGGTAATAATAGATCATGACAGAACTTTTACAACCCTGTCTGTCAAAATGATAACACAAAAGTCTAGTGCAACCTTGATCTCTACATAACCAGCAAAGAACTATAACCAGAAATAAACCATTGTCTGTCTGGAGTGAATGAATAATGTATCTATTTGTAAAGCATCTTTGAATGTCTATGATAAAGCACTGTATAAAATTGATGCATTATTATTATTATTATTAAACATATTAAACCTTATAATGCAACTTACAGTATTATACTTCCTGGTGTTATCCTGGTTTAATTTGTAGGTGAAGCACACCTTTAACTTTAAAAGCATCAGTGATGGTGTTGTAGATATTTAAGATGTCTTGTGACCAAAAAGGGTTACATCGTGGATAAGTTAGAATGACTATATTTCTGATTTTTTTTTTTTTTTAAATGTTCTTCTTGCCACATTTAATATCTTGAGGTAGTACCATAAATATGGACGGTATGAGAGCTCCTCACTTTAGGGGAGCGCATCTTGATCACCCACTGGTTGATGGCTGCAGTAAGACCATAAGCTTTACTTTCACCCCATTATTGTATGCAGCACTTTCCCAAACTAAAAATTATTCTGCAAACAAATTCTTCCAAAAGAGTTCTGTCATCATTATGTAGTTGATAATCATACCAATGCATTATTCAAGTATGAAATTTAGATCAGATTGGTTTTAATTAGTTATTTGATGCCACAGAAATGGGAGTTTAGTCACAATTAATCATGTTAGTCATTGTAATTTGAGATATTCAGTGCTATTATGTAGCTGTAAGGAGATCTGTCGATTTGTGCATTTTCAGCAAATATAATTTGGTGAAAATGTGAAATTGAATAGATGAGGTGTTGGTTTGAAATATGCATTCATTACAGCTTATTGAATATAAAGTACATAACCTGTTTTGTTAATTTTCAGCTGTTATTTTTGTACTCAATTCAATTAGCGTTGTACACTTTACAGGCCAGTGTGTAGTAGTTATTATGTACTGAGTCATCATGGCTCATTACCTCAGTAGCTTCAAATCTACTTTATTCTGCTTGGTTGCCTCTCACAAACCTGGCGTGAACAGCAGGTTGGTGTGGCTGCTGTGCTCACTGCCAGAGTTTGTGTGCCTCAGATGGTCACAGTAACAATAACTCCACTCCAAAACCCTGAAAGTGAGGGTGTTGGTTTGCATGAGCATCCGCCACTGTATCAGTATTGATATCACAGAATGATTACATTACAGTGGGGTAAAAAAGTATTTAGTCAGCCACCAATTGTGCAAGTTCTCCCACTTAAAAGATGAGAGAGGTCTCCAATTTTCATCATAGGTATACCTCAACTATGAGAGACAAAATGAGAAAAAAAAATCCAGAAAATCACATTGTCTGATTTTTAAAGAATTTATTTGCAAATTATGGTGGACAATTAAGTATTTGGTCAATAACAAAAGTTCATCTCAATACTTTGTTATATACCCTTTGTTGGCAATGACAGAGGTCAAACGTCTTCTGTAAGTCTTCACAAGGTTTTCACACACTGTTGCTGGTATTTTGGCCCATTCCTCCATGCAGATCTCTTCTAGAGCAGTGATGTTTTGGGGCTGTTGCTGGGCAACACGGACTTTCAACTCCCTCCAAAGATTTTCAATAGGGTTGAGATCTGGAGACTGGCTAGGCCACTCCAGTACCTTGAAATGCTTCTTACGAAGCCACTCCTTCGTTGCCCGGGCGGTGTGTTTGGGATCATTGTCATGCTGAAAAACCCAGCCACGTTTCATCTTCAGTGCCCTTGCTGATGGAAGGAGGTTTTCACTCAAAATCTCACGATACATGGCCCCATTCATTCTTTCCTTTACACGGATCAGTCGTCCTGGTCCCTTTGCAGAAAAACAGCCCCAAAACATGATGTTTCCACCCCCATCCTTGACAGTGGGTATGGTGTTCTTTCTCCTCCAAACACGACAAGTTGAATTTTTACCAAAAAGTTCTATTTTGGTTTCATCTGACCATATGACATTCTCCCAATCCTCTTCTGGATCATCCAAATGCTCTCTAGCAAACTTCAGACGGGCCTGGACATGTACTGGCTTAAGCAGGGGGACACGTCTGGCACTGCAGGATTTGAGTCCCTAACGGCGTAGTGCGTTACTGATGGTAGCCTTTGTTACTTTGGTCCCAGCTCTCTGCAGGTCATTCATTAGGTCCCCCCGTGTGGTTCTGGGATTTTTGCTCACCGTTCTTGTGATCATTTTGACCCCATGTGGTGAGATCTTGCGTGGAGCCCCAGATCAAGGGAGATTATCAGTGGTCTTGTATGTCTTCCATCTTCTAATAATTGCTCCCACAGTTGATTTCTTCACACCAAGCTGCTTACCTATTGCAGATTCAGTCTTCCCAGCCTGGTGCAGGTCTACAATTTTGTTTCTGGTGTCCTTTGACAGCTCTTTGGTCTTGGCCATAGTGGAGTTTGGAGTCTGACTGTTTGAGGTTGTGGGCAGGTGTCTTTTATACTGATAACGAGTTCAAACAGGTGCCACTAATACAGGTAACGAGTGGAGGACAGAGGAGCCTCTTAAAGAAGTTGTTACAGGTCTGTGAGGGCCAGAAATCTTGCTTGTTTGTAGGTGACCAAATACTTATTTTCCACCATAATTTGCAAATAAATTCTTTAAAAATCAGACAATGTGATTTTCTGGATTTTTTTCTCATTTTGTCTCTCCTAGTTGAGGTATACCTATGATGAAAATTGGAGACCTCTCTCATCTTTTAAGTGGGAGAACTTGCACAATTGGTGGCTGACTAAATACTTTTTTGCCCCACTGTATATGAAATACTCACGTCCTTGTGCTTTAAATGTATGCAGGAATTTTTTTTAAAAAAAGATTATACACTGTATACATTTTATAGGAAAAGGTCATGTTTGTCACTGTATGTCTGAAGAGTTCAGTATACAGATTTGCTATAACAGGTTGGGCAAACACACTGAGGTATTTAAAGAGTCATGCTGCTGTTTGCTTTATTTACCCTCTTTAAATAATCTCATATACAATTATTAAAGTTGTTGCTGTAATATAGTTTCCACGGTATTGAGTCCAGTCTGTGGTGCTGTGTCTGTGTCTCAGGGGTGCAGCTGGTGACAAGTGTGACTGTGACGAGTTAGATTTTGTCACCGCCAAGGCTCTGAGCAAAGAGGGTCAATACAGGTTTGTCCAGGACTGCACCGTCATCGCTGCCCTCAATGACCGCCTGGTTAAGCTCGTTGAACTGGTGAGAGCAAACGCTGGAACTGCAGCCAATGACACATCAGCGCTTTGTTTCTCCCTCTGCTGTGTCACGCCTTTGATACTGCATGTGCATGTTCTGACTTTTTTCTTCCTCTCTGTCCTGCAGGCACGTTGTTTTGAGGAGGAGAATGAGTCTCTTGAATGTCAGATCGTTGAATTGGAGGAGAAGCTGAGGAGCCGACAAGCCGCCTCCAGCATCACCTTCGCCGGGGCAGTGCCGGCCTTGAGTCTGGATGCAGTAGTGGAAAGATTACTCAGGCAGAGGGTGGGGTGCTTCTCACTGGGCGTGTCTGCTACATGTCTATCTGTGTGATATCATGTCTCAATAATGTTTTCTCATATTTGTTTGATGACGACCTCTCATTGTGCTGTGGGTGCCTGGAAGCAACCGCATACTCAGTTTGACTTTACTTACCCTGGGGTGACACGTAAATTGTTTTAGTTTGGAAGTGACTGTGAGCCAAAAAAATACTTGGTTGTATGGTTTGGCAACACCTAAGCATGAAACCATAGAAAATATCTTTATCATAAAATGATCAGATAAACTGGCCTAGTGGCCTTAGTAGACATGAGAGAGATGGGAGGTGAGTTTGTTCCTCTGATAATTAAACTTTTTCCACAAAGATTTAGTCGTCTAAAAAATCTGCATCTTTATTTCTTATAAATTTGAAACTTTTTCTGTAAATTTGAATCTTTTTATGAATATATTTCTGTACTCATCCAAAGCAACATAAGAAAAAAGAAAACCTGGTAACAAACATAAAAAAATATCACAAACATAATAACTTAAATCAAACTTAACATACTGCAGTCAGTGTATAGAGAGAAAAGGCATTCTTGGCAAATCATGGAAACATTTCACATAAACAGTATTAAGACATTGATTCCTTAATTAAAATTAAATGCATTATATTTCTTCATAAGAGCAATTTTTGCTTTTTTTTTTTTTTTAAAACTTCTTTACTTCTCATAATTTAAAATGGCTCCCCAGCCACAGGGGAACAAAAGCTGGTGAACTCCTAGTGCTGGTCCCAAGCCCGGGTAAATGGGGAGGGTTGTGTCAGCAAGGGCATCCTGCGTAAAATCCTTGCCAAATCAAACATGCGGACCCTTGATCTGCTGTGGGGAGCAGCCAAAAGAGGTAGTACATAATTTAAAATCCTCAGTGCCATAATTCCCTAAATTAAGCCTAATGACCAAAAAGAAGTGCTTTTTAAACATTAGTCCTTGTTTTGTTTTTTTGTTTCTGGAAAATGCAGAGTCCTCTCAAACCATATTTTTTTCTCATCTTGAAATACTCAACCTTTTTCTGTAAACTGGCAAGTTTTAACCAAAGTACAGAATTATTAAAATGTTCAGTTTTTCTGTTGCACCATATGAAAAAACAAAGACAGTCTCTGTGTAATAAGGAGCAACAATATTAGTAAGTGAACTGTATGTGGGAAGGGCTAAAAGCAAAAACAAAAGTACATCAAAACCTGTTGAAAATAATACTAGAATTGTTATGTTCTTTTTATACAGTGGGGCAAAAAAGTATTTAGTCAGCCACCAATTGTGCAAGTTCTCCAACTTAAAAGATGAGAGAGGTCTCCAATTTTCATCATAGGTATACCTCAACTATGAGAGACAAAATGAAAAAAAAAAATCCAGAAAATCACATTGATTTTTAATGAATTAATTGGTGAATTCCTCGGTAAAATAAGTATTTTTTTTTTTTTTTTTTGTTACTTATTTGTACCCGTAGGTAGACTTGGTTTGCAGTCTGGTGACAAGCCACCGGCTGCTGGTCGCTGCGTGCGCGAGCGCCCTAAACCTACATGTTTTTTTTTTTTTTGGTATGCGGGAGGAAACCGGAGAAATCCCGGAGTAAACCCGCGCAACACGGGGAGAACATGCAAACTCCACACAGCTCACCGTTGGTCGGGGGCTGGGATCGAACCCACGATCTCATGATTCCCGCGATCCCCCGGCCGAGGGTAAAACTGTGCTGCCACAGTGCTAAACCACTGCGCCACCGTGCAGCCATTTGTATTTGGTCAAATACAAAAGTTTATCTCAATACTTTGTTATATACCCTTCGCTGGCAGTGACAGAGGTCAAACATTTTCTGTAAGTCTTCACAAGGTTTTCACACACTGTTGCTGGTATTTTGGCCCATTCCTCCATGCAGATCTCCTCTAGAGCAGTGATGTTTTGGGGCTGTCGCTGGGCAACACGGACTTTCAACTCCCTCCAAAGATTTTCTATGGGGTTGAGATCTGGAGACTGGCTAGGCCACTCCAGGACCTTGAAATGCTTCTTACGAGGCCACTCCTTCATTGCCCTGGCGGTGTGTTTGGGATCATTGTCATGCTGAAAGATCCAGCCACGTTTCATCTTCAATGCCCTTGCTGATGGAAGGAGGTTTTCACTCAAAATCTCACGATACATGGCCCCATTCATTCTTTCCTTTACACGGATCAGTCGTCCTGGTCACTTTGCAGAAAAACAGCCCCAAAGCATGATGTTTCCATCCCGATGCTTCACAGTAGGTATGGTGTTCTTTCTCCTCCAAACACGACAAGTTGAGTTTTTACCAAAAAGTTCTATTTTGGTTTCATCTGACCATATGACATTCTCCCAATCCTCTTCTGGATCATCCAAATGCTCTCTAGCAAACTTCAGACGGGCCTAGACATGTATTGGCTTAAGCAGGGGGACACGTCTGGCACTGCAGGATTTGAGTCCCTGGCGGCGTAGTGTGTTACTGATGTAGCCTTTACTTTGGTCCCAGCTCTCTGCAGGTCATTCACTAGGTCCCCCCGTGTGGTTCTGGGATTTTTGCTCACCGTTCTTGTGGTCATTTTGACCCCACGGGGTGAGATCTTGCGTGGAACCCCAGATCGAGGGAGATTATCAGTGGTCTTGTATGTCTTCCATTTTCTAATAATTGCTCCCACAGTTGATTTCTTCACTCCAAGATGCTTACCTATTGCAGATTCAATCTTCCCAGCCTGGTGCAGGTCTACAATTTTGTTTCTGGTGTCCTTTGACAGCTCTTTGGTCTTGGCCATAGTGGAGTTTGGAGTCTGACTGTTTGAGGTTGTGGACAGATGTCTTTTATACTGATAACGAGTTCAAACAGGTGCCATTGATACAGGTAACGAGTGGAGGACAGAGGAGCCTCTTAAAGAAGAAGTTACAGGTCTGTGAGAGCCAGAAATCTTGCTTGTTTGTAGGTGACCAAATACTTACTTTACCGAGGAATTTACCAATTAATTCATTAAAAATCCTTCAATGTGATTTTCTGGATTTTTTTTTTCTCATTTTGTCTCTCCTAGTTGAGGTATACCTATGATGAAATTGGAGACCTCTCTCATCTTTTAAGTGGGAGAACTTGCACAATTGGTAGCTGACTAAATACTTTTTTGCCCCACTGTATGTCTGGCTCTAAAGACGGGCGGTATTATGGTATGATGACATCTGTCTGTCCATGCATATGAGTTTGTCCAGCTAACTCCTCCTACAGTTTTCAAGCTCGGGCATTTTTATTTCACACAGTGTTTGCAGATGTATTGAAGATGTGCATATTGTAGGGGATTAAATGATTTTCTGGTATTTTCTCAAAATTTGTCCACTTTGAATTGTAGATTGTTTGCTTTGCTTAAACTCTTTGCAATTTGATGGTTATTAGTTTTACCACAGATCTAGAGTATATTGAATCTTGAATTTGTAATCGATTTTTCGGTTGTAAGTGTGCCAGTTGTGCACTATTTATAATGGCTATGGATGGGCGTATAATGTACAGTGTGCGGTGCTCTTGTTTATTGTCGTTAAAGCTCATAAGATAATTGCATCTTAAATGTTTCCTATTTTTATTCTAAAAAAGACTACAATTTTGTTGTACTTTACAACTGTACAATGACATTCAAGCCTATTCTATTCTAAATATGTATGACCAGCATCTATTTACAGCCATAGCCTGCCTGAGCTTTTTTCCAACAGTAATCAGACGATTGAATACAAACAACAAGCAGAAAGCATCTGACAAACAATCCCGTTCAGTGAAAATCTACTTAGTCATATATAGTATGTCTTTAGGGGCTCAATAACAATTACTGAATATAATCAAGGTTACAGTGCATCCGTAAAGTATTCACAGCGCTTCACCTTTTCCACATTTTGTTATGTTACAGCCTCATTTCAAAATGGAATAAATTCTTTTTTCCCCTCAAAATTCTACACACAACACCCCATAATGACAACATGAAAAAAGTTTTGGGGGGGATTTTGCAAATTTATTAAAAATAAAAAAAAAACAACTAAGAAATCACATGTACATAAGTATTCATAACCTTCACTATGAAGCTCAAAATTGAGCTCAGGAGCATCCTTTTTCCGGTGATCATCCTTGATATGTTTCTACAGCTTAATTGGAGTCCACCTGTGGTAAATTCAGTTGATTGGACATTATTTGAAAAGGCACACACCTGTCTGTATAAGGCCCCACAGTTGACAGTGCATGTCAGAGCGCAAACCAAGCATGAAGTCAAAGGAATTGTCTGGAGACCTCAGACAGGATTGTGTCAAGGCACAAATCTGGGGAACAGTACAGAAAAATTACTATTGCTTTGAAGGTTCCAATGAGCAGAATGGCCTCCATGATCTGTAAATGGAAGACGTTTGGAACCACTGGGACTCTTCCTAGAGTTGGCCTGCTGTCTGAACTGAGGAATCGGGGGAGACGGACCTTAGTCAGGGAGATTACCAAGAACCCAATGCTCACTCTGTCAGAGCTCCAGTGTTCCTCTGTGTAGAGAGGAGAACCTTCCAGATGGACAACCATCTCTGCAGCAATCCACCAATCAGGCGTGTATGGCAGAGTGGCCAGACAGAAGCCTCTCCTTAGTAAAAGGCACGTGGCAGCCCGCCTGGAGTTTGCCAAAAGGCACCTGAAGGACTCTCAGACCATGAGAAACAAAATTCTCTGGTCTGATGAGACAAAGATTTAATGCTTTGGGCATGAATGCCAGGCATCATGTTTGGAGGAAACCAGGCACCGCTCATCACCAGGCCAATACCATCCTTACAGTAAAGCATGGTGATGACAGCATCATGTTGTGGGGATGTTTTTCAGCAGCAGTAACTGGGAGACTAGTTAGGCTAGAGGGAAAGATGAATGCAGCAATGTACAGAGACATCCTGGGTGAAAACCTGCTCCAGAGCGCTGTTGACCTCAGACTGGGGCAACGGTTCATCTTTCATAAGGACGACGACACTAAGCACACAGCCAAGATATCAAAAGAGTGGCTTTAGGACAACTCTGTGAATGTCCTTGAGTGGCCCAGCCAGAACCCAGACTTGAATCCAATTGAACATCTCTGGAGAGATCTGAAAATGGCTGTGCGACAGTTCCCATCCAACCTGATGGAGATAGAGAGGTGCTACAAAGAGGAATGGGCGAAACTACCCAAAGATAGGTGTGCCAAGCTTGTGGCGTCATATTCAAAAAGACATGAGGCTGTAATTGCTGCCAAAGGTGCATCAACCAAGTGTTGAGCAAAGGCTGTGAATACTTATGTACATGTGATTTTTTAGTTTTTTATTTTTAATAAATTTGCAAACCCGAAAAAGGATTAAGTGGATGGATGGATGGAAATTTGCAAACATCTCAAAAAACTTTTTTTTTTTACATTGTCTATGGGGTATTGTGTGTAGAATTTTGAGGAAAAAAATGAATTCATTTTGGAATAAGGCTGTAACATAACAAAATGTGGAAAAAGTGAAGCGCTGTGAATACTTTCCGGATGCACTGTATACTCGTCGCTCCTTGATTTGTAACCTCATGAAGAATATCCACTGTTCACTGTAGGATGAGATTGTGTTTGACACAGAGGAGCTGCAGAAGGAGCTCGAGCTGCTGAAGAACAAGTGTGAGGAGGTCACACAGCAGAAGATGCTCATCCAGCAGGACCGACAACATGTTGCTGAGGTAATTCTATTGTGAGCGATCCTGCCTGAAGTGTATGACACTGTGTGGTGGACCACCAGGGGGTCTCACTCCCACCCAGTGACTTGGGGAGTAGGGGGAAGGGGCAGGAAATGTAAATGTATGCGCCTGGGGCAGGAGATGTAAATGTAGGTGCCTTGGCACCCGGGGGGGGGGGGATATGTGAATATAAATATATGCACCTTGACACCTGGGGCAGGAGGTGTAAATGTATCCGCTCTTGGCACCAAGGAGGAGGAGGCAGAAGGTATAAGGCTGTGTGTCCACCAAACACGTTTTTTCAGCTCTGGGCGGCTATTTTCCATTCATTCGCTATGTAGTCCAGCGTTTACAGCGCTGAGCGCCCACGGCAGTGGCCATGTTTTGTCGCAGCGCTCAGAGTTGAAAAAAGTTCAACTTTTCAGATTGCAGCGGAGCTCGTCAATGTTAGACCTTAAGCAGCCAATCAGAACTGCTGCATGGACGGAACATAGGACACCAGTACTAGTCTGTACTCATACTCCTGCTTTCTGTGTCATCATATTTTACACCCAGAGCTGCTAGAAAACGTTTCCTGTCCATTGTTATTTAGAGACTGCTATTAAAAAATCTGTAGAAAGTCTGACAATAAGAAAAGCGTGAGTGATGAGCTGAGAGTGACAAGCTGTTGCAGGGATACAGGGCACAGACTTTTTCCCCCCCAGAGCACAGTGTACAAACGCTGAAAAAAAAAAAAAGCTCAGGGCGGTCGGGTGACAAAAAACGCGTTTGGTGGACACACAGCCTAAATGTATACGCCTTGATGCCAGGAGTTCGGTCTTTTTTGTCTCGTCACATCATTCCTCCACACTGGTGACCTACGACGTGAAAATTCTCAGGCTGGAAGATGAAGCAAGCCCCTCTTTGGGAATACCCACGCGAGGGTCCCCCCCCCCCCCCCCCGAGACCCCGGCCTCATTCGCCGTGGCTTCATGACCCGGCTGCCTGGTTCATCCACATGGAAGCTCAGTTTGCTCTCCGTGGAATTTCTGCTGATGACATGAGGTACCATTACGTGGTGGCTTTGTTTGACCCGCACTCCACTCAGCATGCCATGAGCCTGCTCTGAGACCCCTCACCCCAGGGGAAACACAACGCTCTCAAATAGCTGCTGTTACGTCGTTACACCCTCTCTGACGGAGAGAGAGTGGAGGAGTTCCTCTTCCACTCTAAGCGATTGCTCAGCTGTGGAGTTAATGGACAGTATGCTGGCATTGCTGGGCACAGATGACGGATCTTTTTGCTTCCCCCATCCCTTCCTGAGGAAACTGCTGGTTTCAGTGCAGACAATTTTGACCAATTCACTACTGCTGGTGGCAAGGGACAACCGCACGGTGGCAGAAGAAGCAGACCGCATTATCCTGGCGAATAGGAGTTTCAGCGTCTAGGCGGTGAGACCGGGATCTTCGGCGGAGTCCAAGCTGAAGGTTGTGGCCAGGACAACCACTTGGAGACACCGGAACGGGGCAGTCTTTTGCTACTATCAGCGTTTTGGCACCGATGCACAGCGTTGTCTCCCGCCGTTCCGTTTCAAGACTGCCGGGAAATGGACCAGCCAGCGGTCAGTAGCGGCTACGATCACTGGCAACAGGCAGAAGCTGCTTTTCATCGAGGACACACATTCTGGGAGACAGTTTCTGGTCAACTCTTGTTTCCCAGAAGAGTCTTATTTTGCTGGTCAGCGCTAATAGGCTGGCTGAAGGCTGTGGACCATCATAAACGGCTGCCAATGGATCCCCTATCAAGACTTTTGGAGAAAGGCCAGTGACTGTGTGTTTCCATGGATGCAACAAGTGGGACTTTGTGGTAGCTCCCTGCTCGGTTACTATCTTAGGTGCTGCTTTTCTGTGTGCTTATGAAGCACACAGATGTTGCTAATAGATGTTTGGTGGATGCTATGTTTTTTTCTTCACTGCCTTGTATGGCTCGGGGAGCTGGGCCACTAACACATGCTAATTTTTTAGCCTCAGGGAATGTGCATCAACATTTGCTTTCTGAGTTTCCCGCACTCACGGTGCCTACTTTTTCCGCTACTGTGACCAAGCATGGGGTTGAGCATTTTATCGCTGCAAAGGGCCCACCGGTTTTCGCGCGCCTGCTCTGCCTGGACACAACTAAGCTAGCCATTGTGCAGGAAGAGTTCGCTAACTTGGAACGTTTGAGGATTGTTAGGTGCTCCAATAGCCCTTGGGTGTCCCCACTGCACATGGTGCCCAAGTCCGGTGGTTCGTGGCAGCCGTGCGGAGATTTCCGTCGCCTGAACAACATCACTGAGCACGACTGCTACCCCATCCTGCACATTCAAGATTTTTTGGTGTGCCTGGCTGGAATGTGCATTTTTTTCTAAAGTGGATCTGGTCCGCGGCTACAACCAGGTCCCGGTTCGCGCCGAAGACATCCCAAAAACGGCGGTGATAACACATTTTGGCTTTTTCGAGTTTCTTTGCATGCCGTTCAGGCTGAAGAGCACAGCTCAGACTTTTCAGAGGATGATGGATGCCGTGCTCTGCAACTTGCCGTTTGTGTTCGTCCACCTAGATGACATTCTGGTGGCTAGCATGTCCAAGAAGGAGCACCTCTCCCATCTGAAACAAATTTTCCATCGGTTGGAAGCACACGGACTGATAGTTAATCCAGCAAAGTGTCAGTTTGGGCTGCCGGTGAGCGATTTCTTGGGCCACCACATCTCCTCTGAGAGCGCGATTCCACTGCCGGATCAAATGCAGGCGGTGTCAGATTTCCCACATCCGCAGACAGTGAGGGTGCTGCAGGAATTCTTGGGGATGGTCAGTTTTTACAACCGTTTCCTTCCCCGGGCAGCCCAGCTGCTGCAACCACTGTACGGCGCGCTCAAGAAGAAGAAACCCACGGATAGCATCGACTGGACCCCTGATCGGGACCAGGCCTTTGCAGGCGCCAAAGTTGCGCTCACTAATGCGGCTTTGCTGGCCCACACATCCCCATCGGCGCGGATCGCACTTACTACAGACGCATCTGACGTCGCAGTAGGAGCAGTGGTGGAACAATACGTCTCTGGTTCATGGCAACCTCTCGCCTTTTTCAGCCGTACTCTGTGCAACAACGAGCGTAAGTATAGCACCTTTGACAAAGAGTTGTTGGCCCTCTACCTGGCCTCGTTTCACTTCCAGTTTTGGCTCAAGGGTTACGAATTTACTGCGTTTGTCGACTATAAGCCTCTAACCTACGCAATGTCCAAAATCTCTGGACTGTGGTCAGCGCGGCAGCAATGTCACCTAGTCGCAATATCGGACTTCACAACCAACATTCAACATCAATGTTGTGGCCGACTGTTGGGCACGCTGGTCTCTCCAGTCTACGTGGGTATTGATTTTTCCACCATGGCCGCCGACCTGCTGGGGGACGTGGATATTTGCGCACTCCAATCTGCGAGTACGGTACTTAAACTGGAGAGCAGGGTGGTACAAGAGGGTTGCTCTCCCTTGCTTTGCAACGTCTCCACCGGCCGTCCCCACCCGGTGGTTCTGGGCTCTTAGTGCCGCCGTGTTTTCGAGTCCATCCACTCTTTCTCACACGCTGGCGTGGGGGCTTTGGTTAAGCTGGTGCGGTCTACATTTGTCTGGCCCCGCTTACACAAGGATGTGAAGGAGTGGGCTGCGGCGTGCGTTGTGTGCCAGCGGGTTAAGGTTCAGAGGCATACCAAGGCTGCCCTCGAACCTTTCCGGATTCCAAGCAGGAGGTTCGACCACGTCCATGTGGCTCTAGTGGGCCCCCTTCCACTGTTGCAGGGTTTCACACACCCTTTGACGATAATGGACCGCATCACGCGTTGGCCAGAGGCACTTCCTTTGGCTTCCACCACATCTGCTGACGTTGCCCGTGTATTTTTGTCATCCTGGATTGCACGTTTCGGTTCCCCGTCGGACATCACCTCCGACAGGGGTCCCCAGTTCGTTTTGGAACTCTGGTCCACTATGATCGAGAGCCTGGGGGTCAAAGTTCACCATACCACCGTGTACAACCCGCAGGCTAATGGTTTGTGCGAGAGGTTCCACAGATTGCTTAAAGCCACGTTCAGAGAATTGTTGACTGACGCGAATTGGGTTGACCGCCTGCCTTGGGTCTTACTGGGGTTGTGCTCCACACCCAACGAGGATTTGGCAGCTTCCCCGGCTGAGTTTGTTTTTTGTCAACCGTTGCGGATCCCAGGTGAATTTTTGGCGGAAAGTCCCGCGCCCTGTACCGACTCATCCACATGCCTTTTTCCTAGGGCAGAGGCAAGTAGCGTTCCGGGGCCGGTGCACCATTGTTTTCCCCACACTTTCATTCCGAAGCGTTTGGAGAACACAGAGTTTGTTTTTGCCAGACACAACACTCACAGAACCGCGCTGCGTCCGCCGTACGACGGCAATTTCAGAGTTTTGGAAACGGGGGCAAAACATTTTCTGTTGGATTTTGGGGGATGCAGGGAAACCGTTTGTATAGACAGATTTAAGCCTGCTTATGTGTTGGCAGATGAGCAGGTGGTGCTGGACCAGGCTCCCTGGTGTAGACGCCCGCCTTTGGTGGGTTCACAGGTTGGTTTTCCCCCTTCGGAGAACTGTTCGCAGGAGACAGAGTCTTTTCCCTCTCCACCTCGACAGGAAGATCCTTCGGTCGGCCCGGCCGCTCCACATTACAGCCATTACGGGTGATTGCTCAAGCCCAAGGTACTGGACGGTTAAGGCTCCTTCTGGGTGTTTTTTTTTGGGGGTGTGTGTAGTGGACCACCAGGAGGTACCATTCTCACCCAGTGACAAGGAGTAGGGGGAAGGGACAGGAAATGTAAATGTATGCGCCTGGGGCAGGAGATGTAAATGTAGACACCTTGGCGCCCGGGGGGGAGAAATGTGTAAATATATGGCCCTTGACACCTGGGGCAGGAGGTGTAAATGTATGTGCTCTTGGCGCCGAGGAGGAGACAGAAGGTATAAATGTATACGCCTTGGCGCCAGGAATTCAGTCTTTTTTGTTGGAGTGAATAAAGTTCTGAATCGGCAGCTCTCGTGTCTCGTCACATCATTCCTCCACACTGGTGATCTACGACGGGAAAATTCTCAGGCTGGAAGACGAAGCGAGCCCCTCTTTGGGAACACCCATGCTAGGGTTTCCCCCCCCGAGACCCCGGCCTCATTTGCTGTGGAAATCAAGCTCGGCAGCCCTTGTGTCTCGTCACATCATTCCTCCACAACTGTACTAACAATCGGAAGCATTAAAACGGTAGTCTGCCTCCAGATTACTGTATCCATGGTGTTTGTGTTCTTGGGATGGATTGACACAACACAACAAAAACATCCATAAATTGTTTCAGTTTGAGCTACATTCTGTGCATGGGTTGAACGCTCCAGTTATAAATTTCTGTATTTATAGCTGGCGGAACAAATAACTGGTGGGATGGATGTCACGTGAGACTTTTAAGAGTTCTTCAGCTGTGTGTACTGATTGATTAGTTTGTTGACCTATATCTAGTAATGCAATGCACAGATAATCTTAGTTTTGACTGATCACACTTAGGACTCTGTGAACTAAACAAAATTACATTTTTTTCTTAAGTAAATTTCATGTAAACAGATCCAGTAAACAAAATAGTAAATATTCAACTTCAGTCCATGAGTTGAAATCAGATGCCCCACTTTATTGTGAGACAAGTTGTCTGAAAAATCTCTCAGCAAGCAAGAAAAATGTATTCATATAGCACCTTTCACAGACAGAAATCATAAAGTGCTTCACATAAAAGATAAAAACGTCAAAATAAAAACACAAGAATGATATTAAAACAGATAAAGAATTAAAAACAGACATTCATCCTGTGTCTAACTAAAAGCCTGTTTGAAAAGCAGAGTCTTCAGGTGTTTTCTAAAGTAGTTGACACAATTTAGGAGCAACGTTAACTATTTACTCCAATATACTAAGAGGCATTAAAAATGCAACATTGTATCAATTTCAGGAAGTGGTATAAGCTGTCATAGAATAAAACACAAATGAAGATGCGCTTCATAATGTTTATTAGCTAATGGTTATTAGCGCACAAATTCAAATCCTCTGAACATACAGATATGCAACAAAACTTAATTTCTCTTGATTTTTATCATTCATTGCTATGGTGTATGTGACATCCATTTGTTGTCAGCATCGTCTCAATTATGGATGGGACTGATGCCATTAAACTCTTAATTTGACACAGGAATGTGGTCCCATTCAGCGAGCAGCGCTGTCTCAAGCTCGGCATGACTTGCTGGTGCAGGATGCCAACTGCGTACACACTGATCCAGAACATCCCATAGATGTTCTGATGGAGAGTTTGTGCATTGAGGTGACTGGGATTATTATTTTGTACATGCATTAACATAAAAAATAATGGCACATGATTATTATAAACATATACAAGATTTCATTTTCTTCATATGTTGCGTTTTTAATGCCTCTCAGTATGTATATAATGCTGCGGTTTGAGTTGAAATTTAACAAACATACGAATTTATCAACTGCTTCTAATTATAGGCATCTTTATCACAGCAGATCATGTAGGGTAGAAGATGATTGATGAAGAATAATATAATTGTTGTCATTGTCAATCAAAACACAACAAATATAAATATGTAAAGATGAATTTGGTTTGATTTTACAACTTTTATTACACCTTATGACCATGAATGGTTTCTTAAAGAGTAACAAGTAACTATTACTTCTTTACACACAATTTTTTGCCACATGAGGAATCCAGTTAAATTCTTGCGTATTTTGTGTGTTTACTTAAACTGCCCTGTGAGTGAAATTTGCTTTTACAAGAAATTTGTCATGGATCAGACAAGAACAAAAAAATCAAATACAGAGACAGAGAGCATGTTGGCCTGCTGAATAATATCCAGATAGCTTATAAATAAATGTAAGCGATAAAAAAATACATTCAGTGTTGTTGCACAGAGCAAGCTACTGGACCAAAGGTGAGCAATCTCATCCATGCATCCAAAAATTTGGGGGAATTTTTGGTTAAAATAAATGGAACCACAAAACGTACTCAGAAAACTAACAAGTTCTAAGTTTAAGTTGTATACATTAGCAATATGCAAGTTTTTCCTCTTAAATGTGCATTATTTCTTATTTTTTGAAAATATGTGTGTGTGTGGGGGGTTCTCTTAATTTTGCACATTTTTTTTTCATAAATGTTGGGGTTTTTCTTGTAAATTGGAGCTTTTCTCATGCATGTACTACTTTTTGTCTTAAATTAATTTGTCCTCTAAATTTATGACTTTTCGCTAAAATTGTAGCTTTCCATATAAATTTGTTAATGATTTTTCTTACAATTTTGCCTCTTTATCTTGTATTTTTACTTTTTTTTTTTCTCATAATCTTGTGACTTTTTTTCTGGAAAATTTGTCACCTTTTCTTGTAGATTTATGATTTGAATCTGTGGGGAATTTTTGGTCACAGCCACAAAGAGTCACTGGTTATGGGCAAAAGAACTTGTAGGTTGCAGATTTCTGATACAGGTAACCTTTGAAATGAAATGTTCTACAATCGGCATGCTCTTAAATAGATTTTAGCATGTTTAAAATTTGATTAATTGCCTTTTGAAGAAATATGTAAAAAAAATTCAGTTTAATTTGGTGTTGCATCGATAATTTTAATGATGGGATTAAATCAGTTCTTTGAAACGTTTGTTCAAAACTACTGTATAACTCTTTGACTCCTGTTGTAATAATATAGTTTAAACACCAGATGGCAATGTTGTCAAGCAGCTGCTGACCCAGACAAAAGTGGCACAGCTGCTCCACTGTACAGCTGCCCAGTGAGTGTTGATCACCAGCAATCACCCAGTCTGGACTGGTCACCCACTAAATCCTGAGTCTCCGCTGTCAATAAAGGTTAGCGCCCATCTCCTCCTCCTCTCCCAGCTGGCCCAGATGTAAGGGAGGCTTTCATTTCTGCCTTACAGATGTAACACAGGCTGTAATACAGTGCTGTAATGATCCTGCTGGCTCGGTTCTTCGGTTCTGAATTGGAAGCAGCTGCAGGGTGACGAGGCCTGGTGGGAAATTGGCAGAGATGTAGAGGAAGAGCAGAGATGTGGAATGAACAGTGCACAGATCAAGCCACAACAAGCTGCACCTCTTTCAGGGTTACAAAAAAAGAAACATGTTTCGTGTGTTTGGAAGCATCTTGGCTTTTGTGCGGTTTACTTCCTACTCTGTTGTCAAAGCTGACAAAATCCTTCTCTCCATTTTAAATTTCTGTGGCTGTGGTAACCCACAGTGAGTTTGAGTGGTTGAATGAAAAGAGCAGTGGGTTTAACCTGAGTGACTCCAGCTGCTTTTGGATATGAAAACAAGACTCTATTACAAGCAGACTGGCACTAATGCTCATTTCTTTAAAAAAAATGTGTCAAACTTAAACCTCAGTCTGTAAAGTGTCTTTTGGCCTACTTCTTTGGTTTTGCTCTACAGGCAGAAGTATTTGCTAAACCTACAGCTAGAAACCATTCAGTATAGTATTTCTCTTCTATCTCAAAAACCATTTCACTGGTTTCTTTTATAGTGCCCCTTTAATACACTTTTCCACATGTAGACAGTCCATCCATCCATCCATCTTCTACTGCTTTTCCGGAGGTCCGGGTCATGGAGGCAGCAGTTCAAGCAGAGAAGCCCAGACTTCCCTGTCCCCAGCCACCTGCTCCAGCTCTTCAGAGAGGATACCAAGGCGTTCCTAGACCAGCTGGGAGACTTCAGGCACATTCAGACAGCCACTGTTTGGTCCGGACCAAAGGACCAAACAGTGACTTCCGTGGATAGTTCAGTTCGTTTGGTGCCATGTGAAGTTGCGTTGGAACTCTGGTGCGCACCAAACAAGCGAAGTCTGGTCCCCCTGAAAATGAGGGTCTCAGTTGACTTGCAAAAGAAGTCTGGTGCACTCCGCTTGCATTGTGAATCCAATCCAGCGGACCAAAGGGCGGAAGTACCCCTTGGCGTTTGTGTAACCATAGCAACATGTAGTCTGAGAAGAGGAAGTGGCATTTACCATAGTACATTTTGGGTAGAAAATAACAATAAAGACAACTGCGCAAATCCAAGAAATCCTTTTACCGGTGAAAGCCGAGGAGAAAAGTTAAAAATGTCTCATTTGTGCCAGACAAACAACCCGGCTGAAGGCAATGGATTTCCGTTTTTGGTCCTGGCCAATCGATGAGCCTGATTTCTCTTCTTTGCTGAGATTTTATCTTCCTGATCAGTAGTGGTTTCGGCTACAGTGCACCAAATGAGCAGTTGTTGTAACTGTGTGACATTGTCCAGGCAGTTTGGTCCACTGCAGTGTGAATACAAACCAAACGAAGGTGTGAAAATTCTCGACATTCACTGCTCAGTCGAACAGATATCCCCAGACTATCCTGGTCTGAGTGCAGCCATAGTCTCTCCAGCGAGTCCTGGGTCTGTCCCGGGATCTCCTCCCAGTGGGACATGCCCAAAACACCTCAAGTAGGAGGTGTCCACGAGGCATCCTGATTAGATGCCCATACGCCGGCGCCGGTTCCGGTTCCGGCGCCACACGAGTTGGCTGCCTTTTGCAACAGCGGCTCAATTCTGAGTCTTTTTATCTTCCTTCTTCTTTCTGATCCGGTGATGGCTTTCTGATCCGGCACACCTTTCACTCTATGTGTACCACGGACACACAGATCGCGCCCGGGGGTCTCCCGAGTCGGCGGACGGAGCCTCTGTTTACAGCGGGAGACGATGCAGCGGGGAGGAGCTAGCTAGCACTCGACCGCCACCCAGTGCTAACGGAGAGGCTCGACATACCGGGAGAGCTGAAGCGGGAGCGACGCGGGTGCCGGGCTGGAGTTTGGGCAGCATGCAGGAAATATAAGACAGAATAATAATAAAGAGCGATGGCAAGAACCAAGCAGACCGCCCGTAAATCTACTAGAGGAAAAGCCCCCAGGAAGCAGCTGGCCACCAAGGCTGCTCGAAAAGGCGCTCCGGCCGCCGGCGGAGTGAGGAGGCCTCACCGTTGCAGGCCCGGTGCCGTGGCTCTGAGAGAGATCCGTCGCTGCCGGAGGTCCACGGAGTTGCTCATCTGTAGGCTGCCCTTCCAGTGCCTGGTGAGGGAGATCGCTCAGGACTTCAGGACCGACCTGCGCTTCCAGAGCTCCGCCGTCATGGCTGTGCAGGAGGCCAGCGAGGCCTACCTGGTGGGTCTCTTCGAGGACACCAACCTGTGCGCCATCCACGCCAAGAGGGTCACCATCATGCCCGAAGACATCCAGCTGGCCCGCCGCATCTACGGAGAGAGATATTATATTATACATATAATTAATAATTATATGTATAATATAAACATATTCTATGTATTAATATGTTTTTCTCTTGCCTTCTGATTGTTGCTCTGAGTGTTGCTATCCCTGTGCTGTTGCAATCCTGGAATTTCACCATTGTGGGACTAATAAAGGCTTATCTTATACCACCTCAACTGGCTCCTTTCAATGTGGAGGAGCAGTGGTTCTACACTGAGCGTCTCCTGGATGACTGAGCTCCTCACCCTATCTCTGAGGGTGAGTTCAGCAATCCTATGGCGAAAGCTCATTTCAGCTGCTTGTATCTGCGATCTCATTCTTTCGGTCATTACCTAAAGCTCATGACCATAGGTGAGGGTAGGAACGTAGATTGACCTATAAAACGACAGCTTTGCCTTAGAGCTCAGCTCCCTCTTCACCACAACAGACCGCTACAACGTCCACATCACTGGAGATGCTGCTCCAATCCATCTGTCAATCTCTCGCTCCATTATTCCCTCACTTGTGAATAAAACCCCAAGATACTTAAACTCCTCCACTTGGGGCAGGAGTTTGTCCCCAACCCGGAGAGGACAATCCACCTTTTTCTGACTGAGGACCATGGACTCGGACTTGGAGGTGCCGATTCTCATTCCAGCCACTTCACACTCGGCAGCAAATCGTCCCAGTAAGACCTGTAGGTCATTGCGGGGTGAAGCCAACAGGACAACATCATCTGCAAACAGCAGACATGAGATCCTGTGGTCACCAAGCATGACACCCTCTGTTCCTTGGCTGCGCCTAGAAATCCTGTCCATAAAATTATGAACAGGATCAGTGACAAAGGGAAGCCCTGGCGGAGTCCAACTCTCACTGGAAATGAGTCCAACCAAGTGTTGGCAATACAAACCAAACTTTCACAATGGTTGTATAGAGACCGGATAGCTCGTAACAACAAGCCTGATACCCCATACTCCTGAAGCATCCCCCACAAAAAACCATGAGGGATGTGGTCGAATGCCTTCTCCGCTGGTCCGATGTGTCACGGCCAGGCCGAAAACCACATTACTCCTCCTAAATCCGAGGTTTGACCAACGGCCGGACTCTCCTCTCCAGTACCTTGGCATAGACCTTCCCAGGGAGGCTGAGGAGTGTGATCCTCTAAAGTTGGAACATACCCTCTGGTCCCCCTTCTTGAAGAGAGGAACCACTACCCCGGTTTGCCATGCTGAAGGCACTGTTCACAACCTCCATGTAAACAGTTCCCACATTAAAACATGTCAGGCTTTAAATAATGCAGTACTGCTGCCCTCCCCCCCAAAAAAAAGTAAAGAGCCTTCTTTAAAACGGACTGTTTTTGTGGATTTTGCTCTAAAAGCTAATGAGCCGCAGTTCACCCCACCATCCCTCTTTTGTCATATGAGTTCCATTGTTCATGCAGTTGGTGCCATTTTGAGGCTAACAACAAACTAGCTCCGGTAGTGAACATAGCCTGTGTTAACAAATGTAAACCTGGCTGAATGTGACAATATTAAAATTAAAATAAAGCATTATCAGAGAGATTGGTTTGTGATGTGAATGACTGATTGGATATGACCAGTTCCTGGGGTATAATAAACACAGAAACAACCCCAAATGAGTTAGCTACTGTTAGCGACTAACCTGTACTTTACCAACCAGTTAGCTGCAGACAACACTCCTTGACATTGTATTAAAAACCTATAGTAAAATAGACTAAAATAGTGTCTAAGAATAAGATGTATGGTAAAATGATGGAAAATGATCCAGTTAAAAACATGGATATCAAGTGGGGGTGGACATAATATACAGAATATATACCTAGAGGCATTAAAATGCAACATTGCATAAATTTCAGAAAGTGTTTTAAGTTGTCACTGAATAAAACACAAATGAAAATACACTTCATCATGTTAATTAGCTAATGGTCATTGAGTGCACAAATTTAGATCCTCTGAACTAGGGTTGCCAACTGTCCCGCTTTAGCCGGGACGTCCAGTTTATTGGGCTAAATATGTTTGTGTGTTGTCCCTTATATTCAAGGGTGCCTTAATGAACGGGCTAGGCTGGACTGAAGCCCAGGGGCCTACGAAGATCAGGGCCTATCATGAACCAGTGAAAAAGATCACCTTGTTAATTGGTCAAATTCTATGTCCATCAATTGATATTCGTGTGTGGCTGTTGATTGGTCTAATTTACAAGTGCCTCACGTGGGTACCAGTAACAATAGCCCATCAGAGGAATAGTTTTGACATGTGACTATGCAAGCGCCAGTGAGAGTAAGAAGTAATTAGCTCAGTCATAATGTCTGGAAAAAAAGTTTGAAAGTGGCGCTCATAAAATTATTGAGAGGAAAAGAGCTTAGGGAAAACCAGTTGCTCACCCCCCCCCACCCCAAAGTGTAAAGGATTTTTCTAAGCTGGAGCATCGAGTGGAGGAGGCTGCTAATGGCACACAGAGGAGACAGGTGGGCCATTAAAGCACTCACCTGGAGGAAAAGGGTGAACAGAGAAGAAAGGCCATGATTGCTTATATCAGACAGCTGTGCGTGGGACAGTGGACTCCGAACTTGGTAAAAAGTAGACTGGGTCAAGGATGCATCATTAGAGTATGATGATATTCGTGAGCTGGATTTAAAGGACATAATGAACAATTTTTCTTTAAAGAAGGCCAGAAGAAAACACTTCTAAAAATGTAAGACATGCTATTTGCAGTGCTTTCCAGCCATCTGTGCAATGTTTTCATTCTGTTGTGCATTATTTGAATCAGGAACACTTCACTGATGTAATTTTATGCCAAGGCAGTATCTGTCACACTGTACAAAGGGAAATCTCAGTAAGATAAAATATTCTAAATCAAGGCTTTATGCTTGTTTTTCTGTCACAAGATAATTTTGACAAGACAAGAATTTCTTTTTGTTGTGCAGTTTTCTGTAAGATTTTACTTGTTTTATGAAAGTTTTTATTTGTTTTAAGCAATTTAATCTTACTTTGTTGGCAGATATTTTTTTAAAATTTTAACTAGAATTATGTATTGCCAGATATTTTTTTTGTTTATTTTAACTATTTATTTCATTTTACCTATATTTGACTTTTTGCAGTGTAGTTGTGTTTTCTAGCTCAAAGTTGCATTGTTTTTCAAAGAGAAAGAAAATGAGGCTATAGTGGCTTAGAAGGTAGAGCAGGTCACCCAATAACCAGAGGGTTGGCGGTTCAAATACCACTCCCCCCACCTTGCTATTGTGTCCTTAGGCAAGACACTTAATTACCTTGCCTCCAGTGTGTTCATAGTTCATGACACTGATGTATGAATGTGAATAAATGTTTGGTGATGGTCGGAGGGGCCGTTGGCATGGATTGGCAGCCATGTTTCTGTCAGTCTGCCCCAGGGCAGCTGTGGCTACAGAGGTAGCTTACTACTATCATTGTCTGTGGAGTGAATGAATAACGGGCTCATTGTAAATGTTGGGTGTCATGAAAAGTATTTGGCTGTGAGAAAGTTGGCAATCCTACTCTGAACATACAAATATGCAACAAAACTTAACCTTTAAGGGCCCCTTTACACAGCAGGGAGATTGTTGAGCGATTGGGCCAATTTTTAATGTTTGGGATCATTTGGGGGATCCTCGTCTATTTTGGACTGAATCAAAACTTTTAGGAGACCGTGGTAACTGTGGAGATCATTGAAGACCATTGATAGATCAAAAATTAGCCAGATTTCTCAGCAATCTCTCAATGATCTCCACCTTTGTGTATAGGGGGTATAATCATTTCTCATTTTTATTATTCATTGACATCAAGTGTGAGACCTCCATTTGCTGCCAGTAAAGCCTCAATTCTGTGTGGGACTGATGCTACTAAGTTGTCATTTTGATGCTGAGGTGGTCCATGTGGTCCCATTCAGCAAGCAGCACCATCTCAAGCTCAACATGATTTGTTGATGCAGGATCCCAACTGTGTACACACTGATCAAGAAAATACCATAGATGTTCTGATGGGGAGTTTATGCGTTGAGATGACAGGGATTATTATATTGTACACACATTAACATTGTAAAAAAAGCATTAACACTTTTGACACATAATTATTATAATGATATACTGGATTTTGGTTTTCTTTGTATGTTGCATTTTTAATAACTCACAGTTGAGCTAAAGGGTAGTCGGTGCTGATCTGTCGCTCTGTACCAACTGGTGCAAGGGTCAACCTGGTTAGAAAAACGGCCCAATCAAGCCAGCCAAGCGCTTGCACGTCTTTTTGGCTTAGTCTTCATTGACCTTATCCAGTTAGGTTGCCTCTCTGGGTCCTGTATCATTCTCCACACTTTCCAGTCCATGGCATCCTCCTTTCTCAGTCCAAATAATCTCATGTCCTTCTTGATGTTATCATCCATCTTGTGCATGGTCTTCCTCCTGGGCGAGTGCCTCTCACTTTCATATTCAACGTCTCCTATTAAACATAAGAAAATAAACCTGATTATCCATACTTAACTGCGGATTAATGAGAGCTGGACTAGTATGTGACTAGAATTTACAACAAAGGGCCAAAAAAATCCCTGTTAATGCTAATTCTGAGCTAAACAAGCTAACAGTCCAATTACTTGGGTCTTCCTGGCCAAAACACAAAATAGGCCAGGGTGACGTGGGGTATTATCAACTGTATATTAATAAAGTAGCTGGGACCACAGCTGTGGAGAGGAGAATTCCTATGCAGTCAAAATTTGGTTTTTTTTTAACTTTGTACAAACAGAATTGCCTGCAATCAGCTTCAATTTTTTATGCCGAAGTTCTCCTGGTCATGGTATCTAAAAGGTGTTATCCATGATATCCATCTTCTTCTTTTGGCTGCTCCCTTTCGGGGTCGCCTTAACGAAGCATCATCTGATATCATGATGATCCGCATATTTGATTTGGCAAGGGTTTTATGTTAGATACCCTTCCTGATGCAACCCTCCCCACTTACACAGGCTTGTGACAGCACAGGGAGTACTCTGGCTTGCACTTTCCACATAGCTGGGTAACCAATTTTCCATCCCCCAGTGCCATTTTTATATGGTCTTTGGTATGACCTGGTCATGAACCCATGACCTTTCAGCTGTGGGGTGAATGCTCTACCACTAGGCCACCACTCATGGCATCTACAGCAATAGGGATGTTAAATTTAGGACTTTTTAAAGCCACTTGATCAAATGTAAAGTCTCACATTAGCAAAAAGTCTGTGACTTTGTCCATTTATTTAACAGAACTGAAAGGACTGCAAATTTTAAGTCATCAGCTCATGATGAATTTGCATGTCTCTGGGATTACTGTTGCTGTTGAATGATTTATTTAAAGAAAATACTTGAAACTAGCCCCTACCACCACCACCGCATAAGAAAGTTACAACTTAACTGGAAAAACAGAGAAAGAAATTTGCATATTTACCAGAAAAAGTCAAAACGGTAAATTGAAGGTCAGAAATTTACAAAAAAGGCAAAAACTCACAAGTTCCACATTTGAGAAAAAAAGTTTAGCAAAAATTCACAAGTTTACAAGAAAATATCATTGAGTTGCATGAAAAATGTCAGATTCCCAAGAGAAAGTTACAGATTTGCAAGAAGTGCTAATTTAAGAAGAAAAAGGCAAATATTCAAAAGAAAAAGTTAGAAACTTACCAGAAAAAGTCACTTATGAGAAAAGTTTTACATTTCCAAGAAATGATTGCTGTTTATTCTGCTCATTTTCTTTTTTTACTGTGAGTATTTTAAGAACTTTGAAAGGCTGATTTACGTATGGATTGTAACTTTTTAAGGATAATTAATGTCTTCATTTTGGACAAACAAATGTAGGATTTTTTGAGGATTTGAAGACATGCTGTGTTTCCTCCTCGGTGAACCATACATACTTGAGTTAATATTCTGTTGGAGAAGCGTTAAGCTCGGCCGTGTCTAAGTGAATGTGATTTATAACGGGTTCCTCTCCAGCTGCTTGGAGAGAACGGAGCACCAGACTGCCTCCGTCTGCTGCTGTACATCAGCGGGCCTGCCACCCTCCCAGTGAGGATCCTCAACTTCACCGCCAAACGCCCCCTTTATGTGTCTGAATGTAAGAGCAGGCATCCACAGTAATTGCATCCAGCGCCAATTAATCTGGTTCTTTAAGCTGGGTGGATGAGCTGAGAACCCCTGCTGGCAAATGGATTGGGTGACAGGGCATTTGTATCTAGTTAGCCTCCTTCTCATCTTCCTCCTCCCCTTTCCTCTGCATTGCGGTGTCTACTTGCTGTTCAATAAAACAGGGTGGATGTGCTGGTGCTGATGGTATTTATTAAATTGCGTGGTGTTTTTTTTGGGGGGGGGGGGGTTTGGGTGGAAGCAAAGACTTTTTAATGTCTTTCCAGTCTCTGGTTTGGTTTAGTTTACAACCTGCAGAGTTTTTCTTTCAGACATCTTCAGAAATGCATTCAAAGTTCACGTGCTGTTCATGGTTAACTTAATTTTCTGTTTTTAGGATGTGGACGCTGTGACGGCAGAGTGTTTGGCGCTGAGAGAACAAGTGACAATCTACGAGGAGCAGCTGGCCAACATGGAGGCCCAGCACGGGATGGTGAGAGAGAGCGAGGGGGCGTTGGGTTTGAAGCTGCAGTCTCATGAACCAGTTTATACCCATGAAAGTGGTTCAGAATTCTGCACTTAGGTCAGATGGGAGTGCTGGAGGAATGCCCAGATCTGTGATGACTAACACAGCTCTGATGACCCTGGTCACCTTCTGGTTGTAGTAAGAAATGGTCACGTCTGCAAACAAAACGTGGGGAGAGGATTAAATTTAGAACTGGATTTTTAACTCGTTTGTGTGATATTGCAGTTTATCTAAATAGCACCTGTTCTGCTTGTTTTCTGATTCAGCTCTGTATTCTTCCTACTGTGGATGCTGGTCATAAACATGGCCAAAAATCTGTGCATCTGCAGGGGGCGGCTATGGCACAGGTGTGGTGTGGCCGGCCACTGATTGAAGGGTTGGTGGTTCGATTCCCACTCTTTGCAGTCTGTATGTCGAAGTGTCCTTGAGCAAGACACTGAGCCCCCAGTTGCTCCTGGTGGGCCAAGCCGGCGTCTTGCATGGCACCTCTGTTGCCATCAGTGTGTGAATGTGTAGATAGCAGAATCTGTAAAGTGGTTTGGTCATCCAGAGACCATATGAGCTAGAAGCTCAAAAACATTCACTTTCCAACACTGCACCTGTTTTTTTGTTTTTTTTCTACTCTTGCATTTTAATATCACCATCTCATGCCCAGAGCTCTTTCTGTAAACACAGAAGCCCAACTCACCTATAAATGAAAGGTACCGGCAGAATCATTAAAACTGGATTGTGCAAAGATACTCTAGTCCATCCATCCATCTTCTACCGCTTATCCAGAGGTCCAGGTCATGGGTGCAGCAGACCAAACAGAGTAGTCCAGACTGCTGCCCAGTTTGTGTAGTGCCATGAACCCTCCTGCATTTGGTGCAGTGAAGGTTGAACCCATGTGGCCCCTTTAGGCCCCCAAACTGGGTGGGGTACACTGGGTTCTTCACCCAGGGCCAATTTCCCTTGGGAGACCCTACCAGGAAGTAAATTCCCGCCCCCCCCAAACAACATAGTCCTCAGATCATTAGGGCACACAAACCCCTCCACCACAATAAGGTGGCGATCCACGGAGGGAATGCGTTTGGGAGGTTTCAAATGTGTTTTTGCAAAATGCAGCCAGGCTTGGATGTTTTTCTTTGTAAGATAAGGCTTCCGTCTCGCCACCCTAGACGGGAGATTGTTGTCACATGTACTAAACAGCCAGTACTTGCCAGAAATTCCAGCAGATCCTTCAATGTTGCTGTCGGCCTCTTGGCAGCCTCCCTGACCAGTTTTCTTCTCGTGTTTTCATCAATTTTGGAGGGACATTCAGTTCTTGGTAATGTCGCTCTTGTGCCATATTTTCTCCACTTGATGATGACTGTCTTCACTGTGTTCCATGGTATATTTAATGCCTTGGAAATTCTTTTGTACCCTTCTCCTAACTGATACCTTTGAACAATGAGATCCCTCTGATGCTTTGGAAGCTCTCTGCAGACCATGGCTTGTGCTGTAAGATGTGACTATAAAAATGTCAGGAAAAGCCTACTAGAACAGCTGAACTTTATTTGGGGTTAATCAGAGGCACTTTAAATGGTGGCAGGTGTGTGCTGACTCCCATTTAACATGAGTTTGAATGTGATTGGTTAATTCTGAACACAGCCACATCCCCAGTTATAACGGGGTGTGCAAATTTATGCAAGCAGGTTATTCTAAGTTTATTTTTTATTTTTCTCCTTTAAAGACTTCAGATTGTTTTTCAATTGGGTTGTACGGGTTATAGGTCACATTAATGGTGGAAAACATTTTGAAATGATTTATCTTGGTCTCATTTTTTTACATCACAAAAACCTGACATTTGAACAGGGGTGTGTAGACTTTTTATATCCACTGTATGTATGTATGTATGTTGAGGTATACAGCTAAAAGATAACAAAATATAATTACTAAAATGGGAATTAAATGATCAGTTGAATTCTGTGTATCAGTAAGAATGTTATTTTTGATATTCAGATTTTATAGCAGAGTTGGGGACATGAGACTTGATTATTTTTTAATAGTTCTTATTATCCCCCGCCGGTTGAAGAGCCCTTTGTGTGAAGACCGAAGGGTTATTATGTTATGGGTCCGTCCATCTGTCCCACTGTTGTGAAATCAACTCCTATGGTGCCATGGTTTGATATACACTGAGGATGCACATATTGCAATTTGGTTCTGATCGGATGACCTTGAGGTCAAAGGTCAGATCAGATTTTTCCCTAAATCTTCTAAACACAGTAACTACTGAAAGCAATGATGTAGGCTTTTCAAACTGATACAGTAGTTGTATCTAATACACATCTTGGATGACTTGCACATCACCTAACTATGGGTTTGGGGTCAAAGTTAACATTGCAGTTGCACGATGGTAAGTGCTTCATTTACTATTACTATAAAACAAGTAAAGCTAGGGTCACCAAACCTGATACACAGGTTCATCTTGGGATCCTGACTAAGGGTTTGGGGTCAAAAGGTCAAAGGTCAAGGTTAACATTCCCTGTGCCTTATTACTGTACAATAAGTAAAGTTAAGGTCACCAAACTTGGAACACAGGTTTACCCTGTGACCCTGAAATGTGACTATGGTTTTGGGATCGCAACATCAAAGGTCAACATCAAAATGGCTTATAGACTATATATCTCAACAACAAAGAAAGCTAGGGTTGCCAAACTTGCTACACAGGTTCACCTTTGGATCCTGACCTCTTACTATGGGTTTGGGGTCAGAGGTCAAGGTTAACATTCCTTATGCCTTATTACTGTACAAGTAAAGCTAGAGCTACCAAACTTGGTACACAGGTTTACCCTGTGACCCTGAAGTGTGACTGTGGTTTTGGGATCACAAGGTCAAAGGTCAACATCAACATCAATAACATAGCTTATAAACTATATCTCAACAACAAAGAAAGCTAGGGTCACCAAACCTGGTACATAGGTTCACTATGAGACCATAACCTCTTAGTACAGGTCTGGGATCAAAAGGTCAAGGTTGACACTCCCTATGATCTCTTAATATAGAGCATCTAAAGCTTTCTAGGGTCACCATACTTCCTACACAGGTTCACCTTGGGATCCTGACCTACAACTATGGGTTATATATTTTGTTGTATATTTGTGGATGATGGGTTTATTATAATTTGGTTCTGCCACAGTAATTATATTGAAAAGTTGAATACTGCTCTTCATCAGTAAGAATTGGGATCTTCAAAGAAAGTGGAGGCGGAGGATATACAGTAGCACTCTCTTCAGAGTGCTCTTGTTACATTGTGCAGAAACAGGCACAGATACAAGTACAGGTTGATCACAATACTTTCATCCCCCCCCCCCCCCCCAAAGCTGTTCCTGCAGTATAAGCAGCCAGAGAGTGCACACCACTGCCAAGGCAACACATTTCCCCTCCCTTTTGATTCATTTTAATAATTCCTGAAGCTAGATCATGATCTAAAGCTTAGGTCACTGCTTCTTTTGGCCGTGGGGACTTACGAAAAATGCCACATCTTTGTGTCCAATGTGAATGCAGCTGAATTGCTTTCTTATGCTTGCTGGGCATATTTTTTTATTGAATAGGGGACCTGTAACATCCCCAGCTGTGTCTGGGGATGCTGATGGGCCTGGTGAATCCTCTGCATGGATGTGACGAGCATTTCTTAGACATGAACTCAGTGGAATATTGTAGAAACTGATGATGCCTGAGCTGCTCAAAGCTTTATATCCACATAGACATGCCCATTTCAGCGTGGAAGAAGGCAGAATATTGATGTATAGGGCGGTAACGAGGTTTTCCAATGCACACATGAAGCAGAGGGATATCTGGAGGCAAAGAGAAGCACGTACAGTAGGTATTGTGATATATTAGGAGGCAGATGGATGTCTCACCGAGGACACAGTGAAAGGGACATGGCAGCTCTTTATAATCAACTGCAAGTATTGGTCTGCAAAAGAAGGTAAAAGGGTGCAGTCTCCTTGAATCTGGGATGATCCTTAACCCAGCATCTGCTCATGTAACTTCATACCTCTTTTTACTACACTTTGTGTCTGCACACCCTAATATGACCAATCACATGTAGAGAGGACTTGGTCAGGGTTTCAAATTTTGCATGATACCTTCTGGTACCTCATAGTCCAATACGTTCCCTGCATTTGGAAGGATGTAATCAGTGGCTGCTGATTGATTCTTATCTCTGATTTTTAGTCAGTGTGGCCTCGGCTTCATGTATTATTCCTTATACCCCACCTCTCCAAAATAAATCATCAGAATCTATTTACTAGTAGTAATTTTTCTAAGGGACAAAACAGCTCTGGCACAAAGATAACCTCCTTGGAGGAGGAAATGACAGCACACGTCTTCACTAGTGAGCTTGATTGGTGCAGGTAGGAGGATTTTCTTTCTTAAGTTCCCAGCCTGGAAAGCTGCTTCCATTCAAAAAGGAGCTGTTTTAAAAGCACCACGTGATTGCAGCCATATCCCACACACATCACATCCCTGCTCTCTGCACCTTCTACAGTTTTCTCCATCTCACCAGGAGATGACAGACGCGCCCCAGTATCAGATCTGGATGCTGTATGCAGGCAGCGAGAGAGAGGGAAAGTGAGAGAGGCAGCTGAAGCAGGAGCAGCTCCATCACTTTGTGTTTTTCCTCTGCAAAGCTGGGCCGCCCGGCGTTTAACACACTCCCTCTGGGACACGCTCGATAATTCAGAGTTCTGGAAATGCTGCTGAATACCAAATGAAAACAGAAGTTCCCTTTGTTTTCTGAACTGTTGTTATTATCGGCACTTCCAGATAGCCCTTATTCCCCTGATGAATCGGCAGCCATGTCGTTATTTAGGTGCAGCGGGAAGGAGAAAAACGTTAGACTGCGGCTCAGCATCAGTTCATACACTCCATCACAGATGTGGGATTTTTCTCCAACAAAAGAAATTCCCTTTATTTTTGTAAATACAGGACATGTTTGTGTAGCGTAACTAAATATATTTACATATACAGTATATTGTGCTTCCAAAATCACACTCTGCTCAAGATATACAGTGCTGTGAAAAAGTATATCTCCCCTTCCTGAATTCTTATATTTTGCACGTTTGTCACACTTAAATGTCAAATCACCAAACAAATCAAATCATCAAACAAATTTTCACATTAGACAAAGATAACCCGAGTAAACGCAAAATACGTTTTTTTTTTAAATGATTTCATTTATTAAGGAAAAAATCTATCCAATCCTACCTGACCCATGTGGAAAAAGTAACTGCCCCCCAAACTGCAGGCTTACTTGTGGTTCCCAGATTTTTTAAAAGTAAATTTTGAGGCAGAGTCTTCAGCTATCAGGCCCCTGGAACCAGTTCCCTGTCTGGGTACAGGATGCCAATACCCTCTCTTCTTTTAAACGCAAGCTTAAAACTTTTCTTTTTGCTAGAGCTTACAATTAGGCTACACGGTGCACGGTGGCGCAGTGGTTAGCACTGCGGCAGCACAGTTTACCCTTGGCCGGGGGATTGTGGGGATCGTGGGATCGTGGGTTCGATCCCAGCCCCCGACCAACAGTGATCTGTGTGGAGTTTGCATGTTCTCCCCGTGTTGCGTGGGTTTACTCCGGGATTTCTCCGGTTTCCTCCCACATGCCAAAAACATGCATGTTAGGTTAATTGGCTGTTCTAAATTGTCCCTAGATATCTGTTTCCTATAGGCCCTTAGAATAGAGGGTTAGTATTAATGAAAGCGCTTTGAGTGGTCTTTGTGACTAGAAAAGCGCTATATAAGTGCAGGTTAGTTAGTTAGTTAGTAGTTAGGCTACGGTCACACTGCAGGTCTGAATGTTCAATTCCGATTTTTTTGCACACGTGACCCATATCTGATTTTTTTTTTTTTTTTTTGATGACGGTCTGAACAGCACATACCCGATTTTTTTTCACACCAGACCCAGGCCACTTTCTTTATTGTTATTATTAGTAATGTTATTGTTATTTTCACTGATTTACAATTCACAGAATTTTGACTCTCACTTTGTTTTATTATGATTTTCCTGTCTTATTTTTTTAATCAGTTCCTTTCTTGCCTACATATTTTTGAATATTTTATCCTCTTACCTTTTTGTGTTTTTACGTGTTTCTGTTTGACTATGGTTCTGTAAAGCATCTTGGATTGCGCATGTGCTTGAAAGGTGCTATATAAATAAACTGAACTGAACTAAGGACCAGGGCAGCAGTGGCTCAGGAGGTAGAGCAGGTCGTCCAATAACCAGATGGTTGGCGGTTCAAATCCCACTCTCCCCAGATATCCTGCCGTTGTGTCCCTGGGCAAGACACTTTACCCACCTTGCCTCCAGTGTCCATAACACTGGGTATGAATGTGCATAAATGTTCGGTGGTGACCGGAGAGGCCGTTGGCGGGGATTGGCAGCCACATTTCTGTCAGCCTGCCCCAGGACAGCTGTGGCTACAGTAGTAGCTTGCCACTACCATTGTCTGTCTGGAGTGAATGAATAATGTATCTATTTGTAAAGTGTCTTTGAGTGTCTATGATAAAGCGCTATATAAATCTGATCACCATTGGCAGCAACAACTGCAATCAGGTGTTTGGAGTCACTATCTCCAGTGTCTTTCACATTGCTGTTGCAGAATTTTGGGCCACTCTTCTTTGCCACTTTGGAGGGCTTGAGCTTGAGGTCATGAACTGATAGACGGCAGAATTTATGGTTCCATAAATTATGGCAAGTTGTCCAGGTCCTTAAGCAGCAAAGCAGCCCCAGTCCATCACACTACCACCACCGTGTTTGTCTGTTGGTATGATGTTCTTTTTATGAAATGCTGTTAGTTTACACCAGACATAACGGGACACACACCTTCCAAAAAGCTCAACTTTTGTCTCCTCAGTCCATAGAATATTTCCCCAAAAGTCTTGGGAATCCTCAAGATGTTTTTTGGCAAATGTGAGACAAGCCTTTGTGTTCTTTTTGATCAGCAGTGGTTTTCACCTTGGGATTCTCCCATGGATAACATTTTTGCCCAGTCTCTTTCTTATTGTTGACTCATGGACCAGTATCCAAACTGAGGCAAATGAGGCCTGCAGCTCTTTAGATGTTGTTCTGGGTTTTTGTTTCTCATTTGTTCTTGAATTTCTTTAGATCATGGCTTGATTTTTTTTTTTCTTTTAGCCTACTTCACTTTGTCAAACAGGTTCTATTTAAGTGATTAATTGATTCACCAGGTCTGACAGTAATTGGACCTGGGTGTGGCTAGTGAATTTAGACTCGGCTTTCAAAAAAATGTGGTTAATCACAGTTAATTCATGATGTAATGGGGGCAGTTACTTCTTCACATAAGACCAGGTAGGTTTGGATAGCGTTTTTTTTTTAATTTAATAAGTGAAATCATCATTTAAAAACTGCATTTTGAATTTATTTGGGTTATCTTTAGATCAAACTAATATTGAAATTATTTTTGATCTGAAACATTTAAGTATAACAAATATGCAAGCAAAAGAAATCAGGAAGGGGGCAAATACTTTTTTCTAGCACAGAATGCCACTATAGTGTGTTTGCCGTATCTAGGAATGTCTGATTGTCTTGTAATGATAAATTAATCTACTCAAAATATCCCACAGTGCATCTTGAAAAGCCGTTGTGTCCCGTAATGCAATGGGGAGCAGAGGAGAGAAAGAGGAGCCTGGTGTCACAATGTATAGCCTCAATTTTAATTCATTAATACAGCAATATGGCTTGTTGTAATATATATTTACGACAAAATACAGGTTGGTATTCACTTTTCATCAATTTTACTATATTGTCCCCAATATTTGAATACTTTATAGTGACTAGGGGTAAGGAAGGAATGGATGATTTTGTCACAAGTCATTTCACATCAATATCATAGGAAAAAAGGTCACATTTCATTTGAAATATTTAGGGATGTGACATTTCATCTGTGTACTTGTGTTAAAGTGGAAAATGATTGATCCAAAAAGGGAGAAAAAAATCTACTGTTAGGATTTAAAGTGGCTGCAGACATTCTCCAGTCCATTGGTGTTTCAAATGGTACCAAAGTAGGCACATTTGTTTTTACTCATTTCCTAGCAACGCTGACCAACACCTATCCTCAGGACTGCATAGCTGACATGGTCAACAGAATTTTTTTTTTTTTACTACAGTCTCTACCTTAACACCTGCTTCCCTATTTTCAGTGATCAGATGGTGGCGCTGGCTCACAATAGGTATCCTCCTCCTGTTTTGTTGTTTAAATATTGGCATACCTGTATTATTGGTATCAGTTTTTCTGAAGAAAATTAAAGCAACACTATCAAATTTACCTCTTAAAATAATGTTTCCAAAATCATTTTGATCATACATTAACCTTTGACTGGTTAAGTGTCACTTCCATGGTGCCCTGAGTGGGCCTGTATCGCCTGCAACAGCACTGTGTAACAATGCTGTTCAGGTAGGAAAGCTAAAAAGGCTACAGTTGGCATGGCTTACATCCCTACAGCCAATCACAGGGCACTATGTTAGCCAGCCACTGTCTAAAAGAGGAAGCTATCATGGTTTCTGAGCAAGATCCCAGACAAAAGTGAATATTGGAGCAGCTTACACTCGTTGGCGAGAGCTTGAAGAGATAAAGGGATGCAAGACTGATGGTGACATCGCATTGTTGCTATTGGGCTAGTTTTTTGTTTTTTTTTGCACACCCTCTAGTTTTTCAAATGAGGCAAGGGCTTCTAAATGAACATGGCTCACACTGCCACAAGTATTTTTGACAGTGATAACAAGACAGTTATGCATCACAATTGTAGGGGGCCTCCGGGAGCAGTTCTTCCTTTGTGTTGCTTTAAAGAGGATGTGATGAAAATTTAACTTTTTGAGTGGTTTTCCACTTTTTGGGAGTGTCTCTGGAGTGACTACCACATTTGTATCACTTTGTTAGGGTCTGCCTTGTCTCCCTAGATGTCATTCAGTGTGTTTTCTTTGAGACTTTGACCATTCTAAATATGAGCATTCACCATTGCAATGGCCTACGTAGCAGAAAATAATGACAAGCAAAAGTATGCTCCCTTTAAGTTTCTCCTCTGTATGTGTTTGTATTTGTTGCATGTACGAACAGGCAGTGGCGAGTCTACTGGATCCAAATGCAGGAGCTATGGGAGCAGTGGCTCCTAAATTTTGCAGTCCTGACATCCATGCAGCCTTGGATATAAAAGAGTACTACTGCCGGCTGGCTGAGAGGCTGCAGGTACAACACAGTGTCGCATAAAGTTGCTTCTCAAGCTACTTTAAACATCTGCTTAAAAAGAGAATGAAATGAGAATAAAAAAAGGCATTTAAAAAACACTGTAGTACAAAATTTGATGGTGAATTTTGTGTTGTAATCAAATTGAGCTTTATATAGCCAATGTTTAACATCTATGTCTTCAGTCAGACTTCAACTGTCTGTAAATGCTTATCTGAACCAAATACAGCTGTACGATTTTGTGGATACATGTAATAATACTATTCGGCCGCTGCAACATACAGTACAATAGTACATTTTGCTGCCAAATACGAGGTACTTTTACTTGTACTGAAAACTATATTTATTTACATAAATAATGTTGGGTCTTCTTCCACTTTGCAGAATCACCATCTAAACACCCCCACCCCCTTTAATTCTCACCCCATCACCCTATCTCCGTCCCTCTGAAAGGACCCGGTCAGGTCCAGACGTAAATCTCAGCTTACACAAATCACATGATGACTCTCGCTTACTTGTTTTCTTTGCTTCTTAACACAACACCAGGGAAGAACTTGAGAATCAGAGGTGCTGTTCTGGACCCGAACAGATTGCCTTTGTCCACGTGTGTGTGTGTGTGTGTGTGTGTGTGTGTGTGTGTGTGTGTGTGTGTGTGTGTGTGTGTTGGCGCTTTTTTTGGAGGTCAGACTACAGCTCCGGTGGGTGTGACCCCTACTGAGACGAGGATGTCTGTCCAGTTCAGAGGTCAGGATTGCAATCAGACTGCAGGCCGCCTTCCCAGGCTCCTTAGCAGCACCCAAGTGGATGCTGCTTTGTGTGTGTGTGTGTGTGAGAGACTGATTTGGAAGCATTGCTGAAGGGCGTCAAACATTTTTTATGTATTTGTGTCTGTCTGGCTGCATCTGAGTGTCTCTTCTTCTCCCTCTTCTTCCACCAGCTGGTCACCGTTCTGTCTGCGGATGGCCTAGATTATGAGACGCAATTGTCTCAATGCTGAAATGATTGCTATTGGTTGTGAACAGTTATGGTGATTGCTGGCTGACTCCCACACACCTGTGCACCCTCATGTTGCCTGGTTCATCTAATCATGAATGTGGTGTATGTGAGGAGAGCTTTAGCTGTCAGCCAGAATGAGAGGCTCTGATTGCTCTCTGCTCCTCTGGTCAAAGTGCTCTTAATTGCCCAAAAGACGGCACTTTGTGTAGATTCAAACTGACTCCAAATTTCCCCTCCTCTTCAGTATGAATGTGGGGCCTCGTCCTCTGCTGTGGTTCTCAGTGGTGATGGAAAGGGGCTGGAAGTGGGAGGAACGGGAGGGTCAACAGTCAGAGACTTGCCAAAGATGAAGGACGTCAGTCAGATAAAGATGCTGGTAAGTTGGGCTCTCCTTCGTTTTGTAATTGCCAAGTTACAAATAGTGGAACTGAGCCATGAAAAAAGTATGGTGACACTTTTTAATACAGCCATTGAAGTACTGTTAAAGTCCTGTGTACTTTTTGGTGTACAAACTTGGTACACAGGTTCACCCTGTGACCCTGAAATGTGAACATCAAAATGGCTTATAGACTATATCTCAACAACAAAGAAAGCTAGGGTCACCTAACTTGTTACACAGGTTCACCTTTGGATCCTGACCTCTTACTATGGGTTTGGGGTCAAAGGTCAAGGTTAACATTCCTTATGCCTTATTACTGTACACGAGTAAAGGTAGGGCTACCAAACTTGATGCACAGGTTTACCCTGTGACCCTGAAGTGTGACTTTGGTGTAAGTACTGGTATAAAAGGGTGTTAAGTATGGTATTAGCTCAGGGTAACATCCATCCATTTTCTACAGCTTATCCGGGGTCCAGGTCATGGGGGCAGCAATCCAAGCAGAGTAGCCCAGATTGCCACCCAGTTCACATAGCACGAGGGTGGACCCATGGGGCTTCTTCAGGCCCCTATACCAGGTGGGTTACATTGGATCCGTGCAACTTTTTCATGGCAATCCACTGGACCACTCTTGGTCTGGCCCTTCACCCTGCCAGGACCAGTTTCTCTTGGGAGACCCTACCAGGAGCAAGTTCCCCCAAACAACATATCCCCTGGGATCATTAGGGCACACAACCCCCTCCACCATTGCTCAGGGTAACAGTTCCTGTTTTTTGCCATAAAAGAACCTTGTAGTTTCCATATAAGAAAGTGGTGGTTTTCATGCTTTAGAAAAGTTTGTCTTACATCAAAAGTACACAGTAAATTCATAGTACTTCACAGATGATTACAAATTGTCGCCAGAAAGTTCTCTCTGTCTCTAAAATCACTGTGTTTTCAAAATGGTACATATAGTTCTTATTTTGTCTCAATTTAGAAATAAGATGGTTGGTCAAGCCAACTGTCATCACAAAAAATGTTTGATAGAGTTTGTTATTACTAATCTTAACACTTTTAAAAAGGAACTGTATTCTGAACTAATTCTGGAGAAGCCAAAATAAGCTATGGCCACGGCGCTTTGTCCGTCGTTTGTCTTTCCATCCAAAGTTCAAGAGAAGCACTGTCCTCCTCCTCCTCCTTCACTTGTGTGTATACAAGGGAGCTGAAAAGTTCATAGTGGTCAAATTTGACCAAATGTGGTTTATTTTTTAACATAGTCTCCCCTTCGGTCCACACACTCCTTCCATCGGTGCTGCAGTACTTGGATCCCTGTGGTTGAAAACTAAACCACATTTGGTCAAATTTGGCCACTATGAGCTTTTCAGCCTATGAACTTTTCAGCCCCCCCCCCCCCCCACCTCCCGTATGTGGAGCGAGAGAGAATTATAGATGGATAATTTATCACCTTAGATGTGTTTTCCAGGTTGGATTGAGCCTACGCCATCATTAACAGTCTGGTTATGAGTTCGCCCAACATGAATTACAGTGGTGTGAAAAAGTGTTTGCCCCCTTCCCGATTTCTCATTTTTTTGTATGTTTGTCACACTTAAATGTTTCAGATAATCAAACAAATTTAAATATTAGATAAAGATCACACAAGTAAACACAAAATGCAATTTTTAAATGAAGTAGTTTATTATTAAGGGTAAAAAAAAGTCCAAACCTACATGCCCCTCCCCTCCACAAAAACATAAATTAACTGTGGTTTATCACATTTTTGGAAAGTTGAATTCAGTTTCTCTAGCCACACCCAGGCCTGATTACTGCCACATCTGTTCTCAATCAAAAAATCAAAATTGGACCTGCCTGACAAACAGAAGTAGACCAAATGATCCTCAAAAGCTAGACATCATGCAAGAAATTCAGAACAAATGAGAAACAAAGTAATTGAGATCCATCAGTCTGGAAAAGGTTATAAAGCCATTTCTAAAGCTTTGGGACTCCAGCGAACCACAGTGAGAGCCATTATCTACAAATGGCGAAAATATGAAGCAGTGGTGAACCTTCTCAGGAGTGGCGAGCCGAGCAAAATTACCCCAAGAGCACAGCGATGACTCATCCAAGAGGTCACAAATGACACCACAACAACTTCCAAAGAACTGCAGGCCTCATTTGCCTCAGTTAAGGTCAGTGTTCATGACTCCACCACAAGAGACTAGGCAAAAATAGCCTGCATGGCAGAGTTCCAAGATGAAAACCACTGCTGAGCAAAAAACACAAAGACTCATCTCAGTTTTGCAAGAAAACATCTTGATGATCCCCAAGACTTTTTGGAAAATATTCTGTGGACTGATGACACAAAAGTTGAACTTTTTGGAAGGTGTGTGTCCTATTACATACAGTGTAAAAGTAACAGAGCATTTCAGAAAAGAAACATCATACCAACAGTAAAATATGGTGGTGGTAGTGTGATGGTCTGGGGCTGTTTTGCTGTTTCAGGACCTGGAAGACTTGTTGTGGTAAATGGAACCATGAATTATGCTGTCTACTAGGGATGGGCATAATTTACCGATTAACCGATAATTGATCATTAAGAATTTCACCGAGGAAGTTCATTTTCGTCGACAAACCGTTTTTTTTTTTTTAAACAATCCGAGGCCGAGTGTACGGCCGTCCTCAAACAATGCAATGGCAAAATTTGGGCACCAGGGGGCAACATTACACCATCGCCGTACCCTGGCGTGCCTCAGTTGATACACGCGGGCTTCCGTAGGGCAATCGCCAAATCATTAAGCGGTTACGGCGAAGTGTTGCGTGGGACCATTTCAATTTAAAAAATGACCAGGTGTACTGCAATCACTGCAATGCAGCATACAAATATACCTCATCGACAGGGTCCATGGAACACCCTTATTACGCAAAGAAACCGCCAACAGTGGTTGCGCGCTGAGTAATGGCGGTCGTGAAGATTCTTTTTTTTTTCAGAAACTTTATTGAGAAGGTCATGAAGATTCGGTGTACACACGTCGAGGGAAGCTGCAGGAGGCGGCGTAGTAGCTCGACGGGAAGACTATTTCGCACAAAATGGCACAAGAGAACAGCAAAAAGTTCTGCGCGGCTAGACTAAGTAACACGAGCGATAGAGCAATGAATGCGGTCTTCGTTTGTTGGGTGGCCGCTCGGCAGGGAGACAAGGTGGGTAAAACGTCTCGGCCAATCAGCTTGCGGGGTGAAACGTCTCGGCCAATCAGCTTGCGAGATTCCCGAGCCGAGCCAACACGAGAACAGAGAGAGGGCTCTCCGTGCACCTGATGTTATAATGTAGTCTACCTGCCTTGTTACGTACCTAAAAATGTTAATGATTAACCGATTATTAATCATTAATTCTCCCGACGATCGGTGAAGAAAATTTCACCGAATGCCCATCCCTACTGTCTACCAAAAATTCCTGAAGGAGAATGTCCGGCCATCTGTTCGTGACCTCAAGCTGAAGGGCACTTGGTTTCTGCAGCAGGACAATGATCCAAAACACACCAGCAAGTCCACCTCTGAATGGCTTAAGAAAAATAAAATGAAGACTTTGGAGTGGCGTTGTCAAAGTCCTGACCTGAATCCGATTGGGATGCTGTGGCATGACCTTAAAAAGGCAATTCATACTCGAAAACCCTCCAATGTGGCAGAATTACAACAATTCTGCAAAGAGGAGTGTGCCAAAATTCCTCCACAGTGCTGTACAAGACTCATTGCCGGTTATCGCAAACGCTTGATTGCAGTTGTTGCTGCTAAGGGTGGCCCAACCAGTTATTAGGTTTAGGGGGCAATCACTTTTTCACACAGGGCCATGTGGGTTTGGATTTTTTTCCCCTTAATATTAAACATTTTCATTTAAAAACTGCATTTTGTGTTTACTTGTGTTATCTTTGTCTAATATTTAAATTTGTTTGATGATTTGAAACATTTAAGTGTGACAAACATACAAAAAAATGAGAAATCAGGAAGGGGGCAAACACTTTTTCACACCACTGTATATGAGCCAATAGGAACCTAAGAAAACACCAGTGTCTTATTCAATGGGAGGCATGTAGTGGAAGCAAGAATGATTTCATTGAGGTAGATATTTGTTCAGTTCACATTTACATAGGTAAGCAAATAGTTGCTTATAGCATTTATAGTGTATGTGCAGTACTGTCCAAGATAATCATTATAGTTAGTTGTTTGGCTACCTACTGTATGTAAGATTTGCATTGTCCTTCTCATAAACAGAACCTTCCAAGAGGAAAAGAAATTTTGCAAAATGTTGAACAAAGTGGTGTTTTTTTTAAATCAAGGACTGTGGTTTTTTTGGCCCCAGAAACTGATTCCAAGAAACTGAAATTTTTCCAGACCGTGTTTTAGTTTCCTTGGGAACATGAAAATTAATTAGTCTGGTCATGTACATTTAGGAATTTATGATCCACATATAGACTGAAGAGGGCTAAATCTGTGTACTCAGAGAGACTCCAGCAGCAGTTCACTGCTAATGATTCGGCTTCCGTGTGGAGAGGACTGAGGCAAATCACCAACTATCGACCTAAGGCTCCTAAAGGTCAGGATGACAAAGCCCTTTGTCAGAGACTGTCCCAACACTATGCCCGTTTTGACACCTCGTCATCTGTGTCCAACTCCCCCCCTCCCTCCAGCTCCACAGCCTCCACATTCCCTACTTCATTTAAGGCACCCCCCCCCCTCCTCCCCCCCTCCCCTTATCATCAGTGAGCAGGATGTGCTCAAACAGTTCTCCAGACTGAACCCGCGCAAGGCCCCCGGCCCAGACGGCGTGTCTCCCTCCACCCTGAGACTCTGTGCGAAACAGCTGGCTCCTGTATTCACAGACATTTTTAACACCTCCCTTAAGTTATGCCACGTGCCGTCCTGCCTCAAATCCTCCACCATCATCCCTGTCCCCAAGAAGCCACGGATCACTGGACTTAATGACTACAGACCTGTAGCGCTCACCTCTGTAGTCATGAAGTCCTTTGAGCGCCTGGTCCTGTCCCACCTCAAGTCCATCACCACCCCTCTCCTGGACCCGCTGCAGTTTGCCTACCGAGCCAACAGGTCTGTAGACGATGCAGTCAACCTGGCCCTCCACTCCATCCTGCAGCACCTGGACTCCCCGGGAACCTACGCCAGGATCCTGTTTGTGGACTTCAGCTCCGCATTCAACACCATCCGCCCCGCTCTGCTCTGGGACAAGCTGTCCCTGCTCAACGTGCCTGACTCCCTCTGCAGGTGGATCATCGACTTCCTGACGGACCGGAGGCAGCATGTGCGGCTGGGAAAGACTGTCTCAGACTATACTAGCATCAGCACCGGATCACCCCAGGGCTGTGTACTTTCCCCCCTACTCTTCTCCCTTTACACCAACTCCTGCACCTCCAGCCACCAGTCTGTCAAGTTGATCAAGTTTGCGGACGACACCACCCTCATCGGGCTCATCTCCAACGGCGACGAGTCCGCCTACAGGAGAGAGGTGGCCCAGCTGGCGTCCTGGTGCAGCAATAACAACCTGCAGCTGAACGCTCTGAAGACAGTGGAGATGATTGTAGACTTCAGGAAAGTCACTACTCCTCTGCCCCCCCTCACCCTCTCAGGCTCTCCCATCACCACTGCTGATTCCTTCCGCTTCCTAGGCACTACCATCACCAGGGACCTCAAATGGGAGCTGACCATCAGCTCACTCATCAAAAAAGCCCAGCAGAGGATGTTCTTCCTGCGGCAGCTGAGGAAGCTCAAGCTACCCACCAAGATGTTAGTGCAGTTCTACACAGCCATCATCGAGTCCATCCTCACCACCTCCATAACCGTGTGGTACGCAGGAGCCACTGCCAGGGACAGACTAAGGCTGCAGCGCGTCGTGCGCACTGCTGAGAAGGTGATCGGCTGCAAGCTCCCATCTCTCCAGGATCTGTACATCTCCAGGACCCGGAGGCGTGCTGGCCGGATCATAGCCGATCCCTCACACCCTGGTCACGTACTGTTTGCCCCCCTCCCCTCTGGTAGAAGACTTCGGTCCATCCAGACTAAAACCTCCCGTCACATGAACAGCTTCTTCCCCTCTGCCATTAGACTGCTGAACACTAAGTGACTCTCGTGCACCATGTACAGCAGCTCAACCAGACTCATGTCAATCATCACTGTTTTCTTCCTGCATTACCGACTGCACTATATAGTTCTCCACAGTATCTGCTGCTGGCTAATATATATTTTAACTGTTGACCAGTATCACTTAATCTTATCCTACACTTTATTACATGTATAGTTTATTTCTCTTATCTTATCATGTTTAATGTTGCAGCATTGTACCGAGACAAATTCCTAGTTTGTGTACTACATGAACAATGGCAATAAACCTGATTCTGATTCTGATTCTGATTCTGACCTTGCAGAAATACTGCAATCATGAAAATGGCCAAAGCTGTCAGTTTTTATATACTGTGCATATTGTGAAGCCTATCTCCCGTTAAAACTGTTGCTAGAATAAAAGTCTCCAAATGGTCAAATAAATGTCTTTTATTTTTAACTGAAGTGGTCACTGCTGTTTGGGCAGTGTTACTGCATGTGGTTAAACTATCATCCTTGTGAATGAACACATCTGAATAACAACTGAAATAAGAACTCTAGCACATATTTTATGTTATAATGTGTTATGAAAACTATAAATACCACTATATGCTTTCTCATTCATCTGTTATAGCCCTTCTTCAGTACCTGTTGATGGCTCAATGGATGACAACAATGATTGTTTTTTTCCAATTAAAAAAATGAAAGAAGTGGACATGTTAGCTCTGAAATCTAATTTCACATCCTCAACTTAATATAAGCTCTAGCTCTTTTGAGCTCATTCCGCCAAAGCTGAAAGGAGCTAATGCAATGACGCAGCGTTCATCTGTCCATCCGTCCACATTTCACAGGAATCGCTACTCCTCCTTGGCATTTATCCCGATATTCACCAAACTCACTCACAAGGATCCTTTGGCAGGTCTGCATCTAAGTTGTGGTCAAGGTCAAAGGTCAGGAGATCTGGCCGCTTAGGTGATTTCATGAAAATTGCTACTCCTCCTAGGCACTTTCCCCAGTGGTCACCAAACTCACTCACAAAAATCCTCAGGAGGATCAGCATCCAGGCTGTGTTTAAGGTCAAGGTCAACGGTCACTAGATCTGAGCACTCTCGTGATCATTTTACCAGGCCAGAATGAGCTACTCTGTCACTGATGGTCTGGTTTAGAGATCAGCGATGTCTACTATTGAAGCAGCCATTTTGGACAAAAAATAGCATTGAACTGCAAAGTAGGCAAAACAGACAAATAATGAGCATAAACTCTCCTGTCAAAATTAATAATAAGTATTTTTAACTCATAAATTTGAGTTCTTTTTCAAAAATTTGTCTTCATTTTGAATTTCATATCTTTTTCAAGTACTTCCGAGGGATTTTTTTTTTATAAATTTGTGACATTTGTTGTTTTGTTTTTTTGCAAAAGTAGGAAGCTGTTGCTCATGTGACTCTGGAGCTGCAGATTAAAACCCTTGTTTGTGAGCATCAAAAACTGTTTGAAGGTGAAATAATTTACTGAAAACTTAATAAAATGTAAAGCATGGATCATGTCATTGAAACACACAGAGTTGCATGTAAACCACGACCTCCATCACTGAAAAATGAAGCCAAAAACTGCAGTTCCCTTAGTAGTGGAATAATGTTAAACTTGGAAGTGTTTATTTCCTATGTTTACAGCCTGTTTCTAAATGTTTTTTCATAGCCTTATCCCCTCTGTCATAACTGTATATTTTTTCAACTCAACATTCGTCCCTGAATTTAAGCCTTTAAGGCTAACACACTTAAAAGTTGTACATCATTTAAGTCTTTTAGTCACTTCTTCCTGAGTTATATCTTCCCTTACTCCATCTTTGACCTTTTTACCGACAAAGAAAAGAGAATTTTAAAAAATCCATAACTGGCTGCACATCGGTCTTCAGCTCCTAAATCAGACATAATGGTCAAAATGAATGGTTTCCCACAGCAGGCAGAAGGAGTGGAGAACAGATGAGTGACAGCCGAGCAACAATGTGGGAGATCCTGCTGACCAGAGTATTTACTCTGCGGACACTTTCAGCAGAAGATGTGAAGGGCTTGACTCAGCTCAGACAGGATTTATTGGCCTTCGTGTCCTCCGTTATTAAGTACAGTCTTTCAGAGCGCCTGCAGCATCATAAACGTCTTAAAACTTCACATACAGTCTCACAGGAGATGAAATGAACCTGTATTGGAACTTTCTCATTCAACCTGCAAAGAAGCACCGAGATAGAAAGGAGCCTTTGAATGAATGAAGAATAAAGCAGTGAACCAGGTAGTTATGACTCAGGGGGGAAAAAAAACAAACCCCCAGATGATTCCACACATTGAATGCTGAAATGGCTTCCTCTTAGCCCACCTTAAGTCTCTTTAACCACCCATCAGTGGTCAGAGCACAGCTGGCACCTAACCACATCTGTAACAGACATGGTGGTTTGGCTCTCATTACTGCAGCTCTACCTCCAGCTCTTTAAATAAACAGTGAGCTAACCGCAGCAGAACCCCCACCCCACCCACAGACATCTACTTTTCCCTGATATGCAGCACACAATCCCCCGGCTCGGCTCAGCTCAGCACAGGCTGACGGATGGACAGCACGGCCCGATCTGCTCTGTTTCCCTCTCGCTTCTGATAGATGCCTCGGGTCTGATTTCTCACTGAGACGCAACATGGCCAAACAAACAGATTGCAGTGAAATCAACCCTGATGTACAAATGTGTATAATTCAGCAGTCAGTGATGAGTTTGCGCTCCACTGTTCATATATACATACATGGCTGGTCCCCACTTATCACGGCAGGGAAGAGTAAGTGACTTGGCCGGTTTGGGAAGTCGTCATCAGCCTGTGAGTAGTAACCCAGGTTGTCTTCTGCCCGCATGATGTGGCTGAGGAGGGCTACATTGATCTTCATCTGGCTGTGACAGCTAATTGTTGAACTTCTGTGATTGCCGTTATCGTTCACGGTCAGTGAACGGACGGTCTTCTGTTTGCAGAGGAAGTTAAGCAGCCTGTTTCGTCTGTGTCCACTGGGTTAATTTAATTACTAAAGTTTCAGTGTGTAAAAGCTGAAATTATGTACATCAGTTAGTACTAAACACAAAGTACCACTGAGGCTACTGGGAATTGCTTTTAGATTGGAGGCATTTTGTCATTGACTCAACTATAATATTTTGCCTCAATGATGCCAGTAGATGAAAACTCACTAGATCGCCAAGCCAATTACAGTCCCTCCTGAGGGCTATGAGTGTGTGTGAACCAAACCTCATGGCAATTGATCCAATAGCTGCTGAGATATTTTACCTTTAAGCTGCTAACGTCAGCTCTGCAGTGGTGTAGCTAGAAAAACTGTCTGGGGATCGCCAAAGTGGGTGGGAGTCGCCATCTGGAACCAATGAATGTCTGAACGAAATTTCATGGCAATCTATTCAAAACAGCTCGATCAGCTGCAACATTCAAACCACCTGCTTAATATTTACTGTAGATCTTGAATATATGAACACAAACCTGCGAGTGTTTGGCACCAGGACTTCGGCAGAACCTTCATTGGCTCCTGTGAGTCAGCCTGGTTGGGTCCTCATTGATCACAATTGTTCAACACATTGAGTGAATTATGATTTGATAAGTAGCGTCTCGAATGAAGTCTTCTTTGCACTTTTCTCCAAGCTGTCTCTTAATAAAAGTGATGTGATCATGGAGGGTTTTACTTAGGGGTGGGAATTGCAAAGGACTCCTTCATACAATACCCATCTCAATACTTGAGTCACAATGCAATACTATCACAATTCTGTGATTCCTTAAGTATTGCAATACCATATACCCCCCAGTGTAATGTTTTTTCATGTACTTTGGTTGTATTAAACATACAATTTTCTAATATTTTACTAACTTGAATGTTGCACATCATATTGAACTTTCATTTACCATTTTAATATTTAATATAGAGACTTGTTTGTAGTCCTTGATCAAAATTACCATGGAGACAATATTTTACTGTCCTTTAACATCACCATTCCTTTTGAATTATTTTGAATGGATAACAAGTTGTTGGAATTTTTGTAGATTTCAAAGCTACAAAAGGAGCTTGCTGAGCTGGAAAAGCGTAATGAGGAGCTGGAGGACGAGGTTGAGATGAAAAATGCGGCACACGTGGATGAGATCGCTGAGTTCAAGGTATGGGAATGAAGTGATTAATGTAATCATAACATGTAATGGGCCAGCGGTTTGGGCTAATTCTGTCATTTAATCTCACCATCTTTGGCCCACCCTCTGTGCATGTTATTCAGTGTGCTATAGATGAAATGAGGCAGCAGGAGGCCAACCTGCAAGCTCAGATGAAGGAGCAGTGTGAGGACTATAAGTTTCTGTTGAGCAAGAAGATGGCCAGAGACATGGAGATCACTGCCTATAGGTGAGTCTGATGTGATAAAGCTGGTTTATGAGATTAGTGTCCGAGCTTCAAAACAGAGAAGTGGTGATGACAGAAATAGACTTTAAAAATGCCTGCTGAATACATGTAGGTGAGCTACTTAAATTAATAAAACAGAATTTCCCCAATTATTAACAATGTATGTTTTTTGTTTAACCCTGGTTGACGTGCTGGCTTTATTCATGCATACTAATCAGAAAGATGTGTGATGTTGTGTTTCTCGATGCAGATGGAGAATGAATACTCCTCTCTTTGGTCATTTTTTCAATAAAAAGTGAGCTGGATATGCTGCAAATTCAGTGCTCCACTTAACTGTCTCGAGTCAATAAAATCCACTCTGTATGTGGTCATTGTTGTTAGTTTGACATTAAAACTATACAGAACCAACTGCCTCTGCTCTTGTCCTCATATAGAAAATAGTTTTGTTAAAGGAAGCTTTTGTAGGTTAAGTACTTCCACCTGTCAGTACTGTGCTTAAAAGGGCCTGGGTAGATCACTCAAAATGCTGCTGAGGCCTGTGAAGTCTGCAACCCACCCTTAATCAATAAGTTTGAAAAAAGGAATATTGCCACAGACTAGGGTGGTTCACATGTCTGCCCCGGGGTCTCCTCCCAGTAGAACGTGCCTGAAACACCACAAGTAGGAGAAGTCCAGGAGGCATCCTGATCAGATGCCCAAACCACCTCAACTGGCTCCTTTCAATGTGGAGGAGCAGCGGTTCTACTCTGAGCCTCTCCCAGATGACTAAGCTACTCACCCTATCTCTGAGGGTGAGTCCAGGAATCCTACGAAGAAAGCTCATTTCAGCCGCTTGTATCCGCGATCTCGTTCTTTCGATCATTACCCAATGCTTATGACCATAGGTGAGGGTAGGAACGTAGATTGACCGGTAAAACGACAGCTTTGCCTTAGAGTTCAGCTCCCTCTTCACCACAACAGACCGGTACAACGTCCACATCACTGCAGATGCTGCTCCAATCCATCTGTCAATCTCTTGCTCCATTCGCCCCTCACTCGTGAATGAGACCCCGAGATACTTAAGCTCCTCCACTTGGGGCAGGAGCTTGGCCCCAACCCAGAGAGGACAATCCACCCTTTTCTGGCTGAGGACCATGGACTCGGACTTGGAGGTACTGATTCTCATCCCAGCCGTTTCACACATGGTAACAAACCATCTCAGCAAGACCTGTAGGTCATTGCTGGATGAAGCCAACAGGACAACATCATCTGCAAACAGCAGAGATGAGATCCTGTGGTCACCGAATATGACACCGTCCGTTCCTTGGCTGCACCTAGATATCCTGTCCATAAAAATTATGAACAGGATCAGTGACAAAGGGCAGCCCTGGCGGAGTCCAACTCTCACTGGAAAAGAGTTTGACTGGGTGTTTGCAATACGAACCAAACACTTACAATGGTCATGTAGGGACTGGATAGCTCGCAACAACAAGCCCGATACCCCATACTCCCACAGCACCCCCCCACACGAGACCACGAGGGCCATGGTCAAATGCTTTCTCCAAGTCCACAAAACACATGTGGACTGGTTGGGCAAATTCCCATGAACCCATGAGGATTCTCGAGAGGGTAAGGAGTTGGTCCGATGTGCCACGGCCAGGCCAAAAACCACATTGCTCCTCCTGAATCCAAAGTTTGACCAGCGGCCGGATTCTCCTCTCCAGTACCCTGGCATAGACCTTCCCAAGGAGGTTGAGGAGTGTGATCCCCCTAAAGTTGGAACACACCCTCCGGTTCCCCTTCTTGAAGAGAGAAACCACCACCCCAGTTTGCCATGCCAAAGGCACAGTCCCCAACCTCCACGCAGTGTTGCAGAGGCGTGTCAACCATGACAGCCCTACAGCATCCACAGCCTTGAGGTACTCAGGGTGAATCTAGTCCACTCTCAGGGCCCGGACACCGAAGAGTTTCTTTTTTAACCACTTTGGCAATCTCAGCCCTTGTGATGGGCAAGTCATCCCCCTCGTCCTCAAGGTCTGCTTCCTTTGTAGAAGGCATGTCAGTGGCATTGAGGAGATCCTCAAAGTATTCCTTCCACCGCCCGACAATATCCCCAGTTGAAGTCAGTAGCGCCCCATCCACACCATACACAGTGTGGACAGGGAACTGTTTCCCCCTTCTGAGTCGCCGGACAGTTTTCCAGAATTTCTTCGAGGCCGACCAAAAGTCTTGTTCCATGGCCTCACCGAACTCCTCCCACACCCGAGTTTTTACTTCAGCAAACACCCGAGCCACATTCCACATGGCCTGCGGGTACATCTCAGCTGCTTCAGGAGTCCCACAAGCCAAGCTCAATAGGACTCACAATGTCCACCACTTGGTTTGGGGGTTGCCACCACAAGATGCACCGACGACCTTGCACCTGCAGCTCTGGGCAGCCTCTTCAGCAATGGAGGTGGAGAGCATAGCCCATTCAGACTTCATGTCTCCAGACTCCCTTGGAATGTGGTCAAAGTTTTTCCGGAGGTGAGAGTTGAAGACCTCCTGGAGAGGGGCCTCAGCCAGATGTTCCCAGCACACCCTCACTATATGTTTGTGTCTATCAGGTCTGAATGGCATCCTCCCCTGCCATCGGATCCAACTCACCACCAGGTGGTGATCAGTTGACAGCCCACTCCTCTCTTTACCCAAGTGTCCAAGACATATGGTCACAGGTCTGATGACACAATAACAAAATCGATCATTGACCTGCGACCTAGGGTGTCCTGGTGCAAGGTGCACATATGGACACCCTTATGTTTGAACATGGTGTTCATTATGGACAAACTGGTTGGCATAGAAGTCCAATAACTGAACACCACTCGGGTTCAGATCGGGCAGGCCGTTCCTCCCATTCACACCCCTCCAGGTTTCACTGTCATCCACGTGTGCATTGAAGTTCCCTAGTAAGACAATGGAGTCTCCAAGAGGAGCACTCTCCAGCACCCCAGTCAGAGACTCCAAAAAGGGTGGGTATCCTGAACCATCATTTGGTGCATAGGCACAAATGATGGTCAGGACCTGTTTCTCAACCTGAAGGTGCAGGAGACGACCCTTTCGTCCACTGGGGAAAACTCCAATGTAGAGGCAGCAAGGTGGGGGGATACAAGAATACCCACCCCTGCTTGCCACCTCTCGCCCTGGGCAACTCCAGAGTAGGCCAAGCTCCAGCCTCTTTCCAGGAGACTGGTTCCAGAACCAGAGCTGTGCATTGAGGTGAGCCCGACCATATCTAGCTGGTATCTCAGAACCTTGTGCACCAGCTCAGGCTCCTTCCCCACCAGAGAGGTAACATTTCACATCCCAAAAGCCAGTTTAGGAAGCCAGGGATCAGACCGCCAAGGTCTCTGCCTTCAACCGCCACCTGATCTGCATAGCACCGGACCCCCATGGTCCCTCCTGCAGGTGGTGAGCCCACTAGAGGGCGGACCCATGTAGCTCCTTTGGGCTGAGTGTGTTGTACCAATATGGCGTCTTTTGTACCCTGGGTGTAGTGGGGGGTGATGGTTCCGCTGTCACCAGGGGTATAAAGCGCAGATGCGGAAGAGCTCAGTCTCTTTTGCCATCGACCTCTTGGCCTGTACGGAGCACTGTGTTGTTTATGGTTCTTGATAATAAAGTACGTTCAACTTTTCCTTCAGCCTCTTCCTTGGTCACCCAAGTTATGGACATAACATTTGGCGACGAGGAGAAAGGTATGGAGAGAGCTGTTACTGCATTTCGGCCATTTTTGGAGGTTCTGGGCGAGCCGCCCGTCCCCTGGGCTAGGTGGTTCGCGGCCTTCCAGAACTATCTGGTGGCCCTTAACCTCGGTGAGCTTGAGAAACTGCATGCGAGGGCTATACTAGTCCATAATCTTGGCATGGAGGGTCAAAGAATCCTTGGTACATTAGGAGGAGCTGATAGCTTTGAAGACGTGGTCGGGCTAATGGTGCGCTACTTTCGTGCTCCGGAAAATGTCATAGTCCGGAGGATTCAGTTTTGGCAGCGCCACCAGCAGGCAGGAGAGGTTCAGGTTCAGTTTACTTTATTTGTACCCATAGGTAGATTTGTTTTGCAGTCAGGTGACATCCATATTTACAAACCACAATTACATTCAACATGAACACAAACACAGGCACACATGAAGCTGACTATAAACATGATAAAAGTACTCAAGGCTCCACCAAAAAACAGATAAGAGAGAAGGGTCATATTATAGACTAGTCAAAGAGGTTAAAAACTCAAAAGTCTAAAACCCAATAAAAGATTTAGAACCCAAATAAAAAACCTACATAAATAAGTAAATATAAAATAAAATTAATAAATAGGTAACTAAATTATGTGCAATATATCGTTACATCTTGTTCAACTCTTTAACAGCAGCAGGAACAAAGCTGTTTTTGTAGCGCTGGGTTTTACATTTTGGGACAGCAAACCTCCGTCTGGAGGGAAGAAGCTAAAAGTGGCAGTGCAAAGGGTGGGAGTCATCATTTAAAATGGAGGTAGCAATCCTCTGTACCTGTCTGGTGTACAGGGATGTCAGGCTCAGCTGTGACTCACCAAGAAAATGACTGGACCATCTAACAACCTGATCCAAGGATTTCCTCTGTTTCAGTTTTGTCAGACTAAACCATGACACTAAAGAAAAGGATAAAACAGATTCAATAAAAGCCCAATAAAACATTGTCATTATGGTTCGGTCAACTTGGAAGCGTGCAAGTTTCCTTAAACAATGCAAATGTTGCTGACCCTTTTTGCACACCCTTTCACAGTTCTCTTCAAAGTTTAAATTACTATCAATAATCGTCCCAAGATATTTGTAGGATTGCACACATTCAATGGTCTGGCCTTTTAGTACAGTGACTTCGTGCCTGGGAGTTTTCCTCCTAAAGTCAATAATCATATCTTTAGTTTTTGTCGTATTCAGCTGCAGGTAGGAATCCTCACACCAGTGAACAAAATCATCAACTACTGGGCCGTGGCCACTCTCACCATCCTGGAGGAGACTGACAACAACTGAATCATCAGCATACTTTATAATGTGTCTGTTGTCATGTCTGCTCTGACATATGTTTGTGTACAGGATGAAGAGTAGTGGTGACAACACACACCCCTGAGGAGAGCCAGTCGAAGAACACTTTTGGTCAGACAGTGTACCATTGACCCTTACTCTGCGTCCTGTTGGTTAAAAAATCCAGAATCCAACCCACCAGATTATTGCTCAAATCAAATTGTTGCAGGAGCCTTTCAACTAAAATATGAGGTTGGATTGTATTAAAGGTGGAAGAAAAGTCCACAAATAAAAGCCTGGTGTGTGTCCCATTAAAATCCAGATGTTTAAAAAGTATGTTAAACAGTGACAGTGGCATCCTCCACTCCTCTGTGAGGCCTATAGGCAAACTGCAGAGGATCCAATGCATGCTCAGTCTGCTTTAGGACCTCAAATCTGACCAGTTTTTCAAAAATTTTCATTAAAATTGAAGTCAAAGCAACTGGTCTAAAATCATTTACTGTTTTAGGACAGCTGCATTTTGGAACTGGGACAACCACGGCATCTTTCCAGATCTTAGGCACATGTTGTGTCTGTAAGGACTTATTGAAAATATAGTGAAACACAAGACTCAGTTCATGTGCACAGGACTACCAAGCGCCCACATATATTATCAGGGCCCTGACTTTTGTTCACTTTTACAGCACAGAATGCCCTTTTAACATCCTGCACCTCAATATTAAAGTGCTGATTGTCTTTGAGTTTCTGTTTTAAATCTTGGGTTTCTGTGCTAAAATCAGAGGAATCAAAACGACCATAAAAACAATTAAGAGCATTAGACAACTCTGTGTCTGAACTAAAACCATATAAAAACACACAATTATTGCGCTCTGTGCTCTGAAGGCCTGCAATAGTTTTCATACTGGCCCAGGCTGAACCAAGCTTCTTTGTTGCCATCTTGCTTTCCAACTCTGATTTATAATTCTGTTTTGCTCTTAAAATTTCGGCCTTCAGCGCTTTTGTGGCTACCTGTAGCTCAGAAACAACCCTCTGTTTAAAGGCAAGTGCTTTCCTCTGTAAGCAGGATTTAACTGATTTTGTAACCCATGGCTTGTTGTTGGGATATATTTTGACACATTTACGTGGAACAATCATGTCTCTGCAGAAAGCCATGTACACTACCGTTCAAAAGTTTGGGGTCACTTAGAAATTTCCTTATTTTTGAAAAAAAAAAAGCACTTTTTTTCAATGAAGATAACTTTAAACTAATCAGAAATACACTCTATACATTGCTAATGTGGTAAATGACTATTCTAGCTGCAAATGTCTGGTTTTTGGTGCAATATCTACATAGGTGTATAGAGGCCCATTTCCAGCAACTATCACTCCAGTGTTCTAATGGTACAATGTGTTTGCTCATTGTGTCAGAAGGCTAATGGATGATTAGAAAACCCTTCTGCAATCATGTTAGGTCTGCAATGCTGTAATTGCTGCAAATGGAGGATTCTTTGACGAAAGCAAAATTTGAAAGAAAAAATTATTATTTCAAATACAAATCATTATTTCTAACCTTGTCAATGTCTTGACTATATTTTCTGTTCATTTTACAACTCATGGTGGTAAATAAGTGTGACTTTTCATGGAAAACACAAAATAATTGTCTGGGTGACCCCAAACTTTTGAACGGTAGTGTATGAGCATGTCACGTCCACTAAAGAGTCCAAATCTCCGCAGGCTAGCTTGAACACCTCCCAGTCCGTACAGTTAAAGCATTCCCGGAGGCAGTGCACTGAATCCTCTGTCCACACGTTTACGTATGTCTCTGGTCTTTGCCTTGCCTCTTCTGAGAGCAGTTTTATATGTGGGCAGCAAATATACACAGTTGTGATCTGAGGATCCTAAAGGAGGAAGGGGAAGAGATTTAAAGGCCCTCTCTATGGATCCGTAGCACAGGTCCAATGTCTTTTTTCGTCTGGTTGGGCAGGAGACATACTGATAAAAGTTTTTAAGTGTCTTCTTTAAAGACACATGGTTAAAATCCCCAATGATAAAATTTGGAGCCTCTGGGAAAATCGACTGCAACCGCTGTACCACATCAAAGGCAGTGCTGGAGGCGGAGGCAGCATCTGCCCTCGGGTGAATGTACACAGTCGTGATGAAAAGTTGGGGGAACTCGCGGGGCAGATAAAAGGGGCGTAGTGACACGGACAGAAGCTCCATATCTGGTGTACAGATGCGCTCTCTGACCGTGACAGATGTACAGTACTGTTTATTAATATACAAACATACGCCGCCTTCCTGACATTTCCCCGTTACCTCTTCCTGCCGATCTGAGCGAAGTGGGGCTCCAAAGCCGTCAATCCACAGGTCCGCATCCTGGTCATGCGCCGTAAGCCACGTCTCTGTGTAAGCCATGACACAGCAGTTCTTGAAATCCTTCAGATATCGTACATTTCCTTGAATTTCATCCACTTTATTTCTCAGGGATTGTACGTTCCCCATAATAATGGAAGGAAGAAGAATGTGGTTAAGCTGACGCCTCCTCAGGTTTAATCTTACGCCGCCACGCTTTCCGCGTTTCCTCTTCTTGTCTCTCTTTTCATTGCTGTGTGCATGAAAATCTCTTAAAATAAAGTCCGGCAGTTGCGGCACAGACTCAAACACAGATGCTGCATTATCCACGTTTAATTGCAGTAACATTTCTCTTGAATACTGTTTTCTTTCCGGCATTATTGCAATCGCACTTACCTCCAAGACAAAGAGCCGGTAAGAAAGAAACGACAGTGCAAAAACAAGAAGGAAATCCATACTGATGGAACCAGGGAGCTCTTCATTATATAGTCCACAAACATTCAAGGACAAAAACGGCACAGAGAATTATGTTAAAACACATTAAAGTGCATAAAAACAGAGACACAGACGTTGAACTTTTTTCACGCGCTGCCGGTTCGCTGCATGCGCATGCATACGCAGAGTCAGTGCAACACTACATTGCAGACCTACGGCAGCTGGCGGGGGAGTGAAAATTTGGAGCCTTAGAAAGGAAGAGGAAGAGATGGTCCATGATCCACTAGCGGAGCACACTCTTTGTTCTGCAGCATGATCGAGGTTCCTGACTTTCTTGGGTGAACTGACGTTAGCCCCGGCTGTTGAGTTAGCGCAGCAGTTCGAAGCAGCAGAGGAATTATCTAAAGATCTCGGTGAGAGAAGCACATCAGGTTGTGAGGAACCATGTTTGAAAACACTGGCTGTGGACTTGGACAGCGAAGACAGCATGAATGAAGAGTAATACGCTGCCACTGTAAGAATTAGGTCTGCCCCGGGTACGCCAAGATGTTATGGCTGCAGGTCCACCAGGCACTGATACAAGGCAAGAGAGTGTCCAGTGAAGGGCAAACGCCGTGGCAAGTGTGGTCTGCTGCACCATTTTGCCAGGGCCTGCAAGAATTTTGAGCGAGGGGAGCAAAGACAGAGGACGGACTTCCCCGCAGTGACTCCTACGGTTATTCATACCATCTCCCTGAACACAGATGGACGAATCTACTGCAGTGTTTCGCTGGACAGCGTGGAAGTTCCGTTGATGGTGGATACAGGAGCGGTGGCTTCAGTATTAAATTGGTCCACTGTGAGGAGTCTGTTCCCGCACTACTACGTGAGTGACCTATCAACACCCTACTTCGGCTACGGTGGAATCAAGTTGGCCATCGTGAGTTCACTGGAACTGACGGTGAGGTACAAGTCAGCGATGATGTCAAACGTCCAGTTCAGTATTGACAAAGGTTTCAGCTTCAATTTGCCCGAATACACTTCCATTTAATAATGGAAGTGTATTAGGGTATTCAGTTGGGTTGTCAGGTTATAGGTCACAATAATGGTGGAAAAAGTTTTGAAATTATTTATCTTGGTCTCATTTTTTTACATCACAAAAACCTGGCATTTGAACAGGGTTGTGTAGATTTTTTTTATATCCACTGTAAGTGCAATTTCCATCTGACATATTGCAAATTTATTCAAAAATTAAATGTTACAAAATGTTACAAAATAGTTCTCTACCAGCAGGAGCAATCTTTTCTCTCTGACTTTATAGCAATTACAACATTTTAACTCAGAGTGCTACAGTAGCCCCTAATGCACATCTCTTTTGCACATTTTCAGATGAAGAGCCGCCATAAATCCAACAATCTGTGCCTTCACAACCTTAATAGTAGAGCTGCGGGTTGTTATCCTTAAATGAGGCCAGTAAAGTTTTAACACACAGTATGGCCTACAGGGAAAGGTTTATACAGGAGACATGAGCAGGTTTGGGGCAGTGTGATTTAACTGTTAGTGCGACTGTCAGTCAAGTGGACAGCCGTGTGTGCAGCAATATCGTTCCAACAAAAACAGCACGCCAGGCGATTGCACTGATTAGTTTGTCTTTTCCAATTAAAGTTGTCAGAGTCATGAATTCGGCTACTGAAGTGTCTGACTGTGATTAAAGTCTACGGTGAAGTCTCATCTCCGCGGTAGAGAGCTGTCCCCTACAGAGATCCGTAAAGCGCCACATTTCATTTAAACATGTCAAGAGGAATGAGCCGTGTGGGGCAAAGCAAATAATGACCCTGAGAGGATTTCATTAGATTTGAATTAGTTTGATGCTCTGTTTACTTTTGACATTCTTCAGATATGAGCAGATATAGCCTGTGCATTCTCTTTCAGCTATGAACAGTACACAGAGTGTTTCCATAAGATCCTGTGTTCACTATTGTCCACACCATCTCGCACAAAGTCACCTGGCCATCCGCAGAGTCCGTTATGAGTTATTCCTACAGACAAAGGCTGACATCACGGGTCGACCAGGGTCAAAGGAAACTGCTCCTGAATGCGATGCCGCTTCCTGTGTGTGACCTTGAAGACATTCTGATGTCATTCTCATCGTTTATTGAGGTTGTTTAACCATCTGCCGTCCTGGTATGCCGAGTGATGCATTTCAGTCATCACATCACGCTGCCACAGACTTCCTCCTGGCCCCTCCATCACCCGTCCAACTGCATCTGAACCTAGAAGGGGCCCCGCTGTTGCAGGCCTGAGCTTAGACACTCAAAATACCTTATTAGAATGGGCAAAGAGGACCGCACACTGTCAACGCTGTGTGCTGGGCTGCTGCCAGCTCTTCTACATGCCAGCCTGTTAATGTCACACCCCCATCCCCTCTTTACACACATTTACAAATTCGCCACAGTTTTAATTCCTTCTCACTACCCAACAGACTGTCCCAGAGACGTTAAAGGCACACAGTCGATGCCAGCTTCGTTCCTCCCTTTCTTCATTTACTGAATGTTTTGGCATCCGTGATTAAAGGCATGAATAAGAAATGATAATGGTGGCTGTTTATTCTCTCCATGGCGTGGCAAACTGTCTGCAAAACAGACCCTAATGACCCCAGGCTGCCATTACTGGGTGGCTTATCGCCTGTGAAAGTATCTCGGAGCAGTTTGGGCAGATGCTCACTGCCTTTCCTCACTGCTAATGTGAGCCATATTACACTGTAATATATTCTGCTGCTCACTGTCGGATGCTGTCTGCCACATGACACAGCAACAAGTAGCTCAACTATGGGCCTTGGCAGTTTTCATTCTGCTGCAGGCCTTATATATTAACCTGTAATTAAACAATGAATGAAAATCATCCAGCTTTTTGGCATTTTCAAAGTATATTTCTGATTATGATTAAAAAACAGTTATATTTCTATCAACAGCATGATGCAAATAATCAGAGGGCAATCACCTAAATCTTACATAGGCCTTTACCGACTGACATCTTCTTGAAACAAATTAAAATAAATCCATCCATCTTTCCATCCATTTTCTACCGCTTTTTTGGAAGTTTGAGTCTCGGAGGCAGCAGCTCAAACAGAGAAACCCAGACTTCCCTCTCCCCGGCCACCTGCTCCAGCTCTTCAGGGAAGATACCAAGATGTTCCCAGGCCAGCTGGGAGACATAGTCTGTCCAGTGTATCCTGGGTCTGCCCCGGGGTCTCCTCCCAGTGGGACGTGCCCAAAACACCTCAAGTGGGAGGCGTCCAGGAGGCATCCTAATCAAATGCCCAAACTATCTCCTCCTTTCAATGTGGAGGAGCAGCGGTTCTACTCTGAGCCTGTCCCAGGTGACTAAGCTCCTCACCCTATCTCTAAGGGTGGGTTCAGCAATCCTACGGAGAAGGCTTATTTCAGCCGCTTGTATCCGCGATCTCATTCTTTCAGTCATTATCCAAAGCTCATGACCATAGGTGAGGGTAGGAATGTAGATTGACCAGTAAATTGACAGTTTTGCTTTAGAGCTCAGCTCCCTCTCCACCACCACAGACCGGTACAATGTCCGCATCATTGCAGATGCTGCGCCGATCCATCTGTCAGTCTCTCGCTCCATTCTCCCCTCGCTCGTGAATGAGACCCCGAGATACTAATTAAACTACTCTACTTGGGACAGGAGCTCATCCCCAACCCGGAAAGGACAATCCACCCTTTTCCAGCTGAGGACCATGGACTCAGACTTGGAGGTGCTGATTCTCATCGTAGCCGCTTCACACTCAGAATCAGAATCAGATTTATTGCCATTGTTCATGTAGTACACAAACTAGGAATTTGTCTCGGTGCAATGCTGCAACATTAAACATGATAAAATAAAAGAAATTTTAAAAAAAACTATACATGCAATAAAGCATAGAAAAAGAATGATCAGTAGCAAACTGTCCCAGTAAGACCTGTAAGCCATTGCTGGATGAAGCCAGCAGGACAACATCATCTGCAAACAACAGAGATGAGATCCTGTGGTCACAGAACATGACATTCTCCGTTCCTTGGCTGCTCCTAGATATCCTATCCATAAAAATTATGAACAGGATTGGTGACAAAGGGCAGCTCAGGCAGAGTCCAACTCTGTCTGGAAATGAGTTCGACTGGGTGTTGGCAGTATGAACCAAACTCTTGCAACGGTCGTATAGAGACCGGATAGCTCTTAAAAACAAGCCCGATACCCCATACTCCCGCAGCACCCCCACAAGAGACCATGAGGGACATGGTTGAATGCTTTCTCCAAGTCCACAAAACACATGTGGACTGGTTGGGCAAACTCCCACGAACCCTTGAGGATTCTCGAAAAGGTAAAGAGTTGGTCCGATGTGCCACATCAAGGACGAAAACCACATTGCTCCTCCAGAATTTGAGATTCAACCAAATTAAAATAAAGGGAAATTAAAAATGTTCCTTTTGTAAACAGAGTGCATATAAAAATAGTTCATCTCTTATTGTAATGTGAAAAGATGTCCTATCTGGAAAGACTTAATTTGATGGCTGAACAAACACTTTCACTGAGACAGATATACCAATATTCTTATGAATATGATAATCTTAATCAGGGACCTGCACAGACATTTTGGGGGGTTAGTGCTCTAACCTAAAGAAGGGTAAATTTACAAGGAAAAAAAAAAACAATTTATAAGACAGAAGTTACAAATTCATGAGAGAAGTTGCAGATTTATGAAGAAGAGTCACACATGTACAGTAACAATCAAAATATAAGAAAATATATTAAAATGCACTAAATTAATTTGAAAAAAACATACATTTTGTCACATAATTAAAAGAAAAGTAGCATTTAAAAGAGAAAAATGTGTTTTTCATAAGTAAAAAAGTTGCAAAGTTGTTTGGAAAAAAAATATGATTTTATAACATGAAATACAGTGCTGTGAAAATGTCTTTACCCCCTCTTTGGTCAGCTGTGGTTTTTGCCTTGGAACTCTCCCATGGATGTCATTTTTGCCTAGTCTCTTTCTTATTGTTGAATCATGGGCCAGTGTCCAAACTGGGAGCAGGTAGCCTTGGATAGATCCCCCGCTTAATAAGTGAAACCATCATTTAAAGCTCTATTTATAGCTCTCTTAATAGCTCTGTGAGGAACCTTGGAGTTATTTTTGATCAGGATTTGTCCTTCAATTCACATATTAAATTTGTTTCTAAGACTGCCTTCTATCATTTGCGTAATATTGCCAAGATTAGGAGCATCTTGTCTCAGAGTGATGCTGAGAAGCTGATCCACGCTTTTGTTAGCTCGAGATTAGATTATTGTAATTCTTTATTATCAGGCTGTCCTAAAACATCTTTAAAAAGTCTTCAGCTGATCCAAAATGCTGCAGCAAGAGTTTTAACAGGTACTAGAAAGAGAGATCATATCTCTCCGGTTCTGGCCTCCCTTCATTGGCTTCCCATAGAGTTTAGAATTAAGTTTAAAATCCTTCTTCTTACTTACAAAGCTCTAAACAATCAGGCTCCTTTTTATTTAAAAGATCTGATACTACCGTATTATCCTAACAGAGCACTACGCTCCCAAAATGCAGGATTACTTGTAATACCTAGAATCTCCAAAAGTACAATGGGAGGCAGAGCCTTCAGTTATCAAGCTCCTCTCCTGTGGAATCAGCTGCCAATCTGGATTCGGGAGTCAGACTTGATCTCTGTTTTTAAGAATAGGGCTAAAACCTACCTTTTTGATATAGCCTACAATTAGGGAGGGATCATGTGTTTCTGAACCCTCCCTTAGTTATGCTGCTAATAGGTTTAGTCAGCCGGGGGACCTCCAGTAATGCACTGGGCCTCACTCCTTTCCTCACTCTCTATGAAATATTTTTTTTTGCTGGTCATTAACATTTGTTTGTTCTCTCCCATAGATTGAGTCCTCATCGTGCTGTTTGCTCTCTACATGTCTGTTCTTTTCTTCTTCTCTATCCCCTCACCCCCCAGCCAGTCGCAGCAGATGACTGCCCCTGCCTGAGCCTGGTTCTGCTGGAGGTTTCTTCCTGTTAAAAGGGAGTTTTTCCTCTCCACCGTCGCCAAGTGCTTGCTAACAGGGGATCGCCTGATTGCTGGGGTCTTTCTGCAACTGTGGGGGTTCCCCCCTACAGTTGATAGTGCTATGAGATGACTGTTGTTGTGAAATGGCGCTATATAAATAAAGTTGAATTGAATAAAGTTGAATTGAAAAACATTTTGTATTTAGTTACGTTATCTTTGTCTAATATTAAAATGTATTTGATGATCTGAAACATTTATGTGTGGCAAATAGGCCTGTAACGATAACGGCTAACTCAGTGGTGTGAAAAGAAAAGATTCAAGATTCAAAGGCTTTATTATCATGTGCACAGTTAAAAAATGCAACATTTCCTGAGCAATGAAATTCTTACTCTGCTCTCCGAACGAATGCCAAGGTAATAGGTACACAACAATACTAATGAAGTAATAACACAGAACTAAGCCACAGAATAACTAGCGGAAACAAGAAGAATGAAATTTGAAATTCCCTGGGTGACTGTAGTGGACAGTGGTATATTGATATCAGAGATGATATGAACCTGAGATGGCATGAGCCTATGTAGAGTGTGCAAATGAGCAGTATACAAAATACAAATTAGCACCCAGTGTGCGAATTTCTCTGTAATGATAATAGCAGTAGACTGTACATGGTAATTAGCAGCAGAGTTGTTATGGACATCAGACGGGGTGAGACTATGTACACTGTACAAATAAGCAATGTGCAAATTTAACAGCCAGTGTGTGAATTCCTATTTGCAAAGCTGTGTTGTGGAGTTTTGGGAGTTTATTTGTTCAGGAGTCTGATGGCAGTGGGAAAGAAGGAGTTTTTCCATTCTGGTTGTCCTGCATTTCACACTTCTGTACCTCTGACCTGAGGGTAGAAGTGTGAACATTCTGTGCTGGGGGTGGGTGGGGTCCCAGAGGATGGCGTCAGCTCTCCTTTGGACTCTGCGGTGGTAGATGCTCTGCAGAGAGGGGAGTGGAGTCCTGATGATCTTCTCCGCTCTCTTCACCACTCTCTGCAGGCATTTGCGGTCCAGGGCAGTAGTGCTGCTGTACCACACAGTGATGCAGTTGGTCAGGATGCTCTCAATGATGCAGCTGTAGAAGTTGTTGAGGATCCTGGGGGACATGCCAAACTTCTTCAGCTTCTTCAGAAAGTACAGTCACTGTTGAGCTCTCTTAACCAGCTCTGTGGTGTTGTGTGTCCACGTAAGGTCCTCGCTGATGTGGATGCCCAAGTATTTAAAGCTGCTCACCCTCTCCACCTCAAGCTCCCAGATGAACAGCAGCTGATGGTGTCTCCTTCTCCTCTTCCTCATGCCCACTATCATCTCCTTTGTCTTGTCCGTGTTGAGGGTGAGGTTGTTGTCCTCACACCATGACACCAGGCTGGCCACCTCCCTCCTGTAGGATGTTTCATCATCACCAATGATGCGTCCTATCACTGCTGTGCCATCCGCAAACTTTAAGATGATATTGTCCTTGTGGGAGGCAACGCAGTCATGGGTGAAGAGGTTGTAGAGGATATGGCTGAGAACACGACCCTGCGGGACACCTGTGTTTGTGATGATGCTGGCTGAGGTCCTGTTACCCATCCTGACAGACTGGGGCCTGCCAGTTAGAAAGTCCAGTAGCCAAGCAGGCCAAGTGAAGATAGTTTGTCGGTGAGTTTGTGGGGGATGACCATGTTGAAGGTGGAGCTGTAGCTGACAAAGAGCATCCTAATGTAGGAGTCTTTATCTTCCAGGTGGGAGAGAGAATAATGGAGTGCTGCAGCAATGGCATCTGAGGTGGACCTGTTGGGCCGGTAGGCATACTGCAGGGGGTCCATGGTATTCAGTATGCTGTCCTGAATGAAGGGCAGCAACACTCTCTCAAAGCACCTCATGATGATTGAAGTGACTGCTACCGTAATCATTCAGGCAGGTCAGTGGGCCGCTTTTGGGGAGAGGGATGATAGTTGTGGTTTTGAAGCAGGAAGGGACTACAGTGGGGTAAAAAAGTATTTAGTCAGCCACCAATTGTGCAAGTTCTCCCACTTAAAAGATGAGAGAGGTCTCCAATTTTCATCATAGGTATACCTCAACTATGAGAGACAAAATAAGAAAAAAAAATCCAGAAAATCACATTGAAGGATTTTTAATGAATTAACTGGTAAATTCCTCGGTAAAATAAGTATTTGGTCAATAACAAAAGTTCATCTCAATACTTTGTTATATACCCTTTGTTGGCAATGACAGAGGTCAAACGTTTTCTGTAAGTTTTCACAAGGTTTTCACACACTGTTGCTGGTATTTTGGCCCATTCCTCCATGCAGATCTCCTCTAGAGCAGTGATGTTTTGGGGCTGTCACTGGGCAACACAGACTTTCAACTCCCTCCAAAGATTTTCTATGGGATTGAGATCTGGAGACTGGCTAGGCCACTCCAGGACCTTGAAATGCTTCTTAAGAAGCCACTCCTTCGTTGCCCGGGCAGTGTGTTTGGGATCATTGTCATGCTGAAAGACCCAGCCATGTTTCATCTTCAATGCCCTTGCTGGTGGAAGGAGGTTTTTACTCAAAATCTCACGATACATGGCCCCATTCATTCTTTCCTTTACACGGGTCAGTCGTCCTGGTCCCTTTGCAGAAAAACAGCCCCAAAGCATGATGTTTCCACCCCCATGCTTCACAGTAGGTATGGTGTTCTTTCTCCTCCAAACACGACAAGTTGAGTTTTTACCAAAAAGTTCTATTTTGGTTTCATCTGACCATATGACATTTTCCCAATCCTCTTCTGGATCATCCAAATTCTTTCTAGCAAACTTCAGACGGGCCTGGACATGTACTGGCTTAAGCAGGGGGACACGTCTGGCACTGCAGGATTTGAGTCCCTGGCGGCGTAGTGTGTTTCTGATGTAGCCTTTGTTACTTTGGTCCCAGCTGTCTGCAGGTCATTCACTAGATCCCCCCCATGTGGTTCTGGGATTTTTGCTCACTGTTCTCGTGATAATTTTGACCCCATGGGGTGAGATCTTGCCTGGAGCCCCAGATCGAGGGAGATTATCAGTGGTCTTGTATGTCTTCCATTTTCTAATAATTGTTCCCACAGTTGATTTCTTCACACCAAGCTGCTTACCTATTGCAGATTCAGTCTTTTCAGCCTGGTGCAGGTCTACAATTTTGTTTCTGGTGTCCTTTGACAGCTCTTTGGTCTTGGCCATAGTGGAGTTTGGAGTCTGACTGTTTGAGGTTGTGGACAGGTGTCTTTTATACTGATAACGAGTTCAAACAGGTGCCATTAATACAGGTAACGAGTGGAGGACAGAGGAGCCTCTTAAAGAAGAAGTTACAGGTCTGTGAGAGCCAGAAATCTTGCTTGTTTGTAGGTGACCAAATACTTATTTTACTGAGGAATTTACCAATTAATTCATTAAAAATCCTTCAATGTGATTTTCTGGATTTTTTTTTCTCATTTTGTCTCTTAGTTGAGGTATACCTATGATGAAAATTGGAGACCTCTCTCATCTTTTAAGTGGGAGAACTTGCACAATTGGTGGCTGACTAAATACTTTTTTGCCCCACTGTATGTTCTGGTTGAGGGAGAGGTTGAAGATGGATGTGAGAATGTCAGTCAGCTCGGCAGCACATGCTCTGAGGGTCCACCCAAGGATGTTGTCTGGTCCTGCTGCCTTGCGGGGGTTGATATTCCTCAGTGCTTTGTTTACCTGGCCTGGTGAGACAGTGGAGGGGGAGGGTGCGTGGATGTGTGTTTCCTCTCTGGGTGTAAAAGATGTTGAGCTCGTCCAGCAGGCTGTCTGTGGAGCTTGTGGTGCTGCTGTTGGTCCTCTTGTAGTCTGTGATGTGTTGCAGGCCTTGCCACATGTGCTTCAGGTCAGGAGTGGAGTAAAGGCTGTCCATCTTTTCCCTGTACTGCGTCTTGGCTGTTGTTATAGCCTTCCTCAGTCCATACTTTGCAGCTTTGTACTCAGCCTCATTGCCTGATTTACATGCAAGAGAGCAAGCACACAGCATCTGACTTACCTGACTGTTGATCCAGGGCTTCTGGTTGGGGAACTTCCTGATTTGTATGGTTCAGGTTCAGGTTACTTTATTTGTACCCGTAGGTAGATTTGTTTTGCAGTCTGGTGACAACCATATTTACAAGCCACTAATTACATTCAACATAGACACAAACACAGGCACACATGAAGCTGACTATAAACATGATAAAAATACTCAAGGCTCCATCAAACAGGGTATAAAAAGACAAAGAGATGAGGGAGAAACCAGAGGTAAGAGAGAGGGGTCATATTGAAGTTAAAAGTTAAAAACTAGTCAGAGGTTAAAAAACTCAAAGGTCTAAAACCCAATAAAGTATTTAGAACCCAAGTGACATCATACAAAATAAGTAAATATAAAATATGTACAATATATTTTTATAGCTTGTTGAACTCTTTGACAGCAGCAGGGACAAAGCTGTTTTTGTAGTGCTGGGTTTTACTTTTTGGGACAGCAAACCTCCGTCTGGAGGGAAGAAGCTGAAAGTTGCAGTGCAAAGGGTGGGAGTCATCATTTAAAATGGAGGCAGCCATCCTCTGTACTTGTCTGGTGTACAGGGATGTCAGGCTCAGCTGTGACTCACCAAGCAAACGACTGGACCATCTAACTACCTGATCCAAGGATTTCCTCTGTTTCAGTTTTATCTGACCAAACCATGACACTAAAGAAAAGGATAAAACAGATTCAATAAAAGCCCGATAAAACATTGTCATTATGGTTCGGTCAGTTTGGAAGCGTGCAAGTTTCCTCAAACAATGCAAATTTTGCTGACCCTTTTTGCACACCCTTTCACAGTTCACTTCAAAGTTTAAATTACTATCAATAATTGTCCCAAGATATTTGTACGATTGTACACATTCGGTGGTCTGGCCTTTTAGTATGGTGACTTTGTGCCTGGGAGTTTTCCTCCTAAAGTCAATAATCATATCTTTCGTTTTTGTTGTATTCAGCTGCAGGTAGGAATCCTCACACCAGTGAACAAAATCATCAACTACTGGGCCGTGGCCACTCTCACCATCCTGGAGGAGACTGACAATGACTGAGTCATCAGCATAACTTTATTATGTGTCTGTTGTCATGACTGCTCCGGCACATGTTTGTGTACAGGATGAAGAGTAGTGGTGACGACACACACCCCTGAGGAGAGCCAGTAGAAGAGCACTTTAGGTCAGACAATGTACCATTGACCCTTACTCTCTGCGTTCTGTTGGTTAAGAAGTCCAGAATCCAACCCACCAGATTATTGCTCAAATCAAATTGTTGCAGGAGCCTTTCAACTAAAATATGAGGTTGGATTGTATTAAAGGCGGGAGAAAAGTCCACAAATAAAAGCCTGGCGTGTGTCCCATTAAAATCCAGATGTTTAAAAAGCATGTTAAACATAGTGACAGTGGCATCCTCCACTCCTCTGTGAGGCCTATAGGCAAACTGCAGAGGATCCAGTGCATGTTCAGTCTGCCTTAGGACCTCACGTCTGACCAGTTTTTCAAAAATTTTCATTAAAATTGAAGTCAAAGCAACTGGTCTAAAGTTGTTTACCATTTTAGGACAGCTGGATTTTGGAACGGGAACAACCACGGCATCTTTCCAGATCTTAGGCACATGTTGTGTCTGTAAGGACTTATTGAAAATGTAATGAAATATAGGACTCAGTTCATGTGCACAGGACTTTACCAAGCGCCCACATATATTATCAGGGCCCTGACTTTTGTTCACTTTTACAGCGCAGAACTCCCTTTTAACATCCTGCACCTCAATATTAAAGTGCTGATTGTCTTTGAGTTTCTGTTTCAAATCTTGGATTTCTGTACTGAAATCAAAGGAGTCAAAATGACCATAGAGACAATTAAGAGCATTAGCCAGCTCTGTGTCTGAATTAAAACCATCTAAAAACACATGATTACTGCGCTCTGTGCTCTGAAAGCCTGCAATAGTTTTCATACTGGCCCAGGCCGAACCAAGTTTATTTGCTGCCATCTTGCTTTCCAATTCTGATTTATAATTCTGTTTTGCTCTTAAAATTTCGGACTTCAGCTACTTTGTGGCAACCTGTAGCTCAGAAACAGACCCCTGTTTAAAGGCAAGTGCTTTCCTCTGTAAGCAGGATTTAACTGATTTAGTAACCCATGGCTTGTTGTTGGGATATATTTTGACACATTTACGTGGAACAATCTTATTTTGACAGTAAGCCATGTATGAGCATGTGAGCTCAGCCAGAGAGTCCAAATCATCCCCGCAGGCCATTATGAACATCTCCCAGTCTGTACAGTCAAAGCATTCCTGGAGGCTGTGCTCTGAATCTTCTGTCCACACATCTATGTCTCTCATCTCCACCTTGCCTCTTCTGAGAGCAGTTTTATATGTGGGCAGCAAATGTACACAGTTGTGATCTGAGGATCCTAAAGGAGGAAGGGGGAGTGATTTATAGGCCCTCTCTATGGATCCATAGCACAGGTCCAATGTCTTTTTTCGCCTGGTTGGGCAGGAGACATACTGATAAAAGTTTTTAAGTGTCTTCTTTAAAGAAACATGGTTAAAATCCCCAAGAATGAAGTTTGGCGCCTCTGGAGAAATTGACTGCAACCGCTGTCCCACATCAAAGACAGTTCTGGAGGCGGAGTCAGCGTCTGCCCTCAGATGAATGTACACAGTCGTGATGAAAAGTTGGGGAAACTCGCGAGGCAAATAAAAGGGGCATAGTGACACAGACAGCAGCTTCACATCAGGTGTACAGATGCGCTCTCTGACCGTGACAGATGTGCAGTACTGCTTATTAATGTATAAACATACTCCGCCTCCCTGACGCTTCCCCGTTACCTCTTCCTGCCGATCCGAGCGCAGCGGGGCTCCAAAGCCGTCAATCCACAGGTCTGCATCTCGATCATGCGCAGTAAGCCAAGATTCAGTGAAAGCCATGACGCAGCAGTTCTTAAAATCCTTCTGGTAACGTACGTTCCCTTGAATTTCATCCACCTTGTTTCTCACAGACTGTGCATTCCCAAAAATTATCGAAGGAAGAGGAATGTTACCAAACTGACGTCTCCTAAGGCGCAATTTCACACCTTCACGCCTTCCACGCTTCCTTCTGCTGCCTCTCACGTCTCTCTTTTCACCGCTGTGTCCGTCTCTCAAAATAAAGTCCGGCAGTTGCAGCTTAGGCTCAATCACAGCCGTTGAATCAGCCGTATTTAAATGCAGCAACACGTCCCTGGAATATTGTATTCTGCCCGCTATTCTGCCCGCCATGGAACCGAACGCGTTTACTTCAGGGACAAAGAGCCAGAGCACAGAAAGCAGCAGTGCGAGAAAGGAGAATAAATCCATGTTGTAGGTACCAGGGAGCTCTTCGCCATATATTCCACACCCCCTCCAAGGCAGAAACGATTGTTTCTGCCTTGTGGGTACGATTGTATCAATACATGTGCTGGTGTACCCAGTCACATACTCAGGATATATTCCTGTATGTTTACAAAAGAGTCCTCTCGAGTGGCTGCAGCTTTAAACACATCCTAGTCTGTGCAGGCAAAACAGTCTCGCAGTGTGCTCTCAGCCTCTGGAGTCCAGCATTTAATTTGCTTAATAACAGGGTTTGTTTGTTTCAGCTTTTGTCTGTAGGCTGGGTAGGTACATAAACGGGGAGATGTGACCTGACCGCCCAAAGTGGGGGCAGGGTGCCGCTCTGTCAGCACCGCATATGTTAGAGTAAACATGATCCAGTGTGCTTTTATCGCACGTGGGAATGTCCACATGCTGGTAATATTTGGGGAGTACAGTCCATAGATTGCACTGGTTAAAGTCACCAGCAACAATAAAAACAGCATCGGGATGGGTCGTCTCTACTGCGCTGATGACGTCATGGAGTTTGCTTAGTGCTACTGTGTAGCTGCTTTGTGGGAGAATGTAAAGAGCGGCCAGAAACACAGCGTTAAATTCCCTCGGTAGATAATAGGATGGCATTTCAGCAGTAAAAACTCCACATCAGGCAAACAGTGCTTGTAAACAGTCTGTACATCTCCACACCACGAGTTGTTTATAAACACACATACACCCCCTCCCCTCGTCTTACCCGAAGCTCCAGTTCTGTCTGCCTGATATGTTGAGTGGGTCTGCAGCTGAATGGCGCACTCCGGGATTCTGTCCGAGAGCCTAGGTTTCACAGAAAATTAGGGCACAGCACTCTTTTATCTCCTGCTGGTTTTCAATCCTTGCTCTTAGTTCATCTAGCTTGTTTTCCAGAGACCGTACATTCGCCAGCAAGAGGCTGGGCAATGGTGGTCGGCTGGCGCAAGCCTTTACCCTAGCATGTAGCCCTCCTCTTTTACCTTGTCTCCGACACCACCACCGACGTGCTCTCTTGGGGTCAGCGTGCTCACGCGGGTTCAGTGCTTCAAGGCCTTCCTGGGGGTGGTGCTGATCACTGTGTGGCTGCACAATGCATTGCAGATCGAGTGGTATGAAGCCAGTGAATTCCGTATGACGACTTGTCTTGGCGATATCTAGTAGTGTCTGTCGGTCATATGTTAGCAGTGCGTGGCCTTTATGCACTGTAGAAAGAACAGCAAACATGCAAAAAAGGAGAAAAAGTCAACACTTGTGAACGAAACGAGCAAAGACGTCCGCCTTGATGGGCGCCATCTTGCAAAAAACAGCCTCTATAAGTTTTCTGGGTATAATTAGTCGATATTCGGGTTATCTTTATCTAATATTAAAGTTTTTTTGATGTCTGAAACATTTAAGTGTGGCAGATATGCAAAAATATAAGAAATCAGGAAGAGGGCAATGCTGTTTCACAGCACTTTCCAGTAGAAATACTATACATTGCAAATATAAGAACAAAGTCTCAAAGTTACATAGAAAAAAAATATTATGAAACAGTCACCAAAAAATTTGCGACTTTAAGATAAGATAAGATAAGATAAGATAAGCCTTTATTAGTCCCACAATGGGGAAATTCCAGGATTGCAACAGCACAGGGACAGCAACACTCAGAGCAACAATCAGAAGGCAAGAAAAAACAACATCTAGTAAACATATGTCCATATTACTATAAATGTATATATATAGACACACAGTGCAGAGCATTATGGCTGGTGGATGTGCAGCAGAAAGTCTAAGCTCTCTCTCCGCGGATGCAGCGGGCCAGCTGGAAGTCTTTGGGCATGATGGTGACCCCCTTAGCGAAGAAGAGCCGCTTCACACTCAGGTGGTATGGGCATCTGATTAGGATGCCTCCTGGACGCCTCCCACTTGAGGTGTTTCAGGCACATCTCACTGGGAGGAGACCCCGGGGCAGACCCAGGACTCGGTGGAGAGACTATGTCTCCCAGCTGGTCTGGGAACGCCTTGGTATCCCCTCTGAAGAGCTGGAGCAGGTGGCTGGGGAGAGGGAAGTCTGGGCTTCTCTGCTTGAACTGCTGCCTCCGCGACCCGGACCTCCGGAAAAGCGGTAGAAGATGGATGGATGGATGGATAGAGGGCACTTAGAGAGCACATACAGTACCTCTGCCATGGCTCAATCTGCCTGTCTGAAGAGCTTACTAGCATAAAGGAAGATGTTTACGGTAGAAGTCACAACAATTAATTTTTCTTTCCTCTGGAGGGGCAGCCCAGGACAGCAAATGGCCTGTTGCCTGGGCAACAATATCCCTTGTCTGTGCACATCCCTGATTTTAATATTTATAATTTGTATTTATAATATTTTAATATATTTATAAAAGTAAAATTATTTATTTTATTCTTTTATTGATTTATCTACTCATTTTTTGTATTGATTTAGTGTTTGTTGTTGCTTTCTTTTCCCCTGATGATGATAGTTACTAACGCTATGGTGATGTACATTCTTCTGAATAATTTGTTTCGATGTGTAACATGAGATGTAATGAGCTAATGCTTATGCTATTTTGTGTTCTGAGGAGAAGAAACTAAAGCGAGCGTAATAAAAATAACTAGAGGGCACTTGCCCATACCACCACCACCACCTCAACTGACTCCTTTCAATGTGGAGGAGCAGCGGTTCTACTCTGAGCCTCTCCCGGATGGCTGAGCTCCTCACCCTATCTCTGAGGGTGAGTCCAGCAATCCTACGGAGAAAGCTCATTTCAGCCGCTTGTATCCGCGATCTCGTTCTTTCGGTCATTACCCAAAGCTCGTGACCATAGGTGAGAGTAGGAACGTAGATTGACTGGTAAATCGACAGCTTTGCCTTAGAACTAAGCTCCCTCTTCACCACAACAGACCGGTACAACGTCCGCATCACTGCAGATGCTGCTCCAATCCGTCTGTCGATCTCTCGCTCCATTCTCCCCTCACTCGTGAACAAGACCCCAAGATACTTAAACTCCTCCACTTGGGGCAAGAGCCTGTCCCCAACCCGGAGAGGACAATCCACCTTTTTCCGGCTGAGGACCATGGACTCGGACTTGGAGGTGCTGATTCTCATCCCAGCCGCTTCACACTCAGGTGGTATGGGCATCTGATTAGGATGCCTCCTGGACGCCTCCCACTTGAGGTGTTTCAGGCACATCTCACTGGGAGGAGACCCCGGGGCAGACCCAGGACTCGGTGGAGAGACTATGTCTCCCAGCTGGTCTGGGAACGCCTTGGTATCCCCTCTGAAGAGCTGGAGCAGGTGGCTGGGGAGAGGGAAGTCTGGGCTTCTCTGCTTGAACTGCTGCCTCCGCGACCCGGACCTCCGGAAAAGCGGTAGAAGATGGATGGATGGATGGATAGAGGGCACTTAGAGAGCACATACAGTACCTCTGCCATGGCTCAATCTGCCTGTCTGACCCTCCGTCCCTCTTTCTGTACATCCCTCTGTTCATACCTTTGTCAGTACCTCCAAATTCATTTTTGCGGAATCCTGCTGATGGACAGGAGGATGAACAATCACTTTACATTGCGAAATAGGTATTCATTCTTCGATCAACTCCAAAATCTGATGGGTTCATCCGTTGCCTCTGGTGAAAAGTTCATTGTAATCTTTCCAGTAGCTTTTGCGTAATCCTTTTAACTAACAAGCAAACAAACCACCCCAATCACATTACCTCCTGGCAGAGCTAATAAAGAGGGTCACCATGTGCTACGTAATGTTGCGCAGCATTGTGTGTAACAGAAGGGCTACCTAAATCAAAGTGTAAATAAAATCCTTGGTTTGCTATATATTGATATTCTTTATAGATGGTCAGATGTGGATACAGACTTATTTCATTGTTACCTCCGCCAGGCCAAAGGCCAGGAGGTTATGTTTTTGCCTGTTGGTTAGCAAGATAACTCAAAAGGTTTTGGACGGATTTCGATGAAACTTTCAGGCGTTGTTGGAAATGGTACAAGGAAGAAGTGATTAAATTTTGGGGATGATCCGGATCACCGTCCAGAAGAAAACCGCCATTACGGAAAATGCCATTTTCGTGAATAAGTACTGAACCACTAGTCCTATCATTGTCAATCCAATTGCTAGTCATATGTTTTCATGGTCAAGGAATCTGAAAACGTACACACAAACACTGTATGGGGGAACTGTGGCCGCCATTACGGAAAATGCCATTTTCCTGAATAACTACTGAACCACTAATCATATCATTGTCAATCCAATTGCTAGTCATATGTTTTCGTGGTTAAGGAATCTGAAAACGTGCACACAAACACTGTATGGGGGGTAACTGTGGCCGCCATTACGGAAAATGTTATTTTCGTGAATAACTACTGAACCACTAATCATATCATTGTCAAATTGCTAGTCATATGTTTTCATGGTCAAGGAATCTGAAAACATACACACAAACACTGTATGGGGGGAACTGTGGCGCTTGGCGGAGGTCTGCGCTCTCCAAGTGCTTTTCTAGTTTTAGTTGTATTTACTCAGTGATTTGCTGTCTGCATGCACCAAATTAATCCAATGTTCAAATAACACTGGATAACAACATTATAGTACCAGTCTGACTGATGCCTTCACCGCTTTACAAGTTGTAACCTCTTTCTTTGTGTGTATTTTGTTTGTCCAGGAGTCTGGTGGAGGAAGAGGAAGCAAGGCTGTGCAGCCTGTGACTTCAGACTCAAGAATAGGACGGGCTAGCTTTATGGTGGATAGCTGCGCCTGGACACTTGGATTAGAAATAAACAAGACACATGTAAAAACCAACCCCAAATTGCCTTTTTGATAAAGGTTGAGGCACCAATGCAGCAGTTTAAGCTTTAGATGTAAACTCAGTTTGACAGATTAATGCCGTCTGAAGGCCAACGGTAAGCCGGACCATTGATAACCGGTTGCTGGCAGATGACCCTGAGACTCCAAGAAAGATGGAGCTGTCTAAAACCTGTGTGTGTGTGTTGGGGGGGGGGGGGGTTACAACAAATGTGTATCCAGTCACTGTCTGGTAGGGATATTTCCTTAAGTGAGTTTTGTCTTCATCAGTTTACTGATATGACTTTTGTCCCCTCTTTGTCGAACAAGTCTCGCACACAAACATGGATAGAAACACACACAAGCCAAACTGTGTGGCTTTGTGGAGTCATTCCCGCTCTGATACCACCTCGTCCATCACACAAACTTCGTCTGATTACCAGCTCTTAACCTGTGACCCCTTCTCTGTTAACTAACATATTGGCGGCTCTCTCCTCAGTTACTAAAAGCATCTCGCCTTCCCTTTGCTTTTACAGTCATGTGTTCTTGTTGGTTTTTGACGGTCCAAAGTGCAGTACACTGTGTTTGCTTTTCAAATGGTTCATGAAGCTGTTTTTCTGTAGCTCTTTTCAAAATGAACACCTGGATCCTTCTGCAAGGAAAAAAACTCTGTGTGATTCATCACTTCTTTGAAAAGCAATGTCCCAATTTGCTGTCATTTAGGAAATAAGCATTCAGTAATGCATTCCTCTGTAATCTTTTCCTTATTTTCTGCGCAATGTTGGATTCTGCCTGTGATAAATCACTTTTTGTCCCTGCTTCTGCACAAGCATCAAAATGTGCTTTAGACTTAAATTAAATAAAACTGGTTGCTTCAGCGATCACTTCACACCATGCAATTTCTTTTGTTAAAACTTCTTCCATGAGAATCCTTGAGTTAAAGTCTTTTCCCCCTGTACTGTAAAACTATACAGAGATCACAGTGATTTATGTCCAGTGATCCTTCTTTCATTCATCTTCATCCTTAACGTAAGAGTTGAACATTCCCAGCAATTAACAACCTCAAAGGCTGGTACGCTCTGCCATAAAGATGACAAATGCTGCTAATAACAGATCAGATGAGATTAGCCACACTCAGTGAACTTGTAGTGATGAGAAGTTAGCCTCTGTAATAATGGCATTCATTGTCTGGAGAAGGAGCCGCAGTGACTTGTTTAATTGTCCCAACGTTGAAAAGTGGCCGAATCACTGTCAGTTTTCTCAGAGCTGCGAAGAGGAGCGAGTGCTATTAAGTGAGCCTATTATGCTACTAATTATATATTCTAAGATATTGATGGATGTTCACATTAATCGTGGCAGTTTGAAATAATGTGTTCAATGTATGTACAAGTATCCCTCTAAGTCCCCCCCCCCAATAATTAATCCAATGCTTAGACTTAAGATTGCTCTAAATATTTGGCTTGTTCTCCTGGATCTGTAATAATTGTCAGAGAAAGAGGATTCATTCTAAATTTATGACATTGTTATTTGAATTTTGTTGAGCTCATCTGTGTTTTACAAGGTCAGATTTATACCTGTTCATTTTTTATCAGTGATAGCCTGGAATCTCAGTGTAGATCTGGAATTACATGATTAATTACTAAAAATCCCCAATTTTAGTGAAGTTGGGATGTTGTGTAAAATGTAAATAAAAACAGAATACGATTTGCAAATCCTTTTTATCGTCGGCCTCCGTCGGTCTATGATGACGATGGAAGAGAATCCTAAACGTCTACTCTGCTGGAACAGCACCGCCTGTGGCTGAACAGGCCAATGCGCGAATGGCAGTCCCTGTCACACAGGTCGCACTTGTGGGTGGTCTCCGTGCTGCTGGGTCTGTGGCGGTTCTTCCTGCGGGTCCTTTTTTCATCTGCTGCAGCAGTCAGTCTCTCTTCACCTGCCTTGAGCTGTCTGGTCAGGGTGCCTCTCCATTTGGAGCGGTCCGTTGCAAGGTCCTCCCAGCACTCTGTGTTGATCTCCAGGGTCTTCATGTCTCTCTTGCAGACGTCTCTAAAGCGCAGCTGTGGGCGGCCAACGTCTCTCCTGCCAGTCACCAGTTCTCCATAGAGGACGTCTTTGGGGATTCTGCCATCCTCCATACGGTGAATGTGGCCTAGCCAGCGGAGCCTGCGCTGCCTGAGTAGAGTGAACATGGAGGGAAGGCCGGCGCGGGACAGAACTTCTGTGTTGGGCACTTTGTCCTGCCAGGATATGTCCAGGATGTGGCAAATGCAGCGCAAGTGGAAGGAGTTCAGTCTCTTTTCCTGCCGGGCGTATGTTGTCCACGTCTCACTCCCATAGAGCAGTGTGCTGATGACACAGGCGTTGTACACTGCCATCTTCGTCTTGACAGAGAGTTTGGGATTCTTCCACACTCGTCTGGTGAGGCGAGCGAGTGTGAAGGCTGATTTTCCAATCCTCTTGTTGATCTCTGTATCAAGGGAGAGGTTGTTGCTGATCGTGGACCCCAGGTACGTGAACTGATTCACGACCTCCAGCTCGTAGTCGTCGATGGTGATGGTTGGTGGTGCTTCCGTGCCTTGCGCCAAGACGTTAGTCTTCTTCAGGCTGATGGTAAGCCCGAAGTCCTTGCATTCCTGGGAGAAGCGGTCCATCAGGGTCTGAAGCTCCTGCTGTGTGTGGGTTGCAACTGCAGCGTCGTCTGCGAACAGCATGTCTCTGATTAGAGCCTCGCGTACTTTGGTTCTGGCTTTCAGGCGGGCGAGGTTGAAAAGCCTGCCGTCAGATCTTGTGTGCAGGTAGATTCCCTCTGTTGCTGTGCTGAAGGCATGCCTCAGGAGCATAGCAAAGAAAATCCCAAAGAGGGTTGGTGCAAGTACACAGCCCAGTTTCACTCCGCTGCGTATGTTGAATGGCTCTGAGACGTTGCCATCGTGCTGCACTATCCCCTGCATGTTGGTGTGAAACGATTCGATGAGGCTTTGCAACTTTGGTGGGCATCCTGTCTTTGGCAGGATCTTGAAAAGGCCCTCTCTGCTGACCAGATCGAACGCTTTGGTGAGGTCGATGAAGGCGACGTACAGGGGCATGTTCTGTTCTCTGCATTTCTCCTGGAGTTGGCGGATGGAGAATATCATGTCTACTGTCGATCGCTCAGCGTGGAAGCCACACTGAGACTCGGGGTAGACACGTTCAGCAGGCTTCTGTAGACGAATGAGAACAACTCGTGCGTAGACTTTGCCAACAACGCTGAGGAGGGAGATGCCCCTGTAGTTGTTGCAGTCTCTTCTCTCCCCTTTGTTTTTGTAGAGGGTGATGATCTTGGCGTCCCTCGTGTCCTGTGGTACGGCACCTTCCTTCCAACACTGGCAGAGGACGTCATGCAATGGCAGCAGTAGGGCGGTCTTGCAGTGCTTGATCAGGTCAGGGGGTATGCCGTCGTTGCCAGGTGCCTTGCCAGCGGCCAAGCTATCAGTGGCCTTGCTGAGTTCGTCGATGGTTGGCTCGGCGTCAAGTTCGTCCATGGATGGCAGGCAGTCGATGGCATCAAGGGCTGACGGTGTCACGGTGTTCTGTCTGGAGTAGAGGTCGGAGTAGTGTTCCACCCATCTCTCCATCTGCTTGTTCTTTTCTGTGATGATCTTCCCGGTGGAGGATTTGAGGGGGGGCGTCTTGCTCTGAGCCGGACCAAGTGCTTTCTTGATGCCATCGTACATACCACGGATGTTCCCTGTTATGGCAGCGGTTTGAATGTCTTGGCTGAGCTGAGTCCAGTACTCGTTGGCACAGCGCCGAGCAGTCTGCTGAACTTTGCTTCTCGCAGCCCTGAGAATCTGGAGGTTCTTCTCGTTTGGGTACTTCTTGTACTCAGCAAGTGCTGAGCACTTGGCTTCAATGACGGGGGTCATCTCGGTCAACTTGGCATCAAACCAGTCCTGTGACTTCGAGGTCTTCCTCCCAAAGGTAGCCAAGGCTGTGCGGTGGATGGTGTTTCGCAGCTCTTCCCACTTCTGCTTTGCAGATTCTCCTTCTTGTGGTACACCAAGTTCCTTCTCAAAGGTGGAGGCAAACTGCTCAACAAGTTCTGGTTGAGCCATCTTGCTGGTGTCAATCCATGCCTTTCCAGGCTGTCTAGCATGATGGAATTTCTTCAGCTGCAGCTTGACCTTGCAACACACCAATGAATGGTCTGTGTCACAATCTGCACTCTGGAACGAACGGGTGATTAGCACGTTCTTCAGTGAGGTGCGCCTGGTCAGGATCAAGTCCAGCTGGTGCCAGTGCTTTGAGTGTGGATGTTGCCAGGAAACCTTGTGTTGGGGCTTGGTCTTGAAGAATGAGTTTGTGATGCACAGATCGTGATATGTGCAGAACTCGAGCAGCCGCTGTCCGTTGTCGTTCATTCTGCCCACGCCAAAAGGTCCAAGACAGGAGGGCCAGGAGTCGTGGTCAGCACCCACTCTGGCATTGAAGTCTCCAAGGAGAATGAGTTGTTCAGAGTTGGGGATGATCCTGACAGTTGTTGCGAGATTCTCGTAGAACTCGTCTTTTGCCTCTGGTGTGGCTGTCAGTGTTGGGGCATACACACTAACGAGGGTGACTGGGCCTTGAGTGGTGTTCAGGCGGAGGGTGAGGAGTCGTGCAGAGCCAGTGCTGCCCGGTTCCACCATCTTCAGCAAGGTGTTCTTCACTGCGAAGCCCACTCCGTGTTCCCTGTGTTCGTCACTGCCCTTTCCCTGCCAGTAGAACGTGTAGTCCTTCTCTCTCAGTGTGCCTGCGTCAGCCAACCGTGTTTCCTGGAGAGTGGCGATATCCACTCCCAGTCTCTTCAGCTCATTATTGATGATGGCAGTCTTCCTGGTGTCGTTGATGTCCTTGAGGTTAGCAGCGAGTCTTGTCATCATAGCGCGGACGTTCCAAGTTCCCAGTTTTAGAGTTGGTCTCTTTTGTTTTATTGTCTTGCCTGGTGCGAAGGTTCTCAGCCTGCTGTTCGGACTTCTCCTCATCCCCATGCACCCAATGAGGAAAGCAAGCTGTGGCGGGACAACACCTTATTGGCTGGGGGCTGCCCAGCTTGAGGCGGGCGGTAGCTGTCCAGTGAGATCCGATGATCCCTCCCACCGTCGGGAACAACCCCTGGCGCCACGCTCTACGCCAATTGAGCGGTGGCTTATAACCGGTAACTGTCATTCCCCGTGTTTTGTCTACGCCAAAGGCGAAGCTGGAGTGTCCTCTCCAGTGATCCGGTGTTCTACCTTCCAGCGTTGGGCGTTGGTAGGATTCAAGCCTGGGCAGGAAGATATGGAGGACAAGATGTTGCCCATGCAGCATGTCCCCCCTCTCCACGTCATTGATGAATCCAAAGGAACAGCAGGGCTGCTACAGTTTGGCACCAGCGCCGCTGCAGGAGCTGTCAGAACGATGTTGAGCACAACATAGAACTGCCTTAGGGGCTCCGACTCCGGATTTTTCCTCAGGGTTGACTCCCGAAGCCTTTCCCGTGACCGGGTATGCCGCAAGGCAGCGGAGGTTTGAAATCAGGGTTTACCTTCCCCTAGATGGGCTACCTTCCCAGGTTGACGAGCCACCATCTACCCGAAGCATCTGGTTTTAAGGCACCAGAGATCCGCCCTCATCCCTTCTCCTATTAGTAAAAGCAGTTCTGCCGGGCTTAGAGACTAAACCACATGGGCAGGCTAGGAGTTGGACTTAGTTGTCAGAGGCTTTTCGAGATGCACGCCATAAGGAGCATTTTATGAGCACTGGGAGCTTAACCCCAGTGCCGCTCCTGGCTGTGACAACCTTGGAACCAAATCCTTTTTATATTCAATTGAATACACTACAAAGACAGGATATTTAATGTGCAAACTGATATTTTTTTTTTTTTGCAAATATTCACTCATTTTGAATTTAGACGGGGCATGTTTACCACTGTGTTACATCACCTTTCCTTTTAACAACACTCGATAAGTGACTCAGTGGTTGGATATGGAAGATTTTAGGTTCTGTTGTTCTGACAATTCTTATGAATCAGCCAGATAAGAATTTTTTCCACCTGGAAACATCCTCATTTGAACCACAATCACCTAATAGACTATGTCATTACTTGGAATGAGCACAAAGTTGATGCTCTGAACACAAAGGTGTAAAGAGGACCAGAGTGTGCGACTGACCATTTTATGGTTGTGTCCAAGTTTTGTTTCCATCTGGCGTTGGGATGTAGAAATAGGGCACCTTTGCCGCCGAGGAAATCTGATGTTAAAAGTCTGAAAAATGATGCAAAAAATATGGAATTTCAGGATGAAATAAGACGAGTACTACCTAATTTAGACGACTTTCAACAAGTGCCAGAAAAATGGACAAAATTGAAAGAAGCGATGCTCAATGTGGCAAAAAACATGCTTGGCCATGCAAAAAGAAAGCATGAAGATTGGTTCAATGAGAACAGAGAAAGTAGAACCGGTTTTAAACACTAGACGTGAAGCTTATAAAGAGCTGTTAAACAGAAACAAGAAAAACCAAAGAAGATTTTAAAAAGGCAAAAGCTGAAGCTCAGAGAAAAGCGAGAGAGCTGAAAAAACGATGGTGGAGAGAAAAGGCTGAAAATCTTGAACGAATGGCAGAAAGAAATGACACCAAAGGCTTCTTTGATGGCTTAAAGAAAATCTATGGTAACAGAGCTAATGTCATCGCTCAAATCAAAAGCAGCGATGAAACGACCCTAATAACCGAAAAAGACAATATCGTGAAAAGCTGGAAAGAACATTTTGAAGGGCTTTTAAACTTAGAAGCAGACAAAGATGAAAAAATTTTAAACATTAAATGTTGAGCCCACTATGGAAGAACTAGCTGAAGAGGTTAAGAAAGCAATAGGCCTCTTTCACGTTTCCGGGTTCATGATACTGGAAGCAGTCATTGATGTGTTTAGCAACTTCCAGCTAGCGTAGCCCAGAATACAATAATGGCCCAGGTCACATCTAGATGTCATTGCAGCATTCCTCTTTGTAAAGCAAACAAACAACGACAACCTTTTTTAAGTTTTCATGCTTTTCCCAGTGACATAATAGCAAAGAAGAAGTGGATTCAGGCAATTTGTCATGATGAAGGTATTATGTATTTGTTTACTGTTCATGTACTGTTTATATTGGAGCTCTTATTTGTGTGGTACGGGGTGGTGGCTCCGGCTTTCGGTCCCACCAGCCCCTGTGGTATAAGAGGGGCTGCAGACAGGGGGGGCGGTCTCTTCCACCTTACCTCTGCCAGCGGCTGCATGTATGGTCAGGTGCACTGAGATTCAACATTATAATAAAGAAGTATCCAGCTCCACTCCTGGTGTCATCCTTATCTACAAGTTACGACATAACATTTGGCAATGAGAAGTAAACACATGGAGGCATGTGGAACACCTATTCGGCCATTCCTGGAGCTCCCGGCAGAACCGTCCATACCATGGCCTTGGTGGTACGAGGCTTTCCAGACATATATGGTAGTGTTGGACCTGGGACGAATGGAGAAGCTGAGGGCTTGTGCGTTTTAAGTGCACAATCTGGGAATGGAGGGACAAAGAATTTTGGGCACGCTTGGAGATGCAGACAATTACAAACAAGTGGTCGAGTTGATGGCCCACCCATTTTAGGGCGCCGGACATTGTCATCGTCATTAAGTTCAGAGAGCGCTGCAAACACGTAGGTGAACCGATCCAGCGGTTCGTGTCGGACTTAAGGCAGTTGGCCGTCGAGTGCCGGTTCGGGCTGTTGGAGGAGGAAATGGTTTGTGACCAGTTGGCAGAACACATCAACTGTGCTGTGGTCCGCTCCAAGCTGCTCTCATTCCCGGGTGAGTTGACGCTGACTAGGGCTGTTGAGTTGGTGCTACAGCTGGAAGCAGCGGACAAGCTAACTCGGGAGCTAAGTGAGCACCTTTCACTGGGAAATTCAAGATCCCCCATGGCCGTGCAAGTAGTGGACCCGGACAGCAATGGGAGCATCGAGGACGACGTGGAGGAGGCCAACACTGCAAGGATGAGGTCTGCCCCGGGGAAGCCCAGGTGTATGGGTTGTGGGTCCACAAAGCACTGCTATAAGGCTAGAGAGTGTGTGGCAAGAGGGAAGCGCTGCGGAAATTGTGTCCGTCTACACCACTTCGCCAGAGTATGCCAGTCAGCAGAACAGAAGAGTCCGCACAGGAATTCAACTTTCCCCACTCCGACGGTGATACACACGGTGTCCCCGAGTACCTGTGGGCACACACGCTGCACGGTAGTTCTGGATGGAGATCTGGTACCGATGCTGGTCAACACGGGAATGGAGAGTTCTGTGCTGAATTGGGCTACGGTTAGAGAATGTTTTCCCCACTACAGGATTGGAGGTATCTCAGCGCCGCTTTGCGGTTATGGAGGACGACGATTGGCCACATTGGGTACCATCACACTGATGGCTCAGTACAAATCGGCGGAGATGGCAGATGTGGAGTTCATCGTAACAGCCTACGGCTCTAATGTCATGGGCTGCAACCTGTTTCATGGCCTTGGATTTTCCATCAAGAGTGGCACTGGGGAAGAGTGGTCGAGCTGCAGACTGTGGGACCAATCGATTCCGAGGGGCCGTGTCACACTCAGGGTTGCCGCGGGAGGGCCCCGGTGCCAGCGTCCTAGTTGCCTTGGATGTGGGCACTGTGCAGCACAGGGGAGGATCTGCGGCAGCGAGTGATGCCCAAATGATGGTCTCAGGCGTTCCTGGAGCATGGCCGTGGAGAACTGGTGAATGCGGGACCACAGGGGCGGGGTCAGCAGCGGATCTACAAGTGATCAGGGTAGGACCGAGTGGCACTGGAGGAGCGAGTGCCAGGCGGAAACACCCCAGGCCGTGCAAGGCCTCGCTTGGAGTCGTGGACTGGATTTGGGCTCGAGCAGAGGCGAGGTCCAGGCGGGTGAGGGAGAAGCGGAAGATGGAGCGGTACCAGGGTCAGCTGCAGGTGACGGACGTGTGGCACGATGGTTATCTTCTGCTGTCGGATGGTTTGTGGCGCCATCCTAATGAGCTACGGTGTGCCCCGAGGAAGGCAGAAAGGCACAGCCCCAGATGGTTGGAGCACTCGAAGGTGTGGAGGAGAAGGCGCTTTGGGATTGAAGCGACCAGCTGTGGTCCGGGAAGCGGACTGCCTCCAGGGGCGGACTGATGGTGATGAGTCATGGGGGGGGACACAGGTCATCCTCACTGAGTCATGGGCGTGTTGTTAACTGTTTTTTGTGTTCTTGTTGGTGGTTATTATTATGTATATATAGTTCTGGGATTGTTTTATTTTACATAGGAGATATGGCAGTATTTTTTTTTACTGGACTGTTATATAGCATAGGCGGCAGAATAACCCGCCTCACCCTGTGGGGGGTAGGACGGCAGTCTACCCGTCCCCCCTAATTTTAGTTGTTTTGTGTGAATGCCATAGGCCCCTTTTGTGATTTGAGTTTAGTTATGTTTATTGGATGATTCGGGTTGCAAATTGGGGTGGGTTGATTGTATGTGTGTGTTTTGGATTTTTCTACGGGGGTGGGGTGGGTGGGGGACCATATTATGTATTTGTTGACTGTTCATGTACTTTTTATATTGGCGCTCTTCTTTGTGTGGTACGGGTTGGTGGCTCCGGCTTCTGGTCCCGCCAGCCCAGGTGGTATAAGAGGGGCTGCAGGCAGGGGGGTGCGGTCTCTTCCACCTTACCTTTGCCAGGGGCTGCATGTACAGTCAGGTGCACTGAGATTCAGCGTTATAATAAAGAAGTGTTCAGCTCCACTCCTGGCGTCATCCTTGTCTCCAAGTTACGACATAACAGGAGGCTGTTATTTTACAATAAGCAGGGGAAGTACTTTTGTTTGTAGCCTTCACTTCACGGAAGAAGACTTCACAGAAACGACTCTTCACAAATGGCTTAAAATCAGGACAATCCCAAGTCATTTTGAGTGGAATAACTGGGGATCATCAAAACGTGAGTCTGTTTATGACAGAGCAGCTACTCGATTAGGCCATGAAGTCCGTCTGGCGATTGAGTGCCATCATGAGGAGGACATCTTCCCTGGGATTACAACCTGAGCTGATCATGACTATGCTGCTACTCCCACTCCAGGTAGATTGCCTCTTCATCAAAGTTAATATTATTTTCCAGCTGTTTTATAAGCATCCAATATGAATAAATTCTGTATGATTACTGAATAAGCTATGAAACCAGAAGACTTATTTGCATGTGGTTTGGTATTAGGTATTGTAGTGATAATGAGTTGGAAAATTTCAGAATTTAAGATTATGTTTTCACTTGGATTTAAAGTTACAAAATGTGAAGAGTTTAGCGATAATTAAACCAATAACAGTAATTGTGTTTACATGGGCAAATGTTTACTGGTGTAAAAGGCTGCTACCTGTATTTTTTATCCTGATTATAACACTGAGGAGAAAAAAAAAAACAAAAAACAAAACTAAAATCCCACTCTCCCAAGCTTGTCAGAAGGACTAGGGTTAAATAGGGATGGTAAAGCAAATCAGAAAGGCACCAGCACACTCTAACTGTGGAAAAAATCATTTATTTGCAAGCAAGCTAAGCAGTGATGGAAGTATAGTTTTGGAATAAAGAAATTATCCCCCAATAAATAAACAAAATGACATGAAATAAAATAAGGAAAATGCTAGTTATCTCTACACAAATTCTGATTTGTCTTGCAGTTTTTTTTTTGGGTTTTTTTTTGGCGGGGGGGTCAGCTCTACATCAAAAGTAAAACTCCCTGAATGCCAAGCTGGCAAACTGGAGTGTGCTGATGCCTGTCTTATTTATTCTGATCAAGATGTCAAATTCTACCCTTGTGGTGGACACCATACACATGGCACTCCACCCAAGGACAACGGGGTTGGTGGGGGAGAAGAGAGTTAGGGATGCTAATGGAGAAAGATGAGAGGAGCTAAACAGACAAAAATGTACCTTTTGCCCCCCGCCGCGCAAGGTTCACGCAAGACCTGCTCTGTGATGTGTGGGTCAATGTTATGTTAATGTGTGTACATGTCTTTCATGTCTGAATGCTAATGTGTTTACCCTGTGTGCTGGAGGCGGGAATAGAAATGTATAAAAGAGTTCGCTCAGGCAGTCAGAGACAGAGTTTTTCTGTGTTTTATGTTGGAAGAGGAATAAAGTTTGTGTGTCGTTCAGCTCGCTGCCTCGTCTGCTTTCATCTTCTACATTGGTGACCCTAAGACATACAATTGAGAACGAGCCGAGCGCCGCCCCAGAGACAACCCAGAGGGAGAACACCAGCGCAGCATGTGCTGTCACAGTCAAGCTCCCAGACTTATGGTTTCACAGTCCGACCGCTTGGTTTCTACACGTTGAAGCCCAATTCACACTTGGCGGGATCACAACGGACGACACCAAATTACTATGTGGTCGCTGCACTGGATGTGCGCGCCACACAGCAGGTGACAAGCCTGCTCCAGGAACCGCCGGCCCAGCGGAAATACGATGCGCTCAAGCAGATGCTAATTCAGTGGTGTACCCTGTCGGACAGTAAGAGAGCAGAAAGACTCCTAACAGGTTCAGAGTTAGGTGACAGATCAGCTGTGGAGCTGATAGAGAGCATGTTAGCATTAATGGGGAAGAACGACGAATCCTTCTTGTTCGCCCACCTCTTCCTCAGGAACCTACCTGCTACAGCGAGGGCGATCCTGGCCAACTCGCCACTGCTGGTAACCAAGAACTACTGCGCTCTGGTGCAGGAAACGGACCGCATCATCCTAGCGACCAGAACTCTCAGCGTGCACGAAACGGCACCGGCATCCGGGAAGGAATCCAGCAATGTCAAGGAGCCATTGATGGTAGCTGGGACGGATGCCAAGAGACACAGGAACGGGACGCTCTGTTTCTATCACTGGCACTTTGGTTCGAATGCCCAACGCTGTACCGTCCCGCACATCCAGGATTTTTTCATGCACCTGGACAGGACGCGGACAGGACGCGTGTTTTTTCAAAAGTGGATCTGGTCCGCAGTTACCACCAGGTCCCAGTGCACATGGAGGACGTTCGCAGAACAGCGGTAATAACTCCTCTTGGCCTTTTCGAGTTTTTACGCATGCTGTTTGGATTAAAGGGCCTGGGATAAACCTTCCAAAGAATGATGGATGGATAGATAGATAGATAGATGTACTTTATTGATCCCAAACTGGGAAATTACAGTGTAACAGCAGCATGACAGTTGACAGCCAAACAACAGAAACATACACGACAGACAAAGGGATTACCCATGGAAAGTAAAAAAGAAACTAACACGACTATGGAACCTATATACATCATAGCTTAATATATGATGATGACCCGTATAAACACATGAATCATCCCATTGCACAAAGAGGACTATCAGGAGCAGAGTGAAATGTGATGTACCAGTTAGTCTGTAAGGTGCAGTGTGGCAGCATAGCTATGACCAGAATACAACATCATAGTGAGTTATTGTACAGTGAAATTGCATGTGGCAGGAAAGATTTCCTGTACCTGGCCGTTTGACAACGAAGCTGTAGTAGTCTACAGGAGAAAGTGCTTCGCTGCCTATCTAGTGTGTGGTGGAGGGGGTGATCAGGATTGTTCATGATGGATCGCAGTTTATTTAGTGTTCTCCTCTCCACCACTGTCTCAAAGGTCTCCGGTCTGAGACTAATTACAGAGCCAGCCCTCTTGATAATCTTGTCAAGTCTGTTGGTATCTCTGGATGTAGTGCTCCGTGACCTGCCTTTTGTTTTTGTCTATTTAGACGACATTCTAGTGGCTAGCGCATCCGAGGAGGAGCACTTCACCCATCTCAAACTAGTTTTCCAGAGGTTGGAAGCGCACAGGCTTATTGTTAACCTGGCGAAGTGCCATTTCGGTGTGCCAGTGATTGATTTTTTTTGGTCACCGCATTTTGCCGAAGGGCACGTTTCCGCTGCCTGATAAGGTGCGTGCTGTGTCGGATTTTCCGTGTCCGCAAAGGAATTTTTTTACAGGAATTTTTTGGCATGGTCAACTTTTACAACCATTTCCTCCCCCGAGCAGCCCTGCTGCTGCAACTGTTGTACGCTACACTCAAAAAAAAGAAGCCCGCAGAAAACATCGACTGGACCCCCTCAGCGAGTCCAGGCTTTTCGCAAATGCCAAAACGGCGCTCGCTAATGTCGCTTTGCTAGCCACCCAGCCCCGTCGGCGCGGTGCAGCAGTACATTTCCGGTGCGTGGCAGCCACTCACATTTGTCAGCCGTACTTTGTGCAACAACGAACAGAGTTGTTGGCCCTCCACCTGGCGACGCACCACTTCCAGTTTTGGCTGGAAGGGCACGAGTTCACCACGTTCGTTGATCATAAGCCACTAACGTACGCAATGTCCAAAGTCTTGGAACCGTAGTCGGCCCGGCAGCAATGACATTTGGCCGCAATCTCGGAATTTACAACTGACATCCAGTACATAGCCGGTAAGCTTAATGTTGTGGCCGACTGCCTGTTGTGCGCATTAGTCTGCCCGGTCTACATGGGAATAGATTTCCCCACTATGGCCGTGGAGCAAACTGGGGACGCGGACATTTGCGCGCTCCAGTCCGCGCCTACTGGGTTAAAACTGGAGAGCAGGGTGGTGCAAGAAGGGTCCCCCCCCCCACACACACTCTGTGATGTCTCCACCGGTCGCCCACGCCTGGTGGTTCTGAGCTCTTGGCGCCGCTATATTTTTGAGTCTGTCCACTCCCTTTCACACCCCGGCGTGCACGCCTCGGTTAAACTGGTGGGGGCGAAATTTGTCTGGCCTCATTTATGCAGGGATGTGAAAGAGTGGGCTGCAGCGTGCGTCGCGTGCCAGCAGGCCAAAGTGCACAAGCACACCAAGGGCCCCCTCGAGCTGTTCCAAATTCCGGCCAGGAGGTTTGACCACATCCACGTGGATTTGGTGGGCCCCCTCCTGCTGTCACAAGGTTTTATGCACCTTTTGACAATCATGGACCGCTCCACATGTTGGCCTGAAGTGGTCCCGCTGGCTTCCACCACGTCTGCAGAAGTGGCTCGCACTTTTTTGTCAGCTTGGGTTGCACGGTTCGGATGCCCGTCGGACATCACTTCCAACAGGGGTCCGCAGTTTGTTTCAGAACTCTGGACCACAATGGCCCAGAGCCTGGGGGTCAAAATCCACCGCACCACCGCGTACAACCCCCAGGCTAATGGGTTATGCGAACGTTTTCATAGGTCGCTAAAAGCAGTGCTCAGAGCTTCACTCACGGATGCAAATTGGGTCGACCACCTGCCTTGGGTCCTGTTAGGGTTGCGCTCCGCACCTTAGGAGGATCTGGCAGCCTCCCCGGCAGAACTCATTTTTTACTCAGCCGCTGTGGATCCCCGGGGAATTTTTACCGGAAAACCCCGCACCCAGGACCGACCTGCCTGCACAATTTTTTCACAGTACAGGGCCGGCCAATGTGCTGGGCCCGGCGCACCATTGTTTTCCCCACACCTTCGTCCCAAAAAGCTTACAGAGCGCCAAGTTCGTTTTTGATAAGCACAACGCTCACAGAACCCCGCTGCGCCCACCATATGACGGACCGTTCAGAGTGCTGGAAACTGGAGAAAACCATTTTGTGTTAGACTTTGGGGGGCATAAGGAAACTGTCTGCATTAACAGGCTTAAGCCCGCTTATGTGTTGGCAGATGAACAGGTGGTGTTGGCTCAAGCTCCCTGGCACGGACATACATCTACAGTAGCTCCGCAAGTTGGTGCTCCCTCTGCAGAGAGCTGTTGGCAGCAGACTAGGTCTCCCCCCACCACCACCTTTTCACCCTCCTCAGAACTGCGCGCCAGAGGCCAAGTTTGTCTCCTGCCCACCTCAACAGCAAGACGCTTCAGCTGGTCCGGTGACTCCACACGACAGCTGTTACGGGCGCCGGCTCAAGCCCAAGGCGCTGGAGGGTTAGAGCCCCTTCTGGGTGTTCGGGGGGTGCTGTGTGGTGGACACAATACACATGGCACGACTCCACCCAGGACAACGGGGTTGGTGGGGGAGAAGATACTTAGGGATGCTAATGGAGAAAGGTGAGAGGAGCTAAACAGACAAAGATGTTCCTCCCCCCCTCCCCCACGCCAGGTTCACACCTGAGGATGCAGGGGTGCGAATGTATGGTAGCAAGACCTGCTCTGTGACGTGTGGGTCAATGTCATGTTAATGTGTGTGGATGTCTTTATGTCTGAATGCTAATGTGTTTACCCTGTGTGCCAGAGGTGGGAATAAAAGTATATAAAAGAGTTTGCTCAGGCACTCAGAGACAGAGTTTTTCTGTTTTATGTTGGAAGAGGAATAAAGTTTGTATGTCGGTCAGCTCGTTGCCTTGTCTGCTTTCATCTTCCACACTCTTTCATCACGTCTTCTCAGGTGCACTGGATGCTGCGTCTGCGTGCATACAGCAGTTGCAGGTAGAGGTAAAGAGGCTGGAAGCAGAACCGCGAGGACTAAAGCTGGACCCTCTACATTTTAGCAGGTTTTGTATATCTGATGAGGACATCTGTTTTTATACAAGATTTCCATCACAGGAACTGTTTAATGCCTTTTGGGAGGCGGTCCAACCATCTGCATCCATGCTGGTGTACTGGTCAAAGGCACAAAAAAATGGGACAAACATTTGGACCAGCCCGTCCCAGTCCAACTCGCAGCTTTAAATTAATTGATGAATTTTTCTTATACTGTTGTCGTGTTGCTGCAGGCCTGAAGGAAAAAGTGCTTGCTGACATGTTTCAAGTCAGTGTGTCCACAGTCTGCCGCACTGTGATAACCTGGGCTAACTACCTCTACCCGATTCCTGGCTCCCTTCCCATCTAGATGACTAGACAGCAAGTGAACTCAACCATGCCACTCAAATTCACACAGTACTGTCCCGTGGTGAGGGTGGTCATCGACTGCACAGAGGTGCATTGTCAGAGCCCATCATCTCTCATTCTCCAGTCAGAGGTTTTTTCTAATTACAAAAATACTACAACCTTCAAGGCTTTAATTGGGATTGCCCAGTGTGGTGCCATCACTTTTGTGTCCAACCTCTACACTGGATCAATCTCAGACAGAGAAATCACTGAAAGGAGTGGAATACTGGACTTGTTGGAGCCTGGAGATGGTTGCATGGCTGACAAGGGGTTCACCATTGAGAAGATGTTGGCAGACCTTGGAGTGAAACTGATCATCCTCCCCTTCAAAATCATAGCACAGTTCAGCAAAGAGGATGCAGTGAAAACACAAGCCACACCTCGGCTTCACATTCTTGTGGAAAGAGCAATACGCGGAGTGAACAAATATCATATCTGGGACAGCACTCTACCTCTAACTTTGTCAGGGACAGTCAACCAGCTGTGGGCCAACTGTTGCCTGTTGACACTGTTTCAAGGACCGCTTGATTTAAAGGGCCACATCCCTTTTGCTTAAAGCATGTGCATATTATTGTGACATTGAGACCAATAGTGAGAATCTGATAAAGTGTTAAATCAGTTTTATTTCATTTCAGTGAACCTGTAACCACATGACACCGATCCTCGGGGTAAGAGCATTATACCAAATTAACCACACCTGGGGATGCACATCCTATATATACCCCCTGCATCCACTCCCTCTTCCTCTTTCTGACGACTGGGAGGAGCCTGCCTCCACCGACGAAGGACAATGAATGGCTACAGGTTAACTTTCCTTCACAAAACTGCGTTTACATGCATAAACGTACTTTCTGCATTAAATTGTTGAAATGTTTTCATGTACAGACGTGGACAGTATTGTTGGTACCCCTCTGTTAATGAAAGAAAAACCCACAATGGTCACAGAAATAACTTGAATCTGACAAAAGTGGTAATAAATAAAAATTCTATGAAAATTAACCAATGAAAATCAGACAATGCTTTTGAATTGTGGTTCAACAGAATTATTTTAAAAAACAAACTCATAAAACAGGCCTGAACAAAAATGATGGTACCCCTAGAAAAGATTGAAAATAATGTGGCCATAGGGACATGTTCAACCAAGATGTGTCCTCTAATTAACATCACAGGTGTCTACAAACTTGTAATCAGTCAGTCGGCCTATTTAGAGGGTGACAAGTAGTCACTGTGCTGTTTGGTGACATGGTGTGTACCACACTAAACATGGACCAGAGGAAGCAAAGGAGAGAGTTGTCTCAGGAGATTACAAAGAAAATTATAGACAAGCATGTTAAAGGTAAAGGCTATAAGACCATCTCCAAGCAGCTTGATGTTCCTGTGACTACAATTGCACATATTATTCAGAAATTTAAGATCCACGGGACTGTAGCCAACCTCCCTAGACGTGGCCGCAGGAGGAGACGGATAATACGAATGGTAACAAAAGAGCCCAGAACAACCTCTGAACACATTCATGGTGAACTCTAACTAACTAACTAACTAACCTGCACTTATATAGCGCTTTTCTAGTCACAAAGACCACTCAAAGCGCTTTCATTAATACTAACCCTCTATTCTAAGGGCCTATAGGAAACAGATATCTAGGGACAATTTAGAACAGCCAATTAACCTAACATGCATGTTTTTGGCATGTGGGAGGAAACCGGAGAAATCCCGGAGTAAACCCACGCAACATGGGGAGAACATGCAAACTCCACACAGATCACTGTTGGTCGGGGGCTGGGATCGAACCCACGATCCCCACAATCCCCCGGCCAAGGGTAAACTGTGCTGCCGCAGTGCTAACCACTGCGTCAAGGTACACTACCGTTCAAAAGTTTGGGGTCACTTAGAAATTTCCTTATTTTTGAAAGAAAAGCACTTTTTTTCAATGAAGATAACTTTAAACTAATCAGAAATACACTCTATACATTGCTAATGTGGTAAATGACTATTCTAGCTGCAAATGTCTGTTTTTTGGTGCAATATCTACATAGGTGTATAGAGGCCCATTTCCAGCAACTATCACTCCAGTGTTCTAATGGTACAATGTGTTTGCTCATTGCGTCAGAAGGCTAACGGATGATTAGAAAACCCTTGTGCAATCATGTTAGGTCTGCAATGCTGTAATTGCTGCAAATGGAGGATTCTTTGACGAAAGCAAAGTTTGAAGGAAAAAAAATTATTATTTCAAATACAAATCATTATTTCTAACCTTGTCAATGTCTTGACTATATTTTCTATTCATTTTACAACTCATGGTGGTAAATAAGTGTGACTTTTCATGGAAAACACAAAATAATTGTCTGGGTGACCCCAAACTTTTGAACGGTAGTGTACATCAGTGTCAGATCACACTATCCGTCGTTGTTTGAGCCAAAGTGGACTTCATAGGAGACGACCAAGGAGGACACCACTGTTGAAAACAAATCATAAAAAAGCCAGACTGGAATTTGCCAAACTGCATGTTGACAAGCCACAAAGCTTCTGGGAGAATGTCCTATGGACAGACGAGACAAAACTGGAACTTTTCGGCAAGGCACATCAGGTCTATGTTCACAGACACAAAAATGAAGCATACCAAGAAAAGAACACTGTCCCTACTGTGAAACATGGAGGAGGTTCTGTTATGTTCTGGGGCTGCTTTGCTGCATCTGGCACAGGGTGTCTTGAATCTGTGCAGGGTACAATGAAATCTCAAGACTATCAAGGTATTCTCGAGAGAAATGTGCTGCCCAGTGTCAGACAGCTTGATCTCAGTCGCAGGTCATGGGTCTTGCAACAGGATAATGACCCAAAACACACAGCTAAAAACACCCAAGAATGGCTAAGAGCGAAACATTGGACTATTCTAAAGTGGGCTTCTATGAGCCCTGATCTAAATCCTATTGAATATCTGTGGAAGGAGCTGAAACATGCCGTCTGGAGAAGGCACCCTTCAAACCTGAGACAACTGGAGCAGTTTGCTCATGAGGAGTGGGCCAAAATACCTGCTGAGAGGTGCAGAAGTCTCATTGACAGTTACAGAAATCGTTTGATTGCAGTGATTGCCTCAAAAGGTTGTGCAACAAAATATTAAGTTAAGGGTACCATCATTTTTGTCCAGGCCTGTTTCATGAGTTTGTTTTTTAAAATAATTCTCTTGAACCACAATTCAAAAGCATTGTCTGATTTTCAATGGATAATTTTCATAGAATTTTTATTTATTACCACTTTTGTCAGATTCAAGTTATTTCTGTGACCATTGTGGGTTTTTCTTTCATTAACAGGGGTACCAACAATTTTGTCCACGTCTGTAATTAACATTTTAATATTCTAGTAATATCCATTGCCATTTTAGTTCAGATACATTCAAAACATTTTGAATTCAACATGTTTATGTATAGTAATTGTATAAAAGTTTATGTAGCTTAAAGTTTGAACTTGTTTTTGAAGTACTCATTGTTATAGTTCGATACCTTTGTAACCCTTTTGTTAGAGCTAGTCTGATCAGTATTCTGACAATTTTTGCTGTTGGCCTATATGCATTTTATTCAGATCTTTTAATCAGTTTATTCACATGTTAAATATAGTTCTTAATACAAACTCATTAAATGTTGCACGGTGGCGCAGTGGTTTAGCACTGTGGCAGCACAGTTTTACCCTCGGCGGGGGGACCGCGGGGATCATGAGATTGTGGGTTCGATCCCAGCCCCCGACCAACAGTGAGCTGTGTGGAGTTTGCATGTTCTCCCCGTGTTGCGCGGGTTTACTCCGGGATTTCTCCGGTTTCCTCCCGCACACCAAAAAAAAACATGTAGGTTTAGGGCGCTCGCGCACGCAGCGACCAGCAGCCGGTGGCTTGTCACCAGACTACAAACCAAGTCTACCTACGGGTACAAATAAGTAACAAAAAAAATAAAAAAATAAAAAAATAAATGTTTCTGTATTACCTGTAAAGAACAGTTATGTATTAGCAGTAAAACATTTTATTCTTTTTAAAATTGTTTAGAAAAAACACCCACATCAAATAAAAATTATTTACAAAAACTATAACTGTTAAGTGTTCCACTGATCTCCTTTCATTTGCAAATATATACACACAAATAATTTACACATTTGCATTCTTCAGTGCTAGTATACAGTAATTCACACATTCGGGAATTAAAATCTTGCTTATTTGCAGTTATACCCCCTTTACACAGTGGTGGAGATCATTGAGAGATCTGGCCAGTTTTTGATATCTCAATGATCTTCAGTAATGTCCACTGTCACCACAGCCTCCGCAAAGTTTTGACTCAGTCTAAAACACATGAGGATCTCTTAAATGATCTCAAATATCAAAAATTGGTCCAGTTTATCAATGATCTCTGTGTTGTGTAACGGGGCCCTTAGCATTTATCTGTCTGGAGATATATATCCATATACAGTAAGTACCAAAATAGAAGATGTCAAATTTTTGTTTCATCTCATTAATCATTTCATCATCCCTACTGACTCTTTCAATAGTGATGTCCTCCTCAGTATCAGTAATAAAATCACACCAGCTCAGTCCAGTCACCGCCAACTGACCTTGAACTTGCCAGTAGTACTTGTTTTTTTTTTTTTGGTTGTTTGTTTTTTAGTTTTGTCTGGCCATTTACAGCTCTAACATGCCCTGCCTCTGAAATGTTAAAGATGCTCGGACATTTAACTTCAGCAAGCCCAATACAAGGAGCTCCATTTGGGTCATAACCTTTTGCATCTGGGCTGGCACTAAGGTATGGAGCATCAGGATGAATGACAAAGCCACAGGGTGAGACATTTATAGTCATGATTTTTGAATATTGTTTCAGCACCTGAGATTCACGTTCAAGGCCTCTTTTCATTGCAGAAGTTTGCCGTACTCCCGTCAGGATTCTTGCTGCCAGTGCCTGACTAGAGGACTTCCCTCGGACATGACAAACCTCATAAAGTCTACTGGCTGTAACTCTGGGCTGGTGCATTTCTTTCCATAATTGACATTTAGACTGCTCTCTGGTGCTTTCCTCTATCAAAGCTGCCATCACATGTGTCACAGTGAGGCTCTCCAAATGGAAGTACTGATGACAATTTGGAACAAGGTTTAAGGTGGTGGACAATTTAGAGTCCTCAACAGGCAGTCTAGGGAATGCAGGAGCGTCTTGGTGGACACTGAGTTGTTGCTGCAACAGAAGGGCACTGATATGACAAAGGTGAACCGCGTGGCGCAGGTCCAAACCTTGAATCAACCAGTGAAAGATCAGAAAAGTCAGGCAACACTGAGGATCGCAGGGGTTGAGGTCTGAAATGGTTTAGTTTTTCCCCAAGGGCAAACACTGAAGGGTCAGGAAGGGCTCCTGAAACACAGTAAGTACAACAGAAACCTTAAAAATTCTTCATTGATTATCTTCCAAGTTTAAACTTGTAAACAAACAATTCAATAAATCAAGTTAATTCATCTATGATTGTAATCGATAGTAGCAGTATAACAGATCAATACTGATCTGTGGGCTATACAGATGATACCCTTCACGCACACACTGCCATCCAGGATCCATAGAAGAGTGGCAAATTTTAATAATCATAATGATTAAAATTTGTATTATTATTTTTTTTTTTTTATTTAAGTTTTTGTAAAGGGTATACAGGTCGTTACAGCAATGCATTGTTTACATTTTCATCACATGTTCCCTTATTTTCTGATATCTGACAACATTGGAAGATTAATTCTTACAACACCCCTTTTTTTTTTTTTTTTTTTAAAGTGAAAGAAAAAGTGAAATTAAAGAGAGAAAAAAACAAATAACAAAAAAACAAACAAACAAACCAGTAAAAAACAAACAAAAAGAAAAAGTAAGTAAATAAAGATAAAAGAGCATCTGAGTAGCTTTGGAACAAAGAGCGGAACCATTATTGAAATGGTATTTGTCAAAGATTAGATCTAATGGAAGACACATATGCGGTCCAGGGTTGCCAAAAGTTCATGAACCCATCCATGTCCTGTCTCAGTGCGAATGTCAACTTTTCCATCGAGTAAATGTCTTGGATCACGTTAGTCCAATCTTCAGGTGTAGGACAGTCCTTCAACATCCATTTTTTAGTTAGAGCTTTTTTGCTTGCCAATATTAAAACATTGAATAAGTATTTTTCTCCTCGTCTTTCCAGTGAGTCCGGTAGTAAACCCAAATACAAAGTTACAAAAGAAAAGGGAACTGTAATTTTGAATATTTTCCCCAATATTGTCTGTACCTTGGTCCAATATTGGTGGATAACTGGGCATGACCAAAACACATGAAAATGATTTGCAGTCTTTTCACCACACAAGCGCCAACAGTTCAATCCCTTATGGGTAAATTTGTTTTGTGCAGGAGTTCTGAAAAATCTTGCCAAGTTTTTCCATCCAAATTCTCTCCACTGCAGGGATGAGGTACTTTTCCATTGCTGTTTATTTAGCTTTTCCCATATTTCCAGTTGTAAAGTGAAATTCCCCTCTTTTTCCCATCTCTCTTTTATATAAGCTGTGTTGTCTCCTTTTAAGTCTTGAAGACCTTGGTATATTTTAGAAATGTATCTGATCCCTGGGATCCCTTTATATGCCATTAAGAAGACCTTCAGAACACCTGACTGGGCCCTTTCCAAAACCTCCTTTTTAAGTATATTGTTTATGTGGTGTCTAAGCTGGAAGAACCTGTAAAGGTCTTGATTTATTAGGCCTTGTTTTTTCAAATCTTCAAAACTTCTTAAGATTTGCCCTTTAAAAAAATCGTAATATTTTATCAGCCCTTTCTCCTTCCACTTTTTAAATCTGGTGTCTGTTTTATTAGGAGTAAAGTCCTGATCATAGGCGATCCATTGCAGAAGTCGATAGGGCTCTTTAGTTTGATTCTCTCTGACTATCTTAAACCAAATTTTTAGCGGGGTCTCTATCCACGGGTTAGTGTTATTCAAAAGCTTAGGTAAGGCATTGTTCCCTATTATCGCCTGTAGGGGGATGTCACTTGTTATTTGGCATTCGATCTCCTTCCATTGTGCAGTGTAGACTGGGTTACATATCTCTACTAAAGTTTTAATTTGTGCGGCTTTAAAGTAGTCCCTGATATTTGGCAGCGCAAGCCCACCTTTGTCTTTGTTTAGCTGTAGGGTTCTATATCTGATTCTAGGTCTCTTGCCCTGCCATATGAATCTTGAGATCCTTCTGTCCAGCTCCTGCCATGTTTTTTTGGGAGGTTCTACCGGTATTGTTTGGAAAAGGTATAGAAGACGTGGAAGTATATTCATTTTGACTGCTTCAATTCTTTGTGCAGTACCCAAGAATGGTATCATATTCCATCTTGCTAGGTCAGATTTTATTTTTGTCACCAGTGGATCATAGTTTAGTGATATAATTTTGTTGAGTTGTTTCGGGATATTGACCCCCAGATATTTCATAGATTCCGACTCCCAGTTAGTTTTGAGTTTGCTTAGTGAATAATGATTTGGGTCATAGTTGAATGTTAAAACTTGGGTTTTATGCATGTTTAATTTGTACCCCGATAAATCTCCATACTCTGAAAAAACTGAGGTTAGTTCTGGTAAAGAAGTGTCCGGCTGCCCTAGGTATATTAAAATGTCATCAGCAAAGAGTGCTATTTTATGTTCCTTCTGACCAAGTGTAATACCTTGAATTTTTTGGTTTTGTCTTATCCATTGGCTCAGAGGTTCTATGAAGATTGCAAAGAGCAGTGGAGACAGGGGGCAGCCCTGACGACATCCTCTTTCCAGTTCAAAAGATGATGATAAATTACCGTTAATCCTTATTTTAGCTGTTGGTTTTTTATATAATGCCTGTATAGTTCTAATGAAGTTGTTATGAAAATTGAAACTGGATAAGATTCTATATAGAAAAGACCAGTCAACCGAATCGAATGCTTTTTCAGCATCTAATCCCAATATGACTGCATTTAAGTTATATTTTTTTATATGATGAATTATGTGTAAAGTGCGTCGAATGTTGTCTTGTGTCTGTCTTTGTCTTATAAAACCTGTTTGGTCTAAATGAATTAGGTCTGTCAGTATATTTTCTAACCTTTTGGCAAGGATAATGGTAAAAAGCTTATAGTCCTGATTTAGTACACTGATTGGTCTGTAGTTGGAGCACTCTAGTTTATCCTTTTCAGGTTTAGGTATAACTGCAATGACCCCTTCTCTCCAGGAGGGGGGATTTCCCCTGTGTGGAGGACATAATTAAATGTTTTCAGGAGGAGAGGAGATAGTTGCTGTTTAAAGGTTTTGTACCACTCTGCTGTATAGCCATCAGCTCCTGGGGATTTGTTAGCTTTAAGTTTCATAATTGCTTTTTCCAATTCTTTAGGATGTATTTCTGACAGTAGTGTTTTATTTTGTGACTCCGTAAGTTGGGGAAGGTTTAATGTGTTTAGGAATGCCTCGGATGCGTTTTTATGTTTTTTGTGGGAGTATAAGTTCTTATAGTAATTCTCGAAGTTTTTAAGAATATCCTGAATTCTGAATTTTATTTCCTTTGATACTGGGTCTCTGATTTTGTAGATTGCTCTTTCTGTTTGATGTTTCCTCAATTTATAGGCTAGCAATTTTGCCGATTTACTGCCTGCTTCATAGTATTTTTGTTTCAGAAATGTAAGTTTCTTCTGGATTTCTATTGTGTAGATCTCATTTATTTGGTTTTTAATTTCCTTAATCTTGAGCGAGTCAGTAGAATGAGTGTTGCCTTTGTGTTCTTTTTCTAGGTTCCTAAGTTCTGACTCTAATGTGGATAGTTTTTCTTGTCTTAGTTTCTTTTGGGTTGCCAGTTTTGCAATAATCTTTCCTCTTATTACAGCTTTGCATGCATCCCACAGTATTAAAGGGGATACTTCTCCATTATCGTTATCTTCCAAATATCTGAGAATATCTGATTCCAATTCATCTTTCAATGGTCCTTTCAGGACATTTGAGTTTAACCTCCAAGAAAATGTATTATTTGTGTATTTTTGGATATTTAAGTCCATGTAGATCGGACTGTGGTCGGAGAGATCCATCAGTCCTATTTTACATGTTTTTACTCTTCCAATGTCTCTATTAAACATAAAAAAATAGTCAATCCTTGAGTAAGATGAATGTGGAGTTGAGTAAAATGTATAGTCTTTTACACTGGGGTTGAGTTCCCTCCACACGTCACAGATTCCCAGTTCTTTTAGTAGCATCCGAGTCTTCCTGTTTTGGGTGTTATTTTGATGTGGGGAATTACCAGAAGCATCCCAGTATGGATTCAGTCTAAGATTGAAGTCCCCACCACATATCACTAAACCTTGAGCTTTAGTTATCATTAGGTCGAATACATTTTTATAAAATTTCCAGTTAGCCCCTGGGGGAGCATACACATTCAGCAGGGTGATATCTTCTCCCTCTAGCCGCCCAGTTACCAAACTGTATCTCCCTTCTTTATCTTTGTGTTCTGATTTTTTTTCAAATGTAATTTTGGTTGATATCAATGTCGCTACTCCCCTCCTCCTCCCTGATTTATATGAAGATGAAGAGATCATTTTAAACCCTTGTCTACTGAGTTTATTGTGTTCCACGTCTGTTAGGTGGGTTTCTTGTAAAAATATTATTCCTGCTTTGTCTTTTTTCATTTTGCCTAGAATCTTGGATCTTTTAACTGGATTCAGGATTCCTTTTACATTATATGAAATTATTTTGGTTACACCCTCTTTCTCCATTGTGTTGTTTTGTTTAGTATAACTGTGTGGTGGCCCTCTTTTGTGCTACTCAGAAACTGAAAGAACATTAAAAACAAGAAAAACATTAAGAACATAGTGTAAAAAACTTTAAAACAAAAAGCTGTCATAAGAACTTCCTGAGCTGAGGTCTTTTTAAAGACCCTGTAAGAGCCTTGATGGGGTGAAGGCCCTGAGGGAAATTCCTCAAACTCTGTTAAGTGTTGAGGGCCCTCTCTTACCACTGAAAGTAGTCCCATGCTTTTAACGTGAGTTTCAGAACCCAATCCAAACTTGTAATGATTTTTTTTTTTTCCTTTTATGCCTAAACCCTGTGAAATTGTGTGCACCCTCCCACCCCCATCACATCAAACATTCACGCAAAAACAGTATTTGTTAGTATGAGGAGAACATGTGGATTATTGTCACATTTCTATTTTAACAAGTTTTTTTTTTTTTATTACAAAGACTTATTTGTTTCAAATAATATGATTGTTCCATGAAATGTTTTACCACATGCTGAATATGCATCTCCTTTAAAGTTTGTTACCTTGTATGAGGGGGGTTGGATGTGCGGATTGATTCAAGAGGAAGGGGAAAAAAAAAAAAAAAAAGGTCGCTATTCCAACCTGAAAACGGATAGTTTTTCCGCGACGCTCTGGTGCTGGGTTTCCCGCTGCTGGTCCGTGGATTTTGAGGGTCTTTGTGTTGTCCATGTTTGCGCTTTGATCTTCTCACTCGGGTCTGCTGCGGGTTTAAATACCGTTACCGGGAGCCCTCTTTTCGCCATGTCAGCTGTTGCTTCTTCCGCCGAATTATAGAGACACGTTTCATCGCCGTAGAAGACCCTTAACTTCGCAGGAAATGGTGTCTGAAAGCGCAATTTCTTCTCTCTTAACACCTTTTTCGCGTCATTGTATTCCCTGCGCTTTTTAAGGACCTCCGGGGCGTAATCGTGTTCCACGTAGACTTTTCTCTCCTGGTGCATAAATCCTTTTTTCTGCCAGGCCAGTCTTACAACCTCTTGTTTTATTTTGAAATTGGAAAATCTTACCAACACCGAACGTGGGGGCGCTTCCGCCGCCGGCCTAGCGGCTAATGAACGATGTGCCTTTTCTATCTTCAGGACGGTGGTTTGTGGAATATCCAATTTCTCTCTTAGTAAGGATTCCACGCATTCTGCCATTGAGTTAAAACCATTTTCGGTTCCTTCTATCAGACCATGAATTCTTATGTTGTCTCTTCTCTGTTTTCCTTCTTGGTCGGTTAGCTTAGCCTCTATAGCTGCTTGTCTTTTGCGTAGGTCTAGCACAGAATCTTCGAGCACTTTTATTCGATCCTCTGTTTCCAAGATTCGGTTCTCGGCCTGGTCCACTCTGCTGTTTGTCCTTTTCAATTCTTCTCTGAATTCCCGAAATTCGGCCGTAACTTCTCGGCGAAATCGTCGTAGCTCCTCAAATAGTGATTTCAGGCTAACCCTTTTGTTAGCTATCACCAGTTCCTCGTCTTCTGAACGGAGATCTTCCAGTTCAGATTCTCCGGCCGATACGTGTCCTGGCCTGGAGAATTTCAGTTTCTTCTGTTTTCCTTTAGACATGATGATTTTGTCTTTTTTCACTCCTCCAAAAATCCGTTAAGTTTGATTTTCAAGGTGTTATCCTGGATTGGGTCTGAGAGCTTCAGTGTTAAGCTGCAGTCGCCATGGCGTCCAGACCGGAAGTCCTTGTATTATTTTTAAACCAATAATACTGAAAACTTGTGGGCTCTAAACCACAAATTTTGTGATGCATTGCTCCCCTAATCAATAATACAATACAAAAAATAATGGCTTAGTACAGTGTTGGTTTACACAGGGTCTTGGTAGATGGTTTAGGCTTCCTTACAACAAGGTCCTTTACAGGTTCTGCACAGATGCCCTTAAATCAAGCACACATCAACCATGACATCATAGACTTTTTACAAAAATATTACACTTTTTTTTAAAAATACAAAACATTGCATTAAATTACCTTTGTCCATGGTCGATGCCGTGTTTACAAAGTGCTTGTGTAGGCCACAGCTGATGGAACTGCCTTCACCTGCATCATGCTGTAATGGGCACTCTGAAACAGCAAGGCAACACGGTGGTTGCACAGGACTTTGCCTGCAGCACAGGTGCATGATGTTCCATTTAGCTGAATGGGATCTGTGCCAGTTTGCAGAACAATCTAGGATAAAGACATAAACAAATGTCACAATTTTTAAATAGTGAAAATAAATTAACCAGCCATTTTGGATGAAAAAATAAATATAAAATTAACCAAACATGAATATATGAATGGCATTTCAGAACACCAAAGTGTAATGGTCTGCACCAGTGCTCATTCCCTTCAGCTGCGTGCACACCTGCTCCTCATCATGGCCTGGGCTATATAAACCACGCTGTCCTGGGTTCAGTGCGGAGTCGTCTGTCTACACTCCATACGACCTTCTCCTGCCTTCGTCATTGTTCCTGAGTTCCAGTCTAAGCCTACCCTTGTGCTCGCTCCTAGCCTCCTGCCCACCAGCGTCGGGAAGAATCCTTCAAGTAAGCCTCGCTCATTCCTCTAATCCCTCTCTTAGTCGCCTGTGCACAGGCGGAGCTCCGTGGCAGCGGATCTCCCCCTCTCTGTGGCGGCGGACCACCTTCCTTCCTTCTGTGGCGCCGCACCACTCACCCTGCACACATTCACCTCCAGCTGCCGCAACGAGAACAGAGAACACCGTCCTCCTGGCTGTGGCCGCCGAGCTGAATCTGAGCCGCTCAACATCTCCACAAACAGTAAGCTTTGGACTAAACTGCACATCCCCATCAGTGATAACCTCTAACTGTCCCTGCTTCTGTGTGTCCCTAGGGTTGCCAGGTTGTACGTTGTTCTGCTCTCCCCCAGTGGCTTCAGACTACATATCCACGCACGCATACACACACTCATTATTGTTAATAAACTTAATTGTATCTATTCCTGAGTCTGGTCACTGGGTCTATACACCATGTCAGTACGACTCCGCCAAAATGACCCAGCTGACAGCGCTTTGGTGCGCAAAGTTAACAACCTGGAGACTCGGATAGATCAATTAGCTTATTAACAGCAAATTATCCTCACCCAATTAGCCCGTGTAACGGACCGGTTGGGCTGCCTGGCAGGTCCGCAGGCATTTTCTCCAGCTTCTTCGGGCCCAAGCAGCTCCTCAGCTCCCGCTAGCTCCCCTTCCGGCCAACGCAGGCGGGGGTCTCCTTCCTGGCTAACCCCCATTCCCACTCCCACCCATTTTAGTGATAAACTAGGGGAGGCTAGGGGATTTATTATGCAATGTGAGATAGTTTTTCAGCGGGTGCCCGGGGACTTTCCCACAGATCACAGCCAAATTGGCTACATAATTAACTTATTGGAAGGGTGAGCGTTAGCATGGGCATATGCTGTTATGGCTAGGGCAAATTATACCAGACTGACTTACAATCAGTTCGTTTGTGAGTTTAAGGAAGTGTTTGACCACTCTGATAGCGATAGTGTGCTTACCTCCTGGCTGCTGAATTTAAGACAGGGTACCAAGTCCGTGGCTGACTACGCCGTTGACTTCCGGGTGGTGGCCAAAGAAGTGGGGTGGGAGGACGCCTCGCTGTGCAGCATCTTCACCAGAAGTCTTATCCCTAGCCTGCAGGACGAGCTAGCCCCCTTAGAAAAACCAAGTAGGCTGACCGAGTTAATTTCCCTGGCTATAAATCTTGACAACAGACTAAGGGAACTGGCAGCGAAATGCAGGACTTCCGGTCGCTCTGGTGCCCAGTATCGCCACGCCCCTCTGCCTTCCCTGTTGGCTCTACCTCACTCTGACTCCCCCGAGGCCCCGGAACCTATGGTAGTGGGACCATCCAGGTTATCTCTAGCGGAGAAACAGCGCCGCCGCGAGTTGGGGTTGTGCCTTTACTGTGGGAGCGAGGAGCACGAGGTAGCGTCATGCCCTCTACGGCCAAAAGGGGGAGTCTGTGTGTCGCAGTAGGGGGACTCACGGACTCACCTCAATCTAATCCCCTCTCCAGATTCCTTCTCCCTATTCGCTTCATTCACAATCATAAGGAAATTGTTACACACGCATTAATTGATTCGGGGGTGGAGCAGAGCTTTATTTCAGGGGATCTGGCAACCCGGTTAAGCCTTCCCTGTCAATCACTTAGATCCCCACTTAAACTCATCACTTTGTCCAAAGCCTCCCTTGCCACAGTATCTCAGCAGACCGCCCCAGTGTCTGTCATTATCTCTGGGAATCATCGGGAGGAGTTGAGGTTTTTTGTGTTGCCGGTCTCCTCTTCCCCAGTGATTCTCAGCTACCCCTGGTTACGCCTCCATAATCCCGCCATCGACTAGCACTGCAGGAACGTGATGTCTTGGAGCGCACTCTGTCTCGGCGCCTGTCTTCAATCTGCCGCTTGCTCGCCATCCATGCCCCTGGGTGCTCCCATCACCGCCCCCCCCGACCTGTCCAAAGTTCCAACGGAGTAACATGACCTTGGGGCCACCTTCAGTAAGCCCAGGCCCTTTCCCTTCCCCCTCACCGCCCATATGACTGCGCCATCAATTTCCGTGCCAGAGCCCCGCTGCCGTTGAGTCGTCTGTACAGCCTGTCACCTCCGGAACGGGAAGCCATGGAGGCTTATATTAAAGAATCTTTAAACTCTGGCATAATTCAGCCGTCATCCTCTGTGGTGGGGGCGGGATTTTTCTTTGTTGGCAAGAAGGATAGTTCAATGAGGCCATGCATTGACTTTAGAGAATTAAATAACATCACCGTCAAGGACAAATACACCCTTCCTCTGATTAACACGGCATTCAATTCCCTCCAGGGGGCCTCCTGGTTCACCAAGCTGAATCTCCGTAACGTCTACCACCTGGTGCGGATCTGGGAGGATGACGAGTGGAAGACGGGGTTTTGGACCCCCAGCGGACACTTTGAGTACCTGATAATGCCGTTTGATCTGACCAATGCCCCCACTGTGTTCCAGCACCTGATCAACAATGAGCTGAGGGATTTCTTAGGTGTTTTTGTGTTCGTCTATCTTGACGATATCTTAATTTTTTCACAGTCTTTGGATGAGCATCGGGTGCATGTGAGGTGGGTTTTGCAGCGGCTTCTGGAAAATAAGCTATTCGTCAAGGCCAAGAAGTGCAAGTTCCACGCCTCCAAGACATCCTTCCTGGGCTTCATAATCTCCCATAATGAAATCCTTCCAGATCCTTATCTTCTTAACTATTGCTCTGAGTGTTGCTATCCCTGTGCTGTTGCAGTCCTGGAATTTCCCCATTGTGGGACTAATAAAGGCTTATCTTATCTAGCTTATCCCAGCAAGATAAAGGCGGTGGTAGAATGGCCCACTCCTTCTTCCAAGAAACAGCTTCAGCAGTTTTTGGGGTTTGCCAATTTTTACCGCCGCTTCGTGCAGAATTATAATATAGTTGTTATGCAGATGACACACAATTATACCTGTCAATGAAGCCAGATGATAGTAATCAATTAGCCAAGTTAGAAGCCTGTCTTAAGGAAATCAAAGCTTGGATGACTTGAAATTTCCTGCTATTAAATTCAGATAAGACTGAAGTCACTCTTGTTGGTCCAAAAAACCTTAGAAATACCTTTCCAAATCAAACTTTCAGTTTGGATGCGGTTACTCTTTCTCTTAATAGTTCTGTGAGGAACCTTGGAATTATTTTTGATCAAGATCTGTCCTTCAATTCACATATTAAATTTGTTTCTAAGACTGCCTTCTATCATTTGCGTAATATTGCCAAGATTAGGAGCATCTTGTCTCAGAGTGATGCTGAGAAACTGATCCACACTTTTGTTAGCTCGAGATTAGATTATTGTAATTCTTTATTATCAGGCTGTCCTAAAACATCTTTAAAAAGTCTTCAGCTGATCCAAAATGCTGCAGCAAGAGTTTTAACAGGTACTAGAAAGAGATCATATCTCTCCGGTTCTGGCCTCCCTTCACTGGCTTCCCATAGAGTTTAGAATTAAGTTTAAAATCCTTCTTCTTACTTACAAAGCTCTAAACAATCAGGCTCCTTTTTATTTAAAAGATCTGATACTACCGTATTATCCTAACAGAGCACTACACTCCCAAAATGCTGGATTACTTGTAATACCTAGAATCTCCAAAAGTACAATGGGAGGCAGAGCCTTCAGTTATCAAGTTCCTCTCCTGTGGAGCCAGCTGCCAATCTGGATTCGGGAGTCAGACTCAATCTCTGTTTTTAAGAATAGGGCTAAAACCTACCTTTTTGATATAGCCTACAATTAGGGAGGGATCATGTGTTTCTGAACCCTACCTTAGTTATGTTGCTAATAGGTTTAGTCAGCCGGGGGACCTCCAATAATGCACTGGGCCTCACTCCTTTCTTCACTCTCAATGAAATATTTTTTTTTTGCTGGTCATTAACATCTGTTTGTTCTCTCCCATAGATTGAGTCCCCATCGTGCTGTTTGCTCTCTACATGTCTGTTCTTTTCATCTTCTCTATCCCCTCACCCCCCCAGCCAGTCGCAGCAGATGACTGCCCTTCCCTGAGCCTGGTTCTGCTGGAGGTTTCTTCCTGTTAAAAGGGAGTTTTTCCTCTCCACCGTCGCCAAGTGCTTGCTCACAGGGGATCGCCTGATTGCTGGGGTCTTTCTGCAACTGTGGGGGTTCCCTCTACAGTTGATAGTGCTATGAGATGACTGTTGTTGTGAAATGGCGCTATATAAATAAAGTTGAATTGAATTGAATTATAGCATTATTGCTCTCCCCCTGATACGTCTCACTTCTCCTGAGGTCCCTTTCCGGTGGACGGAGGAGGCTGGTCACTGGGTCTATACACCATGTCACAAAGTCGAACTTCATTTTGAGTCAATCAGCAACAGCAGCAACATTTTAACCCCTTACACTCAACACAGCTGCTTCAGCATAAGTATGGTATTGAAAGCTATACATCTATCATAAACATTTTAATATTTTAACTATGAACAAATATCAGTTCTTTATACATTGTTGAGTGTGTAATAAATACAGATGATAAATGACTAATAGAAATATCTCAAACCAAAAAGTGGAAGGGGGTAAAAAACTTAACGTTTAGTCCTTATCCTATCATAAAAACCTGTAATGAGTGCAGGACTTCTCTCTTCCTCATCGACCAGTGACACCTGCATCCGACTACAACCTCCCTGTTTACAACATTAGAAACTGACAGAAAAGAACAGTGATTACCTCTGCCAGGCCGCAGGACAGGAGATTATGTTTTTGCCGCGGTTTGTCTGTTTGTCTGTCTGTCTGTTGGTTAGCAAGATAACTCAAAAAGTTTTGGACGGATTTCCATGAAACTTTCAGGCGTTGTTGGAAATGGTACACGGAAGAACTGATTAAATTTTGGGGATGATCCGGATCACCGTCTGGATCCAGGAATTTTTTAAAGGATTCTTTAACATTGTCAGATAGGGCCATTTTCAACATGTGTGCAGGCGCAATGGAGGGCGCTGGTCGTCGTGTCTGACGAACACGAACTCCGCGTTCTTCAAAGTTTTAGGCACAAAAACACGAGGAAAACTGTGGTGGGCAGGGCCCGGCAGCGTGCCTGTGTTTGCGCTACGCTGCAAAAGCTGAGACGGGCAGCTGTCCTGCACGGGATTATTTGGCAGAAATTCCCCGGGCAGCCATAGTGGCTGCGCAAAAACAAGCTCTCTGCCGGGGAAGCTTCCAAATCCTCTTTTGCCGCAGAGCGCAACCCCAATAAAACCCACGGCAACCTGTCTACCCAATTTGCATCCGTCAATGAACCCCTGAGTGCTGCTTTCAGTGATCTATGAAAACGCTCGCATAACCCATTGGCCTGTGGGTTGTACGCGGTTGTGCGATGAATTGCAACGCCCACAGCCTGGGAGTTTGGAGATGGAGGAGATGGACACAACAGCAACACTTCAGTTTATTACCTCCGCCAAGGAGGTAATGCTTTTACTACTGAACCACTAATCCTATCATTGTGAATCCAATTGCTAGTCATATGTTTTCATGGTCAAGGAATCTGAAAACGTACACACAAACACTGTATGAGGGGAACTGTGGTGCTAAACCGCCATTATGGAAAATCCCATTTTCATCAATAACTACTGAACCACTAATCCTATCATTGTGAATCCAATTGCTAGTCATATGTTTTCATGGTCAAGGAATCTGAAAACGTACAGACAAACACTGTATGGGAGAACTGTGGCACTTGGCGGAGGTCTGCACTCTCCGAGTGCTTTTCTAGTTACCTCCGCCAGGCCGAAAGGCCAGGAGGAGGTAATGTTTCTGCCGGGGTTTGTCTGTGTGTTTGTGTGTTTGTCTGTCTGTTTGTCTGTTGGTTAGCAAGATAACTCAAAAACTTTTGGACGGATTTCAATGAAACTTTCAGGCGTTGTTGGAAATGGTACAAGGAAGAACTGATTAAATTTTGGGGATGATCCGCATCACCATCTGCATACAGGAATTTTTTAAAGCATTTTTCCACACTGTGACATACGGCCATTTTCAACATGTGCGCAGGCGCAATGGAGGGCGCTGGGCGTCGTGTCTGACCAACACAAACTCCGCCTTCTTCAACGTTTTAGCCACAAAAGCATGCGGAAAACACTGGTGGCCTGGGCCCCCCAGCGTGCCTGTGCCAGCCATAGGCGCTGCGCACATTGCGCTGGTCGTCGTGTCTGACCAACACAAACTCCGCGTTCTTCAACGTTTTAGGCACAAAAGCACACGGAAAACACTGCTGGCCTGGGCCCGCCAGCGTGCCTGTTTTTGCGCCACGCTGCAAAACCTGACACGGCCACCTGTCTGCCGCCCGATTATTTGCCACAAATTCCCCGCCCAGCTATAGGCGCTGCGTAAAAACGACCTCTCTGCCGGGGAAGACTCTAAATTCTGTTTTGCCGCGGAGCGCAACCCCAATATAATATAAAACCCACGGCAACCTGTCTAACCAATCTGCATCCGTCAGTGGAGGAGATGGACACACCAACACTTCAGTTTATTACCTCCGCCAAGGAGGCAATGCTTTTACAACCGTAAAACTGGGCTATAAGGGACGGTGGGGTAATATGGGACACTTTTCTAAATGTAATTCTGCTTTTTTAATTTTGCTTCCGCCTAGATTTGATGAAGGATTCATGGATATTTGACAATAACAACACAACTCAGCATCCTGCTCAAAATAAAAAAAGCAGAATTACATTTAAAACATTTCCCAGAAAAGTGTCCCTTATTAACTCGCCGTCCCTTATAGCCCCGTTTTACACTACTGAACCACTAATCCTATCACTATCACATTGATTGTCATTCATTAATTGTCTGTTTATTGCACTGTCCATGTCAAATAAACAAATTATGGGGTAACCCCCACAACAGCCACAGACAAACAGAGCGCTCAGCTGGGGCAATTAGCAGAGCAATGAGATGTGTGTGTTGAGATCAATAGGCAGCCTCTCCGTGTCTAGTTCAGGCGCCAGTATCCTGTGGATATGTATGACTCAAATGCAAACATTCATGCTTCCTGCTCTCATTGTGGTACAAATGTCACATGCCTGAATGCATTTCCTTTGATGATAAAATGCCTTTGATGTATTGTCTGTTGCTGGGTATTTAAGTGGCTGAATTCATATGTTCACTCTCTGTTCTTCTTCTGACTGCTTCTGACTACAGCTCATGAGAGCCTGAGAGCGATCCCCAGCATGCTTATACAGCAGCTGGGGTGAGCTCCGTGATGGCGATGATTTGATGAATAAACTTCCTTAAAAACTCCAGTCGCCGTGCCTTATTTTATCATCCGCCACACTGGTGACCCGACGCTGAAGAGAACACGCTGACAACGAATGCAGCCCCGATGGTATCTCCGACGACAAACGAACGCAGCAGCCTGACGCAAGAGCACTGCCCTCCCTTCTGCCACACGAGAGACCTCGACGCAGAACCGAAATCGCAAACTCCCTCGGAGATCATCCACGACTGGGAAAGCTGCAGAAAGCGTCATTGTGCGATCCACGCCTGAGATCTGCACATCCACGCTGGAACCGGCCGAGGGACAAAGATCGTCTCCTCCCTCTCACCGCTCCTACGCATCTACGCGAGCCCGAGGGACAAAGGTCGTCTATTCCCTCTCACCGCCCCAACGCACCATGACCCGGCACGAGCGACGACCAACAGCCCGAACAGGGGAGACCATCGGCGCTGACTGCGCAGAGCTCCATCAAGCCCCCTGACCCTGATTCGCCTCGCGACAGCGGACCGGCCAGGCACAGAAGCCTCGCATCAGAACAGCACAGCTGGAAGGCACGTGGCCGCAGCGCGTGCCGCGCACCAGAGACAAGCTGGCTCTACAGACTTATACATCATCCCCCGCTGCTGCACACGGCTCTTCAGGACTGCTTATACACCTGAAGCACACACGCAGCCCGCACACAGGATTTGGTGTAGGTCTCAGCCACGGCGCACGACGGGAACCCAGCCGTTAGCTGTCCCCGAGGGCTTTAGGTCCGCGAACGCACCTAAAGCCTTAACGCCAAGTCCCTCACACAGCTTCAGCTCCTGTTTTTCTTCATTGCCGGACTGAATCGCGAGAGGAATCAGAGACTAATTTTTCTTCCCACAGCCACAGACATTCCCTGGCACTTGCTACCCCCACCCTCCTCCCTCCCCGGCACAGACCTTCCCAGCAGCTCGCTCCCAATGCTGGATGATCGAGGTCTCAGCTCCCCGCTAAGCCCTCTGGGGGGGAGTGTATGGGGTAACCCCCACAACAGCCACAGACAAACAGAGCGCTCAGCTGGGGCAATTAGCAGAGCAATGAGATGTGTGTGTTGAGATCAATAGGCAGCCTCTCCGTGTCTAGTTCAGGCGCCAGTATCCTGTGGATATGTATGACTCAAATGCAAACATTCATGCTTCCTGCTCTCATTGTGGTACAAATGTCACATGCCTGAATGCATTTCCTTTGATGATAAAATGCCTTTGATGTATTGTCTGTTGCTGGGTATTTAAGTGGCTGAATTCATATGTTCACTCTCTGTTCCTCTTCTGACTGCTTCTGACTACTGCTCATGAGAGCCTGAGAGCGATCCCCAGCATGCTTATATTATGATTGGGTAAACAAACTACCATGGGTTTTATTGGGGTTGCGTTCAGCACCCAAAGAGGATCTAGATGCCTCACCAGCAGAATTGGTCTTTGCACAACCGCTCAGGCTGCCAGGCGAGTTTTTACCCGACCACACGGCACCAGGGCCCTCCCTGATCCGGGGGTCTCTGAGTAACACGGGAGCAGAAATGATCCCGGGCCCCGCTCATCACTCTTTCCCGCGTGTGTTCATGCCCCAGGCTTTACGAGACGCGGAGTTTGTTTTTGTCAGACACGATGCGCAGCGGCATAGCCTCCGCCCACCTTACGATGGTCCATTTCGAGTGCTGGAAACCAGGGAGAAATATTTTGTGCTAGATTTGGGGGGCAGGAGGGAGACGATCAGTATCAATAGATTAAAACCTGCTTTTGTGTTGCGTAACGAGTCTGTACGGCCGGCGGGCGTGCCTCAACGCGGCAGGCCTGCGAAGGGGCGGCCCTGGGACCCCCCACGAGGGGCAAATAACCCTTCTCCCCCTCACTCCACAGATGCACAGCAGGACGGCCCAACACAGAGCAGGAGACCTGCATACAGCAGATTCGGGAGAAGATTGAAACCTAAGCTGCATGCAGGATGATGTGTTTTTTGGTCAGGTTGTTTAGGTTGCTGTGAGATTCTGTTGGGGGGGTGACGTGCTGTATGACTGTTGTATGACTGTATGTGGGTGCCCAGTCTTTCGCGTGGAAGGGGGGAGTGATGTGGAGCCCATAGCTTATGTGACTCACATGTGGCTGGCTGAATTCAGCCAAGAGAGACTTTGAGCTAGCCATGTGTATTGACTTCACACCTCAAGAGGAAGATGTGTCTGCAACCCCTGGGGACTCAGGAGAGAGGAGAAGATTACCCGGCCTGACCTTTGGGGGTCAGAGAGAAGAACAGAAGGACTCTGGGTGTTCTATTACAGATGAAAGGATGTAGCTGAGTATTGTGACTTTTGTGTGATGTATTTGTAGAGATGAGTGTATAAATGTATGTGTGTGACTGTGTCCAGTCTCTTTTCACTCCGACCGAGAGAGGACGTAGGATGGATGAGAATTAAAGCAGATTCTGGAAAATTATCCAGTCTCCTCAATTCTTGACTCCTACAATCGTTCCATTCCGCAAAAACTCGTGGAAACAACCCTGGACCAACACCATGTACCCAGTAAGATCAAGGATCTTATCCTGAACTACTATGGGAGTTTCAGGCTTTGAGTTACTGCTGGGAATTTTACATCAGAATGGCATCGGCTAGAGAAGGGGATTATAACTGGGTGCACAATCTCAGTTATCCTCTTTGCCCTTGCCATGAACATGGTAGTTAAGCTAGCAAACACCAAGTGCAGCAGCCCCCAGTCCAAAGCTGGTATGCGACAGTCACCCATCAAATCCTTTGTGGACAACCTCACAGTCACCACAACATCAGTTCCAGGAAGCTAGTGGACTCTCCGGGGCCTGGAAAATCTCATATCTTGGGCCAGAAGGAGTTTTAAACCATCCAAATCCAGATCCATGGTGCTGAGAAAGGGAAAGATGGTTGACAAATTTCGATTTCAACCGGATGGCATCACAATTCCAACCATCACTGAGAAACCAGTCAAGAGCCTTGGTAAGGTTTTTGACTACAGCCTCGAGGACATAGCTGCTATCAGAGCGACTATGAAGGAGGTGGACCTTTGGCTCACCAGTCTTGATAAGTCAGGTCTACCAGGCCGATATAAGGCCCGAATTTACCAACATGGCATCTTACCTCGAGTCCTTTGGCCGCTTTTAGTGTATGAGGTAACTGTCAACAGTGGAGAATATGGAGAGGAAGATCAGCAGTTACCTCCGTAGATGGCTGGGTCTGCCGCATAGCTTGAGCAGCACAGTACTCTATGGGAAGAGAAACAAGCTCCAGCTCCCTTCCAGCAGTCTTGAGGAAGAGTTCAAGGTGTCACACACAAGGGAGGCCTTGTTATACCGGGACTCCAAGGACTCATGAGTAGCATCAGCTGGCATTCTTGTCCAGACGGGTAGGAAGTGGAATGCTCAGGAAGGTCTGGAAGTGGCTGAGTCATGACTGAGACATAAGACTTTGGTGGGCACTGTAGCCATGGGCCGAGCTGGTATGGGAGCCATCACCCAGCCCAAGTATGACAATGTCCATGGCAAAGAAAGATGCCAGATGGTCTTAAATGAAGTTTGAGCTGGTGTTGAAGAGGAGAGAACCACCAAGATGGTGGCAATGCAGCAATAGGGTGCATGAACAAGGTGGGAAGGCGCAAATGAGAGAAAGATTTCCTGGACCGAGCTCTGGAAAGCAGAATCAGAATGAATCAAATTTTTGATACATGCAGTCTACGATGTTCTTCCCAGCCCTACAAATCTTTACATATGGGGGAAGAAGGACTCACCAACTTGTCCTCTATGCTCAGGAAGGGGTTCCTTAGAGCATATTTTAAGTAGATGCCCAACAGCCCTGAGTGATGGCCGCTACTGCTGGCGGTGTTATGTCCATAACCAATGTTCCAATGATGAGGCCGAAGGTGCAGTATAATGTAGCTTTATTGTAGTAACTCACAGAACACGAAGGTGCTCCTGTTAAGGCAGAGGTACTGGTTGTAAAGAGACCGTGCCTCTTACGGGTAGGCCTTTTATACCCTGGGCGGCAGTGGAACCGTAAAGATGTAGCCGTCACCCACAACATACAATAATAATAATTATAATTAATATATAACACCCCCCCCCCCATAGAAAAGTCCAAGACACACACACCATTACGCCCACCTAAATTTCAACCCGAATCACACACTGACAGTAAATACAATAGCAGGGCCTATCCATGCACACAAATAACTAAAACTAGATGGGGACAGGTGGACTACTGCCTCACCTTCACATGGCCAGATGGGTTATTCTGCCGTCTCTAATATAAAACAGTCCACAGGACAAAATAAGCTGCCATGTTCCTAGTATAACATGTAAAATAACCCCAAAACATATGTACAATCAAAGTCATTTCAAAACACTTAACAGACAATATGTGCATCCACACCCCGCTGTGCCAGTCCCCCACCCAACACCCTCACCCCACAACTCGGGCAAATCACATATCACACATGCAAGTTAATGCAACAATACAAACAGTGTTGGGCCTTTTTTATTTACACACACAGGACAACCCCGCAGCAAGTAAGTGTGAAACATATTACCTCCATGGCTCGGGCAATGCACACCTATTAACAAATTTTGCACAAGCCCCCCGATAAAAGTAGCCCACATTCGCTTATTTTTTCAATGAGCACTCAACCCAGTCACTTTTATGCATATACCACATTAACACAACAATAACGCAGCCCTGGTAGTGCACACATTGACATTTCAAACAATAACATGTTAATAGGTCAACCGCAAAACACATTGCCCCCTTGCCACCATACAGTCTCGATGGGGAGACCACCCCTGGAGACCCGTCTGGTGGGTCCCAACCAGAGCTTCTTCTACGCTTCGCTCACAGAGATGAACCACGTCGGCGCCCCAACACCTCACTCTCCTCACCGGCACGTCTCAGTTTGTTGGGGTGTCTCCAAGACCCATCAGACATCTGAAGATAACCATCCTCCCGGATGGCCACCACCTGCAGCTGTCCCTGGTCCTCTCGTTGTTTCCTCTTGCCATGAACCCCCTTAGCTGAGCCTCCTCCCTGGGTCGAACCATGCCAGCGACCCGCAAGGGAGCTCGACTTGGCTTCAACCGTCCACGTCATCTAGACCAGGCTTCCTCTCTTAGTCAAACTGCTCCACCAACCCCATGCGAAGCCCGACTCGGCCTCCAGTGTATGGCACATCTTTTTTTATTTTATTTGTTTATTTGTCAGGGACAGTGCAATAAACATAGACAAAAAAGAAAATCTGTTGTGTTGCACAGAGAGTGTATAGCATTAAGCTAGTTTGCAACTCTTGTCCCTGGATGGGCTTTAGAGAAAAGAAACAGATAAAAAGAGAAAAAGATGAAGAAAAAACAAAATGAAAACAGTATAAACATTATCCACATACATCAATGCAAACAAAATTATAAATACACAATATAAAAACCTGATTCACATTTGCCTGTTACAGTAAAATGCCTGTTACACATTTGCCTTCCCTTCTTTACTCACACCCTGCGGACAATCATTACCTCCGCCAAGGAGGTTATGTTTTCATCGGCGTTGGTTTGTCTGTTTGTCTGTCTGTCTGTTTGTTTGTTAGCAAGATAACTCAAAAAGTTATAGACAGATTTTCATGAAATTTTCACAGATTGTCAGAAATGGGGTATCCCACAGATGACTAGACCCTGGTGGTGATCTGGATCACCGTCCAGAAGAAAACCGCCATTACGGAAAATGGCATTTTCGTCAATAACTACTGAACCACTAATCCTATCATTGTGAATCCAATTGCTAGTCATATGTTTTCATGGTCAAGGAATCTGAAAACGTACACACAAACACTGTATGGGGGAAACTGTGGCGCTAAACCGCCATTACGGAAAATGCCATTTTCATCAATAACCACTGAACCACCAATCCTATCATTGTGAATCCAATTGCTAGTCACATGCCCTCATGGTCAAGGAATCCGAAAACGTACACACAAACACTGTATGGGGGGAACTGTGGCGCCCAGCGGAGGCCTGCGCTCTCCGAGCGCCTCCCCAGTTTCATACATGGATACATTCTTGTTTACTTTTCAGCCAGTTTTTAACCTTTGTAGTAAATGTTTTAAAATCCGTTATTTTGATTTCATTTGGCATTGTGTTCCAGATATGACTACCCTTTATAGAGAAAGCTGTTTGTCCAAATGTGGTTCTGCGGTGGGATATTTTACAGTTATTGTTAACAGAACTCCTGGTGGCTCTGCTGCTGTCCTGTCTTTGGATGAATCCAACAAGTGGCTCTGGCGCTGATTTATGGAAACATTTGAAAATTAATTTCATAAAACAAAGGTCAATGAAACTCTCAAAACTCAGTAGATTATATTTTTTTTAGAATATAACAATGATGCCACCTAATGGGCTTTTTATCCAGAATTTTTAGAGTTTGATTATATAATGAACCTATATGTTTTATTGTAGAAGGAGCTGCTTGAGCCCAAACTGTCAGACAGTATGATATATGCGAAAAAAACCATAGAATGCATATACAGTATGGCTGCTTGGTGTGGTATGTTATGTCTAATTAATTTAAAGCAATTCAAATTTTTTTTTACTGTTTTAGAAATCTTCTTTATGTGAAGATTAAATTTGAGTTGAGGATCTAGTACAATGCCAAGGTATTTGAATTCTGTAACTGAACTGATATCTTGATCATGTATATTAACTTTAAAATGTTTCAAGTTACATTTTTTGATTGAAAAGCACATTGAAACTGTTTTCTGAAGGTTCAGCAGTAGATGGTTCTGAATGAGCAACTCTTGGACATCAACCATGCTTGAAGACAGGACGTCTGCAGCCTGAGCTGGAGTCTTAGCAGCTGTGTAAATAACTGCATCTGTAACGGATGCCAACTAGTGCTGTTCGGCATAGAACGTTAGTAAACCTCCCTCCCAAAGCCTCATACAGTATCGGTAGCGCTGAGCTATCGGTCGGACCTTTAGCTCAGCGCGATCGTGCTGTGTCTCCCATGCTCGAACTGTGTGTTAGTTGACTGAGAGGTCGCGGGTTCGTGTCCCGTGTGGGGCGAACTGCGCAGGATGATCTCTGTCACACATCATCTGCATAAAGTTGACATGTTGCAGCTGAGCAGTGTAATGGCAGGTCATTAATAAAAATGCTGAAAAGTAAAGGACCAAGAATGGACCCTTGTGGGATACCCATACAATTATTTAAAAGGAAGGATTTATCCTGGTGAACTTTTACACACTGTTCTCTGTTCTGAAGATAAGATGCAAACCATTTTATTGTATTGGGAGAAAAGTTAAAAGATACCATTTTGGATAAAAGCAAGCTGTGGTTTACAGTGTCAAAAGCCTTTTTGAGATCCAGAAAAACAGCTCCCACCACATTACCCCTGTCCAAGGACTGTTTGACACTTTCAATAAGGCATCAGTTTGCTGTTTCTGTTGAGTATCCTGGTCTAAAACCAAATTGGTGTGGATGAAGAAGTTGACTGTCATGTAGATAGTCTATCAGCTGTGTAGCTACAACTTTTTCAAGAACCTTAGACAGAACTGGTAAAATAGAGATTGGGCGGTAATTACATACAGTATATCATCTTTACTACCCGATTTAAAAACTGGTATGACGACAGCTTTTTTTCCAGCCAGATGGAAATGTACAGGACCTAATGGAGAGATTAATGAGATGAGTCAGTGGATTGATTAATATTTTGCTGTGCGTTTTGAGAAAGGAAGTGCTCATATTGTAGATATCATTAGTTTTTGAGTTTGACAGTGTTTTAACAATGCCAGCAATTAAATCTTCATTTACCTCATTAATATGAAAAGAAACTGTTGAGAGTATTGGTTTAGTATTGTTGAGCACATTTGGCAGCACAAAGTTTTTTGTTAATTCTTCCACTGACTCCACAAAATATGAATTAAATTTATTTGCCAATGTAGCATTATCACTGATGGTTTTGCCATTAATTCTAAGTTCCTTTACCCCCTTCTGATCATTTTTTTTGTTGGTTAAGTTATTTAAATGCCTCCATAGGGAACTGTTGTTACCCTTTGCATGTTCTATCAATTTATTGTAATAAGATGCTTTTGATTTACGCAGCTCTTGTACCACTTTATTTCTTAAACTTTTGTAAACGAGGTGATCATTTTGTAGTTTAGAGGTTAATGATGTTTTCAGTGCAGAGTCTCGCCTCTTCATAAGTTTTCTTATTTCATTATTTAACCATGGTAGGTTAATCTTCTGTTGTCTACTTTTAATTTGCTTTGTAAATTTATCTATAGACTTTGTGATTGTTGCAGTTATAAAATTACAACAATCATTTACTTCATATATTGACATGAGCTGCTCCCAATTTTGATTCTCTAAGTGATGTTCAAACTCCGCAGTTTTTGATTTGGGAATAATAAAATTTACTTTGTCAATATCAACTCCCGCAAAATACTGTAATCGCTTTTTAGTAAGTTTTCTGACAGCGAGAACCATGTTATGATCTGAGAGACCAGTTACAAGATTATAGGTTCTGGTTATTCGTTCTGGTTTATTAGCAAATGCCATGTCAATAAGTGTACTAGATTGTTTGGTTATCCTGGTGGCTCCTTTGATCATTTGTTGGTAATTAAATTTAGTCATGAGACTTTTCAGTTTCTGTTTGTTCTTTTTATCAGACCAGTTAATATTAAAGTCACCATAAAATATTGTTTCTCTGCACCTCTCAAGTTGTTTAACCAGATCACTTAATTCATTATAGAAAGAAGAATTGTATGACGGTGGGTTGTACAATACTGCAATGTTGAAATTCATTACCGGTGAGAGACATACATTAACAGCTAAACATTCAAGTGAAGTATTCAAATCAACCAATTGACATTTAAATTTCTCCTTGATGTAAATTAAAACACCTCCTCCCCTCCCTACCTGCCTGTCTTTTCTAAAACACTGATAACCCACAATATCGATCATATTAGTGTCTATGTTCCTGTGTAGCCAGCTTTCTGAAAGACAAAAATAGTCCAGATTTGAGTCCAACAACAACGCCGAAATCTCATCTCTTTTGGGGATTATGCTCCGTATGTTTAAATGTCCGCCGAGGATCCCCTTTGGTTTAGCCTTTGTATCCCAAAGAACTCGTGCATGATTAACAGTTTGGAAGAATAGATGTTGTTTTTGCTTTTGTACAGCTCGGTTTTCGGGTCTGTCCACTGTGTAAGCCGGTCCTGCCCCGCTCTTCTTGATTTTAAACGCCGGCGAAGCCGTTGCAGCCCTTTGCTTCTTGGTATCTCCAGGCGAAACTCCGGAAGCAGAGGGAGCCGTCCTCACAGCTCCACCTGCTGTCACAGGCATTCCATCCTGCCCAGTTCCCACATCCAGGGCAACTTGGGCCCTGGCACCGGATCCCTCCCGCGATAGCCCTGGGTGGTATTGGTCCTGTCCATCTCCCAGAATACTAGGCCAATCTTCGTCCCATACCGCATCATCCACCACGCGCAGAACCGGTCGGTCCCACAAACCATGGCCTGACCACTCCTCTCCGGTACCGCTGGTGATTGTAAAGCCCAGTCCATAAAATAGGTCACAGCCAATCACATTCGACCCCTTCATAGTCATCACGAACTGGATTCAATTGAACTGAATTCAACTTTATTTATATAGCGCCATTTCACAACAACAGTCATCTCATAGCACTTTCAACTGTAGGGGAAGCCCCCACAACTGCAGAAAGACCCCAGCAATCAGGCGATCCTCTGTGAGCAAGCGCTTGGCGACGGTGGAGAGGAAAAACTCCCTTTTAACAGGAAGAAACCTCCAGCAGAACCAGGCTCAGGGAGGGGCAGTCATCTGCTGCGACTGGCTGAAGGGTGAGGGGATAGAGAAGATGAAAAGAACAGACATGTAGAGAGCAAACAGCACGATGGGGACTCAATCTATGGGAGAGAACAAACAGATGTTAATGACCAGCAAAAAAAAAAAAAAATCATTAAGAGTGAAGAAAGGAGTGAAGCCCAGTGCATTATTGGAGGTCCCCCGGCTGTCTAAACCTATTAGCAGTATAACTAAGGGAGGGTTCTGAGACACATGATCCCTCCCTAATTGTAGGCTATATCAAAAAGGAAGGTTTTAACCCTATTCTTAAAAACAGAGATCGAGTCTGACTCCCGAATCCAGATTGGCAGCTGGTTCCACAGGAGCGGAGCTTGATAACTGAAGGTTCTGCCTCCCATTGTACTTTTGGAGATTCTAGGTATTACAAGTAATCCAGCATTTTGGGAGCGTAGTGCTCTGTTAGGATAATAGGGTAGTATCCGATCTTTTAAATAAGAAAGGGGCCTGATTGTTTAGAGCTTTGAAAGTGAGAAGAAGGATTTTAAACTTAATTCTAAACTCTATGGGAAGCCAATGAAGGGAGGCCAGAACCGGAGAGATATGATCTCTCTTTCTAGTACCTGTTAAAACTCTTGCTGCAGCATTTTGGATCAACTGAAGACTTTTTAAAGATGTTCTAGGACAACCTGATAATAAAGAGTTACAATAATCTAATCTAGAGCTAACAAAAGCATGGATCAGTTTCTCACCATCACTCTGAGACAAGATGCTCCTAATCTTGGCAATATTATGCAAATGATAGAAGGCAGTCTTAGAAACTAATTTAATATGTGAATTGAAAAACAGAACTTGATCAAAAATAACTCCAAGGTTCCTCACAGAGCTATTAAGAGAAAGAGTAACCGCATCCAAACTAAAAGTTTGATTTGGAAAGGTATTTCTAAGGTTTTTTTGGGCCAACAAGAATAACTTCAGTCTTATCTGAATTTAATAGCAGGAAATTACAAGTCATCCAAGCTTTGATTTCCTTAAGACAGGCTTCTAACTTGGCTAATTGATTACTATCAGCTAGCTTCATTGACAGGTATAATTGTGTGTCATCTGCATAACAATGAAAATGTATACAGTGCTTTCTAATAATGTTGCCTAACTGAAGCATATATAAACTAAAAAGAGTAGGGCCTAGCACAGATCCCTGTGGAAATCCATGACTGAGCTTTGAGTTGAAAGAAAACTCATTATTGGCATGAACAAACTGGAACCTATCAGATAAATAAGATCTAATCCACTGCAACAAAGTTCCATTAAGTCCAACATAGTGTTCTAATCTATCAAGTAGAATATTATGATCGATAGTATCAAAAGCTGCACTAAGGTCTAAAAGGACAAGTACATAAACAAGTCCATTATCAGATGCGATAAGGAGGTCATTAGCGACCTTCACTAAGGCTGTTTCAGTACTTTGATGGATTCTTAACCCAGATTGAAACTCTTCAAATAAACCATTTCCCTGCAAGTGGTCAAATAATTGTGTAGCAACAACTCTTTCTAAGATTTTTGAAATGAAAGGGAGATTAGAGATTGGTCTATAGTTAGCTAAAACTCCTGGATCCAGCGTTGGCTTTTTGAGTAAGGGTTTAATTACAGCAGTTTTAAAAGCCTGCGGTACATGGCCTAAAGTTAATGAAGAATTGATTATTTGAAGAATAAAGCTACCAATAAATGGGAAGACCAACACCAACAGATAACATGGCTCCTCAAATCATCACTGACTGTAGAAACTTCACACTGGACCTCAAGTAACTTAGATTCTGTGCCTCTCCACTCTTCCTCCAGACCCTGGGGCCTTGATTTCCAAATGACATGCAAAATTTACTTTCATCTGAAAAGAGGTCATCTGCTGGTGTTGGTCCACTGTGTTTTATCAAGTCCAAAGTCAGCGCAGCCGTCTACCAGCAAATTTTAGAGCACTTCATGCTTCCCTCTGCTGACAAGCTTTATGGAGATGCTGATTTCATTTTCCAGCAGGACTTGGCACCTGCCCACACTGCCAAAATCTGGTTTAATGACCATGGTATCACTGTGCTTTACTGGCCATAAAACTAGCCTGACTTCAACTATATAGAGAATTTATGGAGTATTGTCAAGAGGAAGATGAGAGACACCAGACCCAACAATGAAGACGAGCTGAAGGCTGCTATCAAAGCAATGTGGGCCTTTTTAACACCTCAGCAGTACCACATGCTGATCACCTCCATGCCATGCCACATTGATGCAGTAATTCATGCAAAAGGAGCCCCGACCAAGTATTGAGTGTGTACATGGACATACTTTTCAGTAGGCCAACATTTCTATTAAAAATCAATTTTTTTTAAATTAATTTTATGTTATATTCTAATTTTTGAGAAACTGAATTTGGGTTTTCTTGAGCTGTAAGCTATAACCATCAAAATTAAAAGAAATAAACACTTGAAATATATAACTCTGTGTGTAATTAATCTATATAATATAGGAGTTTCATTTTCTGAATTGAATTCCTGAATTTAATTAACTTTTCGATGACATTCTAATTTAATGAGATATACCTGTAGACATTAACACTAACCATCTAATGTGTTGGCAAGGGAGTTACTCTTATGTAATGCCCAAAAGGAACAGTAAAGATTGTCCTATATTCCTGGAGTCCAACAGTAGGACTCTCCTCAAAACCCATAGACACATTCTTGAGTGACGTCATGTCAGGTACACAATGATTAAATGCAACAGATAGGCCAACAGATAGGCCACAATGGAGACTGTCCAGTCTCCATTGTGCTTTGTTGCTGGAACAGGAATACTATGAAAATTACAGGCAATTACACTAATTGTTGTGTTGAATCTTGCACAGAAAGACAACATGCCGGCAATCTGTTGCCCTCAAGGCTGCACAAAGAGTTTTAGCAAAGATTGGTATCTATTCCCAACATTCCACTACAGGCAATGACAATAGGAGGATTCCCCTTCATACTGAGCACAACTCCCACAAAAACCAGTTACTGAAATGCAATGCAGTGACCCTAAACTGTTGAAATGAGGTGTGTGATGACATTGCTGTTCAGAGTATTCTGATCCCAATATCAGAGAACATGCTGATTAAATTAGCCTCATCCTGCTAGCTCTTACTAGATTGTACAAAACCTCAATAAAACCTTTTCAACCCATCAGCAAACTTTAGCCTTTAACCAGATAGCTTCCAAACATGTTATAATGGACATAATCTAGAAAAATGGTAAAGGTCGCATTGACCAGGCAGCTCATGAATGTAGTTGAGTGTAGCGGACTTGAAACTTATCTGCGTCTGCATTGTGTTGTGTAAGGAAATAACTCCAACAGTGGGTTCACAGCTGGCACTTTATTCTATGAAAGACAGGCATTAATCAGTGGGGCACACACAGCAGCAGCACATTCTCATCTCGTTTGTGCAGAGTCCACGCAGTTTTTTTTTTAAACATGTGCTGCATTACAAAATTATATATTAACAAAATACAGTACAAAAGTCAAACCAAAAACACAGTAAAACTGAAATAAATAAATAAAAATCAAATAAACACAATCATACTCAAAAGCATCAATAAATAAAAAGATACACTCAAATTAGACAGTTACATATAAAAATAAAAACTAAAAAAAAAAAAATACAAAGTGACTCAAAGTATTATCTTAAGTGCAGCTTCAAATAAAACTCACATAACATTTTTAACATAAAACATACCTATGAGTAATGCGTGGACGCCATGGCGACTGCAGCTTAACACTGAAGTTCTCAGACCCAATCCAGGATAACACCTTGAAAATCAAACTTAACGGATTTTTGGAGGAGTGAAAATCAAAAGACAAAATCATCATGTCTAAAGGAAAACAGAAGAAACTGAAATTCTCCAGGCCAGGACATGTATCGGCCGGAGAATCCGAACTGGAAGATCTCCGTTCAGAAGACGAGGAACTGGTGATAGCTAACAAAAGGGTTAGCCTGAAATCACTATTTGAGGAGCTACGACGATTTCGCCGAGATGTTACGGCCGAATTTCGGGAATTCAGAGAAGAATTGAAAAGGACAAACAGCAGAGTGGACCAGGCCGAGAACCGAATCTTGGAAACAGAGGATCGAATAAAAGTGCTCGAAGATTCTGTGCTAGACCTACGCAAAAGACAAGCAGCTATAGAGGCTAAGCTAACCGACCAAGAAGGAAAACAAAGAAGAGACAACATAAGAATTCATGGTCTGATAGAAGGAACCGAAAATGGTTTTAACTCAATGGCAGAATGCGTGGAATCCTTACTAAGAGAGAAATTGGATATTCCACAAACCACCGACTTGAAGATAGAAAAGGCACATCGTTCATTAGCCGCTAGGCCGGCGGCGGAAGCGCCCCCACGTTCGGTGTTGGTAAGATTTTCCAATTTCAAAATAAAACAAGAGGTTGTAAGACTGGCCTGGCAGAAAAAAGGATTTATGCACCAGGAGAGAAAAGTCTACGTGGAACACGATTACGCCCCGGAGGTCCTTAAAAAGCGCAGGGAATACAATGACGCGAAAAAGGTGTTAAGAGAGAAGAAATTGCGCTTTCAGACACCATTTCCTGCGAAGTTAAGGGTCTTCTACGGCGATGAAACGTGTCTCTATAATTCGGCGGAAGAAGCAACAGCTGACATGGCGAAAAGAGGCCTCCCGGTAACGGTATTTAAACCCCCAGCAGACCCGAGTGAGAAGATCAAAGCGCAAACATGGACAACACATAGACCTTCAAAATCCACGGACCAGCAGCGGGAAACCCAGCACCAGAGCGTCGCGGATAAACTATCCGTTTTCAGGTTGGAATAGCGACCTTTTTTTTTTTTTTTTTTCTCTTGAATCAATCCGCACATCCAACCCCCCTCATACAAGGTAACAAACATTAAAGGAGATGCATATTCAGCATGTGGTAAAACATTTCATGGAACAATCATATTATTTGAAACAAATAAGTCTTTGTAATAAAAAAAAAAAAAACTTGTTAAAATAGAAATGTGACAATAATCCACATGTTCTCCTCATACTAACAAATACTGTTTTTGCGTGAATGTTTGATGTGATGGGGGTGGGAGGGTGCACACAATTTCACAGGGTTTAGGCATAAAAGGAAAAAAAAAAAATCATTACAAGTTTGGATTGGGTTCTGAAACTCACGTTAAAAGCATGGGACTACTTTCAGTGGTAAGAGAGGGCCCTCAACACGTAACAGAGTTTGAGGAATTTCCCTCAGAGCCTTCACTCCATCAAGGCTCTTACAGGGTCTTTAAAAAGACCTCAGCTCAGGAAGTTCTTATGACAGCTTTTTGTTTTAAAGTTTTTTACACTATGTTCTTAATGTTTTTCTTGTTTTTAATGTTCTTTCAGTTTCTGAGTAGCACAAAAGAGGGCCACCACACAGTTATACTAAACAAAACAACACAATGGAGAAACAGGGTGTAACCAAAATAATTTCATATAATGTAAAAGGAATCCTGAATCCAGTTAAAAGATCCAAGATTCTAGGCAAAATGAAAAAAGACAAAGCAGGAATAATACTTTTACAAGAAACCCACCTAACAGACGTGGAACACAATAAACTCAGTAGACAAGGGTTTAAAATGATCTCTTCATCTTCATATAAATCAGGGAGGAGGAGGGGAGTAGCGACATTGATATCAACCAAAATTACATTTGAAAAAAAATCAGAACACAAAGATAAAGAAGGGAGATACAGTTTGGTAACTGGGCGGCTAGAGGGAGAAGATATCACCCTGCTGAATGTGTATGCTCCCCCAGGGGCTAACTGGAAATTTTATAAAAATGTATTCGACCTAATGATAACTAAAGCTCAAGGTTTAGTGATATGTGGTGGGGACTTCAATCTTAGACTGAATCCATACTGGGATGCTTCTGGTAATTCCCCACATCAAAATAACACCCAAAACAGGAAGACTCGGATGCTATTAAAAGAATTGGGAATCTGTGACGTGTGGAGGGAACTCAACCCCAGTGTAAAAGACTATACATTTTACTCAACTCCACATTCATCTTACTCAAGGATTGACTATTTTTTTATGTTTAATAGAGACATTGGAAGAGTAAAAACATGTAAAATAGGACTGATGGATCTCTCCGACCACAGTCCGATCTACATGGACTTAAATATCCAAAAATACACAAATAATACATTTTCTTGGAGGTTAAATTCAAATGTCCTGAAAGGACCATTGAAAGATGAATTGGAATCAGATATTCTCAGATATTTGGAAGATAACGATAATGGAGAAGTATCCCCTTTAATACTGTGGGATGCATGTAAAGCTGTAATAAGAGGAAAGATTATTGCAAAACTGGCAACCCAAAAGAAACTAAGACAAGAAAAACTATCCACATTAGAGTCAGAACTTAGGAACCTAGAAAAAGAACACAAAGGCAACACTCATTCTACTGACTCGCTCAAGATTAAGGAAATTAAAAACCAAATAAATGAGATCTACACAATAGAAATCCAGAAGAAACTTACATTTCTGAAACAAAAATACTATGAAGCAGGCAGTAAATCGGCAAAATTGCTAGCCTATAAATTGAGGAAACATCAAACAGAAAGAGCAATCTACAAAATCAGAGACCCAGTATCAAAGGAAATAAAATTCAGAATTCAGGATATTCTTAAAAACTTCGAGAATTACTATAAGAACTTATACTCCCACAAAAAACATAAAAACGCATCCGAGGCATTCCTAAACACATTAAACCTTCCCCAACTTACGGAGTCACAAAATAAAACACTACTGTCAGAAATACATCCTAAAGAATTGGAAAAAGCAATTATGAAACTTAAAGCTAACAAATCCCCAGGAGCTGATGGCTATACAGCAGAGTGGTACAAAACCTTTAAACAGCAACTATCTCCTCTCCTCCTGAAAACATTTAATTATGTCCTCCACACAGGGGAAATCCCCCCCTCCTGGAGAGAAGGGGTCATTGCAGTTATACCTAAACCTGAAAAGGATAAACTAGAGTGCTCCAACTACAGACCAATCAGTGTACTAAATCAGGACTATAAGCTTTTTACCATTATCCTTGCCAAAAGGTTAGAAAATATACTGACAGACCTAATTCATTTAGACCAAACAGGTTTTATAAGACAAAGACAGACACAAGACAACATTCGACGCACTTTACACATAATTCATCATATAAAAAAATATAACTTAAATGCAGTCATATTGGGATTAGATGCTGAAAAAGCATTCGATTCGGTTGACTGGTCTTTTCTATATAGAATCTTATCCAGTTTCAATTTTCATAACAACTTCATTAGAACTATACAGGCATTATATAAAAAACCAACAGCTAAAATAAGGATTAACGGTAATTTATCATCATCTTTTGAACTGGAAAGAGGATGTCGTCAGGGCTGCCCCCTGTCTCCACTGCTCTTTGCAATCTTCATAGAACCTCTGAGCCAATGGATAAGACAAAACCAAAAAATTCAAGGTATTACACTTGGTCAGAAGGAACATAAAATAGCACTCTTTGCTGATGACATTTTAATATACCTAGGGCAGCCGGACACTTCTTTACCAGAACTAACCTCAGTTTTTTCAGAGTATGGAGATTTATCAGGGTACAAATTAAATATGCATAAAACCCAAGTTTTAACATTCAACTATGACCCAAATCATTATTCACTAAGCAAACTCAAAACTAACTGGGAGTCGGAATCTATGAAATATCTGGGGGTCAATATCCCGAAACAACTCAACAAAATTATATCACTAAACTATGATCCACTGGTGACAAAAATAAAATCTGACCTAGCAAGATGGAATATGATACCATTCTTGGGTACTGCACAAAGAATTGAAGCAGTCAAAATGAATATACTTCCACGTCTTCTATACCTTTTCCAAACAATACCGGTAGAACCTCCCAAAAAAACATGGCAGGAGCTGGACAGAAGGATCTCAAGATTCATATGGCAGGGCAAGAGACCTAGAATCAGATATAGAACCCTACAGCTAAACAAAGACAAAGGTGGGCTCGCGCTGCCAAATATCAGGGACTACTTTAAAGCCGCACAAATTAAAACTTTAGTAGAGATATGTAACCCAGTCTACACTGCACAATGGAAGGAGATCGAATGCCAAATAACAAGTGACATCCCCCTACAGGCGATAATAGGGAACAATGTCTTACCTAAGCTTTTGAATAACACTAACCCGTGGATAGAGACCCCGCTAAAAATTTGGTTTAAGATAGTCAGAGAGAATCAAACTAAAGAGCCCTATCGACTTCTGCAATGGATCGCCTATGATCAGGACTTTACTCCTAATAAAACAGACACCAGATTTAAAAAGTGGAAGGAGAAAGGGCTGATAAAATATTACGATTTTTTTAAAGGGCAAATCTTAAGAAGTTTTGAAGATTTGAAAAAACAAGGCCTAATAAATCAAGACCTTTACAGGTTCTTCCAGCTTAGACACCACATAAACAATATACTTAAAAAGGAGGTTTTGGAAAGGGCCCGGTCAGGTGTTCTGAAGGTCTTCTTAATGGCATATAAAGGGATCCCAGGGATCAGATACATTTCTAAAATATACCAAGGTCTTCAAGACTTAAAAGGAGACAACACATCTTATATAAAAGAGAGATGGGAAAAAGAGGGGAATTTCACTTTACGACTGGAAATATGGGAAAAGCTAAATAAACAGCAATGGAAAAGTACCTCATCCCTGCAGTGGAGAGAATTTGGATGGAAAAACTTGGCAAGATTTTTCAGAACACCTGCACAAAACAAATTTACCCATAAGGGATTGAACTGTTGGCGCTTGTGTGGTGAAAAGACTGCAAATCATTTTCATGTGTTTTGGTCATGCCCAGTTATCCACCAATATTGGACCAAGGTACAGACAATATTGGGAAAAATATTCAAAATTACAGTTCCCTTTTCTTTTGTAACTTTGTATTTGGGTTTACTACCGGACTCACTGGAAAGACGAGGAGAAAAATACTTATTCAATGTTTTAATATTGGCAAGCAAAAAAGCTCTAACTAAAAAATGGATGTTGAAGGACTGTCCTACACCTGAAGATTGGACTAACGTGATCCAAGACATTTACTCGATGGAAAAGTTGACATTCGCACTGAGACAGGACATGGATGTGTTCATGAACTTTTGGCAACCCTGGACCGCATATGTGTCTTCCATTAGATCTAATCTTTGACAAATACCATTTCAATAATGGTTCCGCTCTTTGTTCCAACGCTACTCAGATGCTCTTTTATCTTTATTTACTTACTTTTTCTTTTTGTTTGTTTTTTACTGGTTTGTTTGTTTTTTTTTTGTTATTTGTTTCTTGTTTTTTTTCTCTTTAATTTCACTTTTTCTTTCACTTTAAAAAAAAAAAAAAGGGGGGTTGTAAGAATTAATCTTCCAATGTTGTCAGATATCAGAAAATAAGGGAACATGTGATGAAAATGTAAACACTGCATTGCTGTAACGACCTGTATACCCTTTACAAAAACTTAAATTAAAAAAAAAAAAAAAAATACCTATGAAAGATGGGCATTAATCAGTGGGGTACACACAGCAGCAGCGCACTCTCATCCCGTCTAATGCAAAAGGAAAAAAACGGCCTCTGAGCAGACATGACGACAAAACCGCAATAAAAGTGATATTTTTCTGCTCAAAAGTTACTAAGTGTGACATAGTAGAATTGGGTCTTGGGGGCTGCTGTAGCCTGGCCGGGGCAGGGCGGAGTGATGTCAAGCAGACTACGGCTGGGAATATAAATATAAGGGAACTTGACTTGAATAAAGAGAAGGTTCCTTCCAGCTTACTCCTGACTCTCCGTTATTTTTTAGATGTAACATTTTGGCGATGAGGTGAACAATGGCGGCGTGCACAGGGCAGATGCCTGTGTTTCTGGAGCGCCCAGGCTTGCCGGCAGTTCCATGGCCTTGATGGAAACAGAGTTTTGAAGTGTATATGACAGCGGCGGGCCTGGGGTTGGCCAGCGAGGAGAGATGGAGGAATGTCTTAGTCCAACATCTCAGCACTGACGGACAAAGAATTTTTTGGGGGGCAGTGCCAGGGTTGTTTGCTGGAGGAAAGTTTGAGGGTCATGGACGACTTATTTGGTGACACCTCCATGGTCTCGAGGAGTCGGTGGGAGTTCTATGAGAGACAGCAATGAAAGGGTGAGTCGCAAAGCTTGTTGCTACTGGAACTCCTTAGCCTAGCACAGAGGTGCAACTTTGGGGCGGGAGCTTATGAACTTGTGAAGGACAAGTTAGCGCATGGCGCCAGTTGCTCGCGGCTAGTGGACGACATCGTGGGAGGAGGTGCTGGAATTGGAAAAGAGGGAAGAGTCTGTTGCCCAGTTGGAGCAGGCGGCTAAGGCTAGCGAGGGGCCGCCCAAGCATGTTTTCCCGCCGAGCGCAGAGGTTGGCGTGCTGGCAGGGTGGCGTAGTGGAAATAAGAAGAGGAAAAAGAGGAAGCAAACAAAAAAGAGCGGCATTACGGGTGGGACGACACGGAGGCCTGGCTCAGGTCCACGCTGCACGTATGGGGAAAGGCCTGCTGAAGTGGTACGTCCTCCAACTGGACAGAGTTGACGTGCCACTCGTAGTAGATTCGGGGGCTGGGAAATCCATCCTGAGTCTACCGATGCTGCAACAACTGTTCCCCTTGAAGCAGACTAATGGTGGAGCAGTGAGACTTTTTGGCTACGGCCATGCGGAGATTGAAATGGCGGGCACGGCGGACTTTGAAGTAACCTGTGGGTCGAAGAGGGTCCATAGTTTTACTTTTCAGGTAGCACGTTGGGGAACCGACCTACTGGGATTGACCTGTTGGGACAATTGGATTTTTCCATAAAGGACCCCGGGGGTTCACGGGTGCTGTCTGTGGGTTTGGACTGGCGTCTCCGCTGGCCGACGCTATTTGAGGGCTTGGGCTGCATTGATGCATTTTATCATCGGCCTCTTGTGAATGAAAACATCACATCAAAAATATAGCCTTTGAGGCACCTTCCACTGGCGCTGCGGGCCGAGGTGTCGGTGGAATTAACCAGACTGCTGGAGTCAGGAGTCATCAAAAGGGCTGACGGTTCCTCGTGGATTTCCAACCTGGTGGTGGCCAAAAAGAAGGGTGGGGGCATCAGACCTTGCATCGACCTCAGGGCTGTGAATAAGGCGGTTGTCCCAGAGAAGTATCTGCTGCCCACTATGGAGGAACTCACGGCGACGTTCAGCGGGGCGAAGACATTCTCAAAACTGGATCTGCGGCAGGGTTACCTGCAGGTGCCGCTACACCCGGACAGCTGTCTGGAGATGGGTTGAAGCCATTGGGTTCGAATGTGGAGGCGGTGCTCCACCTCGCGGACCCCTTCTCACCGGCTGAGATCTCTTCGTTCCTGGGGATGGTGAACTTTTATGGATGGTTTATTCCCAGGTACTCGGAGACAACTGAGCTGCTCAGGGCGCTGCTGAAGCAGGACGCGCCTTGGATATGGACCCCGGCCTGCTCAGCGGCAGTGGAAAAGCTAAAGAAGCAGCTCACCTTGCCTCCGGTTTTGACTCATTTTGACCCGGACTGCCCTACGATAGTGACGTGTAATGCATCTGGTTCCACCCTGGGGGCAGTGATGTCACAGGTGCAGGATGGTACGGAGCATCCAGTTGCTTTTGTGTCAAGATCTCTGTTGGAGGCTGAGAGGAAGTATGCTGTTGGTGAAAGGAAGGCACTGGCCTGTGTTTGGGCCTGTGACAGGTGGCATAAATACCTCTATGGGCGGCGCTTCACGTTGAGAATGGATCATCGAGCGATAGCAACTCTGCTGGAGACTTCGGGGTCAGGCCACTCCGAGAGACTAAGGGCTTACAATTTTGAGATGAAATACACTCCAGGCAAGGACAACGTTGTAGCGGACCTTCTGTCTAGGGCCCCGACGTGTGCTTTGGTACCGCATGTGGGGGCGGTGGACTCGGTCGAGATGTAACTGGTCCACACCCTGCATGGGGCACTCCAGGACATTGTGTCTCCTCAGGAACTTAGATAAGTTTCGGAGAGTGACCAGGTGATGAGAAGATTGTGTGCAGTGATCAGGGAGGGCTGGCCGACAGGAGTGTTGGGAGAACTGGCCCTGTTTCATCGCTTTAGGGATGAGCTTAGCTGCTGGGACGAGGTGTGCGTGGCTAGAGGTTATTGTGCCATCGTCCCAGCGGCTCTGAGAGGTCGAGTGCTGGACATGCTACATGAGGGTCATCTTGGGGTGGTCCAGGTCAAGCAGCTTAGCAGGGACACTGTTTGGTGGCCAGGGATTGACAAGGACATAGAGACAATGGTCAAGAACTGTGTGCCGTGCCTGGAGAGCAGGAAGACTGGGAGACCTCCACCGCCTCCCCTGCGGCCGGTCACATTCCCTACTGGACCTTGGGATCACATTGAATTGGACATCTGCGGTGAACTGCACACAGCCCCCCCCCCCCCGGGTAGCAGGTTCCTTGTGGTAGTGTATGACCTGTTCTCTAAATGGCCTGAGGTGCTCCCGTCTGGCTCGGTGACATCTGAGGTGATCACGGGTTTCCTGTCATTATTGTTCGCCAGATGGGGGACTCTGACTTCAGTCACCAATGACAATGGCCTACAGTTCATTTCGGGGACTTCTGAGGAGTTCTTGAGAGCCAGAGGGGTTGAGCACATCAAGACGGCGGTGTATCACCCGCAGACTAACGGTGGTGGTGGGGGGGGGGTTGAGAGAATAAACAGGACGTTTAAGAATGGTCTGAGGGCTCACTTGGCAGATGGGTTTACATTCGCCGACGCTCTGCACAACACCCTGCTCCATTATAGAGCATTGGTGCACGCCACGACAGGCCGCTCTCCGGCGGCACTGATGCTGGGACGGGAGTTGCTGCTTCCAGTGAGATGACTGGGACTGGCACAGGGAGAGTGCAGTGAGGACTTGGGGGCGCTGAGGCGCTGGGTCACGGAACGTCAAAGGAGAATGAAGGAATTGTTTGACAGGAAACATCGAGCAAGAGGGCATGGCCTGGAAGTAGCGGATCGGGTCTGGATTATGCACCCTGTCTGCACCCACAACCTTCAACTACTGTGGGTTGGACCACGTACAATTGTGAGGCGAAGAGGACCTGACACTTTCAAACTGGACGATGGGTCCCAATGGCATGCAAGCAGGCTGCGGAGGTCCCCACCGGAGGTGGCGAGTGACCCCGCCTTGGATAATTTGAGTGACAATTGGGACTGGAGGGGTCGGACGGAGGCCGACCCTCAACTGGAGCCGACGGTCCCGATGGCAGTGTATCCAAGCGAGGGACGCCCGGCGACCCAAGTACTTTGATGATTTTGTTACCAGTGTGGTTGAAAACAGCTCTGCCGTATGAGGAATAGACTGGAGGGTTCGATATGGTTGGACTCATTGGTCTGATGTGTATATAGTTGGGATTTTTTCTGTTTGCATGTTTCATTGGTGTTCTTGATTTTTCCGGGGGGGGGGGGGGGTGACATAGCAGAATTGGGCCTTGGGGGCTGCTGTAGCCCGGGGTGGAGTGATGTCAGGAAAGCTACGGCTGGGGATATAAATATAAGTGAACTTGACTTGAATAAAGAGAAAGTTCCTTCCAGCTTACTCCTGACTCTCCGTTATTTTTTAGATGGAACACTAAGCCTTACTGAAAGCCCTTCTGCAGTGTTATGCAATTATAAAAAGCACTTACTGCAGCAAAAAGACAAAGTTTAAACTTAAAAACTCAGAGAGAGGAGAGCCACACACCCATCTTACCTGAGCAGGGTCTATGCAGTTCTTGCCGGGAAAACCCCTGCATGCACAATGAGCTCATTTCCTGCGTCCCACCAATTAATGACCCATTAACAATCAGGAAAATCGGAACCTCTAAATTATAAATTTGTTCCACTGACTCAAAATGAACTAACTATTAATATTGTCACTTTACTCTAGTTTTGAAGAAGTTCACTTAAAAATAAACATAATAAACAGCTACATACTCCTCCCTGAACTTCTCAAAACTTCTCAAATGGGTGTGTGTGACTGAGTACAGAGGGTAAGAATAAACTCTCATTTACAGTACATTTATATGTGCAACGTTTTGTCTCCCACCTCACAGGGAAAGTTAACAAAGGGAAGTTGGCCAGACTCCCAAATGTTCACTTGCAAAAGAAGTGCCTTATACACTCCCTTGAACAAATATCATGACAGTTATTTTATAATACATGTTACCCTGAATATGAACCAATTCAAAATACACGCCTTGCAGTAAGATAAATGTAAATATTAAATTAAATTAAATTAAATTAAATCACCCTTATTGTCATTCAACCGTACAACCAATCATGTACAGTAGAACGAGATTGTGCTTTACCTATCTACTGTGTCAATCACAGACACCCCAAGTGTAGAATCAGAGGGCCGCTGCCATGCAAGGCACCGCCACAGATTTCCCTCCTCCATCCATTATTGCTGAGCACCAAGCTGGATGGCAGGAAGTTCCACTTTTATATGGTCTTCGGCATGACCCGAAGACCATATAACATACCATGTTTTATATAACATAAAGACAGTATAACTGGTTTGGAAACCCAGTGTTCCTTACGAAAATAAACTTCTAGTAAACCCACCAACCACAATGCTTGTGTGTATGTTCTTTTGGCCATACTATACTAGTAGTAGTATAGTAGGCGATGGTGGCACGTGCACAACGCGAGGCTCAGCGTCTCTTCAGATTTTGCGGATTAGCAGTGATATTTCTGCTCATTTCGGGTCTGTTCGTTCAGAACAGCTTCACTTTCACATCCTACACCCGAAATGAACTTTTGGACATTGGATTACAAAACAACGACCTTTTTATCAGCAACCTACATCTCATCCCTGAGCTCTAGAGAACATCCGACGCTAGGCAAGCTACCCGGCCAACTGGAAGTGCTCGCAGGCGGCGTAGAGACCGTAAACAAAGGCGGGGGAAGCGCGGAGGGCTAAGAGCTAAGCTAAAGCTAACACCGCACCGGCTTTCTCTACCCAGCATTTTCCTCGCTAATGTACGGTCACTGGCAAACAAAATGGAGGAGCTACGGCTTCAGATCACCAACAATAAGAAACTTATGAACTGCAATATCATGATTTTCACGGAAACATGGCTACACAGTGGAATACCCGACAATGCTATCGAGCTAGCTGGACAACACACTCTCCGGGCAGACAGAGCAGCTGATGACTCCGGTAAGAACAGAGGTGGGGGAGTATGCATTTATATTAACAAGGCTTGGTGCACGAACTCTGTCACTGTTGGGAGACACTGCTCAGCTAACCTGGAGTTTCACATGGTTAAATGTAGACCTTTCTATCTGCCACGGGAGTTCACTTGTACCATCATAACAGCTGCTTATATCTCTCCGGATGCTAATGCTAAGCTTGCTATGAACGAACTGCATGCAGCTATTAGCAAACAACAAACTGCACACCCAGAGGCAGCATTTATTGTGGCGGGTGATTTTAACCACTCTAACCTCAAGACAGTGCTTCCTAAATTTTACCAGCATGTCTCCTGTCACACAAGAGGGGACACAACACTGGACCACGTTTACACCAACATTGTGGGAGCCTACACAGCAACTCCCCTCCCCCACCTAGGTCAGTCTGATCACCTATCTTTGTTCCTCACCCCCAAGTATGCACTGCTCATCAACCGGGTGAAGCCATCAGTGAGGACCATCAAAGTGTGGCCAGAGGGGGTTGACTCTGGTACTCCAGGAAAAGTTCAGGAACATAGACTGGAGTATGTTCACCTCTCAGGCTACTTGTGGTTCCCACACAAACATCGATTCTTACACCCACTCAGTTCTGGACCATATCAACACCACTATTGACAGTGTCACCATGGAAAGACAGATCACCACGTACCCAAATCAGAAGCCGTGGATGAACAGAGAAATGCGGCTTCTGCTAAAGGCACGTAACAATGCCTTCAGATCTGGTGACGCACAGGCCTACAGTTCATCCAGGGCAGATCTGAAGAGGGGCATCAAGAAGGCCAAGCACAGCTACAAGCTGAAGGTGGAGGAACACGTTGTGGACTCTGACCCCCGACGCATGTGGCAGGGCATTCAAGCTACCTCTGATAATAAGCCCAGCAACTCCACACCTACAGCCACGACTGTGTCCTTTCTCAATGAGCTAAATGACTTCTATGCTCATTTTGACAAGGACAATAATGAAAAGAATACCAATTCCCCACCCTCTGACGACCTCCACTACCTTACACTCACCCATACCGACGTCCGTAATGCACTGAGTCATATCAACGTACGTAAGGCTGCTGGCCCTGATGGCATTCCTGGGCGTGTGCTAAGGGCATGCGCTGAGCAGCTGGCAGGGGTCTTTACGGACATCTTCAAACTGTCCCTGGCCCAGGCGGTGGTACCAGCGTGCTTCAAGACCACCTCTATAGTACCAGTGCCGAAACACTCAACACCATCGTGCCTAAATGACTATCGCCCTGTGGCACTGACGCCCATAGTCATGAAGTGCTTTGAGCGACTGGTCTTGGCACAGCTCAAAAAATGTCTGCCCCCCACACTGGACCCTCACCAATTTGCCTACCGGAGCAATAGGAGTACAGAGGATGCCGTTTCCACAGTGCTGCACTGTGTACTCTCACATCTGGATGACAAGAACACCTACGCAAGAATGCTGTTTGTTGACTTCAGCTCAGCATTCAACACAGTCATCCCCTCCAAGTTGATCACTAAACTTGGTGACCTGGGAATTAGTACCTCCACCTGCAACTGGATCATGGATTTTCTGACCAATAGACCCCAGCATGTTAGGTCAGGCTCCAACCGCTCTTTCACCATTACACTCAGCACTGGTGTATCACAGGGCTGTGTGCTCAGCCCATTCCTCTACTCCCTCTTCACCTATGACTGCAGGCCTATGTATGGATCCAATTCCATCATAAAGTTCGCAGATGACACCACGGTGATTGGACTCATCAGAGACAACAATGAGTCAGACTACAGGGCAGAGGTTGAGCACTTGGCTACTTGGTGCGCTGACAATAACCTGCTCCTTAACACCAGCAAATCCAAGGAGCTCATAGTGGACTACAGGAAGGAGAGGGGAGAGACACATGACCCCACCCATATCAACGGCATGGCTGTTGAACGTGTCTCCTGCTTCAAATTCCTGGGGACTTACATCTTGGAGGACCTGTCCTGGTCAGTCAACACCACCAGCCTGATCAAGAAGGCCTATCAGCGCCTGTTCTTCTTGAGGACACTGAAGAAGAACCACCTGTCAGCTGACATCTTGGGCAACTTCTACCGCTGCGTGATAGAGAGCATCCTGACCAACTGTGTCACAGTCTGGTATGGGAGCTGCTCTGTCGCTGACTGTAAGGCGCTGCAACGGGTGGTGAAAACCGCCCAACGCATCACAGGGACTCCACTTCCAGCTACAGAGGACGTCTACAGGAAAAGATGTCTGCGCCGGGCACGCAGCATTCTTAGGGACTCCACCCATCCTGCCCATGGACTGTTCCAGCTCCTCCCCTCCAGAAGGCGTTTCAGAAGCCTTCGGACTAGAACCAGCAGGTTTAGGAACAGCTTCTTCCTAACAGCTGTCATGCTATTGAACTCAGTCCCTGCTGAACCTCCACTTTTCTCCCCTTTGACACTCCCCCTTGTGCCCCGCCCATGGAAATACCATCTAGATCACTCTCCTGTATATATATTGTCATGGTCTTCTTATAGTCAGTTACAGCTTTTCTGGATTACTGTACATACAGTGTTATAGTCTTCTTATAGTTTGTTCAGGTCTTTACATTACTGTATATACATTGTTATATTTTTCTTATAACCTGTTCACAGCTCTTTATATTACTGTATATATAGTGGTAATCTTCTTATAGTCTGTTCACAGCTCTTCTACATTATTGTACATACACCGTTATAGTCTTCTTATAGTTTTTAACTTCTTATAGTGTATTCACAGCGCTTTCTCAAACTGTATATACATATATATCACACCTGCATATTGTCATTATATATTGATACATACTGCTTTTCTGTATATTCTCATCATATATTTATCTACATACTGTTCTGTATATTGTCAATACATACTGTATGTATCTACATACTGCTCTTTTGTATATTGTCAATACATATTATCTACATACTGTTCTCCTGTATATTGCCACTCTGTATAGTTAGATAGATTGTCTGCTACTTACCTCACTTCACCTGTACTTTGCTCTTTTGTAATTTATGCTAACTTATTTCCAACTCTTACCACCCTCACCTGTACATAACTGCCTACCTAACTTATTTGTACATTATTGCACATAACTGTACTTCAACCTTCTACACTGACCTATCTGTATATATCTGCTTAAATTGTACATATTGTCAATTATTGTATATACAGTGGGGCGAAAAAGTATTTAGTCAGCCACCAATTGTGCAAGTTCTCCCACTTAAAAGATGAGCGAGGTCTCCAATTTTCATCATAGGTATACCTCAACTATGAGAGACAAAATGAGAAAAAAAAATCCAGAAAATCACATTGTCTGATGTTTAAAGAATTTATTTGCAAATTATGGTGGAAAATAAGTATTTGGTCACCTACAAACAAGCAAGATTTCTGGCTCTCACAGACCTGTAACTTCTTCTTTAAGAGGCTCCTCTGTCCTCCACTCGTTACCTGTATTAATGGCACCTGTTTGAACTCGTTATTAGTATAAAAGACACCTGTCCACAACCTCAAACAGTCAGACTCCAAACTCCACTATGGCCAAGACCAAAGAGCTGTCAAAGGACACCAGAAACAAAATTGTAGACCTGCACCAGGCTGGGAAGACTGAATCTGCAATAGGTAAGCAGCTTGGTGTGAAGAAATCAACTGTGGGAGAAATTATTAGAAAATGGAAGACATACAAGACCACTGATAATCTCCCTCGATCTGGGGCTCCACGCAAGATCTCACCCCATGGGGTCAAAATGATCACGAGAACGGTGAGCAAAAATCCCAGAACCACACGGGGGGACCTAGTGAATGACCTGCAGAGAGCTGGGACCAAAGTAACAAAGGCTACCATCAGTAACACACTATGCCGCCAGGGACTCAAATCCTGCAGTGCCTGACGTGTCCCCCTGCTCAAGCCAGTACACATCCAGGCCCGTCTGAAGTTTGCTAGAGAGCATTTGGATGATCCAGAAGAGGACTGGGAGAATGTCATATGGCCAGATGAAACCAAAATAGAACTTTTTGGTAAAAACTCAACTTGTTGTGTCGAGGAGAAAGAACACCATACCTACTGTGAAGCATGGGGGTGGAAACATCATGCTATGGGGCTGTTTTTCTGCAAAGGGACCGGGACAACTGATCCGTGTAAAGGAAAGAATGAATGGGGCCATGATTTTGAGTGAAAACCTCCTTCCATTAGCAAGGGCATTGAAGATGAAACGTGGCTGGGTCTTTCAGTATGACAATGATCCCAAACACACCGCCCGGGCAACGAAGGAGTGGTTTCGTAAGAAGCATTTCAAGGTCCTGGAGTGGTCTAGCCAGTCTCCAGATCTCAACCCCACAGAAAATCTTTGGAGGGAGTTGAAAGTCCATGTTGCCCAGCGACAGCCCCAAAACATCACTGCTCTAGAGGAGATCTGCATGGAGGAATGGGCCAAATACCAGCAACAGTGTGTGAAAACCTTGTGAAGACTTACAGAAAACGTTTGACCTCTGTCATTGCCAACAAAGGGTATATAACAAAGTATTGAGATGAACTTTTGTTATTGACCAAATACTTATTTTCCACCATAATTTGCAAATAAATTCTTTAAACATCAGACAATGTGATTTTCTGGATTTTTTTTTCTCATTTTGTCTCTCATAGTTGAGGTATACCTATGATGAAAATTGGAGACCTCTCTCATCTTTTAAGTGGGAGAACTTGCACAATTGGTGTCTGACTAAATACTTTTTCGCCCCACTGTATTGTACTGCTGTCCTTTGCACTTCTGATTGGATGCTAAACTGTATTTCACGGACTTCCGGTCTGGACACCATGGTGATAGCAGCTTAACGCTGAAGCTCCCAGACCCGATCCAGGAAAATACCTTGAAAATCAGATTTAACAGATTTTTGGAAGAGTGAAAATCAAAAGACAAAGTCATTATGCCTAAAGGAAAACAGAAGAAATTGACATTTACCAGGCCAAGACACGCATTGGCCGGAGAATCTGATCCGGAGGATATCCTTTCAGAAGAGGAGGAGCTGAATGAAGCTAGCAACAAGGTTAGCTTAAAAATGGTACTTAAAGAATTAAGACAATTTCGCCTAGAGTGTTGGGCCGAATTTCGTGAAATTAAAGACGAAATAAAAAGGACAAACAGCAGAGTGGACCAGGCTGAGGACCGAATCATGGAAGCAGAGGAAAGAGTAAAAGGGCTGGAAGAAACCGTGCTGGAACTACACAAACGACAGTCAAGACTGGAGGCTAAGCTAACCGACCAAGAAGGAAGACTAAGAAGAGACAACATAAGAATTCATGGTCTGAAAGAAGGAGTCGAGGACGGTTTCACCACAATGGCGGCATGCGTGGAATCCATACTGAGAGAGAAGTTGGAAATTCCCCAAACCACCGACTTGAAGATAAAAAGGGCGCACCGTACATTAGCCCCTAGGCCGTCGGCAGAAGCGCCACCAAGATCGGTGGTAGTGAAGTTCTCCAACTCCAGAATAAAAGAAGAGGTTGTAAGACTGGCTTGGCAGAAAAAAGGATTTATGCACCAAGAGAGAAAAGTTTTCGTGGAGCACGACTACGCCCCGGAGGTCCTTAAAAAGCGTCAGGAGTACAACGACACTAAAAAGGTACTACGAGAGAAGAAACTGCGCTTTCAGACTCCATTTCCGGCGAAGCTGAGGGTGTTTTACGGAGATGAGACGTGTCTCTACAACTCGGCGGAAGAAGCAACCACGGATATGGCGAGAAGAGGACTGCCGGTAACGGTGTATAAACCCGCAGCAGACCCGATCGAAAGAATCAAGGCTCAAACGTGGTGCACACAGAGACCCTCAAAATCCACAGGCCAGCAGCGGGAAACCCAGCGCCAGAGCTATAAGGAAAAACTGAGCGTTTTCAGGAGGGAATAACGATATTTTTAGTCAATCTGCGCATCCAACCCTCCTCCTACAAGGTAACAAACATTAAAGGAGATGCAGAATCAGCAAGTGGTAAAACATTTCATGGAACAGACATAATATTAGAAACAAATAAGTCTTTAAAAAAAAAAAACTTGTTAAAATAGAAATGTGACAATGAACCATATGATCTCTCCACACTAACAAATACTGTATTAACGTGACTGTTTGCTGTGATGGTGGTGGGAGGTTGCGCACAATTTCATAGGGTATAGGCATAAAAAAACCCCCAAAACTGTATTTCGTTACTTTGTATTCATACATGTGTAATGACAATAAAGTTGAATCTAATCTAATCTAATCTTGTGTCATGTTCTGAATCAGTCTGTTCACTGGTTTCACTACCCTTCCAACTCTTGTTCTAATCTGATGTATTGCATTACTCTAGGGGGCAATCTTACGAATCACAGGGGTTCCAGAGGTGTTTTCACTGGTCGACTGAGCCTGAGGTTGGGTCTGCTCTGCTGCTTTCTCAGGTAGCTCACTTCCATCATTGACCTCGTCCTCAGTGTGGACAGGCACTTCACCTTCAATATTACTGTCACTGCCTTGAGACTCCTCAGAATATGATTCAACACTGGCACCATCTCCAACACTGTCACCTTTTTGGGGCTATACAACACCTGGCTCATCATTGGTCATTTCAGCTACCCAGGAAGTTGTATGCTCTGTACGGTCACAGTTGGATTCAATGGACAAGACATTCCCTTCAGACTCACTCTTCCCTCGTTCAGTCTCAGTGTCACTGACAAAAGACAATTCAGCATCACCATCTACTTCAATGGGCAGGAAATTGGCCTGCAAAAGCAGATTTCTGTGGACAACTTTTTCCTGTCCATTACTGGTGTTTCTGATGTGGAATGTATGACAATTGGGGTTTTTGGAGATCACTGTGTAGAGAATGGACTCCCACCTATCAGCCAACTTTCTGCGACCACGCTCACTCTTGTTAGCTAAGAGGACTCTATTGCCCTCTTCAATGTCGCCACCTTTTTGTCTTGTGTTGTACAGGTCTGCCTGACGCCATTGACTGGATTCAGCATTGGTTCGAGCCAGCGCAAGAGCCTCCTTGAGGTCATCTCTCATTTTTTTGACAAAGATGTGATAGTCTGTTACATCATTGTCTCTTTCAATGTTGTGAAACATGACATCCACTGGCAGTCTGGGGATGCGCCTGTACATCAAATAAAAGGAAGCATAGCCTGTAGACTCATGAGCAGTACAGTTGTAGGCAAAAGATAGTGTCTGCAGCATCTGTGGCCACTTGTGTTTTTCTCTGGGTGGCAGAGCTCTGATCATATTCCCCAATGTTCTATTGAATCTTTCAGTGTGACCATTGCCCATAGGATGACAAGGCGTTGTCTTTGATTTTTGCATACCAGCCACCCGCAACAATTCTTGAATGAGCTCGCTTTCGAAATTGGCACATTGGTCTGAATGAATTCTTTGGGGGAACCCATAAACACAGAAGTATCTGTCCCACAACTGACATACAACTTGTTTAGCTGTTTGGTCTGAGCACTTAAAAGCATGAGCCATTTTAGTGAAGTGGTCTGTCACTGTTACAACATCAATGCTCTTCCCTTTTGAGTCTTCTGCAGACCAAAAATCTATACAAACAAGCTCAAGGGGGCTGGTTGTTTTGATACTTTCTAATGGAGCTCTTCCTTCAGGCTCAAGGGTCTTACTGGTGACACAACGTTTGCAACACCTGACATAGTCACAGACATCATGCTCCATGCTCACCCAGAAAAACCTCTGTCTCACTAGGTACAGAGTTCTACTTTGACTCTGATGGCCAGGATCGTCATGGACACCTGACAGGACATGATTGATCAAGACAGAAGGGGTGACATACTGATGGCACCTTTTCCCAGTTCATGAATCCTTGCTCACCCTGTACAGAATACCATCCAGCATTCTTAATTTCTCCTGCTGTTTCAGTGTTTTTTGCACTTTGAAGGACTGATTGCCTCGCTCTCTACATGATGGACGTCTGCCACATTCAACAAAGGGGATAACTCTAGCTAGTGTGGGGTCTTTCCTCAGTTCATTTTGGAGCTCCTGAAGGGAAAACACAGGCAAAGCATATTGACCTGGAGGCAGGAGTTGTTCCAGGTCTTGAGCTAGCCAGGAAATGACTGTTTTGACCCCTGATCCCATTCACAATGGCCTGTCAAAACTGCAGATACTTCATCATCACTCAGACAACAACATGTTAGATTTTCCAAAGGGGTGAACACTCGATAGTCTGCTGGTTGGTGCTCAGTCTGAATGCTTCCTGAACAGAGCGCTCTTTGACCTGCTGTGACTCCTCTAGCAAACCTGCATAGGGTTCCATCATGAGCCTCTGACTAACCCGATCGTGGACAAAGGGCTGTTTGCTCAGAGCATCAGCTACAACATTTTTGCTGCCAGGGATGTACTTGATGCTGAAATTGTAGGGGGGACAATTTTGACACACACCTTTGCTCACATGCGTCGAGTTTGAGCTTTGTGAGAATATATGTTAATGGGTTATTATCTGTCCAAACTGTAAAGTTGTGTCCCTTTAACCAATGACTAAATTTGTCACAGACAGACCATTTAAGAGCCCAAAACTCAAGACAATGGGCAGGATAATTTTTCTGAGCACGGGTGAGAGCTTTACTTGCAAAAGCAATTGGGCGTGCTTTACTGTCGCCCTCTTGGACCTGAGATAATACAGCACCTAACCCATCCTGTGATACATCTCTTGACAAGATGAACGGTTTATTACAATCAGGGTGGGCGAGCACAACAGACTCGAGAAGTGCAGTCTTTAGCTGTTTAAATGAGTCAACGTGTTCCTTCTTCCAGTCATCTGGGCTGAGCCTCCTGAAAGAAGCAGAACCTCGAGAATTTGTTTTTCTCCCTTTAGGGCAGCAGTCAATGTAAAGAGGGGCTTGGCAACTTTAGAGCAGTCAGGTATGAACTGTTGATAGTACATCACCATGCCCAGGAATGATTTTATCTTTTTCTGAGAAGGTGTTGATGATCCCCTCATGGATCATCACCTTATCGTGGTGGGGGGGTTTGCGTGCCCCAGTGATCCCAGGAGCTATGTTGTCCGGGGCAATTTGCCTCTGATAGGGTCTCCCAAGACAAACTGGTCCTGGGTGAAGGGCCAGACTAAGAACGATCCAACAGACTCTCATGAATTGTATATCAAGGATTCAGTGTACCCCGCCCGGTATGGGGTTGCCGGGGCCCCGCCCTGGGGCCGGGCCTGGGGGGGGGGCTCGAGGGCTAGCGTCTGGTGGCCGGGTTTCCACCCATGGGACCCGGCTGGGCTCAGCCCGAAGGACTTACATGGGTCCGCCCTCCAGTGGGCTCACCACCTGCAGGAGGGATCATGGGGGTCCGGTGCTATGTGGATCAGGTGGCGGTCAAAGGCAGAGACCTTGGCGGACTGATCCCAAGCTTTCTAAACTGGCTTTTGGTACGTGGAATGTCACCTCTCTGGTGGGGAAGGAGCCTGAGCTGGTGTACGAGGTTGAGAGATACCGGCTAGATATAGTCGGCCTCACCTCAACACACAGCTCCGGTTCCGGAACCAGTCTCCTGGAGAGGGGCTGGAGCTTGGCCTTTTCTGGAGTTGCCCCGGGCGAGAGGCGACGAGCAGGGGTGGGTATTCTTGTATCGCCCCACCTTGCTGCCTCTATATTGGAGTTTTCCCCGGTGGACGAAAGGGTTGCTTCCCTGCGCCTTCGGGTTGGGAAACGGGTCCTGACCATCATTTGTGCCTATGCACCAAATGATGTTTCAGAGTACCCACCCTTTTTGGAGTCTGTGACTGGGGTGCTGGAGGGTGCTCCTCTTGGAGACTCCATTGTCCTACTGGGGGACTTCAATGCGCACGTGGGCAACGACAGTGAAACCTGGAGGGGGGTGATTGGGAGGAACGGCCTGCCCGATCTGAACCCGAGTGGTGTTCAGTTATTGGACTTCTGTGCTAACCACATTCTGTCCATAACGAACACCATGTTCAAGCATAAGGGTGTCCATATGTGCACCTGGCACCAGGACACCCTAGGTCGCAGGTCGATGATCGATTTTGTTATCGTGTCATCAGACCTGCGACCATATGTCTTGGACACCCGAGTAAAGAGAGGTGCAGAGCTGTCAACTGATCACCACCTGGTGGTGAGTTGGATCCGATGGCAGGGGAGGAAGCCATTCAGACCTGGTAGACCCAAACGTATAGTGAGGGTGTGCTGGGAGCGTCTGGCTGAGGCCCCTGTCCGGGAGGTCTTCAACTCCCACCTCCGGAAGAACTTCAACCACATTCCGAGGGAGTCTGGAGACATGGAGTCTGAATGGGCCATGTTCTCCACCTCTGTTGTTGAAGCGGCGGCCCAGAGCTGCGGCCGCAAGGTGGTCGGTGCATCTCGTGGTGGCAACCCCTGAACCAAGTGGTGGACACCAGTGGTGAGGGGGGCCATTAAGCTGAAGAAGGAGTCCTATCAAGCTTGGTTGGCTTGTGGGACTCCCAAAGCAGCTGAGGTGTACCGGCAGGCCAAGCGGAGTGCAGCTCTGGTGGTTGCTGAAGCAAAAACCCGGGTATGGGAGGAGTTCGGTGAGGCCATGGAACAAGACTTTCGGTCGGCCTCAAAGAGATTCTGGCAAACTGTCCGGCGGCTCAGGAGGGGAAAGCAGCTCCCCGTCCACACTGTGTATGGTGCGGATGGGACACTGTTGACTTCGACTGGGGACATCGTCGGGCGGTGGAAGGAATACTTTGAGGATCTCCTCGATCCCACTGATACGCCTTTCACAGAGGAAGCAGGGTTTGGGGACGAGGGAGATGATTCGCCTATCACAGGGGCTGAGGTCGCCAAGGTGGTTAAAAATCTCCTTGGTGGCCGGGCCCCAGGGGTGGACGAGATTCGCCCCGAGTACCTCAAGGCCCTGGATGTTGTTGGGTTGTCATGGTTGACACGCCTCTGCAACATTGTGTGGAGGTCGGGGGCAGTGCCTTTGGCATGGCAAACCGGAGTGGTGGTTCCTCTCTTTAAAAAAGGGGACCGGAGGGTGTGCTCCAACTTTAGAGGGATCACACTCCTCAGCCTCCCTGGGAAGGTCTATGCCAGGGTACTGGAGAGGAGAGTCCAGCCGTTGGTCGAACCTCGGATTCAGGAGGAGCAATGTGGTTTTCGTCCTGGCCGTGGCACATCAGACCAGCTCTTTACCCTCTCGAGAATTCTCGAGGGTTCATGGGAGTTTGCCCAACCAGTTTACATGTGTTTTGTGGACTTGGAGAAGGCATTTGACCGCGTCCCTCGTGGATTTTTGTGGGGGGTGCTTCGGGAGTATGGGGTATCGGGCTTGTTGTTACGAGCTATTCGGTCTCTGTACGACCGTTGTGAAAGTTTGGTTCGTATTGCCAACACTCGGTCAGAGCCATTCCCAGTGAGAGTTGGACTCCGCCAGGGCTGCCCTTTGTCACCGATCCTGTTCATAATTTTTATGGACAGGATTTCTAGGCGCAGCCAGGGAATGGAGGGTGTCATGCTTGGTGACCACAGGATCTCATCTCTGTTGTTTGCAGATGATGTTGTCCTGTTGGCTTCATCCAGCAATGACCTACAGCTCTTGCTGGGACGGTTTGCCGCTGAGTGTGAAGCGGCTGGGATGAGAATCAGCACCTCCAAGTCCGAGTCCATGGTCCTCAGCCGGAAAAAGATGGATTGTCCTCTCCGGGTTGGGGACAGGCTCCTGCCCCAAGTGGAGGAGTTTAAGTATCTTGGGGTCTTGTTCACGAGTGAGGGGAGAATGGAGCGAGAGATCGACAGACGGATTGGTGCAGCATCTGCAGTGATGCGGACGTTGTACCGGTCTGTTGTGGTGAAGAGGGAGCTTAGTTCTAAGGCAAAGCTGTCGATTTATCAGTCAATCTACGTTCCTACTCTCACCTATGGTCACGAGCTTTGGGTAATGACCGAAAGAACGAGATCGCGGATACAAGCGGCTGAAATGAGCTTTCTCCGTAGGATTGCTGGACTCACCCTCAGAGATAGGGTGAGGTGCTCAGTCATCTGGGAGAGGCTCAGAGTAGAACCGCTGCTCCTCCACATTGAAAGGAGTCAGTTGAGGTGGTATGGGCATCTGATTAGGATGCCTCCTGGACGCCTCCCACTTGAGGTGTTTCAGGCACGTCCCACTGGGAGGAGACCCCGGGGCAGACCCAGGACTCGATGGAGAGACTATGTCTCCCAGCTGGTCTGGGAACGCCTTGGTATCCTCTCTGAAGAGCTGGAGCAGGTGGCTGGGGAGAGGGAAGTCTGGGCTTCTCTGCTTGAACTGCTGCCTCCGCGACCCGGACCTCCGGAAAAGCGGTAGAAGATGGATGGATGGATGGATGGATGGAGAAGGTGTAATCCCATCCTCCATCATTAAATCAGCCTCTGTCATAGCGGTGATTGCCCTAATTTTGTCAGGGTCAGTAGAGATTCCATTTTCATCCACAACACGGCCCAAAAATCTCACACTTCGCTTTAGCAGTTGGCACTTTTTGGGGGCTAGTTTCAATCCATGCGCACACAGTCGTTCGAAAACATCTCTAACCCCCTGAGAGTCTCAGCTTCATTGGGTGCATATGCAAGGAGGTCATCCAAATAGCAAAGCAGGGTTAAGAAGTTTGGGTCACCAAATATGACCATCATGAGACACATGAAACTGGCTGGGCTGTTGCAAAGACCGTGCAGCAGTCTGTTAAACTCATAAAGCCCCATAGGTGTTGTACACGCTGTCAGCTTCTTATCTTCTTCTGACATGGCAATATTGTAGAACCCAGATGTCAAGTCCATGGCACTACAGACTGCGTTACCACCCAGAGTTGCCAGGCAGGCGGATTGATGGGGCAAAGGATGGGCATCCGTGACTGTGCGTGCGTTCAAACCAGCAGTAATCTACACATATTCTGAGATTGTCATTTTTCTTCCATACAAGCACTAGAGGGGATGCCCATTCACTGTTGGACTTGTGAATAAGCTCACAATCCTCCATCTCCGTCAGCACTTGTCACAGTTTATGATACTGGCCTGGTGGAACACGACGGCATGGAAGTCTGAATGGTCGGTTGTCAGATAAGCAGATGCGATGAACAAAGTCTTTTGCCAGTCCACAGTCAAGTTTACTTTTTGAAAACATGTCCTCATATTGATGTACAAGCTGTAGGAGTTGGGCTTTCCAGCGGTATGGAACCTCACAAGAGTCAATGTTTAAATCTTCTAGCCCTAGCTTCTGCAGGCTGTCATGGAAACCTGAATGGGGCAAAAGGCGATGACTGATTTCTGCCTCAGCATACACTGTTTGACTCTGGGCCTTGAATGTCTCTGGTGGCTTTTGTTCAAGAGTCCCATTAAGGTCTTCAACAGCAACACAGGGGGATACATCTGCCACCTTAGTGCCCCTTTTTAATGTGATGGACTTATCACAGGTGTTCAGTATGCGGACGGGGACCCACCTATCACCGCTCATGGAAACCACAGTTCTGCACACAATCACATCCTTTTTGTGAACTTGTGCCTTTGGTGGTTCAGTCAGGATGGTGCTGCCTTCGGAAATGGGGGATGATACAGGGAGTCTGCCCCATACCAAGTGTTCCTGCTTAGGAAGTAGAGTCACAGCCTGAGTTAATTTGACGGTACCAATAACATCTGACATTTTGTCAATCCTCCACCTATTAATGCCTGATGGCATGTTCAAAAACTGCACCATTTCAGAAGCGTTTGTTGGTTCGGGTTTACTGAAGACATGCCAGAAGTGGGGGGATAGTCTGAATTGTCTGAGGAGATGTTTGATGGCATTTGTCCCTAAAATTAGCTGATCTCTTTGGCCGGGAACAATGAGGACAGGCACACTGAATGCACACTCATACACTTCCATTTCCAGGTTGTATATACACTTGGGCTCCACTTGAACTCCACCACAACCTACAAGTGTGATGTTGGTATGGGTGTCACTTGGCTCTGATATAACCCCATCACTCATTAGTTTCTGTTCTACCTCTGTTCTACCTCTTCATTCATGGTGCATGCCATGGAGCCTGTGTCAAGAAGAGCTCGAAGAGTGACTTTATTATTCACTAAAGCATTAGTGTAAAACAGACTGTCAGCTTTTTCGAGTCACATATTTTGGAAAAGTGTAACAGTACCAGATGGAGCACACTTTAGGCTTTCTCTGTATACAGTTTGCACATCATCACAGGGTTTGAGGGTTTCACATTTATCATTCACACAGTCCCCTCCCAAGTGTGAGTATACTAGTTTCCCTGCATGATACTGTGCTGGGTGACGGGTTTGGTGACACTAGGGCAGTCTTTTCTCTGATGACCCACTTCTAAACAGCCTAGGCATCTCCTTTCTCTCATGCAGTGGGTGTGTGTGGAGTGTGAATTATTGCCACAAACTCTGCACTGGGGGAAACTGGCTGGGGCTAGAGGCCGTGCTCTTACTGTGGGGGTCGCAGGCTGGTTATTACGCTCTAGCACCCTCTCTAGCATACTGAGCACACGTTCCAGAGCACCTGATTCTGACATAGCAGTTTCACAAGTCTTAGCTGGATTACTCTGGGCACACTTTGCTGTGTTCACATAAGCATTGTCCAATCCAAGCTCAGGGGGACTGACATTAGTTGCTGCGGTGGCCACTAGAAGAGGCTGTGACTTAGCTAAGACAGGGGGCTTTCTTTTTGCATAACTTTCTCTTTGATACTCATCAATAGCTTCTTGAACTTCTATTATTGACCATTTACTTATGGGCTTGCACTTACACACAGGCAAGATTAGGGTCTGGGCAATTTCTGATAAACATCATGGCCACCTCTGCATCCATGTTCTCCATCTTAGTTCCTTGACATTGCAAGTGCCTGCCAGCTGCTTTAGCAACAATATTTAACCTCACCCAGCAGTCTACTGGTGCTTCTTTGGCAGCTGGGTGGGTAGCATAAAAGTCAGCTAATGGCTGGGAAGACCCTGGGCTCTCACTAAAGTAACGCCTTAATATAGCATAAATGGTTTCAGGGTTGGTGACTGCACCAGAGGACATTAATTTTCAACCCCACTCTGACAATGATCTTGGACAATGATTTTAAATTAGACACGCAGATTCGTTCTGTGGCAAAATCCAGCTTCTTTCATCTAAGGTGTTTAGCAAAAGTAAAACCCATTCTCTCTAGACCACACTTGGAAACAGTAATCCATGCTTTTATTTCATCTCGGCTGGATTACTGTAACACACTTTACGCCGGTGTCAGCCAGTCATCTCTTTCCCGTCTGCAGCTGGTTCAAAACGCCGCTGCTCATCTTTTAACAAGTGCACGTGGAAGAGATCACATCACACCCATCTTAGCTTCACTCCACTGGCTGCCCATGTATTTTAGAGTTCATTTTAAAATTCTTTTATTTGTTTTTAAATCCTTGAATGGTCTTGCTCCACCTTACCTCTCTGAGCTTCTGCATCCCTACTCTCCCACCCGGTCCCTTAGGTCAGCTGAACAGCTGCTTTTGGAGGTACCAAAGGCGAGACGCAAGCTCAGTGGGGACAGAGCCTTTTCGATCATGGCCCCCAGGTTATGGAATGATTTACCCCTGGACATTAGACAAGCACCTTCACTGTCCATTTTTAAAACACGTCTTAAAACACATTTTTACTTCTTGGCCTTCAACCCAGTATGAGACATTGATTTTATTGAATGAAATGGATTTTTATTTATTTTACTTTTTATTTTATTTATGAATTTTTTACTGTGGTTCTTGTGTTAGCGCCCTTTGTGTTAGTGCCCTGCTTTTATGTTCTCTTGCTGTACAGCACTTTGTGTAGCGAGTGTTGCTTTTAAAGTGCTTTATAAATAAAGTTGATTGATTGATTGATTAGCTTTGTCAAGAAGATGGTTCAGGATCTCCTCTTTTTGCATGTCACCAGAGAGCCCTCTCTTCTGTAGACAGATTTCCATCAAATCTATCCACTCTTGGACAAAGTATTTATCAGTGCCATCACCTCTATACATAGGGGGGTCTTTAATATCTGGCCTGACAACCAAGCTCATTTTGGAGAGGTCAAGTGTGGCTTCAGGGGTTCCAACTTTGCACGGTCGGGATGGGGGTGCCTCATTTATGGTAGGTGGGGCTTGACTTGCCAACAGGTGGTTTGCAATTGACTCCCCAATTTGACTTTCCAGCTCAGTGATAAGCTCACGTAGCTCATTCTGGGTGCCTTCATTACTGGATGCGGGAGTGGAGGACTGGGGTCCAAATGCAAGGCTGGGTGTTATGCGATTTGATTGTGATGGATCATCATCGTGCAACATTATGAGAGAATGATTTCTAATAACCTCGACCCCTCCCAACATCTGGTGTAAACATAATGGATGTGGCTTGACCTCTACCAGTCGTATCTCAAACACAGACTTTACATTTAACACAACAGTTAATGAGAACTAATTGGCAACACTTGAAAAAATATGCTTATCCCACAGTAAATGGAAAACAAGTCAAAATCACTCAGTATACACCATTTATACAAACACAACAGAAAAAATACTTTTTTTTTTTTTTCACTTGAAAAGGATCCAGACAGAGTTAGGCTGACATCCCAGGCATCATGAGCTCACAGCTTAACCCCAGCGATCGTCAGTGGCTGATTCAGTTGATCCGGGTCACGGCACCACGTTTATGTAGCGGACTTGAAACTGCTACCTGCGTCTGCGTTATGTTGTGTAAGGAAATAACTCCAACAGTGGGTTCACAGCTGGCACTTTATTCTGTGAATGACAGGCATTAATCAGTGGGGCACACACAGCAGCAGCACACTCTCATCCCGTCTGTGCTGGGTCCATGCAGTTTTATTTAAACATGTGCTGCGTTACAAAATTATATATTAACAAAATACATTACAAAAGTCAACCAAAAACACAGTAAAACTGAAATAAATAAAGACCAAATAAACACAATTGTACTCAAAAGCATCAATAAATAAAAAGACACACTCAAATTAGACAATTACATACTGTATAAAAATAAAAACTAAAAAAATATAAAGTGATTCAAAGCATTATCTTAAGCGCAGCTTCAAATAAAACTCATATTATAACATTTTTAACATGAAACATACCTATGAAAGATGGGCATTAATCAGTGAGGCGCATACAGCAGCAGCACACTCTCGTCCCATCTAATGCAAAAGGAAAAAACGGCCTCTGAGCGGACATGACAACAAAACAGCAATAAAAGTGATATTTTTCTTCTCAAAAGTTACTAAACCTTAATGAAAGCCCTTCTGCAGTGTTATGCAATTATAAATAAACACTAACTACAGCAAAGAAGACAAAGTTTAAACTTAAAAACTCATTAGCGAGAGGAGAGCCACACACACCCAACTTTCCTTAGCAGGGTCCATGCAGTTTTTGCCAGGAAAACCCCTGCATGCACAATGAGCCCATTTCCTGTGCCTCACCAATTAATGACGTACTAACAGCAAGGAAAACCGGAACTTCTAAATTATAAATTTGTTCCAATGACTCAAAATGAACTAGATTATTAATATTGTCACTTTAGTTTTGAAGAAGTTCACTTAAAAATAAAGATAATAAACATAATGCCTCAGCTACATAAGCAGTTAGCAGCAGCCATATACACACATGGACAAAATTGTTGGTACCCCTCTGTTAAAGAAAGAAAAACCCACAATGGTCACAGAAATAACTTGAATTTGACAAAAGTGGTAATAAATAAAAATTCTTTGAAAATTAACCAATGAAAATCAGACAATGCTTTTGAATTGTGGTTCAACAGAATTATTTTAAAAAACAAACTCATGAAACAGGCCTGGACAAAAATGATGGTACCCTTAACTTAATATTTTGTTGCACAACCTTTTGAGGCAATCACTGCAATCAAACAATTTCTGTAACTGTCAGTGAGACTTCTACACCTCTCAGCAGGTATTTTGGCCCACTCTTCATGAGCAAACTGCTCCAGTTGTCTCAGCTTTGAAGGGTGCCTTCTCCAGATGGCATGTTTCAGCTTATTATTATTCATAGAATTTTTATTTATTACCACTTTTGTCAGATTCAAATTATTTCTGTGACCATTGTGGGTTCTTCTTTCATTAAGAGAGGGGTATCAACAATTTTGTCCACGGCTGTATAAGACATAATAAACAGATGCATTAAAACAGCCAGATTTAAAAAGATATACAGTGGTGTGAAAAAGTGCTTGCCCCTTCCTGATTTCTCATTTTTTGTATGTCACACTTAAATGTTTCAGATCATCAAACAAATGTAAATATTAGACAAAGATAACACAAGTAAACACAAAATGCAGTTTTTAAATGAAGGTGTTTATTATTAAGGGTAAAAAAAAATCCAAACCTACATGACCTTGTGTGAAAAAGTGATCCCCCCCCTCCTCCGCCACCCTTGTTAAAACATAAATTAACTGTGGTTTATCACATCTTTGGAAAGCTGAGTTCAATTTCTCTAGCCACACCCAGGCCTGATTAATGCCACACCTGTTCTCAATCAAGAAATCACTTAAATAGGACCTGCCTGACAAAGTGAAGTAGACCAAAAAAACCTTAAAAGCTCGACATCATGTTGCGATCCAAAGAAATTCTGGAACAAATGAAAAACAAAGTAATTGAGATCTATCAGTCTGGAAAAGGTTATAAAGCCATTTCTAAAGCTTTGGGACTCCAGTGAACCACAGTGAAAGCCATTATCCACAAATAGCGAAAACATGAAACAGTGGTGAAACCTCCCAGGAGTGGCTGGCCGACCAAAATTACCCCAAGAGCACAGCGATGACTCACCCAAGAGGTCACAAAAGACCCCACAACATCCAGAGAACTGCAGGCCTCATTTGCCTCAGTTATGATCAGTGTTCATGACTCTACCATAAGAAAGTGTTATGTATGGCTCTCGTGAGCCATACAATGAGAGCCGAGGGCGAGCCAGTGAGTTTGCGATGTTTATTATGATGAGGAAAAGGGAATAAAGGGACAGGGCCTCGTGGGGCCAAAAACACAAATAACAATACGAGGATAACACTTACATATAATGCAGAACGATGAGCAGGTGTCCAGGCTGTCCAGAACCACAGGCCCCCTCCTCATCCCACGACGTTGGCCTGGCACCGGGGACCGCTCAGCGGAGGGAGACACAGAGGATGCAGGATTAATAATTACAGCTACAGCAGATGGTGGGAGCTCGGGGAGCTGCGAACCCCAAACTCCACCTCCAGGAGTCGGACAGAGCAAATCACAAGGTGAGTGTGAATGAACTGGGACTTGCCTGTCTCCTGGAGGCTGGATGGTGCCTGCTGTTGCGGACGTTGCTCCTCCCTTTTCCAGCCGGGCAGTAACGGAGGACCCCCTGGGAGGACGTCGGGGAGCCGCTCATAACGATTCCGGGATGGAGCTTGCCAGGTCAGGATTCTGGATGCACACAGCAGCCGGGGAGCGCGTCGAGGAGGAGGGGGCGACAGCTGAGATGAACCGGGCCCGGAGCACTGGCGTAACAGCGGAGAGAGGTGGCTCGGGAGACGAGGCTGCGGGATTTCCCCTCAGAAGAGGCGCAGGAGTGACAGCTGCGTGGGGGAATGAGACCTTGCGGCTGCCTGGAACTGGATCCGGACGGGATTCGTGCTGAGGTGGATTGGCAGTGTGATGACGGCTACTCGCAGAGGGCGAAGCGAAGGTGAGACCCGGAAATCGCCGCTCCTGAGCAGAGACAGAGGCGAGGAGGGCGTCGAACTCGGGGAAGTCACGCAGCCCTGGATTCCTCTCCACCAGTCTAACTGCCACCGCCACATGCTTCATAATTAAGGACGGATGCACAGTGGAGCGAGCAGCAGCCACTCGGTCCCGGACCTTAATTGCAGTCAGCTGCAGATCCTCCGGGGGAATCCCGAGTGACATCGTGCTGGATGGGGAAAGCCCTCTGGATGGCGCGAACTCCCGGGCCGGAGTGGAGGCAGGAGCGGGATCCCAAAGCAAAGGGTGACGTCTCCTCCTCTTCGGCTTCCTGCCGGGATTTCCCTCCAACCCACGGAGCATTTCTCTCTGTGCGGCAATGGCGTCCCTCCTGGCACAGACCTCAGGGTGGTTGGAATGGCGAGGGAGTCTGTCCAGGAGATTCTCAGCATAATCTAGGTGCCAGCATCTATCGTTGGGGTTGTCGTACAGGGAGGCGGTGAAGAGCGTCCTGTCGACATATTCCAAGGTGGTCGTTAGCTCGTCGCCCAGGCGCCGAATGTGGCTCCTGGGAGACGGCATGCTCACAGAGCAGACACCCAGACAGGGAAGAAACAAGTCCAAACGGCAAACTCACGGCTGCCGGCAACTCGCCTGGCTGTGACTTACTGTTACGTATGGCTCTCGCGAGCCATACAATGAGAGCCGAGGGCGAGCCAGTGAGTTTGCGATGTTTATTATGATGAGGAAAAGGGAATAAAGGGACAGGGCCTCGTGGGGCCAAAAACACAAATAACAATACGAGGATAACACTTACATATAATGCAGAACGATGAGCAGGTGGCTAGCGCCAGACGAAGGGGTTCCAGCCTTACCCACGCCGGAGAAGAACGTGGATAATGATGTGTGAAGTCACAGCCCCGAATGATCGGAGCTGCTCCCTTAAATACCGGTTAACAGCGCCTCAGCTGATGAGGGTTGATTGAGCTCCAGCCGTCTGGTAGAGTTTGACAGCTGGGAGCCCGCTAAGACGCTGTCACAATAAGAGCCGGGTAGAGGGGAAGTATGGCCTGAGCGCCGGATAGCACGGCGTCTCACCCCATATGACAGAAAGAGACTGGGCAAAAATGGCCTGATGGCAGAGTTCCAAGACGAAAACCACTGCTGGGCAAAAAGGACATAAAGGCTTGTCTCAGTTTTGCCAGAAAACATCTTGATGATCCCCAAGAATTTTGAGAAAATACTCTTTGGACTGACGCGACAAAAGCTGAACTTTCTGGAAGGTGCGTGTCCCATTACATCTGGCGTAAAAGTAACATAACATTTCAGAAAAGGAACATCATACCAACAGTAAAATATAGTGGTGGTAGTGTGATGGTCTGGGTCTGTTTTGCTGCTTCAGGACCTGGAAGACTTGCTGTGGTAAATGGAAGCATGAATTCTCCTGTCTACCAAAAAATCCTGAAGGAGAATGTCTGGCCATCTGTTTGAGACCTCAAACTGAAGTGCACTTGGGTTCTGCAACAGGACAATGATCTAAAACACACCAGCAAGTCCACCTCTGAATGGCTTAAGAAAAACAAAACGAAGACTTTGGAGGGGCCTAGTCAAAGTCCTGACCTGAATCTGATTGAGATGCTGTGGCCTGACCTTAAAAAGGTGGTTCATGCTCAAAAATCCTCCAGTGTGGCTGAATTACAACAACTCTGCAAAGATGAGTAGGCCAAAATTCCTCCACAGCGCTGTACAAGACTCATTGCCAGTTATTGCAAACACTTGATTGCAGTTGTTGCTGCTAAGGGTGACCCAACCAGTTATTAGGTTTAGGGAACAATCACTTTTCACACAGGGCCATGTAGGTTTGGATTTTTTTTTCCCTTAATAATAAACACCTTCATTTCAAAACTGCATTTTGTGTTTACTTGTGTTATCTTTGTCTAATATTTAAATTTGTTTGATGATCTGAAACATTTAAGCGCGACAAACATACTGTGACGTTTGCAGGGTTCACACAAAGACAATGGAGCAGATGGCTGTGATCAACCTGATTTACTTTTCACACACCCCAACACCCAACCTCCAACTTAGTACACAGAGCCGGGGAGGTCATTCTCACAGACCTCTGTTTACATCACGGTTACACACACATGATACATCTTGCCCTAATCCTGCTAAACACTGCTGGGCCATTATAATGCAGTTATAATGACACAGCAGTATAACTCAGAAGTAACACATTTAACACACACAGTAACGTTTCAAACTGGCAAAGCATGCTGGGAAATCCCTGGCTCCCTTAAAATGGCCCCGACGTTACAATACAAAAAAATGAGAAATCAGGAAGGCGGCAAAAACTTTTTCACACGACTGTATGTATTTTGCTACTAGTTGTTTAAAGTTAATTCTGTCTTTTTCAAAACATCCTCATATCTGCTCCAGTGACCTTCCCTTTTCCTCTGACAGATACAACAAAGGATCACAGCACACTGAGCAGTTTTTAGTGGTTTACCTTTGGCTAATTTATCTGCAAATCGGTGCCTTCTAAGGTCTCTGTTGGTGTTATATTCTGGGCTATAATACAGTAAGGAAAATTTTAGGCTAAGTTATCATATTATGTCTGTTATCATGAGGGTATGTTATCAACATTTATTTCTGTTTCTATGTCAGATCCGACCTTCCCTTAAACCTCTTTGTTCAAAACAAGATTGCGATCGCCAAAATGATCAAGTCTTTCAAAAATCTCAAAAGAACCAATCTCACTGAATTGTGCTGATGTGCTTTTATAAAGGCAAAGTCTTTGATGTGAAATGTAGTGTTTGGATTTAGGAAGTCTGTGTTTTCACCTTCTTTTATCACGCAATTAAGTTTTTCAAAGGCTCTTGATATTTGGAGTGTGATGACCTCTTTGCTCCTTTGTGTTTTTGTGCCCCCATCATATGTCCTTGACAACTGAGAAAAATGCACATTAACCCCTCAAAGCTGGCCGGTGACACTGAGTGGCCTGGGGCACGACTGCAGCACCTCTCCTCCTTGAAGTTGGACAATTTGATTAGAAGGTGGAGACTTTCAAAGCTGAGTCATGGATCAGTGGTCATCGAGTGGCTTGGCCTTTTCACTGGTTCCCTTTTTTTGCCCCTGATGGTTTCTGTGGATCAGGGGGTTGATGAGAAAGCAGCAAAACCTGACAAACAGCAACAAACAAAAGAAGTCACTGCTGGGGAGGAGTGAGCATTTGGTCACTTTGGTGTGTGATCAAATGATCCTGCCTGTTTTCTCTGAAAGACATCATGTCACACAACATGGGCGGTGAGAATTAAGTTCACATGGTGGAGAGAAGTCTTTACATTACGAGTGGCAGAACTGGGCTGATAAATTATGACATCTGAGCTCATTGTATCAGTCGACATATCTTCAATCTGCAGCAGAGGAATCTGATTAAGGCCTGAGGTAATGGTAACCGGGGTCAGCTTGTATAACTCAGCTCAGCTGTCACCTACGCATAGGTGTTCCCAAAATACATGTATCCCTTCAGGTTCACTCAGACAAATAAACACTGTCCATACCGAGGATAAGAGTAATTTTTTAAAGTCTCTTCATGGCAGCTTGAATGTAGCAAACCAATCTGGCGTTTAGAAAGCAAATAAATAGGAGAAGGCGAGGTTGGATCAAGGAAGAAAATAAGAAGAGTGAAAATAAACAAAGGAGAAAGAGCTATTGAGAAAGTATTTCCTTAACAAGAGGGGAACAAATAATAAATTATGGGGCCCCATTCCCCTGAGGCAGGACTGGCATGCCTGAGGATAGAAGGAAGTGGGCATCCTTCTTTTTTTTATGGGGTCGTGGACAGGCTTCCACTGTGGGAGCATCACATAACACAAGACCAGGGTCCTGAGAGAATATCGCTTAAAGGAATGTTTACACACACAAACATGCCCACACACATTTCGTCACACAGTTTAAAAAGCCGTGTAATGTTGAATGAAGATAGTGGCAGTGACTGTGCAACCCTCATGTCTCTCATCATGTCATCGCTGCAGTTTCTCCCCTCCTCATATCTGCAGTCCCACTTGGCCTGTATAACTGAGAGACTGCTGACAGCCATGACCCCACATTTACCCCACAACTCCCCTCACGTCTGTCCCAAAACAGGTGGCAGGCACTGCCGACACGAGACTCTTCATCTCGATCTGCCGTCAGTGTTTCTTTTTTTGATACCTTCATTTCTTGGCAAACACTTCAGCGGCTTGTCTTGTGACTGAGAGATAAAGGAGAGCAGCTTTTTAAAATTTCCCCCAACTCCACACAGCGGGTTAGTGTGATCAAAGTTGATAAAACTTTCCATTTTGTCCCCAAGTGTTCAATTAATCAACTTCACAGAGCATGCTGGATGGAAGTGGATAAAAGTCCGGGCTACAGGGAACAGTAAGGATTTGATTCTCCTGCAAAGGCTTTCATTCCCATTAGAGGATGTTAGCTTCTGTTGTTTAAGCATAGTGACTTTATTTTCACCTTAAGGCTTATCCAGATCCAACCATTTGCTGTACTGGATTCTTGGCAGATAGCCTATGTGAATCTTTGCCACTTTTGAATGTAGCTCCAATGCTAAACTTGACTCTCAGTAAAAATGCATGCCCTGCTCTCACCCCTACATATGAGAACCTCCTGTATGTTTGGGTTGGTATGGTTGGGCTGAAATGGTTTCTTATCAGCAGGGCGTGGGGGAGGGATCTGTGGCATAGTTGTTGCATGAAGCTTCCTTCTACCTGCAGTTGCACTTGCACTAATTATTTTTTGCAATTTTTTTTTTTTTTTGCTGATCAGTAACATGATGTGATATAATAACATCTACATAAATACAATGACAAACTGACCTGCTATGATGTATGGTTTGGAGACTTTGTCACTGACGAAAAGTCAGGAGGTAGAACTGAGTTGAAGATGCTGAGATTCTCATTGGGAGTGACTAGGAGGGACAGCATTAGAAATGAGTATATCAGTGGGACAGCTCAGGTTGAGCAGTTTGGAGACAAAGAAAAGACAAGGCTGAGATGGTTTGGACATCTACAGAGGAGGGATAGTAGCTATATTGGAAAAAGGATGTTGAAGATGGAGCTGCCAGGCAAGGGAAAAAGAGGACAACCATAGAGAAGATTCATGGATGTAGTGAAGGATGAGAGGGTTGGTGTGAGAGAAGAGGATGCAAGGGGTAGGGTGAGATGGAGACAGATGATCCGCTGTGGTGACCCCTAAAGGGAATAGGCAAAAAGAAAAAGCTTACCAGAACATCTGAACAGTGAAACTGAACCACAGTGATATTCATGTGGTACTGTAAATCCCAACCAACAACCTAACATATTCTAAAAGCTGCTGTAGAGGTTGATTTCAGAGACATAGGGTTTTTTTTTTGTTTTTTTTTTTAGATATACAGAGGATATAAAATGTCTACACACCCCTGTTCAAATGCCAGGTTTTTGTGATGTAAAAAATGAAACCAAAATAAATCATTTCAAAACTTTTTCCACCATTAATGTGATCACCTGTACAACCCAATTGAAAAACAAACTGAAATCTTCTAAGGGGAAAAAGGAAAAAATACAAAACTTACCATAACCTGGCTGCATAAATATGCCCACCCCTAAACTAATACTTTGTTGCAGCACCTTTGGCTTTTATTACAGCACTCAATCTTTGCAAAAACGCTCCAAATCTGTCAGATTGCGAGGGCATCTCCTGTGCACAGCCCTCTTCAGATCACCCCACAGATGTTTGATTGGATTCAGATCTGGACTCTGGCCGAGCCATTCCAAAACCTTAATCTTCTTCTGGTGAAGCCATTCTTTTGTTGATTTGGATGTGTGCTTTGGGTCAATGTCGTGCTGAGAGATGAAGTTCCTCTTCATCTTCAGCTTTCTAACACAAGCCTGAAGGTTTTGTGCCAACACTGACTGGTATTTGGAACTGTTCATAACTCCCTCCATCTTGACTAAGGCCCCAGTTCCAGCTGAAGAAAAACAGCCCCAAAGCTTGATGCTGCCACCACCATGCTTCACTGTAGGTATGGTGTTCTTTTGGTGATGAGTAGTGTTGTGTTTTCGCCAAATATACCTTTTAGAATTATGGCCAAAAAGTCCAACCTTGGTTTCATCGAGCCATAACATATTTCCCCACATACATTTGGGAGATTTCAAATGTGTTTTTGCAAATTGTAGCCAGGCTTGGGTGTTTTTCTTTATAAGATGAGGCTTCCGTCTTGCCACCCTAGACGGGAGATTGTTGTCACATGTACTAAATAGCCAGTACCTGCCAGAAATTCCTGCAGCTCCTTCAGTGTTGCTCTTGGCAGCCTCCCTGACCAGTTTTCTTCTTGTCTTTTCATCAATTTTGGAGGGATGTCCAGTTCTTGGTAATGTCACTGTTGTGCCGTATTTTCTCCACTTGATGATGACTGTCTTCACTGTGCTCCATGGTATATGTAATGCCTTGGAAATTCTTTTGTACCCTTCTCCTGACTGATACCTTTGGAAGCTCTCTGCAGACCGTGGCTTGTGCTGGAAGATGTGACTACAAAAAAGTCAGGAAAAGCCTACTAGAACAGCTGAACTTTATTTGGGGTTAATCAGAGGCACTTTAAAAAGTGGCTGGTGTGTGCCGACTCCCATTTAACATGAGTTTGAATGTGACTGGTCAATTCTGAACACAGCTACATTCCCAGTTATAACAGGGTGTGCATATTTATGCAAACAGGTTATTGTAAGTTTTTTATTTTTTATTTTTCCCCTTAAAAGATTTCAGTTTGTTTTTCAATTGGGTTGTACAGGTTATAGGTCACATTAATGGTGGAAAAAAATTTGAAATGATTTATCTTGGTCTCACTTTTTTACATCACAAAAACCTGGCACTTGAACAGGGGTGTGTCGACTTTTTATATCCATTGTATACAATAAGCAACACCTGTCCAAATTACACAGTAATTTACCAATTATCCATATATAAACATTTATGATGACCTTTAGAAGAAGGACATGTGTATAAAAACATTTGTTCCTGTTTTCCTATTTAAATTGGCTACACTGCCAACTTTTTCCTGTGCCTCTAAGGACACAGAGCCTGTGGACCAGTAGTCCAAACTATTAAAATTTGAGCCAGGAGTAAGAAATCACATGTGCCACAGCTTATGTCAGCAGTTGTAGCCTGAAGCAATGGCAGCTTAAGGGTTTGAAACAAGCTACAAAATCATTTTGTTTGTGCACCACTCATTCATCTTTCTCCCAGACACCCAGATATTTCAGGCCTGCTTCCCCTCAAACTGACATGACTAGCAGGTAAGCAACATTTTCCACTCCTGGATCCCATGTAGGTTTTTAAGAGGACATTTTAAACATACATTAAAATGTAATCTGGTTGGAAGTTGAAATGATTTCCACATCTTGAACTGAGCTCTGTGTTATCGTTGACAAAAACCTCTTAAATAAAGGACAACAGTACAGATTAAACTGAAAATATTTAGTGGTCTTAAGCAGGTTATCCACCAATTTAAAGTTGGTATTGTTGACTACATTATTTACAAAGGGCCCGAATACTCTTCATCCTTAATGTGTTCCAACTCGAGGCTACCTCTTTGTTCAACTTGTCTCCTGAAATTTTTCTTCATAAGAGACCATTAAATGGATGGTTGAGCCTCAGTAGAGCTACTTAAGGACTATATTGCCCTTGCGCCATTTCACCTTAGAGGCTCACCAGAGGACCTGTCAGGGCTGCGATGTTTTACAGCTCATTTTGCAGACAAAACACCTCACGACCAAATCCCTTCAACAACATCTGCTGCCAATTTAGTCGAAGCATTCCTGCAGTCTGTGCTGTTTAATATTCACAGGGGTTAGGATCTGCCGGGACAAAGGTGGACGGGGGGCTGTGAGGAGGGGAGGGCGGGCAGCTTCTATCAGCCTTTGGTCCAAGGTCCAGACTTGGTAAAAAATGAGGGGTTAACGGAGAGTGAGCTGAAGCAGGGGCAGGTTAACTGGGCTAATTTGCTGGGATAATAATGGTGTTCCCGTAAGGTCTTTGGGGAGCAGCAGAGTGGAACACAGGCCTGACGGTGCAGCCACACAGGAAGTTTGCAACACGGCCCGGCAAATCAAAATGTATTTAATCATCAAACAAGCCATGAGGAGCAGGCGGCAAGGCCAGAACCAGCAGCCATCCTGAAGATGAAGACAAATGTTTGGAGAAGGGGGCCAGACAGAGTGCCAGATCTCCACCTCAAAAGAGTTCATAGTGCTGGAAGTACTGATTTTATTGGCAGCTCTAAGCACAACATATTAGAGGAGCATACTAACCTAGAGCATGACATTAGCATTTTTGAAGATTATAGGTTTTTAATTTATCCTCATGGGGGTATCTAAACAATAAGCCTGGAAACATTGTGACCTTTACAGAAAATGACTTGTGAATGAAAAGTACTTTATAGCTTTAATCAATGTATCCTGCATTCATAACTACACATATGTGCTCCCTGGCTTTGTTAAGAAAGAGTAATAACCCAGTTAATTGATAATTGGAGCCATGGCCTGCTTTAATATGGCCACACAATGTCCTTGTGAATTTTTATGGAAGTATCCCAGGCACTGCTAACTTTAGAAACGGGGGGAAACTCAAACCACCTTCCAAGCATATCCTTTTAAGATGGTTTCTGTGGGAAAGTGTATTCATGTGTACCCCAGGAAACACAATACCTTGCATAGAAAGAAATCTTGGAATGAAAACATAATACAGAGTCGAAAATATACTGGAGCACAGCTGTATCATTTTTCAGCTGGTGGTCCTCATTTATGAGAATATTTATCTTTCATTAAGAGTAGAAACTATCAATGACTGCTTGGTTGTTTTGGGGTAAAATGGGAGTTTAGAGGAAAAATTATGTATATATTTTGCAGTATGTCATAGTTTCCAAATAAATTCATCCACCCAGTGAGGCAATATTTTTCAGCATTTGACCCAGTTGGGGCTATCTATTGACTGACTGAAAAAGGTTTATATAATAATAATAATAATGCATCAGATTTATATGAGCCCTGCAGCACCTTTGCAGCTCCTAAGATCACTAAAGGATGACCTTTACCATGGCAAATGTACAAGCATCTGTCCCTCCATTCTACATAAGGTCTTAATGGAACAGACTCGGCCTGCCTGTAAGTACATATTGACCTACCTGCTGCTTTGTGGAATGAGACAACATGGTATAATGAAACCATCAATGCCATGCTATAGGTGGAGGCAGTTCACATAGATCAATTATATTTTTTGCTTTATATTCACTAATTCACCATGCAAACACTTTTCAGACGAGACTATAAGTAAGAGGGGGATGCTGTCACAGTGATGTTACTAAGTGTTTACAGCTAGACCATTCTTACTATCTCCATTTTAAAGGGGTCACTGACTGAAAAATTGTATTTTTGTAGGTTTTAACCTTCTGAAAGGTGTCTATTGGTCATGTGATTATCAAAAAAATATTTAAAACTGCTTACTTCTCTTTAAAAAAAAAAACAAAACCAAAACACACGCACAGCTTTTACATTGTTTTTCACTCCAAAAACAAAATGAACTGTTCCGGATTTGCCACGGGACCTCACCTCCATTGTAAACCTAACCCAGTGTGTCCATGAACCAGCTCTATGGAAACAAGCCCAGATGAAGCCCAACAGCCAACCTACCACATTGTGTAAAAGAGAGGCTGCTTGATAACAGTATAGATATATCAATTTATTTTTGTTTGCAGTGAATTGACTGTAAACACAGTCAGCATTAAATAACTGAATTTATGAACTCTGATTAAAGTAAAATACATATGCATTCTGCATAAGAAACTGCAAATTTATAGTAAACACAGTCAACATAAAAACTTTGAATAACTTAAGACGTGCATTCTGTATAAGCAACAGCAAATTGACAATAAAGTTGACAGTCAACAAAAAATTGAAAAACTGTAATCGTGTTTAGTGATGTGGGATGATGGAAGTTGTTGTCCGCTAGTCGTTTAAACAAAAACTAAATATTACTCTGTTATTATACAACAGCCAATAACTTAAATTTCATGGAAAATTATCTTTTAAATTGACAAACAGCATATGTGTAACGGTTCCAAGGTTGTCATAGCCAGGAGCGGCACTGGGGTTAAGCTCCCAGTGCTCATAAAATGCTCCTTACGGCGTGCGTCTCAAAAAGCCTCTGACAACTAAGTCCAACTCCTAGCCTGCCCGTGTGGTTTAGTCTCTAAGCCCGGCGGAACTGCTTTTACTAATAGGAGAAGGGGCGAGGGCGGATCTCTGGCGCCTTAAAACCAGATGCTTCGGGTAGATGGTGGCTCATCAACCTGGGAAGGTAGCCCATCTAGGGGAAGGTAAACCCTGATTTCAAACCTCCACTGCCTTGCGGCACACCCGGTCACGGGAAAGGCTTCGGGAGTCAACCCTGAGGAAAAATCCGGAGTCGGAGCCCCTAAGGCAGTTCTCTGTTGTGCTCAACATCGTTCTGGCAACTCCTGCGACGGCGCTGGTGCCAAACTATAGCAGCCCTGCCGTTCCTTTGGATTCATCAGTGACGTGGAGAGGGGGGACATGCTGCATGGGTAACATCTTGTCCTCCATATCTTCCTGCCCAGGCTTGAATCCTACCAACGCCCAACGCTGGAAGGTAGAACACCGGTGCGCATCGGCCTGTTCAGCCACAGGTGGTGCTGTTCCAGCAGAGTAGACGTTTAAGATTCTCTTCCATGGTCATCATACACCGACGGAAGCCGACGACGGGATATGTGTAACTGTGTATATGAAGTGTTATGCAGACCGTGGGAATATCTACAGGTCAATGTTTTGGGGCAGCTCAGTATCAAGAATTAAACTGGCAACAAATCTGGTCAGTTTGTGGGGGCATGGTGTGGGAGTTCTCCACCCAGAGAAGGCAGCTGGGGAAGGGAGTAACAACAGACCGAAAGAGGAGGTGTCACCGGGCCGTATCAGACGGGACAGTAAGGACTATGCACCCCCCGGGGAGAGGAGGACCTGCCAGAGCCGCTGGAAGAGGAAAGGATGTGAGAGTGGCGTCAGCGTTATGTCATGTTAATGTGCCACATAGATCTTTGTCTAAACAACAATGTATGATGGTCAGAAGTTCCGGGTCTCAATGCATGGTATTAAAGATATAATAGAGGAATGCACAGAGACCCGGGAGCTCTTTTGCTGTACAATATGTTGGAGAAGGAATAAAGTTCATGTGTCGTTCAGCTCGTTGCCTCACCTGTTTCCTTTCTCCACAAGTAAGTGATAATTTTTTTGTTAATAACAAGGAAAGGGAAATTTCTTATAAACTTTTGCATCGTATATGAATGAACGAAATGAAAATCTGTTCTAAGATCATAGGTCAACCTGTTCAAAAACTTTATGACTCATCCTACCACAATAATATGTTAAGACTAGCCAACAACATTCCATCTGATCCTGAACACATCCTGAATATTGAATATAGGCTGTTGCCATCAGGCCGGAGATATAGGGTTCCACAGTTCAATAAGGTTAAACTGAAAATTTCTTTTGTGCACCAGTCAGTTCTGAGATTGAACAAGGAGCTTTAATCACAACCTTCAGCTGCTCTTGTGTTGTGTGTTTGTCTTGCCTCGTCACGACATGAATGTTTGTAGTATGGGGACAACTGTAAGTGGATGATGCACGGATTTGTAATGTTTGGTGTTTTATGTGTTGCTGCAATTTCAAGTTGTAATGATGCAAAACAAATTTCAGACATGCGTCTGACAATAAAGTGTTATTGTATCGTATATACCCTGTTAAGGATTTATTTGAAAGGTATGGACTCGAAATAGATTATTCTTGTGTTTTTTTGTGGACTGGAAAGACAGTCGATCTCTCATCTGTTTGTTAATTGTATTTATACAAAGATGTTTTGGACAGATGTTGAGCATTTTATTTTCCAGAGGACTGGACAGAATTCTGTTTAAGGAAGGAGACATCATTTTTTGATTTGAACAAAAAAATCAATGGACAAGGACTTTGTTTATTTCATACAATTGCTATTGCTTAAAGGAAAGTTTCACATACACAAGAAGAAGTGGACAGACTCCAAAATAAAGCCAAACTTTGAACATTTTTATTTTAAACTGAAACAATATAGCACAGCTATTAGCAGCCAGTGGCAGACCATGTATTTTACAACTAGGCCTTCAGTGGTGATCTACCTGATTTAAGTGCCATTCATACCAAACAACATAAATATAGCCTATAGGGCCGTCCACACAAAGCATATTAAAGATAACTTTAACAATAAAATTATAGTTTTAAAAATCTTTACCTTTTTGTTGTGGAGCTCCATTTCCCTGCGCACTTGTTCATTGAGCTACAGATCCACTCTTGTTTCCCCAAAGGTTTAAAAGTACTGCTGCTTGTAAGTGTCTGGCTGGTGGCTGTGCTTTGGCGTCTGGCTGCTGCTATGGTTAAGGCCCTATCACACCTAGACGATTTAGGCAGCCAAAATGTATGAAAAATTTGGAGAATACGGTGGCATACGAAGTTTTGTCTAAGTTAAAAGCACACTGAAGAACGCTGAAGCACGCTACGGCACAGTTGCCGAGCTCCTCTGAAAATTAATTTTTAGCATGCTGAAAATTTTCCGACGTATCCAGCGTATGGCTGATATCTCCTGCATTTGCGGAGCAAATGGCATATTTGCAGGATTGGTTCACAGGAAAAACCTGTACAGAGCTCTCTGCCCGCAGCGCATACATACACTTATTTGTTCGTATAACGGGACCTGTCAGGGTTTTTCCATTTGACTGAAGTGTGTACCATCAGCTGTCTGGTGTTGTTCTGATAGATATGCCAAAATGTCTGAACAGGTGGATGCCCTCAATTTCCCCTCTGGGGATCAATAATAATAATTTTATGGACCAAGGCAGCTGAGCAGGCCTCTACCAAATTTAAAGGCCTGTTTGCCGACAAATCCATCTTGGCTCAGGTCGACCCTCAGCTCCAATTCACCCTGGAGGTGGACGCTTCAGAAATGGGGGTGGGTGCTGTTTTGTCCCAGTGCTCTCCCCCGGACTTGAAGCTCCGCCCGTGTGCGTATTTCTCTCAGCGGCTCACCCCATCCGAGAGGAATTACGACGTCAAGGATCGGGAGCTGTTGGCCATTAAGTTGGCATTTGAGGAATGGAGACACTGGCTGGAGGGAGCCGTTCACTCGGTAGTTGTGTGGACCGACCACAAGAACTTGGAGTATCTCCAGTTGGCCCGCCGGCTTAATCCTAGGCAGGCTCGCTGGGCCCTATTTTTCCAGCGTTTTAATTTCACTGTCATTTATAGGTCCAGCTCCCGTAACAGGAAGCCTGATGCTCTCTCCAGGCAGTTCAGTCAGGACTTGGCTGACCCTCTTTCCTGCTCTCAGCCCATTCTTCCGCCTTCGTGCGTCCCGGGAACCCTTACCTGGGAGATCGAGAATCGAGTCCGCCAGGGCCAGTCCTCAGAGCCCGACGCAGCGGGTTGTCCTCCTAACCGTCTGTACGTCCCTGCCGCCCTCCGCAGTGAAGTTATCCAGTGACGGCACACCAGACGTTTCGCCTGCCACCCAGGCATGGTACATACTGTTGACATCATTAAACGAGTGTTTTGGTGGCCAACGTTGCAGCGGGACGTGCAGGAGTATGTGAAGGCCTGCCAGACATGTGCCCGGAATAAATCCTCCTCCACCCCTCCCACTGGCCGCCTTCACCCCCTCCCCATCCCCAATCGGCCTTCGTCCCACATCATCATGGACTTTGTCACTGGTCTCCCCCCTTCCCACGGTAATACGGTGATTTTGACCATTGTGGACAGATTTTTGAAGGCTGTACGTTTAGTTCCCCTCCCCAAGCTGCCATCTGCCTCCAAGATGGCAGAACTGTTATCCTACCACGTCATCAGGCTGCATGGTATTCCTACGGACATTGTGTCTGACTGGGGTCCTCAGTTCATATCACGGATTTGGAAGTCATTCTGCCACTGCCTCAGCACCACCATCAGCCTCACCTCCGGCTATCATCCTCAGAGCAATGGGCAGGCTGAGCGTGCCAACCAGTCCCTGGAGGCTGCCCTTTGTTGTGTGGCAGCCGATGATCCCGGTTCATGGAGCTCCCATCTGACCTGGGTGGAATATTTGCTTAATTCCACGGTCTCTTCAGCCACGGGCTGATTACCGTTTGAGGCGTCCGTGGGCTACCCCCCCCCCCCACTCTCTATGGTGGAGAGAGAGGTTGCGGTGCCATCTGTGGGTGCCCATTTTCATTGCTGCCACCGGGCCTGGAGATCCACCAGAGCGGCTCTCCTCCGCTCCACAGAGCATAATCAGTGCTATGCTGACTGCAAGAGGGTCCCGGCGCCGGACTACAAGACTGGACAGCAGGTCTGGGTGGCCACGGATCAGGTCCCACTCAAGTCTGAGTCCCAGAAGCTCGCTCCCTGGTTCGTGGGTCCCTTCCCCGTCACCAGCAACACTGGAGACTCTGCTGTCCGGCTCCAGCTCCCACGGGCGCTCTGCGTGCACCCTACCTTCCACATCTCTAAAGTCAAGCCTCTCTCCTCCAGCTCTCTCTGCCCTCCCCCGAAGCCACCTCCTCCTCCCAGGGTCTTTGACGGGTACATCACTCACACCGTCAAGGAGATCCTGGATGTTCGTCATCGGGACCGGGGGTTCCAGTACCTGGTCGACTGGGAGGGCTATGGCCAGGAGCATCGGTCAAGGGTCCCTTGGTCTGGGTTCCATGACAAAGGTATGGTCCGGGCTTACCATCGAGCCCACCCAGAGAAGCCTGGGGGACCGCCAGGAGGCATTCCGTTGGGGGGGGGGCACTGTCATGTGCTGGCGAGCGCTTGACCCCTCCTTCCTGCTCACTGGTCTCCTCATCAGATGCACCTGCTGAATCCTGATGGGCCAGTGTTTATAAGGAAACGCTCTTCATTGATTCAACACTGGCTCGTTTGAGTATACTGCTCCAGCAGACAGCTCACTCAGTAAGCGGTTGTGTTGTTTATGACTTCGTCTAACACACGTTCTCCTCCACCTTTTCCAGGTTGCTGCAAGCGTAGTGGTGCATCTCCGGGGATTTGATGCCCTCGCCAGCCTGTTGCTCCACCTCTACACTGCTCATCTTCTCCACCCGGTCAGACCCCACTAACCATACCTGACCAGCAGTTCTTACCTTCTGGTTCTTCTCCTTCGCTGGGTTCTGTGCCGGTCTCTTCTCACCTTCCACGTAAGTGGTATAATTTGACTCCCATTATTTCTCCATTCCTCTCTAATCAGCCTCGTCTTTTCTTTGCAGGGCTCCTGCTTTTTTGGCGAGTGACTGATTTTCTCACAAGTGTGCGATTTTTGAAAATTCTCATAAAAGGTCAAACGTTCTCTGTGTGTTCTTCTGGTGATTGCACTTTGCACTCAGGTTACTTGTCTAGTCATTATGACAGCATTTAATATCTGCAGTGGTGCAAATCTAAGTTTTCTTACCACACAGAGAAAACATGACTGTGATTTGTTGCTGTAAAGAACAAATGAAGCTTCTTCTAAGGTGAACTTTCATTTATCTGTGCTTTCTACTTTATTTTATCTTATTCATTTACATGCTGTTGTGATATGCAGCTAGTTCATGGAAGTAAATCCTCTAAATATGTATTTTTAATGGGCAGTCCAGGGGTGACAAACATATGGCCCGTGGGCCAAAAATGGCCCAGCAGGGGGTCCAAAATTTTCTCTGTGAATTTACAGCTTTATTTCTAGTAAATTTCTGACTTTCTACTGATTAGAATAGTTTGTTTAAATTTGAGACATTTTTCTCTCTAAGATGAGATTTTTTTCTTATCAGTTTTCTTTTTCTTCTTTTTTCTGATGAGAACAAGGGACCCTTGATTTCAAGGGCCAAGGGATAGGGGAAGGGGAAAGGATAGAAATTAGAATTGGGATGGACCTCAAATCTACCTGTACTTCACTCTCACATTGCAAATATTTTTCTCAACTGTTTTACAGTGTTTACTGCTGTTAATGACTACTTAAACAGTGTTTCTCTTGCTATTTTTATGTATGTATAAGGGTCACTGCATTTAAAAAGTTTGTACATTTAATTCAACTATACTGTATTTTAGCATGCAATAATCAAATTTGATCATATTAAACATAATTTTCCAACTACAAAATTGTGGCTAGTGAAAAGGCTGAGTGACTAGTAACTGGAAAATCACTAGCCACAGTGACTGCTGAAGTGAAAGCACTATTGCTCTGCAATTACTATCCTCAGCAAGCAGCGGGTGCTACCGTGAGCTTCTCTCCATCCCAAAGCACTCACAAGCGGTCAGTCTCACAGTAGCCTCGTGCAGCAGTTACTTGCAGTCAGAGAGGGGACCCACGCCCATGCCACTCACTTCCAGACTACAAATGAATTGTGCCTGTACAACCTCCCCCGCCAATCGATGTAAATTGTCATGACGTGCCTCTAATGAGGCGCAGAGAGGGACAGATTCACGTGCAGGATTTCTCTACAGACAAATTTATTAAAGTAAAGTCCCAAAACGGTGTAGACATACAAAAAATGCAAAGAGAATAATTTACAATGATTCACGGCGTAACGTGGCAAGTTCAGCAAAGCAGGAACCATGGCGTGACATGGCAATGACAAATAATAATCCAGCAATGAGAAACACAAAATGAGCTGACTAAATGCACATACTAATGGCAAGGTGATTGGGTGGACCTGAGCGAGGAAGCAGGCCAGTAATCAGGAACAGAAAACAGCTGAGTGTCAGGAGAGAGGGGGGAATGGTCTGGCTGGCAGATTGACAGGCAGCGCCCACACCAAGTGAAGACTTCAACGTGCTGCCTGACAGCCTGTCAGTCAGAACCAAAACAACACAACAACTCAGAACCAAACCAGACATGGATAGCGAAATAACACATGACATGGCAAAGGCAGATAATACACAATACATGGATAAATAAACACATAGAGGAAGGTCATGGAACCGAGCCCAAAGGACAAACCGGCTCGGCTCATGACAGAGCATCCCTCTCAAGGGGTGGATTCCAGACACCCAGCATAATATCAAAAGAAAAAAGAAAAAACCTGCTCCCCTCCCCCCAACAGGAACAACAATAATCAAACCAGGGCGGGAGGTAGGGGGAAACAGGTCAGGAGGGAACAAAAAACGACCCCGCTCAGGGCTCACAACAGAAAAACACCACAATTAACCCCCCTAAGTCCAAAGGCATGGAGGCTTGGGAGGCCGACCCGAATCCCAGGCCCAGAAGACAGCCCGGCAGACTGAGTCCGGCAGCCTGCCAGAAGAAATGGGCCACCCAATCCTAAGACTCAGTCCTTTGGGCGGCTGGCCAGTGCTGTTGAGCCACCAGGACTGGAGGGGCAAAGCAGGAGGCGGCTTACCCACTGGGAGGCTCACTGGTGAGTGGCTGGGCCAGAGGAGGGGAACCCCGATGACGTCTGGTGGTGGAGAGAAAGGGACCATTACGGCGTCCGGCTGATGGCATCTGGCAGTGGAGTGAAGGCCCCAGTGTCCTCAAGCAGACCGGCAGAACCCTTGGTGGTCCCGGCTTGGGACACAGCTGCACCCTCGGTGGGCTCTGACTGGGCCAGTGTTGCACCCACGATGGAACTCGGCTGGGTCAGTGCTGCACCCTCCGTGGAACCCGGGCTGGAGCGTAGCGTCCATGACGGGCCCATGCCGGAACGCAGCACTCACGTCAGGCTAACACTGGGGAGTAGTCCCCATGAGGGTCCCAGGCCTGGATGCCGCACCCATGGAGACTCAGCCTGCGGAGGCACCCATACGAAAGCCTCACACAGAAGGAGAGCTGGACCCGCGACATCGCCTGGCAGTGAGACCGGATCCACGGAGACCCCGTCAATGGTAGAACTTCTCCGGCGACCCTAGGTGAAGGCTCAGAAAGGACAGGAGAAGAGATGTGGTTAGGGTTACAGGCAGCGGCGGAGATCAGCGAAGTGAGTTCAGCTGCAGCTGAGGGCTGCACCTGACTCTCTTCACCAAGAGCCAGACAAGATCTCTCCAAAACTGACATAAACAACACAAGAGAGATCACTTGCCTGAGCTCGAGCTCCACTGCCGTCCAGGACTCCGTCGAACTTGGCAATGACATCTTGGGCCGGGCCTCTAGGAGGTCTAGCTCTGGCTCCCACTCCTCTATTGTTGCCTCCGCAGCTGGCAAGATGGTGGTGGCAGTCCTGGTGCCCCCAGGTGAAATAACCCACGCTGGTGACTCCTCCTGCGTGGCGGCTGAGGGTCCACTCCATGCTGGTTCTGGTCTGAGCTCCTCCAGGGCCACAGGCTCCTCCATCATCCGGCGGCTAGGTTCTGGGGCCGGTGAACACTCAGGAAAAAATGGAGGGAACACGGAGAGGATAGGGAGAGAGTTAATAACTGCAGCTGGAGGAGAGAGCCCAGCGGACTGCTTAAACTGGGTCTCTCTCCCAGGAGACAAACAAGGTTTATCATGATTAAATTGAGTAAAATGAAAAAACACTTGCCTGTCATCCCGGTCTTTTATGTTCACAGCTGCAGAAGGCAGGCAGTCATCCCTCTCTGTGCCAATGTTGAATCCGAGCCCCCCAGAGGAGTGTGGAGGAGCCATCTCTCTGGGCAATATCATCAGAAAGCACTGTATACATTTTCATTGTTACGCTGATGACACACAGCTATACCTGTCAATGAAGCCCAATGATTGTGATCAGTTGGCCAAGCTAGATGCCTGTCTTAAGGACATCAAACCTTGGATGACTTGTAATTTTTTACTGTTGAACTCTGATAAGACTGAAGTCATTGTTGTTGGCCCAAAACATCTTAGAAATTCCTTTTCAGATTATGCCCTTAATTTAGATGCTGCCACTCTCACTCTGAACAGTTGTGTGAGGAACCTTGGAGTGATTTTTGACCAGGATTTGTCCTTTAATTCACATATTAAAACTGTTTCTAGGACCGCCTTATATCATCTGCGCAATATTGCTAAGATCAGGAGCATCTTGTCTCTGGGTGATGCTGAGAAACTGATTCACACCTTTGTCAGTTCGCGATTAGATTACTGTAATTCGCTATTATCTGGTTGTCCTAGAGTATCTTTAAAAAGTCTTCAATTGAATCAAAATGCTGCTGCTAGTTTTAACTGGTTCTAGAAAAAGAGATCATATTTCCCCGGTTCTGTCCTCCCTCCATTGGCTTCCCATTGAATTCAGAATCAAGTTTAAAATCCTTCTTCTTACTTTCAAAGTTCTTAACAATCTGGCCCTCCAGTATATAAAAGATCTAATATTACCTTACCATCCTAACAGAGCATTACGCTCCCAAAATGCTGGCTTACTTGTGGTGCCCAGAATCTCCAAAAGTACGGTGGGAGGCAGAGCCTTCTGCTACCAAGCCCCTTCTCTCTGGAACCAGTTACCACTCTGGGTCCGGGAGTCAGACTCAGTCTCTGTCTTTAAGAACAGGGTAAAATCCTTCCTTTTTAATATAGCTTTCGTTTAAGGAGGGTATTTGTGTCTTTTAACCCCACTCTTGTTCTATTGTTATCTGATCCATACTGCTGGTTGATCTCCAATATTGTACTTGGCATCTTACTGCTATGTTCTTTATGTCTGTCCTTTCCATCCTCCCTATCCCCTCATCCCCAGCCAGTCGCAGCAGACGACTGCCCCTCCCTGAGCCTGGTTCTGCTAGAGGTTTCTTCCTTCCAAATGGGAGTTTTTCCTCTCCACTGTCGCCTAGTGCTTGCTCATAGGGGATCGTCTGATTGCTGGGTCTTTCTGTGACTGTGTGATTTTTTTTATCTGCACTGTGGCGCCACGAGACGGCTTTTGTTGTGATGTGGCGCATTATAAATAAAGCTGAATTGAAATTGAATTGAATTGAATCTCCATGGCGACGGAGGTGGGCGTAGCCAGGGAAGACCTGGAGAGCCTCTCGACAGCGGGAGGAATCGTCGACGTGACTGTAGGTGCAGCAGCTGCGGACAGAGAGCACGAGGGTGGTCCTGCTGTGGGAGAAATCAGGCTGGACGAGGGGGAGTAGCTGTCGACGAGGAGGAGGGCCTCCTCCGGTGTTTGGATGCAGGATGACTCTGTTTGCGGGCAGCTGGAGCTGATGGCAAGGCTGAAGGAGAGATGACCGCAGGCTGTGGAGAGCGTCTCTGCTTTGGCTCCGTGAAGAGCGCCCCCTCCTCAGGTCTGGAAATGCCTGCTGTAGCGCGCAGACAGAGGATAACAGCTCCGCGTATTTTGGATAATTCCAGAGCCCGGGATGCACTTCCAGAATTCCCACAGCTGCATCCAAGCAGCTCCACTTCTCCTTTGGTCCGTGGGCTTCGTGCGCCTCATCCATGTATTCCTGGATGAAGGTGGCCGCCCCCTCCTCCTCCACAGTCGGAGTCCCCGCTGCCAAACCTCTTCTGCTGGTATGGACGCAGCACACCGGGGACGCTAAAGAGGCTGCAGGCAAAGATGGTAGCGGAGGAAGGTAGAGAGCGATCACCCGGGGATGAGAACGCACGCTGGGTCTAAGCTCCAGCTGGTTGGCAACTCCACCCAAGCACATCACCGTGCCTTCTCGGGACGAACAGTTCCGGGCGTCGAATGTCATTTCCTCAATCACAGCCACACACTTTAACTCATCCCGACTCCACCTTCTCCTCCCGACTGCTTCACCTGCTGGAGACATGCTTGCCTCCCCAAAACAGGAGAGTGGGAAAACAGTTTAAAAAAAAGGGAAAAATAATGCCTGTGTGAAACCCGCTGAATCTTTTGGGCTGGATTATTCTGTCGTGACGCAGAGAGGGACAGATTCATGTGCAGGATTTCACCACAGACAAATTTATTAAAGTCCCAAAACGGTGTAGATATACAAAAAATGCAAAGAGAATAACTTACAGTGATCCACGGCATAACGTGGCAAGCTCAGCAAAGCAGGAACCATGAAGTGACATGGCAGTGACAAATAATAATCCAGCAATGAGAAACACAAAATGAGCTGACTAAATACACATACTAATGACAAGGTGATTGGGTGGACTTGAGCGAGGGAGCAGGCCAGTAATCAGGAACAGAAAACAGCTGAGTGTCAGGAGAGAGGGGGAAGTGGTCTGGCTGGCAGATTGACAGGCAGCGCCCACACCAAGTGAAGACTTCAATGTGCTGCCTGACAGCCTGTCAGTCAGAACTAAAACAACTCGACAACTCAGAACCAAACCAGACATGGATAGCGAAATATCACATGACATGGCAAAGGCAGATAATACACAATACATGGATAAATAAACACACAGAGGAAGGTCATGGAACCAAGCCCGAATGACAAACCGGCTCGGTTCACAACATAAATGTTTTTTCACTATCAGTGTCACACTAATAAATCACTGCATTTGACTAACAGCCTCAGTCACATACTCACGTCAACCACTGTGTGTGTGTGTGTGTGTGTGTGTGTGTGTGTGTGTGACATGAGCTAAACATCTTGCAGCTAGCTCGTCATGTTGCAGTCTAAACTGTACGTTCAAAAATACAGAAAGGAGTGGGAATCAAACCCTGAATTTAAAGGCTGGTTGAAGCCGTTTATTGGAGATGATATAGAAGTGATGGCCTATTTAAATGCCAAATTAAAACAAACAAAACAAGAATCAACAGAAAAAAGTTAATTTGTAGCTCTAGGTAGTAGTCGACACGAGTCTTCACCACCCACAGTTGACCCTGGTTATCCCGCTGTTCTCTTGATTTGCGGACCCCGCCAAGCTGAGACTCAACCCTAGGGTGAACACTATCACCAACACCCAGGGGAGTACTCACTGGCTTCCGTGGTCCGCGGCGTCGTGACCGGGTTCGGGTACGGTGTTGCAGGGTCAATTCAATTCAATTCAATTCAACTTTATTTATATAGCGCCATTTCACAACAACAGTCATCTCATAGCACTATCAACTGTAGGGGGGACCCCCACAGTTGCAGAAAGACCCCAGCAATCAGGCGATCCCCTGTGAGCAAGCACTTGGCGACGGTGGAGAGGAAAAACTCCCTTTTAACAGGAAGAAACCTCCAGCAGAACCAGGCTCAGGGAGGGGCAGTCATCTGCTGCGACTGGCTGGGGGGTGAGGGGATAGAGAAGAAGAAAAGAACAGACATGTAGAGAGCAAACAGCCCGATGGGGACTCAATCTATGGGAGAGAACAAACAAATGTTAATGACCAGCAAAAAAAAAAATATTTCATAGAGAGTGAGGAAAGGAGTGAGGCCCAGTGCATTACTGGAGGTCCCCCGGCTGACTAAACCTATTAGCAGCATAACTAAGGGAGGGTTCAGAAACACATGATCCCTCCCTAATTGTAGGCTATATCAAAAAGGTAGGTTTTAGCCCTATTCTTAAAAACAGAGATCGAGTCTGACTCCCGAATCCAGATTGGCAGCTGATTCCACAGGAGAGGAGCTTGATAACTGAAGGCTCTGCCTCCCATTGTACTTTTGGAGATTCTAGGTATTACAAGTAATCCTGCATTTTGGGAGCGTAGTGCTCTGTTAGGATGATACGGTAGTATCAGATCTTTTAAATAAAAAGGAGCCTGATTGTTTAGAGCTTTGTAAGTAAGAAGAAGGATTTTAAACTTAATTCTAAACTCTATGGGAAGCCAATGAAGGGAGGCCAGAACCGGAGAGATATGATCTCTCTTTCTAGTACCTGTTAAAACTCTTGCTGCAGCATTTTGGATCAGCTGAAGACTTTTTAAAGATGTTTTAGGACAGCCTGATAATAAAGAATTACAATAATCTAATCTCGAGCTAACAAAAGCGTGGATCAGCTTCTCAGCATCACTCTGAGACAAGATGCTCCTAATCTTGGCAATATTACGCAAATGATAGAAGGCAGTCTTAGAAACAAATTTAATATGTGAATTGAAGGACAAATCCTGATCAAAAATAACTCCAAGGTTCCTCACAGAGCTATTAAGAGAAAGAGTAACTGCATCCAAACTGAAAGTTTGATTTGGAAAGGAATTTCTAAGGTTTTTTGGACCAACAAGAATGACTTCAGTCTTATCTGAATTTAATAGCAGGAAATTACAAGTCATCCAAGCTTTGATTTCCTTAAGACAGGCTTCTAACTTGGCTAATTGATTACCATCATCTGGCTTCATTGACAGGTAGAATTGTGTGTCATCTGCATAACAATGAAAATGTATACAGTGCTTTCTAATAATGTTGCCTAACGGAAGCATATATAAACTAAAAAGAGTAGGGCCTAGCACAGATCCCTGTGGAACTCCATGACTAAGCTTTGAGCTGAGAGAAAACTCATCATTTACATGAACAAACTGGAACCTATCAGATAAATAAGATCTAAACCACTGCAACGAAGTTCCATTAAGTCCAACATAGTGTTCTAATCTATCAAGTAGAATATTATGATCAATAGTATCAAAAGCTGCACTAAGATCTAAAAGGACAAGTACAGAAACTAGTCCATTATCAGATGCAATGAGGAGGTCGTTAGTGACCTTCGCTAAGGCTGTTTCAGTACTATGATGGATTCTAAACCCAGATTGAAACTCCTCAAGTAAACCATTTCCCTGCAGGTGGTCAAATAATTGCGTAGCAACAACTCTTTCTAAGATTTTTGAAATGAAAGGGAGATTAGAGATTGGTCTATAGTTAGCTAAAGCTCCTGGATCTAGCGTTGGCTTTTTGAGTAAGGGTTTAATTACAGCCATTTTAAAAGCCTGCGGTACATGGCCTAAAGTTAATGAAGAATTGATTATATGAAGAATAAAGCTACCAATAAGTGGGAAGACTTCTTTAAATAACCTGGTAGGAATAGGGTCTAAAAGACAAGTTGAAGGTTTGGATGAGGAAACTATTTTGTCTAACTCACAAAGGTCGATTGGAGTAAACTCATCAAGACAGACATCAATAGAAGGAGTTGTAGTAGTTACAGTATTTAAGTTAACTGTGGGAAGAATCTGATTGATTTTATCTCTGATGGATGAAATTTTATTATTGAAAAAGTTCATAAAGTCCTGACTAGTAAGCTCTAAGGGGATGCTAGGATTGACAGAGTCCTGACTCTTTGTCAACCTGGCTACAGTACTGAAAAGAAACCTGGGATTATTCTTGTTCTCTTCTATTAATGCAGAGTAATAACTTGTTCTAGCTTTTCTAAGAGATTTTTTTATAAATTAAAAGATGATTTCTCCAAGCTAAATAGATTTCATCTAAATTAGTAGAGCGCCATTTTCTTTCTAATTGACGAGTCTTCTGTATTAAGCTACGAGTTTCTGTGTTGAACCAAGGAGTTAAAAATCTCTGATTAGACTTTTTCTTTTTTAGGGAAAAAATTGGGTCCCGCCAATCTGGTCTGAGATCTGCCTCTGGTCCCTCTTGTGGGCATGCCTAGGGATCGTGCCACTCCGTCTCGCCCCGTTCACTTTCACTTGCTGCGTTGAATCAGCCACGGCAGTGGCCAGTTCGACAGTGGTACTTGGTCAGCCACCGGAACTATGCTGTGCCTGCTCTCTGACTCTATTCGCCCCTACGGGTGTCTGACCATGTCGTTTGGGTCCCTCGTTCAGGGTACCGCGAACACTGGCACTGGAAACTCCCCATGACCTCACTCCATGGTGCGGGCCATGCCCGTCGTCACTCGATCCGGGCAGGTTCAAGTCCCACACTTCATTTTCATTTCCCATATAAAAGGGTCGGTCCCATAGCCCACCGCCAGACCACTCCTCTCCAATGCTGCAGGCAATGGAGAACCCGAGTCCGTAGAACAGGTCACAGCCCATCAGGTTATTTCCTTCAGTGGACACCATAAACTCAATCATGCTCACCAATGCAGATTTGTACCTCGCCGAGAGCAATAACGAGCCCACAATATCCAAAGGGTTGTTACCATAACCATAACATGCTATGCCCGTTCTACTCACTCTGTTATGTGGGAAAAAGGTCTTCACTGTCGCCCAATTCAGGATGGAAGTCGCCGACCCTGTGTCCAGCATCAGCGGAACCACCACCCTGTCCAATTCGATGTTGCAAATGATGCGTCCATCTGTGCTTGGTGAAACCGTGTGGACCACTGTGGGTTTTCTCACGGAAGAGTCCCCCTCTGGTCTCCGGTCCCCCTTTTGACATTTCTGCAGGCTCTAGCAAAGTGGTGGAACAGACCACACTTCCCACAACGCTTCCCCTTCACTGGGCACTCCCTTGCTTTGTAGTGGTGCCTGGTGGATCCACAGCCATAGCATCTTGGTGTCCCTGGGGCGGACCTAATTTTCACAACGGAGGCGTACTCATCATCACTCGTCTGGATCCACGACCAGTGCCTTCCACTGTTTTCTGTTCCTTGGCAGGTTTTCTGTTTCGCCAAGCTTTTTCGTTAACATTTCTGCTGCTTCGTGTTGTTGTGCTAAGTCCATGGCAGCTAGGAGTGTTAGCTCACCAGCATGAGTGAGGAGGCAAACCTTCGTGGAAAAGTGCAGCACGTGTTCCACCTGTTGGTCACAGACTATCTCTTCCTCCAAGGCGCCGAATCTGCACTCTCCCGCCAGCTGCCGCAGATCTGCAACAAACTGTTGTACTGACTCACCTGGCCGCTGGTGTCGCTGTCTGAACTGTATTCGCCTCATAATGGTGTTTTCAGGGGCGCGAAAATAGCCCGCCATTAGTCACACCACGTCGTTGAATGAATCACCTCCTCCTAATGTACTCAGGATCCTCTTGCCCTCCATCCCTAAGTTGTGGACCAGAATTGCCCTCACACGCAATTTCTTGAGGTCGCCGAGATCCAGAACACTGAGGTAGTTTTCAAAAGCTGCATACCACCTGGCCCACGGGACGAGTGGTTCTCCTGGAGCCTCCAAGAATGGTTGGAAAGCAGTAGCAGCTTGCGCCATACCCTTTTGTCCTCTTTGCTAAATGTTTCGTCTGGAAATGAGGAGTCGAGGTGACAGTTTAGTAGTTTTATTAACACGTGAACAGGTACGCACAGGAGACACTCAGTCAAGCATGAGAGTCAACAGCGAAGAGACAGAATCCCTTCAGCTGTGCTCTCTTATACTCCCTGTGACGCCACCACTGGAAGGATGGGGCATCACCTCCCACTACACCCAGGGCACTGCCATGTTGGTACACCCTAACTGTATACACAATATTCATATCCAACACGTACCCCTGGACGTACAGAAGACATCTGATTGGTTAAAGCAACAGGATAAGTTTAACAGTTAATTTAACCTACAGAGCTGCACTGTTAATTCCTGAAGGCCTAAGGCAGATTTGCTTGACCCAGGCAACACATATGGCTGAAATATGATTGAACAAAAAAACTCTAAACATGCATTACACTACTGAAAGGAGTGTAACCAAAAGAAAAGCTACAAAATGAAGAGAACAGACTATTGGGAATAATTTAATACATCCTCATGGAACAAATATAAGAATGTAGGTTGTAAATGTAATTCTGATACTGTTTAGGCCAGCAGAGAAGGCTTTGTTGGCCCTGAAGGTCCACCACTGTTAGCAGCATAATAATAAAGCTATTAAGATGTTTGGTGTTCTTGGAAAATTTTGTATTTGTACATAAATATCATATTTTGATTTTATTTTTGTATTGCAACCTTAGCCTGAAACTTTTCCGAATGTAAAAGTATTATTATTCCCCTGGCAGTAACAGTTGTAAAAATTGCATGTGTGTTCTAATAAAGTTAAAAAAGGTCCATATGGAGAGATGTCACACAGACTGCAAAGCAAGCCCAAATAAGCAACTACACGTTAAAAAAACATGCCCAAAAACCCGCAACCCGTGACTGACAAGATTTGCAAGCGACTTTAGAGAAAATCAAGCCCAAAGTCACTGATAATAAGCGGATTTGGCAACAATGGATACCCCCCCCCCCCCATCTCCCTGCTGCTCTATTATTGGCTAGCCTAGCTTTAAATCATGGACAATGGTAAGCTAACTTGTTAGCTTACCTTTAGATTTCACTCACCCTTATAGACACCACTGTTTCCACCTGGTTCACTAATCCACAATCGATAATATATCTTGTGCCATTCTGGCTTATTTTGTTTTATTTTCACCATGATGGTACATTGAGCTCTGTTAGCATTAACTTGGCTAGGCGGTCGGTCAGCATTACTCATGTGATTAACAGGTTGCCTAGCATTAGCTTAACTGTTGAGCCGGTCAGGTCTGGATCACTATTTTCTATAAATTCTATTCACCCTCAATGGAATCCTTGTTCTTCTTCCAACACTATACAATATCCATTGTTCTTAGACATTATTTTGAGCAGCTATTGTCAGTTAGCAGTTTAGCCACTCATTCACAAATGATTCTGGGATTTATATCCTATGTGGATATAAATTTGGATAAATATTTCAGTGGTCATATCCTATCGACCACTGAAAGCACACACCCGTCAACTACTGATGCCTTACATGAGTTCAGTTCACAAAATAGTGTCATGCGGTGGCCCTGGCAAGCCACCATAAGACGCCAAAAGTCACCGGTGAAGTTTGCATAGTTGTTTATTTAACAAAAGAACACACAAAACAATGAGCCACGGTGGGCTAAAACACACTACACCACAAATACTTAGTCATGAGGCAAACAAGAAGCACACTTACGGTCAAAACCCAAGGATGGTCGATAAGCCATGAAGGCATAATTGACGTCTGAGCCGAGGAACCCTCGCTCAACGTCTGGCAAAGAATAATCATTGACATGGAATCGTTGACATGGAATTGTTGACATTGACATTGACAAGACTTTGACAAGACTGCCGCAATATTCTGCTCCCAGAGCCCTCTTTAAATACAGAGCTGCTGATGAGCCGAAAATGCAGCACAGCTGTCAGGCTTGACAGCAGGAAGCCCCTCCGAGCGCTGTCACAATAAAGGCTCAGAGAGCCAGAGGGTAAACACTGCTGTCAAACCTGGTAAAGGTGATGCATAGCTCGTGCGCGGATGAGATCGGCGCATGAACCATGACAGTATCTCCCCCCCCAAGGGCAAGCTCCAAACGCCCAATGATACCCAAGCCCCCCACCCCCCAGGGTGGGCGGATGGGGGAGCAGGCCCGGAGGGAGAGGACCAGCAACAGAAAAAAAAACAACAACACCATGACGATGACCGGGAGCACAGTGATAATTACAGAATAACACTTCCCAGAAAAAACACAATACTCCCTAATGCACAAACCATAATTAACACAGGGCATAAATGAGGCAATACAGAGCACGATTAACAGAAAATACAATACTCCATAATGCACAAAAACACCCAGGGTGAGCAAAGAAAGAAAAAAACCCACAAGTTAAACACAATACATCCCTCAAACAGAAGAGGGGAAGAAAAAAAAAAACCACATGCTAACAAAGGCAAAAACACTGGGCAGAATTATCACACCGAAAGCCCTATAACCTACACAACTCAAGAGAATGACGATAGGCAGAGTCCAAAAACAACGGAGAAAGTTCCGGTGGTCTCCCTGCGTCCAATGGCCAATGGGTGATTACGGGGGACAGTACATGATCGGGCGGCCTACCCCAGTCCCAGGCCCGGAAAGACAAATCCTCCAGCGGCCGAACCAGGTCGCCCAGTTGCAAACACAGTATGTCAGGTGGCCAACCCAGGGCGCCGAACTGGCGAAACAGTTCCTCGGGTGGCCGGCCCGTATCCCTCAGCCACCAGAACCGTGGGGAGACAGCCTGCGGCGGCCTCCCTGGCGTGGGGAAGACATGGGAGAGCCGGGCCAAACGTAGAGGCCCCCCAACGGCCCCTGGCAATGATGAGATGGGTTGGTGACTACAGCGAGGGGGACGATGACGACGATGAGCCCGCACATTGTCAGGTGGTGAAGGGTCTGCAGCTCATCCACCGACCTTGACCCATACCGATGCTGCGCTCGCGGCTCCACACGCATTGGACCCCGACTGGGTCTCGGCTGCACCCGCGTTGGATCCCAATTGGTTCTTGGCTGCACCCGCGTCGGACCCCATTGGGTCTCATCGGACCCCCACTGGGTCTCGGCTGCACCCGTGTCGGACCCCACTGGGTCTCGGCTGCACCCGCGTCGGTCCCCCACTGGGTCTCGGTTGCACCCGCGTTGGACCCCCACTGGGTCTTCGCAGCACCGGTGACGACCTCCGACCCTGAACCTGGAACCTCCAGCACAGCGACCGCGACTGGCTCCGCACCGGTGACTCTGGAAGAAGGCTCGGAAGACAAGAAAGAACCGGGATCAGAATCACCGGTAGCGACAGAGCCCAGCGAGACGAGCTCGGGAGCAGCAGGCGGCTGCCCCTAACTCCCCTCCCCGAGAGGCAGGCAGAAATGCTCCAAGACAGAAAGGAGAAACACAAAGTAGAGCACTTGCCTGCACTCGGGTTCTGTCGCCGTCCAGGACTTTGTCGATCCAGGCTCAGGACGGAGAAGTTCGTCATCAGGCTCCCACTCAGCCACGGCGGGTTCTACAGCCGGCATGATGGTCTCTGCAGTCTGTGGATCCTCTGGCGCTGGTGTCCACGCCGATAACCCGCACGGCGTGGTGGCAGGGGACCCTCGACCCGCTGGCTCGAACTGTTCCAACGTGGAGACCCGGGGACGCCTCATCGTTGGCACAGGCTCCAGGCTGCAGTCAGCTCTTCTCCTCTGCCCACGACGTGGCTGCGGGGCTGGAACCAGGCTCTCCAGAACCGCAGGGCAGCCCGCCCCCCCCCGTCCGGCAACGTAGGCCTGGCGTCGTGGACCGCTCAGCAGAGGGAGACACAGAGGCAGCAGGTTTAGTGGAAAGAGCTACAGCAGGTGGTGGGAGCTCGGGGGACTGCAAACCCCGAACTCCGCCTCCAGGAGTCAGACAAGGCAAATCACAACCATGATGAGAAGAAGGAACTTGCACTTGCCTGTTTCCTGGAGGAAGGATGGTGCCTGCTGTAGGGGACGTTGTTCCTCCCTTTCCCCGCTGGATGGTGACAGAGGGCCCCCTGGAAGGACGAGGAGGAGCCGCTTGCGAAGGTCCACTAACGGGCTTCACCGGAAGCGGATTCAGACGGGGATCTTGCTGAGGTTCGCTTCAAGCGTGGCGCCGATGTCTGCTGGCCGAAGGCGAAGCGAAGGTGAGGTCCGGAAGTGCGGACTCCTGGACCGGATTGGGGACAGGAACGGGATCCCGAAACGAGGAGCGACGATGTCTCCTCTTCGGCTTCCTGCCAGAGTTTCCCTCCAGCCCACGGAGTACCTCACGTTGGGAAGCGATCTCTGCCCTCCTTGTCATGACTTCCAGGTGGTCGAAGTAGCAAGGAAGGTTATTAAGGAGAACCTCAGCGTAGTCCAGGTGCCAGTGCATATCGTTGGGGGTGTCGTAGAGTGTAGCGGTGTAGAGCGTTCCATCTACGTAATCCAGAGCCTCCGCTAGCTCGTAGCCCAGGCGCCGAACGCGGCTCCTGAAAGACGACATTCTCCCAGCACACAGTTACCCAGACAGGGAAGAACAAGTGTCCACTTTAAGCAAACTCACCGGGAACAGCGTCTCAGTTTGGCAGCAGTCTACTGTCATGCGGTGGCCCTCGCGAGCCACCATAAGACGCCAAAAGTCGCCGGTGAAGTTTGCATAGTTGTTTATTTAACAAAAGAACACACAAAACAATGAGCCACGGTGGGCTAAAACACACTACACTACAAATACTTAGTCATGAGGCAAACAAGAAGCACACTTACGGTCAAAACCCAAGGATGGTCGATAAGCCAGACCATGAAGGCATAATTGACGTCTGAGCCGAGGAACCCTCGCTCAACGTCTGGCAAAGAATAATCATTGACATGGAATCGCTGGCATGGAATATTTGACATTGACATTGACAAGACTTTGACGAGACTGCCGCAAATATTCTGCTCCCAGAGCCCTCTTTAAATACAGAGCTGCTGATGAGCCAAAAATGCAGCACAGTTGTCAGGCTTGACAGCAGGAAGCCCCTCCGAGCGCTGTCACAATAAAGGCTTGGGGAGCCAGAGGGTAAATACTGCTGTCAAACCTGGTAAAGGTGATGCATAGCTCGCGCGCGGACGAGATTGGTGCACGAACCATGACAAATAGTTTGTCGAACATAGTTTGCAAGGCGAACTAACCTAAAAGAATGGACAGTTCTCGGTGAACGGTTTTTCTGTTTGGCTCGCACATTCTGTAGTTGTGTAGATCTATGGTCCTCTGTCAGCCGGTTAGAGGATACGGTAACTACAGCGTAGACTGTAGCCTACTTCAACTTTATATTATCTAAGAATTGCCCATTACACCCCACCCAAAAACAATATTTTATGCGTGGTATTGTTTTACTTACAAACTGACATAACCTCTACTCTTAAATTGATGGAATTGCTCCGAAAAGAAAAGGATATAGCAAACTATCTTACCTAGCCACCATCTTTGTTTGCTACGCAAGTCACCTCCCCGAGGAGTTCGGCCAATGAGAAAACAGTTTGCGGCAACCGTGCCGTTCAGTTATGGAAACTAATGAACAATTTCGAATGGTTGCAAATGGTTTTGTCAACTGAACGCAGGACTGATTTCATTCATTCTTTAAGACTGTGGGAATCATGAAATGATGAGACTGGATGCTTTCTCAGTATTGGTTTATTTCATCTCACGTCCCACTGCTCCTTCTCTCAGTCAGGAAAAAAGAGAGTGAGCTGCAGTAAACCACATACATTTATACCACCACATCAAACACAGAATCACATTTGCATTTAATCCCTCCATTGTCCTCTTGGCTCCTCTGTCTGATCCCAAGAGGTCAGACAGTCCTTTCAGGTCCTCTCTCCAGTTCTTCTCACTTCCTCCCAAGTTCGCAGGTGGTCCAGACTCATTGTCCATCTGAGGCGTGATGTCAATACACACCGCAGCGGAATATGTGGGCTACATAATGTTACGCCACAAGACAAACATTAGTTGGCTCAGGGGTAACAGGTCAACTCCAAGCTAAAGGATAGTTATTAGCCAATCAATGACTTATGAGTTATCTGATTATTCCAATGGCCATGTAAACAGAATAATCCGATAAAGGTTGTACAACTGGGGTCATTAACTCAAGGAATTTACCCTTCAATAACACATATATTCGGTGCATGTAAACACAACAAAACTGATTATTGCCATTATCGCTTTATTCCCAGTAATCGGTTTATTGTGACCATGTAACCAGGGTCATTGTTAGCAATATGATGCAACAAGCCCATTTGCACCTGGATGGTGGAGGAGACACTGTGAGAATCACAATCTTTGATTTCTCCAGTGCCTTTAACACCATCCAGCCTCTGCTGCTGGGTGAGAAGCTGTGGGGGATGAGCGTCGACAGCTCTGTGATCTCATGGGTTATTGATTTCCTGACAGGCAGGCCAAAGTTTGTCCGGCTGGGCATTGTCTTGTCTGATGTGGTGGGTAGCGATATGGGAGCTCCACAGGGGACTGTGCTTTGTCCTTTTCTCTTCATGTTATACAGATTTTCAGTACAATACCGAGTCATGCCACTTGCAGAAGTTCTCTGATGACTCAGCTGTTGTTGGATGTATAAGAGGGGGAGAGGAGGGGGAGTACAGGGCGCTGGTAGACAGATTTGTGGAGTGGACAGAGCAGAATCACCTGAGGCTGAACGTCAGCAAGACCAGAGAGATGGTGATTGACTTCAGAAAGAAGAGAACAACTTCACAGCCATTGCAGATTAGGGGGAAGGATGTGGAGGTAGTGGAGGACTACAAATACATAGGTGTCATGATCAGCAACGGACTGGACTGGAAATCCAACACCGATGCTGCATACAAGAAGGGGATGAGCAAATTCTACTTCTTGAGGAAGCTGAGATCCTTCAACATGTGCAACAGGATGCTGGAGCTTTTCTACCAGGCAGTTGTCGCCAGCGCCATCTTCTTTGCTGCTGTCTGTTGGGGTAGCAGTATCAGAGCCAGCGACACTAACAGACTTGACAAGATTATCAAGAGGGCTGGCTCTGTAATTGGTCTCAGGCCCGAGACCTTTGAGACTGTGGTGGACACTAAAACTGTGGACACTAAAACTGTGATCCATCATGGACAATCCTGATCACCCCACCACCACCACCACCACCACACACTGGACAGACAGCGGAGCACTTTCTCCAGCAGACTGCTGCAGCTTCGCTGCCGAACGTGTTATGTCCATAAAACGTGGCACAATAATGAGGCAAGTGGTGAACTGAACAGGACTTTATTGTATGACTCACAGTATTACTAATAGACGCTCCCGCTAGGCAGACAGGTGGTCAAAGAGACCACCCCTCTGCCACGCAGCCCTCTTATACTCCGGGTGACGTCACCACCCGTGTCACACTATAAAGAGTCCTAATAACAACACTACATTCCTCCCCGCCCCCCCCCCCCATAGAAAAGTCCAAAACGCACACACACCATTCAGACCCTCCCAAATTTATAGCCCAAATCACACACTAACAATAAACAAGATAATTAGGCCTATCCATGCACACAAATAACTAAAACTGGAGGGGGACAGGTGGATGACTGTCCCACCTCCACACGACTAGATGGATTATTCTGCCGTCTTTGATTGATTATATTAGGAACACGGCAGCTTTTAATTTCATGGACTATATATTTTCAACAACCTTGTATTGCAAGCTCTTGTCAACATTCGTAAATTGCAACTCCTCCTCCTTTTTTCACTTTTCTATTTATATAATTTAATTCATAGCCATCCATGGTAAAATCCACTCCTTTCTCTTCACTGAGCCACGTCTCTGATAGCGCCACAATATTGAATGGCTCTTTAAACTGATGTAAATAATCTTTAATGTTATTAAAGTTGGCATAGAGACTTCTGCTGTTGAAGTGGATCATAGAAATATTGAAATCAGATGTGACCATTGTGTTAAACTGTTCATCCGTGTAGTAACTACAGTATTATTGATGGAGCTAAATAAATTATTATCAGGGTCTATGTTATATTCTACGTCCTGTGGGTTGTGATCCATATATTCAAAAACTTTCAGTTCCTGTTGTTCCTGTTTGTTGATCTTTTGTTTCATGTTGTTAAATGTACTGATGCAGATGAGTATAATCCTTCAATGTCTTACAGTTATGATTTGTTGCTGTCGACTCCAGTTCATAATGTTCATTGGTATTTGTCCAGTTCCATAATATTGCGGATGTTAATAACCTTGGCTTCTTCAGGTGATCCATTTAATTTGATGTATATTTTATAGTTTGATGTCCAGGTGTTTTGAATCTTTTTCTGCTTTCTCATGTATCTTGCTTTTCTGGCTATTTCTGTTTTCTTTTGTGAGGTGCTCGTTTATGTAAATGTTCATTCCTTTCAGTTTTCTACCTTGTTTTAGCAGCGCAGTCTTGTGTTTTCTATTGACAGACCTCAGGATGACAGCTGGTTTGTCGCTGTTTTTCCTGGGCAGAGGGTGGCAGGCCTCAATAGTGTTACAGTCCAGCTGGATTCCTTTGGACTGCAGGAAGGCCGCCACTTGTTGTTCCGTGGATTCAGCTTCCAGCGCATCGAGCCTCCCTCCGCTGTCCGCGGCCACCGCTCGAGCATATGATCAGGGTTTAATGTAGAGCCCTGTGATGATCACGTCGTTCACCCGGGTGTACTGCTCCAGGTCCGACACGCTGCTCTCCAGATACGCCAGCCTCTTGTCCTTCTCGGCGTTCTGGATCCGCAGCACTTTCACCTCCTCGAGCAGGCCCAGGGTGTTTTTTTTGCTGCAGCTTAACAGCAGAAATCTCTTCAGCCAAGAAGTCGAGCGATCTTTTAATATCGTCCACCTCCTCAGTCTGCTGAGCTTTCTTAGGACCCATGATCCCGGATGATGTACTGTATGTTGACTAAACAGCTAATGAACAGCTGTTTAGCTAGCTGAATGGCGGGCCGCTCTTGTTTCCCCAACTAAACTAAAATTGTGCGCTGTGTTCCTAAACTGAAGAAAACACAAAATAACCCCATATATGACATTTTTACTAACACCAGAACTTTAATATATACTATTTACAACTCAGTTCTTTGGGTGAAAGGATAAAACTGGCATGGGGGCCCATGGCACCCTCTCAGCAGATGTGCCCCTGAAAACAGCCGGTCCCCACGGTGATGGCTGACCCTCTGGACGCTGAAGGCACTCCTCTTGGCCATCGACCTCGTCCCACGTCAAGCCTCGTCTCCCGGAGTTTTCTCCCGAATACGCTGAAGCCGATTTGCATGCCACGCCGGGCTGTCAGACAGCCTGAAGTGCGCTGCGCCCAGTTTGTCCACTATGCGCAGATGCTCCCAATGCTCCTCAGGTTGTCGTCTGGCCCACCTTCGCCGCAGACGTTCCTCATCTCTACTCCGAACCCAATCCAGGACCCTCAAAGGGGCCCAGTTCGACTTGAGACATTGTTGTCGAGCACGCTGATCCTCCGTGCTTCTTGGTCCTGCCCTGACCTCTTCTAAGGCTGTTGTAGCCGCAGACACCCCCATCCCATTGCGGCCAAACTTCGGAGGCATCCATGGCTAACACATCACCGCCACTCACCGGTACAGGTGCTTCACTGTCGCACTCGGTCACTCCCTCCGCCATTTCTCAAGCGCCGGAACTGAGACCCCCCTGTGCCAAATCTGAGTGAAACGCAGACCCACACCCTATGCAGCGGGGTTTTCCCGGGGCAGACCTTTGGCTGGTCGAGTTGGCTTTTGCATCTTCATCGTCCAAGCTATCTTTGCTATCTGTGTCCAGGACATTTGCTGCGGCAAGATGCTCTGGCAGCTGCTGTGACTGGCGCCCAGTTAGCTCCCAAGCTAGCTTGTCCGCGGCTTCCATTTGGAGAGCTAGCTTGACGGCTCTGGCTAATGTGAGGTCCCTAGGCGCCGTAAGTAGCCTAGCCTGCAATCCGGTGTTGCATGTATGCTCCACCAGCTGGTCATGAATCATTTCCTCCTCCAGCATCCCAAAGCGGCACTCACTAGCTAGCTGCCTCAAGTTGGCGACAAACTGCTGAAAGGGTTCACCTACCCACTGATGTAATGTAATGTACTTTATTTATATAGCCCTTTAAAACAACCCGTAGGTGACCAAAGTGCTTTATAGAAAATAAACAGCATTAAAAACACACAGAGCATTAAAAACAAATAACATAAACAAAAACAACCTAAAAATAAAATAAAAACAAATGCCAAGACAAATATCACCACTACTGGATATTAAAAGCCATCCTAAACAAATATGTCTTAAGTTCTGATTTAAAAAGGGCCAGGTCAGAGATAGCCCTTAGGTCGGGGGGAGATTATTCCAGAGCCTGGGGGCGGCAACAGAAAAGGCTCGGTCACCCCAATGTTTATACCTTGACCTAGGCACATCCAGCAAAAGCTGATTGGATGACCTCAAAGCCCTGCCTTGGTCAAGGACAGTCAAAGTCTCAGACATATAAACCGGAGCAAGGCCATTAAGAGCTTTAAAAACAAAAAGCAAAAGTTTAAAATTAATTCTAAAATGGACTGGAAGCCACTGAAGTGAATAAAGGATCGGCGTAATGTGCTCTCGCCTAGGTGTGTTGGTCAAAAGACGGGCCGCTGCATTTTGCACAAGTTGAAGGCGGCCGAGAGAAGACTGAGAGATGCCAACATAAAGTGCATTGCAGTAATCAAGTCGAGACGTGACTAAAGCATGGATGGCTATCTCAAGATCATGACGGCTCAGGAAAGGTTTGGCTTTGGATAACAACGTAATTGATAAAAGCTCATCTTGACTACATTGTCAATCTGTTTATCAAATTTTAAATGGCTGTCAAAAATCACCCCCAAATTTCTGACAGCTGAACTGAGCCTTAAAGAGAGGGTACCAAAGCCAGCCATTACAGTATTCCCAAACACAATACATTCTGTTTTTTCTTCATTTAAAGGCCAAATGTCACGTAATTTTTTTTTCTAAATGACAACGAATTTAGATAAAATACACATAGCTTAAACCAAATATTCATACCGGAGACCATATCACCCACCTGTATTTACATAATTGCATAAAATACACCAGGTGAAGGCCCCACCTTGCTTGCTGGCTTGTGACAGCCAGTCCAGACCACGCCCATGTTTTTGACATCACCAGTTGTACCCTGGCTGCCCTGCCTATCCACATTCACACTTATCAACATTGGACAATCATGACGGAAAGTGACAGCGATTGTGAACAAATTAGTTTAGTTTTGTCTTTTTTTTTTGTCTTTTTTTTTTGTCAGTGGTTCAGACAGTGACAGAGGCATAGAACCTTACCGGTTCGAGCCGTCCGAGACGGAATCAGATGCTTTGTCTGATGACAACAGTTCCAACGATGACCAGAGAGCAGAACCAGTGGAAAATGTCATTGAACTGGACATTAATCGCCTCCAGAATTGCGAAGCCGAAGGGGGTCTGTCCAGGGCGCCCCATAAATATTGATTTTTCGGAAGCCATTATTATTACAGTGGAGGAGAGCCACTGCTGTCAAGAAATTGACCAGATCAATATGAAAATGGAGGCGCATACCTGTCAAGTGAGACGTTTTCGTCATATTTTAATACCGTAAAACGCGGCTAAAAGGGACAGCGGAGTAATAATGGACATTTCTCTGGGAAATGTTTTCATACCTGTCAAGTGAGACGTTTTCGCCGTATTTTGGTGCCAAGCGCGGCTGTGGGGGACGGCGCAGTGGTGGACACTTTTCTGGGAAATGTTTTAAATGTAGTTCGTGTTGTTATTGTCAAATATTTTAAGGAAAATACGGGGAAAATGCAATTTTAGCAAAAACGGGCGTATTGCCATTTCTGTACGCCCAAAACAAAAACATACGGGAAAAAAAAATTGAGTGTCTTGAGGAGCACTCCTGTGTGTGATCCCCCACAGCTGGTGCTGGCTCAGCCTGAGCTATTATCACTACAACGAGAAGTGTGGAGTCAGTCATTAGTTTGATTGTCTGGGCGGGCTGATCGCTCAGCTTGAGCTATTATCACTACCGTTCGAAGTGTGGAGTCAGTCATTAGTTTAATTGTCTGGCTGATCGCTCAGCTTGAGCTATTCTCACTACAATGAGAAGTCATTAGGACAATGGTTTAACACGTTCAGCTGTGCAGCGGTTGCGGAACAGACAGAGATCGCCTTACAAATACAGAATTCTGCTTTTTTTTTTTATTTTGCGCTGGACGCTGAGTTGTGTTGTTATTGTCAAATATCCATGAATCCTTAAAATATTTGACAATAACAACACGAGTTGCATTTGGGGCATTTCCCAGAGAGGTGTGCCTTGTTGCTCCGCCATTCCTTATAGCCACTTTTTACGGTGTTGAAGTACAGCGAAAACGTCTCACTTGACAAGTATGAAAACATTTCCCAGAGAAGTGTCCCTTATTACCCTGCTGTCCCTGATAGTCCCGTTTTAAGGTATGGGTGAAATATCCAATTTTTTCTTTCTTGTTGCTCACTTCAACCTTCTAGTCTCCATATAAACAATCAATTGAAATACCCCAAGCATCAAACTAGGGTACAATCGATTTCGTCACTTCCGCCTTCTTCCCCAGGCAATTCCAGGGGCCGTGTCAGGCCAAGCGCGGCAGTTTTAAATTAACGAATATTCCGTTGTTACTGAAGCATATGCACCAAGATCCGAACGGATCGGTTCCCTTTTATATCTAGTTTCAAGATATTTAAAGTACCCTGTTACGTGACATTTGGCCTTTAAGTGGAGAAAATTTTGGCTTAACCACAACTTAATATCAATGATGCAATCCAATAGAACACTTTGTGAGTTAGTTTGTTCTGAGTTCAAAGGCAAATAAAGCTGCAAATCGTCTGCATAACAGTGGAAAGACATGTTATGCCTGGCTATTATTGACCCAAGTGGCAGCATATATAATGAAAACAGAATAGGGCCAAGAATAGAGCCCTGTGGGACCCCACAGGAGAGACAGGCACTAGAAGAGGACATGTCACCAATCATTACAGAAAAAGTTCTATTAGAAAGGTAGGATTCAAACCACTTAAGTGCAGTGCCATGGATGCCAACATAGTGATTCAGGCGAGACAAAAGGATAGTGTGGTCCACAGTGTCAAAGGCTGCTTTAAGATCTAGCAGCACTAAGACCACAGAACATTTGGCATCAACAGACATCATAATATCATTGTGCACCTTAAGCAGGGCAGACTCAGTGCTGTGACGAGATCTAAACCCAGATTGAAACTTCTCAAAAATAGAATTGTCTTCTAAAAAATACTGCAACTGTATAAAAACAACTTTTTCTAAAACTTTAGATAAAAAGGGCAAATGAGAAATGGGTCTAAAATTAGATAAAACTGAAGGGTCAAGGTGAGGTTTTTTAAGAAGGGGCCTAACCACAGCATGTTTAAAAGCAGGTGGGACAAATCCTGAACTAAGGCAGGAATTAATAAAAACCAAAAGACCAGGCCCAACAGTATTAAAAACCCTTTTCAGTATTCTAGCGGGAACAACATCCAGTGAGCAATTTGTAGGCTTCAGAGACCTTACTATATCAGCTAGTGATGATAAAGAAACCAACTCAAACTGTTCAAGCACAGCGGAGTAACCCGGGACAATAGACAAGCTTCCATTAAAACTGTTATTAATAACTCGTCTGACAGAGTCCACTTTATCAACAAAAAAGTGAAGAAAAGTCTCACATGTTGTAAACGAATCATCTGTCACAGTCTGAGTGCATGGGTTTATAAAAGAGTTAATTGTGTTAAATAGCACTCTAGGACAGTGACTGCTGCTGGAAATAATATCAGAGAGATACTGAAATTTTGCCTTTTGCACGGTCCTCTGGTAATCAGCAAGACAATCCCTAAAAATTCCCAGAGACACATGTAATTTGTCCTTTTTCCATCTCCGTTCAGCCTGCCTGACCCGCAGTCTAATGGCACAGGTAGTGTCATTTAGCCAGGGATCTGTTTTTGGTTTAGCCGTTTTAAGCCGAAATGGGGCAATAGAGTCCAAAATCCGCTGCCGAAAGTGGATCCTCCGGACCGTCACGTTATCCGGGGTGTGGAAATAGCTAGCTAGCACCTCTGCTACTTCTTCATAAGTGTCCGAGGCCCCAAGCATTTGCAGGACTCGCTGGCCCTCTATTCCCAAATTGTGAACCAGAAGAGCCCAGACCCTTAGCTTATCTAGCTCACCAAGTCCCAGCGTGGCAACATACGTTTCAAATGCTTCAAACCACCTAGGCCAGGACACCGGTGGGTCCCTGGGAAACTTGAGAAAAGGCCGAATTGGAGCTATGCACACCTCCATGGTTTAATTCGACACCGTCAGTTGTTATGTATGATATTACTCTGGTTCACAGATGAGGCGAGGTGATTTGTAGAACACAGCTTTATTGAAGACACTGGATATGGCGGCCACAGACAAGGCCCCGGCCAAGGCACAGGTGAACAAGAGAGGCTGTAAGATGGCCGACCCCGGCCTTATATAGAGCGGGGCAGTGACACCACCGGAGGTGCGTGTCATCACCTTGTACTTCACAGTAAAAGTACTCTATTACTCTATTACAGTGGTATCTGGCAGAGGACGTGAGTGGGCCAGAAACAGATGTAGAGGCGGGCTGGTCTCGCCGCTGACGGAGTGGACCCTATTTTTTCCTGGATCCTGCATGAACATGGACTGGAGCCTTTGCAGTGAGGTGGCAGCTCAGGGAGGCTCACGATGCTTGAGAATCAGTTCCAAGTCTCTAGTGCTTTGCTCGTTGTGTGGTGCAAAGCAGGGAGCGGCTGCGTCCACGTCCAGGCGGAGTGGACTCGGACTGTCGTCGGTCAAACAGAATCCCATGTGGTCTGTGATGGAAAAGCCCAGTTCATGGAATAAATCACACCCCAGGATGTTGTCACCGTGGTGCGTCACCTGGAATGTGAACGCCGGGAGGATTCTTGATCTGTAGTGAACCAAAAAGGTGACAGTTCCTACCATGCCAATCTTCATGTGTCCATACCCAAACAGTTCCACTGTGTCTGGCTTAATTGGTTGTAAGGGAAAAAGCCTCCTAACCATGGCCTCATCCATCAGGGACCTCGTAGCAGCAGTGTCCAGCAGCAGCGATAGCCTGAGGCCATCTAATTCCACTGTGCACCACTTATACAGCGTGTTACTAGGTCCACAGAATGAACGGTGCTCGGACTGGGCCGACTGAACGAGCTAGACGGTGAGCTTGCAGGAACAAGGAGCAACACACTCTGGCGAAGTGGTTTAGCTTAGTGCAGCGTTGGCACCTCTGTCCTGTGGCTGGGCAGGCAGGTGCACCTGTACAGTGCGAGGACAAGCCACAGCTACCACATTGTAGTACCGTGTCATCCCACAATGTTCACCTCAGGGTTTTCATGAGGAGACGTGGGGTCGGCCTATGCTAGCGGAGCTGGATGTGGGGAGCATGGGCTGGAGACTCCTAGCTGCTTTGCTAACTGGGCGCTGCCTCTAACTGAGATGCCATTTCCACCGCCCTGGCCAGCAGTAAGTCGCTCAGCGCCATTAGCAGCTTCTCCCACAGCTTTGGATTGGTGGTATGCTCCGCTAACTCATCTTGCACCATCTCGTCTTTCAGGTGTCCAAACCTGCACGTACTACCCAAACAGCAGAGGTCAGCGACATATTGTTGGACTGACTCACCCGCACACTGTCAGCGCTGGCGAAACTTGATTCTTTGGATCAAAATGCTCTCTGGGGTGGCAAAATGTCCAGCTAATAAAGCAACATACTCATCGTAGGCGTCCACAGGTCCAAGCATCCGAAAAACATGTTGTCCGTCACTGCCAAGGTTATGAATTAGCATGGGTCGTAACCTAGCTTTGCTAGCTTTAGCTAAGTCGATGGCGGACACAAACAACTCATACCAGCGGGACCAAGGAATAGGTGGCTCACCAGGCAGAGTGAGGAACGGTGGAAGAGGTGTCAGTAGAGTTTCCATTATCCTCATTGCCAATGTTATGTCTCTAAATATGGGTGGACACGACCACGTGTTGAGGTTAGCTTTATTGAATGTTAGCCAAAACAGTACACAGTACATGAAGAGCAGGGAAGAGCAAAGAGCGCGGCTGGCCCTGGGCAGCCGTCTAATATACCCTGAGGTGTATATTAGCCGTCTAATATACCCTGAGGACGTCACATGTGCGTGCATACTACCACAGCGTAGTGCGTTGCGCCGTTTCACATACATCACATCAGCCTCATATATAATGGCATCTTGTTTCCCTAATACTGATTTATTCTACCTGAAAGAACAATTTACCAACGGAATGCCATATTTTTGTATTAAAGAAACCTTATGATTCAGTTAATGCATTATCTTCATTCTCAGTAGTGTATTTTAATTAGACATCTAGCCATCCATCCATCCATCTTCTATCACTTAATCCTTTTCGGGTCGTTTGGGGGGGGGGCGGGGGGGCTGGAGCCTATCTCAGCATCTTTGGGTGACAGGCAAGGTACACCCCGGGACAGGTTGCCAGTCCATCACAAGGCCAACAAAAAGAGAGACAGACAACTATTCACTCTCACATTCATACCTAAGGACAATTTAGAATCCCCAGTTGATGCCAATTAACCTGCAAATGTAATCTGCAAACTCCACTCAGAAGGGTCACCAATGGTCAGGGGGCGGGATCGAAACCGCAATGTTCAGGGGTGGGACCGAACCAGTGATCTTCTTGGTGTGTTGCCACGGTACTAACCACTGCTCCGAGTTGCCCAATCAGACATCTATGCATTTTTTTTTTTTTAGATAAGAGGCAATACCAATCTGTTCTCACTCCTGGTGTGTAATACACTGTATTGTTGCTTATCATGCTCACGTCTGTCAGAATAGAACCTTTTATGCTTTTGATTTGCAAAAGCTGATGATACACCAGGGCAAACCCACCTCAGTATTTGGATATGAAAAATTATGATGTTGAAGGGCAACAGCTATTTTTAAAACAGCCAGTTGCTCCCCCCATTTTTTCCCAAGTTGTGGATTGTTTAATTTGCTGGTTAGCTTTAGGCTGTAGACAAAAAAATCTTAGTAGGATTAGGCAATAAAATTGTTTTGCATTATTACCCAAGGTAATGCACTTTCATTGTGGGTAGGGCGATCTCCTGAGTCTGCGTATCTGTTGGTGTCTCTTTGTTCTAACTGAAGAGGAAATGATGCTAGGGTGACCAAACTTGGCACGTTGGTTGACTAAGGGAGTACCACTTTTGGCTTTGCTTTTGGGATCTAAAGGTCACAGGGCCATAAAAAAGTCAAAATCAGTTTTGGTTCATAGTGACTTTATTATTAGAGATGGAACCACCACATTTTAACACAAGCTAAACTGGGGTCTGGGACACCTCTTAGATGTCCAGTAACCTTGACGTTGCATTTGACCTTGAAGAGGTCTGAAAATAGGACATGTTGTCCCATCAGAATTGAAGCAGAAAGTCAACCAAGGATTTTCCCTACTATATGGCATTCCAACAGGTATAGAGGGCTGTGGGGGTCTACATCTCTGTTGAATCCAATTCTAGTTTTCAATGCTATTGTCACCAGAGCCAAACATTGGTGACATCTTAGAGGAATCAAAACTGCAACCACAAAGGTGGCCAATATAAAACAACAGAAGTAAAATATTTTACTTTATATGAGCTCCATCATCTGCTGTCTGTGGCAATGTGTTTTCATCCACTGACCTGGAATTAAAGCCCTACCAACATTTCTCATTTCCGGCTTCATGTAAGATTCAGGATTCAGCCTCTCTACCATGTTGCAGCTGTGTCAAAACACATCTCAGGGATCTGTTGAAACATGGCATCCCTTTAACATGTTTTACATTCCCACCTCTTGCCTCGCACACACATTACACAGTGGAGCTATTATCATGACGCTGACAGAGTCCCCAAACATTTAGTGTAGGAGGAACATTTTGCCAGAGCTGGAAATGAAATGACCCTGGGCTGACGGTAATGTACGCAGTGGCCTGATTTTTAAATGGACTTAAAATGATTTATGACAAAACAGCATTAACAATGTAAGCACTGTATGTGACTGAGGGCCACAACTGTATAATGTAAAGAACATTTCTTATACAAAGTGTACTATTGATTTGTCAAGAGTCTAAATTCAGAAAAAAAGATAATGGATGGAGTTCAGCTTTGAGTTTTTTGAGATATCAGCAGATATTTTGATTCTAAGGCCCATTATTAAATTACAGCAGTCCTAACAATATGTTAAGTATTTTTGTAATCCTACAAAGAAAGATCCTATAATTGTCTGTTGGTTTAAAAAACGTTCAGTAACTATGGTCATTAATGGGTTGAAAAGCAAACATTGGTCTGCTAAAACCACAACCAGAAGTAGTCGGTCTCAATCTATAAGCTTCAGCTGCAGTTGGTTGTGCTTTCATACATTGTCTGGACCATAAATAAAGCATGCCTAATTGGATAATAACCTGTCAGATATCCAAGTTGAGGACAGAACTGCCTTGTACTTCAGAAGACGTTGAGTATGTCAAAGAGCCAGAGGTTTGTTTGGGTGTCCCTTTTGCCTTTTGTTGCTTTTTCTGTTGTGCTCTTGGCACACGGTGAAAGGTCTGTGGAGAGCGGCCAGAGGCTGAGGTCATTATACTGTGATTTTCTTGTAAAGTGTGACAACGAAGTTGCTTTCACAGAACTGACAGATAAACAGTGTGACCAGGACTCTGCTGTATATGGTTTGGAATGGAGTTTTTTCTGTTGTTTCAAAGGTTTTTTTTCTTATTTCAAGTCTGTTCTGATGCAGATATGAGCAGCAGCTGAGCACCACACAGCATGTCCTCTGCAGACATGTACCCTGTTACACTGCCATGTCAGCCATACTATCCATCCATCCATCTTCTTCCGCTTAATCCTTTTCGGGTCGTGGGGGGTCTAGAGCCTATCCCAGCATCTCTAGTCAAAAGTTATTTTTGTCCAAACATTGGTCTAAAGTGAAAACAGCTATGGGGTGAAACTCATCACTCCAGTGTTCCAGGGCTCCTAAGCATTTTTTGTGACTCTTAATTTAGATCATTTGCAAATACGTAGGGAAGACCACAGGCAATATATCGTAACAGGGGTGTGAAGGACCAATATTAGACACGAGGACACAGTAGTAATTTTTGGAAAAAAGTGAGTTTTATCTAATCAAAATGCAAAAAGAAAAAAATACAAAAGTCAGGTGATAATACTGGATCCTTAAGGTTGCGTGTCCACCAAATGTGTTTTTTGTCTCCTGACCGCCCTGAGTGTTTTTTTTTCAGCGTTTGTGCGCTGCGCTCTGGGTAAAAAAAGTCTGTGCCCGGTATCCCAGCAACAGCTTGTCACTCTCAGCTCAGCACTTCCGCTTTTCCTATGGTCAGACTTTCTAATGATTTTTTAATAGCCTAAAAGAGGTCAAAAGAAAAGGACTAAACTGAATTTATAATGGTAACATAATATAACAATGTAGCACAGTGATGTGTACAGACATTTTGGAGGGCAGTTTCTCAACCCAATAAAGGGAGCACTCCTGAATACTGAAAAAAGTAAAGTCAGATACAGATTAACAGCTATAGGCACAGACGGGGCTCATGTGAGTGGTCACACAGAATTGACTGGACGTCAAAATATAGTTATCAGATATTAAAACACACTTGAGGGGCGATTGGTGTCTCTGTGGGGGAAATAAAATCTACAATACCTTAGAAATGCTCTCCAGAAGGGCACTTCAGACGGCAAAGAGGGCAGGTGCTAGAGCACCACCTGGGGTCTATCTGTGCACATGCCTGATGTAACGTCAAACTAACATTAACAGAACAAACACCAACCTAACAAAAGACAGATGGGGTCTAAATATCAGCTGATCAGATCAGTTTAACACAATGAGAAAACAAACTGTTATATGGGGATTTTATGTTGAAGTGCGGTGTGATGACGCCGCCTTCCTGTTACGTCATCACATCGCCCTATATTATGGGGCATCTGCCATTAGGGCTTCCTCTTGCCCTGGATGACTAACCACGGTGTGTTGTATGCTGTGTGCTCCCTTTTATAATAAAACAGTGTTCCAGTGTTACCTCTTCATCAGCCTCCTTTACTACCAGGTTTGTGGACATAACATTTGGCGACTGAGGATTAATGGATGGAGGCGTGCGTTATACCACTCTGACCTTTCCTGGAGCTTCCCGGTGAGCTGCCGTTGCCATGGCCTCGCTGGTTGGAGGCTTTCCAAACATACGTCACGGCTTTGGACCTCGGGAAGCTAGATAAGGTGAGGGCACGAGCACTCCTTGTCCACAACCTAGGTATCGAAGACCAGAGGATTCTGCAGACGCTCTGCACGACAGACTCATACAAGGACATTGTGGAGCTGCTGGCTAATCATTTCACCACACCACACAACATGACGGTATGGAGGATTCGCTTTCGCCAGAGGGTCGGTGAGCCAATTTATCAGTACATTGCTGATCCTAGGCAGCTAGCTAGTGAGTGCCGTTTTGGGCCACTGGAAGACGAGATGGTGCAGGGCCAGTTGGCTAAGCACACTTGTAATGCTGGGCTACGTGCTAGGTTGCTAACGGCGCCTAATGACTTGAAGTTAGCTAGGTTAGAGCTAGCTCTCCAGCTGGAGGCCGCCGATAAGCTAGCTTCGGCGCTAAATTGGCACCAGTCACAGAAGCCGCCGGAGGCGTCCGCATCAGCAAATGGGGTGGACCCAAAGGATGAAGATAGCATGGATGAGGACTATGAGGCTAACGTAACGAGCTGAAGGTCTGCCCTGAGAGACCCCGTTTGTGGGGGTTGTGGGTCCCTAATGCACCGTTTTAAAGCGAGAGTGTGCCCGGCAAGAGGGAATCAATGCAGCAAGTGTGGGTGCTTGAATCATTTCACCAGGGTGTGCCTTTTACCAGCGCCATGGAGCCCGACAAAGAAAACTGCCCGCCCGCCCACAAGGACCATGAACTCGGTGAGTCCCAACACCAACGGGTATTTTTATTGCACAGCGGAATTGGATGGTGTTGATTTACCATTATTGCTTTACATGGCAGCAGTGTGGGCCATGGTGAAGAAGTTTTTCCCATACCACAGGATTGGGAGCAACCCAGTACCATTGTTCCGCTATGGTGGTAATAGACTGTGCAATGTCGGGACTGTGGAGTTGACTATTTGCTACAAGTCTGAAGTGGTGCACAACTTCACTTTCTAAGTGGCGGCGCATGGCAATAACATCATGGGATGTGACCTGTTCTACGGACTGGGTTTCGCCATCAGAGACAGTGCTGGGAACGAATGGTCTGGATGTGGTCACTGGGGCTCGCCGGAGCCGGTGATTGACGACGTTGTGGTTTGGGACGAAGTGCTGTCGGACAGTTCTGGCATTGAGTCACCCAGTTCCAGCTCAGTGGAGGAAGGGGACAGCCTCAGTGCCTGCGCTCGGCAGGAGGTAGTGGGGGGGCCGAGCATTCAGGTGGAGCGCCCGTTCTGACAAGTGACACCAGGGAGGCACCAGATACCTTCAGTACTCACATTGGGTCTCGGCCGCAGATGGGTGAAAGGTCCGCTGCAATGACGGTGACCGCTGCATCGCCACAGGACGACAACATGGGAGCATGGTGTTACTGCATGCTCAGCAGCACATCAGGCCAAGAAAGGTACCACTCCAGGTCATGGACTGGGTTCAGGTTCAGGCTGACGAAAGACCTGGGCAACATTCAGCCAGACCACAGCCGGCGAAACATCAGGCGCTGCTGAGAATTGTGGCGAAGTTGGGAGCAGTGTGTTTCTGGCTGACGGACGGCTCGATAAGGCATGCTAACCAGCTGCGGCGTGTCCAGGTGGACGCTCCAAGTGGCGAGGATGGGCAGGAGTCGGAGAAAGTGGTTTGGGATCTGGGCTGTTGTGTTTCGAAGATTGGTCCTCGCCTCGGGGGCCTGCCATCTCCAGGGGCATGTCTGCTGTGGGGCTGCCGCAGGGCACCCCCGCCTGACCCACCATTTTCATGGAGAACTGTGTGCAAGAGACTCAAAACTGTTTAGTTATTCATCTAGTTAGAAGCACGGCTGTTCTGGTTCGGGTGGCAGAATAATCCACCTTGCCATGCGGGCCGCGTGATAGTCAACTCACCAGTCCTAGTTATGTTTTAGTGTTCTTGTGTTTTGTTTGTATGACTGCTTTTATTTTGTGTGTTTTGTGTTATGTTTCCAAATTTGGGTGGGTTTTAATTCGGTGTTTTTTCTACTTTGTAAAGGGAGAGGGCAAGATGTTATATGGGGATTTTATGTTGAAGTGCGGTGTGATGACGCCGCCTTCCTGTTGGGTCATCACACTGCCCTATATTATGGGGCATCCACCATTAGGGCTTCCTCTTGCCCTGGATGACTCCACCACGGTGTGTTGTATGCTGTGTGATCTCTTCTATAATAAAGCAGTGCTCCAGTGTCACCTCTTCATCAGCCTCCTTTATTACCAGGTTTGTTGACATAACACAAACAGTACCAAACTATCTATTAACAAAATACAAAGTTAGTTTAATAGTTACATCAAACTAAAAACAATCAAATGCAAAACTAAATATCCAGCTATAAAAAAAACAACCAAACATATATTTAAGATTAAAAGCTGATCATCTTCCCATGCTGCAGCAGTTCTTAGTATGTTGCCATTAGCACTTCCTGTATAAAATACACTACCGTTCAAAAGTTTGGGGTCACTTAGAAATTTCCTTATTTTTGAAAGAAAAGCACTTTTTTTCAATGAAGATAACTTTAAACTAATCAGAAATACACTCTATACATTGCTAATGTGGTAAATGACTATTCTAGCTGCAAATGTCTGGTTTGTGGTGCAATATCTACATAGGTGTATAGAGGCCCATTTCCAGCAACTATCACTCCAGTGTTCTAATGGTACAATGTGTTTGCTCATTGCGTCAGAAGGCTAATGGATGTTTAGAAAACCCTTGTGCAATCATGTTAGGTCTGCAATGCTGTAATTGCTGCAAATGTTGGATTCTTTGACGAAAGCAAAGTTTGAAGGAAAAAAATATTATTTCAAATACAAATCATTATTTCTAACCTTGTCAATGTCTTGACTATATTTTCTATTCATTTTACAACTCATGGTGGTAAATAAGTGTGACTTTTCATGGAAAACACAAAATAATTGTCTGGGTGACCCCAAACTTTTGAACGGTAGTGTAGTGCTGCATGCCAAAGCTCCTGTATTGGATATAGAGATATTGTTGAGAGATGGTTGTGATGAAAAAAATGGCCAGATCTTTCAATGATCTCTCAGTGATTGTGACAATCTCTCAATGATCTTCAGTGATTTTCAATGAACTCTACTGGTCTTTCATGGAATGCTCAGCAATCCCTCACTTATCTGTGCCATCCATGCCTTCAGGGTTGAATGCTGAGAGATCATTGACCGATCGCAGCGAGATCACTGGGACATCAGTGAAATTGTTGAATGTGAAGGACAGCTCAAGGAGTGCTTAACAATCTCATTGATCTCTCAGTAATCTTTCATTGATCTCTCAATGAATTGCAATTTTTTTCCACCATGAAGTTAGAGAGGGCTGGGAGATCAGTGAGGGATTGCTGAGTATTTGCATAAAGTCCAATACAGTTCATTGAAAGATCATTGTGAGATCAATGAGATCATTGTGAGATTGCTGAGAGATCATTTTCCTTTGGTGATTGCTGAGACATTGTTTTGGAGTGAGCCAAAACCTTGAAGACCATCAAGATCATTGAAGATCATTGAGGGATCATTGAAAGATCTTGGTGATTGCTGAGAGATCATTGAAAGATTGTTTGGAGATCTGGTAATTTTGTCATAGCTTAGCAGGTAGTATACCCAACGAGCCAGTGCCGAGGTGTTGAAGAGAAGGTCTATTTAAGCGCTGGCGAGTCAGAGATAACAGGTGCGTCTCATCACACAGGTGGAGATGATTGCCCGCAGAGTAGGTGAAAGTTAAACCAGACGGGGGGGGGGGGGGGGGGGAGAGTGCGCTCACCAGATCATAATACAATTCGTCAAATCATAAATAAGCGAGCTCGACCACACTTACTCTGAACATGCTCACAAGGAGTCTCTCTGCCTGCAAGAAGTATAACGTTATTTCACCTCTGCTGAAATTCTCAAGTAAAAACAGATTTTAAGGTTCAGAATTTATCAGTTATATTTTGGATATACCGTAATTTTCCTCTCACTAAATTATTATGAATTTAAAGTTATCATCATCATCATCATCGTCCATATTTATTTTTGACAGGACACAATTAATCCCTCAGTTGGGGTGGGTCCTGTTTGATTGTGCTTCTCAGAGTCCCACTCCAGTGGTTCCTGTCCACTGGTTCAACCTGGGCCAGCTGTAGCTTGACCTGGTCCATACGGACACCCTCTAGCCATGTCTTCTTCGGTCTTCCTCTTCATTGACCTCTGCTGCTACCAGGATCAACTTCCATGACCTTCTTAATCCAGCCAACACTCCTCTCCACATGGCCGAACCAACGCAAATGGCACGTGCGGAGCACATCCTCGAGGTCGTCCAGCTGCAGCCTAACCAGGAATGCTTGTGAGCTGACCTCATCCTCAGTGGAGTTGCTAGACATCCAGCGGACCATGGCCCTGTCATTCCGCTGCAGACGGTAAAGACAGGCAGCAGTCATAGTCCATGTCCTGCTGGCATATAGTAACACGCTCCTCAAGCAGGAGTTGTAGATACGGCCTTTAGAGGTTGGTGGGAGCCAGCGGGTCTTGAGAATTGGGAGCATTTGCCTGAATTTTTTTCCAGGCAGCCTGGCATCTCGTGATGGTGGCAAGCTCAGATCCACCACCAGCAGAGAGCATGTCACCCAGGTAGCAGAAAGATGCCACCACTTCCAGCTTGTCGTCACCAACAACCAACTGTGTCATAGGTCGTCATCGATTGGTTTGGCCTCCCCACGACAGCAATTACATCGGAAATCTTGGTTGTATGCCCAGCCACCAGAGAGTCTATTGCATCTCTTGTGCACCCATCTTGAGCAACCACTGCAAAAGAAGGAGCCATGGTCAGTCCTAGTAAGACACACGGCACATGGATAATTGCCGGACTTCTGGATAATATCCAGGCCTGGGCCGGAGATCATGATCTTAGTCTTTCCCATGTTTCCACGGAGTCCTTTGGCCTCCATGCCATTCTTCCAACGGACTAACTTTGCAAGCATCTCCTCCAGCATCTCTGCAATGATGACCAGGTCATTGGCGTGCAAGATCTCCCAGGGACAACCAATATGGAACTCACAAGACAGGGACTCCAGAACAATGATGAAAAGCAGTGAGCTCAGACAGGAGCCCTGGTGCACGCTGACCTTGACCTCAAACTCCTTGCTCAATCCATCACCAACGCGTACTCTGCTACGGGCATTCTCATACATGCACTGGGTGAGTTGAACAAGCCACTCCTCCACACTGAGTTTCCAGATGACTCACCTGGGAACTCAGTCAAACGCCTTCTCCAGGCCAACAAAAGCCATGTACAGGGACTTGTTGACACTGAGGTACTTCTCCTGTAGCTGACACACGATGAGGATGGCGTCTGTTGTTCCACAACCAGGCATGAACTCGAACTGCATATCATCAGTGCACACCTGTTGCCTGAGGAAGCTCCCGGTCACCTTCTCCAACACCTTTATAACCTGATCGAGCAGCTTTAGGTCATGATAGTTGCCTTGCTCAAGTGCAGTACCCTTGCTTTTGTAGAGGCTGACAATGATACTCTCCTCCCAGTCAGTGGGGATCCTCTCGTACTTCACAATCGATGCGATAAGGTCGCAAATCAGCATGGCACCATTGTTGCCAGAAGCTTTGAGCATCTCGGCGACAATCTGCGATGGGCTGGCTGCTTTGCCATTTTTCATCTCGCCAATGATCTTGGACACCTGCTCCAATGATATTTGAGGGGCAGGGCCTTCAACAGGAAGCTCCACCAACAGGGTGTCAGGATCCCACTTGAACTCCACATTGGCCAAGGCTTCATGGTGCTCCTTCCAGGCTACCTTCCTTGACACCTCATCTAGGCACATCTCACCCACATTGTTTAGTACAGGTTTATCACCCTTGACATCTTGGTTCTCCCGTCGCATCCAGTTGGCAAGACAGAAAATGTCAGAGCTGTTGGAGCTGATGTCTGCAAATGCAGCTTTCTCGGCCTGGAATTTGGCTAGGTAGATGGCATGCTTGGCCAGGTTCTTGGCCATGTTGTAATCAGCTCTGCTGCTGCCTTTCTTCCAGGCCTTCCATTACCTGCGTTTCTCCTTCACTGCATTGTCCACGACATCGTTCCATCACCAGGTCTGTCGACGCCACCGATGCTTCTTAGAGTAGTCACACACTTTTTCATTGGCACCCAGCAGGCCAGCCTTCAGTCTGGCCCATGTCTCCTCAGTCGGACTGTCTTCCATACTTGCACTTGTGCCTGTTCCAGCAATGAAAACCTTGTGGAACTCTTGCTTGACCACAGGACACTTGAGTCGCCAGATCTTGAGTCGTGGCACAAACTTACACTGGGGCTGCGGTGGGATGACAACCTTGAAGTAGCAGACGAGAAGGTGATGTTGACCACAACACTCTTCGCCAGGGATGATTTTGACATCTACCACCTACCTCTGGAAGCTCCTGCATAGCAGGATGTAGTCGATCTGGACTGAGGCTCCACCCTAGTGGTATGTGATCAGGTGACTAGGCCTGAAGGACCAGTTCACAGGACATCACAAACTCTAGTACTCGCTCACCTTCCAAAGTTATGGTATATCAAATTCATGATGAAAATCAACATTAACAACTTATGCTAACATAATGTTGTTAGCAGGAATATAAGATTGTAACAGAGATGCCATGAAAGCTCCATCTTAGATCAGGGTTGCTTCATTACTTTTTGCTTTGTATGTTCAGTGACTCTTTAATAATGATGTAAAAGCTACAATCATTTTGTTTTTGTCTATTATATACCGTATAGAGTACAAGGTATTTAAAAAAAACCCTGCCATTAATTAACTTCACTTTTTAACCAAGTGTCCTCCTAGCCAGACTGTAAAAAAGTATTTTTACTTGAGATGTGCAACCTAACACAACTTCACCATGCTAAGCAGCTAATCGATGGTGAAAATTGCTCATCTTTGCAAGACCTTGTCAATAAAAGAAGACAATTTCTTACATCAATAAAACTGACTGGCTCTTAAAAATTGGAAGCCCTTGTGCACAGCTGAACAAAAGGACAAGTACATCAAAGTCTCTGTGATGAAATACAGGCAGGTGCCTCACGGGGACTGAACTGCTGCTTTCATTAAATGGTAGTTGCAAAACTGCCTTCTAGGCAGAGTTGCAGAGAATTGCAATGAAAATGAAAAAAAGACATTTTGTAGAGTGACTTTAAAAACCAACAGTGGACCAAGAAAAATTGAACTAAAAATGTTTTGAACAAAGTTTGGGTTAAAAAGAAGAGCATGTGTTATGTAACAGTCGAACAGATGCTGGAGGAGAAGTTTGGCAGGGAAAGTGTGTTGTTTTTGTGGTGTGAGATTTGCAAAGCATAAAAGGCATCTTCAACAAGGAATCCCAGTGTGGGCTGTGCCAGGACTATGGAGAAGATGCAGTTTGTTCTGTCCATAGTGGCATTATCAGCAGAGTCCACAGTAGTGCTGTAGTCAAGACCACAATAACTGAGACCAAGTCAAGACCAGTTAGACCAAGAGTTAATGTGATGTAGTTCTTAGCAAGGTAAGGGTTTGCCTTCAAACTTTCACCTCCCCTTTTTTTTCTTTTTTTTATGTGATTTGCATGTCCTCTCTGAGTATATTTCTTCCCATACTGAAAAGACATGTCAGGCAAACTGGTAATTCTGGACAGGATTAGGTGTGGATGTGAGAGTCACTGTCTACCTAAGTCAGATGGGAAAGGTTAAGCTGGAAAAAAGCTTAGAGAAATAAGACATCTTTACCTTTTTGTTGTATATCTTACAACATACCATGTCAAGTTTATAGAGCACTACTCAGACGCAGAGTGATTCAGTGTCCTTTACAAGCATGCAAAACAGTATAAAAACATGAAAGAACATATAACAATATATCACTGATTGCTGACAGTCTACTTCAAATAATGATAATGTTTTAAACCCAGATTTAATTCATTAAATTCAAGCAGTTCTCAGGTGTTCAGGGAGCACAGAAGTTAAAAGCTGCTTCAGCTTGCTTGGTTCTAATTCAGAGAATGTTGAGTAGACCTATCCCTGATGACCTGTGGAGTCTAGGTGTTTTATAAAGAACAAGAAGATCATAGATGTATTTAGATCCCAGATTATTTAGTTCCTTAGAAATCTATCATTTGACACACAGGAAGCCAATGCAGTGATTTAAGAGCAGGTGAAGCAGAACATTAAAACTATCATTACAAAAATTTCCTCTGCTGCAATACATTTTTGCTGGGCCAGACTTTCTCAAATTTAACTGTTCTGTCACAGAATAGTACTTTGCTGAATAAAGAGTCATACGTTTGGCAATAAAGTTTGTAAACTGGCACGTTTTTTCTGGGATTATTTCCATCAGGCAGCTTCCATTTCCTCTCATCAAGTGACAGCAGAGTGTTACAGTCTAATAATCACATTGGTTTTCATTCACTCACTTAAACTGGATTAGAATTAAAGAGAGGCAGTTACAAATGCATATGCTGAGCTTCCCTTCTGTGATGAGTTACTGTGTTTAGATTACGTTAGGATCATGTCACTGAAATAAGTAATAGTAGGAGTTCTTTTATTAGGCAAAAACGGAATAATTCCAAGTAAGTCAAGACATCAGTTTAATTCTTCGAGGAAACCTCTGTCCCTCTTGATAGTCCACACTGGAGTGGCACAGGAAATTTGGGGAGGAAACATGATGTGTTGCAGAGTTGTTAGCTGGTTTTGACCCCGGGGTGACAGGAACACACAGTGCTAACTTCCAGTCTCATTAGCCATGCACACCCATGATTTATCTATAAACCAAAGGTAAGAATGTGTCACTAAATGTCTTACTCTATCTCTGCTAAGCTGTGTGTTTAGCAGATGCATATACTTAGGGATTTTCAGAGTGCTTGGTCTGGTTTTATGGAGACTCCCTCTGAAATGAGATCACTTTAAAAAAAAATTCTGGTGGTTGTTAGTCTAACATTAGTCACACAAACCGAGGAACCGCCGGAGAGACATTTCTAGCCTGTTAACTTTGGAAAAACAGTGTACTTTTCCCACCTTATACAGTGGTGTGAAAAAGTGTTTCCCCCCTTCCTGATTTCTCATTTTTTTGTATGTTTGTCACACTTAAATGTTTCAGCTCATCAAACAAATTTAAAAATTAGACAAAGATAACACAAATAAACACAAAATGCAGTTTTTAAATGAAGGCGTTTATTATTAAGGATAAAAAAAATCCAAACCTACATGGCCCTGTGTGAAAAAGTGATTAACCCCCCCCCCTTCCCCATTAAAACATAAATTAACTGTGGTTTATCACATCTTTGGAAAGCTGAGTTCAATTTTTCTAGCCACACCCAGGCCTGATTACTGCCACTCCTGTTCTCAGTCAAAAAAATCACTTAAATAGGACCTGCCTGACAAAGTGAAGTAGACCAAAAGATCCTCAAAATCTAGACATCATGCTGCTATCCAAAGAAATTCAGGAAGAAATAAGAAACAAAGTAACTGAGATATATCAGTGTGGAAAAGGTTATAAAGCCATTTCTAAAGCTTTGGGACTCCAGCAAACCACAGTGAGAGCCATTATCCACAAATGGCGAAAACATGGAACAGTGGTGAACCCTCCCAGGAGTGGTCGGCTAAACAAAATTACCCTAGAGCACAGTGACGACTCATCCAAGAGGTCACAAAAGATTAGGGATGAGCCAATACCACTTTTTCAAGACCAATACCGATACTGTGACTTTGAGTATCGGCCGATACTGATCCAAACCCGATACCACCTCTTATTTAAAACAACAAAGTACAGAACATACTTTGTTAATGACTAGTTGCATTTTGTATACAGTGGGGCAAAAAAGTATTTAGTCAGCCACCAATTGTGCAAGTTCTCCCACTTAAAAGACGAGAGAGGTCTCCAATTTTCATCATAGGTATACCTCAACTATGAGAGACAAAATGAGAGAAAAAAAAATCCAGAAAATCACATTGAAGGATTTTTAATAAATTAATTGGTAAATTCCTCGGTAAAATAAGTATTTGGTCACCTACGAACAAGCAAGATTTCTGGCTCTCACAGACCTGTAACTTCTTCTTTAAGAGGCTCCTCTGTCCTCCACTCGTTACCTGTATTAATGGCACCTGTTTGAACTCGTTATCAGTATAAAAGACACCTGTCCACAACCTCAAACAGTCAGACTCCAAACTCCACTATGGCCAAGACCAAAGAGCTGTCAAACGACACCAGAAACAAAATTGTAGACCTGCACCAGGCTGGGAAGACTGAATCTGCAATAGGTAAGCAGCTTGGTGTGAAGAAATCAACTGTGGGAGCAATTATTAGAAAATGGAAGACATACAAGACCACTCATAATCTCCCTCGATCTGGGGCTCCACGCAAGATCTCACCCCGTGGGGTCAAAATGATCACAAGAACGGTGAGCAAAAATCCCAGAACCACACGGGGGGACCTAGTGAATGACCTGCAAAGAGCTGGGACCAAAGTAACAAAGGCTACCATCAGTAACACACTACGCCGCCAGGGACTCAAATCCTGCAGTGCCAGATGTGTCCCCCTGCTTAAGCCAGTACATGTCCAGGCCCGTCTGAAGTTTGCTAGAGAGCATTTGGATGATCCAGAAGAGGATTGGGAGAATGTCATATGGTCAGATGAAACCAAAATAGAACTCTTTGGTAAAAACTCAACTTGTCGTGTTTGGAGGAGAAAGACCACCATACCTACTGTGAAGCATGGGGGTGAAAACATCATGCTTTGGGGCTGTTTTTCTGCAAAGGGACCAGGACGACTGATCTGTGTAAAGGAAAGAATGAATGGGACCATGTATCGTGAGATTTTGAGTGAAAACCTCTTTCCATCAGCAAGGGCATTGAAGATGAAACGTGGCTGGATCTTTCAGCATGACAATGATCCCAAACACACCGCCCGGGCAACGAAGGAGTGGCTTCGTAAGAAGCATTTCAAGGTCCTGGAGTGGCCTAGCCAGTCTCCAGATCTCAACCCCATAGAAAATCTTTGGACGGAGTTGAAAGTCTGTGCTGCCCAGCGACAGCCCCAAAACATCACTGCTCTAGAGGAGATCTGCATGGAGGAATGGGCCAAAATACCAGCAACAGTGTGTGAAAACCTTGTGAAGACTTACAGAAAACGTTTGACCTCTGTCATTGCCAGCGAAGGGTACATAAAGTATTGAAATGAACTTTTGTTATTGACCAAATACTTATTTTACCGAGAAATTTACCAATTAATTCATTAAAAATCATTCAATGTGATTTTCTGGATTTTTTTTTTCTCATTTTGTCTCTCATAGTTGAGGTATACCTGTGATGAAAATTGGAGACCTCTCTCATCTTTTAAGTGGGAGAACTTGCACAATTGGTGGCTGACTAAATACTCTTTTGCCCCACTGTACATATAAAAATAAATCTAAAAGTCAAAGAATATATTACAAATTTGACTAAGTTTAGCAATGCTGCTGCTTTTTTTTATTTTAAACTTTGCAATATTGGCAGCATTTCACTGGTCAACACCAAGTAAACATGCATTCTGAAGTTTTAAGTGCAAGTTTATACGAAACTTTGAAGATGAGTATTTAAGTAAACATTCAGATGAAACTCAAAGTGCCACTTTATGCATGGAGTAAAAAATGCTGTAGATCTGAAAATAAAGAAACGAATCCTTTGTCATGTGTCAGGGGGCTTATGTCATTCCAGACCCCAGACACAAACTATTGTTGTATTTTGTCTCCTTGTTTTGTCCACTTATTGTCTAGGTTTATTCTGTGTCCTGTTCTGCCTCTCCCTCTTCCTCCAGGCGCTCCCCATTGGCTGCTCAGCCTGTCGCTGCAGTGAGCAGCCTGTAATCAGCCCACCTGTTGCAGTTACTCACCTGTATTCACTCTGTGCCATTAGTTCACAGTGTATTTATTCCCTACCAGTTCTTTCACTCATTGTCATGGCGTTAGTCTGCATCCTACATGCAGTCAGCCTTTTGTTTAGTAATCTCTCCGTGTTGGACTGCTCTCTCCTGGGACTACATTTGGTGTTGTTTTTTCCCAGAGCCCAGCTGTGCTCCAACACACTCGTGTAAGTCCTCCTTCCCTGGTTTATGTTTCTTGTTTCCCCCAGCGGCCAGCTTTACCCTGGGGTGTGACGTGAACTTTTTCCCCGGTAGTCATCTGACTCTACTGAACTGTGCTCATCTGTGTGTAGCTTATTATTTTGATTCCTTATGATAGACATCTTTGCATTATTGAGTCTTTATTAATAAAACACGCTTCACTTGCAAGTGGGCTTGTCTCTTTTCATTCATGCGTGCGTAAAGCACACGTACATGACACCCTTGAAGTTGTATTTTTGTCATCCATTATTATTATCATAAGTATTCTCCTGGTCCTCGGTTTATTTAGTAGTGTTTATGATATTACTCTCTGTCCATTCTTAGATTTTAGGTTTGCTCTTATTTTGAAGTCATTCTTGCACCAGTTCATGTTCATGTAGCCTTGCACCCTCTGGGATTAATAAAAGTATGCTAAATACAAACAAAATACAAAAAAACCCAAACAAAACAATTTGCTATTTATGTTTCTGTCACCTACCTCTCCTCAACTGTAAGACTCTCTCTGTGCTCCAGTGTGGTTTTTATTTTCAGTTTCGTTTTTTTTTTTTTTTAGGTTGTGGTGGTACGGGTGGGGTATTCTCCACCCAGAGACGGCAGCTGGGGTAAAGAGGGAACAATGTGCTGAAGGAGGAAGTGTCACCGGGGGGTCTCAGAAAGGACATTAAGGACTATTTGCCCCCCGGGGAGAGGAGGAAGCACCAGGACTGCTGGAGAAGGAAAGGGTGTGAGAATGCAGTACTGGCATGATGTTATGTAATGTGCCACGCATATCTTTGTTCCACACAATGATTATAGTCGGGATTCCTGGGTCTTCATGCATGGAATTAAAGATTATAAAAGGGGGATGCACAGAGACCCAAGAGCTTTTTCTGTACTGAATGATGGAGAAGGAATAAAGTTCTTGTGTTGTCCAGCTTGTTGCCTTGCCTGCTTCCTTTCTCCACATTGGTGACCCCAAGACGTGCCATGGACAGTGAGCCAAGCACCATGCCGGAGACTACCTGGAGGGAGAGCACCAGGGCTGCGTGCGCTGTCTCAGTCAAGCTCCTAGATTTCTGGCTACACAGCCCGACTGCGTGGTTCCTGCACATAGAAGCCCAGTTCGCACTCTGCAGGATAACAATGGACGACACAAAATATTACTATGCGGTTGCTGCGCTGGATGTGCATGCCACGCAACAGGTGACGAGCCTGCTCCAGGAGCCGCCGGCCCAGAGGAAATATGAAGTGCTCAAGTGGATGCTACTCCAGCGCTATACCCTGTCTGACAGTGAGAGGGCAGAGAGACTCCTAACACGTTCAGAGTTAGGTGACAGATCAGCCATGGAACTCATGGAGAGCATGTTGGCGCTGAGGGGGAAGAATGACGAATCTTTCCCGTTCGCTCACTTGTTCCTCAGGAACCAACTGGCTACAGCGAGGGCGATCCTGGCCAACTCGCTGCTGCTGGTGACCAAGGACTACCGCACCCTGGTGCAGGAAGCGGACCGTATCATTTTAGCAACCAGAAGCTCTCAGCGTGCATGCAGTGGCACTGACATCCATAAGGGACTCCAGCGAGATCGAGGAGCCGTTGGTGGTAGCTGGGACAGACACCAAAGGGCGCAGGAACGGGGCGATCTGTTCCTATTATCGCCGTTTCGGCTCAGATGCCCAACGTTGTTTGCCGCCATGCCAATTCAAGAAGTCGGGAGGACAACGGGGCCAGCAGACAGTAGAAGCTGCAACTGCTGGTGACAGGAACAAGCTGCTTTACATCACGGACACACGCTCAGGGAGACGGTTTTTTGTGGACTCCAGCTCCCAGAAAAGCCTCATCCTGCCGGTCAGCACGGACAGGTCGGCAGGAAGCAGTGGTCACGAGCTCATGGCCGCCAACAGATCCACCATCAGGATGTTTGGCGAATGGATGTTGACGATATGCTTGCACGGACACAGTTATCAGTGGGACTTTGTTGTAGCGGCATGTTCTGCCCCCGTTTAAGGTGCAGATTTTTTATGTGCTTATGGGTTGTTAGTCGATGTTGCCAATAGACGATTAGTGGATGCTGTCTCTTTCACTTCACTGCCCTGCACAGCTCGGTGAGCGGGGTCAACAACACTGGCTAACGTTATAGCTCCAGGGGGTAAGTACCAGCAATTACTTGCACAATTCCCAGCACTCATGGTCCCGACTTTTTCAGCTACGGTAACAAAACATGAGGTTGAACATTTCATAACTACTAAAGGCCCACCGGTGTTGGCGCGACCTCGGCACCTGGATACGACTAAACTGGCCAGCGCGCATGAGGAGTTTGCCAACTTAGAGCTGCTGGGCATTGTCAGGCGCTCCAACAGCCCATGGGCCTCCCCACTACACATGGTGCCTAAGGCTGACGGGTTGTGGCGATCGTGTGGCGATTTCCGGCATTTGAACAACGCCACGGAACACGATTGGTATCCTATCCCGCACATCCAGGATTTTTCCGTGCACCTGGCCGGGGCACGTGTTTTTTTGAAAGTGGATCTGGTCCACGGTTACCACCAGGTCCCGGTGTGTGTGTGGAAGATGTTCTGAAAACAGCGGTAACAGCCTTTTCGAGTTTTTACGTGTGCCGTTCAGATTAAAAGGTGTGGCGCAGATGTTCCAGAGAATGATGGACACAGTGCTTCATGACTTGTCCTTCGTTTTTGTTTACTTAGATGACATTCTGGTAGCTAGCGCATCCAAGGATGAGCACATCGCCCTTCTCAAGATGGTTTTCCAGAGGTTGGAAGCGCATGGGCTTATAGTGAACCCGGCGAAGTGTCAGTTCGTTGTGTCAGTGATTGATTTTTTGGCCCACCGCATTTCGCTGGATGGCGCAATTCCACTACCGGATAAAATGTGCACTGTGTCGGACTTTCCGCGCCCGCAGACCATGAGGGCCCTACAGGAGTTTTTGGGAATGGTCAATTTTTATAACCGTTTCCTTCCCCAGGCAGCCCAGCTGATGCAGCCATTGCCTGCCACGTTTCAAAAAAAGAAGCCCGCGAAAAACATTGACTGGACTCCCAAATGAGTCCAGGCTTTCACAAACGCCAAAACAGCGCTGGCAGATGCCATGTTGCTAGCCCACCCGGATCCATCGGCATGGATAGCGCTCACTACAAACGCGTCTGATATTACCATAGGGGCAGTGGTGGAGCAGTATGTCTCCGGTTTGTGGCAGCCACTTGCATTTTTCAGTCAAACTTTGCACGACAACAAATGCAAATACAGCACGTTCGACAGAGAATTGTTGGCGCTACATCTGGCGACGCGCCATTCCCAGTTTTGGCTAGAGGGGCGCGAGTTCACCGCATTGGTGGACCATAATCCGCTGACATACGCGATGTCCAAAGTCTCGGAACCGTGGTTGGCCCGGCAGCAATGGCATTTGGCTGCAATCTAGGAGTTTAAGGCCGACATTCAACACGTTGCCGGAAAGCTCAACATCGTGGCCGATTTTCACCGCCGCATTTTTGAGTCAGTCCACTGCCTTTCGCATCCAGGCATGCCAGCGGGCCAAAGTGCACAAGCACACCAGAGCCCCCCTTGAGCAGTTCCAAATCCTGGCTAGGAGGTTCGACCACGTCCATGTGAATTTGGTGGGACCACTCCCGCCATTGCAAGGTTTCACACACCTTTTGACAGTTGTGGACAGCACCACGCACTGGCCTGAAGTGGTTCCGCTGGCTTCTACCACGTCCGCAGAAGTGGCTCATGCTTTTTTGTCGGCTTGGGTTGCACGGTTCGGATCCCCATCGGACATCACTTCCGACTCTGGTCCACGATGGCCCAGAGGCTGGGGGTCAAAATTCACTATACTACCGCATACAACCCCCAGGCTAACGGCTTAGGTGAGCGTTTTCATAGGTCGCTTAATGCAGTGCTCAGAGCGTCACTCACGGATACAAATTGGTCAAGCGCCTGCCCTGGGTTCTTTTAGGGTTGCACTCTGCACCTGCAGAACTTGTTTTTTCTCAGCCACTGTGGATCCCCAGAGAGTTTTTACCGGAAAACCCCATGCCGGGGGCCGATCCACCCATGCAATTTTTGCACAGTACGGATGCTTTTAATGTGCCGGGCCCGGCCCACCATTGTTTTCCCCGCGTTTTCATCCCAAAGAGTTTACAGAATGCCGGTTTTGTTTTTGTCAGACACAATGCGCACTGGACCCCACTGCACCCACCGTATGACAGACCGTTCGGGGTGTTGGAACCTGGGGTGAAGCATTTTGTGTTAGACTTTGTGGGGCGTAGGGAGACCATCTGCATCGACAGGCTGAAGCCCGCTTTTGTGTTGGCAGATGAGCAGGTGGTGTTGGTCCAAGCTCCCCGGCCGTTGGGGCTCTGCAAGTTGGTGTTCCCTCAGTAGGAACCGGCGCTTGCGACGCTAATGTGTTTTCCCCCCTCCCTTTTTCCCTCTACAGACTGATGTGCCCTCCTGTACACCTCACCAGCAGGGTGTTTCAACTGGATCGGCAACCCCCTGCTACAGCCACTAGGGGTGCCGGCTCAAGCCCAAAGGATGGGGGGGTTAGTGCCCTTTCTGGGTGTTCGGGGGGGGGGGGTGCTGTGTGGTGGTACGGGTGGGGAATTCTCCACCCAGAGATGGCAGCTGGGGGAAAGAGGGAACAATGTGCTGAAGAAGGAAGCGTCACCGAGGGGGTCTCAGACAGGACAGTAAGGACTATTTTCCCTCCGGGGAGAGGAGGAAGCGTCAGGACCGCTGGAGGAGGAAAGGGTGTGAGAATGTGGTTCTGGCGTTATGTTATGTTAATGTGCCACACATGTCGTTGTTCTATACAATGATTATGGTCGGGATTTCTGGGTCTTCATGCATGGAATTAAAGATTACAAAAGGAGGATGCACAGAGACCCAGGAGCTTTTTCTGTATGGAATGTTGGAGAAGGAATAAAGTTCTTGTGTTGTCCAGCTTGTTGCCTTGCCTGCTTCCTTTCTCCACAAGGTTTTACTTTTAGTGCCCAGCCTCCTGAGCTGGAAAAGCAGCAGCAGCTGCTGCTGCAGAACACACATCCTTCTGCTCAGTTCTTGAGAAAATTCAGCATAATACTTTGCCGTGATACTTTTGCAAGTGTTTTATCAAGTTGGTGGTGCGCTGACAATAACCTGCTCCTTAACACCAGCAAAACCAAGGAGCTCATAGTGGACTACAGGAAGGAGAGGGAAGAGACACATGACCCCATCCATATCAATGGCATAGCTGTTGAACGTGTCCCCAGCTTCAAATTCCTGGGGACCCACATCTCGGAGGACCTGTCCTGGTCAGTTAACACCACCAGCCTGATCAAGAAGGCCCATCAGCGCCTCTTCTTCTTGAGGACATTGAAGAAGAACCATCTGTCAACTGACATCCTGGGCAACTTCTACCGCTGCGTGATAGAGAGCACCCTGACCAACTGTATCACACTCTGGTATGGGAGCTGCTCTGTAGCTGACCGCAAGGCGCTGCAGCGGGTGGTGAAAACCGCCCAACGCATCACAGGGACTCCACTTCCAGCTATAGAGGACGTCTACAGGAAAAGACGTCTGCGCCGGGCATGCAGTATTCTTAGGGACTCCAACCATCCTGCTCATGGACTGTTCCAGCTTCTCCCCTCCAGAAGACGTTTCAGAAGCCTTCGGACTAGAACCAGCAGGTTTAGGAACAGTTTCTTTCCAACAGCTGTCACGTTATTGAACTTAGTTCCCCGCTGACTCTCTTACAATCATCTTTTACCATCCTCACCTGTACATAACTGCATAACTACATAACTACATCTAACTTATTGCACATTATTTGCACATAACAGTACTTTTAACTTTCTGCACTGCTGCATATATTTGCATATATTTGCTTAAATTGCACATACTGTTAATTACCGTATATACTGCACTGCTGTCCTTTGCACTTCTGATTGGATGCTAAACTGTGTTTCGTTACCTTGTATTCATACATGTGTAATGACAATAAAGTTGAATCTAATCTAATCTAATCTAAAATTATAAATGCTGGTACCACACAGCAACATACTGAGGCGAGTCCCACAGACAGACTTCAGTGATGTGACACTTGTGGTTTCTGTTTACAGAAGCCACGCACAGCACGGCTGAGAGCATGATTGTGCCTTCATTTTAATATTGTTAATGTATCGGATCGGTAAATTACTTTTACTTCTTACCGATACTGATCCAGCCATTTTGCCTGGATCGAACCCGATACCGATACGGCAGATCAGATCGGGTCATGCCTACAAAAGACCCCATAACAACATCCAAAGAACTGCTGGCCTCACTTGCCTCAGTTAAGGTCAGTGTTCGTTCATGACTCCACCATAAGAAAAAGATTGGGCAAAAATGGCCTGCATGGCAGAGTTCCAAGATGAAAACCACTGCTGAGTAAAAAGAACATAAAGACTCATCTCAGTTTTGCCAGAAAACATCTTGACGATCCCCAAGAATTTTGGGAAAATACTCTTTGGACTGATGAGACAAAAGTTGAAGTTTCTGGAAGGTGTGTGTCCCATTACATCCAGCATAAAAGTAACAGCATTTCAGTAAAGGAACATCATACCAAGAGTAAAATGTGGTGGTGGTAGTGTGATGGTCTGGAGCTGTTTTACTGCTTCAGGACCTGGAAGACTTGCTGTGGTAAATGGAAGCATGAATTCTGCTGTCTACCAAAAAATCCTGAAGGAGAATGTCCGGCCATCTGTTTGTGACCTTAAGCTGAAGTGCACTTAGGTTCTGCAGCAGGACAATGATTCAAAACACACCAGCAAGTCCACCTCTGAATGGCTTAAGAAAAACAAAATGAAGACTTTAGAGTGGCCTAGTCAAAGTCCTGAACTGAATATGATTGATATGCTGTGGCCTGACCTTAAAAAGGTGGTTCATGCTCGAAAACCCTCCAATGTGGCAGAATTACAACAATTCTGCGAAGATGAGTGGGCCAGAATTCCTCCACAGTGCTGTAAAAGACTCACTGCAGGTTATCACAAATGCTTGATTGCAGTTGTTGCTGCTAAGGGTGGCCCAACCAGTTATTAGGTTTAGGGGGCAATCACTTTTTCACACAGGGCCATGAAGGTTTGGATTTTTTTCCCCCTTAATAATAAACACCTTCATTTAAAAACTGCATTTTGTATTTACTTGTGTTATCTTTGTCTAATATTTACATTTGTTTGATGATCTGAAACATTTAAGTATGACATACAAAAAATGAGAAATCAGGAAGGGGGCAAACACTTTTTCACACCACTGTATATGACTAATTGTCATATATGCACACACAACCACATCATTGAGGGAGGGTTAGGGATAATAACACTAATACACATTTTAAAAAGTTTTTATAGACTTTATCATTTTCCTAAGCGTGTGTGGTGACCACACATTTTGAGACCCGAGTTGTGTAAAATCCTGCCTAACACAGTGTCGTCCTTATCAGTCAGTGTGTACACTGGATACGTCAGTGCCTTCCACTGCACTGCTTTTCTGACCTGTGATTGGCTGACTGTGACTTGATCGGTGTGGCTTTCCTCCACTGTTTACCTGCAGCAGCCAGATGTTCTCCAAGGAAAGTAGAAAGACATCCTGGCTGAGTGTAAACATTTAACCAACCCATGTTACTTAAATCGTTGTACTCACTGTAAACGGAAGATTGGTCAGTTTGGACTTTTAGAGATGCTTAGTAAAGTAGCTGTTTTGAATGAGTATGAGGGTTTTAAGACAGACGGAAATTACTGGGCTGATTATTTAGATGTTTTAAACCACACCTTTCATGGACTTATCAACTTAAAGGCCAGTTAGTACAGCTGGGATTCAAGTGAATGTATTACCCCATTTATATGTACTGTAGATGGGAATGAAAAGCATAAACAATAAGAGTATATACAGTGGGGCAAAAAAGTATTTAGTCAACCACCAATTGTGCAAGTTCTCCCACTTAAAAGATGAGAGAGGTCTCCAATTTTCATCATAGGTATACCTCAACTATGAGAGACAAAATGAGAAAAAAAAATCCAGAAAATCACATTGAATGATTTTTAATGAATTAATTGGTAAATTCATCGGTAAAATAAGTATTTGGTCAATAACAAAAGTTTATCGCAATACTTTGCTATATACCCTTCGCTGGCAATGACAGAGGTCAAACGTTTTCTGTAAGTCTTCACAAGGTTTTCACACACTGTTGCTGGTATTTTGGCCCATTCCTCCATGCAGATCTCCTCTAGAGCAGTGATGTTTTGGGGCTGTCGCTGGGCAACATGGACTTTCAACTCCCTCCAAAGATTTTCTATGGGGTTGAGATCCGGAGACTGGCTAGGCCACTCCAGGACCTTGAAATGCTTCTTACAAAGCCACTCCTTCATTGCCCGGGTGGTGTATTTGGGATCATTGTCATGCTGAAAGATCCAGCCACGTTTCATCTTCAATGCCCTTGCTGATGGAAAGAGGTTTTCACTCAAAATCTCACGATACATGGCCCCATTCATTCTTTCCTTTACACAGATCAGTCGTCCTGGTCCCTTTGCAGAAAAACAGCCCCAAAGCATGATGTTTCCACCCCCATGCTTCACAGTAGGTATGGTGTTCTTTCTCCTCCAAACACGACAAGTTGAGCTTTTACCAAAAAAGTTCTATTTTGGTTTCATCTGACCATATGACATTCTCCCAGTCCTCTTCTGGATCATACAAATGCTCTCTAGCAAACTTCAGATGGGCCTGGACATGTACTGGCTTAAGCAGGGGGACACATCTGGCACTGCAGGATTTGAGTCCCTGGCGGCGTAGTGTGTTACTGATGTAGCCTTTGTTACTTTGGTCCCAGCTCTTTGCAGGTCATTCACTAGGTCCCCCCGTGTGGTTCTGGGATTTTTGCTCACCGTTCTCGTGATCATTTTGACCCCATGGGGTGAGATCTTGCGTGGAGCCCCAGATTGAGGGAGATTATGAGTGGTCTTGTATGTCTTCCATTTTCTAATAATTGCTCCCACAATTGATTTCTTCACACCAAGCTGCTTACCTATTGCAGATTCAGTTTTCCCAGCCTGGTGCAGGTCTACAATTTTGTTTCTGGTGTCCTTTGACAGCTCTTTGGTCTTGGCCATTGTGGAGTTTGGAGTCTGACTGTTTGAGGTTGTGGACAGGTGTCTTTTATACTGATAACGAGTTCAAACAGGTGCCATTAATACAGGTAACGAGTGGAGGACAGAGAAGCCTCTTAAAGAAGAAGTTACAGGTCTGTGAGAGCCAGAAATCTTGCTTGTTTGTAGGTGACCAAATACTTATTTTACCGAGGAATTTACCAATTAATTCATTAAAAATCCTTCAATGTGATTTTCTGGATTTTTTTCCTTATTTTGTCTCTCATAGTTGAGGTATATCTATGATGAAAATTGGAGACCTCTCTCATCTTTTAAGTGGGAGAACTTGCACAATTGGTGGCTGACTAAATACTTTTTTGCCCCACTGTATCCAGTAAAATTCAGTTGACAAGCATGTTGGGCATTGGACAGCTGGTTGAAATTCATTATGTTGTGTGCTAAAACTGCACATTTTTGGCATGTCCCTGACCAGCCCAAGATACACAGTTTGGATTATCTTGGCAATAGAGGAGTGATGACTAACAGATTAAAAAGCAAGCACAAAATTCCATTAAAATGTGTCAGGTGTATGCCTAAAAAAATAGATATTTCACTGTGTCTTGAGAGGGAGAGAGAGAGGGAGAGAGAGAGAGAGAGAGAGAGAGAGAGAGAGAGAGAGGATGTCATGTTATTTTATTGGAAAAAATACTTTTTACATGATTGGAAGGTTTTTTTTTTTTGTTTTTTTTTTTTTAAAGAGCACAGTCACATAATAGTAATTATAACTTACCAACTGACTATCTTCAGAACTTCAGGGGTTTGGTAGAAATCGGACTTCCCCTTCCTGTTCACAGTCCCGTTCACCTGCTAACCCAGGAGGCTAACAGGCTAATGTTAGCATTTTTTGAAGACTACAACCTTTTATTCCCCAAAAACAAACAACTGCTGAGTAAGTAGTTCTTTCATAGGTATTCCTCTGGTATATCCACGTCTGTCTTTTACTTTACCTTTAAGTCAAAGACATTAAATTAATACCAGCTAGAAACATTAGCTTATTTAGCTAGTTGCTAATAGCTAGCTAGATTCTTTTATACCCCACGCTGTGGTTTTGACTGAGTAGTTCAAAATACTAAAAGTCATAATGTGCAGTAGTTGCATGTTACACCATTTTTAACAGTTATTTATTCCTAAAAATGGCTTAAATATAAACATTAGTGCACTTTATCACTTTAGGGTATGCACATGATGTCATGTCATTTCAGGTACAAAATACTGAGTGGCAAAAATGAGTGGCAGCAATAGGGTGTATACAGTAAAACCCCCAAAATACACACATTATTAAGTAACAGCAGTACACAGAGTACCTGCTTGCATTGTGGAGAGGTAATCTTATCATTCCATCTTGTATTAATTGACAAAAAATAGATAATTAAAGGTTCAGAACCAGTTCTTCACTCATGTGTGCTCTTACCCACACATTACTACAGTCAAGTAAACAGTGTAGTACTAACATCTAAAGTGAAAAAAAAACAACAAAAAACATTATGTGTACTACTGTGACTAAATATTTTGTGTGACTTTTATGTTTTGCTGCAAACAAACCAAAACTGCCAAATGCACTCAGTACTGGGTAACTATGGCAGCTGTCCTGTAATTGCCAAAAATTCTGTTTCAATGCATCCCCTCTATAGAGACTCAGCTGTGTGTCCTGGGTCTGCCCCAGGGCCTCCTCCCAGTGGGATGTGCCCGAAACACCCAAAGTGGGAGGCATCCAGGAGGCATCCTGATCAGATGTCCAAACCACCCCAACTGGCTCCTTTCGATGTGGAGGAGCAGCGGTTCTACTCTGAGCCTCTCCCGGATGACTGCGCTTCTCACCCTATTTCTAAGGGTGAGTCCAGCAGTCCTACGGCGAAAGCTCAGAGCTAGGGTGAGGAGCTCAGTCATCTGGGAGAGGCTCAGAGTAGAACTTTGTTCATTTTGTATAATAAAATTTAAAGCACTTACAGTTAGGCCCAGAAATATTTGGACAGTGGCACAAGTTTTGTTATTTTAGCTGTTTACGAAAACATATTCAGGATACAATTATATAATCAATATGGGCTTAAAGTGCAGACTCTCAGCTGTAATTTGAGAGTATTCACATCCAAATTGGAGCAAGGGTTTAGGAATTACAGCTCTTCAATACGTAGCCGCCTCTTTTTTCAAGGGACCAAAAGTAATTGGACAACTGACTCAGAAGGCTGCAAAAAAAAATAACAAGGCTGCATGGGCTCTTCCCTCGTTAACCTGTCATCAGTTAAGCAGTTAAAAGGTCTGGAGTTGATTCCAGGTGTGGCATTTGCATTTGGAAGCTGTTGCTGTGAACACACAACATGCGGTCAAAGGAGCTCTCAATGGAGGTGAAACAGACCATCCTGAGGCTGAAAAAAAAAAAAAGAAGAAATCCATCAGAGAGATAGCAGAAGTGTTAGGAGTGGCCAAATCAACAGTTTGGTACATTCTGAGAAGAAAAGTGTGCACTGGTGAGCTTGGGAACTCAAAAAGGCTTGGACGTCCACGGAAGACAACAGTGGTGGATGATCGCAGAATCCTTTCCATGGTGAAGAACAACCCCTTCACAACATTCACTCAAGTGAAGAACACTCTCCAGGAAGTAGGTGTATCAGTATCTAAGTCTACCATAAAGAGAAGACTTCATGAGAGTAAATACAGAGGATTCACTACAAGGTGCAAACCATTAATCAGCCTCAAAAACAGAAAGGCCAGAATTGAATTGCCAAAAAAACACCTGAAGAAGCCAGCCCAGTTCTGGAACAACATTCTTTGGACAGATGAGACTAAGATCAACCTGTACCAGAATGGCTGCACGGTGGTGCAGTGGTTAGCACTGTGGCAGCACAGTTTACCTTTGGCCGGGGGATCACGGGGATCGTGAGATCGTGGGTTCGATCCCTGCCCCCGACCAACAGTGATCTGTGTGGAGTTTGTATGTTCTCCCCGTGTTGCGTGGGTTTACTCCGAGATTTCTCCGGTTTCCTCCCACATACCAAAAACATGCAGGTTAGGGATACGGGGCGCTTGCGCATGCAGCGACCGGCAGCTGGTGGCTTGTCACCAGACTGCAAAACAAATCTACCTACGGGTACAAAATAAGTAATTAAAAAAAAAAATGATGGGAAGAAGAAAGTTTGGAGAAGAATTGGAACAGCTCATGATCCAAAGCACACCACATCTTCTGTAAAACATGGTGGAGGCAGTGATGGCATGGGCATGCATGGCTTCCAATGGCACTGGGTCACTTGTGTTTATTGATGATGTGACAAAAGACAGAAGCAGCCGGATGAATTCTGAAGTGTATAGGGATATACTTTCTGCTCAGATTCAGCCAAATGCAGCAAAGTTGATTGGACGGCGCTTCACAGTACAGATGGACAATGATCCAAAACATACTGCAAAAGCAACCCAGGAGTTTTTTAAAGCAAAGAAGTGGAATATTCTGCAATGGCCGAGTCAATCACCAGATCTCAACCCAATCGAGCATGCATTTCACTTGCTCAAGACAAAACTTAAGGCAGAAAGACCCACAAACAAGCAACAACTGAAGACAGCTGCAGTAAAGGCCTGGCAAAGCATCACAAAGGAGGAAACCCAGCGTTTGGTGATGTCCATGGGTTTCAGACTTCAGGCAGTCATTGCCTGCAAAGGATTCTTAACAAAATATTGAAAAGTAACATTTTACTTAGGGTTATGTTTATTTGTCCAATTACTTTTGAACCCCTGAAATGAGGAGTGTTTGTATAAAAATAGCTACAATTCCTACATGTTTAATCATATATTTTTGTTCAACCCCTTGAATTAAACCTTAAAGTCTGCACTTCAATTCCGTTGTAGTTGTTTCATTTCAAATCCAATGTGGTGGCATGCAGAGCCCAAATCATGAAGATTGTGTCACTGTCCAAATATTTCTGGGCCTAACTGTAAATTCACATTTTATTTTCACTCTTTTAAGATTTGGTTGACTATAAACTGAAGGTTCTATTTTATGCAAACTCAAATAAGCCAAAAATAAATGCAGTTTATGCTTGATTTTCAACTAGGGTTTTAGACTATTTGCCATAAGATTTTTACTTTCAGTTTTGTGATTTTAGCCTGACATGCATCATCTAGTAAAATGGATTCATTCCATTATGACAGACCATTACAGTGACATTATGAAAGATGCAAGATTGATAATGCACAACATGCCCACTGACTGTAAGTCTTGAATTTAAGACAGTAGCTTTTAATAGTAATATAGCATCAAGGTACAGAACAAAAAATGCATGCCTTAATTATATTGCAATCTTCATTTAACAATTTAAAGGCCATATTCATCCACCATTAAGTGAATCTAATATAAAAGCAATGTGTGCTCTTTTCAGCATTAACCTGCTGGCCCTTCATCATTTTCTCCACCCTCCGGCCCTCCTGACTCATCGCCACTGTGACTGTGTCCCCGTGGCATCCACGGTCAGTGTGTGCTTTGTATATTGCTGATCTCTGTGTTTACTAGACTTACACGCAGTGTTAGCCAGGGATGTCATTCACCACACACTTTCAGTGCACACAACTTCATGAACACAGAGATTTAACAGAAGTGCTGCAGCTAAGCACAAAAAGTCTCTTGGGCTTTTGTTTGATAAAGAATTCAGTGGAGATAATTACTTGATAAGACATCACTTTCATTTAGCGTGGAGATTCGGCTGCGTCTATCGCTCGCAAGCCGGGCTTCACTCCCAAGCTTTGTATTACCATATGTTGAATTTTTAATCAATTATGGTCCTGAAGGAGCAATGTGAAAGTGCAGATCAATTCCAGTGAGAGTATATGGGCAAGGACAATTCTGTGATATTTGCATATGGTGCATATTTGCGCTCCTATGCACATGTAAAATATTCTTCTGTATGGCCTGAAATGCCTGAAAAAAATGCTGTTTGCCTCTTCTGAAGTAATTAGTAGCTCTGACCAGACAGAGAGCTGGCCAATTAAACATGCCCGTGGCTTCTGCTGCTGCTTGATGTCAGCTGGGCTTCACACAGCGGTTTAGATTGGCGGACAAACCCATCCCTCTGAAGTTGGGGGAGAAATGCCAGGAAAGCTTGGCTGTGTCTGAGAGTGCTGTGTCTGTGTGCTCCTCCACTGGCTGTGTGAAGAGATAAGAAAGGAGGCAGAGCAAGAGCTGCTGATTCTGGGTTTATTCCACACCCCCCATCCACCCCTCCACCCAGTTTGTCTTTCTTTGTGCAGCTGCAGGTCTGAGAGCTGACCTGCATTAAGACATCAGAAAGTGCCTGACAAGCTAATAGGAACAGTTTTCTAGAACATCTTCAAAAGCCTGTTAAACTGTGCAGTTTTGGCAGTGATTTAAGGAAATCTGCTATTATGGTTTGAATAGTTCACCTAATCTGTGTTGGCAGATTAGAAATGCCCAGTGCTTTCCTGCTAACTAAAGTCTTTTTTCTCTGCACCAGTGTATTTATTACACATGTGTAAACACAGCCTTCATTTCTGTGTAAATGAAGAAATTAGGATCATAAGCTAACATTTCTTCAGTCTTTAGTTTTTAGTCTTTACATAGAAAAAGATTTTTGTTCTTCTTCTTCAGCACACATTTTTTTTGTTGAAACATACTAAAAGGTTTCTTTACTTGTACTGGAACCATTTTACTTTTATTGTTTCCTATAAAACCTCTGATCCTGGTGGGGAAAAAAAGGCTTTGGTTTAAAGTGATCAAGCCAGTGGGTGTCTGACAGTGATTTGCTGATCCTGTGCAATTGCATGATGGTTCTCATCCTCTATGGCTACAGGGCCCTAAGAGTCGGCCAATCACTGCCCCGCAGCACTCTGCTGTTGGCAATTATAGGTCAGTGTATGTCACAACATCATTGTCTTTCCTTTGAATGGCTCAGTACCGACTCCTGCAGTAGTCAGTTTTATTTTCTCCTTGGCTAACAGTGAAACAGAAATTCACTGATAAAATGACCAATTTCAGAATCATTGTTCAAAGTGTTACAGAATAACACTACAGTGAAAAAAAAATCCCGATTAACTATGAAGATATCATTTCTTTGCTTCCTAATTTTATTATTTCAGTTGACTTATTTTTTTCTTTAAAAGGTTTGCTGGTTAGCTGTTAGCTTTTAGCTAGATTTTTAAAAAAAAAATATAATGCTTTTTCATGTGTGAAACGTAGAGGTTTACATGAGATATCTTTTGACTGAAATCTTGCATTCATATATTTATTTTACGTTTACAGCTTTGAGTCTCTAAGAAATTCTTTCACATGCAAGGAAAATAGTCATTATAATGCAAAATCCCTGACTGAATTGATATTGAATGAATGAATGAATGAATGAATGAATTTATTTATTTCGGATAGTACATTACAGGTTAAAAGAAACTGTATAATATAACAACAAGGTCAAATTAGACAAAGACTCCTTCTACTATACAATTCCACGTGAGTTATCCGAAATGGGTGATGGCTGAAGCCGCAGCTTATATTGCCCACCCATATTCCATCCAAGAATTCAAAGGAGAAAAAAGAGAAAACAAGACAAGAGCGATTACAATTTAAAACAAGGCTAAGACAAAATATGACTGTGAGAAAAAGAAAACTGAGCTAGTCTAAGTTAAGCGGTTACTATTCAAAAACAAATCTAAGACATAGTGTCACAGAGAAAAAAGAAAAACTAAGCTATAACACAACACAGGCTGGAAATGTCAATCCTTATGTGAGTTTACATGTCGTCTTGTAAATATGTTTGGAGTATTTCTTCCTTTAGTTTTTGTTTAAATTGTCCAAGCTTTGTACATGATTTTAATTCAGGTCCAAAATCGTTCCATAATCTGACACCTTGCACTGAAATACAGTGTTGCTTGGTAGTTGTTCTCACTGTAGGCTTTTGAAATATACATGTTCCTCTGAAGTGATATCGTTTCTCCCTTGTTTGGAACAACTTTTGGATATTTGCGGGCAGTGATAGATTCTTCACTTTGAACATTATTATTGCGGTTTTAAAGTCGATCAGATCTTTCAACTTGAGAGTTTTTTGTTTAAGAAAAAGTGGGTTTGTTGGTTCCCTGTAAGCTGCTTTGTTGATTATTCTAATAGCTCTCTTTTGAAGCATAAAGAGTGGATATATGTTTGTTTTATATGTATTTCCCCATACTTCATTACAATATGTCATGTATGGGAGTATTAATGAATGATACAAGGTGTATAGTGTGGGTTGATTCAGCAAATTTTTCACTCTGTGTAATATTGCAATTGATTTGGATACTTTACCTTTTATATAATTAATATGTGGCTTCCAACACAGTTTGTAATCAATTATTACTCCAAGGAATTTAGTTTCGGATACCCTTTCAATCTCTACACCATTTACACTGAGTTTGGGTACTGGGTAGTTGTGATGGTTGTTAAAGACTATAAATTTTGTCTTGCTTAAATTGAGCGTTAATTTGTTTGAATCAAACCACAGTTTCAGCTTTCCTAATTCCTTTCCGAGTGTATCCAGAAGTTGTTCCAAATTGTTTCCACTGCATAGCAGGTTAGTGTCATCAGCAAACAATATTAAGTCCATTTTTTCTGAAACTTTACATATATCATTTATATACATATTGAATAATAATGGTCCCAAAACTGAACCCTGTGGGACTCCACAGGTGACCTTCAGTAGCTCTGAGTTTTTGTTGTTAACACATACAAACTGATATCTATTCTTTAAGTAACTTCTTAACCAGGACAGTGCTACCCCTCTGATACCACAATTTTGTAGTTTCTTTAATAATAGATTGTGATCTACTGTATCAAATGCTTTTTTAAGATCCAGGAATACTCCAACTGAATACTCTTTATTTTCAATGGCTATTGATATTTTTTCTGTAAATTCCATTAAGGCATATGCTGTTGTCCTTTTGTGTCTGAACCCATATTGCTGCTCACACAATAAATCATTCTTCAGTATGAAGTTGTCAATTCTCTCATAGAATATTTTTTCAAGTATCTTGGAAAATTGCGGTAATAGTGAAATTGGTCTGTAGTTGGAGAGTTCCCTTCTGTCGCCTGTCTTGTAAATCGGAATTACTTTAGCTATTTTCATTGCATTGGGAAATATACCTGATTGGAGAGACAGGTTACAGATATACGTCAGTGGTTTCACTATGCATTCGATAACAGTTTTGACTAGTAGCATATCAATACCATCGCAGTCAGTAGATGTTTTACTTTTGAACGATTTAATAATTTCAATGACCTCTCTTTCGTCTGTGTTCTTTATGAAGATGGTGTCTTTTACAGCAGTGTTATTGCATATTGAATCACCTGTTGGCACCGTAGTGGGTATTTCTCGGGCCAGTTTAGGTCCAATGTTAACAAAAAAATTATTAAATTCATCTGCAGGTGAAGCTATATTCACATTCGGAGTCGATTTATTATTTTTTGGAATGTTAGTTGGGTAGCTGGTATTTCTGCTTTTATTTCCAAGGATACTGTTGATTATTGTCCATGTATTTTTAATATTGTCTTTGTTTTTTTCCAGTTCTTTACTGTAATAGTCTCTTTTACTACATCTTATTATATATGTTAACTTATTTTTGTATGTTTTATACCGCTGCTCTGCTTCTTTTGTCCTTTTCTTTATGAAAGCCTTATATAATAAATTTTTCTTTTTACACGCCTTTTGTAGTCCTTTGGTTAGCCATGGTTTGTCAGTAAATTTGTGTTTAAGCTTTTTTTTAACTAATGGGCAGTTTTTTTCATAAAGAGTGATTACAATGTTTGTAAATGTGTCATAGGCTTCATTTACATCTGATACATAGACTTCTGTCCAGTCTTGCTTCAGCAAGTCCTCTTTAAAAGAACTGATTGCGTTTGGTGATTTGTGTCTGAACGATTTTGAGATTTTTTCTGGTTTGGGCCCCGTGTGGCCATGGATAAGTGCAAAGATTGGCAAGTGGTCGCTTATATCATTTATCAATAATCCACTTTCTATTTTCTTGTCGAGAACATTGACAAACAGGTTGTCAATAAGTGTAGCAGAGTGAGCTGTGATTCTACTGGGATGTGTTATTGTGGGATATAGACTCATGCTGTACATAGAGTTCATGAACTCTGTAACTACATTTTGTTGATGTGGATTAAGTAGATCAATATTGAAATCTCCACAAATTGCTACCATTTTCTTACTAGTAATATTATTGTACAGCTCGACTAATTTATCTCTGAATGTCTCAATGCAAGTTCCCGGCGTTCTGTATATGCAGCTTATGATTAGATTTTTTGTTTTGTCTAGGTCAATCTCAACAGTAACACATTCCAGAATCCCTGGTAGTGCTGAGGACATTTCATTTACAAGCTTACATCTATATAGGTCATCAATATACAGTGCAACACCACCACCCTTTTTTTGAGATCTGTTAATGTTAAACATCTGATATCCCTCTATTGCCATCAGGGGAGCCTGGTCTGCATTAAGCCAGGTTTCAGAGACTGCTATAGCTGTGAATTTTCTGTTTAGCTGTTTTAAATAGTCCTGAATCTGTGAGAAGTTTTTGTTAAGACTTCTGCTATTGAAGTGTATTATTGACAGTTTACCATCTAATTGCACTTGACTTTTGAATTGCTTTTCAGTGTAATATTCACAGTGGTTATGAATATTATTGAAAAAGTGGTTATCAGGATCAATATCATTCTCCATCTCTTGTGGTTTATGTTCAGCATAGTGGCATATTTTTAGAGTTTGAGTTTCCTCACTCTGTGTTTCATAGTCAGTGTTCATCTGTATTTATCTAAGTCAGTAGCATCTCTGATCATTATACTTTTTGCTTGCTCAGGTGTTCCATTTAGTTTAATCCAAATTCTACAATTTCTTGTCCAGGTTGTCTGTATCTTATTATGTTTCTTTAGCATCCGTGCCTGCCGTGCTAATTCAGCGTTTTTTTTTGTCAGGTGTTCATTTAGGTAAACTTGAGTTTCCTTTAGTTTTTTGGCCTGCCTCAGTATGTCATTTTTCACCCTCCTGTTCACAAAGCGCATCACAATTGATTTCTTTGTTTTGTTATCTTTCTTCGGTAAAGCATAACAGGCTGAGATCGCATTGGCTTCTACCTTAATGTCTTTATCATTAAGGAACTGAAGCACTTGGTTTTCTAAGGACATTGATTCACTTATGGAAGCATGTTCACCACTCAGTCCTGTAGCGGCATGGGCGTACGACTGATATCTGATGTCTAGTCCACTTATAACTATGTCATCAATGCGAGAACCTTGTTCAAGATCCTCGACGCGTTGCTCCAAAAGACGCCCGTGTTGCTCCAGGTCCATAATTTTTTTGTCTTTTTCTTTTATTATTGAATGTAGGGCTTGTACCTCCTGTATTAGGTCTAATATTTTGTCCTGCTGGCTAGTCACTTTGGCCAGTTCTTCTAACACAAAGTTCAGAGTTTTTTTAATTTCTTCCATTTCCTCTTTTTTGGGTGGCATTTTACTGACCTGTGGATAGAAATAAGCAGAGAATCCGGCTAGGCCTCAACTAGCTCGGTCGCTACTGGACCCGCCGCTCCTGCGCAGCTTCTCCGCCGAGTGACGCTGCTCAGCTCCGCAGATCACCGCCGTCTATCACCGGCGCCTGCCTCCGTCTACCTGGCCAGTTATGTTGTGCACCGCCGGCGCAGCCGGAATCCACCGATCACAGCCACTCGTCGCCGTCTGGCTAGGTGGCTCCTCCGCTGGGCCCCGTCCCTGTCAGTTATGTCGCACTCCGCCGGCGCAGCTCTAATCCACCGATCACCAATCGAATTGGATTGAAATGGAATCGAATCAGTACCTTCTGAATTGGAATTGAATCAGTTCCTTCTGAATCAGAATTAAATTGATTCTGGAAAATATTGATGATTCCTAGCCCTACTGCTGATGGTAGGCAGACAGGCTAATCTATCACCCTCTCTCCACTGAAGCAGTCTCCAAGGTAGTAGACAGACTGACCTTGGAAGGCAAGCCAAGGTGCTAGTGGGCTGATGTTTGGCCTGCTACAGCCTAAATATAACAAAATAATCCAGTATGATGGGAGATGTATTATCAACTATGTTTTGGTAAACCATGGTGTTCACTTTATATAGCACTTTTTCTCATCTCTAGATGACCAAAGCGGTGCTGGCCTGACCCACCAGGAGCAACAGGGGGTTCAGTGTCTTGCTCAAAGACACTTTGACATGCAGACTGCAGACAAAGCGGGAATCAAACCCCTGACCCTCCCATCAGTAGTTGGCCACACTACACCTGTGCCACAGCCACCCCCTATGAGGGAACATGTATGTCTAGTGAGGGTCGATACAGTATATAGAAAAAAAACCTTTAAAATCTGACTGCGATCCAGCAGCTAAACTGGCGCTGTGTGGGCTCATCTATTGACTTCCCTCTGCAGAGGCAATCTCCGAAGCGGTAGACAAACCGACCTCAGCCACCTAGCCAAGGTGCTAGTGGACCAGCCTATTACTTCCAAACTATAACTCAATTAGCCAGAATGATGTGAAATACTGTATATTATCAACTGCAGGCTGGGAGCAGGAATGCCTAGTGGGGTGATTAGAATTTAACCTCTTGCACTCCGGGATACCGCGGGCGGTCACGTCTCTGCGTCCTAGGGCGCACTGAAAAAAAAAAGCTGCAGACACAGCCGCAAACAGAAAGCCAAAGGACTGCTTTGATTGGTTTAGATTTGATTGACCTCTCATTCGACTAATAAGAGCCTTGAATTGAGTTTCTGAAACCTTGAAGAACCAATGACTGAAAACCTAGCAAGAAGGACCCACCTACGAACGGCTGCGAATGCAGCGAGTCAATTGAAGCAGAGAACTTCGACGATTGAAAGCGTACGTCCCATGTGTAAAATCTGTTTTGTGTAAGCCGCTGGGTGACACACACGCGTTCGCCAGTCTTTTTTTCTTACTACTGTTCTTATTTGTTTTGAAAAATCGTTTGCCAAAACCGCAATCATGGAAGCGCAAAACCGCAATAATGGAATTATGGTTTGACCGGGTCGCGTGACCAGAACCACGAGTCCGTAACAAGCGGACCAGCGTCATGTTTGTCTTGACAATGAGGAAGAGAAGTTCGCCAGTGACACTGCTGTTGTGGACAGGTAAGTGTTATAAGCTAAATTATTCTTTATCCCTGAAAACTGTAATCAAAATGACTTTTGACCGATCGGTAAATTACAACTGTGCGTCATCGCAACATGACGGACCGGTCCGTGCGCCGTGTCCGGACCGTGAACGCCCCCCCCCCCCCGCTAATCTTCTGTAGCGGATTGCAGATATTATTGCAGATATTTTAGTACAACTGTGCGTAGTAGACCGCAGCGCACGGTCACCGCGGTCCGTCATGTAGCGATGGGCGATGTCCGTCCTCTGTAGCGGGGGTGGGGTGGGGGGGGGTGGGAGTTGTTATCTTCTACATTACAGATATTTTAGTATAATTTTTAGTGCACTGTAGGTTATTTTTTCTTGTAAAAAAAAGCCACACTTTTTTTTACGTGGCATGCTTCTTTGTGTGTGGGGGCTTGTTTGTTCATTCATTCATTCATGAATGAATAAACAACCCCCCCCCACACACACACACACAGCCCTGAGTGTCACCTTTCATTAGAGCCCAAGATGAAGCTTCTATATTGAATCATTCAAAAGTTACAGACGTTTTTCCAAACTGTGCCATTTGGCACAATTTGGCACAGTTCAAAAACGCCTGGGAACTACCTGAGGAAAAAGCTGTATAATATATTCATTTTTTGTGGTATTGTTACAAAATTTTGACCTCAGCTGGATAACACTTGGTTCTACATTTCTGTTGCATTTTCCAGCCCGGATCTGACAGCTGTGTGTTATTTGCAAGCATTTGTATCCAAAAAAACACCCAGGCGAACTTTATTTTCTTCAAGTTCAGTATGTTTAGATGACTGTTACTCAGTGGCAGGAGCACTTAGAGAGATTATGACTGTTTTGCCAAAAAATTCAAAGTGTTTTCTTTTAAATGAGACCAACCCCATGAAGATGCTGCAAAGGGTTGAAGAACAGCTTTTGATTTACTTTGGGCATGTTATTTTTAGGCGTTTTTAGGGAAATTTGACCAGAGTGCAAGGGGTTAAAGAAAATGTACAGTTACCCATTATTTCGAGGAATAGAGGTGTCAAAACAGCATTTGTGCATTTTCATGTGGACAGGGATTTGATGAGAGATTTGATTTCATTTGGACAGTGCTGTGTGGATGGGACTTGTTTTTAATAAATGGAGAAGGAAAAAAGCCCATTTTTAAAAATACCCATGTGAACTAGGCCTAAACCTTCTGACCTGTCTCATGCTATGCACATGTTTATTAAGGCAGATGTCTTTTGTGTTCCACAGAACAGTAGCAGCCTTTGGCACTTGTACTTTTTTTAAAAGTGCAATTAAAAATAAAATAATTCATGGATTGTCATGTGTGGCCCTTCGGGGCAGAATGAAGGACTCATGTGCCAGGTGACCTTTTAACATAATTTATTAACAAATAAAAACAGCACAAGGGCTGAAAAAACAACAAACAGAGCTGAAACACAATGACAATGCGGCAGAGAGGTGTGCAGGTTATGATGAGCATGCCGTACTGAGAGTAGGGCGTCAGCAGTATATATAGGGCAAGAAATAATTAGGAGATGAGCTGCAGCTGTGAACAATAAACAACAGAGACCAATAAACGGAGGAGCAGACTATAACTCAGGGTGCTGTCACAGCAAATAAACACAAGATGATGAGCGGGACAGGATCATGGCAATAATAATAATAATACACAGGATGAACACAACTAGAGTGGTTATAACTCAAGTGAGGGTGAGAATACCGATAAAGATGATAATGATATGCAACACATGATCAACCAGAAAATAAGGGCACTGTCAACATAAGAGTAACACAGGATGATGAGCAGGACAGGAATAATGATAACAGTAATGATAATAAGTCCAAAAAGAGAACATAAGGCGTGGACAGGGTCTTGCCCTGTCCAGATTATGACAGTACCTCCCCTTTAAGGGTCAGACACCAGATGACCCTAAAGATAGACTCCCTGCCCAGGGCAGGTGGTGGGGGCCCTAGGACAGGTGGGTCAGAAATATCCCCCCTAAGCACACAGTCACAGGCCTGATAGCGGGGAGAAAAGTTGATTGGGTGGCCAATCCCAGTCCATGGTCCACTCGGTGAAGGGGAACAGTGTGTCTGGTGGTATGCTAAAGTCCATGGGCCACCTGGTGAAGGGAGAAAGTCTGTCGGGTGGTCTGCCAACGTCCATGGGCCACCTGGTGAAGGGAGACAGTCTGTCGGGTGGTCTGCCAAAGTCCATTGACCACATGGCAAAGGAGGACAATTGTCCTCTACGTCCTAGTGGGTCGTGCCCGAAACACCTCAAGTGGGAGGCGTCCAGGAGGCATCCTAATCAGATGCCCATACCACCTCAACTGACTCCTTTCAATGTGGAGGAGCAGCGGTTCCACTCTGAACCTCTCCCGGATGACTGAGCTCCTCACCCTATCTCTGAGGGTGAGTCCAGCAATCCTAAGGAGAAGGATCCCAAGCTTTCTAAATTATAACCAGATTGGAAAAAAAAGGACTTTTCAAAATAAGAGACGGAGCTAGAAACTAAGGATAACAAGGAATACTAATAAGAGCTGACAGTAATGGTGCAAATAGTCCAAAAAAAACCCAACAAAAAATGTGGACATGGCCAACGACCATGTCCAGATCATGACAACATCCAGATAATCAAACATTTGTTTAAAGCCATAGTAGGACCAACATGAATGAAAGGCAGCCAGAAATCTTTGTAGAAAGCCACAACATCGATCCAGCATATTAAAAAAAGGACAATAAATGTCAAATTACAGTGTTTCCTCTGGCTTAAAGACCTTGGCGCGGTGGCAACATATTTTTCCGGGGAGGGGGGCAGAAAACACATATGTATGAATATGTTAATTTTATACTATTTATTTCTTTTTTTAAATTTTGCACAGTAACTTTGCATAAGATAATAATAATGCATCAAATTTATATAGCGCTTTATCATAGATGCTTTTTACAGATACGTTATTTATTCACTCCAGACAGACAATGGTAGTGGCAAGCTACTACTGTAGCCACAGCTGCCCTGGGGCAGGCCGACGGAAGCGTGGCTGCCAATCCGGGCCAATAGCCTCTCCGGCCACCACTGAACATTTATACACATTCATACCCAGTGTTATGGACACTGCAGGCAAGGTGGGTAAAAGTGTATTGCCCACAGACACAATGGCAGGATATCTTGGGAGAGCGGGATTTGATCCGCCAACCATCCGGTTATTGGACGACCCGCTCTACCTCCTGAGCCACTGCCATGTGTATGGAACTTACAATTTGAAGTATTGTACAACCAAGGCTTGAATGTTGAAATATTGGGCCATTTGGGGTCCCACCCAGGCGTCCTGTATTTGGACTTTTTACTGGTGTCATCCTTCTCTCCTTTCTTTGCTCTCACCTCTCCTGGACCCTCTGCCTGAACACTTTCCTCTCCTTGGCTCCTCTCTTCTGTCTAATCTTTCCCTCTCTGAGCTCTGTCTAATTCAGGTTCTCTCTCTGTCTATGGTAGTATACAAACAGGTTAGAAAATATCAAGTGCCATGTAAATTAAAGGAGACAACCAAAAATTTCTAGTTAAGGGTACAAAGAGCACCCACTTAAATCTTGAGTAATGACTTCAGTCTTGAAGGTTTGAGGTTTTTCTCCAAAAATTATAACAATTTTCTTATAGTTTTCTACTTTTCTCTGTAAATTTATCTAAATTTGAAACCATTTTCCTCAAATTTGTAATTTCCTCTTGTAAAATTGACTTTTCTTGTACATTTGAAACTTTATTATAAATTTGTGGATTATTTTATGGCTTATTTTTGTCTGTTTTTTAAAATAAAATTATCCATCCATCCATCCATCCATCTTCTACTGCTTTTCCGGAGGTCCGTGTCGCGGAGGCAGCAGTTCAAGCAGAGAAGCCCAGACTTCCCTCTCCCCAGCCACCTGCCCCAGCTCTTCAGAGAGGATACCAAGGCGTTCCCAGACCAGCTTGGAGACATAGTTTCTCCACCGAATCCTGGGTCTGCCCTGGGGTCTCCTCCCATTGGGACGTACCTGAAACACCTCAAGTGGGAGGCATCCAGGAGGCATCCTAATCAAATGCCCATACCACCTCACCTGACTCCTTTCAATGTGGAGGAGCAGCGGTTCTGCTCTGAGCCTCTCTCGGATGACTGAGCTCCTCACCCTATCTCTGAGGGTGAGTCCAGCAATCCTATGGAGAAAGCTCATTTCAGTCGCTTGTATCCGCGATCTTGTTCTTTCGGTCATTACCCAAAGCTCGTGACCATAGGTGAGAGTAGGAACGTAGATTGACTGGTAAATTGACAGCTTTGCCTTAGAACTAAGCTCCCTCTTCACCACAACAGACCGGTACAACGTCCGCATCACTGCAGATGCTGCTCCAATCCGTCTGTCAATCTCTCGGTCCATTTTCCCCTTGCTCGTGAACAAGACCCCAAGATACTTAAACTCCTCCACCTGGGGCAGGAGCCTTTCCCCAACCCAGAGAGGACAATCCACTTTTTTCCGGCTGAGGACCATGGACTCGGACTTGGAGGTGCTGATTCTCATCCCAGCCGCTTCACACTCAGCGGCAAACCGTCCCAGCAAGAGCTGTAGGTCATTGCTGGATGAAGCCAACAGGACAACATCATCTACAGACAACAGAGATGAGATCCTGTGGTCACCAAGCATGACACCCTCCATTCCCTGGCTGCACCTAGAAATCCTGTCCATAAAAATTATGAACAGGATCGGTGACAAAGGGCAGCCCTGGCAGAGTCCAACTCTCACTGGGAATGAGTCCGACCGAGTGTTGGAAATAGGAACCAAACTCTCACAACGGTCGTACAGAGACCGAATAGCTCGTAACAACAAGCCCGATACCATACTCCCGAAGCACCCCCCACAAAAATCCACGAGGGACGCAGTCAAATGCCTTCTTCAAGTCCACAAAACACATGTAAACTGGTTGGGCAAACTCCCACGAACCCTCAAGAATTCTTGAGAGGGTAAAGAGCTGGTCCGATGTGCCCCGGCCAGGACGAAAACCACATTGCTCCTCCTGAATCCGAGGTTCAACCAACGGCCGGACTCTCCTCTCCAGTACCTTGGCATAGACCTTCCCAGGGAGGCTGAGGAGTGTGATCCCTCTAAAGTTGGAGCACACCCTCCAGTCCCCTTTTTTAAAGAGAGGAACCACCACCCCAGTTTGCCATGCCAAAGGCACTGTCCCCGACCTCCACGCTATGTTGCACAGGCGTGTCAACCATGACAGCCCAACAACATCCAGGGCCTTGAGGTACTCGGGGCGAATCTCGTCCACCCCCGGGGCCTGGCCACCAAGGAGATTTTTAACCACCTTGGTGACCTCAGCCCCTGTGATAGGCGAATCATCCCCCTCGTCCCCAAACCCTGCTTCCTCTGTGGAAGGCATATCAGTGGGATTGAGGAGATCCTCGAAGTATTCCTTCCACCGCCCAACGATATCCCCAGTCGAAGTCAACAGTGTCCCATCCGTACCATACACAGTGTGGACAGGGAGCTGCTTTCCCCTCCTGAGCCGCCGGACAGTTTGCTAGAATCTCTTCGAGGCCGACCGAAAGTCTTGTTCCATGGCCTCACCGAACTCCTCCCATACCCGGGTTTTTTCTTCAGCAACCACCAGAGCTGCACTCCGCTTGGCCTGCCTGTACACCTCAGCAGCTTCGGGAGTCCCACAAGCCAACCAAGCTTGATAGGACTCCTTCTTCAGCCTAATGGCCCCCCTCACCACTGGTGTCCACCACTTGGTTCGGGGGTTGCCACCATGAGATGCACCGACCACCTTGCGGCCGCAGCTCTGGGCCGCCGCTTCAACAACAGAGGTGGAGAACATGGCCCATTCAGATTCCATGTCTCCAGACTCCCTCGGAATGTGGTTGAAGTTCTTCCGGAGGTGGGAGTTGAAGACCTCCCGGACAGGGGCCTCAGCCAGACGTTCCCAGCACACCCTCACTATACGTTTGGGTCTACCAGGTCTGAATGGCTTCTTCTCCTGCCATCGGATCCAACTAGTAGTAGATTAGTTTATTTGACAGGGACAGTGCAATAAACATAGACAATTAATCAAAGACAATCAATCTGATGTGTTGCACATAGAGTGTATAGCTATTAGCTAATTTGCAACTCTTGTCCCTGGATCACCACCAGGTGGTGATCAGTTGACAGCTCTGCACCTCTCTTTACCCAGGTGTCCAAGACATATGGTCGCAGGTCTGATAACACGATAACAAAATCGATCATCGACCTGCGACCTAGAGTGTCCTGGTGCCAGGTGCACATATGGACACCCTTATGTTTGAACATGGTGTTTGTTATGGACAAACTGTGGTTAGCACTGAAGTCCAATAACTGAACACCACTTGTTCCGGCCCCGGATTATGAGCTGCATTTTGGTGTGCAATAACTGATGTTTGACACATCTTTAATGTCCTTGCTTTTGACTTTAATTGCATCAAACACCGTAAAGACTGAAACATATCAAACACAAGAAACATTATTTTAGCTGTGGACACAAAATTCTAGTATTACAGAAATTAAATCATACTGCATACACACAAATGTAAACATTTATGATCTCAATTGGTAGATTTTTTAGGTTTACTGAGTTGTTGCAAGAAAGCTACCAGCAAAAATTATGCAGCATTTACTGTAAACAAATACAACAGATTATCAAATCCACATTTAAAATTGTATGGTTTGTGCACATCAGATTTTCATATTAGAAACACACACAAAAAGTTTCTATTCTTTGAACATGTGCATATTCAAACAACCATCATTAACTTCAACAGAGTTAAACATTTCACTAACCACTTTGCCGGGTTGCAGCCTTCCGAGGGCAGAAATTCCTTGCAGGCTCTCACATTTTGTCTGCAATTAATAGCCCGGAATAAATACCTTGTAAATTGGTATTTCAGCTAATTTAAAGTCAAGATGTCAATTCAAAAACATAACAATAAAATTGACTAGAACTAGGCATCCAGTAAATAAGGATTGCCAGATTTGCACTTCTATGAACTACCAAGGCCATGCAGGCCGGGGATTGCAGCAGTGATCGACCTGAATAATACTGCATTTACTTCAAGTCAAAAATACATCCCTATTCACAAAATGAAGCTTCAAAAATTACTTTTTCACAACTATTACAGTTTTTTGCACATGCATGGAGACTAGGTGAAAAGTTACATAGGCATGGATTATTACTGACAGTCACATGGTCTAGTCACACTTCAACAAACTTCAAAAATATCATCATCTCTCAAACAATCCACAAAATATCGGGTAGATAATTGGCTATGAGGGATTATTTCATCATTATGACAGTTTCACCCTACCTGGGCTGAGGTAAACCGCTGGATGGCTTGGATTTTGTTCTTAGCCAGCCATGCTGAATCTGTCCGTTGTCCTATTCTGCTGGGCAGGAAGTCTCAAAATCGTCTACTTCCTGTTGTGAATAATCTTATACCTCATGTATTTTTGATGACAAATTATTTCAATAATTTTTAAATCTCAAAGGACAAATTTCCAAACCTAGGTTTTTAAAAGAAAATATGGAGGGAATAAAATAAAAAAAAAAGGTAGGGAATTCACAAGGGATTCCCCAGAGGTCAAAGGTCATTTCCATGTTGGGGGCTCCCCCAGACACAAAGTAAACAACTTTTGACTAGCACACAGAGCCAGGCTGTGAGTATATATATATACCTGCCAAAACAAATCTTTGGGAGGCATTGCTGTACAACCAAAGGTCAAATACTAGAAAGGATGTCACTGTTGACATATATAGCGGGGAAATTACAACAGTCACAAGAATTGCCATGTTTCTCACATGGATCAAACAAACACAGCTGCTGCCGTTACACCACTTGGGTTCAGATCGGGCAGGCCGTTCCTCCCAATCACCCCCCTCCAGGTTTCACTGTCGTTGCCCACGTGCGCATTGAAGTCCCCCAGCAGGTCAATGGAGTCTCCAAGAGGAGCACCCTCCAGCACCCCAGTCACAGACTCCAGAAAGGGTGGGTACTCTGAAACATCATTTGGTGCATAGGCACAAATGATGGTCAGGACCCGTTTCCCAACCCGAAGGCGCAGGGAAGCAACCCTTTCGTCCACCGGGGAAAACTCCAATATAGAGGCAGCAAGGTGGGGGGATACAAGAATACCCACCCCTGATCGTCGCCTCTCGCCTGGGGCAACTCCAGAAAAGGCCAAGCTCCAGCCCCTCTCCAGGAGACTGGTTCCGGAACCGGAGTTGTGTGTTGAGGTGAGGCCGGCTATATTTAGCCGGTATCTCTCAACCTTGTACACCAGCTCAGGCTCCTTCCCCGCCAGAGAGGTGACATTCCACGTACCAAAAGCCAGTTTAGAAAGCTTGGGATCAGTCCCTCAAGGTCTCCGCCTTTGACGGCCACCTAATCCACATAGCACCGGACCCCCATGATCCCTCCTGCAGGTGGTGAGCCCACTAGAGGGTGGACCCATGTAACTCCTTTGGGCTGAGCCCGGCCGTGTCCCATGGGTGGAAACCCGGCCACCAGACGCTAGCCTTCGAGCCCCTCCCCCAGGCCTGGCTCCAGGGTGGGGCCCCGGTAACCCCATACCGGGCGGGGTACACTGAATCCTTGATATAGAATTTATCATGAGAGTCTGTTGGATCGTTCTTAGTCTGGCCCTTCACCCAGGACCAGTTTGTCTTGGGTGACCCTATCAGAGGCAAATTGCCCCGGACAACATAGCTCCTGGGATCACCCCCCCACCACGATAAGGTGACGATCCATGAGGAGGATAAAATTACTGTTTTTTAAATAAATTTGAAACAAACTGTGTTTTTTTTTAACTTTTTCCTTATAACAATTTATATTTTTGACCGTAACTTTGCAGTCAGAACAAAACAATAATTTAACTCTCATTACAAAGAAAAAAATATTAATAAAATTGTATTTAATGATTTAAATGAACTTAAATGACCAAGAATGCCATTTTTTCTGTTATAATATTTCTATATATTTATAATTTTTTTTAGAAATCTCCTCACCACCAAGAAAAACCTCCCTTATTTTGAAATCCAAATACTGGCACGTTCAGTTTGTCTGAAGGCTGCTGACGGATTAAAGTCAGTGACTTTGTGAATTTCGGTCATCTTAACTTGCCAGGTACATAATTGTGAACATAATATTGTAGTGGCTGGTGAACTATATCCTCAGCAATTCATCAGTCCCCCTTGCCTTTCCCTTCATATGAAGACGGCTGCATTTGAATTCTAACCACATCTCTTAGCTAAGCGACTCTTCCGTTATTGCTCCCATTTCCAGCGGGTTAAAACCACGATAAATGCCTCCAGTGCTTACATACCTCTTATGATTTTTTTTTCTGCGTTTAAAGTACTTTAATAAACTCATGTTTCTGTCGGACAGTCAAGCCTTTTTCATGCTGCATTTCCCCTCTAGTCCACCTTGGTCTGCGTACACTTTGGACGAGCCCAGCACACACGCGGCACTGTACATACTCACTTTTTTCATCTACCCAGGCCAAGCGGTTGACGTATGCACACAACCATCATTTGTAGTTTCACTCCTACCCATTAGGTAGCGCCAAGGTGCTGACGCGCCAGGATTTTCACCAACAAAGAAATGGCGGACTTCTTCACAAAGTTTCTCTTCAAATAGAGTCCATTTCCGCTGTTTGACTTCCCGGTTTTTACTCCTTTTCCATGAAGATGCTGCTGCCACGAGCAAGACACTGCCTACTGACTGACTGGAAAGCTTGCGTGGGCGGGGCGCTTCTAAACTCGAACTCGCGGATGATGGCCACGCGCGTTGTTCGTGTGCATGCTTGCGGAAAGTCATTGCTTCATATACTTTTCTTAAATTCATATCTCCTTCTTGGCGTGGCAGTAATATTTCTGGCGAAGCGGCCTGCCACCGAGAAATGTTATCAGAGGAAACCCTGAATTATAATGTTTTACACGTGTGAAACACTGTATATTTATATTTTAAATAATCTCTTTCTTGCAGTCTTCTTTTGAGTTTGTTTGTGCCTTTTAGTTTCCATCTCATAAAGGGGACCTTTGGTGTCTTAAGGGGCTGCAAGACAGTCTACACAGCACTCAGAGATTTAGCCCTAACTAGATAATGACTTGCTACAAATCCACTCATTGTTAACAAGTTGTTTCTTTAAATGCTTCGGGTGAGGTACGAATAGGAGTCCGCTTTGCTTATGTGAATTAGATCAATTTTTGTAAAGTCCAGGATGTGTTTTTAGATAATTTGTGCCATGCACACCGCTGATAAACATATCATTCTGGGTAATACCCATGAGTTCTGCTCTCTCACTTCCTGACATTCTGGGTGTAGCTGCGTATGGGGTGTTGTTAAAGAAGGTACGTATGTTGACGAAAACCCTCAAGGACTGCTAGATGCTTTACATTTTTGAAGGAGTTGTGGCTCTTACGTTGTTAAACTCTTTGAGAGGCCTTATAATTTGTTTTTGCTACAAGCATCCAAACAATAGGAAATATTGCTGCAAATAAGTAATTGCACAGTGAAAGGTTTTAGAGTTAATTCTTAGACCTAACCCATTGGTCTGGACTTACATTTTGCTCCTGACTAAAGTTTCAGGTGTGAAACCTTCCCCAGGCGACAGTCCAGACCAAGCAGTCCAAATTTGGTTTGGCAACACAACACATGGTCTTGGTCTGGATCAAACTGACCTTGGCCTGTTTGTTTTTAGCGTGAAAGCAATTTCCAAAAAGGTTTGGACTTTTGAAGGAAACACAGGAAGCTACTGTGGGGTGTCAGAACTTGAAAGAGGAAAAAAAAATAAGCCACTATAGTACTCGAAGAGAGGAATATGGTCTTACAGTGTGATTTTAAAAAATCATCAAGAAAAAAGCTCACACAATTGCATAAGCTTGCCCAGGGTTTCCTCTGGTAACATTTCTCTGTGGCTGCCCACTGCACCAGAAATTTTACCGCCACCCCAAGGCGATATGAATTTATTAAGAAAAATATATGAAGCAATGACTTTCCGCAAGCGCTCACATGAACAATGCGCATGGCCGTCATCCACGCGGAGTTTAGAAGTGCCCTGCTCCCACGAGTTTTCCAGTCAGTCAGCAGTGTCTCGCTAAGCGTGACTGTCCGACAGAAACATGAGTTTATTAAAGTACTTTAAACGCGGAAAAAAAATCATAAGAGGTAAGTAAGCACTGGCGTTTATCATGGTTTTAACCCGCTGGAAACGGGGGCAATAATGGAGGAGTCGCTTAGCTAAGAGATGTGGTTAGAATTCATATGCAGGCGGCTTCATATGAAGGGAAAGGCAAGGGACTGATGAATAGCTGAGGATATATTTCAGCAGCCACTACAATATTAAGTTATATTCTGTAGGAATTGCAGGAATGAAGAGACTGGCAATTTCCCTCTTTTCTCGCACGAGCAGGTGTGCTGTTTTTATTCTCCAGCGGTAGTGACAAAAAGCAACAGCTAAAAATGCTAGCTCTAAACTGAGGTCCTTCAGTGGCTGCCTAGAGAGGTGCCTGATGAGAAAGCCTGAGCGCACAACTATAACTGCCTAAACAGATCATTCTGTACATGAACACATATTGTGGTGAATTATGTCTTTAGAGTCCGCTACAGTTCCCTATTATGTACCTGGCAGGTTAAGATGACCGAAATTCACGAAGTCATTGACTTTAATCTGTCAGCAGCCTTCAGACAAACTAAACGTGCCAACATCTGATTTCAAAATAAGGGAGGTTTTTCCTGCTGTCTAGGTGGTGAGGAGATTTCTAAAAAAAAAACCCAACCTATAAATATAAAGAAATATTATAACAGAAATAACGGCATCGGTGGCTAAACTGTCATCTCTGCTGGAGTCCGAGTTCCACTCTATGCAGGACATACTGAATGCACTGAGGAGCTCATTTAGCAGCAGACTACATCATCCCAGGTGCACAACTGAGAGGTTTTGCAGGTCCTTCCTACCAACGGCTGTCAGACTGTACAACCTAAGCAGGGCTGCTCGCAGAGATAGCAAAAAGACGTAACAAACTAATAGTTTTTTGAATGCAAAAGATGCAATAGACTTACACAATGGTCCCCTCCGGCATACAACTAGGAAAATACCGGTCGCTATGGAGAGTGAGAATATGTATGGGCACATAATCATACCATGTAGGATAACTAAGTAGACGGTTGTGCTGTTTCATCCCATCTAGCAACAATGCTCTGCACTGTGTGTGTTTATATATTTACATATTTATTCCATCTAGCTACAATGCTCCACACTGGGTGTGTTTATATTTATATATCTATATATTTATTCCATCTAGCTACAATGCTCCGCACTGTGTGTTTATATATCTACATATTATTCCATCTAGCTACATTGCTCCGTACTGTGGGTGTTTATATATTTACATATTTATTCCATCTAGCTACAATGCTCCGCACTGTGTGTTTACATATTCATATATTTATTCCATCCAGCTACAATGCTCTGCACTGTGTGTCTGTGTCTGTGTGTGTGTATATATATATATTTTATAGTAATTTGTACATATGTACGTATATTAGCTGCTCTTGCTTGCTTGTTTTTTTTCTTGCCTTCTGATTGTTGCTCTGAGTGTTGCTATCCCTGTGCTGTTGCAATCCTGGAATTTCCCCGTTGTGGGACTAATAAAGGCTTATCTTATCTTATCTTATCTTATCTTATCCTTGGTCATTTAAGTTAATTTGTTTCATTAAATACAATTTTCTTAATATTTTTTCTTTGTAATCAGAGTTAAATTATTGTTCTGTTCTGACTGCAAAATTATTATTTTTTTTTTTTTTGTTACTTATTTGTACCCGTAGGTAGACTTGGTTTGCAGTCTGGTGACAAGCCACCGGCTGCTGGTCGCTGCGTGCGCGAGCGCCCTAAACCTACATGTTTTTGGTGTGCGGGAGGAAACCGGAGAAATCCCGGAGTAAACCCGCGCAACACGGGGGTGCAAACTCCACACATGCAAACTCCACACAGCTCACTGTTGGTCGGGGGCTGGGATCGAACCCACGATCTCATGATCCCCGCGGTCCCCCGGCCGAGGGTAAAACTGTGCTGCCACAGTGCTAAACCACTGCGCCACCGTGCAGCCGGTGGTATGGTTTTATTATTATATATTATTATTATTATATTATATTTTATTATATGATTTCATATTTTTATTATGGTAAAAAATGTAAATTGTTATAAGGAAAAAGTAAAAAAAAATTACTACAGTCTGTTTCAAATTTATCTAAAAAAACCCAGTAATTTTATTTTGTAAAACAGACAAAAAGTAGTCATAAAATAATCCACAAATTTATAATAAAGTTTCAAATGTACAAGAAAAGTCAATTTTACAAGAGAAAATTACAAATTTGAGGAACATGGTTTCAACTTTAGATTTTCAGAGAAAAGTAGAAAACTATAACAAAATTGTTATATATTTTTGAGAAAAACCTCAAACCTTCAAGACTGAAGTCATTATTCAAGTTTTTAAGTGGGTACGCTTTGTACCCTTAACTCAAGTAGAAATTTTTGGTTGCCTACTTTTAATTATTGATTTCAAAGCACTGCTTTTACATGAGTAGAATTTTTGTTGACTATGCCCACCTGATCATATAATTTAAGTATGCATGAGTACATTACTATTATGAATGTTTCTTTCCCTTCCCTACTTTCTAAATGGAAAAAAGGAAACACTAGAATAAAAATATAAAAAATACACATATTTTTGTCATTTATGTAAACCATGACAAAAAAATCCTGCAGGACAAAACATGACACTTGATATTTTCTAACCTGTTTGTATACCACCATAGACAGAGAGAACCTGAATTAGACAGAGCTCAGAGAGGGCAAGATGAGACAGAAGAGAGGAGCCAAGGAGAGGGAAATGTTCAGGCAGAGGAAGGAGAGAAGGATAACACCACTAAAAAGTCTAAACACAGGATGACTGGGTGGGACCCCAGCTGGCCCAGTATTCAAGCCTTGGTTGTACAATACTTCAAGTGGTAAGTTCCATATGCATCGTTACTGTGTAAAATTTTAAAACGAAATAAATAGTATAAAATTAACATATTCGGGTATGTTTACTCCCCCCCCCCCCCCCGGGGGAAAAATATGTTGCCACCACGCCAAGGTCTTTAAGCCAGAGGAAACACTGCTTACCATATACTTTTGGAGAGGGTGTGAGAGAAATGATATGGTGGATGGGGTGAGCAATGCCACCTGAAAGTTGCCTTAACCAGTGGGGACAAATTTCCTTTTTATGATAACCTGGATAAGCATTCTAGCACCAGCACAACTAGTTAACCTATTAAGATTCAATTCAACTTTATTTATATAGCGCCATTTCACAACAACAGTCATCTCATAGCACTATCAACTGTAGGGGGAACCCCCACAGTTGCAGAAAGACCCCAGCAATCAGGCGATCTCCTGTGAGCAAGCACTTGGCGACGGTGGAGAGGAAAAACTCCCTTTTAACAGGAAGAAACCTCCAGCAGAACCAGGCTCAGGGAGGGGCAGTCATCTGCTGCGACTGGCTGGGGGTGAGGGGATAGAGAAGAAGAAAAGAACAGACATGTAGAGAGCAAACAGCAAGATGGGGACTCAATCTATGGGAGAGAACAAACAAATGTTAATGACCAGCAAAAAAAATATTTCATTGAGAGTGAGAAAAGGAGTGAGGCCCAGTGCATTACTGGAGGTCCCCCGGCTGACTAAACCTATTAGCAGCATAACTAAGGGAGGGTTCAGAAACACATGATCCCTCCCTAATTGTAGGCTATATCAAAAAGGTAGGTTTTAGCCCTATTCTTAAAAACAGAGATCGAGTCTGACTCCCGAATCCAGATTGGCAGCTGATTCCACAGGAGAGGAGCTTGATAACTGAAGGCTCTGCCTCCCATTGTACTTTTGGATGGTGGGATCTTCCCCAATGTCAACTACAAGTGCTGTTACTGATGTGCTCAGATAAGGCTATGCGATATGGGTCAAAAATCATATCTATATAAGTATTCAGTGTCGCGATACTTGATATATATATCTTGATACAAAAACTGTACGTTTTATGTAAATTACAAATGATGCTTAATAAATTATTTTAGTAAAAATCACCAGTAAATAACTGAAAGTTCTATACATATGCAGTTTAAATTAATACAATAGGTAGCACATATCATCTCTACCTGTCACGCATGCATGCATGCACGCACGCATGCACGCACGCACACATTAATAGGTCTGAGAGTTTATGGAACTTAGTTTCAGCAGTAGTCACTGTATAAGACTACACATTTCTAGATATTTCATCTTGTGGACAATATTAGGATATTAGGCCTGTAAGTTATTCTTACTGTAAACTAAGTTTTTACTGAGAATCATGTATTGGCATTTTCTTTTTTTATTTCATACAAATTTATTCAATACTAAACTCATCTCACTAATGGCTAAAAACACTGCATGCATCCACTTATTCAATCTTCTAGATCTATCTTTGTAGACGCTTTACATCATCATCATAGCAGTCTGTCGTGGGCGACAATGAGTGTTTCATTTAGGTCTGATCAGATTCCTCCACGCAGCTCTGTTCTTAGCCTTCCGCTGCTAGGAACTTCTGTCTATATCCAGCTTCTTCAAGTTTCTTTTTACAGTGTCTTTAAATCTGAGCCTTGGTCTACCCTGATTGCGTTTGCCCTCGCATAACTGTGAGTAGAGCAACTTCTGAGGGAGACGCTGGTGGTCCATCCTCTCAACATGTCTGAGCCATCTCAGGTTCGTCTGTATTAGCATGTCCTCCATTGATGGTAGACCAGCTCGTTTCAACACTTCTATGTTGGTTATCTTGTCTTTCCATGAGATGTTCATTATGGCTCGAAGGTATCTCATCATGTACGCGTGGAGTTTCTTTACCTGCACTCTGCAGACAGTCCAAGTGTCACTACTGTACAATAGAGTAGCCAGTACTGTCGCTCTGTACACTTTGCATTTCACACGGATAGACACGTGTCGATTGTTCCACAGTCTTTCCCTCAAGTTTCCAAACACAGCGCTTGCTCTTCCCATTCTGAGAGATAGTTCATCCTCCAGCCTAGCATTCTCTGAAACACTACTCCCTAGATACTTGAAAGTCTTGCACTTGACTAGTGCCTCTGTACCAATGCTGATCTCTTCTGGCAGTGATGTTGATAACTGGAACTTTGGTGGTTGATAAAGGTACTCTGTCTTCTTGATGTTGATTTTGAGGCTGAATTGGCTAGCTGCTCTTGCAAATTTCTCCACTAAAGATTGCATATCTTCTGCACTGTGTGCAACTAGAGCACTGTCGTCGGCAAAGAGCATTTCTCTTACTACCTTTATTGATGTCTTACTCTTGGCTTTAAACTGTGCCACATTGAACAAGTCTGCTTCTTTCCTTGTTTGAATGTATACTCCTTCTGAAGTGTCTTTGAAGATCACCTCAAGCATGACTGCCAGATATAGCGGGAAAAGTGTAGGCACCAGCACACACCCTTGTTTCACCCCATTGCTTACTGAAAAGTCTTTAGATACTGAACCACTCAATGCCATGTTTGCTTGCATACCTGTATAGAGTGCTTTGATCAGGCTGACAAACTTCTCTGTGCAGCCATATTTCTTGAGTACCTGCCAAAGTCTTGTCGCGAAACAGTATCAAAGGCTTTACTGAAGTCTATAAAGACTACATAAAGCGGCATGTTCTGTTCGATACACTTTTCTTAAACCTGTTTCAAGCAGAAAATCATGCCCATTGTGCTTCTTCCACTTTTAAAGCCACACTGGGTTTCCAGTAGTACATTCTGCGAGATGTGTTCATTGAGTCTGTTCAGTAGTACATGTGAGAGAATCTTACCAACAGTGGCTAGCAGTGATATACCTCGGTAATTTCCACAATCTTTCCTGTCACCTTTCTTGAACAAAGACACAATGCTTGCATCCTTCCAGTCTTGAGGTACTTTCTGGGCATCCCATATCTCTTGGATGAGCTTGTGCAGGCAGTTGGTCAGCTGAACACCACCAAATTTCCACACTTCTGCTGGAATTCCATCCCTTCCTGGAGCTTTACCATCCTGTGTTGTCCTGATAGCTGCCATTAGTTCATCAAGATTTGGTGGTTCATCCAGACTTGATACAGCTGGTCACTGCACTAGAGCTTCTTTAGCCTCTTCAGCAAGATCTCCAGGGTTGTTAAGTAGTTGGTCAAAGTGGTCTGCAAATCTGTCCAGGATCTTGTCTTTCTCCTGCAAAACTGTTTCACCATCCATAGCCTTTAGTTGGATCAATCCTCTTGGTTTGGGGCTGTAGATTTCTCTCAAACCTGTGAAGAGTATTTTCATGTCTTTCCTGTCTGCTGCAGTTTGAAGTTTCTCCGCTTTTTCATCCCACCAGTTGGTTTTCATCCCTCTGGTGTACTTCTCTAGCTCACTCTGAGCCTTTGAGTATTTCTTCTTCTTCGACGTTGTGTTACACTGTAGGTTTTCCTACATAGCTGTATTCCTCACTTCTAGTAGTTTCTTCAGATGTTCATCATGCCCATCAAACCAATCTTGATGTTTCTTCTCAGTGTGGCCTAATACATCACTCGCAGTCTGATACACTGTATCCTTCAGTGTTGCCCATTTCTCTTCTATGTCATTCTCTGAGTTGTTGCTGTCCCAGTCTTTCAAGTTTTCATCCATTTCCTGTGTAAGTTCTTCCTGCTTCTTTTGGCCTTTCAGTGCACTCGTGCTTAGCTTCCGTGGTGGCTTTGCACCTGTCCTGCACTGTTTTCGTCTGCAAATCCTTAATCTAGATCTCAGCATAACATGATCAGTACCACAGTCCACACCTCTCATTGCTCTGGTGTCCAATACATCCCTTATGTCTCTCTGTCTTACTCTGATGTAGTCTAACAAGTGCCAGTGCTTGGATCTTGGGTGCATCCATGTCTTGTGTGTGTCCTTGTGCTTAAATAGTGTTGATTATCACAAGGTTGTACTCTGAACATAGTGCAAGTAGAAGTTCTCCATTAGCATTGCACTTGCCTACTCCATGACTGCCTAGCACTCCTTTCCATTTGTCAGTGTCCGAACCAACTCTAGCATTAAAATCTCCAATGAGTATCAGCCTGTCATCAGTCAGTACATGCTTGATAGTCTCACATAAATCACTGTGGAACTCTTCCTTCGCCTCCTCTGTGTTGGTCATTGTTGGGGCATATACACTGATGAGTGTGGCATACATCTTCTGCTGTAGTGGGAGTCTCATAGTCATTATCCTGTCATTGATTGGCACTGGTTCCTCATCAAGCATTGCTGCTATCTCCTTTCAACTGCAAAGCCCACTCCTGCTTCCCTCCTTTCTTGAGTTGATTTCCCACTCCAAAAGAAGATGTACCCATGGTCTTTCAAGCTGTCATATCCAGGCAATCTTGTTTCACTAAGTGCAGCTATGTCTACATTGTACCTGTTCATTTCCAGGGCCACAAGCATGGTCTGTCTTTCTGGACGCTGCGATGTTGTTCTGTCCAACAGAGTGCATACATTCCATTCTGTTACACACAAGGCTGCTGTTTTCCTCTTCTTTTGTCTTCCTGCTCCTAGCTTACTTTTCGCTGCCTGTCGGAGTGTGAACAGATCAGTGCGGACCTTGTTAGCCCGGGCGACGTCCGAGCCGGTATGAGCTGCTTTCTGACTGACCATTTCATGAAATTGCTTGCAAAGTATTTGAGTACCGCTAGCTTTTGCTGGACTAGCAGCACATTCTTGGCAGATAAAGTTATTATCAGTGGCAAGGACAAGCCAAGACAAACTGACTCCAGTATCTGTTGCAGTGACTGACCAAATGATAGGTTTGTTTATCTCTGCTCTTTGTGTAGTGCATGTCACGATGCACCGACTGGCACAGTCCACCACAGACCTTGCGACAGATCTGCCAGGATGTCCAGTCTCACCCTGTGTAACTGGGAGTGGTCCACCACAGACCTGTGGCAGATATTGTTTTTAGTTCTGCCAGGATGCCCAGTTTCACCCTCCATGCCCTCGGAAGGGCGGAGATGCCGGTTGAGTCGCCAGCGGTCCGACCCATGAGACAAGTAGTACAAGTTTTCATGGTTATCCGGTAGCAAGCAAGCCAGTGCCTGACCTGACAAGTGTTTGGATGCTTTACAGGTGCGCTGTAAAACAATATTGATCATGGTGGACTTTTAGTCTAATTCTAATCGGCTGGTTACAGAAGTGTGCTGCTGATGAGGACATAAATAGTTAAACTTTTTTCAACTTTCAGCACAGTTGAGTGCAATGACAAAAAACACTCACCACTGAGTGTTTTTGTGGTGAGTGGATTAAACACTGGACTATCTAGAAAGCGAGCAGAAAATAGGCACACAGAGCGAGAAAAAAATGTGCTTGGTGGACATGCAGCCTTTGCATTAGGGCTGCAACTAACAACTATTTCAATAGTCGACTAGTTGCTGACTATTGTAACGACTAGTCATGAAGAACTGCACAAAAAACAATCTCTCATTTCTTTTTATTGCGAAAAATAAAACATTTTCCTTTAAAAAAAATAAAATAAAGCATTTGATGAACAAGAATTGCAATCATCAATAAAATAAACATTTTTTTTCTTAAAGTGCATTTTGTGCATAACAGACAATGCATAACATTTAACATTTGTTAAATTTGTGTGTGTGTGTGGGTGTGTGGGTGTGTGGGTGTGTGTCTGTACGTATGTGCAAGAGAAAATCACTTAAGTTTGGAAGGGTTGTCTTATATTTCTTCTCCATCAAGTGGGTGAAATGGGTTCTGGATGGCAGTGTATATTCAGGGTTGAACTGATGACGCCACACGAGTAGGCTGCCTTTTTGCAACAGCGGATCAATTTCTTCCTATTTCTATTTACTATCTGGCTCTCTTGCTAATCTTTCTAATCCAGTGACACCTTATCGATCACAGACACGTAGATCGCTCAAATGTCTCCTGAGCCAGCGGACGGAGCCACTGTTTATTGCAGGAGGCAGTACAATAGAGACCAGCTGTTAGCACTTAACCGGCCCGCGAGGCTAACGCAAAAACTCGACATACCGGGAGAAATAAGACGGAAACGGTGTGGATGTCGAGCTGGAGTAAGACGGCGGGCGAGGAATATAAGGTACAGACCTGTCCTCCCATCCATTATTATGGGGAACGTTCGATCGCTACTCAATAAGACTGACGAGCTAGCGGCTATCTCCCACTACGAGAGCGTTTTCAGAGAGATTAGCTTGATGTTGTTTACTGAGACGTGGCTAACAGAACTAGCAACAGATGCTAAATTTGAACTGGAGGGTTTCCACGCAATATGGGCAGACCGGACACCAGACAGTGGGAAGGCAAGGGGCGGAGGAGTGATAATGTATGTCAATAACAGCTGGTGCAGACCAGGACATATTACGGTTATACAACAACACTGCAACAAAGACATTGAGTTGCTAGCTGTTAGCATGCGGCCTACCTATCTCCCGAGGGAATACTCACACATGATCTGCATTGTTATTTATGCAAATCCGACAGCGAACACGGGGACAGCGCGTGATGCCATTCACTTAGTAACTGGCAGGCTGCTGACAGAACACCCAGATGCTCTTCTCCTCATCTCAGGTGATTTCAACCATATTTCACTGTCCCCCATTCTGCCCACGTTCACCCAGTATGTCACATGCCACACTAGAGACAATAAAACACTGGACTTATTCTATGCAAACACTAAGGAGGTGTACACCTCATCACCACTCCCTCCACTTGGGAGATCGGATCACAACTTGGTTCATCTCCTGCCGGTGTACAAACCCCTAGCACACAGACAACCTCCGGTCATGCGCACAGTGAAGTTATGATCTGAGGAGGCAATGGACGCTCTGAAGGACTGTTTTGAAACCACTGCCTGGGAGCCGCTCTGCGATCCACGTGGTGAGGACATCGATGACCTCACTCACACCATCACAGACTACATCAACTTCTGTGTGGACAACACTGTACCCACCAAGACCATACGGTGTTGCTCGAACAACAAACCCTGGATCAACCTTGAGATAAAAACACTTCTGAGAGAGAAGAAGAGGATCTTCAGGTCGGGGAACAGGGAGATGCTGAAGTCCGTACAGAGGGAGCTGAGGAGAAAGATCAGAGAAGGCAAGGACAGCTTCAGGAAGAAGATGGAGGACAAGCTGCAACAGAGCGACATCGGCGGGGTCTGGAGAAACCTTAAAACCATCTCTGGGCTCCAGAATACCTCCTCCCAGGCCATGGGAGGCAGGGAGTGGGCGAACAATCTGAACCTGTTTTTTAATAGGTTTGACCAACCGCCCTCCCTGCCGACTGCACAACCACCACTGCTGCCTCTAAAGTCATCGAGACCTGCTGTCCACACCCCACTCCACCAACACCCCCCCACTCCCAACACACAGCCCCCCAACCTGACCCTCACTAAGACCAAGGTGAGGACGGAGCTGAGGAAGATCAAGGTGAGGAAGGCCTCGGGACCGGACGGCATCAGCGCAAAGCTCCTCAAGTCCTGCGCAGACCAGCTGTGTGGGATTATGGAGCACATCTTCAACCTGAGCCTGAAGCTGGGGAGGGTACCACAGTTGCGGAAAACATCTTGTGTTGTACCTGTACCAAAGACTTCCCACCCCAAAGGTCTGAACAGCTACAGACCAGGGGCCCTGACGTCTCACATGATGAAGACCCTGGAGAGACTGCTCCTTGCTCACCTCCGCCCCCTGGTGGGACCAGCGATGGATCCACTCCAGTTCATCTCCCAGCATGGCATTGGGGTGGAGGAAGCAGTGATCTTCCTCCCTCACCGTTCCCCGTCCCACCTGGAGAAGCCCGGGAACGCGGTGAGGATCATGTTCTTTGACTTCTCCAGTGCTTTCAACACCATCCAACCGATGATCCTGAAGGACAAGTTGCTGTGCGCAGGGGTGGACCAGCACCTGTCATCATGGATCCTGGACTACCTCACAAACCGGCCACAGTTTGTGAGAACCCGGGATTGTGTGTCCGACACGATCATCGGTAGCACAGGGGCCCCCAAGGGAACGGTTTTGGCTCCCTTCCTGTTCACCCTTTATACTGCGGACTTCTCACACAACACAACACACTGCCATTTACAGAAGTTCTCTGATGACTCTGCGATCGTCGGCCCCGTCTCCAACGGAGATGAAGCTGAGTACAGAGGACTTATCCAGGACTTTGTGGACTGGTGGCATTGAAACTACCTCCAGATCAACGCGAGGAAAACTAAGGAGCTGGTGGTGGACTGCCGCAGGCAAGGACAACCCCTCACAGCACCAGTAAACATACAGGGAACAGACATTGAGTTGGTGACATCCTACAAGTACCTGGGTGTTTATCTGAACAATAAACTAGACTGGTCACACAATACCGACGCACTCTACAAGAAGGCACAGTGCAGGCTGTTCCTACTGAGGAGGCTCATGTCTTTTGGTGTACAAGGGGCGCTGCTGAAGACATTCTACGACACGGTGGTGGTATCAGCCATCACTTTTGGAGTGGTCTGCTGGGGCAGTGGCATTACAGCAGCAGATAGGAAGAGACTGAACAAACTAATCAAGAAAGCTAGCTCTGTCCTGGGGCAACGCCTTGACCCAGTGGAGGAGATAGGAGAGAGAAGCATGGTGGCTAAACTGCCATCTCTGCTGGAGTCCTAGTCCCACCCTATGCAGGACATACTGAACGCACTGAGGAGCTCATTTAGCAGGAGACTGCATCATCCTAGGTGCGTGACCGAGAGGTTTCGCAGGTCCTTCCTACCTACGGCTGTCAGACTGTATAACCTAAGCAGGGCTGCTCGCAGAGGTAGCAAATAAACGTGACAACCTAATAGTATTGAATGCAAAAGACGCAACAGACTTACACAAATGGTTCCCTCCAGCATACAACTAGGACAATATCAGTCGCTACGGAGGGTGACAATATGTATGGGTACATATTCATACCATGTAGGGTAACTAAATAGACAGTTATGCTTTTTATTCCATCTAGCTACAATGCTCTGCACTTTGTATGTATATTTATATATTTATGTGTACATACGTATGTATATTCACTGCTCTTATTTTCTTATCTTCTTAATTATTGCTCTGAGTGTTGCTATCCCTGTGCTGTTGCAATCCTGGAATTTCCCCATTGTGGGACTAATAAAGGTTTATCTTATCTTATCTTATGAATCATTTGTTGAAATCCTTCCCCGTCAACCATGGAAAGTGGTCTCATGTCTTTGACCATCATGTTTAGAATTGACTTTGTGAGAGCAGTAGCTTGTTGCGGCGTACACGTCTGCTTTTTCTGCAAAAAGCCATCCATGGTCCCTGTCCTCTTTACGCTGCATAAATTTGAGAAAAATTGTCAGACAAAATGACATTACTCCTTAAACTGTCATGATCCTCCACACACGCACCTACAGTAATAGGCTAGCTACTAGCATGGGAGCTAATTATTTTACCAAGGGGCATCTGACTCTTCAGCCTCCGTCATGGTGCTGCTTCCCCTGCTCTGTTCCCGGTCACTAGTGCGCATGCTCTGTCAGCGCACCAAAGAGCTGAGAAAAGTGTGATGTTTCACTCTTTTTGCATTACCGACTGCACTATGTGGTACTCGACAATATCTGCTGCTCGCTAATATATTTAAAAACTGCTTTGACTAGTATTACTCATTCTTATTCTACACTTTATTGCATGTATAGTTTTTTTATTTCTTTTATTTTATCATGTTTAATGTTGCAGCATTGCACCGAGACAAATTCCTAGTTTGTGTACTACATGAACAATGGCAATAAATCTGATTCTGATTCTGATTCTGAGCGTCTTCAATTGGCTACAGTGAAACATTGTTTAGCGTGGCATTGCATGCCATGGGATACACATGATGATGTCACTAACGACGCGTCGACTACTAAATTAATTGTCGACAAATTTTGTCATTGACTATTTGTCGACTAGTCGTTGCAGCCCTACTATGCATCACTGCAGCTGTATGTTCCCTGATGTGGTCTCGGGGAAAATAGCTGGTCTGGACAACGGAGGCTTATGTTCTTAGGCAGGATGCCCACAGCAGTGATGTCCTGACCATGGCCTCCCCCTTCCTATTTCCCACTGGAGTGCTGGTAAGGGGGGGTAGAGCCACCATTTGCCCCCCCCCCCCCACAATTATTATTATTATTTTTTTTTTTACTTGTTACTGGTCCGTGAAGCAAAAAGGATTGGGTTGAATTTTTTTGGCAGCCAACCCCTAGCTGAACGCGGGTCAGGAGTGAGTGGGTGGGGCAGGGGTGGTTATGTGTTCAGAGCGAGGGAAAAGAGGTGGAGGCGGAGCCAGGTGAAGATGTGGGGCCATTGGAAAGGAGAAAGAATATCAATATAAACCATACTAGATCATTCTAAAGTATGTTGCAGATGAAAATATATCGATATATTTTAAAGTATCACTATATCACCCAGCTCTATGCTCAGAGCTATAGAAAACATGTCAGAGGATGACTAGTATGTTTGCAAATGAGTGCAGTGTGTGCAAACTGCTCATACATCATCAAGACAATCATCTCTAGCTGTGTCGCTCAAAGATGTTTGGTGTGCTTGACTAAGGAGCAGAGTGAAACCAAACTTAATCAAACAAAATGTATACACTACAACAAATCATAGACCTTAGTCCAGATTATCAGGTGTGAAAAAGAAAATGTTTTACTTTTCCCATACCCCTGGATCCTGTCAGCTACAAGGGAAAACTCGAAAAGCACTCGGAGAGCGCAGACCTCCGCCAAGAGCAACAGTCCCCCCCAGTATTGTGATTTATACCATAAATATTCTACACTAATTTTGTTATTGTTCTTTCCCTGTATCATGTGTTTCTGTATGTCATATGATTGGTGAAGAAAACAAAAAAAATGTTATTTGAACTACACAAATACAATTTATTTAATTTAACAAGAGATACAACATGTACAAGTCTTTAGTTGGAGAACACATTCATGAAATGTATTCCTAATAATAAGTTCTGGATATTGAAAAGCTACCATTAACATAATTTTTCTAACTTCGTTTCTTTCCAGGAAATTAAAAATATGTACATATACGTAGTGTAGAATAGAAGAATATTAAGTGCAATCTTCTTTTAAAAAAAACCCCATAACCTCCTGGCGGCGGTAATAAGAAAAAATCAATAAAATAAAACTAAGCTTGACGAGCTTCAATAGCATCTGGGGATAGCCCCTCATCCTGTCTATGCTGCCGTGTACTGTGTCTGTCTTTAGCACGGCGAGAAGCAGCAGCCTGTGGGCTGTCATTCAGTCTATGCTGCATTTTAGCGGCTTGTCTTTAGCACAGCGAGAAGCAGCAGCCTGTGGGCTCTCATTCAGTCTATGCTGCATTTTAGTGGCTCGTCTTTAGCACGGCGAGAAGCAGCAGCCGGTGGGCTCTCATTCAGTCTATGTGTGGCTTATATATTCATACCTGCATATTGTGTAAGCCTAAGACGAAGTTGAGATTACATATGTGCTGACCTCACGCCTGAGAAGAGGACAATGGGCCTGGACTGCCTGTGGAGAACACCTGGACGTGGAGACACGGCGGCAGAGGCTGGAGAGGGCTTCCTGACCCCCTGAGGCCAGTTGGGAGACTGAGAGACCAGGAGGGGGGTTTAGAGACAGGAGGGGGATGTAACAGGGATGTGTGAGGAAGCCTTTGTTGTCACTTGTATAAATAGAGAGGTACTGACTGTGTTCAGCCTCTTATTTCTACTGAGAGATTTGTTGGGGATGTGACTTCAAGAATAAAGCCTGAATTATGAAATCATTCAGCGTCTTCATTTCACGCTCCCCACATTGGTGACCTATCGACGTAGAGAATGCCTGGAGAGAATCTCCGCGTTCCGGACTCCCTGGAGTCTGCTCTGGCGAGCGCCGTAGCCGTCAAGCTGCCGGAATTCTGGCAGGACAATCCACGGTCGTGGTTCCTACAAGCGGAGTCACAGTTCGCGCTCGCAGGGGTATCGGCGGATGACACTAAGTTCCACCATGTCATCGCTAAGCTGGACAACCGCACGGCTCGGTGCGTGCAGAGCTTGGTACAGCAGCCACCCGCCACTGACAGATACGGCAGGTTGAAAGCTACCCTCATCAAGTTTTTCACGCCCTCAGCTGAAGTGAGGGCTAGGAGGCTCCTGGCTTTGCTCAACCAGGGAGGACACAGGCCAAGCGCCCTGATGGAAGACATGCTACAGCTGAGGGGGTCAGACAACGATGGTTTCCTTTTCCAGTATATCTTCCTAATTAACCTCCCGGCGCACATGAGAGGGGCGCTGGCCGGCATACGTTGTGAGACCCAGGAGGATTTCCGGGAGCTGGCCCAGGAGGCAGAGAGGATCCTGGATGCCTGCGGCGAGCAGACGACGGCAGCGGCGACCCAAGGCAGCGGTGAGCCAGAGGCAGCAGACCCAACCCTGCCAACAACGGCAGCAGCGCGGCCTCGACGCGGTGGAGGTGATGGTTCAGTGGCAGAGGCGCGGCCCCGACGCAGCGGAGGAGAGGATCTCTGCTTTTATCATCGGAGGTTCGCCGAGAGGGCACGCAGGTGTGTGCCGCCCTGCAGCTTCAGGAGTTCGGGAAACGGCAGGACCGAGGGTCGTTAGCAGCTTCGACTCTCGGTGAAAACAGCAAGCTGCTCTACATCACAGATGCGAGCTCCGGACGAGATTTCCTCATAGACACCGGAGCCCAAGTGAGTTTCATCACCCCAACTTATGCTGACCGGTTGGCTGGACCCCGTGGTAGCGGAGCCACTGCGGCAAACGGCTCGAGCATCAACACTTACGGGAAAAGAACTTTGTCTTTACGCTTACATGGCCGCACATATGAATGGACTTTTGTCATAGCGGCGGTGAGTTTCAACATGTTAGGCGCTGATTTTCTGTGCTCACATGGTCTGTTAGTTGATCTTGCCAATAGGCGGCTGGTAAATGCACTCTCTTTTTACTCTCTTCCCTGTTCAGCTCGAGTGTCCCCGCCACCAGTACAGACCAACGTCGCCGCAGCAGGTGATAAGTTCCACACACTCCTCACCCAGTTTCCAGCGCTCACCGTCCCTACTTTTTTGGCAACAGTTGCGAAACACGGGGTGGAGCATTTTATCACTACAGTGGGCCCCCCCGTCTTCGCAAAAGCCCGGCGTTTGGATGCGGCTAAACTCTCCATTGCGCGTGAAGAGTTCGCCAGCCTGGAAAAACTGGGCATTATTCGCCGTTCGAAGAGCCCATGGGCTTCGCCGCTACACATGGTCCCTAAAGCTGACGGCTCCTGGAGACCTTGCGGCGACTACCGCAGACTAAATAACGCCACGGCGCATGACCGCTACCCAATTCCGCACATTCAAGATTTCTCGGTGCATCTGGCGGGGGCGCGCATTTTTTCTAAGATAGACCTGGTCCGCGGCTACCACCAGGTTCCGGTCCGGCCCGAAGATATCCCTAAAACAGCGGTAATAACTCCTTTCGGACTTTTTGAATTTTTGCGAATGCCTTTTGGCCTTAAAGGCGCCGCACAAACATTCCAGTGCATGACGGATGCTGTGCTGCGCGACCTAAATTTCGTGTTTGTCTACCTCAATGACATTTTGGTCGCTAGTTCTTCAGAGGAGGAACACGACAAACACCTCACTACCATTTTTCGGAGGTTGGGAGAGCATGGGTTAATTATTAACCCGGCTAAGTGTCAGTTTGGCGTGGCGCAGATCGATTTTTTGGGGCACCGCGTCTCCCCAGACGGGGCGATTCCGTTACCGGGCAAGGTGCGCGCAGTGGAAGATTTTCCCCGCCCACAAACGGTCAAATCATTACAGGAGTTTTTAGGCATGGTAAATTTTTATAACCGCTTCCTACCCCGTGCAGCGCAGCTCATGCAGCCTTTATATGCCGCTCTCAAAAAACAAAAAAACCCCTCCAACCTGATCGAGTGGTCCCCTGAGTGGGAGCGCGCATTCACGGAGGTAAAAAAAGCCCTGGCTGACGCCACGCTGCTCGCTCATCCAGACCCTTCGGCCCGCATAGCTCTTACTACAGACGCATCAGACGTCGCCATAGGGGCGGTCGTGGAACAGCACGTCGCCGAGGTCTGGCAACCACTGGCGTTTTTTAACAAATCCTTAAATGATGCTGAGCGCAAATACAGCACGTTTGACAGAGAGCTGTTAGCGCTTCATTTGGCCACCCGCCACTTCCAGTTCTGGCTGGAAGGTCGGAGTTTCACTGCGTTTGTCGATCATAAACCGCTCACTTTTGCGATGTCTAAAGTGTCAGAGCCTTGGTCGGGTCGGCAGCAGAGGCAACTGGCTGCGATTTCGGAGTTTACCACTGATATTCAGCACGTAGCGGGTAAACTCAATGTGGTGGCAGACTGCCTCTCTCGCGCGTTCACGGCACCGGTGCGCGCGGATGTGGAGCAGACTTCCGCGGCCGCGGGGCAAAATGACAACGCGGGTGCGCGCGCGGCCCCAGTTCACGTGGGGATCGATTATGCAGCGATGGCGGCAGAGCAGAGTACAGATGCGGACGTGCGCGCGCTCCAGTCTGGACCAACAGGGTTAAGGCTGGAGAGCAGGAGTTTGCAAACCGGTATGCCCCCCTTAATCTGCGACGTATCGACTGGGCGACCACGCCCGGTAGTCCCGGCCGCGTGGCGCCGCCGCATTTTTGACTCGGTTCACTCTGTCGCGCACCCGGGAGCGTGCGCGTCTGTGAAAATGGTGGCAGAGAAGTTTGTTTGGCCGAGCCTGCGCAAGCACGTGAAAGAGTGGGCAAAGACCTGCAGGGCCTGCCAGCGGGCCAAAATCCATAAACACACAAAAGCTCCGTTAGAACCGTTCCAAATCCCGGCCAGGAGGTTCGACCACGTGCATGTCGACCTCGTGGGCCCCCTACCGTCGTCGCACGGGTTCACACATCTTTTGACAATGGTGGACCGAACCACACGTTGGCCGGAAGCGGTCCCTTTAACTTTAACCACGGCTGCAGAAGTGGCTTGAGTTTTTTTAACGGCCTGGGTAGCGCGTTTTGGGGTTCCATCGGACATTACGTCAGACAGAGGCCCCCAGTTTGTCTCCGAGCTTTGGTCGGCGATGGCCAGCAGCTTGGGGACAACAATCCATCGCACTACCGCGTATCACCCCCAAGCTAATGGTTTATGCGAGCGTTTTCATAGGTCGTTGAAGGCAGCCCTCAGAGCGTCGCTTACGGATGGAGATTGGGTAAACAAACTACCATGGGTCTTATTGGGGTTGCGTTCTGCGCCCAAGGAGGATCTGAATGCCTCCCCAGCAGAGTTAGTGTTTGCACAACCTCTCAGGCTGCCCGGTGAGTTCTTACCAGAGCATCCAAGGCCGGAGCACCTCCCAGCTCTGAGGCCACTAAGCGGCGCGGAAGCAGACATGCTCCCGGGCCCCGTTCATCACACTTTTCCGCGGGTTTTTGTTCCCCAGGCTTTAAAAAATGCCGAGTTCATTTTTGTTAGGCACAATGCTTTAAAACAGACTCTCCGTCTACCATATGATAGACCATTTAGAGTGCTGGAATCTGGTGATAAGCAGTTTGTGCTAGATTTGGGTGACAGGAAAGAGACAGTCAGTATTGACAGACTTAAGCCTGCTTTTGTGATGAACGATGAGTCTGTACGGGTGGCGAGGGCACCGCGGCGGGACCCCCCAAGGACCACGTCTCGGCCCCCCCACAGGGGTCAAATAACCATTCTCTTCCTCAGACTGCAGATTCCTTGCAGGACAGCGCCGCTAAGACGGCGAAACCTACGTACAGCAGATTCGGAAGACGGTTAAAACCCAGACAACGTGCAGACTGAGGGTGATGGAATAATGTGGTATAAGCTATGCTGTTGGTGTTGGCACTGAGTTTTTAATTAAGTTGTATAGACTATGCTGTGAGAGTTATCACTGAAATATTAGTGTGATCATGCTGTGTAGGCTGTACTGTTGATGTGGTTCCTGAATTTCCTTTTTAATGTGAGCACGTAGTATAGTTATGCCATTGATGCCATCCTGTATTAATTTTTTTTATTGGAAACCCGAATGTATGGTCCATTCTTCGGCGTTTGGGGGGGGCTGTGGCTTATATATTCATACCTGCATATTGTGTAAGCCCAAGATGAAGTTGAGATTACATATGTGCTGACCTCACGCCTGAGAAAAGGACAATGGGCCTGGACCGCCTGTGGAGAACACCTGGACATGGAGACACGGCGGCAGAGGCTGGAGAGGGCTTCCTGACCCCCTGAGGCCAGTTGGGAGACTGAGAGACCAGGAGGGGGGTTTAGAGACAGGAGGGGGATGTAACAGGGATGTGTGAGGAAGCCTTTGTTGTCACTTGCATAAATAGAGAGGTACTGACTGTGTTCAGCCTCTTATTTCTACTGAGAGATTTGATGGGGATGTGACTTCAAGAATAAAGCCTGAATTATGAAACCATTCAGCGTCTTCATTTCACGCTCCCCACATATGCTGCATTTTAGCGGCTCTGTCACAAGCTCGACGAGCTTCAATATGTAGTTCAGTGCTTCCTGCTGGCGGAAGCACTGAACTACACATTACCTCCGGGCCCTATCTCACAATGTTAAAGAATCCTTTAAAAAATTCCTGGATCCAGACGGTGATCCGGATCATCCCCAAAATTTAATCAGTTCTTCCTTGTACCATTTCCAACAACGGCTGAAAGTTTCATCGAAATCCGTCCAAAACTTTTTGAGTTATCTTGCTAACCAACAGACAGACAGACAGACAAACAAACAGACAAACGCCGGCAAAAACATAACCTCCTGGCCTGTGGCCTGGCAGAGGTAAAAATGGCTGTAAGGTAGGACTGGGCGATAAAACAATAACCGTAATTATCACAAAAAAACTTTTCCTCAGTAGAGACATAATTATGGCTGTCGCGATAACCGCAATGATGTAATACCGTGCTATGGGCACGCCTACCGCGGAGGAAAACAACCAACCACAACAACCGCGGTTTTCACGTTTTTTGTGTGTGTGGCTATATCTTGTTGTTCACTTATGTGCCCCTATTGATTATTAAATAAATTGCTAAATGAAGTGTATGAATATAGGGCGGCGCGGTAGCGCAGTGGTTAGCACTGCGGCAGCACAGCAACTCACCCTTGGCCGGGGGATCCTGGGTTCGATCCCAGCCCCCGACCAACAGTGATCTGTGTGGAGTTTGCATGTTCTCCCTGTGTCTGCGTGGGTTTACTCCAGGATTGCCAAAAACATGCAAGTTAGGTTAATTGGCAGCAAAACTGGGGATTCTAAATTGTCCTTAGGTATGACTGTGAGAGTGAATGGTTGTCTGTCTTTCTGTGTTGGCCCTGCTATGGACTGGCGATCTGTCCAGGGTGTACCCTGCCTCTTGCCCAAAGATGCTGGGATAGGCTCCAGCACCCCCACGACCCAAAAAGGAAGAAGATGAATGAATGAAAGTGTATTTTTATTGCCAACAGCATGTTTGCACCCGGTACTCTAGAAGCTTCCACAGCACATAGTGCTGGTGCCGCCGGGTGCTGACAGTGACAGTACTGTTTGGGGCACTCTCTCTAGACGGACTCCAGCAGGCAGTGGTGAAATCGTTTGGACTCCTTATTAAATATAGCTGTGACAGTGAACACTGAAAGGGCACAAAGCATGTTAATTCTTTCTGAGTGGAGTGTGTATGATCTTGACTGTGTATGCTCCTGTGTATGAGCTCTGAGAGCAGCTTGTTTGAACGTGATTTTTTGGACAGCGGCAAAAATCACAGCGGCAAAACTCAGAGACAAGAGCCACACAGGGTCCTGTACAGAGACTGTCCTGCTTAAATAAGCTGAATGTCGTTGCAGTCTCCAGTCCACACACCCCGTAGTTACCGCCACTGCTTTATGAAAATTATTGTTTTTTTTTAACAGAATCAGCAGTTCATGCCTGTAGAAAGAGCAGAGCTCTACACAGTTGTAACACACGCACATAAAGTTGAGAGCGGAGCTGCAGCAAGACTCTTACAACTTTCCTCATTTGCCACATAAGTTATAAACCCTGTTTAAATTACGAGTTCACAGGGTCCTAAAAGCATTTGCAGTAATACTGCATACCGTGGTGTTGAGCTGTCCACCATCACCGCAGGGGAAATTCCTCTACCACGACAGCCCTAGACATAATACATTTTCGATAGAACGTCGATAGAAGTAATTTGTTCTGTGTTTTGACAGATAGCACAAAAAGCCAATGAAAATGTGAATACACTGCACAGAACCAATCATATGGCTGGAAGTCACGTTGGATTGATACACACAACAGCGTGCATAGGCGCGTAGGACCAATAGCCGAGGCTTAGCACACCTGCTAATGTTTAGGCTAGCGCAGCCATTTAGAAGTTGGAGCGTGGTTAAAAAGAAAATGATAGAAAACATTAATGAAAAGTCCAGTGACTGTGTTACCAAAGAAGACACCGAAACGGACGCCACCCAATGCTCAGTAGACAAGGAGATTGTTGAAAAGAAGGGTCCGAGAAATTAAGTAGTGCGGGCAGAATGTCGGGTCTAAGCGGCTGATTAAAGTAACTGACCCTCGTTACCAGCACCCTGGCTGTAAATATTTCTCCCAGATGGCACTTTCCCAGCTGTACACGCGATGTAGAGAAACGGTTGAAAAGGAGCTGCAAAGTCTGCCATACTTTGCTACTACGTCAGATTTGTGGTCAAGTCACACATCTGAACCATATATGAACCTCACTGCCCGCTTCATTAATCAAAATTGGAATGTGAAAAGCAAATTTCTTCAAACTTTTCTGAAGACCATACAGGCGAAGTCATTTAGGACTGACCAAAGCACTTGCATCCTGGAGACTGAGTGAAGACAAACAAGTCTGCATCACGACAGACAGTGGGACAAATGCTGCAGTGCTTTGGGCACGTACTTCACTCAGCTATCGGTAAGTTGATGGGCAGAATATTGTAAAATTCTTATATATGTATTATAATTATTTTATATTTTGTAATTATTATGCCTCAGTGAAACGGAGAGGCATACGGTAATCACTCAGTGCATCTGTGTGTGTATGGTTTTTTTTAAAATGTATTTTATTTATTTATTAAACTTTTATTTTACCAGGGAGTTCCTTGAGATTGCCATCTCTTTTTCAAGGGAGACCTGGCCAAGGTGGCACACCAGTATATAGAACAATAGGACAACAAAAGTCAGCACCTCTAAAACAATATAAAACAATAAAACTAATGAAATAATAAAATAGGTAAAAACCGATAAAAACATTACTAAAAAAATTTCAGCTCAGGAAAAGCATTTACAGTCCTCTGTAATATATCTCCTTATTATTATTTGTGTTTGGTAGGTTCAGCCAGTTCATTTAATTGTAATGTTTTCTGATGATCATTCCAAGACCAGGGAGCATAATAAGAAAATGCTGTTTTTCCAAGTTCACTGAACACTCGAGGAATATTATACAGCAGTGACTTAGAGGAACGAGAGTTATATAATTGTTTACCAGAGTGGGGGCCTAGTTGATAGAGCATCTGCCCCACAACTGGGAGGTTGGGGGTTCAAGTCCGGGTCATACCAAAGACCATATAAAAATGGTACTTCCCACCTTCTAGCTTGGTGCTCAGCATAATACAGTTGGGGAAGGAGAAGTTGTTTGTGGTGGCGCCTTGCCTGGCAGCGACCCCTCTGATTGTACATGTGATTAATATTGTACATAGGAGAAACGTAATTTTGTTCTACTGTACATGATTGGCTGTATGGACTGAATGATAATAGAGATAGTTTCTTCCTCTTATAACAGTTGTTTATAGGAAATAAAAGATTACAGAGGTATGATGGCAAATTACCCAGTATGGCTTTGTAAATAAAAATGAACCAGTGCCGTTTTCAAAATAAACACAAATTTAACTCACCTTTATCGTCAATAGTGGTGAACGGATCAATCCAAATATCGATAATATCATACCAGCGTTGGTATTGATATTGATCAATATCAGTGTAATGAGATTGATACTCTGTGTCAGTGTTGCTGCTCCCGTCACAGCATGGAACAGGCACACTTTGCTCCTTTTCTTCTTGTAGTTTATCTACTCCCTCCTCCTCTCTCTTGTACAATCACGTGACTCAGCAGTGCCAGGTCAACAAGCTATGCCGAGAATTGTTCACTTGCCGAGAATTGCATCCCATCTGCCAAAGCTATAAAATATAACACTACAGTCAGGCTTGTAACCATTTGTGACCTGTGCTGGCAAAATGAGTCACTTTGAGGAAATTATCAAAACTGAGGTAATGTTTTTTCCATATTCTGTATTGAAAGACCTTCAAAATGATATTTAATTTGTAGGAAGTGTGCAAAAATGGACCCGGAAAAAGCTGATTTGTTTATATTTTGGCTAGGTTTGAAACTCACATTTGATCAGTCGAGAGTTAAGTCTTCCGCCAAAACATATGTATTTTTAGAAAGTACGATTTCTAAGCTTTATAATGATACCAGGCACTTATGAGAGTATTCCCGGGACTTGCCTGGAAGCCTGGAAAATCGGTATTGTAATAACTATGCCAGGCCACTTGAGGCAGCAGTATGACTTTTTTTTACAGCACATGGATGACTTCCTGTCACAGTCAATCTCTAGCCGAGAGATAAATAGCGGTTATAAAATAGCGGCTACTGAAAAAAAAAAAAAAACGTATTCAGCAACTACACCATTTATTCTACACATTGTTTTCACACTGGTTTTGCTGTTTAGTTTTGCAGAGGAAGGATGAGGTAAAACTTGTTAAAAACTCGCTAAAAAGTACAAGTCCCAACATTCCTCGCCCACAAGTGGTCACAGTGAAATGCGCATGCGCCCGGAAACTCGTACCAGAGGAAAATACTGAGCAGTCCGTCAATATTGGGTGAACAAATGTCTGTCTTTTTGCCCGTCTGTTTTCTTCCTGTGCCACTAAACAGCAAAAGCTTCGTCTTGATTGTCATTATGTTCATATACCTCCATCTTTTCTGCCATTTAAAACGTCTGCCACCGTGCTCTTCTTTTATGTTTGGATTGCAGCTGTTCAAATCAGTTTGGAGGCTCTTGGCTGCCACCGACAGTACAAGCATGTGAACTGCATATTATTTTCACTGCGCGTGCATGTACTCCAAAACTACTGGATGGATTTGGATGAAATTTTTTACCAGAGGTGGTCCTTGGGCTAGAGAGGAACCCATAACATTTCGGTGATGATCCGAGAACGCATACCTCCGCCAAGACTCTGGCACCGAGGCATCAGCACCTTGGTGCTTTCATTTGAAATACAGTTGTATAATGTTCTACACTACATTCGTCAAGTTCAACTTCTGACAGAAAATAAATATTTAAAATTAATCTTCTTGTAGCTTCACATCTCACTTAGGAGTAAAAAGGAACCTTTACGCTTGACAGAAATAGTGATTTGATTCATATCGCAATATGTATTGATCAATATGGAAAAAATTTATCATGACTGGAATGTTTTCATATCGTCCAGCTCTACTGTAAGGTAACAATTCTCTTTACTCCAAAAGGGTTATAGTTGAGGGAGTGCTAAAGGGACCTGATGGTTTATACCTTAAGTCATCCTTCATCAAAGTGCAGTGTTCTAATGATGGGAAAGTTATGACCCTCATTATATTAGTCTATGGACCGGTGCACTTGCTTTGTTCCTGGGTTATGAGCTAAAACTGATGTGGCTAAGCTGCACAGGATAGTAATCCTGTAGGAAGTCGTGGCTCATTGGTAAGGGACTCAAGTGATGAGAAAGGCATAAAATCACCTGATATTGTTGTAATGTTTTCCTGTTGAGGTTTTTGTTTTGTAGGGGAGCTCAAATTTATAGAAATTCCCAAACACATACACAATGCAGGGGAAACTATTCAGCTCGCGTGGCCAATGGCACTTTTTCAATACGTCACCTCCTTCACAGTGTTGGTTTTTTTACTTCCAGTGGCCCCCTGTCCTGTGTTTGTGCTTGCCTTGTTTTTATGACCACTTCAGTGATCCGTCACCACTGCAGAGCTGCTGGTGTCAACACAGCTGAGATGCATTATGCAGTCTGTAGTTACTGCCTTGTACCTGACTTCAGGCTCTGTTTGCAGTCAGGATGTTTTTGTGTTTAATACTTCAAAAGTAAAGGCATTATTCATTGCCTCTATTTGGCCACCTTATTAATCTTTTTGATGTATTGCTGGACCAGAAGGGCGATGATTCAGTTAATTGATCAATGATTTTGCATCATGTAGCACATCATTTTCCTGTCCTTTACATAGCTGAAGAAGAGTTGAGTACTTACAGGCATCTAATGGTAGATGGGAGTAAATTACAGCCCAACAGTTAAACTTAAGAGCACATTACGTTAACATATTAATCACTTTAAGAGGGATCTTTGGACATTACAAGCTTAGAAGCAGTCTTCCTTTGAGTCTGACAGACACAATATGAGCTCAGCCAAAGAAAAAAATGCAGTACTATAGTGGAATTTATTTAAAATATTTAAATTGCCACCTTTAATTATCTCTTTTAATTCTTTGAAAATGGGAACATTTATGTTTATATTTCATTCTGGTGATGCCATCTATGTAGTTTACTCTGTGTGTGTGTGTGTGGCATATATTTTAGAGGAATATAAAACGTTATACATGGTTTTACGTCAACTCAAAGCTCAATTTTTAATGAGAAGTGCAGTTTCAGAGATAGCACAATAGAGAAAAACACTTTTGAGCTTTTTTGTTTCCGCTAGGGCTTTTTCAGACAGCTGCTATGTTATAAAATTATTGACGTGAGGAATGGTCACATCGATCATTCATGTGTATGATCCAAGTCATATAAAATTACATGCACCATACGCATGTAATTTTGAACAAAGTCAAGCAGCTGGAATTACCATGGCTCATTCATTTTAAAGCTGTTGGTGTGTGACTGAAACTGCAGGAACATTTAATTACTTTTATTTATCCGTCCGTCCATCCATCCACCAATCTTCTACTGCTTATCCGGTGTCCGGGTCGGGGGCAGCAATTCAAGCAGGGAAGCCTACACTTCCACCCAATTCACATAGCACTTATGATCCCTATTGCTGGTGGTGAGCCCACTGAAGGACAGACCAATCTTCTTTCCATCTGGGAAGAGACCCAGTTACTAGGGTCTTGGTGTTGAGCCTCTCTCCATGACCTGGCTCCAGGGAGGGGCCCTGGTAACTCCATGCCAGTGGGATACATTAGATCCTTCTTGTTGATTCTTTAATGCAGATCCACTGGACCGCTCTTGATTTGGACCTTCACCTGGGACCTTTTCTTGGAAGACCATACCAGGGCAAGTTGCCCCAAACAGCATAGCTCCTGGGATCATCAGGGCACCCTAACCCCTCCATCATGATAAGGTCGCGATCCACAGAGGGGACTTTTTTTTAATTTTACTTTTAAAGATTTATTTTTATTCTTATTCTTATTGAGCAAAAGGACAAACTGAATTTCTGTCAGGTCATGGGCTGGGCCCATGTCTTCGCCTTGTTTTGTAGTTTATCATTTCTTGTCACCGGGACTTGGGCTCAGCCTACATCCTTGTCCTGAGTTCTTTATTTATTGTATGGTTTTCTGTGTAGAATCTTTGGTCATCAGTTTTGTTAGTGTCAGTTTGCGGACGACACGACGCTGGTGGGTCTCATCACCAACAACGAGGAGGCCAACTACAGAAATGAGGTGAGCCAACTGGTCCAGTGGTGTAAAGACAATAATCTTTTCCTGAACGTGGGAAAAACCAAGGAGATTGTGGTTGACTTCAGGAGGGGTCCCACACAGCATCCCCTTCTGATCGTCGATGGTGCAGCTGTGGAAAGGGTGAGCAGCACCAAGTTCTTGGGGGTGCACATCTTTGAGGACCTCTCCTGGTCCAACAACACCACATCACTGGCCAAGAAGGCTCAAACTCACCTCTACCTCCTCCGCAAACTGAGGAGAGCACGAGTCCCACCCCACCATCATGTGCTCATTTACTGGGGCACCATTAAGAGCATTCTCACCAGCTGCATCATGGTGTGGTATGGAAGCTGCACCAGCTCATGCTGGAAGGCACTACAACGCACAGTGCAAGCATCCAGCAAGATTATTGGTGCCCCTCTATCCCCCCTCTTGGACATCTACCTCACCCGCAGAGCCATCAACATCGCAAGCGACACGTTCCACCCCTCACACTCCCTCTTCAGCCCCCTGCCCTTGGGGAAAAGGTACCGGAGCCTCCAGGCCCACTCCACAAGACTGTGAAACAGCTTTGTTCACCAGGCCATCAGGACCCTGAACTCTGTTCACCCCACCCGTGCACCGTAATGCACTCATCTGCACAATGGCTACCTCAGCTGTTGGCACAGAAAGACTGGCACACCAATAGTAATACATACATCTGCTGCTGTATGTCTCTGCACCTTACTGCAACCATTTGCACAAATGCCATACCTGCTGCTGTCTGTTATTGCAATATTGATCATGTGCAGTCCAATCTGTCACCGTCTGCACCTACACTACCACATCGAACCTGCAACTATTAGTACTAACAGTATTACTGCTCTACCTGTTTTTGTATATAAGATTGCTGGGTTTTACCGTTTATCTTTATTTGCACTATGGGATGTCTGGGTTGTATCTTTTACCATTATTTGCACTACGGGTAGCATTACTGTACATAGACTGCTGTTTTTCCAGCCTTATTCCCTTTTTATATATATTGCACACACCACTGAAGAGAGAGAAACAGCATTTCAATTCTCCTGCATGTCCTGTACCTATAATAGTATTGACAAATAAAATCTTTGAATCTTGAATTTTTGTTATCATGGCTCTATTTATGTTGCATAGTATTTGTCCCTACCCTGTTCTTAGTTGGTTATGATTATTATTATTAATATCTTGGTTTTTGTCCTGTATTATTTATCCCTGCCTTGTCTTTTGTCCTGTATGTTCATTGTCATCATGTCTCATATGTATCCCCTGTCAGGACACCACGATTATGGCCAAAATGATGATTGAGATTTTTTTGATCAGTATTGAAATGCCGATTATTAATCCCGATTATTCATTAACTTTAGGAAAAACACAGATTACATAAAAATATATATTTTTTATTCATCTTACCAGTTGCTAGATAAAGCCTGTGGCCAAAGCACTGGAGCCTCGTCCACTTATTTAGAGACGCTGCCTTGACGACAAAAGATTCACTGTCTATTGTTATGCAGACTAGGCCCTCCTCTTGCAGGCCCCAAGATGATTGCGCTTACCTCAGTTTGTGGGATATAGCTTCTTCTGTGTGGTCTTGTGGGAAAAACGACATCTGCAAGCATCGACTTTTCATTTTAAAATCTCCATCAATGTAGTGAATAGTCAGGGACAGGTATGGCTCTGTGATTCTGCTTGACCATAGGTCAGTTGTAGTTGTAAAGTACTCGACAGTTGTGATATCCATCTGTATTTTTCATACAGCGCAGGTAATGCAACTATGGAGAATCACGTGAGGATCATGTATTTCTTGTCTAGTGTTTTGGCCATGTTTATGAAGCCTTCGTTGCTCATACAGTATTTAGTGGACACATGTCTTTGGCCAAATAAAAGGGTATTGCATCAGTTGCTTAGTGTGTCTTTGGGAGGCAGATGGATACAGTGACACTCTGTGCAGGGTTGATACTATGGTTGCCTGGGTCGGCGCCGGTCACAGACTGATTTATTGAAGTGACATTAGCTTTTAGCCTTCATGCATTTATCGTACTTGTGTTTGTGGTGTTTTTTTCAGATGGTTGAATAAGTTAGATGTGTTGCCCTGCAGGGAAGACACAGCTCTATGTCACTCTTTGCATATAATTTCTTTTTAGTCAGCATTATTTGTCCTGAATCCAAAACACGTCCAGACAGTGGATGATGATCCTTTCAAGGCACTAGCTCCTCGCTTCCACGTATTACCGTACTGTTACCTTCTGTTCCCGACATCTGGTTTGTGTTTCATCATCACACCAGTCCGCTATTTATAACTTAAGGCTGCCGCTACAGGGTGCACTCGCTTGTCAGTTCTGCAGCTTAATGTTGCCCTAATGTCCGTTCACCCCCTTGTGGTCGGCTGGCTGTTGGGTGAGAAAATGCTTGATTTGATATGCAGCAGAGGCCGCATTTTTAATGTTAATGTCACCGGCGATCACGTTAATTTAATCGTGGTAGCCAAAATCGTGATCGTGATCAAAATTCAATTAATTGTGCAACCCTATTCCCGTCATTGTTTGTCTGTACATCCCAGTCCATCCTGTTGTTCTGTACCTGTTGACTCCATTTTTCCCCATGTGTCCTCTGTTTGCTTGAATAGTGTCCCCAATTGTCCTGTATTGTCTTGATTACTCGTTGGTCTATATATGTCTGTCTTTGTCTTAGCCCTGTGCAGTGTCCTTGTCTCAGTTGGCGTGATTACACGCTTCTGTCCTGCTGTGTATCCTGCCCATCTTGTATCCTAGCCTGTAGTTTGAACCTTGTCTAGCCGTGTTTCTGTTTCAGCCCACGAGCTGCATTATTTTCTGTTCCTTTTTCTTATTTTCATAATAAATGGTATACGTGTTTGGGTTCTCTTCTTTGCCCCGGAGGGGCAAACGTGACTATATCCCTCTTAAGTGGATCTGAATCCACATATATGGGACCTGCAGTGGTGTGAAAAAGTGTGTGCCCCCTTCCTGATTTCTCATTTTTTTTGTATGTTTGTCACACTTAAATGTTTCAGATCATCAAACAAATTTAAATATTAGACAAAGATAACACAAGTAAACACAAAATGCAGTTTTTAGATGAAGGTGTTTATTATTAAGGGTAAAAAAAATCCAAACCTACATGGCCCTGTGTGAAAAAGTGATTGCTCCCCCTGTTAAAACATAAATTAACTGTGGTTCATCACGTCTTTGGAAAGCTGAGTTCAATTTCTCTAGCTACACCCAGGCCTGATTACTGCCACACCTGTTCTCAATTAAGAAATCACTTAAATAGGACCTGCCTGACAAAATGAAGTAGACCAAAAGATCCTCAAAAGCTAGACATCATGCTGCCACCCAAAGAAATTCAGGAGCAAATGAGAAACAAAGTAATTGAGCTCTATCAGTCTGAAAAAGGTTATAAAACCATTTCTAAAGCTTTGGGACTCTAGCGAACCACAGTGAGAGCCATTATCCACAAATGGCGAAAATATGGAACAGTGGTGAACCTTCCCAGGAGTGGCTAGCCAACCAAAATTACTCCAAGAGCACAGCCATGACTCATTCAAGAGGCCACAAAAGACCCCACAACAACATCCAAAGAACTGCAGACCTCACTTGCCTCAGTTAAGGTCAGTGTTCATGACTCCACCAAAAAAGAGACTGGGCAAAAATGGTCTGCATGGCAGAGTTCCAAGCCAAAAACCACTAATGAGCAAAAAGAACATAAAGGCTCATCTCAGTTTTGCCAAAAAACATCTTGATGATCCCCAAGACTTTTGGGAAAATACTCTGTGGCCTGACGAAACAAAAGTTGAACTTTTTGGAAGGTGTGTGTCCCATTACATCTGGCGTAAAAGTAACACAGCATTTCAGAAAAGGAACATCATACCAAGAGTAAAATAATTACTGGAGTGGTGGCCTAGTTGGTAGAGCATCCGCCCTACACCCGGGAGGCCTGGGTTCAAATACTGGCTGGGTCATGCCGAAGACCACATAAAAGTGGAACTTACTGCCGTCCAGCTTGGTACTCAGCAGTAATGGAACGGAAGAGGGAAATTTGTGGCGGCGCCTTACATGGCAGCGACCCCTCTGATTCTAGATGTGACTACCATTGTAGATAAGAGAAATGTAATTTTGTTCTACTGTACATGAGTGGCTATATGGATTGAATGACAATAAAGTTAGCTTATATGGTGGTGGTAGTGTGATGGCCTAGGGCTGTTTTGCTGCTTCAGGACCTGGAAGACTTGCTGTGGTAAATGAAAGCATGAATTCTGCTGTCCACCAAAAAATCCTGAAGGAGAATGTCCGGCCATCTGTTCGTGACCTCAGGCTGAAGCGCATTTAGATTCTGCAGCAGGACAATGATCCAAAACACACCAGCAAGTCCACCTCTGAATGGCTTAAGAAAAATAAAATGAAGACTTTGGAGGGGCCTAGTCAAAGTCCTGACCTGAATACGATTGAGATGCTGTGGCTGGACCTTAAAAAGGTGGTTCATACTTGAAAACCCTCCAATGTGGCTGAATTACAACAATTCTGAAAAGGTGAGTGTGCCAAAATTCCTCCACAATGCTGTAAAAGACTCATTGCCAGTTATCACAAATGCTTGATTGCAGTTGTTGCTGCTAAGGGTGGCCCAACCAGTTATTAGATTTAGGGGACAATCACTTTTTCACACAGGGCCATGTAGGTTTGGATTTTTTCCCCCTTAATAATAAACACCTTCATTTAAAAAAAATGCATTTTGTGTTTACTTGTGTTATCTTTGTCTAATATTTAAATTTGTTTGATGATCTGAAACATTTAAGTGTGACAAACATACAAAAAAATTAGAAATCAGAAAGGGGACAAACACTTTTTCACACCACTGTATGTATGAATGACGCTAGGTGTTCTCTTCAGTAAACTGAAGAAATGAGTAAAGGAACATACAGTCATGAAAAAACTTGGACACCCTTTTAAATATTCAGTTCTTTATTAAGAAATGTTCACATATCTAGTTCTAACTTTGTTTTTGTTTTTATTTGCATTTTTTAAAATTTATTTTAGCCATTGTAAGTGGGAATGAACATGGGGGTGTCCTAAAAAAGATTGGGGGGGGCGTCCTAATTTATTCCTCACTATTTGTTTAGAATTACATTTTACAGAAAATTTGAAAAAAGTCTTTAATTCATTTTTAATTGTTTAGTTGTATTACGTGAATCTCCAAGTATTTTTAACATAGATATTAAATATCCATGTCCAAATATGTTAAAAAAAACACAGGCTTATACAGGGTGTCCTAATTTTTTCACGACTGTATCCCTTGTCTGAAGAAGGCTTTTGTCTTTCATTGTTCTCATGTACATTTTCATCATCTTATTTTTTTGCCTGGTTTTTGTTCATTTTAGAAAATGTTTGTAAATTGTGTTATGTTTCAACATAATATATTGATTCTAATATTTGCTAATTCCACAGCATTTGTATTAATAATGGATTTGCTTTCATTTTGTGGCAGATCGTATTATTTTATAGTCTCCTAATAATTCCCATAATTGCTGTGAATATTATTTTTTAGTAGTCAAGTGTTGTACAGTTAATGTATTATTTTTGCCTCCCTTGGAAATAGCTTGATTAGTACCCCTCTAAGTAAATCTTGGCATAAACTCTACATACACACCCACTGAATCATTTTCTTAGTACTGCATAATGACAGAATAACATTTGTAAAAAATCTACCAAAAACTTGTAACACCTGCTTGCTATGTGCGTGCTCAATTTGCAGTCACAGCCTGCACATTCTCTGTAACTCCAGCCCAGGTAGTGGGGCGACTGCAGGGACCTGGGTAACATCCATCAGTGTGAGTTTGTCAGGTCTGTGGACTTTGTTGGTGGTTCTGGGGGCGAGCCAGCTGCAATAAAGGTTTTTATGATGTGGTAGAAGTTGATGGGACTCTGTGCCAACAGCAGATGTTACACTAGCAGTCCTTTCTATAGTATACATCATAATACAAAACACACAGAGCACTACAATTTGTGAATCCCACTGTTTTTCCACATTTTTTCTTCAGATGAAGGAAGGCTTTTAACAATTCTAACTACACACACACACCCCACACACACACAAAAATCAACAGATTTTGAAAACATGAGACCCAAACACATGACAATAAAGAAACTACAGCTTTGCCAGTGTTGTTCCTATAGTGTGTGGCATGCCACAGTGTGCGCAAGATTTAAAGCTTGTCATAGTGATTACTTGTCATAACCTGTGTGGTGCCAATACAATTATTTTACTGCTCTGGGTTGAGTCAGAGTCCTCCAATCTTGAATTATAAATAACAAATATGCTTGATATTTATGATTCCTACCTCCAACTGAGCACCTACACAGCCAATGAGAGTGAGCCGACCTGGAAGCATTGCCAACTGGATGTTACGTATGCCTCTTCAGCTGCAAAGTATAAAAGTTATACCTATACTGTCTTCTCAGCCAGGGTTTCACCCATATTCTTTTTTTCTTTGTTTTTTTTTTTTCACTTCAAAACAGAAAAACAGCCAGCGATGACGCTGATAGGACTCCATAGTTATACTTCCACCAAGGAGGTATAATGATTTTGCAAGCAATTGTCAGTTAGCAGGATCATGCAAAAACCTCTGGACAGATTTTGGAGGTGATCCATGAGCACATACATGTACCTGCACCAAAGCCCTATCTCACAATGTATACAGACAGATGGTGGTATGGACAGACAAAGGGATGAGCAAAGGGAGGGAGGGAGGGAGGGACAGATGGAACCTTGGCAGAGGTATGTGCTCTCTGAGTGCCCTCTAGTTGTTTATATTCTAAAGTCACATTTTAATCATGTTATCACATCTGATCATGCAAGATTCTTTGAGATGTTGTGCCAGTGTGATTGCTGTGTAAAATCACACATACAAATGGCAGGCCTGTTAAAAATCACTTTATACAACAGTTAATTCCAACTGAGCAATTTGATTGGACATTGTCCAATCATCAGGAATTAGATGTATCATACCTGCAGTTACTATATTCATTGATACTGTACTCCCTCTCATGTAATATTGTTAACTTAAACTGTCCTTATGTCTCTGGTTGCTCACATTTAAAAAAAAACTGGTAAAGATTTGAAAATTATTGTCCCATTTGTAGCCAGCTTAACAGATTTCATTCACAAAAAATATGACAATTTTGCCATATTCAGCATGACAAACAAGCAACTCTGAAAACAAGTGCACATAATATGACTTGCACACAATTTGAGTCTCTTTCACATAACAGTCTAGTCTGTTATGTAATCTCATTGTATATACTATGTGTGTGCAATGACAATAAAGACTTATCTTAATGTATTTTTGCTTCAGCTTTTATCCAGTTTTTGCACATCGCATTATAAAAAAAACTGCAACTGCTTATCATTACAATAAAATACACATATTGGATCTTTAGGATTGAGCAGTACCATCATTCTTCCAAGTAGATTGGATCACTCATACCACTCTTCACACCACAGGAAAATCTGACAAGATAATCAGCAGAACCACAGAGATAATTGGGACTTTACCCACAGCATTATCGGAAGCTGAAAAACAGACCCAAAATGGTAAAATGGTGTTTTCTTATATAGTGCATTTTACTCATCCCAGGATGACCAAAGCGCTTAACAAATCCTGTCATCCATCCATTCACGCACACATTCACACACTGATGGTGGCAGAGCTGCCATACACAGGCACTGGTCTGACCCAGCAGGAGCAAATGGGGGTTCAGTGTCTTGCTCAAGGACACTTCAACTTGCAGACTGCAGAAAGAGCAGGAATCGAATCCCTGACCCTCTGATTAGTAGTTGGCCATACTACACTTGCGCCACAGCCGCCCAAAATGTATTGTGACGTTTCATGGGGTTCACACAATAAGGAGAGATGATTGTGACCCAACAGGCTTTATTCTTCACTCACTCACAACACAGAATGGAGAGGAGGTTATTTACACAGACCCTCATCTCACTCATGGTGACACAGACACATGAGTTGTCACATACAGGGGAAACAATGCTATCACAACTGGTCTCATTACACAGTTACAATGGCACAGCAATAACACTTGGAACACATAGATAACGGTCTTTGAATCCTCTGCGGCACAAAGCATGCCGGGCAAATCCCCGCTCCTTATCACAGCCCCGATGTTACACTGTCCCCCCCGGACTGGTTTCTGTCCCAAGAATAATTAGTCCAACTCAAAAGTCCAATACAAATCTATCCAGGCGTCGGGGCAACCGCCGTTGTCTGCGACCAACACGCACGGTCCCGACCAGTGACTCACCAGCTTTGGTGAGAGTCCCACTTTCTGCTCTGGGCAGACAAAGTCCAGCAAAGTCCCTCCCCTGGCAGTGGGAGTTGTACGCTCGCTTCCGTTGACTCCCTGCCGCTACCGGGGTCTCCCGAGCCAGTTCGGGTACCGTGAGCAGGTGTCCTCTCGAGCGGAACGAATAACCCAATCTCGGTTTGCCGTCCATCTCATACTGCTGCAGGGGGCATGGGATTGCAGCGTCTGTCCTCTCTGAGCCATGCAGGTGGCCCCCTGGCACTTCACGTCCCAATGACATCCTGGCCAGTAGAACCGAGCCCGAAGCTGCTGCACAGTCTTCCTGACTCCGAAATGACCTGCCCCCACCGACCCGTGGGCCAACTGGAGCACCTTGTGGCGGAGCCGTTGGGGGATCAGCAGCTGCCAGACATGACGCTGCCTAGCTGGAGACTGGCACCGCCAATAAACAACATCCTCGTGACAGCAGAGGTTTGACCACTGGGAATGCAGGGCCTTGGTCTCTGGGTCCAGCGCAGCCATAGCCTTCCATGCAGGCTGCTGGTCCGTGTCCAGCCACTGCCGGACCCGGGAGATGACAGGATCTCTAACCTGCTTGCTCCAAAGCTGCTGCGTGCCAAGGGCCTCTGTGACGTCATCGCTGGGGAGAGTGTGTGTGTGTAGTGTTTTGCACAGGGCATGTGATGCGTTAGTGCAGTAGTGTTGGAGTAGTAGTGCTTGTAGTTAGTGCATACTGCATGCTGCCTCTGCTTGCTACTTTCTGCTTTCAGCTATCGCCGCCGGCTAGCCCTCTGTTTTCGGGGGTGAAAAGAGGAGCCGAGTGCGTAAGTCTTCTTAGCCGGTACATAGCCTCTCCACTGCCAAGACTCGTACACGCCTCCTCGTGGCCACACACGGTAACTGGTACCTTGCGGTTTCCAGGCCAAGTTGTACAGGATCTCGGAGCAGCAGTGGGCCCCAGAGTCCCGGCATGCAGGCCCACTGGTATGTGGATACGACCTGCTGCCCGTCAACCACTGCCCCTGTTGTGGATAAACAGCCCCAGTTATGGGTAAATAGCAAAGGCCTCAACGGTGGACCAGGCGGAGGATGATGGTTGACCTTTGGGAAACATCACAACGGCTGGGAAGGCGGATGAAGTCTGCAGCAGAAACGGGTCACCAGTCGTCTTGGAGTCCATGCCACTGGATCCTGACCCCGATCTGTCAAGGTCTGTGTGGTGGCTGTATGTGCACCAGCCTCCCCACACTAAACAAACTCACGCACAGGCGTCTTCTTCATGGGAATCCACCTAACATCCCGGGTTAAGTCCTGTTGCGACCAGTAAGTGGCGACGGGGGCAGGATTGTGAAGTCTGGAAGCCCCTAGTCTCAAGCTGGCACATCAGGCGGTGGATGCCAGATGATCGCTGGGCTCTTGGACCGAGGCAGAAAGAGCCCTTTGGTAGCTACATCCACGACTGAGCAGTCCTTTTTAGGATCCACTCTGCTCACCCTTGATAGGGAAGGGGCTAGAAAAGGTGCCCTAAAAATAGCCTGCCTCAAACCTCCCGTATGGATTACCGCGTTCAGAGGGCTCACCAATTTGTGGTCAGAAACACAGAACTAATTTTGGAGCCTGGAATGTGCGCACACTGATGGACAGTGTAACCAGTGACAGGCCGGAGAGGAGAACCGCCATCATTGCCAGAGAACTGAGGAGATACTGGATTGACATAGCTGCTCTCTCAGAAACACGACGGGCAGAGGAAGGCCATCTGAAGGAGGAGAAGGGTGGCTACACTTTCTTCTGGAAAGGAAAAGCAGCAGATGAGCCCAGGATTCATGGGGTTGGGTTTGCCATCAGGAACCAACTGATCAGTCATCTCTCTGAACTCCCTGTGGGAATCAGTGAACGTCTGATGACCCTTCGTCTGGTGCTTGCCAACAACTAGATGGCAACAGTCGTGAGTGCCTACGCACCTACCCTTGTCTCCGAGGAGAAAGTGAAAGAGACATTCTATGCCTGTCTGGATGAGACACTGTCAAAAATCCCCAAGGAGGATAAGATCATTCTTCTGTGAGATTTCAATGCCAGAGTTGGCCAAGGCCACCACCTCTGGAAGGGCACCATTGGCAAGGAAGGCATTGGAAACATCAACTCCAATGGAGTTCTGCTTCTTGGCAAATGTGCTCAGTATGATCTTACCATCACTAATACCATCTTTCGCCAGAAGAACAAATTTAAGGCTTCATGGAGACACCCTCGTTCTAAACAGTGGCATCTTATTGATTATGTCATTGTCAGAACCAGGGATCTGCGCCATGTAAACATCACTAAGGCCATGATCAACTCCGATGATTGCTGGACAGACCACCGTCTTATACGATCCATGATGTCCATCAAACTTAAGAGGAAGAGGAGATGGCATGAAGAAGCAGAACCGGCTGAGACTAAACCTTGAAAGCCTTAATGAAACTACCATCCAGCAGCAGCTTCAGGCTTCTCTTGGAGAAAGTCTCAAACAGGAATATACAGAAAACATCAAAGAGCACTGGAACCTGCTTAAGTCCACTATCCTCAACACCTGCCAAACCGCCCTTGGATACGAGTCCAGAAAACTTCAGGACTGGTTTGATGAAAATGATGCAGAGATAGAACTGCTCATCTCCAAAAAAAGGGAAGCCTTTCATGCCTGGCAAAACGACATTACCTGCAAGGCCAAGAGACTGGCTCACTCTAGAGCCAAGGCTGTTTCCAGAGCCGGGTGAGACAGATTAAGAACTCCTGGTGGACAGAAAGGGCAATGGAAATCCAGCGTCTGGCAGACTCTGGAGATACCAGAGGCTTTTTCAGTGCCATTAAGGCTGTCTACGGCCCAAGCCATCGTGGCTTGAACCCATTACGCTCAAAGGATGGACAGGAGCTGCTGAAGGACAATGAGTCTATTAATAAGTGATGGAAAGAGCACTTTCAGGAGCTCCTCAACCGTAACACTGCAACCCAATCAAATTTCATCTGTTACATTCTTCAGAGTCCCATCAGGGAAGACATAGGGGCACCTCCCACCTTATCCGAGGTCCAAGATGCCATCAGGAGCCTGAAGAGCAACAAGGCCACCGGTCCAGATGGGATCCCAGCTGAGGTCCTAAAGGAAGGTGGTCCAGAACTCCTGTGCCGTCTCCATGCCCTCCTTCTGAAGGTCTGGGAAAAGGAAGAACTCCCCTCAGATCTCAGGGATGCTCTGATCGTGACCATATTTAAGAAAGGGGACAAAGCTGATTGTGGAAATTACAGAGGCATCTCACTCCTGTCAACAACTGGCAAGGTACTTGCTCGTGTTCTCGCTAACCGTTTACTGCCACTTTCTGAGGAAATACTCCCAGAATCACAGTGCGGCTTTCGTCCATCTAGAGGCACAGCAGATATGATCTTCACTGCCCGCCAACTTCAGGAGAAATGCTGTGAGCACAAGTTGCCATTGTATATGGCTTTTATAGACCTGACAAAGGCCTTTAACTCAGTAGATCGCCAGGCTCTGTGGAACATACTGTTGAGGTATGGCTGCCCAGAGAAATACATCAGGATTCTGAGGCTACTGCATGATGGAATGACAGCCACGGTGCTAAGTAACAGCGGCTGCATGTCTGAGCCTTTCACCGGGGAGACAGGGGTCAAACAGGGATGCATCATTGCACCCACCCTGTTTTCTATCTTTATCTTCTATCTTTTCTCTCCTGGCGCCACACGAGTAAGCTGCCTTTTGCAACAGCGGCTCGATTCCGAGTCTTTTTCCCTTCCTCTCTCTTTTTTTTTCCACAATATCTTTATTGAACCTTTTTTTTTTTTTTAACAAACATGATACAAACAATCAAACACTAACACTAAAGTACTACAAAAAAAAAAAAAAAAAGATGCACTAAAAACACCAACAACCACCAGCAAAATCAAATCTTCAACAATGCTCCTCTGTTTAGTCTAGACAATCCAATACATAAGTATACATATTATGTTCACCAGTTTGGAATTTACAAGGTCCACACACATCATTCACCACCTTCTTCAAAAGTTATGTTTAAATTTTTTACATAATCAATAAAAGGTCTCCATATATTCTCAAACACAATTTCCTTTGATTTCAGTATATATGTTATTCTTTCTAATGGAAGGTTTGTTAACATCTGTCTTAACCACTGAGTCACATCTGGTCTATGAGTCTTTTTCCATAATAGTGCAACACATTTTTTGGCATTAAGCAAACTGAGGTCTATGAATGTTCTTTCACTTTTATTAAAATTATGCTTTTCTGGGTACAGACCCAACAAAAACAATTTAGGATTCAATATGATTTGTTTTGAGATTATTTTTTCAATTGTTACCCTCACCTCTTCCCAAAACATTCTTATTAATCTACATTCCCATATACAATGAAATAGAGTTCCTTTACTTTCCATGCATTTTGTGCATGTATCTGGTATATTTTTGTTATATTTATTTAACTCCTCCGGTGTAACATACATCCGCATTAACCATTTGAAATGTATCAATTTAAGGCGTACATTTATTGATTTGGTTTGAGCTTCTGTACAAGCCAATTCCCATTGTTCCTCTGAAATTTCAGTTTGCAGATCTTCTTTCCAGTAGTTTAATCTTTTCAGTGAATTTTCACGTGAAGATAGTGTCAATGAGTTATAAAACTCTGAAATAATACCCTTTCTTTTACTATCTTTCATCATCATTTTTTTCAAGGATGAATAAATAGGTCGAGTGAGAGCTTTATTTTGATTTGATCGAATAAAGTTTCTAAGTTGAAGATATTTAAAAAAATGTGTTCTATTGAGATTAAATTTGATCCTCAGCTCTTCAAAAGACATTATGTTATCTGCACATGGCAAATATAAATCCTGAATCTTTTGTATCCCTTTTAAATTCCATACTTTAAATACAGCGTCCGCTCTCCCTGGTTTAAAATATTGATTACCCCATATTGGACTAAATTGTGACAGTAACTGTGGTTCTTTTAAATAGTTTTTAGCTTCACACCATATTTTGATCATATGCTTTACAAATGGATTTTTAACTTGTTTTTGTAATTTTTTTGCCGAATCTGAGTATATGAATATGGGAAGAGGTAAAGGCAAATTGTATGATTCCATTTCAGTCCAGTGAGGGAGATCATTTGATGAAAAATAATATGTCATAGACCTCAGTTGTGCCGACCAATAATACAACATAAAATTTGGACATTTTAGACCTCCACGATCAAATGGTAAATATAATAAAGACAGACGTAATCTAGCCCTCCTGTTGTTCCATATAAATTCCACTAACCTTTTTTTTATTCTTGAGAATAAATCTAAAGGTGGTGATAAGGGAATGTATTGAAATAAATAAAGTACTTTAGGTAAAATATTACTTTTAAGTATATTGATTCCCCCGATCATCGACATTGGTAGTGACATCCATCTCTGAGTTAACTCATTGATATCTGACATTAAGGCTTCATAGTTGACACTGGCGACTGATTCTAGCTTAGGCACAATTTGGATTCCTAAATATTTAAACTGATTTACAACATTGAATTGATTTACCTCAGGGGCTGGGTAATTTCTCTGGGTCTCATTTAGCATTAATATTGAAGATTTAGTTTTATTTATTTTATATCCTGATATTTCCCCAAAATTCTTTATTAAATTCAACAAGGTTGGAATTGATTTTTTTAGATTCGACATAAACAAAATTATGTCATCGGCGTACAGGGAGATTTTATGTTCTGTTGGTCCAACTTTAATTCCATATATTTGTAAATGTAAACGTATCGCTATCGCTAAAGGTTCAATTGCCATAGTAAACAGTAAAGGTGAAAGTGGACAGCCTTGTCGACATCCTCTGTTGATTTTTATTGGTTTTGAAATATTGTTATTTAAGATAAGATAAGATAAGATAAGCCTTTATTAGTCCCACAACGGGGAAATTCCAGGATTGCAACAGCACAGGGATAGCAACACTCAGAGCAACAATCAGAAGGCAAGAAAAAAAAAAAAAAAAAACAAGCAAGCAAGAGCAGCTAATATACATATGTACATATTACTATAAAATATATATATACACACACACACAGAGACACACAGTGCAGAGCATTGTAGCTGGATGGAATAAATATATGAATATATGAACACACAGTGCAGAGCATTGTAGCTAGATGGAATAAATATGTAAATATATAAACACCCACAGTACGGAGCATTGCAGCTAGGTGGAATAAATATGCAAGTATATAAACACACACAGTGCGGAGCAATGTAGCTAGATGGAATAATATGTAGACATATAAAAACACAGTGCGGAGCATTGTAGCTAGATGGAATAAATATATAGATATATAAATATAAACACACCCAGTGCTGAGCATTGTAGCTAGATGGAATAAATATGTAAATATATAAACACACAGTGCAGAGCATTGTTGCTAGGTGGGATGAAACAGCATAACCGTCTATTTAGTTATCCTACATGGTATGATTATGTGCCCATACATATTCTCACCCTCCATAGCGACCGGTATGTTCCTAGTTGTATGCCGGAGAGGACCATTGTGTAAGTCTATTGCATCTTTTGCATTCAAAAAAACTATTAGTTTGTTACGTCTTTTTGCTATCTCTGCGAGCAGCCCTGCTTAGGTTGTACAATCTGACAGCCGTTGGTAGGAAGGACCTACGAAACCTCTCGGTTGTGCACCTGGGATGATGTAGTCTGCTGCTAAATGAGCTCCTCAGTGCATCCAGTATGTCCTGCATAGGGTGGAACTCAGACTCCAGCAGAGATGACAGTTTAGCCACGGTCCTTCTCTCTCCTATCTCCTCCATCGGATCAAGGCGCTGCCCCAGGACAGAGCTAGCTTTCTTAATCAGTTTGTTCAGTCTCTTCCTATCGGCTGCAGTAATGCCACTGCCCCAGCAGACCACTCCAAAAGTGATGGCTGATGCCACCACCGTGTCATAGAATGACTTCAGCAGCGCCCCTTGTACACCAAAAGACCTGAGTCTCCTCAGCAGGAACAGCCTGCGCTGTCCCTTCTTGTAGAGTGCGTCAGTATTGTGTGACCAGTCTAGTTTATTGTTCAGATGAATACCCAGGTACTTATAGGATGTCACCATCTCGATGTCTGTTCCCTGTATATTTACTGGTGCTGTGAGGGGCTGCCCATGCCTGCGGCAGTCCACCACCAGCTCCTTAGTTTTCCTCGCGTTGATCTGGAGGCAGTTCCGATGGCACCAGTCCACAAAGTCCTGGATAAGCCCTCTGTACTCAGCTTCATCTCCGTTGGAGATGAGACCAACGATCGCAGAGTCATCAGAGAACTTCTGTAGATGGCAATGTGTTGTGTTGTGTGAGAAGTCCGCAGTATAAAGAGTGAACAGGAAGGGAGCCAGCACCGTTCCCTGGGGGGCCCCCGTGCTACTGATGATCGTGTCGGAAACACAGTCCCGGGTTCTCACAAACTGAGGCCGGTTCGTGAGGTAGTCCAGGATCCATGAGGACAGGTGCTGGTCCACCCCTGCGCGCAGCAGCTTGTCCTTCAGGATCATCGGTTGGATGGTGTTGAAAGCACTGGAGAAGTCAAAGAACATGATCCTCACCATATTCCCGGGCTTCTCCAGGTGGGACAGAGAACGGTGAAGGAGGAAGATCACCGCATCCTCCACCCCAATGCCATGCTGGTAGGCGAACTGGAGTGGATCCATCGCTGGATCCACCAGGGGGCGGAGATGAGCAAGGAGCAGTCTCTCCAGGGTCTTCATCAAGTGGGACGTCAAGGCCACCGGTCTGTAGCTGTTCAGGTCTTTGGGGTGGGAAGTTTCTGGTACAGGTACCACACAAGATGTTTTCCACAGCTGTGGTACCCTCCCCAGTTTCAGGCTCATGTTGAAGATATACGTCACAATCCCACACAGCTGGTCTGCACAGGACTTGAGGAGCTTTGCGCTGATGCCGTCCGGTCCCGACGCCTTCCTCGCCTTGATCTTCCTCAGCTCCGTCCTCACCTGGGTCTTGGTCAGGGTCAGGATGGGGGGCTGTGTGTTGGGAGTGGGGGGGGGGGTGTCGGTGGAGTGGGGAGTGGGCAGCAGGACTTGATTTCTTAGAGGCAGCAGTGGTTGTTGTGCAGACAGGGGGGAGGGCGGTTGGTCAAATCTATTGAAAAACAGATTCAGGTTGTTTGCCCACTCCCTGCCCCCCGTGGCCTGGGGGGAGGTATTCTGGAGCCCCGAGATGGTTTTGAGGTTTCTCCAGACCCCGCTGATGTCGCTCTGTTGCAGCTTGTCCTCCATCTTCTTCCTGAAGCTGTCCTTGCCTTCTCTGATCTTTCTCCTCAGCTCCCTCTGTACGGACTTCAGCATCTCCCTGTTCCCCGACCTGAAGATCCTCTTCTTCTCTCTCAGAAGTGTTTTTATCTCAGGGTTGATCCAGGGTTTGTTGTTTGAGTGACGCCGTATGGTCTTGGTGGGAACGGATTTGTCCACACAGAAGCTGAGGTAGCCCGTGAAGGTGTGAATGAGGCCATCGATGTCCTCACCATGTGGATCGCAGAGCTGCTTCCAGGCAGTGGCTTCAAAACAGTCCTTTAGAGTGTCCATTGTCTCCTCAGACCATAACTCCACAGTGTGCATGGCCGGAGGTTGTCTGTGCACTAGGGGTTTGTACACCGGTCGGAGATGAACCAAGTTGTGATCCGATCTCCCAAGTGGGGGGAGTTGTGATGAGGTGTACGCCTCCTTAGTGTTTGCGTAGAATAAATCCAGTGTTTTATTGTCTCTAGTGTGGCATGTGACATACTGGGTGAAAGTGGGCAGAATGGGAGACAGTGAAACGTGGTTGAAATCGCCTGAGATGAGGAGAAGAGCATCTGGGTGTTCTGTCTGCAGCCTGCTGGTTACTGAATGGATGACGTCACGCGCTGTCCCAGCGTTCGCCGTCGGATTTGCATAAACAACAATGCAGATCACGTGTGAGTGTTCTCTCGGGAGATATGTAGGCCTCATGCTAACAGCTAGCAACTCAATGTCTTTGCTGCAGTGTCGTTGTTTAACAGTGATATGTCCCGGTCTGCACCAGTTGTTGTTAACATACATTATCACTCCACCGCCCCTAGTTTTGCCACTCTCTGGTGTTCGGTCAGCTCCTATCATGTGAAAACCCTCCAGCTCAATGTTAGCATCTGCTGCTAGTTCAGTTAGCCACGTCTCAGTAAACAAAAGGAGAGAGCACTCCCGGTAAGTGCTATCATAACGGCAGATAGCCGCTAGCTCATCTAACTTTCCCAGTATCGACCGTACATTTCCCATGACAACAGATGGAAGGGAGGGTCTGTACCTTATATTTTTTGTCCTCCGCCTTACTCCAGCCCGGCAGCCGCGACGCTTTCGCCTCAATTCTCTCGGTATGTCGAGTTTTTCCAGTGGGACCGGGTGGCGGTTAAATGCTAGCAGCTCTTCCCTGTTATATCGTATCCTGCTATAAACAGTGGCTCCGTCCACCGGCTCAGGAGACATTTGGGACGATCTGTGTGTCCGTGATATAAGTGGGGTGAAAAAAAAAGTGATCAAAAGAGAGAGGAAGGGAAAAAAAACTCGGGATTTCTGCTGTAGCATTATTGTATATTATTTGAACCCATTTTATGAAATTATTTCCAAGTCCAAACCTTTGTAGGACTTCAAAAAGAAAGGGCCATTCAACTCTATCAAAGGCCTTTTCGGCGTCCAGTGATAGGAGAGCTGTATCCGGTGCTTCTTTATTAAAATTAATAATATTAAATAGTCTTCTTACATTATGGAAGCCTTGTCTTCCCTTTATAAAGCCATTCTGATCTCGATTAATAATATTTGGTAAAATTTCATGTATTCGTCTTGCTAAAATTTTACAGATTATCTTAAGGTCGGCGTTTAATAGGCTTATTGGTCTCATATTTTCACATTTATTAGTGGGCTTACCTGGTTTTGGCAGCAGTATAATTAAGGCATTATTTATGTATGATGGTAAATTATTATTTTGAAATGCTTCTAAAACCATTTCCAAAAAAGGTTTTATTAATTTATTCTTAAATTTTTTATAAAGGTCAACCGGAAGACCATCTGGTCCTGCACTTTTTCCTGATTTCATATTATCAATGGCTAGCCCAACTTCTTCTTGACTAATTTTAGACTCCAATATCTCCCTGTTTTCATTTGGAATACACGGTATAGATAGTTCGTTCAAAAACCCATTTAGTTTTGTTAAATCAAATTCATTTTTAGTATCATATAATTTTTCATAGTAATCTCTAAAGGCTCTGTTAATTTCTAAAGGATCTATAACTACCTGTCCGTTACTTATAATACTAGTAACTGGTGTTTTAATTTCTAATTGTTTAATCTGCCATGCCAATAATTTTCCTGATTTTTCACCTTGTTCATAAAAAGATTGTTTCAATCTTAGAAGACTCGAGGCAGCTCTATTCGCTGATTTTTTGTCGTATTCAGCTCTCAAAATCAGTAATTCATTCTCCAACCTTGGATCACTTCCTGCATACACTTTTTCCTGAAGACTTTTCATTTTATGTTCCAATTTAGCTCTCTCCTCTCGAGTCTTCTTAGATTTTGATCCTGTATAACTAATAATATGTCCCCTAATAAAAGCTTTGAAAGCCTCCCACTTTACACATGCTGATGTTTGTGTAGTATTGATGTCAAAGAACTCGTCTATCTGTTTTTCTATATACTTGACAAATTCCTCATCCTGAAGCCATTTATGCTGAAATTGCCATCTACCTGATTCCTTTGTCAATTTTGTATCTACATATATTAGACAACAGGGTGCATGATCAGAGATCACGATGTTATCATAAAAGCAGTTTTGAATCTTGGATCTTAATTCTGTGGAAATCAAAAAATAATCAATACGTGAGAATGTCTTGTAGGTACTGGAATAACAAGAATAGGCTTTAACTTGTGGTTTCATTTCTCTCCATATATCTAACAATCTCAATTCTTTCATAAAATGATTAATAGTCATCCTACATCCATTGTGCGTACAATCCAGTCCTGTTGATCTATCTATACCTGGATTCAATGTACAATTAAAATCCCCTGCTATTATATGTTGCCCTGTAAGTGATGATAAAATAAGAAATAAATTAGCAAAGAACTTTTGGTCATCTATATTGGGACCATATAAGTTCACAAGATTTATATTTTCTAATAGCAAAGAACCTTGAATGATTACATATCTTCCAAGTTTGTCTCCAATTACATTTTTCACTTGAAAAGGAACTGATTTATGTATGAGAGTCATAACTCCCCTGGCCCGGGATGAGAATGATGAGGTGAAGACACTTCCTTGCCATCTACTCCTAATTCTTTTTATATCCTCCTCTATTAGATGAGTTTCTTGTAAAAACACAATTTTTGAACCCATGTCTTTTATTTTATTCATAACTTGTTTAAGTTTTTTTAAATTTTGTAGACCTCTGCAATTCCATGAAGTTAAATTAAGATTAACACTTTGGTTTATGATCAATAGAGAGTTTGGGATTACCTTGCAGTGTAAACATGCTCATACAGAGAAGCAAAAACATGAGTGGTTGAACATTCATCCTACAAACTACACACAAACAAATTCCCCCTTCCCACACTTGTGGTGAACCCCCCAAAATCAAAAGAAAAATTCCGTCTCCCGATATAGCCATCGACCGCTCCACACCCACGGGGAACAGCCTAAGCCACTCCTTCTTCATCCTCCCAATCACCCTAACTCTACTGCTTTTAATGACGTAACATTAACTCTCCTCTGTAGTTTTCCAACTTAACTCCAAAATTTTTAACAACTTTGTACATCATAGTTTTTTTTTGTTTGTTTTGTTTTTGTTTTTTTTTAAATATATAATACAATCTAAATTTTGTAAACTTGCTATTTACTTCAAGTCAGTCAGATGCCTGTGCAAATGCTTAATTATTCTACCTTATATTTTGTTCATGCTTAGCTCCCACCAGTCTCTTCTTCTTCTTTGATCTTCTTGATGAACTCCTGCGCCTCCTCTGGGGTCTTGAAGATGTGGGTTCTGCCCTCATACGTGGTCAGCAGTCTCGCAGGATAGATTACACCATGACGAATCCCAAGGTTGCGCAGCTCCTTACGTATGGGATCAAACTGCTTCCTCAATTGTTGGATTCCTGTGGCCAAATCTGGGTAGAACCGCACCTGCTGATCCTGGTGTTTAATCTCTCCTTTAGCTCGTGCAGCGTTGAAGATCTTCATCCTGTCTCTGTTGTTAAGAAACTTCATAATTAAGGTCCTCGGCGGTCCCTTATCTCTCCGTGGGCCAATACGATGTGCTTTTTCCAGAACCACTGCTGATTGCAACTCCTCGCTGCCCAGCACCTCCGGAATCCACTTTTCCAGAAAGGAATATACGTCCCGACCTTCTGATTCCTCTGGAAGACCCACCAGCCTCAAGTTATTCTGTCTCGACCGAGATTCCAAATCCAAAATATTATCTTCTAGACATTTATTTTTTTTTTTCCAAAGTGCGCACCTTTAATTGAAGACGGGTGACGTCATCTTCAGCACTAGCGAGATGGAGCTCCATCTGCGCCGTTCGTTCTACACAGTCACCCAATTCCTTTCTTATTCCTTCCAACGCAGTCATAATCCCATCAAATCTAGAGGAAAAGTCCGCTCTCATTGAACTCATGGCAGCCATCAGCGCATCTGCGCCGCTCCCCGCAGATATCGCACCGTTGCCAGCCTCCTCCGCCATATATGGAGTTTTGTTTGCTGCGTCACAGACCTGAAAGTCCGTTAATTTGGACTGTTTTGGTGGCTCCCTTTTTCCTTTACCTGGTTTTCCAGCCTTAGACTTCGCCGACATATCCTCGCCCAAACGCTGGGATACGTTCTGTCCCAAATGAGAGAGTTATTTGCCGATTTTTTTCTCCAGGAGCAGAGCAGAGTGAGACACGTCCGTCTTACGTGGCAGCCATAACCGGAAGTCCTTCCTCTCTCTTTTGATCCGTCTTTTTTTTTCACTCCACTTATATCACGGACACACAGATCGTCCCAAATGTCTCCTGAGCCGGTGGACGGAGCCACTGTTTATAGCAGGATACGATACAGCAGGGAAGAGCTGCTAGCATTCAACCGCCACCCAGTCCCATTGGAAAAACTCGACATACCGAGAGAACTGAGGCGAAAACGCCACGGCTGCCGGGCTGGAGTAAGGCGGAGGACAAAAAATATAAGGTACAGACCCTCCCTTCCATCTGTTGTCATGGGAAATGTACGCTCTATACTGGGAAAGGTAGATGAGCTAGCGGCTATCTGCCGTTATGATAGCACATATCGGGAGTGCTCTCTCCTTTTGTTTTCTGAGACGTGGCTAACTGAACTAGCAGCAGATGCTAACATTGAGCTGGAGGGTTTCCACATGATACGGGCTGACCGAACACCAGACAGTGGCAAAGCAAGGGGCGGTGGAGTGATAATGTATGTTAACAACAACTGGTGCAGACCGGGACATATCACTGTTAAACAACGACACTGCAGCAAAGACATTGAGTTGCTAGCTGTTAGCATGCGGCCTACATATCTCCCGAGAGAACACTCACACGTGATCTGCATTGTTGTTTATGCAAATCCGACGGCGAACGCTGGGACAGCGCGTGACATCATCCATTCAGTAACCAGCAGGCTGCAGACAGAACACCCAGATGCTCTTCTCCTCATCTCAGGCGATTTCAACCATGTTTCACTGTCTCCCATTCTACCCACATTCACCCAGTATGTCACATGCTACACTAGAGACAATAAAACACTGGACTTATTCTACGCAAACACTAAGGAGGCGTACACCTCATCACAACTCCCCCCACTCGGGAGATCAGATCACAACTTGGTTCATCCCCGGCCGGTGTACAAACCCCTAGTGCACAGACAACCTCCGGCCATGCGCACAGTGGAGTTATGGTCTGAGGAGACAATGGACACTCTAAAAGGCTGTTTTGAAGCCACCGCCTGGAAGCAGCTCTGCGATCCACATGGTGAGGACATCGATGGCCTCATTCACACCTTCACAGACTACCTCAGCTTCTGTGTGGACAAATCCGTTCCCACCAAGACCATACGGTGTTGCTCAAACAACAAACCCTGGATCAACCCTGATATTAAAACACTTCTGAGAGAGAAGAAGAGGATCTTCAGGTCGGGGAACAGGGAGATGTTGAAGTCCGTACAGAGGGAGCTGAGGAGAAAGATCAGAGAAGGCAAGGACAGCTTCAGGAAGAAGATGGAGGACAAGTTGCAACAGAGCGACATCAGCGGGGTCTGGAGAAACCTCAAAACCATCTCTGGGCTCCAGAATACCTCCTCCCAGGCCACGGGGGGCAGGGAGTGGGCGAACAACCTGAATCTGTTTTTCAATAGGTTTGACCAACCGCCCTCCCCCCTGACTGCACAACAACCACTGCTGCCTCTAAAGAAATCAAGTCCTGCTGCCCACTCCCAACTCCACCAACACCCCCCCACTCCCAACACACAGCCCCCCATCCTGACCCTGACCAGGACCCAGGTGAGGACGGAGCTGAGGAAGATCAAGGCGAGGAAGGCGTCGGGACCGGACGGCATCAGCGCAAAGCTCCTCAAGTCCTGTGCAGACCAGCTGTGTGGGATTGTGACGTACATCTTCAACCTGAGCCTGAAGCTGGGGAGGGTACCACAGTTGCGGAAAACATCTTGTGTTGTACCTGTACCAAAGACTTCCCACCCCAAAGGTCTGAACAGCTACAGACCAGGAGCCCTGACGTCTCACATGATGAAGACCCTGGAGAGACTGCTCCTTGCTCACCTCCGCCCCCTGGTGGAACCAGCGATGGATCCACTCCAGTTCGCCTACCAGCATGGCATTGGGGTGGAGGATGCGGTGATCTTCCTCCTTCACCGTTCTCTGTCCCACCTGGAGAAGCCCGGGAATATGGTGAGGATCATGTTCTTTGACTTCTCCAGTGCTTTCAACACCATCCAACCGATGATCCTGAAGGACAAGCTGCTGCGCGCAGGGGTGGACCAGCACCTGTCATCATGGATCCTGGACTACCTCACGAACCGGCCTCAGTTTGTGAGAACCCGGGACTGTGTGTCCGACACGATCATCAGTAGCACGGGGGCCCCCCAGGGAACGGTGCTGGCTCCCTTCCTGTTCACTCTTTATACTGCGGACTTCTCACATAACACAACACACTGCCATCTACGGAAGTTCTCTGATGACTCTGCGATCGTTGGCCTCATCTCCAATGGAGATGAAGCTGAGTACAGAGGGCTTATCCAGGACTTCGTGGACTGGTGCCATCGGAACTGCCTCCAGATCAACGCGAGGAAAACTAAGGAGCTGGTGGTGGACTGCCGCAGGCATGGGCAGCCCCTCACAGCACCAGTAAATATACAGGGAACAGACATCGAGATGGTGACATCCTATAAGTACCTGGGTGTTCATCTGAACAATAAACTAGACTGGTCACACAATACTGACGCACTCTACAAGAAGGGACAGCGCAGGCTGTTCCTGCTGAGGAGACTCAGGTCTTTTGGTGTACAAGGGGCGCTGCTGAAGACATTCTATGACACGGTGGTGGCATCAGCCATCACTTTTGGAGTGGTCTGCTGGGGCAGTGGCATTACTGCAGCTGATAGGAAGAGACTGAACAAACTGATTAAGAAAGCTAGCTCTGTCCTGGGGCAGCGCCTTGATCCGGTGGAGGAGATAGGAGAGAGAAGGACCGTGGCTAAACTGTCATCTCTGCTGGAGTCCGAGTTCCACCCTATGCAGGACATACTGAATGCACTGAGGAGCTCATTTAGCAGCAGACTACATCATCCCAGGTGCACAACCGAGAGGTTTCGCAGGTCCTTCCTACCAACGGCTGTCAGACTGTACAACCTAAGCAGGGCTGCTCGCAGAGATAGCAAAAAGACGTAACAAACTAATAGTTTTTTGAATGCAAAAGATGCAATAGACTTACACAATGGTCCCCTCTGGCATACAACTAGGAAAATACCGGTCACTATGGAGGGTGAGAATATGTATGGGCACATAATCATACCATGTAGGATAACTACAGTGGGGCAAAAAAGTATTTAGTCAGCCACCAGTTGTGCAAGTTCTCCCACTTAAAAGATGAGAGAGGTCTCCAATTTTCATCATAGGTATACCTCAACTATGAGAGACAAAATGAGAAAAAAAAAATCCAGAAAATCACATTGAATGATTTTTAATGAATTAATTGGTAAATTCCTCGGTAAAATAAGTATTTGGTCAATAACAAAAGTTCACCTCAACACTTTGTTATATACCCTTTGTTGGCAATGACAGAGGTCAAACGTTTTCTGTAAGTCTTCACAAGGTTTTCACACACTGTTGGTGGTATTTTGGCCCATTCCTCCATGCAGATCTCCTCTAGAGCAGTGATGTTTTGGGGCTGTCGCTGGGCAACACGGACTTTCAACTCCCTCCAAAGATTTTCTATGGGGTTGAGATCTGGAGACTGGCTAGGCCACTCCAGGACCTTGAAATGCTTCTTACGAAGCCACTCCTTCGTTGCTCGGGCGGTGTGTTTGGGATCATTGTCATGCTGAAAGACCCAGCCACGTTTCATCTTCAATGCCCTTGCTGATGGAAGGAGGTTTTCACTCAAAATCTCACGATACATGGCCCCATTCATTCTTTCCTTTACACGGATCAGTCGTCCTGGTCCCTTTGCAGAAAAACAGCCCCAAAGCATGATGTTTCCACCCCATGCTTCACAGTAGGTATGGTGTTCTTTCTCCTCCAAACACGACAAGTTGAGTTTTTACCAAAAAGTTCTATTTTGGTTTCATCTGACCATATGACATTCTCCCAATCCTCTTCTGGATCATCCAAATGCTCTCTAGCAAACTTCAGACGGGCCTGGACGTGTACTGGCTTAAGCAGGGGGACATGTCTGGCACTGCAGGATTTGAGTCCCTGGCGGCGTAGTGTGTTACTGATGGTAGCCTTTGTTACTTTGGTCCCAGCTCTCTGCAGGTCATTCACTAGGTCCCCCGTGTGGTTCTGGGATTTTTGCTCACCGTTCTCGTGATCATTTTGACCCCACGGGGTGAGATCTTGCGTGGAGCCCCAGATCGAGGGAGATTATCAGTGGTCTTGTATGTCTTCCATTTTCTAATAATTGCTCCCACAGTTGATTTCTTCACACCAAGCTGCTTACCTATTGCAGATTCAGTCTTCCCAGCCTGGTGCAGGTCTACAATTTTGTTTCTGGTGTCCTTTGACAGCTTTTTGGTCTTGGCCATAGTGGAGTTTGGAGTCTGACTGTTTGAGGTTGTGGACAGGTGTCTTTTATACTGATAAAGAGTTCAAACAGGTGCCATTAATACAGGTAACGAGTGGAGGACAGAGGAGCCTCTTAAAGAAGAAGTTACAGGTCTGTGGGAGCCAGAAATCTTGCTTGTTTATAGGTGACCAAATACTTATTTTACCGAGGAATTTACTAATTAATTCATTAAAAATCCTTCAATATGATTTTCTGGATTTTTTTCCCTCATTTTGTCTCTCATAGTTGAGGTATACCTATGATGAAAATTGGAGACCTCTCTCATCTTTTAAGTGGGAGAACTTGCACAATTGGTGGCTGACTAAATACTTTTTTTCCCCACTGTAAGTAGACGGTTATGCTGTTTCATCCCATCTAGCAACAATGCTCTGCACTGTGTGTGTTTATATATTTACATATTTATTCCATCTAGCTACAATGCTCCGTACTGGGTGTGTTTATATTTTTATATCTATATATTTATTCCATCTAGCTACAATGCTCCGCACTGTGTTTTTATATATCTACATATTATTCCATCTAGCTACATTGCTCCGCACTGTGTGTGTTTATATACTTACATATTTATTCCACCTAGCTGCAATGCTCCGTACTGTGGGTGTTTATATATTTACATATTTATTCCATCTAGCTACAATGCTCTGCACTGTGTGTTTATATATTCATATATTTATTCCATCCAGCTACGATGCTCTGCACTGTGTGTCTGTGTGTGTGTATATATATATATTTTATAGTAATATGTACATATGTATATTAGCTGCTCTTGCTTGCTTGTTTTTTTCTTGCCCTCTGATTGTTGCTCTGAGTGTTGCTATCCCTGTGCTGTTGCAATCCTGGGATTTCCCCGTTGTGGGACTAATAAAGGCTTATCTTATCTTATTGCTGCCATGCTTCACCTCATTGGCAAAGACCTACCACAGGGAATTCCAATCCGGTATAGAACCAACTGTAGGCTCTTTAACCTTGCTAGGTTCAAAGCCAAAAGCAAGGTTAGAAACGCCACCATTATGGAGCTCCAGTATGCAGATGACAACGCTATAGCAGCACACTCCGCAGAAGACCTACAGGGTATCCTGAATGCCTTTGCCAAGGCATATAGAGCCCTGGGTCTAACCTTAAACATCAAGAAGACCCAGGTGCTACATCAACCTCCACCCAATCAGCCATTTATTTCACCTATTATAAAAGTGGACAACACCCCTCTCAAAAATGTTGACCACTTCCCCTACCTCGGCAGTCTTCTCTCCTTCAAAGTGGACATTGACTCTGAGATCAACCATCGTCTGAGCTGTGCCAGTGGAGCATATGCCAGACTCAGGATGAAGGTCTTTGAAGATCGAGATCTCAGGATCGATACCAAGCTCTTGGTCTACAAGGCTGTGGTTCTCCCCACCTTGCTGTATGGGGCAGAATCATGGACCATCTACAGCAGGTACCTGAGAGCTCTGGAGCAGCTCCACCAAAGAACTTTGAGAAAGATTCTGAGGATTAAATGGGAGGACCGACGCACAAACATCAGCGTTCTGGAGCCAAATGCCCAGCATTTCCACCACAATAATAAAACACCAACTACGATGGACTGGCCATCTCATTCGCATGTCTGACACCCGTCTCCCAAAACAAATTCTTTATTCTGAACTGGAGAGAGGTTTGCGGGCTCCAGGAGGGCAAAAGAAACGGTTCAAGGACAATATTAAAACAAACCTTAAAATATTCAATATCTTATTTCCTGACTGGGAGCACATGGCTCTAAACAGGCACCGATGGAAGGAAGTGGTGCAAGAAGGTGCTGCACACTATGAGAAGGAAATCCACCGTGTCGCAGAAACAAAATGACAGCTCCGTAAGGAAAGACAGAAAAAGGCTCCAGCATGACCGCAACCCACCACCATTTTCCCATGTCACCATTGCACCAAAATATGCGGGTCATGGATCGGCCTCTACGCCCACTTGAAGACCCACAAGTAGAAGCTCCCACAAGGAATGACTGTCATACTCGCTCCGAGTGACCGCCGATGATGATGGGGGGAGAGCTGCGTGATGATCTGAAGAAGCGCTGTGAAGCGCTGTGCTATCCCGGGCCGTCGAGCTGTCCAGCCATTCAGCACAGTGGCCAGTTCAACCTGGACCAGGTAATCGTCCAGCAGGGTCTTGCCATCTAAGCGGGGAAGTTTTGCCGGTTGGCGGGTTGGTGGGATGGTCACCTCCCTGTCGATTGCTGCCCTGGGTCGTAGTGGGATCGCCGGTTCGTAGTTCCTCCGTTGGCACCCCCCGCCATGCCTTGAAAAGGCATAAGATGAGGCACGCTTGCACGTTCTGATCCGCTCTGCTCTGAAAAGGGCAAGAAACGGAGTATGGTTCCTCCTTCTGGTCCGCTTTCCCATTCATCACAACGAGCATCTCCGGGGGCTGGTGTGTCTGCTCCGTAGTTCATCTTCTTCTCCATTTGGGCAATGAGCCCCTCGAGCCACCGAATCTCTGCCTTAATCCTCGCTTCCATCTCTCAATTATCCCACACCTGACACCAGTGTGACGTTTCATGGGGTTCACACAATAAAGAGAGATTATTGTGATGCAACAGGCTTTTTTCTTGACTCACTCACAACACAGAACGCAGGGGAGGTCATTTACACAGACCCTCATCTCACTCATAGTGACAAAGACACATGAGTTGTCACATGCAGGGGAAAACAATGCTGTCACAACTGGTCTTATTAAACACAGTTATAATGGCACAGCAATAACACTTGGAACACACAGATAACGGTCTTTGAATTCTCCGCGGCGCAAAGCATGCCGGGAGAATCCCCGCCCCCTTATCACAGCCCCCACGTTACAGTATCAAATTATGTTTGGAGTGTGGGTGATGTCACTCACACCATCAGGCTGCAAGTTTTATATTTTTCTTACAACAGCAGCACCCGCTGTCTTTTTTTATCCAGTCTCACTCTCCCAGCAGCAGACTGGCACACTTTCAGGAGTGATTATGAGCAGCACAGGAGCCGCTCTTTCTGGTAGACCTTGAACTCTTTAAGGGACGTGTGGCCTTGCAGTAATGCCCCACCAGTGAGCCTTCCTGGCCGGCTCCAAACTGTAACTCTATAGCCTTATTGTCACGCACCATATCCTCCTGGTGACCCCCAGCCCAATTATACGGCTGACCCAGGCTTGATGACATAACCGTGGGCATCTTTTGGGGTCTGCTGGGGCTCAGAGGTGCACCTCTTGTCTATCATGACATGTCAACTCTGCGTTAACCAGACATTTCCCTGAGAAGGTCCACTGGGGTTTGAGAAGAAAGAGTGGCTCCCATGCAAGGATCATCTCATTACATCACATTTTTTGGTAATCAAAATCAAAAAAGGTAGATTATGTGGCTTTGTTAGATGTGTTATTGTTTATAAAATATCTTTCATATTCAGGTTTTAAATATGAATATTTGATCAGCATATAAATACAAGTATATACTATAGTGAATATCTGGATACAGTCTGTCTCCTGAATACTCAGTTTTGACTATCAAGCAATATCTGTGGAGCATCCTTCCACAGATGAGTTGTATGCACATTAAATTTCATTGCATTTAGAGATTTCCATAATGTCTATGCATGCTCAGCAGTCTAGATGCATTAACATGCAGCATGCTTAATATGCGCACTGCACTTTGGAAAAGCTACCTGCCACTCTTGAAACCTACCTTAATGGAGTGGAAGAGTGAGTTTACATTTAAATACTGCAGGGAATGAGTTACTATATAAGATTCAACTGAAGGTCAATGATCATAGCTGGCAGCTAAACATGTAGCTGGCACATATAATAATATGAACCAAAATCAACACACAACTGAGCTGGGTTTAAACAAAAAATAGTAAATAGTCAGGGTCTCTTGCAGCAACTGATCTTGTGCCAAGATTAAAACCAAGCCAAATTGCTAAATTTCTTAATCCAACCTAGTAATTTCAGTAGCTAAACCTTTCCACAAAGATGTGCTCAGACCAAATGCGAACAGGCAGTGCAAATACAGTACATACAAAGTTAATGGAAAGAGGCGAACGCTCGCGAATCTCGCGTATTTGCGCATTCACATTTGAGGGCTAGCATTAGTCTTGAAATTCTGCCATCACTGAGTAAAAGTATCAACATTGGAGAGTAAACTGGTTTGAAAATGAGACTGACACTCACCCAGAGACAGAAGGACTGGGAGCTCTGCAGCTGAATCGGAGTGTTGGAGTTTTTTACCCACGGACTCCTGCCACGGACATGCTAACAAGGCTAGCAGTGTAAACAACCCATCATCCAGGTGATATTTTGGAGGAAGGGACAATTTTTTCAGGTTAGACCCCATCGGGTAATGTAAACCTAAACATGACAATGTTTTGGGAATTTCCGCAGCACGTTGAACACAACTGGAGAAGTTATAAAGGCATCTACACCTGTCTGCAAGTCATTGAAATGGTGAATTCATGTCTATTCATGTCTTTGCATTGAGTTAAAATGTAATTACGCTGTGCAAAAAATTCACCTGTTCGCGTTTGCTCTGAACGCACCTTAATTCCTGATTTCCACTGACTGTGGATGGGGTTCTTTATGGCTGCGATCTGGTTTCTGTGGCAAATAGTTTACATTCTTGTCAATGTTCTACTCCCCAACTGGTCTGGATTATTGTAGAAAGAATCTGTCTTGCTGGATCCAGATAGCTAAAAATACATAACAAGTCTGTTTTTGACGGATGCCGGATCCAGTCTGCAAGAAAATGCAGCCGTATCTGCATTTACCGTTTAATAACCGTTTGTTCATTAAAAGCTATTTAAGGATTGCCCCTTTACTTTCTTAGGTCTACTCCTCCTCTACTGTGTCAGAGAAGATAAAAACTTTGACATTACAAACAAACACTTCACAGAATTAAAATAGATGGGCTACTTACGCATTATTGGAGCACAGGAATCCAGATGATCGCAAACAGTCCTCCTCAGTCTCTCACAAGCTATCGCGTTATTTTATATATTTCTCACGTGATCTTGTAATTCGAACCCTGTTCTTATCCGTGCCGCTTCAAAACACAAATGGAGCTGGTGGGGATGGCTGCAAGACTCAAATCATATCACTGCCATAATGGACTGCATCCAGATTCAGTGGAAATCAGGGGTAAGAGTAACCCTTCTAAAAAGCTGCTGGATGTGTGTGCTGATGGCTGGATATAAATGGCAAATAGTATACAGTACACAGTGGATATATAAAGTCTACACACCCCGTTCAAATTCCAGGTTTTTGTGATGTAGAAAAATGAGACCAAGATAAATCATTTCAAAACTTTTTCCACCATTAATGTGATCTGCACTACCCACAAAAAGTTAGGGATATTCGACTTTCGGGTGAAATTTCAAGATACACCTAAAATGCATTATAACCTTTACAGGTGAACTTAATTTGACCTTCTCTAACCGTTTGAATGCACATGTCCAACTGTTCAGTATTTCAGTACTTTTTACATAACTTGCTGTTCTCTAACAAGGTGCTTAATGGCAAAATTCACAACAGGTGTTTGATCCATGAATCGACCAATAAATTTTCTGGTTCAATTAGAATTGGTATTTAAACAGTCCTCTTCATCATGCTGTTCACATTTTAACATGAAACCAAGACAACACCTAATAATTGATCAACATTACCTCTTCGTTGCGAGGCTTCAAACAGGATGTTCTCAGAGGGAGGTGGCCACTGAGCTTAGAGTATCACAGAGTGTTATCAGCACGCTGCAACAGACAGACTGGAAGAGTCACAGAAAACCATAGAAGTGGACGTCCTTTGGCCACATCCCATGCTGATGACCGCTTCACTGTGAACCGTGCCCTGCAGAACCAGATGATGAATACCATTCAATTCCAGGCACATTTAAGGGAGGTGAGAGGCACCCAAATGTCACGTCAGACCATTCAAAACCATTTACATCAGCGTGGTCTGCATGCTAGACGACCTGCAAGGGTCCACACCACGACCACACCACTAGGCACGGGCATCGTCATTTGCATGGACCAGGGAGCATTTATGCTGGACAAGGGACCAGTGTGCCTCAGTGCTGTTCTCTGATGAAAGTCGATTAACGTTGAGCAGAAATGAAGGCCGCCAACGATGTTAGAGACGTCAAGGAGAGCGCTATGCATCAGCCACTGTTGTCACCATGTTACAGTCTGGGCAGGTGTGTCTAGTCAATACAGAACTGCCCTACACCTTGTGAATGGTACAGTGACAAGCTGATACTACCTGAATAACATCATTATTCCAGTCATTCTGCCCCTGCATGAACACCACAGGCCCAATTTCATCTTCATGGACAACAATGCTCCAGCTCATCGAGGTCGCATCATTAGGGAACTGCTGCTGGAGGCTGGGGTACCTCCAATGGAGTGGCCTGCACTTTCTCCAGACTTGAATCCCATAGAAAATCTATGGGATCAGCTGAGTTGCTGTGTAGAGGCTTGTAACCCTGCACCCCACAACCTCAATGTCCTGAGGGCCGCCCTTCAAGAAAAGTGGAATGCCATGCCTCAGCAGACACTATGTCGACTTGTGAACAGCATGAGATGTTGTTGTCAAGCTTTAACTGATGGTCAGGGGGACATGACAAGTTATTGAGACATTGACATTTTTTGTTGTGGTATACCCTCCACTGTTGTTGGCTTTTGTTTCATTAAATTGTTTGAGATGAGGAAATCACAATTGCCTGTTTCTACGTAATGCCCTACTTTCACGATATAATGTCTCTGTAGCGTGAACTTTTTACATTTTCCATAAATTTCACCCGAATGCCAAATATCCCTAACTTTTAAGGGGAAAAATAAAAAAACTTACAATAACCTGTTTGCATAAATATGCACACCCTGTTATAACTGGGGATGTGGCTGTGTTCAGAATTAACCAATCACGTTCAAACTCATGTTAAATGGGAGTCAGCACACACCTGCCAACATTTAAATGTTCTCTGATTAACCCCAATTAAAGTTCAGCTATTCTAGTAGGCTTTTCCTGACATTTTTGTAGTCACATCTTACAGCACAAGCCATGGTCCACAGAGAGCTTCCAAAGCATCAGGGGGATCTCATTGTTCAGAAGTATCAGTCAGGAGAAGGGTACAAAAGAATTTCCAAGGCATTAAATATACCATGGAACACAGGGAAGGCAGTCATCATCAAGTGGAGAAAATATGGCACAACAGTGACATTCCCAAGAACTGGACATCCCTCCAAAATTGATGAAAAGGCAAGAAGAAAACTGGTCAGGGAGGCTGCCAAGAGGCTGCCAGCAACATTAAAGGAGCTGCAGGAATTTCTGGCAAGTACTGGTTGTTTAATACATGTGACAGCAATCTCCCGTCTAGGGTGGCAAGGCGGAAGCCTTATCTTATGAAGAAAAACATCCAAGCCCAGCTACATTTTGCAAAAACACATTTGAAATCTCCCAAACGCATGTGGGAAAATGTGTTATGGTCTGATGAAACCAAGGTTGAACTTTTTGGCCATGATTCCAAAAGGTATATTTGGCGCAAACACAAGACTGCTCATCACCAAAAGAACGTCATACCTACAGTGAAGCATGGTGGTGGCAGCATCATGCTTTGGGACCATTTTTCTTCAGCTGGAACTGGGGCCTTAGTCAAGGTGGAAGGAATTATGAACAGTTCCAAATACCAGTCAGTGTTGACATAAAACCTTCAGACTTGTGCTAGAAAGCTGAAGATGAAGAGCAACTTCGTCTTTCAGCTCGACAGTGACCCAAAGCACACATGGAAATCAACAAAAGAATGGCTTCACCAGAAGAAGATTAAGGTTTTGGAATGGCCCAGCCAGAGTCCAAACCTGAATCCTATCGAACATCTGTGGGGTGGTCTGAAGAGGGCTGTGGACATGAGATGCCCTCGCAATCTGACAGATTTGGCGCGTTTTGCAAAGAAGAGTGGGTAAATATTGCCACATCAAAATATGCCACGCTGATAGACTCCTACCCAAAAAGACTTGAGTGCTGTAATAAAAGCCAAAGGTGCTGCAACAAAGTATTAGTTTAAGGGTTTGCATATTTATGCAACCAGGTTATTTTAAGTTTTTCATTTTTTATTTTTCCCTTAACAGATTTCAGTTTGTTTTTCAATTGGGTTGTACAGGTTACAGGTCACATTAATGGTGGAAAAAGTTTTGAAATGATTTATCTTGGTGTCATTTTTTTTTTTACATCACAAAAACCTGGCATTTGAACAGGGGTGTGTAGACTTTTTATATCCACTGTATAACATACTGAGAAGCTGCTATTGCACCTGCAGTTTGTGTAGGGGTATATCACACCAGTTATTGGGAGACCCACATTCCACGTTGATCAAACCATTAAAAGCAAGTCTTAAAACAGCATTAATTTCACCAGTGTGGGGACTGAAGTTTGGTTTAATTAATTTGTATTTTCTTATTTTATTGACGTATTTTTCAAGGCACATGTGTCAGTGTCCGTGTTCATGATTTAGAGTTCAGGTCAAAAGTTTACATACACCTCTATAGAACATGTAGTGTATATCAGGCAGTCTTGAGCTTCCTATAATGCTTTGAAGTCTTAACTGTCTATAGTGTAATGATTAAAACACATCTTTTTAAACAAAACAAACATGTATTTTGTTTTTTTCTTTCAGATCATATGCATTTTAGATCTTCTGAGAACATGACAACAACTGCTGAGTCAAAAATATACATACAGCAGCTTGAAATGATAATTTTAATGATCTAGAAAGTTTTGTTAAATTGTCTTGGTTGGCTGGCCTCTTCTTGTGAGTGATTGCAATTTACTACAGAAGTTGTATTATTTAAATTTTGTCCACTTAATACCCTAATTAAACCCAGCAACAAACATTACAATGGGAAAGTCTAAGGAGCTTAGCACACATCTGTAAAAATGAATCAATGACCATCTTTACATGCACACAAATAAACCGGTTATGATTGGATTTCTGGAGTTATCTGATTATTCAAGTGGCCATGCAAAGTGGCTTACCCTCTAATAATTCGTTTATTCAGTGCATGTAAACACGAGAAAACTGATTGTTGCCATTATCGTTTTTTTTCCCAGTAATCTGTTTCTTGTGACCATGTAACTGGGGTCATTGACTTGAACAATCTGGAGAGTATCTTGGGGGCATTTTAAAGCAGGTACAGATCTGAAAACCAGCTATGAAAACAATTGGGTGTAAAGTTCATGGCACTGCATCATCATAGAAATACAAGTTATCACCAGCTGCTGAACGACAGTTGATCACGATGGTTAAGAGTCAATCCAGAATCACAAAGAAGCAGGTATGCAATTAATTAAAAACTGCTGGAGCAGAGATGTCCACAGTCAAACATGTTCTTACATGGTCAAGGGCTGAGAGGTTGCCATGCGAGAAAGAAGCCCTTGGTCAGGAAGCAGCATGTTAAGGCTTGGCTGAAATTTGCTGCTGATCACACGGATGAAGAAAATGCCTTTTGGAGGAATGTTCTGCAGCCATATGAAACAAAAGTTGAGCTATATGGTCACAATGACCAGAAATATGCTTGAGGGAAAGAAAGTGAGGTCTTTAGCCCCAAGAAGACCATCCATACCTATTGTCAAGCATGATGGTGGTAGTTTTATGCTCTGGGTTTTTTCTGTTGCCAGTGGAATTGGTGCTTTACAGAAAATATATCAGCCAGTCACTATAGCAGGTGTTTTCCCTGATCAGCAATCATTGGGAAGAAAACCTGCAGTGTCTTGGCCCTCCGTGACATACAGTGGTGTGAAAAAGTGTTTGCCCCCTTCCTGATTTCTCTTTTTTTTGTATGTTTGTCACACTTAAATGTTCGAGATAATCAAACAAATTTAAATATTACACAAAGATAACACAAGTAAACACAAAATGAAGTTTTTAAATGAAGGTGTTTATTATTAAGGGTAAAAAAAATCCAAATCTTCATGGCCCTGTGTGAAAAAGTGATCCCCCCCCCCCTTGTTAAAACATAAACTAACTGTGGTTTATCACATCTTTGGAAAGCTGAGTTCAATTTCTCTAGCCACACCCAGGCGTAATTATTGCCACACCTGTTCTTAATCAAGAAATCAAATAAATAGGACCTGCCTGACAAAGTGAGTAGACCAAAAAATCCTTAAAAGCTAGGCATCATGCTGCGATCCAAAGAAATTCAGGAACAAATGAGAAACAAAGTAAATGAGATCTATCAATCTATCCGGAAAAGGTTATAAAGCCATTTCTAAAGCTTTGGGACTCCAGCGAACCACAGTGAGAGCCATTATCCACAAATGGCAAAAACATGGAAAAGTGGTGAACCTTCCCAGGAGTGACCATCCGACCAAAATTACCCCAAGAGCGCAGCGACGACTCATCCAAGAGGTCACAAAAGACCCCACAACAACATCCAAAGAACTGCTTGCCTCAGTTAAGGTCAGTGTTCATGACTCCACCAGAAGAAAGAAACTGGGCAAAAATGGCCTGCACGGCACAATTCCAAGACGAAAACCACTGGTGAGCAAAAAGAATATAAAGGCTCGTCTCAGTTTTGCCAGAAAACATCTTGATGATCCCCAGGACTTTTGGGAAAATACTCTGTGGACTGACGAAACAAAAGTTGAACTTTTTGTAAGGTGTGTGTTCCATTACATCCAGCATAAAAGTAACACAGGATTTCAGAAAAGGAACATCATACCAAGAATAAAATATGGTGGTAGTAGTGTGATGGTCTGGGGCTGTTTTGCTGCTTCAGGACCTGGAAGACTTGCTGTGGTAAATGGAACCATGAATTCTGCTGTCTACCAAAAATTCCTGAAGGAGAATGTCCAGCCATCTGTTTGTGACCTCAAGCTGAAGCGCACTTGGGTTCTGCAGCAGGACAATGATTCAGAACACACCAGCAAGTCCACCTCTGAATGGCTTAAGAAAAACAAAATGAAGACTTTGGAGTGGCCTAGTCAAAGTCCTGACCTGAATCCAATTGAGATGCTGTGGCCTGACCTTAAAAAGGTGGTTCATACTCAAAAACCCTCCAATGTGGCTGAATTACAACAATTCTGGAAAGATGAGTGTGCCAAAATTCATCCACAGCATTGTAAAAGACTCATTGCCAGTTATCACAAATGCTTGATTGTAGTTGTTGCTGCTAAGGGTGGCCCAACCAGTTATTAGGTTTAGGGGGCAATCACTTTTTGACACAGGGCCATGTAGATTTGGATTTTTCCCCCTTAATAATAAACAACTTAATTTAAAAATTGCATTTTGTGTTTACTTATGTTAACTTTGTCTAATATTTAAATTTTTTGGATGATCTGAAACATTTAAGTGTGACAAACATACAAAACAAAGAGAAATCAGGAAGGGGACAAACATTTTTTCACACCACTGGATGTTGTCCATCCCTGAAATAGATGGAATAATGAAGAATAGGGACTCCATCAGAATTCTTCAGGAAAACCTCAAAACATTAGCTATAAGGTTGGGTCTTGGACGCAGGTGGGTTACTCCAAAAAACAAAAATCAAAAAACAAACAATAGCCCTCTTTCCACTACAGGAACCAATCAGATGACAGGAACTTCATATGGGCCAGAACTGCATCTAGGCCTCTGCCTTGTTGTGTATCCATTAAGGGGGTAGGAAACTTAGTCTCAGGAGGATTGTTTGTGACTTAATTCTTTGACAGTCTCGACCACAGCGCAGTGTGGCAACATAAAATAGGTTTAAAATATGATGAAATACGGAAATCATTATGCACAGAATGTGCATAATGATGATGATGAATGTAAAGTGGAGTGCATGGGACCAACTTGCCAGTGTTGTTAAATAATTATGGAGAGGACTGGATGAGTTATACGGCATCAGCGGGGCACTCTGTCCTCTGCTGTCCGACCGTGTGTGCCCACTCTTCGGCTACAACCAGCCAGAGCTGCTGGCGTTGCCTCTCTGCTTTGCTTGTGCTACTCCAATGCATGTGTGCCTGCATATAAATTTGGAAGACCTAGTGGGGATCGGTTTCCTGTGGACCAGCTGTGTGACTTCACATCCCGGTGAAGGACAGCAGTAGCAGCCAGTGTTATGTGCCGTGCCACTCTGCTAGAATGCTTGTGTCCTCTACATATGCCAAGCAATCTGAGCCTGAAGCTGGGGAGGGTACCACATCTGTGGAAAACATCTTGTGTGATATCTGTACCAAAGACTTCCCACCCCAAAGATCTGAACAGCTACAGACCAGTGGCCTTGACGTCCCCCATGATGTAGACCCTGGAGAGACTGCTCCTTGCTCACCTCCGCCCCCTGGTGGGACCAGCGATGGATCCACTCCAGTTCGCCTACCAGCATGGCATTGGGGTGGAGGATGCGGTGATCTTCCTCCTTCACCGTTCTCTGTCCCACCTGGAGAAGCCCGGGAATGCGGTGAGGATCATGTTTTTTGACTTCTCCAGTGCTTTCAGCACCATCCAACCGATGATCCTGAAGGACAAGCTGCTGTGCACAGGGGTGGACCAGCACCTGTCATCATGGATCCTGGACTACCTCACAAACCGGCCTCAGTTTGTGAGAACCCGGGACTGTGTGTCCGACACGATCATTGGTAGCACGGGAGCTCCCCAGCGAACGGTTTTGGCTCCCTTCCTGTTCACCCTTTATACTGCGGACTTCTCACACAACACAACACACTGCCATCTACAGAAGTTCTCTGATGACTCTGCGATCGTTGGCCTCATCTCCAACGGAGATGAAGCTGAGTACAGAGGGCTTATCCAGGACTTCGTGGACTGGTGCTATCGGAACTGCCTCCAGATCAACATGAGGAAAACTAAGGAGCTGGTGGTGGACTGCCGCAGGCAAGGACAACCCCTCACAGCACCAGTAAATATACAGGGAACAGACATTGAGATGGTGACATCCTATAAGTACCTGGGTGTTCATCTGAACAATAAACTAGACTGGTCACACAATACTGATGCACTCTACAAGAAGGGACAGCGCAGGCTGTTCCTACTGAGGAGACTCAGGTCTTTTGGTGTACAAGGGGAGCTGCTGAAGACATTCTATGACACGGTGGTGGCATCAGCCATCACTTTTGGAGTGGTCTGCTGGGGCAGTGGCATTACAGCAGCAGATAGGAAGAGACTGAACAAACTGATCAAGAAAGCTAGCTCTGTCCTGGGGCAGCGCCTTGACCCAGTGGAGGAGATAGGAGAGAGAAGGATGGTGGCTAAACTGTCATCTCTGCTGGAGTCCGAGTTCCACCCTATGCAGGACATACTGAATGCACTGAGGAGCTCATTTAGCAGCAGACTACATCATCCTAGGTGCACAACTGAGAGGTTTCGCAGGTCCTTCCTACCTACGGCTGTCAGACTGTATAACCTAAGCAGGGCTGCTCGCAGAAATAGCAAAAAGACGTGACAACCTAATAGTTTTGAATGCAAAAGACGCAATAGACTTACACAATGGTCCCCTCCGGTATACAACTAGGAAAATACCGGTCGCTATGGAGGGTGAGAATATGTATGGGCACATACATAATCATACCATGTGGAATAACTAAGTAGACGGTTGTGCTGTTTCATTCCATCTAGCTACAATGCTCCACACTGTGTGTGTTTATATATTTACATATTTATTCCATCTAGCTACAATGCTCCGTACTGTGTGTGTTTATATATCTACATATTTATTCCATCTAGCTACAATGCTCCGCACTGTGTTTATATATTCATATATCTATTCCATCTAGCTACAATGCTCTGCACTGTGTGTTTATATATCTACATATTATTCCATCTAGCTACAGTGCGCCGCACTGTGTGTGTTTATATATTTACATATTTATTCCATCTTGCTACAATGCTCCGTACTGTGTGTGTTTATATATCTACATATTTATTCCATCTAGCTACAATGCTCCGCACTGTGTGTTTATATACTCATATATTTATTCCATCTAGCTACAATGCTCTGCACTGTGTGTCTATATATATATACAGTATATATATATATATATATATATATATATATATATATATATATATATATATATATATATATATATATATATATACGTATATACTGTATATGTACATATGTATACTGGCTGCTCTTGTTTTTTCTCTTGCCTTCTGATTGTTGCTCTGAGTGTTGCTATCCCTCTGCTGTTGCAATCCTGGAATTTCCCCATTGTTGGACTAATAAAGGCTTATCTTATCTTATCTTAATCAGTTAGACCCTCCACAATCATGGAAGGATTAAATTATAATTTTTTTTTTTAGCATTAGCGCTTCATTATTAATATTTTTCTGGTCAAATTTTCCACTTCTCATTTCGTTCTGTTTTGTTCAAAACACTCTGGCCATAATAAAAAGTTTTTTCCAATAAGCACCAAGTGAATCGTAAACCCCATCCATCAGTTTTTGGAGCTGCTCTGAAGTACGTACCCCAGACCAGGACCGTCTTTCGGCCACTACAAGTTCCTGAAAACGCCACATTTACGGGGAGGTTGCTGTCGTGGCACCATGGGGGAAGTTCCTGTAAAATTGGTTCCTGGTTCCTGTGGTGGAAACTGGGTTAATATAATATTAGCAACACATATCAAAATTGGAGAAGAACTGCTTAAATCAGCTTAGAATTAGTGTTTCAGACAGGCTTATATCAGACCATATCAAAATGGTCACTAAAACATTAAAATTTAATATTCACAACTTCAGACAAATTAGGAGGTCACTTGCAGACAGAGCTGCCATGATGTTTTTACACTCAATGATCTTTTCATATCTGAGCTATTGTATTACCAGCTGGTCATTGGCAGGAGTGGCAACCCTAAAACCAAGTGACTCACTTTATAAAAATGCTCTGAAAACATTAGATAAAAAGCCTCTCACACACCACCACCGCAGTATTCTACCAAGGTACAACCTCCTGTCCTTTGACAATTAAAAAAAAAATTAAAACTGTCTGCTTGTGACTAAGAACGATCCAACAGACTCTCATGATAAATTGTATATCAAGGATTCAGTGTACCCCGCCCGGTATGGGGTTACCGGGGCCCCACCCTGGAGCCAGGCCTGGGGGAGGGGCTCGAAGGCTAGCGTCTGGTGGCCGGGTTTCCACCCATGGGACCCGGCCGGGCTCAGCCCGAAGGAGTTACATGGGTCCGCCCTCCAGTGGGTTCACCACCTGCAGGAGGGATCATGGGGGTCCGGTGCTATGTGGATTAGGTGGCGGTCAAAGGCGGAGACCTTGGCGGACTGATCCCAAGCTTTCTAAACTGGCTTTTGGTACGTGGAATGTCACCTCTCTGGTGGGGAAGGAGCCTGAGCTGGTGTACGAGGTTGAGCGATACCGGCTAGATATAGTCGGCCTCACCTCAACACACAGCTCCGGTTCCGGAACCAGTCTCCTGGAGAGGGGCTGGAGCTTGGCCTTTTCTGGAGTTGCCCCGGGCGAGAGGCGACGCGCAGGGGTGGGTATTCTTGTATCACCCCACCTTGCTGCCTCTATATTGGAGTTTTCCCCGGTGGACGAAAGGGTTGCTTCCCTGCGCCTTCGGGTTGGGAAACGGGTCCTGACCATCATTTGTGCCTATGCACCAAATGATGTTTCAGAGTACCCACCCTTTTTGGAGTCTGTGACTGGGGTGCTGGAGGGTACTCCTCCTGGAGACTCCATTGTCCTACTGGGGGACTTCAATGCGCATGTGGGCAACGACAGTGAAACCTGGAGAGGGGTGATTGGGAGGAACGGCCTGCCCGATCTGAACCCGAGTGGTGTTCAGTTATTGGACTTCTGTGCTAACCACAGTCTGTCCATAACGAACACCATGTTCAAGCATAAGGGTGTCCATATGTGCACCTGGCACCAGGACACCCTAGGTCGTAGGTCGATGATCGATTTTTTATTTTTATTTTATTTTATTTTATTTTTTTTGTTACTTATTTGTACCCGTAGGTAGACTTGGTTTGCAGGCTGGTGACAAGCCACCGGCTGCTGGTCGCTGCGTGCGCGAGCGCCCTAAACCTACATGTTTTTGGTGTGCGGGAGGAAACCGGAGAAATCCCGGAGTAAACCCGTGCAACACGGGGAGAACATGCAAACTCCACACAGCTCACTGTTGGTCGGGGGCTGGGATCGAACCCACGATCTCATGATCCCCGCGGTCCCCCGGCCGAGGGTAAAACTGTGCTGCCGCAGTGCTAAACCACTGCGCCACCGTGCAGCCTTTGTTATCGTATCATCAGACCTGCGACCGTATGTCTTGGACACCCGAGTAAAGAGAGGTGCAGAGCTGTCAACTGATCACCACCTGGTGGTGAGTTGGATCCGATGGCAGGGGAGGAAGCCATTCAGACCTGGTAGACCCAAACGTATAGTGAGGATGTGCTGGGAGCGTCTGGCTGAGGCCCCTGTCCGGGAGGTCTTCAACTCCCACCTCCGGAAGAACTTCAACCACATTCCGAGGGAGTCTGGAGACATGGAGTCTGAATGGGCCATGTTCTCCACCTCTGTTGTTGAAGCGGCGGCCCAGAGCTGCGGCCGCAAGGTGGTCGGTGCATCTCGTGGTGGCAACCCCCGAACCAAGTGGTGGACACCAGTGGTGAGGGGGGCCATTAAGCTGAAGAAGGAGTCCTATCAAGCTTGGTTGGCTTGTGGGAGTCCCGAAGCAGCTGAGGTGTACCGGCAGGCCAAGCGGAGTGCAGCTTGGGTGGTTGCTGAAGCAAAAACGCGGGTATGGGAGGAGTTCGGTGAGGCCATGGAACAAGACTTTCCGTCGGCTTCAAAGAGATTCTGGCAAACTGTTCGGCGGCTCAGGAGGGGAAAGCAGCTCCCCGTCCACACTGTGTATGGTGCGGATGGGACACTGTTGACTTCAACTGGGGATATCGTCGGGCGGTGGAAGGAATACTTCGAGGATCTCCTCAATCCCACTGATACGCTTTCCACAGAGGAAGCAGGGTTTGGGGACGAGGGGGATGACTCGCCTATCACAGGGGCTGAGGTCGCCAAGGTGTTTAAAAATCTCCTTGGTGGCCGGGCCCCGGGGGTGGACGAGATTCGCCCTGAGTACCTCAAGGCCCTGGATGTTGTTGGGTTGTCATGGTTGACACGCCTCTGCAACATTGCGTGGAGGTCGGGGGCAGTGCCTTTGGCATGGCAAACCGGGGTGGTGGTTCCTCTCTTCAAAAAAGGGGACCGGAGGGTGTGCTCCAACTTTAGAGGGATCACACTCCTCAGCCTCCCTGGGAAGGTCTATGCCAAGGTACTGGAGAGGAGAGTCTGGCCGTTGGTCGAACCTCGGATTCAGGAGGAGCAATGTGGTTTTCGTCCTGGCCGTGGCACATCGGACCAGCTCTTTACCCTCTCGAGAATTCTTGAGGGTTCGTGGGAGTTTTCCCAACCAGTTTACATGTGTTTTGTGGACTTGGAGAAGGCATTTGACCGCGTCCCTCGTGGATTTTTGTGGGGGGTGCTTCGGGAGTATGGGGTATCGGGCTTGTTGTTACGAGCTATTCGGTCTCTGTACGACCGTTGTGAGAGTTTGGTTCGTATTGCCAACACTCGGTCGGAGTCATTCCCAGTGAGAGTTGGACTCCGCCAGGGCTGCCCTTTGTCACTGATCCGGTTCATAATTTTTATGGACAGGATTTCTAGGCGCAGCCAGGGAATGGAGGGTGTCATGCTTGGTGACCACAGGATCTCATCTCTGTTGTTTGCAGATGATGTTGTCCTGTTGGCTTCATCCAGCAATGACCTACAGCACTTGCTGGGACGGTTTGCCGTTGAGTGTGAAGCGGCTGGGATGAGAATCAGCACCTCCAAGTCCGAGTCCATGGTCCTCAGCCGGAAAAAGGTGGATTGTCCTCTCCGGGTTGGGGACAGGCTCCTGCCCCAAGTGGAGGAGTTTAAGTATCTTGGGGTCTTGTTCACGAGTGAGGGGAAATTGGAGCGAGAGATCGACAGACGGATTGGAGCAGCATCTGCAGTGATGCGGACGTTGTACCGGTCTGTTGTGGTGAAGAGGGAGCTTAGTTCTAAGGCAAAGCTGTCGATTTACCAGTCAATCTACGTTCCTACTCTCACCTATGGTCACGAGCTTTGGGTAATGACCGAAAGAACGAGATCGCGGATACAAGCGGCTGAAATGAGCTTTCTCCGTAGGATTGCTGGACTCACCCTCAGAGATAGGGTGAGGAGCTCAGTCATCCGGGAGAGGCTCAGAGTAGAACCGCTGCTCCTCCACATTGAAAGGAGTCAGTTGAGGTGGTATGGGTATCTGATTAGGATGCCTCCTGGACGCCTCCCACTTGAGGTGTTTCAGGTATGTCCCACTGGGAGGAGACCCTGGGGCAGACCCAGGACTCGGTGGAGAGACTGTTTCCCAGCTGGTCTGGGAACGCCTTGGTATCCCCTCTGAAGAGCTGGAGCAGGTGGCTGGGGAGAGGGAAGTCCGGGCTTCTCTGCTTGAACTGCTGCCTCCGCGACCCGGACCTCCGGAAAAGCGGTAGAAGATGGATGGATGGATGGATGGATGCTTGTGACAAAGTTGGTGAGAGCACACAATTTGTTACTAGTTAACATCTTTCACGGACTAGGTTTACCATACTTGTATTGTTTGGTTTAACCACTATATATTTTGTTCTGTAATTTGCTGGTACTTACTATCCCAGGTTTGTTTGTATTTTGCTTTAAATTTGATTACAGTTCATATATTAATATCTTGGTTTAAAATAACACACAAGTACAGTAGTAGGTTTAATTATAGTTTATTGGTTCATAATTGCTTTATTCATCGTTTCATTTAGTCCTGTGTTAGGCCAAACCTCAATCTATAGCTGCACGGTGGCGCAGTGGTTTAGCACTGTGGCAGCACAGTTTTACCCTCGGCCGGGGGACCGTGAGGATCATGAGATCGTGGGTTCGATCCCAGCCCCCGACCAACAGTGAGCTGTGTGGAGTTTGCATGTTCTCCCCGTGTTGCGCGGGTTTACTCCGGGATTTCTCCGGTTTCCTCCCTCACACCAAAAACATGTAGGTTTAGGGCGCTCGCGCACACAGCGACCAGCAGCCGGTGGCTTGTCACCAGACTGCAAACCAAGTCTACCTACGGGTACAAATAAGTAACAAAAAAAAAAAAAAAAAAAATCTCCTCCCTACACCCTCACGCCCTGAGCCCTTGTCGACTTAGGCGGCAGCCATTAGTAGTGTGTGAGTGTGTGAGTCTGCGAGGGCTTGAAATGGTATAAAAGGAATGAGACACTTTATGACATATCACCCTATCATCTCAAACCTGTGTACATGTTCAACACCAGTGACTCATGTGTAGTAATTATGTGTTTTCAGTTTGTTGAAAACAGACCAAATTTGTGACCATCATATGACCTAGGCATGTTTGTGTGTCCATGATTATTTGTGTGTATGTACAGTGCATCTGGAAAGTATTCACAGCGGTTCACTTTTTCCACATTTTGTTATGTTACAGCCTTATTCCAAAAGGGATTAAATTCATTTTTTCCACAAAATTCTACACACAGTACCCCATAATGACAATGTGAAAAGTTTTTTTGAATTTTTTGCAAATTTATTAAAAATAAAAAACTAAGAAATCACATGTACATAAGCATTCACAGCCTTTGCTCAATACTTTGCTGATGCACCTTTGGCAGCTTCAAGTCTTTTTGAATATGATGCCACAAGCTTGGCACACCTATCTTTGGGCACTTTCACCCATTCCTCTTTGCAGCACCTCTCAAACTCCATCAGATTAGTTGGGAAGCGTCGGTCACAGCCATTTTCAGATCTCTCCAGTATCCAATATCAATTGGATTCAAGTCTGGGCTCTGGCTGGGCCACTCAGGGACATTCACAGAGTTGTCCTGAAGCCACTTCTTTGATATCTTGGCTGTATGCTTAGGGTTGTTGTCCTGCTGAAAGATGAACCGTTACCCCAGTCTGAGGTCAAGAGGGCTCTGGAGCAGGTTTTCATCCAGGATGTCTCTGTACATTGCTGCATTCATCTTTCCCTCTATCCTGAATAGTCTCCCAGTTCCTGCCATTGAAAAACATCCCCACAGTATGATGCTGCTACCAACAGTGGTGTGGTTATGAGCAGTGCCTGGTTTCCTCCAAACATGACGCTTGGCATTCACGCCAGGCGGGCTGCCATGTGCCTTTTAATAAGGAGTGGCTTCCATCTGGCCACTCTGCCATACAGGCCTGGTTGGTGGATTGCTGCAGAGATGGTTGTCCTTCTGGAAGGTTCTCCTCTCTTCACAGAGCAACGCTGGACCTCTGACAGAGTGACCATTGGGTTCTTAATCACCTCTCTGAATAAGTCCCTTCTTCCCCGATCGCTCAATTTAGACGGCCGGCCAGCTGTAGGAAAAGTCCTGGTGGTTCCGAACTTCATCCAGTTTCGGATGTTGGAGGCCAGTGTGCTCATTGGGACCTTCAAAGCAGCAGAAATTTTTCTGTACCCTTCCCCAGATTTGTGCCTTGAGACAATCCTGCCTTGTCGGTCTACAGACAGTTCCTTTGACTTCATGCTTGGTTTGTGCTCTGACATGCACTGTCAACTGTGGGACCTTATATAGACAGGTGTGTGCCTTTCCAAATAATGTCCAATCAAATGAATTTAGCACAGGTGGACTCAAATTAAACTGTAGAAACATCTCAAGGATGATTAGTGGAAACAGGATGCACCTGAGCTCAATTTTGAGCTTCATGGTGAAGGCTGTGAATACTTATGTACATGTGATTTCTTATTTTTTTTAATTATTTTAATAAATTTGCAAAAATCTCAAAACTTTTTTCACTTTGTCATTATGGGGTAATGTGTGTAGAATTTTGAGGAAAAAATGAATTTAATCCATTTTGGAATAAGGCTGTAACTTTCAATTTTCAATTCAATTCAGCTTTATTTATAAGATAAGATAAGATAAGATAAGATAAGCCTTTATTAGTCCCACAACAGGGAAATTCCAGGATTGCAACAGCACAGGGATAGCAACACTCAGAGCAACAATCAGAAGGCAAGAAAAAAAAAACAACAAGCAAGCAAGAGCAGCTAATATACATATGTACATATTACTATAAGATATATATATACGCACACACACACAGACACACAGTGCAGAGCATTGTAGCTGGATGGAATAAATATATGAATATATGAACACACAGTGCAGAGCATTGTAGCTAGATGGAATAAATATGTAAATATATAAACACCCACAGTACGGAGCATTGCAGCTAGGTGGAATAAATATGCAAGTATATAAACACACACAGTGCGGAGCAATGTAGCTAGATGGAATAATATGTAGATATATAAAAACACAGTGCGGAGCATTGTAGCTAGATGGAATAAATATATAGATATATAAATATAAATATAAACACACCCAGTGCTGAGCATTGTAGCTAGATGGAATAAATATGTAAATATATAAACACACACAGTGCAGAGCATTGTTGCTAGATGGGATGAAACAGCATAACCGACTACTTAGTTATCCTACATGGTATGATTATGTGCCCATACATATTCTCACCCTCCATAGCGACCGGTATGTTCCTAGTTGTATGCCGGAGAGGACCATTGTGTAAGTCTATTGCATCTTTTGCATTCAAAAAACTATTAGTTTGTTACGTCTTTTTGCTATCTCTGCGAGCAGCCCTGCTTAGGTTGTACAGTCTGACAGCCGTTGGTAGGAAGGACCTACGAAACCTCTCGGTTGTGCACCTGGGATGATGTAGTCTGCTGCTAAATGAGCTCCTCAGTGCATCCAGTATGTCCTGCATAGGGTGGAACTCGGACTCCAGCAGAGATGACAGTTTAGCCACGGTCCTTCTCTCTCCTATCTCCTCCATCGGATCAAGGCGCTGCCCCAGGACAGAGCTAGCTTTCTTAATCAGTTTGTTCAGTCTCTTCCTATCGGCTGCAGTAATGCCACTGCCCCAGCAGACCACTCCAAAAGTGATGGCTGATGCCACCACCGTGTCATAGAATGACTTCAGCAGCGCCCCTTGTACACCAAAAGACCTGAGTCTCCTCAGCAGGAACAGCCTGCGCTGTCCCTTCTTGTAGAGTGCGTCAGTATTGTGTGACCAGTCTAGTTTATTGTTCAGATGAACACCCAGGTACTTATAGGATGTCACCATCTCGATGTCTGTTCCCTGTATATTTACTGGTGCTGTGAGGGGCTGCCCATGCCTGCGGCAGTCCACCGCCAGCTCCTTAGTTTTCCTCGCGTTGATCTGGAGGCAGTTCCGATGGCACCAGTCCACGTCCTGGATAAGCCCTCTGTACTCAGCTTCATCTCCGTTGGAGATGAGACCAACGATCGCAGAGTCATCAGAGAACTTCTGTAGATGGTAGTGTGTTGTGTTGTGTGAGAAGTCCGCAGTATAAAGAGTGAACAGGAAGGGAGCCAGCACTGTTCCCTGGGGGGCCCCCGTGCTACTGATGATCGTGTCGGAAACACAGTCCCGGGTTCTCACAAACTGAGGCCGGTTCGTGAGGTAGTCCAGGATCCATGATGACAGGTGCTGGTCCACCCCTGCGCGCAGCAGCTTGTCCTTCAGGATCATCGGTTGGATGGTGTTGAAAGCACTGGAGAAGTCAAAGAACATGATCCTCACCATATTCCCGGGCTTCTCCAGGTGGGACAGAGAACGGTGAAGGAGGAAGATCACCGCATCCTCCACCCCAATGCCATGCTGGTAGGCGAACTGGAGTGGATCCATCGCTGGTTCCACCAGGGGGCGGAGGTGAGCAAGGAGCAGTCTCTCCAGGGTCTTCATCAAGTGGGACGTCAAGGCCACCGGTCTGTAGCTGTTCAGGTCTTTGGGATGGGAAGTTTTTGGTACAGGTACCACACAAGATGTTTTCCACAGCTGTGGTACCCTCTCCAGTTTCAGGCTCATGTTGAAGATATACGTCACAATCCCACACAGCTGGTCTGCACAGGACTTGAGGAGCTTTGCACTGATGCCGTCCGATCCCGACGCCTTCCTCGCCTTGATCTTCCTCAGCTCCGTCCTCACCTGGGTCTTGGTCAGGGTCAGGATGGGGGGCTGTGTGTTGGGAGTGGGGGGGGGTGTCGGTGGAGTGGGGAGTGGGCAGCAGGACTTGATTTCTTAGAGGCAGCAGTGGTTGTTGTGCAGACAGGGGGGAGGGCGGTTGGTCAAATCTATTGAAAAACAGATTCAGGTTGTTCGCCCACTCCCTGCCCCCCGTGGCCTGGGGGGAGGTATTCTGGAGCCCCGAGATGGTTTTGAGGTTTCTCCAGACCCCGCTGATGTCGCTCTGTTGCAGCTTGTCCTCCATCTTCTTCCTGAAGCTGTCCTTGCCTTCTCTGATCTTTCTCCTCAGCTCCCTCTGTACGGACTTCAGCATCTCCCTGTTCCCCGACCTGAAGATCCTCTTCTTCTCTCTCAGAAGTGTTTTTATCTCAGGGTTGATCCAGGGTATATAGCGCCATTTCACAACAACAGTCATCTCATAGCACTTTCAACTGTAGGGGAAACCCCCACAATTGCAGAAAGACCCCAGCAATCAGGCAATCCCCTTTGAGCAAGCGCTTGGTGACAGTGGAGAGGAAAAACTCCCTTTTAACAGGAAGAAACCTCCAGCAGAACCAGGCTCAGGGAGGGGCAGTCATCTGTTGCGACTGGCTGGGGGGTGAGGGGATAGAGAAGATGAAAAGAACAGACATGTAGAGAACAAACTGCATGATAGGGACTCAATCTATGGGAGAGAACAAACAGATGTTAATGACCAGCAAAAAAAAAAATATTTCATTGAGACTGAAGAAAGGAGTAAAGCCCAGTGCATTATTGGAGGTCCCCCAGCTTTCTACACCTATTAGCAGCATAACTAAGGGAGGGTTCAGAGTAGGGACGGGCATTCGGTGAAATTTTCTTCGTCGATCGTCGGGAGAATTAATGATTAATAATCGGTTAATCATTAACATTTTTATATTAAAAAACAATCACATTTAGGCCTATGATGCCTATACTCTTATGTATTGAGAATAATAATAAAAAAAATACAGAGTGTTTTTCTTCGAGGATGAATTTATTAACAAGACAAGTTTGCAGTAAAACGTGAACACATGCGCATTGCGCAAACGAGGGAGGCTTCAAGTTGCGAGCCAGACAATAACGGAAGGCACATACAGGACACATAACGGAACATATATTTCTTTTACTTTTTTCTTTTTCTTTGTTTAAAAACAAGGATATCAAAATAAGAAAGCTACACAACAATTTGCCTTTACGTAGGCTATCCCATTATATCACGGCGTCAGAATTATAGGCCTGCTTTTTGTTTAAAAAAAAAAATGCGCTTGTTCAGTGTTTGGCAGTAAAACGTGAACTCATGTCAGTGACAACATAACGGAACAGCCATTTTTTTTACCCTAAATAAAAATAATAAAACAACAATCTCGAAAAGACTGTAACAAGGCAACAAGGCCTTTGTATATCCAATTATCAGGATAGCATCACGACGCCAGTATTATTACAGACGGCTACCCATTTTTGTTTAAAAAGATGAGCATATTCACATGCTCTGGCGTCAGACGTGACCGAATTCTGGTCACCGTCAGTCCTGCCGCTGAAAAAACCCGTTCGGATGGGACAGACGTGGCCGGGATGCACAAGTACCTATTAGCTAATTTCGCCAACCTTGGGAACCGAACTCCGTTATCTCTCCACCAGTCGGTTGGGGTACAACCCAGTGGTGGTGGAGTCTCTCGCAAAAAGTTCTGAAATTCTGCATCGATGTCAGTCTCGTGATGAGTGGCATAGTCATCTCCAAGAAGGAGTGCCATAGCTGAGACGTGGCGCTTTGAGTCCACAGCAGCAGTGTTTGCGCGGTCAGACGTAACCTCGTCCCCATCCAGTGGAACAGCCTCTTCTTCACTGGTCCCCACTGCTGTGGCCAGGTGAACCAGTTTCGCATTGGCAACCACTCTCTGTGCTGGTGAAAGAAAGCCGAGATGCTTGTGGCGTGGGTCCAACATCGTAGCTATCATGCTGACGGATGACACAAACTCATCAGACTGGACCTGTATGGTAGAAAATGAAGTAAGAGTTAGGATACATATTGTTCTATACACAACAGAACAGTTAAGCAATTATGATAACTAATAGAAATTATATAGCCATTTAATTTGAAATCATATAGAATAAAATAAGGCTTCCAAAATAGTTAAACTCACATTCATTCGCTCGATGAGGGAGGACCGCACTTTTTCCTTGAATTCGACAAGTCTGGCCCCGTCTTCTTCACGGCGAATGAGGTGGATATTGACGAGCCCAAAGGTGACAGGATATATGTTTGAAATGGACACGTCTTCTTCGGCAGACATAACTGTGGTGGCACATTTAAGTGCTGACAGCACAGGCTGCGTGTCTTCCATCAACTGCCAATATTCATCCTTCAGTTCCAGCATCCTGGCATCTTGGAGTTTGGTTACGTCTTGATCCAATAGCACAGCAACAACAGCCCAACGCTGCTCCACAAGCCGATCGAACATCTCGCACATTGAGTTCCACCGTGTTTTGCATGACTGGATAAGCCGGTGAGTTGCGAGCCCCATCTGTTCTTGCTTCTTTAACAGTGCTGTGGTTGCTGATGTGCTGTGATTAAAGTGGCTCACGAGCTTGCTGGCCGCTGATATTACCCGATGCAGGTACAGAGCAAACCCGTCATTGATTGCCAACTGTAAAGTGTGAGCAAAGCAAGGGAATGAAATCCAGCTTACTCTGGTGGCGTTGTTGGCAGCAACAATATTTGCTGCATTGTCATGGACACATGCAAGAACTTTGCCTTCAAGACCCCACTGCCCTACAGCTTCGTTTAGCTTTTCAGCGAGATGGTCAGCTGTATGTCGTCCTGGCAGGCTTTCGGTCAGCAGTACAGCCGAATTGACTTTCCACTCATCGCTGATATAGTGGCAGGTGATCATGATATAACTCTCCGAGGTTAACGCAGACCAGCAGTCAGTGGTTATAGCCACTTTCTCCGCCATGGACAACTCTTTAACCAGCTCCTGTGCCCTCTGTTTGTAGTGTGTTTCTATCCGTCTCGTCACGGTGCGTCTTGACGCCATGGTGTATTCCGGTTCCAAAAATTTGATTAATTCCTGAAAACCTTTGCCCTCCACGGCACTGACAGGGAGCATGTCTGTTTCGACCATCTTCGCTATCAGTTTGGTGACCTTCTCTGCTCGTTGAGCACTGCAGCTCCTCCGTGCTAGCATCGAGTCCAGGCTAGCCTGGGTTAGAGATGATGAACCGCCGCCACCGTCTTTTACCAGGCTTGGATGAGTGGTGTTCAAATGATACATCCTTTGTGTTGTCGATGAGGTATATTTGTATGCTGCATTGCAGTGATTGCAGTACACCTGGTCATTTTTTAAATTAAAGTGGTCCCACGCAACACTTCGCCGCGACCTCTTCGTGATTTGGCGATTGACCTACGGAAGCTCGCATGTATCAACTGAGGCACGCCAGGGTACGGCGATGGTGAAATGTTGCCCCCTGGTGCCCAAATTTTGCCAGTGGCACAGTTAAATGCATTGCATTGTTTGAGGACGGCCGTGCACTAGGCCTAATAACCTACATTCGGATTGTTTAAAAAAAAATCGGTTTGTCGACGAAAATGAACTTCCTTGGTGAAATTCTTAATGATCAATTATCGATTAATCGATTAATTATGCCCATCCCTAGTTCAGAGACACATGATCCCTCCCTCATTGTAGGCTATATCAAAAAGGAAGGTTTTAACCCTATTCTTAAAAACAGAGATCGAGTATGACTCCTGAATCCAGATTGGCAGCTGGTTCCACAGGAGAGGAGCTTGATAACTGAAGGCTCTGCCTCCTATTGTACTTTTGGAGATTCTAGGTATTTGGGAGCGTAGTGCTCTGTTAGGATAATAGGGTAATATCAGATCTTTTAAATAAAAAGGGGCCTGATTGTTTAGAGCTTTGTAAGTGAGAAGAAGGATTTTAAACTTAATTCTAAACTCTATGGGAAGCCAATGGAGGGAGGCCAGAACCGGAGAGATATGATCTCTCTTTCTAGTTCCTGTTAAAACTCTTGCTGCAGCATTTTTGATCAGCTGAAGACTTTTTAAAGATGTTTTAGGACAACCTGATAATAAAGAGTTAGAATAATCTAATCTAGAGCTAACAAAAGCGTGGATCAGTTTCTCAGCATCACTCAGAGACGAGATGCTCCTAATCTTGGCAATATTATGCAAATGATAGAAGACGGTCTTAGAAACGAATTTCATATGTGAATTGAAAAACAGATCTTGATCAAAAGTAACTCCAAGGTTCCTCACAGAACTATTAAGAGAAAGAGTAACCACATCCAAACTAAAAGTTTGATTTGGAAAGGTATTTCTAAGGTTTTTTGGACGAACAAGAATGACTTCAGTCTTATCTGAACAGGAAATTACAAGTCATCCAAGCTTTGATTTCCTTAAGACAAGCTTCTAACTTGGCTAATTGATTACTGTCATCTGGCTTCATTGACAGGTATAATTGTGTGTCATCTGCATAACAATGAAAATGTATACAGTGCTTTCTAATAATGTTGCCTAACAGAAGCATATATAAACTAAAAAGAGTAGGGCCTATCACAGATCCCTGTGGAACTCCATGACTGAGCTTTGAGTTGAAAGAAAACTCATTATTGACATGAACAAACAGGAACCTATCAGATAAATAAGCTCTAAACCACTGCAACGAAGTTCCATTAAGTCCAACATAGTGTTCTAATCTATCAAGCAGAATATTATGATCGATAGTATCAAAAGCTGCACTAAGGTTTAAAAGGACAAGTACAGAAACAAGTCCATTATCAGCTGCGATAAGGAGGTCATTAGTGACCTTCAGTAAGGCTGTTTCAGTACTGTGATGGATTCTAAACCCAGATTGAAACTCTTCAAATAAACCATTTCCCTGCAAGTGGTCAAATAATTGCGTAGCAACAACTCTTTCTAAGATTTTTGAAATGAAAGGCAGATTAGAGATTAGTCTATAGTTAGCTAAAACTCATGGAACCAGCGTTGGCTTTTGGCGTAAGGGTTTAATTACAGCAGTTTTAAAAGCCTGCAGTACATGGCCTAAAGTTAGTGAAGAATTGATTATTTGAAGAATAAAGCTACCAATAAATGGGAAGACTTCTTTAAATAACCTGGTAGGAATAGGGTCTAAAAGACAAGTTGAAGGCTTGGATGAGAAAATTATTTTGTCTAACTTTGAAAGGTCAATTGGAGTAAACTCATCCAATCAGATATCAGTTGTAGGAGTTGTAGTAGTTACTGTATTTAAGTTAACGGTGGGAAGAATCTGACTGATTTGATCTCTGATAGATGAAATTTTATTATTGAAAAAGTTCATAAAGTCCTGACTAGTAAGCTCTAAGGGAATGCTAGGATTGACAGAGTCCTGACTCTTTGTCAGCCTGGCTACAGTGTTGAAAAGAAACCTGGGATTATTCTTCTTCTCTTCTATTAATGCAGAATAATAACTCATTCTAACTTTTCTAAGAGATTTTTTATAAATTAAAAGATGATTTCTTCAAGCTAAATAGATTTCAAATTAGTGGCGCGCCATTTTCTTTCTATTATTTTTAATGAGTCTTCTGTTTTAAGCTACGAGTTTCTGTGTTGAACCAAGGAGTCAGAAATCTCTTAGACTTTTTCTTTTTTAAAGGGGCCACCATGTCTAGAGTTTGATGCAGAGAAGCTGTAACACTACCATGCTTTCAATTACAGAAGGAGCAAGCTGTCTATAGCTTATTTCCCTTGTGTTGACACATGGCATAGAGGAAACAATCTGCATAAATTTGGTTACATCATCATTTGAGAGGCATCTACTGACATAACGAAATGTGGAAAAAGTGAAGCGCTGTGAATACTTTCCGGGTGCACTGTAATTTGCATAACTTCAGTAACCCTGTGTACATAGGTTTAACCATGTATTCAAACCTGGTGCAATATCGTTGGCACACACACGTCTATATGTGCTGAAACATGTGGAATAGAGCCGTGTGCAATTCACTAAGCACTTTAAGTTCATGCATCATATAATTCTACAAATGCACTTTACTAAGCTACACGATGCACCTTAGCACTTTAGACTTAAACATCCCAAGCAACACCTTGGTCAATGTGGTACTTTTTGCTGGTTGCTGGTACAATATTCATCTTCACTTTGTTCATTTATTCCTCTCTTTCTATCAGTGTGCAGTCTTACTGCTATCGTTATTATTGTTGTATTGTGTGATTTTCTTTATTATTGTTGTGTTGTTTATTGTTGTTGTATTGTGTTATCTGTTTTATGTGGCTGGCATTGGCTGGCCAGGGGACACAAGATGGAAATTAGCTTCAACTACAATCTTGTATGCTACATATTTACATGTCTTATGTTCATTAATATGCACTGTCCCTTTTATAAATAAATAAATTTATTTGACGTAAACTTATCTTAATAAATTAGAATATCACTTAAAAATGTATTTCAATAATTCAATTTAAAAAGTGAAACTCATATGTACAGTATTCATTACACACAGAGTGATATATTTCAAGTGCTTATTTCTTTTAATTTTGATGATTATGGCTTACAGCTCAATCAGGTGCCAAGTCCTGCCATTTGGAAATCAAGGTCCCAGAGTAAAGAGGAAGTGTGGAGAGGCACAAAATACATGCTGCTTGAGGGCCAGTGTGAAGTTTCCACAGCCAGTGATGATTTGAGGAGCCATGTCATCTGCTGGTGTTGGTTCACTGTGTTTTATCAAGTCCAAGGTCACCGTAGCTATCTACCAGGAAATTTTAGAGCACTTCATGCTTCCCTCTGGTGACAAGCTTTATGGAGATGCTGATTTCATTTTCCAGCAGGACTTGGCACCTGCCCACACTGCCAAAAGTACCAATACCTGGATTAATGACCATGGTATCACTGTGCTTTATTGGCCAGCAAACTCTCCTAACCTATACCCCATAGAGAATCTATGGAGTATTGTCAAGAGGAAGATGAGACACCAGATTCAAGAATGCAGACGAGCTAAAGTCTGCTATCAAAGCAACCTGGGCTTCCATGACACCTCAATAGTACCACAGGTTGATCGTCTCCATGCCACGTCGCATTGATGCAGTAATTCATGCAAAAGGAGGCTCAACCAAGTATTGTGTACATGCACATGCTTTTCAGTTGGCGAATACTTCTATTAAAAATCAATTAAAAAAAAATGATCTTTTGTAATATTGTAATTTTTTAAGAAACTGAATTTGGGTTTTTCGTAAGCTGTAAGTCCAAATCATCAAAATTAAAGTAAATAAACTCTTGAAATACATCACTCAGTGTGAGCTATGTCATGCATTAGTTTCACTTTTTGAACTGAATTACTGAAATAAATAAACTTTCTGATGATATTCTAATTTACTGAGATGCAGCTGTACTTGATTGAGGTGAAAATGGCCAAGGGACATTTAACCAAATATTAGTATTGCTGTATAGATTTTTTTTACCCTGCAGATTTTGCCATATTTTTGGAAAATCTATGTATAAAAGAACCAAAATACCTGACTTTTTGTGGAAAAGATGTCTGTGTTTCAATCATTTCATCCTGGGAAAATCAAGATTTCTTGGAATCCTTGGAAGCTTAACACTGCCATGATATACAGCTGTGCTTATATGTTTACATACTGTACCTCCACGCAAATTTGTGGGCACATTCGTATTTTAACCACTGCTAATCAGTGATATTTATGCAGTTGTGCCTATAAGTTTACATGTATTATAAGCATAACTGTACATGCATTTTATAAATCTGTGTAAACTTTTGACCACAACTGTAGATATTTATCAATCTAGAGAGATTTATTTTATTATAGGCTTGAAAATTTGGAGTTGTATTTGTGCTGACTGTATTTTCTTCAAAATCAGATTTGGCAGCAGTTAGTCATGTAATCACATTCATGTCTATGCAAGTCTATATAACTTACCAAGATAAAGGAGATTAAAGCAGGCTTAGGTTTGGTTGGCTGCACCGATTGTAACGTCTATTCTACAGACTAGTTTTAACAATAACCAGTTTAGTTAATACCAGGTGTAATACAGTTAGTGCAGGCTGATCCAAGAAAACATTTTGACCTTGGTGCAACTACGAGGTTCATATTTGTGGTTTAATTGGAAATACCTCTGCATCATTAATAGTGATGAATGACATGATAGACAGTCATGTCCCCACATGATGTGATGTGACATTGGACCCTGCATAACATAAACTTTATTAGTATAAACTTTTCATTTGCCACAAAAGACAGGACATTGCTTTTTTTCTTAAAATAAGATTTTTAATATTACTTATTATCATAAAGATATATTTACACACTTTACAGAAATAGAAAATAAAAACACAAAGCTACGCATGAAAGGATAAAATAAAATAAGTACTCCAAGAGCTAAAGCTTATCTTTTATAAATTAGAAACCAAAAGTTCAAATATGTACACAGTATTTCAACCATTTCTGATACACTTGTTTTATTTATTTATTCATTTATTTATGTATGTCATTTATTTTTGCCCAGTTCAACATCAAAACAGAGACAGGGACTGTACATTTGGCCTGGTGAGTAATATGAGCACACACCATAAACAGAATATAAGTTTCAGGAGTAATACATTGTCTTTCAAATGGTATCTGTTTTTTAGATCTAGTAACACTGTTGCAATGGTGTGTAAGCCTACACAGCGCATCTCTCCTAAGATTGTTCTGAATGCTTTTGGACACAGTGGTTACATAGATGGAAAATGTGTCGCAATCAAGACAGGAGGAGCCTGTGCTATTCTGGGTGTAGAAGTCTCATTTTGGAGGCTCCACAATAATGATAGATCATAGTCATTTCTCATGGGAGATAGAATCTAGTTATCCTTTGGATTGCCCAGCCAGTGGAAATGTGTGTATACATTGGATTTAATATCAAACACTTGATCCTGCAGACACCCACTCTCAAGGCCAACATCTTACAGTTTAATGGGCTTCACAAGGTAAGGTCATGGAATGTGTTGCGTGCCAAAATATTTCTACACTAAGTGAAATGTTTGGTTCAGTAAAATAAATTTGATCTGGTAGAGAAGTGAATATAGAATGACAACAGGATTAAAAAGGAAATTAAAAAAAAAACCCAATGCATTTTTTATAATATTTTGAGGGGGTAGTGTCGCTTTTGGAGACCAATGGCTAAACTTGTATTCTAAAACCTCCTAGCATATCCTTGTTTCCATCAGTAACAAATATCTATCTCTCTGCTCAACCCCACTCTCTACACACTTCCAGCCAAATGCATTTCAACAAAAGAAAATAAACACAGAAGGGTCAAGTTCTCAGAACAAACATTTTTCTACCATGAAAACATGCTAACAAGTGCATAGGAACATTACTCAGGCCTTGTGATGGTCACACAGAAGAGGAACTGGGGAGGAAACGGTGAGAGGATAGGAATCGTTTCTCTTGTGTAAGCCTTGCTGGAAAAGACCATTAAGGAAAATGGTTTTGCTCCCCGAGCATAATGTATTGGTTTACCATTTCAGTTTGAGCCTGGACGTGCTTGTCCTTCCACACCACAAGGCCCATTAACCTGATGTGCAGGGGAGGACTGTGGGCTATGATCTACAAGAAAAGAATGCCTGAAAGCTTTCACGTGTCCACGACATAGTGTGCTGCCGACTACTTTTCTATTTTGTTACATCCACAAAAGATACAGCTTTTCACACTGTATTCATAAAGAAAGCTTTGGACAACCAGCTAGACAAGAATCAGACAAAAATTGTCACAATACACTGGAAACCCATTCCATACCAAGAGACTCTTGTTTTCAGGGTGTATTTTTCCAGCAGCATAATGGAATTGCAAAAGTGCAGCCTTGCAAACCCATGCAGAGAAGTCTTGGAGCAAAGCAACGTCTATTCATGGGAACTAGATGACATCGTAGGCTTTGGGTTGGTGGGATATTTGGTTTTGGACACAACTGATAATCAGACCAAGAGCTGAAAAGGGTATTTTACATAAACATTGGTTTGCTCTGGTCTCTGAAAGAGTGGCGTGGCTGGTGCAGATGGTGAGGATACATTCATGAAGAACAGTGTGGATACAGACGTTGCTCGGCTCCATAACAATAACTTCTGAGATGGGGTAATATTGATTTGAACCTCCAGTCCTGACCCAGTCTACTTCCAGAATCCCAGCTCCTGTGGTTTTGAACTTTCATCCCCAGCTCATATCTTCCTATCTTCCCCAATAATACATGAGACATCCTGAGCAAAGCTGTCTCACTCCCGAGGAGTATTAATGAAATCTACATCTCTGTCTGAGAGGGTATGAAAAAATAATGGTGGGACTGAAATTATTACACTTCACAGTGCCCAAGGATTGAATATATTTTTAATCAAGATGAGCCTGGCTGGGTGGATTTACCTCTGTAATTTTAGATGCTCTTAATAAAAGCATCTCATGCTGAGACTGAGAAGTCTCTGAATTTTATTTTAATATTTGCATGAAACATGGCGAGAGGGAACAGGTGTTAGGAATCTAGGTTAACTGGTTTCTCATGTTATCAGAACTGATTTAAATTAAAGGAGTTTGATGACTGAACTGAAATGAATTGTTTATGTAAAAATGAAAATGAAGGAAACAACTTTGAAGTTGCCCTGCACACCTAAAACATAATAAATGATTACTAACAAATGTGTCATGTGGTTACACACTGAATCAATAGGGGTTTGGAGACCGGGCAGGGGGAAGGGTGTAGTTTCAGTCTAAGCCAATGAGCTTAGACTATGTGGCCCTGGTCAACCTTGGGGAGATTCATCTGAGAAAGATTAACTCAAGGATTTAATGAGTGTAATGATCAAAGCCGCGACCACCTGTGCTGTGGAAGGGCAGACCAAAAAGGCAACTGTACCTAACATAGCGTAGGAAAAGGATTGTGATTAGAAATAACTAATTCTGAATAAATCGTGGCTATATCGATGTATACATAGAGGGAGAGTAAAGATACATTTTACGAAAATATGCTCATATATGTTTTAAATGTATTGTATGTTTGTGTTTTGTTAAATAAATGCACAAAATAGAATGCTCTAGTACAAGCCTCTATCACAGCACCCTGAGAAAAAAAGAAACAAAAACATAACACAGAAATAAACAAACAGTAATATATTCCAGTTTGATGGAAAGGCATAGCATTTTATCAGTGAAAGATATCGGTCAAACCAGCCATATGCTGAATATTAACACAGCCAGAGTGGTAGTGGTAGGCTGATATATGCAACATATTAATGGAGCGTTAGCTCAACAGTTCTTTTTTTTTGGTCTAATTAAAGTTGTTGTCCTGGCTAATGTTGTCTCACATGGGATTTTTCTTTAAATGCATAATGTGTCAGTGTATCAAGACTTCAAACAAGAGGTAATGTGTTTCTCCCTAACCTTTCATTCCTTTGTTCCTGGCAGCATTGTGGAGAAGGTTATTATTTGGCACTTCATTAAAAGGCAAGGCAGCCTGTCAGTGGAGCAGACCGCCACTGCCAGTTAACAGTCGTGTAGAGCAGCTGCACTGGGCAGCTATGTGGTGAGAAGGCTGGGGATTGGGAACAGGATTGTGACGGGGATTTAGGGTCAAAGGACTCACCCAAGGTGGCACATGTTACAGAGCACGTCAGTAGACCATTTCTCCTCCCAAGGTGTTCGTGAGTTCAGAAACACCAAACTGTCTTTGGATTATCAAAAAATCTCCACAATTAATTATTGTCACTCAAATTGTTTGACGTGTGCTCACTATTCAGTCCATCTTTGCTCTGCATGTGGACGTTCTGTTGTTAGGAAGTACAAAGCACCATTAGGCGTGATAATTATGCTTCAGCGCTTCTACTCGTCCATTTTAAACAGAAATTTTTATGTCTTTTCTGAGCAGACATCAAGAGTATCATAAGTGAACTTAATATTTGCTAATCTTTATCAAAACTGACAATGTCTTTCTGCACAATCAGCACCTACTAAAGCTGTTGAAGTAGTTACACAGCAATAAAATCAGCAGCTGCAGGAACCTTGGATTTGAGACACGGGAACACCATTTAGTGGAGAAGAGACAGATTCAGATTTTTTTAAGACTCAGATTGTTTGACTGGGCTCCCTCTCCACCACATGTCATGCAAAGTGTGTGAGATACTCAGGGAGATTGCTATGATTGGGTTCTATTAAGCAAATAATAGAATAACTGGAAAAATAAACACTTGGGAGAAGACGGAAATAGATTGGTAGTTAGGGAGTGAGAGAAGGAGAAAGAGAGACAGAGAAATAGAGTCTGATAGCTCGGGCTCATTACCCCCCACCCCCACCCCCCTTCCCTGCCCCCAATTCCTCCCAGAGCTGAGGGTGAGCGGCTTGTTTGTCCTGATTTTTTTGTGGACAGAGTTGCTTGAAGAACCAGCAGGTGCTATGGACATCACTCTTCAGGCTGGGCAAGCGTTGGCCCTTCATAGCAAGGCCCCCCAAGGCAAAGGAAGAGCATAGAAATCAGAACCTGGGGGAGGGCGCTCAAAGCAGTGCCTGCAAAACAGAAAAGAAAAAAGAAATGTGAGGTTTTTTCCCCTTAACATCATACAACCATGTGGATTAGGCTTTAGCAGGAAGGGTGTAAAAATTGTGAAATTGAGATCACAGTTGTATTCCACGATGCATTTACAATAGTTCTTCATCATCTTCTTTTGCTTTCTCCCTTTAGGGGTCGCCACAGTGCACTCTTGCTGCTATCCTTCTATCACAAATCGCCCCAACACTCGTTTTCACCCTCTCCACTGTGCCTGCACTCTCTTCTTCACCTCTCTTGTGCATTTTCCATTGCTTTGGATGGTTGACCCCAGGTATTTAAACTCATCTACTTTCACTACCGCTACTCCTTCCATTTTCACCGTTGCACCTGCCTCTGTCTCATTAACACTCATGTATTCTGTCTTGCTTCTACTGACTTTCATTCCTCTTCTCTCCAGAGCATACCTCCACCTCTCCAGGTTCTCTTCCACCTGCTCCCTACTCTCACTGCAGATCACAATGTCATCTGCAAACATCATAGTCCATGAAGACTCCTGCCTGACCTCATCTGTCAGCCTGTCCATCACCATGGCAAACAATAGTTATGTTTTTGAATATTGTCACACCGTGCTTACACTAGTTTCCTTGCAAAACTGTTTATGTTTGATTTGAGTATGCTAATCTGGTCAAGAATGTAGCATCTAAAAGCATTTAGGGCCATGTTTTCACAGCACAGAGATTGTTGGATGACCATTGAGAGATCAAAAATTGTCTGGATCGCTCAATGATCTCCTAAAACCTCAAAAAAGCCTTTTCTGTGTAAATGTGTGGGACATTGTTGTGCATCTTTCAGGGTGATTTATAGAGATCTTTGAAAGATCCTTGAGTAATCACTGAGAGACCAGGAGAGATTGCTATGAGATGAAATATAGCTGAGAGATCATTGGGAGACTGATGAGATTGTTGAGTGCTCCTTGACTGTTGAACTATCTCATCAATCTTCCAATCATCTCTCAATGATATTTCAGTGAATGCCAAATTTTTCCACCCCATAGGTCAGGGGTGTCCAACCATGTGCCATGGAGAGCCAAGACCCTGCAGGTTTTCTCTTCTACCCAGTCTCTTCAGCAGGTGTTTTCACTTATCAGCAATCAGTGGGAAGAAGTTCACTGAAATCTGCTGTTGAAGACACTGGTTGGAGGTAAAACCTGCAGGGTCTTGGCTCTCCATGGCACATGGTTGGACACCCCTGCCATAGGTCATGATGACTAAGAAATTAGTGAGGGATCACTGAGCATTAGATTAAAGACCAGTAGAGCTCATTGAAAGGCAGAGATCACCAAGAGATCATTAGGGGATTGATGAGATCATTTAGCACTCCTTGAGAGTTCAGTGAGAGTTCGTTGAGAGATTGCTTCCCTTTCGCGATCACTGAGAGATTGTTTTGGACTGAGTTAAAACCATGGTGACCATGAGGATCACTGAATATCATTGAGAGATTATGGCAATTGCTGAGAGATCACTGACATATTTTTCATCACTCAGTGATCTCTCAATGCTCTCAACCCCTGTGTAAAGGGAATATTAGAAAAATATAAATACACTGAAAATAATGCAGCTGTTTTTTTTTGGATCTTATCGCATTTTTTTTTTTAAATCCACGAGGTCTTTCTAAAAGAATTGTAAGGTGTGATTTGAAACTATGAATTTGGAGAATAATTTCCAAATCATCATACTGTATATACAGTCGTTGGCCTCCGTCGGTCTATGATGACCATGGAAGAGAATCCTAAACGTCTACTCTGCTGGAACAGCACCGCCTGTGGCTGAACAGGCCGATGCGCGAATGGCAGTCTCTGTCACACAGGTCGCACTTGTGGGTGGTCTCCGTGCTGCTGGGTCTGTGGCGGTTCTTCCTGCGGGTCCTTTTTTCATCTGCTGCAGCAGTCAGTCTCTCTTCACCCGCCTTGAGCTGTCTGGTCAGGATGCCTCTCCATTTGGAGCGGTCTGTTGCAAGGTCCTCCCAGCGCTCTGTGTTGATCTCAAGGGCCTTCATGTCTCTCTTGCAGACGTCTCTAAAGCGCAGCTGTGGGCGGCCAACGTCTCTCCTGCCAGTTGCCAGTTCTCCGTAGAGGACGTCTTTGGGGATTCTGCCATCCTCCATACGGTGAACGTGGCCTAGCCAGCGGAGCCTGCGCTGCCTGAGTAGAGTGAACATGGAGGGAAGGCCGGCGCGGGACAGAACTTCTGTGTTGGGCACTTTGTCCTGCCAGGATATGTCCAGGATGTGGCGAATGCAGCGCAAGTGGAAGGAGTTCAGTCTCTTTTCCTGCCGGGCGTATGTTGTCCACGTCTCACTCCCATAGAGCAGTGTGCTGATGACGCAGGCATTGTACACTGCCATCTTCGTCTTGACAGAGAGTTTGGGATTCTCCCACACTCGTGTGGTGAGGCGAGCGAGTGTGAAGGCTGATTTTCCAATCCTCTTGTTGATCTCTGTATCAAGGGAGAGGTTGTTGCTGATCGTGGACCCCAGGTACGTGAACTGATTCACGACCTCCAGCTCGTAGTCGTCGATGGTGATGGTTGGTGGTGCTTCCGTGCCTTGCGCCAAGATGTTAGTCTTCTTCAGGCTGATGGTAAGCCCGAAGTCCTTGCATTCCTGGGAGAAGCGGTCCATCAGGGTCTGAAGCTCCTGCTGTGTGTGGGTTGCGACTGCAGCGTCGTCTGCGAACAGCATGTCTCTGATTAGAGCCTCGCGTACTTTGGTTCTGGCTTTCAGGCGGGCAAGGTTGAAAAGCCTGCCATCAGATCTTGTGTGCAGGTAGATTCCCTCTGTTGCTGTGCTGAAGGCATGCCTCAGGAGCATAGCAAAGAAAATCCCAAAGAGGGTTGGCGCAAGTACACAGCCCTGTTTCACTCCGCTGCGTATGTTGAATGGCTCTGAGACGTTGCCGTCGTGCTGCACTATCCCCTGCATGTTGGTGTGAAACGATTCGATGAGGCTTTGCAACTTTGGTGGGCATCCTATCTTTGGCAGGATCTTGAAAAGGCCCTCTCTGCTGACCAGATCGAACGCTTTGGTGAGGTCAATGAAGGCGACGTACAGGGGCATGTTCTGTTCTCTGCATTTCTCCTGGAGTTGGCGGATGGAGAATATCATGTCTACCGTCGATCGCTCAGCGCGGAAGTCACACTGAGACTCGGGGTAGACACGTTCGGCAAGCTTCTGTAGGCGAACGAGAACAACTCGTGCGTAGACTTTGCCAACAACGCTGAGGAGGGAGATGCCCCTGTAGTTGTTGCAGTTGCTTCTCTCCCCTTTGTTTTTGTAGAGGGTGATGATCTTGGCGTCCCTCATGTCCTGTGGTACGGCACCTTCCTTCCAACACTGGCAGAGGACGTCATGCAATGGCAGCAGTAGGGCGGTCTTGCAGTGCTTGATCAGGTCAGGGGGTATGCCGTCGTTGCCGGGTGCCTTGCCAGCGGCCAAGCTATCAATGGCCTTGCTGAGTTCGTTGATGGTTGGCTCGGCGTCAAGTTTGTCCATGGATGGCAGGCAGTCGATGGCATCAAGGGCTGACGGTGTCACGGTGTTCTGTCTGGAGTAGAGGTTGGAGTAGTGTTCCACCCATCTCTCCATCTGCTTGTTCTTTTCTGTGGTCATCTCACCAGTGGAGGATTTGAGGGGGGCCATCTTGCTCTGAGCCGGACCAAGTGCTTTCTTGATGCCATCGTACATACCACGGATGTTCCCTGTTATGGCAGCGGTTTGAATGTCTTGGCTGAGCTGAGTCCAGTACTCGTTGGCACAGCGCCGAGCAGTCTGCTGAACTTTGCTTCTCGCAGCCCTGAGAATCTGGAGGTTCTTCTCGTTTGGGTACTTCTTGTACTCAGCAAGTGCTGAGCACTTGGCTTTAATGACGGGGGTCATCTCGGTCAACTTGGCATCAAACCAGTCCTGTGACTTCGAGGTCTTCCTCCCAAAGGTAGCCAAGGCTGTGCGGTGGATGGTGTTTCGCAGCTCTTCCCACTTCTGCTTTGCAGATTCTCCTTCTTGTGGAACACCAAGTTCCTTCTCAAAGGTGGAGGCAAACTGCTCAACAAGTTCTGGTTGAGCCATCTTGCTGGTGTCAATTCGTGCCTTTCCAGGCTGTCTAGCATGATGGAATTTCTTCAGCTGCAGCTTGACCTTGCAACACACTAATGAATGGTCTGTGTCGCAATCTGCACTCTGGAACGAATGGGTGATTAGCACGTTCTTCAGTGAGGTGCGCCTGGTCAGGATCAAGTCCAGCTGGTGCCAGTGCTTTGAGCGCGGATGTTGCCAGGAAACCTTGTGTTGGGGCTTGGTCTTGAAGAACGAGTTTGTGATGCACAGATCGTGATATGTGCAGAACTCGAGCAGCCGCTGTCCGTTGTCGTTCATTCTGCCCACGCCAAAAGGTCCAAGACAGGAGGGCCAGGAGTCGTGGTCAGCACCCACTCTGGCATTGAAGTCTCCAAGGAGAATGAGTTGTTCAGAGTTGGAGATGATCCTGACAGTTGTTGCGAGATTCTCGTAGAACTCGTCTTTTGCCTCTGGTGTGGCTGTCAGTGTTGGGGCATACACACTGACGAGGGTGACTGGGCCTTGAGTGGTGTTCAGGCGGAGGGTGAGGAGTCGTGCAGAGCCAGTGCTGCTCGGTTCCACCATCTTCAGCAAGGTGTTCTTCACTGCGAAGCCCACTCCGTGTTCCCTGTGTTCATCACTGCCCTTTCCCTGCCAGTAGAACGTGTAGTCCTTCTCTCTCAGTGTGCCTGCGTCAGCCAACCGTGTTTCCTGGAGAGTGGCGATACCCACTCCCAGTCTCTTCAGCTCATTATTGATGATGGCAGTCTTCCTGGTGTCGTTGATGTCCTTGAGGTTAGCAGTGAGTCCTGTCATCATAGTGCGGACTTTCCAAGTTCCCAGTTTTAGAGTTGGTCTCTTTTGTTTTATTGTCTTGCCTGGTGCGAAGGTTCTCAGCCTGCTGTTCGGACTTCTCCTCCTCCCCATGCACCCAATGAGGAAAGCAAGCTGTGGTGGGACAACACCTTATTGGCTGGGGGCTGCCCAGCTTGAGGCCGGCGGTAACTGTCCAGTGAGATCCGATGATCCCTCCCACCGTCGGGAACAACCCCTGGCGCCGCGCTCTACGCCAATTGAGCGGTGGCTTATAACCGGTAACTGTCATTCCCCGTGTTTTGTCTACGCCAAAGGCGAAACTGGAGTGTCCTCTCCAGTGATCCGGTGTTCTACCTTCCAGCGTTTGGCGTTGGTAGGATTCAAGCCTGGGCAGGAAGATATGGAGGACAAGATGTTACCCATGCAGCATGTCCCCCCTCTCCACGTCACTGATGAATCCAAAGGAACAGCAGGGCTGCTACAGTTTGGCACCAGCGCCGTTGCAGGAGCTGCCAGAACGATGTTGAGCACAACATAGAACTGCCTTAGGGGCTCAGACTCCGGATTTTTCCTCAGGGTTGACTCCCAAAGCCTTTCCCGTGACCGGGTATGCCGCAAGGCAGCGGAGGTTTGAAATCAGGGTTTACCTTCCCCTAGATGGGCTACCTTCCCAGGTTGACGAGCCACCATCTACCCGAAGCATCTGGTTTTAAGGCGCCAGAGATCCACCCTCGCCCCTTCTCCTATTAGTAAAAGCAGTTCCGCCGGGCTTAGAGACTAAACCACACGGGCAGGCTAGGAGTTGGACTTAGTTGTCAGAGGCTTTTCGAGACGCACGCCATAAGGAGCATTTTATGAGCACTGGGAGCTTAACCCCAGTGCCGCTCCTGGCTATGACAACCTTGGAACCGTATATACGTATATACAGTATGGTGAAAGGTATTTGCCCCTTCCTGATTTCTTATATTTTTGCATATTTGTTACACCTAAATGTTTCAGATCATCAAACAAATTTTAATATCAGACAAAGATAACCTGAGTAAATCCAAAATACAGTTTTTAGATGATGATTTCATTTATTAAGGGAAAAAAACTATCCAAACCTGCTGGCCCCATGTGAAAAAGTAATTGCCCCCTAACTGCCCCCTAAACCTAATAACTGGTTGTGCCACCATTGGTGCCAACAACTGGCAATGAGTCTTACATCGCTGTTGAGGAATTTTGACCCACTCTTTTGTGCAGAATTGTTTTAATTCAGTCAAATTGAAGGACTTTGTGAACTGATGGCCGGACATTCTCCTTCAGCACTTTTTGGTAGAGAGCAGAATTCATGGTTCTGTCAATTAGGGCAAGTCGTCCAGGTGCTGAAGCAGCAAAGCAGCCCCAGACATTGACACTACCACCACCATGTTTGACTCTTGATATGATGTTCTTTTTGTGAAATTCTGTGTTAGTTTTATGCCAGATAAAACAGGACATGTCTTCCAAAAAGTTCAACTTTTGTCTCGTCAGTCCCCAGAATATTTTCCCAAAAGTCTTGAGGATCATCTAAATATTTTCTGGCAAATGTGAGATGAGTCTTTGTGTTCTTTTTGGCCAGCAGCGGTTTTTGTCTTGGAACTCTGCCATGGATGCCATTTTTGCCTAGTCTCTTTCTTATTGTTCCATCATGGACCAGTGTCCAAACTGAAGCAAGTGAGGCCTGCAGTTCTTTAGACGTTGTTCTGGGTTTTGGTTTTGTTCTGGGTTTGTGTTTCTCATCTGTTCTTGAATTTCTTTAGATAATAGTGGGATGTATTGATTTTTGAGATCTTTTAGTCTACTTCAGGGTGTCAGATAGGTTCTATTTAAGTGATTTCTTGATTCAACAAGTCTGGCAGTAATCAGGCTTGGGTGTAGTTACTGAAATTGAACTCAGCTTTCCAAAAAATGTGGTTAATCACAGTTAATTCATGATGTAACATGGGGGGCAATTACTTTTTCACATAGGGCCAAGTAGGTTTGGATAGTTTTTTCCTTTAGGTTCAGGTTCAGGTTACTTTATTTGTGCCCGTAGGTAGATTTGTTTTGCAGTCTGGTGACATCCATATTTACAAGCCACAAATTACATTCAACATAGACACAAACACAGGCACACATGAAGCTGACTATAAACATGATAAAAATACTCAAGGCTCCATCAATCAGGGTATAAAAAGACAAAGAGATGGGAGAAAAACCAGAGGTAAGAGAGAAGGGTCATATTAAAAAGTTAAAAACTAGTCAAAGAGGTTAAAAACTCAAAGGTCTAAAACCCAATAAAATATTTAGAACCCAAATAACATCCTACAAAAATAAGTAAATATAAAATGGAGTTAATAAATAGGTACCTAAATTATGTGCAATATATTGTTACAACTTGTTCAACTCTTTGACAGCAGCAGGAACAAAGCTGTTTTTGTAGCGCTGGGTTTTACTTTTTGGGACAGCAAACCTCCGTCTTGAGGGAAGAAGCTGAAAGTTACAGTGCAAAGGGTGGGAGTCATCATTTAAAATGGAGGTAGCCATCCTCTGTACTTGTCTGGTGTACAGGGATGTCAGGCTCAGCTGTGACTCACCAAGCAAACGACTGGACCATCTAACTACCTGATCCCAGGATTTCCTCTGTTTCAGTTTTATCTGACCAAACCATGACAATAAAGAAAAGGATAAAACAGATTCAATAAAAGCCCGATAAAACATTGTCATTATGGTTCGGTCAGTTTGGAAGCGTGCAAGTTTTCTCAAGCAATGCAAATGTTGCTGACCCTTTTTGCACACCCTTTCACAGTTCTCTTCAAAGTTTAAATTACTATCAGTAATCGTCCCAAGATATTTGTAGGATTGTACACATTCGGTGGTCTGGCCTTTTAGTACGGTGACTTTGTGTCTGGGAGTTTTCCTCCTAAAGTTAATAATCATGTCTTTAGTTTTTGTCGTATTCAGCTGCAGGTAGGAATCCTCACATCAGTGAACAAAATCATCAACTACTGAGCCGTGGCCACTCTCACCATCCTGGAGGAGACTGACAATAACTGAGTCATCAGCATACTTTATAATGTGTCTGTTGTCATGTCTGCTCCAACACGTTTGTGTACAGGATGAAGAGTAGTGGTGACAACACACACCCCTGAGGAGAGCCAGTAGAAGAGCACTTTAGGTCAGACAATGTACCATTGACACTTACTTTCTGCGTCCTGTTGGTTAAGAAATCTAGAATCCAACCCACCAGATTATTGCTCAAATCAAATTGTTGCAGGAGCCTTTCAACTAAGATATGAGGTTGGATTGTATTAAAGGCGGAGGAAAAGTCCACAAATAAAAGCCTGGCGTGTGTCCCATTAAAATCCAGATGTTAATAAATGAAATCATCATTTGAAAACTGCATTTTGTATTTATTCAGGTTATCTTTGGCTGATATTACAATTTGTTTGATGATCTGAAACATTGACGAGTGACAAATATGTAAAAATATAAGAAATCAGGAAGGGGGCAAATACTTTTTCACAACGCTGTATATCGCTTCTTCTTTCGGCTGCTCCCTTATCAGTGGTCACCACAGCGGATCATAGTCTGAACATTTGATTTGGCAAGGATTTTAAGAAGCTGCACTTCCTGATGCAACCTTCCCCTTTTATTCGGGCTTGGGACTAGCACTAGAGTACACTGGCTGTGTAACCAACTTTCCTTTCCCCATGCTATTTTGCTTAACACCAAGCGAGAAAGTGGAAAGTACTATTTTTATTTGATTTTTGGTATGACCTGGCTGGGGCTTGAACCTACAACCTCCTGGAGGGCTGTTGGGTAGATACTCTAGCACTAGGCCACCTCTCTGCTGTATATACAGTTGAAACCAGAAGTTTACATACACTGTATAGAAACACACATAACCTTTTTTCCCTCACCGTCTGACATTAAATCAGACTAAACTTTTCCTGTTTAAGGTCACTTCGGATTCCTACCATGTGGAATACTTGCTTAGATCTTGTATTTGAATTACACACAAAGTAGTATTTTTCCTTCTACTTGGGATATTTGACATTGTATATGTTTAACTTTTATCTACTTTCATGGAGCAAATTTTGCTGAAAATATTGTTCATGTCAGTTGTTTTTTTTATGTTGTATCATTAATCATTTACCTAAGATATTCAGAAGGACAGAATTCTGTATCAGCGCCAGAGCTCTCATTCATTTTAAGCTCGGCTACCGTACTGACAGACCACTTGCTTCTAACAGGATATGAGTTCGTGCTAGATGAAAAGGATAATACTCGTGGTGGGCATAATCAAGATTAATCGTGACTAATCATGATTAATCAAGATTATCTTGACCCTGTCTCTCTCTCACCCATATGCTGCCAATGCCATAATCGATCATGGTTAATTAATCCCAATTAACATGATTAATCGCAAAAAATGTGCCCACCATTACAGGTACATCTCAAAAAATTAGAATATCATGAAAAAGTTCCATATTTTTTGTCACTCATTTCAGAAAGTGAAACCCATATATTATATAGATTCATTACACAGACAGTGATATATTTCAACTGTTTATTTATTTTAATTTTGATGATTATGGCTTACAGCCCATGAAAACCCCAAATTCAGTTTCTCAAAAAATTAGAATATTACATAAAATTAATTTTAAAAAATAGTTTTAAATAGAGATGTTGGCCGACTGAAAAGTATGTCCGTGTTTACACTCAGTACTTGGTCGGGGCTCCATTTGGATTAATTACTCTATCAATGTGGCGTGGCATATAGGTGATCAGCCTGTGGCACTGCTGAGGTGTTATGAAGGTCCAGGTTGCTTTGATAGTGACCTTCAGCTCGTCTGCGTTGTTGGGTCTGGTGTCTTTCATCTTCCTCTTGACAATACTCCATAGATTCTCTATGGGGTTTAGGTCAGGAGAGTTTGCTGGCCAATCAAACACAGTGATACCATGGTCATTAAACCAGGTTTTGATACTTTTGGCTGTGTGGGCAGGTGCCAAGTCCTGCTGGAAAATGAAATCAGGTTCTCCATAAAGCTTGTCAGCAGAAGGAAGCATGCAGTGCTCTAAAATTTCCTGGTAGACAACTGCACAGACTTTGGTCTTGATAAAACACAGTGGACAAATACCAGTAGATGACATATGTTCAGATAAAAGTAAATTTTGCATTTCATTTGTAAATCAAAGTACCAGTCTGGAGAAAGAGTGGAGAGGCACAGAATCTAAGTTGCTTGAGGTTTAGTGTGAAGTTTCCACAGTCAGTGATGATTTGAAAAACCATGTCATCTGCTGGTATTTGTCCACTGTGTTTTATCAAGACCAAAGTCTGCGTAGTCGTCTACCAGGAAATTTTAGAGCACTTCATGTTTCCTTCTGCTGACAAGCTTTATGGAGAAGCTGATTTCATTTTCCAGCAGGACTTGGCACCCCCCCTCCCCCACACTGCCAAAAGTATCAAAACCTGGTTTAATGACCATGGTATCACTGTGTTTGATTGGCCAGCAAACTCTCCTGACCTAAACCCCATAGAGAATCTATAGAGTATTGTCAAGAGGAAGATGAGAGACACCAGACCCAACAATGCAGATGAGCTGAAGGTCACTATCAAAGCAACCTGGACCTTCATAACGCCTCAGCAGTGCCACAGGCTGATTGCCTACATGCCACACCACATTGATAGAGTAATTAATCCAAACGGAGCCCCGACCAAGTATTGAGTGTGTACATGGACATACTCTCAGTCGGCCAACATTTCTATTAAAAAAACTATTTTTTTTAAATCAATTTTATGTAATATTCTAATTTTTTGAGAAACTGAATTTGGGGTTTTCATGGGCTGTAAGCCATAATCATCAAAATTAAAATAAATAAACACTTGAAATATATCACTCTCTATGTAATGAATCTATATAATATATGGGTTTCACTTTCTGAAATGAGTGACAAAAAATATGGAACTTTTTCATGATATTCTAATTTTTTTAGATGTACCTGTGGATGGTACAATGTTTTTGACAATAATCAACATAATCATTTGCATAACTTATTGCTGACATTTTATTTTTTTGTTACAAACTATAGCAGTCAATGAGATTATGATAAAGGTCTCTCTGTTATATCTGAGGTAATCTGTTCTTGGACTGCAACAAAGACTTTACCAGACATGCTCTAACCAGATTTCACAATTTTTGATTGGAAATTGCAGTAGGGAGTTAGAAAAACAACTGTATATCTCACAGTAGATCCCAAGCCAAACATTATATGAAACTCGAGACATTGGGTCACGTCTTGACAATGAAGAAATCTTTCATGTCCCCTCATCTTTTATCTTCCTCTGTCCTGTGATGTTCTCTCAATTTTCAGACAGCAAGATTCATTCACTGACAAGATCCTGTTGTTGTTTCAAGATGGCATTTTTCTGTGATTGTGTAATGCCACAATCTGATGTATGGTATCTCTAATCTCCTCTGAGTTGTATTGTTGTTGTCGTTGTTGGTTTGATTGTGTGATCTTGGCGCAGCAGCACTCTTCATGTCACTCTATATCACATTGTGAGTGTATAAGAAGCGATGCAGACCTGCTTTATGTTATTTTTGGTGGGAATCTCCTTGAAAAGACCCATCCACCACGCTTTCTCACAGTCAAGACCACAAGTTGGTCCCACAAATTGCCTTCGGCTTTAAATTTAAAATATCCCGTTGTCTTTTAGGCTGTCAGTGGCATGGCTTAGATCTAAGAATTGTAATAGGATGGTTTGATCTGAATCTACTCAAAGAGGTTGACCTGGGTCGCTCTCTTTCTTCTCTGAGTGGCTCACATCTGGAATGTGTAATGAAGGAAAAAACAATTTTGCCTCAGGTGTCATAGATAATAAAAGAAGAGCTTTTTGTGCTAAAAGGGTTTATCGTGCTCAACAGCATAGATGGACAATGTCAAGGCAGTCATTGTTCATCATCTTTATATAGCATCTCCATATACAGTCTGTCTGTATTTGAGTCCTTCTACTCAGCTGGATGTATCCATTGAACTCTAGCTTTGATCAAACCAACTGCAAATCCAGCTGTTTAAAGAGGTGGTTTTCTCATCATCAGCACAAACTAGGAAAGAAAGCAGGTCACATGAATGGCAAGGAAGAGTTGTAGCCTGTTGCTTGATTTAAGCTTGATATATGACTCAATTTTTTTCATCCAGTCTGTGAACTTACATGGGGCTGAAAAAGTTAGACGTTTAGTTCAGATTTCTTTCAATCATTTGCTCAATAAAGGTTGGTGGTAATATCGCTAGGATTCTGCTGATGGACTGCCTGATTCCCATTGTGGTGAAATTGTGTAAATTGGCATGGCATGTGGGGAGGAATCCTTGAATGAGGTGAACTCTGAACCTAGCTAGAATGGGGGGAGCCAGAGAGGGAAATGAACAAAAAAGGAAATCCTCAGCGTGTTGTGGTTTAAGTGCTGTTTGTGGAGACAGCATTGTGACTCACTCAGCCGTTCAGTTTTACAGAGCTTCACAACTTCCTGAAAGTCTCCTTATTATGCGGCCAGCATTCTGGCACCTAGCATAAGCTCTGTCCACTCAACCCACAGAGAGGATTCTCACATTTTATTGGCAGAGTGAAGGAAGCTGTAAGGCCTATGGTGTCCTTCAAGTTCAGAATACCCTCGCTTGGTCCTGACTTATTATTTTCACCTTTGTTGTGAGCCTTTAAAGATGGATTTCTATTGAAAGCCAAAATAAATTCAAAGGATACCTAACCAAGTCTAGAAAAGTACAAAAAAATCATCTATAATTCGCAATAGATTGTAAAACTTCTCTGGTTGCTTCAGACAATAGAGCTTCCAAATGTCTGCAGCTTTGATCTTTTTTTCCTTAAAACTGATTAACCATGCTTTGACACTTTCTGACTATGCCTTGCTCTCACTGAAGATTTAATTTACTGTGGACCTTTGAGGGTCTGTGTTGTATAGGAGGCACCCCCTGTAGAGATATTATGCCTTGTCAACTTTGTCTGTCTCTCACAGTGGTTGGGAGGGATATGGTTTCACCATTTTTGCTTTCTATGAGTATCCTGTAAATTTGATAAATTACTTGATCGACTAGGGTATATTTAAGTTTCACCCACTATTTGTTTTGGTTCAGAAACACATAATCAATCTGTGAAAAGGTGAGAAGTAAAATATTATCTCTGACTTTGGATGAAAGCATTTCCACTCTCAATCTTGCTTTACTTGACAGCAAAGCAAACATTCCCTTACAGGAAAACTGGTGTCACCAAGAAATCCAACTCGACAAATTTTAGAAAAAAAGTTTAACTTGATTTAACTGGATGGAGAGTAAAAATTTATTCCAGCTGAACTGACTCAAAGGTTAGGTTTTTAAGTACATCAATTTATAATATAAAGAAATAAATACCGTAAGCTAGAAAAACTCTTTTTTTTTTTTATAAAGGTGTACACAGTGGTAGTCTGAGTTTATTAATCTGCAAAGATCTGTGGGTTTTTGCAGTGCCAGCAATAACATCCATGCCTTGGAGTTTAGCCTAGTGTTTTCAGTATTCTCTTAAATCTAGTTCTGTATAGTTTGAGTTTCTTATTCGTCATCAGAATCATCCATTCTCATCCTTCTAACAATGAAATTGAGAAACCAATACAGTATTCCTCTCAGAAGTCATTGTTTAAATGTTTCTTCACCATTCAGCATTTTTACTTTTATATATCTGGGAATGTTTTAACTCTTATTCTTAAGACAGCTCTGACATGACATTGTTTCAGAACACAGCAAGCACATTCTTTTGCCTTTCACTATTTAACAGGAGGTTTGCTAGTACATTTTGTCAACAAACCCTAAAGAGATTCTGTTCACCTCTGACTGTGCGAAATTCACCTTGCTTTAGAACGGCATGGGCCCCTTGTGGGAAAGACGGGGCCGTGGGCGTCTTCTCTTCGTTGGTCTGTGGGTCTGACCACCCCTCACAGAGTTTTGCTGAACCATTTTTCTCACCGTAGGCACCTCTTCCAGCTGTCTGCCATGCTCCATGGAGGCCATGGGACCTGGAAGACACACAGAGATGTGACACATTTAGACAACCAAAAATGGTTTTCTACATAGATGGTGTTTTACATCCTCCTTTAAAAGAAACCTGTCTTGGTCATTATAACAACATTAATCCTGCTTTAGGTATTACTTATAAACCAAAAATGTGTTTATTCAGTAAAAATAACCCCCTAGAATCAGTATACTGAATAATTTTATCCCATGAAAACCACTTGGTCAAAACCAGTGGGAAGCAGCAGTCGTTGTTTCTGGCTTTACCGCAGAAGAGTAACGTGTTTACCACGGACGAGTAATGGTGTTCAGCAGATGCTCAGTGGGTCGAGATCTGAGTTGAAAAAGGCGTAAAATCTGCACGGATATATACTGCACAAACCGTCCTTGGAAATGGCTGCTGACGAACAGGCAAGTTCCCAATCAAGTAACTTCAGAACATGTTGAATAAATCTTGATATACTAGAATTTTATTTCATTAAATTATATGTGGGTAGATTTGCTCGTACATGGTTGTAAAAAATTGCATAAAATTCTTACGTTAAAACTTTGTTGACTGCTATACTACAGCCCACTCAGTCGCACAAAGCAACGACTGTGCGTCACTACCGTGCTGAAACTGGCCATGGAGGAGGCAAGATGTCTCTGACTGACTGAGAGAGCAGTGACTTGAAACTCACGCATATTTGAGAAGGAATTATGACCAAAATTACTGGACGGAACCACTAGTATCATTTGATCCTTTGAAATAGCTTTTGATTAAAATTCACTACAGGTACCCTTTAACCCAGGGTATCACATTTTGAGTGTGTGCCAAGTCCGCTGTGAATTATTAAGTCCATCACTGTCAAAGAAAACATGTCATGGGATCTAAAGAGGGATTACATTGGTAATGGATGTAGAAACAGGAGATAGATACGTCTGTGTGGGCCTCTCTAAGCCCACCCACCATTGTAGTTCATCAAGTCAGTGTGGTCCATGCTAAAAACAGCAGATATATGAAGCACTGGCAGAATCAAGAAAGCTCCAAACCCTCATGTCTCATGTCTCTGCCACTCAACCCTTGAGATAACAAACAAGCACACAAAACCAAATCCTGTGGAGGTGTATCTTATTTGATCCAAACCCAGGGATGGGTTTAATAACAGCTGGCCTCATAGACAGTGTGTGAGTGGCTAGGGTGTGCTTGTGTTTGAGAGTGATCCCAGATGTTTCCAGTCATCTCTCAATAAGTGTGGCTTGATCCCCTAAACCTCTTGTTTCCATGTGTCATGGTCCACCCCAAGTGTCTGTATGACCTTACAACCTACTGCAAACAGATAGAGCTTGTCGTGGAGATCCAGGGGTCTTTTTTTCCTGTTTTAGAACAGAACTGTAGATGTAACTGAATATTTTACATGGGTGATCTTTTGCACTACATCCACTTTATAAGGTCCAATAAAAGTTGCGTGAAAGCAGGAAAGGAATGAGTATTTTAAAGTGCTTTTTTAAACTTATTTCTAAAGAACAATCCTATATAGAAATTAATTATTTGATATATAGTTGATAAAGTGACATAACATTTCATTAGTATTTAATTAATTTTTGACCGATGAGGGACTCGCACCAAAAAAAATGGAAAACTATTGTGGTCTTTAGTCAGTACCTTATAGCTCTAAGACAGTAATGTGTTTAATTCAATTCTCTCAGCCTTCAAAAAAACTAGCACCTTTACACCTCTGTTTAGTCTGTCATTGTCAGAGTAATTGTATGACTAGCACAGTATTTTTTTAAACTCAACAAGGACTGAAATCAGTACAGAGCAGCTTTTTGTACTCAAACAAAATACAGTGTTGTGTGATTACGAATGTAATCAGTGTTGCCTTAGAGTCAAGCTACTAGGGGTGGGAAAAAAGATCGATTCAGTGATGGATCGCAATACTTGGCACTAGCGACAATCCATCGATCCATAAACGCACAGATGGATCTTTTATTTTAAAAAAATGTGCACACTATACTTTTGGGTTATCAGTTAATCAGTGGCGTTTTCAGTCCACTAGATGGCGCAAACACCTAGTCAAGTGAAGTCATCGCTTGGCTCGTAATTTGCAGCCAACTTTGAAAGTTAGGAAACAGTTAGCTCAAAGTTAGCTCAAATGTTGGGCCTTTTTTTGATTTTATAGCAAAGATGGAAGGAAAGACCTTGACATGATACACAACCCACACGAAGCGCTGCACGAAAAAAGAAAACCCACTCGGAATACAGCAGGCCACACACATGTTAGAGCAGCATGAAGTATGGGATTGTGATACTCACTAAAGAGACACCAGCATGGAGCTTTTTCTCTGAGTATCAAGTAAAGTTTATTTATGAAGCGCTTTTCAGAGACATATAGTCACAGAGTGCTGCACAATAAAATGGAATAAAAGGAAGTTGATAAAAATAATTGCAAAAATACAAAAACAAGTTAAAATACATGATTAGAATAATTTAAAAATATCAGACTTACCATTAAAAAGCAGTTGAAACTCAACGGAAATCCTCGTTAAACAAAAAAGTTTTCAGCTGCTTTTTAAAAGAGTCCACAGAGTCAGCTAAACGTATCTGGAGTGGGAGTCTATTCCAAACAGCACCGTCCACCACCCTCCATGTGCAGAGACGTATCTCCACGGAAAATGAAGCCCCGAGAATACTTTATTATATGAAAAAGATGTCAACAGTTTTACTTTGGGACATGATCTGAGGTTGAATAAGGTGAAAAAATTTGAAGTATGGGATCATGATACTTGATTATCGTGATATCGTGATTATCGTTGAATCGTGATAGGATTGAATCGTGACCCAAGAATCGTGATCCGATTCGAATTGCAAGGTCCCTCACATTTCCCACCCCTACAGGCTACCCCTTCAGTATTTTCTGTGGGTGTCTCCTTATCACAAAGCTGATTGACATTCTTCACTTGGGGCCATGACATTCCTCTCGCCTTTCCTCAGAGAGACTGGCACCATTTTTAGAATTCCCTAGAGTAGGACCTTCTTTGGTTTACAAGAGCATGAATGAGGACACTACTCAGGATAAGTTAGCAGAGGTGGGGAGAGTAGCCAGAAATTGTACTGGAATAGAAATATTGTTACTTTATACACTTGAATGAATAAGAGCAATCATCAAAATTTACTTGAAGCAAGAAAGTATTTGGTGAAATGTTGAGTAGGGTAACATTGATCAGATTATTTTTATTTGAATAATGAACAAGCTACAAAGTTTTCTTCGAAGGAAAATAAGAATACAAACTGTCCTTTCATGTGTATAAAAAACTCTGTACATAAACACAAAGAAGCAGAAAACGGAATTTTTTTTCAGAGGCAGGATAGAAGTACAATGATTTCAATATTGTTCTTGTTCTTGATGATTTAGGGATGATTGCAACGTCTTCCTCTTCTTTCGGCTGCTCCCTTTAGGGGTCGCCACAGCGGATCATCTGCCTCCATCTCACCCTATCCCTGCCATCTTCCTCTGTAACACCAGCCCTCTCAATGTCCTCCTTCACTACATCCATAAATCTTCTTTGTGGTCTTCCTCTTTTCCTGCCTGGCAGCTCCATCTTCAACATCCTTTGTCCATTATATCCACTATCCCTCCTCTGCATATGTCCAAACCATCTCAGCCTTGTCTCTTTCACTTTGTCTCCAAACCGCTCAACGTGAGCTGTCCCTCTGATGTACTCATTTCTAATCTTGTCCTTCTTAGTCATTCCCAATAAAAATCTTACCATCTTCAACTCTGCCAGTTCCAGCTCCATTTCCTGTCTTTTTGTCACTGCCACCGTCTCCAAACATACATCATAGCAGGTCTCACTACGTCTTGTAAATCTTCTCTTTCACTCTTGCTGCTATGCTTCTGTCAGAAATCACCACTGACACTCATCTCCACCCATTCCACCCTGCCTGCACTCTCTTCTTCACCTCTCTTGTGCATTTTTCATTGCTTTGGATGGTTGACCCAGGTATTTAAACTCATCTACTTTCACTGCCTCTACTCCTTCCATCTTCACCGTTACACCTGCCGCCCTCACATACACACTCATGTATTCTGTCTTGCTTCTACTGACTTTCATCCCTCTTCTCTCCAGAGCATACCTCCACCTCTCCAGGTTCTGTTCCACCTGCTCCCTACTCTCACTACAGATCACAGTGTCGTCTGCAAACATCATGGTCCATGGAGACTCCTGGCTGACCTCATCTGTCAGCCTGTCCATCACCATGGCAAACAAGAAGGGGCTCAAAGCCGATCCTTGATCTAACCCCACCCCCCACCTTGAACCCATCTGTCACTCCTACAGCACACCTCACCACCGTCTCGCTGTCCTCATACATGTCCTGCACCATCCTCACATACTTCTCTGCCTCTCCGGAATTTCTCATACAGTACCACACTTCCTCTCTTGGCACCCTATCATATGCTTTCTCTAGATCCACAAAGACACAGTGCAATTCCTTCTGACCTTCTCTATACTTCTCCATCAGCTCTCTTAGAGCAAACATTGCATCTGTAGTACTCTTTTTTTGGCATGAAACTGTACTGCTGCTCACTGAGTGTCACCTCCCCTTTTAACCTGGCTTCAACAACTCTTTCCCATTTCTTCATAGTGTGGCTGATCAACTTTATGCCTTTGTAGTTACTACAGCCCTGAGCATCACTTTTGTTCTTGAAAATTGGTACCAAAACACTTCTTCTCCACTCCTCGGGCATCCTCTGAATCTCCAAAATTGTGTTAAACAATCTGGTTAAAAAGTCCATTGCCATCTCTCCTAAACATCTCCATAACTTCACAGGTATGTCATCTGGACCAACCGCCTTTCCATTCTTCATCCTCTTTAAAGCTACCATCACTTCTGCCTCATTAATCCTCGGGACTTCCTTGTTCACTGTCTTTTCTTCATCCATCCTCCTCTGTCTCTCATTTTCTTTATTCATCAGCTCTTCAAAGTACTCCTTCCACTTTCTCAACACACTCTCATCATTTGTTAGTACATTACCATTTCTGTCCTTAATCAGCCTAACCTGCTGCACATCCTTTCCAGCTTGATCTCTCTGCCTAGCCAATCAATACCAGTCCTTTTCTCCTTCCTTAGTGTTTAACCTCTCATATAACTCACTATATGCCTTTTCCTTTGCCTTTGTCACATCTCCTTTTGCCATGCGCCTAGATTCCAAATACTCCTGTCTACTTTCTTCATCTCCCTAACTATTCCACTTTTTCTTTGCCAACCTCTTCCTTTGGATACTTTCCTGTATCTCCTCATTCCACCACAAAGTCTCCTTGTTGTCCTTCCTCTGCCCACTGGATACACCACATACCCTTCTACCCGTTTCCCTCAGTACTTGTGCTGCACTTTCCCAGTCATCTGGTAATTCTTCCCTGCCACCCAGGGCCTGTATCAACTCCTCCCTGAACTCTGTGCGACCTTCTTCCTTCTGTAACTTCCCCCAGATCTTTGGTTCTGCCTTCACTCTCTTCCTATTCTTGCTTTCCATAGTCATCCTACAGACTACCATCTGATGCTGTCTAGCTGCATTCTCTCTGCCATCACCTTAGGCTCCTATCTCTTTCAAATTTCTCCTTCTGCATAAGATGTAGTCCACCTGTGTGCACCTTCCTTCACTCTTGTAAGTCACCCTATGTTCTCTTTTTAAAGTTTGTGTTCACCACAGCCATTTCTAGCCTTTTAGCAAAATTCACAACCATCTGTCCTTCCACATTTCTCTCCTTAAAACCATACCTACCCAGAACCTCCTCATCACCTCTGTTCCCTTCACTACATGCCCATTAAATTCCACTCCAATCACCACTCTCTCCCACCTGGGAACACTCTCTACCACTTCATCAAACTTACTCTAGAGTTATTCTTTCTCTAATACCTGACATCCAACTTGTGGGTCATACGCAGTGGCAACATTCAACATCACACCTTTGACTTCTAGCTTCAAACTCATGACTGTCTTTCTCCCGCTTTACCTCCTGAACACTGTGCACATACTCTTCCTTCAAGATTACTCCTACTCAATTTCTCTTCCTATCTACACCATGGTAGAACAGTTTAAATCCACCTCCAGTGCTCCTAGCCTTGCTTTCCTTCCATCTGGTTTCTTGAACACACAGTATATCTGCGTTTCTTCTCTCCATCATATCAGCCAACTCTCTGCCTTTACCAGTCATAGTCCCTACATTTAACGTCCCTACTCTCACCTCCACACTTCTTCCTTTCCTTTTCTCTCTTTCCCTCCTAACACGCTTTCCCCCTGTCCTCCTCCTCGATCTTCGAAAACAGTAGCCCAGTTTCCACTGACACCTTGTCGATTAACAGCACCGGTGGCGGTCGTTGTTAACCTGGGCTTCAACCGATCCGGTATGAAAGTCTCATTCATCGTCATCCGCCTGTTTGATTTGGCAAAGGTTTTATGTCGGATGCCCTTCCTGACACAACACTCCCCATTTACCCGGGCTTGGGACCGGCACTAGGAGTCCACTGGCTTGTGTACCCCCTGTGGCCTGGTTTAGGAATGATTACAACGTTGTTCTTTAAACACTGATATCAGTGAAATTAACTTGTAAAGTAATAAAAACTACCGAACATGTAGTCATTTTTGATAAAAATATTATTACACTGTGAACAAGCACATTTCCTGTTTTTCTTTCTCTGTGCAGAATTATCATGAACTGCCATTTTGGTTTAAGAAAATGTGTCCGTAGAAAGATATTTTTTTTCTGCTGGGAGTGTCTTGTATTCACTTTCTTTGTAGTACAGTATTTGAGGCACTCAACATCCTCTGGGTGGTCAGCACTTTTTATCCCTGCGCTCAGAATGAGAGTTGAAAAATGTTCAACTTTTGGAATGCTGCATCACTGATCAATATTTGAACTCAAACGTTTGGAGGGAGGTGTGTTTTCTTACCAGTTTTTTGTGGTATAGTATCATAAAAAGACAAAGTGCAGAGCTGTGAGTGGCATGTCAAGCTATGGTTAGGATGCAGTTCACAGACCTTTTTTTCAGAGTGCCAAAGTGCTCCAAAAAAGGTCCAAAGTACTTGCTGTGGAAAAAACCCTGGCAATGGACACAGCCTAATTCTGCTGATCTAAGTCCTATTACAGTGTTACTTTGAATTATCAGAGAAAACAGGGAACATTTTTCTAACTTAGAGTATGCAGAACTACTCAAGCATAAAAAGGAACCTACAATATAATCGATTCTTAATTATTAATTAATAATGTAATTAATTTTGATGGAGCACAAAAAGCAGAACTCTTAAGGCCCTGTCACACCTAGATGATTTAGGCAGCATTTGCCAAACATATGAAAAATTTGGAGAATACGCTGGCATATGTCAAATCAGTTATGGGTACGGTGTGTATAAGTTAAGAGCACACTGAAGCACGATGAAGCACACTGGTATACGGAGTTGTATGGTGAGCTCCTCTGAAAATTTTCAGCATGCTGAAAATTTTCAGAGGAGCTGAAAATTTCAGCTCCTCCACCGGTGCGGTGGAAGAGTGATTAGCACTGCGGCAACACAGCAACTCACCCTTGGCCGGGGGATCCTGGGTTATATACGGTGTGTATAAGTTAAGAGCACACTGAAGCACGATGAAGCACACTGGTATACGGAGTTGTATGGTGAGCTCCTCTGAAAATTTTCAGCATGCTGAAAATTTTCCAACATATCTGGCTTATGGCTGAAACGTTGCGCATAAGCGGGGCATAAGTTGTAGGGAAGTTATACATTCGTTCACACACGTTACTTGTAAGCAACTCACAAGTTACTCATCAGTCAAAATACATTGAGATAAATGTCTAGCATACCCAAAACTTATTTCTAGCATATGAGTAACACTCTTTGAACCTATGTGTAACTTACTGAACAGATTTCTAACTTACAGCTACCCTATAATGGTGTATTTGCAGCATTGATTCACAGGAAAAACCTTTACAGAGCTCAGCTGCTGCCTGAAGTGCATACACACACACAGAGCTAAACACATGTACTTTTTCTTATAACAGGACTTGTCGGGGATGTGTCCCAGCTCTTCCAAGTTACAGGATAAAGAATCAAATTGTTGTTTAGCCCTCCTTCTCCTTGCCATGGTTTTTTTTACCTTTGACTGCAGTCTGTATCATCAGCTGTCCAGTGCTGTTCTGATAGATATGCCAAAATGCCAGAACACCAGAGGAGGTGGATTCAATCAGCTGATCACACCAAGCACAGAGCTCAGCAGTTTTCCCACTCGCATACCTAGGATTCATGGATCGGGAGGCGACGACAGTTTGGCATGACCGCGCTCTGCAGATATTAGGATAAGCTATGCATAAATTATGCATAAGTTAGACTATTGTTGCGCATAAGTTGTGAAAGTCGGCAACACGCTATGCATTCGTTGGTTTAAGTTATTTATAAGTTATGGAAATATTCTAAAAAGTTACTAATACATTATGTATACGTCCAACTCGTGATGGATATGTGATGTATATGGCCCAAAGTAAAAATTTCGGTATATGCCAGCATTTTAGACCGATTTTTATATGTTTGGCAAACACTGCCTAAATTGTCAAGGTGTGACAGGGCCTTCAGATGTGGAAGTTAGTGTCTGCCTGGATAGTCTTTGGTGTGCCATACAAAAGAGGCGCATTTGAGGCCGAGCACAAACTCCTCATTTTATTTAAGTCTGGTTGTTCAGATGAGTTTGCTGGAGGATCGCTGTCGTACAATGTGGACATATGGACCATAAATTACAGGCAATGCACATGCATGAAACGTGGCTGTGTGGCAGACAGCTTCAGGGCCAGACCTGCATAGTTGTGGCTAGACCAAAACTTGGAACCACTGAAGACAGCAGATAGGAATGCTTCTATTTTTCATGAGAAGTCTAATTTATTAGAAAAAAAGATGCATCGAGAATTGGCTTAACTCGACTTGAATCAGAGCCTCCTAAATTGATTCTGGCTTGAATCGTTAGGTGCCTAAATATTCCCACCCCTAATAATTACTCAATGAAGTACATTTTGATAAAGAAGTTACTTCAGTACATACTGTATGTTTTTACTACCCACCTCTGTAAGTTTGATAGTTGACTATAGAAATTTGTAAAAGGAGAAAATATGATGGAGACAATAAATGAGCAGCTTAGAAGAGTGTGCTGATGTCAGTTAATCTGTTTTCTGGCAGAGTCTTATATTAAATGTAGCTCTTTGAACAAGTCACAGCTGCAACCCTGAAGATGTCATCTGACTGAAATTTTAAAGACTGTCTCCAGTACTCGTCTGCCATGTTCAGAACTCTTAGGTTTCTTTTGTGGTTGAGATCAATTTGTTTGAATAGAGGGCAAATTTCTTCAAAAGCGGAATTCAAAACACCACTAGACGAAAGGCAAAGTCTTTCTGCAGCCGTTATTAATGACCCTCAGTTGTGGCTTTATGGAGACATTTATAAAAGAACAACTTCCCTTGAAAAGGAGGAAAGAGAGGTTTTTTTGCTCTCAGGTTTAAATAATGCTGAAGTGCGTGACTGAGCTAGATGGTTTGTTGAACGTTTTCACTGTATATCCCTGATACACCAGACATCTCAAGTTCCATTTCCATGCTAATCTTCTTCCGCAGGCACATTACACAGTATATTTGTGGGCTAACAGTGGGCTGATTCATTTACTACATGGAAAGTCTTGGTTGCATATTTCTCCATCTAAAGCACATCCTTGCCCCTTGGAGCACTAATCTATGCATTATCCTCTTGTGTTTGTTCCTGATTCACAGCAACTGTGTGAGGTGCATTCATTTTGAAGGCATTCAGCTCATTTCTTTCAAATCCAGGGGCTTGAATGTTAATACTCTGTGTTTGAGTAGGTTAACAGGAGTATTATCAGGAGGTCCTGTTTTTCCTCATTCACCCCTTCTGAAACACCCCCACAGACACACAGAAACACAAGGGATGTTGTCTTTACTACTCAGTGTGTCCATTTACTTTATGGAGAACATTATCGACTGGTGGGAGACACTGGAGTGGCTCGGTGCATGTTGGAATCTGAACGTAAAAAAACTAGCTAACATAATAAGTTAAACTCAGGGCTATTTTCTTGTTTCACCTTCAAAGTGAGCTTGCTCCCCTGTATGTCTGATGCAACCCTCTCCCCATTGCAGTTTTGGAAAGGTGTGGGAGAAGGGCTTACAGACACTGTTTGACCATTCAGCAAGCAATTTTGCTAAAGCACACTGACACCTTATATGTCTCACACTCCCTGCAGTAAATACAGTGCTTCATGACACCCAACTGCAGCTGATATTTGAGCACACACATTCATACACACTGCCGTGTAGGATGGTAAAGTAATTGTACCTCAGCTCACACAACTCATCTTCTTCTCTGGGTGGCTCTGCCTGTCATAACCCAGGTCCATAATGAGACAATTTAGATGTCTCCTGCCAAGGCAAGCTGTCAGCCACTACTCTGCAAACAAGTGTAAAGGGAGAACATCTTATAATTCTCCTGAAAAATCTCAACTCACACAATGTGTCTACGAGATAGAGAAGTGTCATGAAAGCTGCTAAAAATAAGCTGGGTTTCAGTTCAGTGGCAGTATAGATTAACTCTTGCAACTTGTAGGGAATGTAGGGAATGCACATCAGAGGGATAGGTACAACACACATCAACAACTTTGTATCTCTATAGGATTGACATTGAAGCATGTATTGCTCCTTGATAAGATCATATGATTGTTTCCATGGCTGGTTCATCATTGGGTAATATGTTTTCCATCTCCATAAACAAAGACATCTCAGCTATCTTTTTGCTCTGAAATTGAGTCCAGTCTCTGTGGTATCACATTTGATCTTTTCCCATGAAATTCCAATGTTTGTCTTCAGTCAGTAAAACAGTTGTATGGTGGTATATATATATATATATATATATATATATATATATATATATATATATATATATATATATATATATATATATATATATATACACTGTATATATACTGTATATATACTGTATATATATATATATACTGTATATATATATACTGTATATACAGTATATATATACACTCACTCGCCAGTATATATACAGTATATATATATATATATATATATATATATATATATATATAAGCGAGTGGTTTAGACTGTATTTCTGCTGAGCATCTTAAATACGCTAGCTCAAGAATTGCTCCTCTTCTTGCAATCTGTTTCACCAGCTTCATGATTCATGGGTTGTTACCAGAATCATTATTGTCTGTTGTGTTGGTACCAGTCATTAAAGATAAAGCTGGCAAGCTGTGTAGCCTGGATAATTACAGACCCATAGCTTTAGCCAATATAATATCTAAAGTACTGGAAAAAATCATGTTTGAAAAATTAAATGTATTCATCAAATCTACTGATCATCAATTTGGATTCAAACCCCATCATGGAACAGATCTGTGCATATATGCCTTAAAAGAAATTATAAATAAGTACAGAAATCAAAATTCTTCAGTTTTTCTGTGCTTTATTGACGCCTCCAAGGCGTTTGATCGTGTTAATCACAGGATACTGTTTAGGAAAATGATTGACAGGGGGGTGCCCAAGTACTTAGTACATATCCTGATTTACTGGTACGCACATCAGAAGATGCTGGTGAAATGGGGGAAGAGTCATTCATCACCATTTGGTGTGAGCAGTGGTGTCAGACAGGGCAGTATACTGTCCCCTATTCTATTTAATCTTTACATGGATGAGTTGTCAAAGCAACTGAATGCCTGTAAAACTGGGTGTTTAATAGGGAATAAGTTAGTGAATCATTTTATGTATGCTGATGATCTAGTTATTCTCAGTCCAAGTAGTGCTGGTCTTCAGGAGTTATTAAGAGTGTGTAGTGCGTATGGAGAGGAAAATGACATAAAATATAATACAAATAAGAGTTGTGTACTGATCTGCCGCACTAAAGAAGATTTGTTAATGAAATTCCCTGTCTTTGAATTGGCAGGCAGGGAATTAATTGTCAGGGATAAAATTAAATATCTGGGACATGTTATTAATGATAGAATGACTGATGATGATGATATTTTCAGACAACGCTGCAAAATCTACATGCAAGCAAATATTCTTGCACGCAGATTTGGTTTTTGTTCAGATGAGGTGAAACTGGTTCTTTTTAAAACCTATTGTACACCTTTATACACTGCTCATTTATGGATAAATTATAGGAAACTAAGTATGCAGAAATTACAGGTTGCCTACAATGATGCCTTAAGAATTTTACTTAAAAAGCCTCGATGGTGCAGTGCTTCCGAGTTATTTGTCTCATCACGTGTAAATACTCTGCATGCAGTAATAAGGAATTTTATGTATAAATTCATCTGTCGGCTTGATGTATCTAGAAATGAAATCATTCAAGTCATGTCTAGCATTAAGCTCAGTTCTATTCGCTGTCAGTCACAGTTTAGAAGGCACTGGTACAGTAGTCTTTTTAAGTCTTTTTAAAGTCTGTACTGTCTTTGTACTTCTTTAAGCAGTTATGTCTTAGTGTTTCTTGTAACTTTTTTGATTGTTTCAACTGTCTTGTTTTTTTTTTTTTTTTTTTTGTTTTTTTTTTACTCTACTTGTTTATTTTTTCTCTTGATGGACCTTGAGTCTGGAATAAAGTCTTTGATTGATTGATTGATTTGATATATATATATATATATATATATATATGGGCTGAAACGATTAGTCGACGTTGTCGATAACTTCGACACTAAAATTTTGTGGACAAATATTTTTATTGTCGACAAATCATTTAATTACAACGTTTATATGCATGCCGCGGTAATGTTCAGTTGTAACTGCAATGCACGACCGGAACTGCTGAGGGCAGTAGTGCTTCTGTTGTCCGGCATGCATGAACAATTTCCAGCGAAGAAGAAGAGGAGCACATTTATGGCTCTGAGCCTGGCGAATGTCGAAGTGGATAAAAAAAAAGCAGACCCAAACTTTCTGTTGTTTGGGAACATTTTACAGAAGACAAAAAAAGAAAACAAGTAAAATGCAGACTTTGCAAGGCAGATCTCTCTTACCATGGCAGCACTACAGTGATGCATGAGCATCTGAAACGGCACCCAGGAGCCACGCTATTACCGTCTGCTAGGTAAGTTTTAGCGAGTAAAGAAAGTTAGCGCCACATATTTTCAATGGCCAACTGTTTCAAGCTTTAGAAAAATGACAATACTGTTAGTATGTGCTGTCAATGTTAGCTTACCTGTTTGACAATAAGCTCTTTGGTTGCTGAGGGTTGAGCTGTCATGGCTAATGTGTTGAATGCAGTAAATGACTGAATTACAAGAGTCGCTATTGCTTTTTCATCTTTAATATTAGCCCTTATTCTGAATATTAGTTACACTGTGTCCAGCTGAGACAAAATGGCATTGAAATGCCTCCCACCCACTGGAGATGGAACATTAAGAGGTATTAAACAGCGGCTGAGGTAAAATGTGCACTAGACTAGAGCCCCAACAAGAAGCAGAGATGGTGGACATGAGAAAAATAAACGTGATTAGATGACTAGTTTAAAAAAATAGTCGTTAGATTAGTGGACTACTAAAATAATCTTTAGTTGCAGCCCTAATATATATCAATCAATCAATCAATCAGTCAAACTTTATTTCCAAAGCACTTTAAAAACAACTACAGCTGATGCAAAGTGCTGTACACCAGGAATAGATAAAATGAACAGGACATAAAAGACAATAAAATGTAACTAAAAAGGTATGAAACAAAACAAATAAAAATGACATCATATAATAAAGCAATAAAACAAGTACAATTGATGTCTCATGCTGGATTGAAGGCCAAGGAGTAAAAATGAGTTTTAAGATAAGATTTAAAAGTGAACAGTGAAGGTGCATGTCTAATAGGCAAAGGAAGACTGTTCCAAAGTTTAAGAGCAGCAACAGAAAAAGCTCTGTCCCCTCTGAGCTTCCTCTTTGATTTTGGTATCTCCAGGAGCAACTGATCAGCTGACCTGAGAGACTGAGCAGGAGTGTAAAAGTGAAGAAGCTCAGAGAGGTAAGGCGGGGCAAGGCCATTCAATGATTTAAAAACAAATAAAAGAATTTTAAAATGAACCCTAAAGTGCACAGGCAGCCAGCGGAGGGAAGCTAAAATAGGTGTAATGTGGTCCCTCTTATGTGTTCCAGTTAAGAGACGTGCTGCAGCATTCTGTTGACCCAAGTCAACAGGAGGGGACTCACAGGAGCCACTATATATATATATATATATATACAGTATATATATATATATATATATATATAGTGGTGTGAAAGTGTTTGCCCCCTTCCTGATTTCTCTTTTTTTTTTGTATGTTTGTCACACTTAAATTTTTTAGATCATCAAACAAATTTAAATATGAGACAAACATAACACAAGTAAAAACAAAATGCAGTTTTTAAATGGTGTTTATTATTAAGGGGGAAAAAATGCAAACCTACATGGCCCTGTGTGAAAAAGTGATTCCCCTCGCCCCCGTTAAAACATAAATTAACTGTGGTTTATCACATCTTTGGAAAGCTGAGTTCAATTTCTCTAGCCACACCCAGGCCTGATTACTGCCACACCTGTTCTGAATCAAGAAATCACTTAAATAGGACCTGCCTGACAAAGTGAAGTAGACTAAAAGATTCTCAGAAGCTAGACATCATGCTGCAATCCAAAGAAATTCAGGAACAAATGAGAAACAAAGTAATTGAGATCTATCAGTCTGGAAAAGGTTATAAAGCCATTTCTAAAGCTTTGGGACTCCAACGAACCACAGTGAGAGCCATTATCCACAAATGGCGAAAACATGGAACAGTGGTTAATCTTCCCAAGAGTGGCCGGCCCACCAAAATTACCCCAAGAGCGCAGCGACGACTCGTCCATGAGGTCACAAAAGACCCCACAACAACATCCAAAGAACTGCAGGCCTCACTTGCCTCAGTTAAGGTTATGATTCCACCATAAGAAAGAGACTGGGCAAAAATGGCCTGCATGATAGAGTTCCAAGACGAAAACCACTGGTGAGCAAAAAGAACATAAAAGCTTGTCTCAATTTGATCCCCAAGACTTTTGGGAAAATACTCTGTGGACTGACGAGACAAAAGTTGAACTTTTTGGAAGGTGTGTGTCCCATTACATCCGACGTAAAAGTAACACAGGATTTCAGAAAAGGAACATCATACCAAGAGTAAAATATGGTGATGGTAGTGTGATGGTTTGGGGCTGTTTTGCTGCTTCAGGACCTGGAAGACTTGCTGTGGTAAACGGAACCGTGAATTCTGCTGTCTACCAAAAAATCCTGAAGAAGAATGTCTGGCCCATCTGTTCATGACCTCAAGCTGAAGCGCACTTGGGTTCTGCAGCAGGACAATGATCCAAAACACACCAGCAAGTCCATCTCTGAATGGCTTAAGAAGAACAAAATGAAGACTTTGGAGTGGCCTAGTCAAAGTCTGACCTTAATATGATTGAGATGCTGTGGCAATACCTTAAAAAGGCAGTTCATGCTCGAAAACCCTCCAATGTGGCTGAATTACAACAATTCTGCAAAGATGAGTGGGCCACAATTCCTCCACAGCGCTGTAAAAGACTCATTGGCAGTTACAGCAAAGGGTTGATTGCAGCTGTTGCTGCTAAGGGTGGCCCAACCAGTTATTAGGTTTAGGGGACAATCACTTTTTCACACAGGGCCATGTAGGTTTGGATTTTTTTTTTTTTTCACACCACTTTGTGTGTGTGTGTGTGTGTGTGTGTGTGTGTGTGTGTGTGTGTGTGTGTGGGTGTGTGTGTGTGTGTGTGTGTGTGTGTGTAGCAAGAGAGAGCGAGCGAGAGAGAGAGGGAGAGAGAAGGCATCTTATACAACATTTAGCTTTGACTGGGCAGTTTGACTGGACAATAAGGATTTGAGAAGTTATGATATTCGCAGGTACTCTAACTGCACTCAGATGGTTCACCAGATATGTATCACTCCGCTTCAACATTGATCTAAAAACTCAAAAAATATTGTAACTGCCAGTGGCTTCTCATAATATGTCAGAATTGTAATGCTGTGTTGTATACATTAATTTCCACAGTGAGGCACTAAGTGAAAAGGGACAGTCCTCAAAATCCAAATTTCTACAACCTGCTGTGGTGCCGTGCAAATACCCAGGTGAAAAAGAGCCACCATGACAGCTCCAAATTTCACATCTATTCCTAATAAAATAGATGAGCAGAAGTTAGATTTATTATACTGATTAGCCAACCGTAGTACCTATGTGGTGGTATTAGGCAATATTATGATGATCTAGTCAACAGTCTGTTGTCTCTGGCGCAGAACACATTTATGGGCATGTCCAAGTTTGTTTTGCTATTACAGCAGTGCAAAAATTATTTTTTATTTATATTTTGTGCCTGGTGGAAAGCGGGAAGAGGCTGGTCTAATTATTCAGAGCTGTGGTTTAGGCGTAACATGCAATGACCTAATCAAACGCTTTCCAGGCCTTTCCTGTAATACACAGAGGTGCATGATCTAAGGCGAACTCTGATCATTGTCTCTTGTTTAGAAGATGGGTTTTGCACTGGCCAAAGGGTGTGTGTGTGAGCGAAGAGAAAACGTGCGTGATAGCAGCGCTGTTTGCCATTAAGCTAGGTAACACTTAGAGTTGATGCCCAGTTAGTTATTATTGAAGATGGGAGAAGGAGATGATTGAACAATTGGGCTGAACAATCGAGCTGAATTTAATAGGTTTAACTTAATGTGCACAGATGCACATGCTATTCATTCCACTCTGTTGTACAACACACAGACATGAATGGGTTTGTCAGGAGGTTAATGATTTTCAAAAACCATGCACAATTGTATTTTTCCCGTGCAGTGAAAAACTCTGTTTATCATTTCTTCAAAAGATATGGAATTTATTGCAGCATAGTATATGTGGAAAATGTGTGTTTAACTGTCCTCAGATTAATACATTTAACAGAAAAACAACAGCTAAGTGTGTGTTTTTCATTAACAGGGACAAGTGTATTCACAAACAGACATAAGATCGAGATGACTGAGGACACAGACATGATAGATTATGTACTTGGAGAGAATGCTTTGTCACAGCAAAGAGGTTTGTAGTTTGAATTCTTCAGACTGACAGCATCCCACTGTGGGTTTTAGATGTCACCTCCTCCATTTACCAGATCCGCACCGGCCTCTGCAGCCACAGAGCCTCCGGTACTGGTCTGTCAGAACCGGTCACAGAGGTCACACCAGACTATTTTTCTTGATGGAGCAAAATAACTGGTTCAGCAGCAAAAACTTAATCCTTTGTCCTGTATTGCTGTCAATTAATTGTGCTTGTGGAACTGTTGTATAAAAGCAATATTACATTGAAGGTAGGGCCGGGAAATACTGTAAATTGATTTTAAATTGAAATTCAATTTTTTTTTGACATTGTCAAAAAATGAATATTGGGAAAAATGATTTTCCCGTTCACAAGCGTAAATATGCTAGCCTCCAGCTCTAACCCCTCCCACACCCTTAAAAATTAATATTATAAAAGTTAATGTTGCACTTTAATAATTAGAAATGTGTGGATTCATCTTTTTTTTGATTAAACCTTGATAAGTAAAAAAAGGTTTGATTAGAGCCCGTTTGGCACTTTTTTCCCAATAGGGATTTTGGGGGAAAAAAACCTGTATTTTAAAAACACATATCACCCAGTCCTAATTCAAGGTTGTGCGATATGAATCGATAACTGTGATGATGTTATCGGCCCTCCACTGCATGCTGGTCCTTCGACCGAATTGCCCCAGTAATACATTCATATCATTTGAACCCACATCTCCTCTGACCTCTCCTGGACTTTCAACACCAAGGCCCTGGTGAAGAAAGCCCAGCAGCAGCTGCACTTTCTCCGTGTCCTGAGGAAGAACAACCAGAACCTGTTGCTGGCCTTCTGCCACTGCTCAGTGGGGAGCATGCTCACCTGCTGTCTGGATATGTGGTACGCCGGGTCCACGGCTGAGAACAGGAAGGCTGTGCAGAGGGTCATCAACACCACCCAAAAATCATTGGCAGCCCTCTGTCCTCTGCCCCACCCCCCTCCCTCTGAATGCTCACATGCACAGAATTGAGGACCTTTTTAATTAACACAATAACACACCTGTCCTTGCATGCCACACTTTCATATAACCACAGCTATGTATGTTTTCCATAATCCTTGGGCCATTTTACTCAATTGTGTTTTCAATTGTGTGTTCTGCAATCCACACTCTTATGTACATGTACATAAGAGTACATCCGTGAAGCCAGTACCATACCTGTGTATATTTCCATAATCCTGGGCTATTTTTATTTCAGTCGTGTGTTTAATTGTGTGTTCTGTAACTGTGTTTTACCTTAGCCTTCTCTCTTACTTTATTGCTCAGTCGCCTGGTGGATCACCCACAGTTTCATTGTACTTTACAACTAGGGTTGTGCGATATGGCAAAAACATTCATATCACGATATAAGCTATCTTATATAACGATATAGTATATCACGATATACATTTTCTGTAAATTCTACAGTTTAGATAATCATATAAAAAGGACCATCTCTTTTTTTACATGTACCATTTTCCTTCATAATTTTGCAGTGTTATAAAATAGTTTTGTAATGTGCATTTGAGACTTGATTCTCATAAATTTCAGGTTTTTCTTCTAAATCATATATGAATAAAAAGTAAACATCAATAAGTTAAATATTCCCTGAGCCAGAGGAGAATAGCAAAAAACAAAACAAAACATAAAAACATGTCTGAAAATGAGAAAATTACCCATGGTTTCCATCTACAGATATAAATTAGCTGTTAGTTTAAATCAGTGAAAATTTAAGTGTAAACCTGCAGCCTAAAGACTGCCATTCTGGCCTGATTTAACCTGTTTGCTTCTTAGTAAAAATATTTCAGATTGGTCATGATCTGAAAGTCAAAGACACAAAAGGTAATCAAATAAAATACATGCAATGACTTTAACATTATTCATTATCACTACTTGACTAATTAAAATGATTAGAAATCAAATAAATTACATTAAGAGCCAACTTGCTTCTCCGACCCATTTTAATGTATTTATTATTTATTTTGTGTGTCTGTGCCACCATCATACACTTTTGCAGCTTTAATAAATTTTTTTTCAGACAAAACTAAGAAACTCAGCAGTAATTTAAACCAACAAAAAAAATGGTCTACTACGGTTTCCAGTTAGCACAACTTAGCATTGTCATTTAGCATTTTATAATTAGACATGGTGTTAATGTACTTACCTCCTTTTAAAACGAAGTTAGCGAACTATCCTGTCTGACGTAGCACAATGAAAAACAGTCCCACATCCCTGGCGAACAGGAGTAGCGACTATCTGAACCAGTAGTTTGGAATTAGAATTAGCATCCACCGGACTGAAGCTTAGCCACCCACCACACCTGTTCTGCGCTACGCAGTCGCGCACTGCAGGGAAGAGACGGGACGCTGACAAGTAGTGGTGAGGTAGGAGCTTTACTGAATAAATGGGAATATGTGCATTTTAAATACGATATAAATGATAGCGTATTCTATGAAACGATAGACGTTTTTATATTGTCATCCGATGTATATCGTCATATCGCACAGCCCTATTTACAACCGTACAATGACAATAAAGCCTATTCTAGTCTATTCTATTCTATTCTATTCTATTCTTGTCACGAATTGCCCCTCAGGGCAGAAAGCGGAAACCCAGACGCTGAACTGCGGTTTGTGATATTTATTAAAGAAACACAAAAAGTCCAAACAGTGCACAAACATGAAAGCCAAATAGTGCACAAAGCAAAACTTACAAATGGCAGGAGGAAAACAGGAGACACATGGGTAATGAACGTCAGAACGGGGACAGGGTTCTGACACAAATGATTCTTGAGACTCCAGCAATAAAGAAAAGAAATAACCGCCCTTAAATAGGGCCAAAAACAAATGAACACAAATGGTAACAGGTATGAATCACATGAGTGGGCTGGAGGAGAAGGTGATGACAATCAGCTGTGAGTCATGAGGGGCCTGCAGCTTGACAGGGGCACTGCCCACAACCAGGGAAAAACCTGGAAGTGCCTCTGACAGCTGCAACCCCGGAGAGAGAGAGAAAGAGAAGAAAACTGGCAAGAAACGAATATGTGATGACAAATAAAGACAAATAAACCCAAATATGTAAATAACAAAGCTCCAATGAACGTAAACAGGAAAATAAGTCATGCTAAGAAACAGTACAAAATATGTGAAAACCAACCAACGATAAAGTAACAGGAATTAGAACTGAAAAATACAACATTATACAAATCTGGAAAAAAGGCAAAGAGACTGCGCACAGCGGAATCAATCCATGCACAGATCGTGACAATTCTGTTCTATATCACACTTCCTCTCATGTAATATTGCTTAATTATCTCTTTTTTCGATGATCATCAAGCCCCAAATAAAGATAAATTAGTCTTTACGCACATAGAAGTTTTTAGGAATCCCTTCTTATTGCTGCTATCTGTAATTTTTCTTAAAAAGTAGAGGAGGTAGGGTCACATGATGAGGATAGAGTAGGAGCATTTGAGCAGAGTTCCAGGAGATATTTTAACACTGATATTTTAACACTGTTAAAACCTCATGACTAGAAGAATAATATCATTCTGCCACTTTTGGGCATGCACACACCAAAAGACAAATGAGTCCTTCAGCAAAAAACTAGAGGGAAAATAGCTGGAAAGCTGAATACTGTTGCTGGAGTACAGAAGGAGATGGCGAATGGCTCTGAATTCAAGAGCCTGGTCAAGGAAACATGTAAAGGACTGATCAGAGTCCTTGCAAGGGGAAAAGGTATGCGTTCTGTAGACTGCATTTGTGTACATAGCAGTATTCGGAGTGTTTTTTGAAGCACCGCAGCAGATGCATTGAATATAATCTGCCATTCACATGCCTGTACTGTCGGTGGCAGCCAAGAGCTCCCAAAATGATTTGAACAGCTGCAATCCAGACACAAAAGAAGAGCATGGTGGCGAACGTTTTAAATGATGGAAGCGATATACAGTGGATGAAAAAAGCAGTGGATGAAAAAAGTCTACACATCCCTGTTCAAATGCCAGGTTTTTGTGATGTAAAAAAATGAGATCAAGATTAATTATTTCAAAACTTTTTCCACCATTAATGTGACCTATAACCTGTACAACCCAATTGAAAAACAAACTGAAATCTTTTGAGAAAAATGAAAAATAGAAACTTACAATAACTTGTTTGCATAAATATGCACACCCTGCTATAACTGGGGATGTGGCTGTGTTCAAAATTAACCAATCACATTCAAACTCATGTTAAATGGAAGTCAACACACACCTGCCACCATTTAAAGTGCCTCTGATTTACCCCAGATAGAGTTTAGCTGTTCTAGTAGGCTTTTCCTCACATTTTTGTAGTCGCATCTTACAGCACAAGCCATGGTCCACAGAGAGCTTCCAAAGCATCAGTTGGCTCTCATTGTTCAAAGGTATCAGTCAGGAGAAGGGTACAACAGAATTTCCAAAGCATTAAATATACCATGGAACACAGTAAAGACAGTCATCATCAAGTGGAGAAAATATGGCACAAGCGTGAGATTACCAAGAACTGGACAACCCTCCAAAATTGATGAAAAGGCAAGAAGAAAACTGGCCAGGGAGTCTGCCATGAGGCTGACAGCAACATCGAAGGAGCTGCAGGAATTTCTTGCAAGTATTGGCTGTTTAGCACATGTGACAACAATCTCCCATCTGGGGTGGCAAAACAGAAGCCTTATCTTATGAAGAAAAATATCCAAGCCTGGCTGTATTTTGCAAAAACACATTTGAAATCTTCCAAATGCATGTGGGAAAATGTGTTATGGTCCGATGAAACCAAGGTTGAACTTTTTTGCCATAATTCCAAAAGGTATATTTGGTGCAAACACAACACTGCCCATCACCAAAAGAACACCATACCTACAGTGAAGCATGGTGGTGGCAGCATCATGCTTTAGGGCTGTTTTTCTTCAGCTGGAACTGGGCCTTAGTCAAGGTGGAGAGAATTATGAACAATTCCAAATACTATTCAGTGTTGGCACAAAACCTTCAGGCTTCTGCTAGAAAGCTGAAGATGAAGAGGAACTTACTCTTTTGGCACAACAATGACCCAAAGCACACACCCAAATCAACAAAAGAATGGCTTCACCAGAAGAAGATTAAGATTTTGGAATGGCCTGGCCAGAGTCCAGACCTGAATCCGATCCAACATCTGGAGGGTGATCTAAAGAGGGCTGTGGACATGAGATGCCCTTGTAATCTGGCAGATTTGGAGTGTTTTTGCAAAGAAGAGTTGGCAAATATTACCACATCAAGATGTGTCACGCTGATAGACTTCTACCCAAAAAGACTGAGCACTGTAATAAAAGCCAAAGGTGCTGCAACAAAGTATTAGCTTAAGGGTATGCATATTTATGCAAACAGGTTATTGTAATTTTTTTATTTTCTCCCTTAAAAGATTTCAGTTTGTTTTTCAGTTGGGTTGCACAGGTTATATGTCACATTAATGGTGGAAAAGGTTTTGAAATGATTTATCTTGATCTCATTTTTTTACATCACAAAAACCAGGGCATTTGAACAGGGGTTTGTAGACTTTATATCCACTGTAGGCACTTGAATACAATAATGATCAAGGTGAAGAGGAGCTTTTGCTGTTAGTGACAGAGGAAGAAAACAGACAGGCATAAAGGCGATCATATTTTCTCCCTGTTTTGGCAGATTGGTCAGTACTTCCCCCTGGCGGGAGTTTCCTGGTGCATGCGCAGTTGACTTCGACCACATGCGTACTTGCACGTGCGTTCACTTTTCTGGGGCTACATGCGCTCGGTCAGCACTCACCCTCTGCTTAGGGCTTGCACACGAATGCATCCACTGGGCTCGCTCACGTAGCAATGCGTTTTTGCCGCCATGAATTGGGCTTAGGGGCAGCACAGTGGCGGAGTGGTTAGCACTGCGGCAGCACAGCAACTCACCCTTGGCCGGGGGATCCTGGGTTCGATCCCAGCCCCCGACCAACAGTGATCTGTTGGAGTTTGCATGTTCTCCCCGTGTCTGCGTGGGTTTACTCCGGGATTTCTCCGGATTCCTCCCACATGCCAAAAACATGCAAGTTAGGTTAATTGGCATCAAACTGGGGATTCTAAATTGTTCTTAGGTATGACTGTGAGAGTGAATGGTTGTCTGTTGGTCCTGTGATGGACTAGCGATCTGTCCAGGGTGGACCCTGCCTCTCGCCCAAAGATGCTGGGATAGGCTCCAGCCCCCCCGCAACCCGAAAAGGATTAAGCGGAAGAAGATGGATGGATGGATGGAATTGGGCTTAAGACTGTGCTTGCAGAACTACCCCCCCCCCTTCTATCGTTGGTGATAAACTGGAAGAAGTACATACAGTAGATCTTTGATTTCTGAATTAGAGCACAGATGTAATGAAGAGAATCAAAGCAGCAGAGCAGATCATTTCTGATGCCAAAGATGAGATGTCTTGGCTACATTTGGACCTGGATTGTACAGAGACCCATCAGATACCGTAGATGGACACCGTTGGATAGAGATTGTTACCCTGCTGGAGCACACAGAGAAGGGTAATGCCAATGACCTCCCTCAAGACATGCATACCAGAAATTTTGAATGTTAAGGTAAAGAATGCTATGGTTCAGAGTGGACAGGGCTCATTGCTGACTTGGGCAAATTCAGACCGACTGAAGTTCACCCGTGTTCAGCTTCATAATTACAAACAAGATTTGTGTAATTTCATAAATGACACCAACTCTCAAAGGTGAAAAAGTCACTCTGATCATGGGGAGCAGGACAGGCTACTATTACCAGCAGTTTTCCATGTCACATATGAAGGCAAATGTTACTCTTTCCAAACTGTGAAAAAAGCAAGGATTTGGAAATAGACAATGCCGATATGTGCAAGTACAGTTTAAACAGAGCTTAGTATTGCTTTGTTTATGATAAACATTTATATAATTATGGGCAATGGAGTTATGGTGCAACCACAGCCTGTGCTTATCTAAAAAGGAGACGTGTATAGAGAAGAGATATGTGGCACAAACTGGCGAGTATCCAGACTATTGATGAATGGCTGCATAGCTGCACCCTATTTCTCTGCCCTAGTTTCACCACCTCCTAAGGTAATATCTGTTAGGTTGTCTTTTCTAAATGGCTGGCTCTCTGTCTTATTGTGGCACAGCAGAAAGTCGAATACTGACAGTTCATCCCTGTTGATTCTGTAACAGTCCATCAATGGAGTCTGCAGAGATATACATCTTCCAGCACTTGTCCATCCAGTTGGAAGACAGAAGAGAAATTGCTGTCCTCTGGTCTAATGCCAAGTTCATCAGCTGCCCTCATGGCTGGCAAGAGCAAACAATATATCTCAGTGCTGTGTCAGTGGAGGAACACAGCATGGCAAATGGGCCAAAGCTGCTTATTAATAGTTGTAAAGCTGATTTGTGTGTATCGGCTGCCAAAACAACCACATAACAAATGTCTGCACTTGTAAATGCGGCCACAGCATAATGGTTTTTTCTGCCATTAGGAAGTAGGAGATTAAACTATGCCAACCCATGAGTCGACAGCAACAAATAGTACACACAGGGCTGTGTTCATTAGAGACTGTGGCGTCAAATGTAAACAAGAAGAATGGCCACAAAAAAAATGACCCTAGCTGTGTTTAATTTTCTTTGTCACTGCAAATTGACTTGCTGTCCCCTTGAATCTTGTCTGTTTGTTTACTGGTCTCACTCATCACGCTCAGTCACACTGATTATGAATCAATTTTATGTAGCTTCATAGATGCGTTTTCATTGTTGGCTGAGCTTTTCAAATTTAATCTAGCCTGTGTTTTATCACTACCCTTACAACACTTTCTGTATCTGACACCTCTGTGCCTCACTTACTGCAGTTTGTTGAGATGTATCAAGTATAATAGATTGCTGGTAGAATAGAATAAAAGCTGCTACTGAAATTATGGGAGACATTTCTTAGAAAAAGAAAGTTATTAGCTTACAACAAATGGTTGTAATGACAAAAAAACATGGTGTCTAGAACATGAAAGACTATAGAGATCAACACTTTACATTCACACTTACTTTTATTCTTCTGATGTTCAAGTTTTCCATTGATTGTATTTACGATGATCTGTTGTACTGTGGGCTGGGCAGTAATATTTAATGGATCAACTGATGCCCTCTGAGGCTGCATATTAAAAAGGTCACCTGGATTCTTATCAGTTGTGTTTTCTTCAATACATTTAAATAATAGAAACCGTATTTTTTTCATTGAAGCCTGTAACTCCAGGTGTTTCAATGCATTAATTTATCAGCAACTGGGGCACATAGTCTTCAAATAAATATCTTCCTACTGAAAAAAAATCCTTTTTTATGTGTTTTATTCAGGTTTATGTATAACCAACAAAAATCAAGCTTGTCTATGACCCCTTACCTGCATATTCATGATAGCACTTCTTTAATGTTTTACTGAATTCAGAGTCAGTTACAGATAGTTCAAAAAAGTCACTAGAGTTCCTGTATTTCATTAATGGAATGGTCAAATGTTGAGTGTAAGGAGTTTGTAAGGAGTTTTAATATCATAGATTGACTACCAATAAGGCAGTACCAATAAGGCAGTAAAAAATCTTAAACTGATCATTACAAATTAGGTAATCTAGAAATAATTGTTATCACATATTCCTATGATCAAATGATTGCTTAAAGAGTAGATGCCATATCAGTTGACCAAAATTTTGTTTTGGTTTCATCCATGACATTACTATCCACTAATTTACTGTATGTTAAGGGTTCAAGTGTGACTTGCAGGCTAGAAACCCCATTGGGTAAAAATGCAGAGAAATGACCCAGCAGATTTTCAGAAAACGTGTATGTATGTCTTAAAACAACTTTTACAAAAAAATTTTCTCAGAAAACATTTAACTACTCAAAACAAACAAACAAGCAAACAGAAACAATCAAAACCTGGCCATGGTGTCAGAAGACAGACTGTGTCGATGTCAGCTAGAAATATTGACTGTAACAGGAGTTCAGTATTTGAAGAGGCTAAAATTAAAATACTGTACTCATATGACTCATATGGGGGACCACTTGCTTTGTATTTATGAACCTGCTGGATTAGTTTAAAAGCCCCTAAACAGACGCAGATTTGAAAAATCAGGGAGGTATTTATTTTTTCATAAGGAAAACCAAAGAAATGAGTAGTTGTGCCAGTGAGTGGCCAACAAGCGCAATGCTTTTTTACAGTTGCTACTTATTCTTCATGAATTTTACTCGTGCATGCCTGTAGAACACAAGTATTCCTGTCTAAAACAGGCATCTCAATCAGGCTTTCCAGGCCCAGATGTAGGCTGTGTGTGAAAGTGGATACAAAGAGGCGTAGCTTATATGTAGGCAGTCACGTTAGACTTTGATATATATAAAAAGGAGTAAATGGCACTAAGATTTATTTGATTGTGTGACTATTAATTACAGAATACCTGAATATTGAAAATGAATCGGATATCCAATATTAGCGACTGTTTAAGATCCCTTGTTTGTTTGTCAAATCACTTAGTTGTCTGATCTTTTATCACATACACTACTGTTCAAAAGTTTAGGGTCACCCAGACAATTATTTTGTGTTTTCCATGAAAAGTCACACTTATTTACCACCATGAGTTGTAAAATGAATAGAAAATATAGTCAAGACATTGACAAGGTTAGAAATAATGATTTGTATTTGAAATAATAATTTTTTCCTTCAAACTTTGCTTTCGTCAAAGAATCCTCCATTTGCAGCAATTACAGCATTGCAGACCTAACATGATTGCACAAGGGTTTTCTAATCATCCATTAGCCTTCTGAGGCAATGAGCAAACACATTGTACCATTAGAACACTGGAGTGATAGTTGCTGGAAATGGGCCTCTATACACCTATCTAGATATTGCACCAAAAACCAGACATTTGCAGCTAGAATAGTCATTTACCACATTAGCAATGTATAGAGTGTGTTTCTGATTAGTTTAAAGTTATCTTCATTGAAAAAAAGTGCTTTTCTTTCAAAAATAATGAAATTTCTAAGTGACCCCAAACTTTTGAATGGTAGTGTATATTCAAGATAATAGTGTATCATGCACTTTGGGGAATGGGAGTTGTTCAGTCATCATTATAATTATTTTAGTTTATATCACTGTTTAGTGAAATATTGAATTTCTTCTGTGTATCGTCAATAAACTCATGCAGTACTATAACAGGACACATTTACAAATATTTGAGACCCATTGTAGTGCATCATTTTATATTTTAGCAATATGTTCTTATTAAGTTTTTTTTTTTAAACTTTAATGCTAAGATTGAGGTGGTGCTGAGGTGGTGAGGCCAAATAATGATCTGAACCTTGAGGGCGTGACTGACAAAGACTGAGCGCCGTCGCTCTATTATAAGCGTTTGGTTTTTATCGATGCAAGAAGATTATTTACTATTATTATTATTATTATTATTATTATTATTATTATTATTATTATTCCACCTAAACTATCACATTTTTGACCCTCTAAACGTTAGCCAAAATGCATTTTGTTTCACACACACCTCAAACCTAGTGAAAAATTTTGTAAACTGGAAAAAATATGTGTCCCATGCTGAAAATGTATCCAGCGTATGGTTGATACGTCTTGCATTCATGGAGCAAAGGTTGTAGGGGCTTTTCCCCATGTTGTTGGGTTTTTTTTTGGTGGATCCAATCAGCTGATCGCTGGAACCACAGAGCTCAGTTGTTTTCCATGACAAATCCACCTCAGGGAAAAAGCACACGCTATGAATTATCTTTTTTTCACTTTATTGAAAATAACTTTTTTATTGCCATCAGCATGCCTTTGAGCCAAGTCGTGTCTGGCCACATAAGCTGTGTTTGAAAGTGGAATGCAGAGGTATAGCCTATATGTGGGCAATCACACATGTTAGACTTTGACAGATGTGAAAGGGACTGAACTGAGAGTTATTTGATTGTGTGAATATTAATTACAGAATAATTGAAAATGAATGGGACATCCAATATTAGCCACGGTTTAAGAACCGCTTGTTTATTTTTTTGTCAGATCACTTATTTGTGTGATCTTGAGCGTTTTTGTATCCAGTTTGGTGACGGTTGTCGTTTAGTCAAACCGTGCATGTCGCCGCATATGACTTAAGATAAGATAAGATAAGATAAGCTTTTATTAGTCCAACAATGGGGAAATTCCAGGATTGCAACAGCACAGGGATAGCAACACTCAGAGCAACAATCAGAAGGCAAGAGAAAAACAAGAGCAGTGAGTATACATATGTACATATAAATATAAATATATATATATATATATATATATATATATATATATATATAGACACACAGTGCGGAGCATTGTAGCTAGATGGAATAGATATATAAATATATAAACACAGTACAGAGCATTGTAGCTGGATGGAATAAATATATGAGTATATAAACACACAGTGCGGAGTATTGTAGCTAGATGGAATGAATGACATGAATGACTTGCAGTTGATCTGGGCATTCTGCTCCACAATTATTAACTTTTAATAATTAACTTTTAATAATGGGGTGGCACGGTGGAGGAGTGGTTAGCACTGCGGCAGCACAGCAACTCACCCTTGGCCGGGGGATCCTGGGTTCGATCCCAGTCCCTGACCAACAGTGATCTGTGTGGAGTTTGCATGTTCTCCCCGTGTCTGCGTGGGTTTACTCCGGGATTTCTCCGGTTTCCTCCCACATGCCAAAAACATGCAAGTTAGGTTAATTGGCATCAAAACTGGGGATTCTAAATTGTCCTTAGGTATGACTGTGAGAGTGAATGTTTATCTGTCTCTCTGTGTTGGCCCTGCGATGGACTGGCAATCTGTCCAGGGTGTACCCTGCCTCTCGCCCAAAGATGCCAGCCCCCCCGTGACCTGAAAAGGATTAAGCGGAAGAAGATGAATGAAAAATAATATTGTGAGCACACCGAGAAGAGCGCCATCAGTGACAGTGAGTCGTGGTCCTGCAAAGGGACTCCCATCTACTGCTCACTGGACAGGCTGGGTGTGCCTCCCCGCAAACGATCGTGGAGCACCTGGTTGGACCCCGGTGGGAGAAGCAGCAGCTGTACCGGTGGATTGCCAAGCTCAGCCTGCCTGGTTAACGGGAGTCTCGGCTGTTGCTTTAGCGTGGTGCCAGCAGTTCAGCTGCTGCTCCACCCCCCCTTCCCCCAGCACACCCGCACACCTCGTGTTCTCCATGTCGAATCATCCATTAGACCTATGCAATCACAGTAACTTTATGGTATAATTTTTTTATGCATTAAATCTTAAGTATTAACTTTTTCTAGTCAAATTTGTCACGTTTCACTTCCTTGTTTTGCACACAGAGCGCTGTGGTTACTGATGCTGTAATGCGCGTATTATCCAATCAGTAGGAGTCAATCCGAAACCAAGCCCCACCCACACTTCTAGAAGCCTGGGCATGAGAAAGAACAGTGGCTAAACTTTTATTGATAAAAATTACATATTTTGACCAAGCGACTCCATATTAGGGGATGCACACCCTCGTAACCTCAGGAAGCCACATTTAAAATCTGAGGCCAGTCTGACGAAATGGTTCAAGAGATATGCGTGGAACAGACAGACAAACACACAGAATTTTTGCATTTATATATCGATGTTGTCTACACTATAACCTCTACATTTCTGATTGGATTGACTTCAAATTTATACAAAAGCGTTACAGTGGTGTGAAAAAGTGTTTGCCTCCTTCCTGATTTCTCATTATTTTGTACGTTTGTCACACTTAAATGTTTCAGATCATCAAACAAATTTAAATATTAGACAAAGATAACACAAGCAAACACAAAATGCAGTTTTTAAATGGTGTTTATTATTAAGGAAAAAAAAAATCCTAACCTACATGGCCCTGTGTGAAAAAGTGATTGTCCCCTAAACCTAATAACTGGTTGGGCCACCTTTAGCAGCAACAACTGCAGTCAAGCGTTTGCGATAACTGGCAATGAGTCTTTTAGAGCGCTGTGGAGGAATTTTGGCCCACTCATCTTTGCAGAATGGTTGTAATTCATCCACATTAGAGGGTTTTCGAGCATGAACCACCTTTTTAAGATCATGCCACAGCATCTCAATCGTATTCAGGTCAGGACTTTGACTAGGCCACTCCAAAGTCTTCATTTTGTTTTTCTTAAGCCATTCAGGCGTGGACTTGGTGGTGTGTTTTAGATCATTGCCCTGCTGCATAACTCAAGAGTGCTTCAGCTTGAGGTCACGAACAGATGGCCGGACGTTCTCCTTCAGGATTTTTTGGTAGACAGCAGAATTCATGGTTCCATTTACCACAGCAAGCCTTCCAGGTCTTGAAGCAGCAAAACAGCCCCAGACCATCACACTACCACCACCATATTTTACTGGTGGTATGATGTTCCTTTTCTGAAATGCTGTTACTTTTATGCTGGATGTAATGGGACACACACCTTCCAAAAAGTTCAACTTTTGTCTCTTCAGTCCACAGAGTATTTTCCCAAAAGTCTTGGGGATCATCAGGATGTTTTCTGGCAAAAAGGAGACAAGCCTTTATGTTCTTTTTGCTCAGCAGTGGTTTTTGTCTTGGAACTCTGCCACGCAGGCCATTTTTGCCCAGTCTCTTTCTTATGGTGGACGTGAGGCCTGCAGTTCTTTAGATGTTGTTGTGGGGTCTTTTTTCAACTCTTGGATGAGTCATTGCTGCGCTCTTGGGGTAGTTTTGGTCAGCTGGCCACTCCTGGGAAGGTTCGTCACTGTTCCATGTTTTCGCCATTTGTGGATAATGGCTCTCACTGTGGTTTGCTGGACTCCCAAAGCTTTAGAAATGGCTTTATAACCTTTTCCAGACTGCTAGATCTCAGTTACTTTGTTTCTTATTTGTTCCTGAATTTCTTGGGATGGCAGCATGATGTCTAGGTTTTGAGGATCTTTTGGTCTACTTCACTTCTTCTTCTTCTTCTTCTTCTTTTAGATTTGATTGGTGGTTGGCAACCAGCTTACAGGTGCATTACCGCCACTGACTTGATTATCATCACTCTATATCTTTGTATCAGGAGTTCTTATAAGGAGTTCTGAACAACCCCTTATGTGTGAAAAAATTATCCGTCCTTGGACTGTGTCCACGGCGGCGTCAATAGCTGTGCCAGCCAGTCAGCCAACTAGCCTGTCAGGCAGGTCCTATTTAAGTGATTTCTTGATTGAGAACAGGTGTGGCAGTAATCAGGCCTGGGTGTGGCTCGAGAAATTGAACTCAGCTTTCCAAAGAAGTGATAAACCACAGTTAATTTATGTTTTAACAGGGGGGACCAATCACTTTTTCACACAGGGCCATGTAGGTTTGTATTTTTTTACCCTTAATAATTAACACCTTCATTTAAAAACTTCATTTTGTGTTTACTTGTGTTATCTTTGTCTAATATTTAAATTTGTTTGATGGTCTGAAATATTTAAGTGTGACAAACATACAAAAAATGAGAAATCAGGAAGGGGGCAAACACTTTTTCACACCACTGTATCTCATCAATGCCCCTTGACGTACCCGATTTTCAGACCCATCCAATCCGAGTCCATTTTTTGTGGGGGTGGGGGGGGCAAACTTGTACTTTTTTGTACTTTTTCACTCCATTTTATGTTGTCACCAACATAGCATCTATATTTCTGATCACATTGACTTCCTTTTTATACAGAAGTTTTGACTCAAATTAGTGTTTTATTCTATGGCTCATAAAGGAAGAAATTTCAATCAGAAAGCGTGCTTTTTCAGGTATGTTTTTTTTTTTTTACAATACGTAATATTGGTTGGGAAAAGGTCAATTTCTGCCTCAGAGCACTTTGTAGCAGATGGTTTGAATTAGACTGTAGCTCATCTTAGTGAATTAGTTTATTGGGCAAATTGCAGTCTGTCAGGACATCCACTTCACTGTTTTACAATTATTTTTGTTTTTCTGTCTGGGTGCATTTTATATAGGTGAAGTGACGGACTTCACTGCTACATCTGTTCCATTAAATACTTTTAGACAAAGGGGTTATATTAACTGGAACAGTGATGGGTGGGATGAGTTAGGACTTAGTGATTACTGAAGTTCCATGAAAATACCAACAAGGGAACACAGACCAGCTGTATGACCTACTAGCACAGAGGATGTCACTACAGTGAAGACCATCACTATGCGGGGAAACCATAAGCCCTGGATGACCGCAGAGGTGCGCTCACTGCTTACAGCCAGAGATGCAGCCTTCAGAGCAAAGGACAGGATCGTCCTCTGCTCAGCCAGGTCTGCACTCTCAAAGGAAATTAAGACGGCGAAGCGCGCCTATGCGGAGAAAATCCAGGGACACCTCTGTGACACTAGGAACACCAAGAAGATGTGGCAGGGAGTTCGGACACTGACGGGCTATAAGTCTAGGCAGGGGGTTGATGATGACGATGCTTCGCTTCCAGACAGGCTCAACAACTTCTTTGCACGTTTTGAAGCATCAAACCCGACAATCAGAAGGAGGGCCGGCCCATCCCCACCATCGGTCGGACCAGCTTTTACCATCAACACAGCGGACACACGGAGGACCCTAACCAGAGTCAACCCACGTAAAGCTGCAGGTCCGGACAGCATCCCGGGACGTGTGCTTTGAGACTGCGCGAGCGAGGTGGCGGATGTACTGACTGACATTTATAACATCTCCCTGAGTCAGGCCATCGTTCCCAGATGCTTCAAGACCTCTATCATTGTACCGGTGGCAAAGAAACCAGTTGTGTCTTGTCTGAATGACTATCGTCCTGTTGCACTGACACCAATTGTGATGAAGTGTTTTGAACGGCTTGTCAAACCACACATTACAGCCTGCCTCCCTGCATCACATGACCCGCTCCAGTTTGCATATCGTTCAAACCGCTCCATGGAGGATGCTATAGTCACCACCCTGCACTCTGTCATCACCCACCTGGATCAGAAAGACACCTATGCCAGACTCCTGTACATTGACTTCAGTTCAGCATTCAACACCATTATTCCCCAGAGACTGATGGAGAAATTACTCCTTCTTGGTCTGAACACCGCCACATGTCTCTGGATCCTGGATTTCTTGACTGAGAGACCTCAGTCTGTCCGGGTTGGAAACAACATCTCCAACTCTGTCACGCTGAGCACCGGATCCCCTCAAGGCTGCGTACTCAGTCCACTGTTGTTTACACTTCTAACACATGACTGTGTATCCAGACACGAAGGGAACCAGATTATTAAGTTTGCAGATGACACCACGGTGGTGGGACTTATTCAGAGGGATGAGGAATCAATGTACAGGGAAGAAGTGAGAGACCTGGAGGGCTGGTGCAGGGAGAACAATCTGGTGCTCAACATAGACAAAACGAAGGAGATGAGTATCAACTTCCGGCGGTCACAGCCTGAACATGTCCCCCTCAGCATCGGCGGCTGTTTAGTGGAGAGAGTAGAGAACATCAAGTTCCTCGGAGTGCAGATCTCGCAGGACCTGACCTGGAACAAGAATTCCTTGGGGATCAAGAAGCGGGCCCAGCAGCGACTGCACTTCTTGAGGAAACTCAAACAGGCCTCTCTCCCCATCTGCATCCTCAGGACCTTCTACAGAGGTGTGGTGGAGAGTGTTCTGACATACTGCATTGCCACATGGTACTCCAGCTGCAGTATGTCAGACAAAAATGCCCTGCAGAGGATAGTTAAGGGACCTGAGAGGGTAATTGGAGTCTCCCTCCCCTCTGTCCAAGAACTTTTTCAGAACCGTTGTAGGAGCAGGGCACTGAACATCGTCAAGGACCGTTCTCACCCTCTGCATAAACACTTTGAACTTCTGCCATCTGGCAAACGATTCCGGAGCGTCAGAGGCAGAACCACCAGACTGATTAACAGCTTCCTTCCACAAGCTGTTAGGATGCTGAACAGTTGATCCGGAATCTCTCGTATACACTACTGCACCTACGGACATTATGTACATTATTTGTATATTATAGTTAGTTAGTTTTTTCAAGTATGTCTCAGGGATGCGTAAATGGATGCATCCCTGAGCCATGCATCTCAGGGATGGGGTGGGGGGTGAAGATATGTGTGAGTGTGTCTTAAATCATGTTCTTTAACTTATATGGATGCCGAGAGAAACGCAATTTCATCTTGCCTGCACTACTGTTGTATGTACAGCAATATGACAATAAAGGCTGATTAGATTTGATTTGATTTGAAAAGTGTAATAAACATCACTACAAAAAAAACACATTTAAAAATGGGAAAAACAGCAAATATAAATGACCCATCTTTAAACAGAAAACTGTATGTGAGTCAACTCTAGCAACCTCCAACAATTCACTATGTATTTAATAATTTTTGATAGCTTTCAATCCATCCATCCATCCATCCATCTTCTACCACTTATCCGGAGGTCCGGGTCGCGGAGGCAGCAGTTCAAGCAGAGAAGCCCAGACTTCCTTCTCCCCAGCCACCTGCTCCAGCTCTTCAGAGAGGATACCAAGGTGTTCCCAGACCAGCTGGGAGACATAGTCTCTCCAGCGAATCCTGGGTCTGCCCCAGGGTCTCCTCCCAGAGGGACGTGCCCGAAACACCTCAAGTGGGAGGCGTCCAGGAGGCATCCTGGTCAGATGCCCATACCACCTCAGCTGGCTCCTTTCAATGTGGAGGAGCAGCAGTTCTACTCTGAGCCTCTCCCGGATGACCCCAAGATACTTCAACTTGGGGTCTATGCCAAGGTACTGGAGAGGAGAGTCCAGCCGTTGGTTGAACCTTGGATTCAGGAGGAGCAATGTGGTTTTTGTCCTGGCCGTGGCACATTGGACCAGCTCTTTACCCTCTCAAGAATCCTTGAGGGTTTGTGGGAGTTTGCCCAACCAGTTTACATGTGTTTTGTGGACTTGGAGAAGGCATTCGACCGCGTCCTTTGTGATTTTTTGAGGGGGGGTGCTTCAGGAGTATGGGGTATTGGGCTTGTTGTTACGAGCTTTTCGGTCTCTGTACGACCATTGTGAGAGCTCGGTTCATATTGCCAACACTTGGTCGGATTCATTCCCAGTGAGAGTTGGACTCCGCCAGGGCTGCCCTTTGTCACCGATCCTGTTCATAATTTTTATGGACAGGATTTCTAGGCACAGCCAGGGAATGGAGGGTGTCATGCTTGGTGACCACAGGATCTCATCTCTGTTGTTTGCAGATGATGTTGTCCTGTTGGCTTCATCCACAATGACCTACAGGTCTTACTGGGATGGTTTGCCGTTGAGTGTGAAGCAGCTGGGATGAGAATCAGCACCTCCAAATCCGAGTCCATGGTCCTCAGCCGGAAAAAGGTGGATTGCCCTCTCTGGGTTGGGGACAAGCTCCTGCCCCAAGTGGAGGAATTTAAGTATCTTGGGGACAACATTCAAATTCAACAATATTGATTTATATAATGAAAGAACCTGAGCAACCTCACATAACCCACACATCTGCATATCAGTGTCCCTATTGAGAACTGTGATCAACATGAAATGGCTTGGAAAAAACAAGTCAACCTCACCAAAAATGGAACCCCTCATTTGACTTGTCAAACAGGTGCTTATAAAAAGTATTTTGTCCAAATTTAGATAAATTTTTAGCCTGGAAATTGCAATTTGAAGGCTAACACTCTAGAGAGTAAGATGCAGTACATATGATGCAGTACATATACACTACTCACAAAAAGTTCGAAATTCGGATATTCGGCTTTCAGGTGAAATTTCAGGATGCACCTAAAGTTCACTTTACAGGTGAACTTAATTTGACCTTCTCTAACCTTTTGAATGCACATGTCCAACTATTTGATGTTTCAGTACTTTTTGCATAACTTGCTGTTCTCTAACAATGTGCTTAACAGCAAAATTCACAACAGGTGCTTGATCCCTGAATCGACTAATAAATTTTCTGGTTCAATCAGAATTAGTATTTAAACAGTCCTCTTCATCATGCTATTCACATTTTGACATCATGAGACCAAGACGATGCTTCACAATTGATCAACATTACCTTGCCATTGCGCGGCTTCAAACAGGATGTTCTGAGAGGGAAGTGGCCACTGAGCTTAGAGTGTCACAGTCATCAGCAGGTTGCAACAGAGATACAGAGAGACTGGAAGAGTCACGTCAGACCATTTGAAACCATTAACATCAGCGTGGTCTGGGTGCTAGACGACCTGCAAGGGTACCTGACCACACCCTCAGGCACAGGTGTCATTTTTTGCATGGGTCAGGGAGCATTTACACTGGACAAGGGACCAGTGGACTTCAATGCTGTTCTCTGATGAAAGTCTATTCACGTTGAGCAGAAATGATGGCCGCCAACGATGTTGGAGACGTCAAGGAGAGTGCAATGCATCAGTCACTGTTGTCACCATGTTACAGTCTGGGCAGGTGTGTCTAATCAATACAGAACTGTTCTACACCTTGTGAATGGTACTGTGACAAGCCAGTACTACCTGAATAACACTATTAATCCGGTCATTGTGCCCCTGTATGAACAACACAGGCCTAATTTCATCTTCATGGCCGACAATACTCCAGCTCATCAAGGTCGCATCATTTGGGAATGGCTGCTGGAGGCTGGGGTACCTCCAATGGAGTGGCCTGCACTTTCTCCAGACCTGAATCCCATAGAAAACCTATGGGATCAGCTGAGTCGCCGTGTAGAGGCTCGTAACCCTGCACCCCACAACGTCAATGACCTGAGGGCCGTCCTTCAAGAAGAGTGGAATGCTATGCCTCAGCAGACAATAAGTTGACTTGTGAACAGCATGAAACGTTGTAATTGATGCTTAAGGGCACACGACAAGTTATTGAGACATTGACATTTTTTTGTTGTGGTATACCCACCACTGTTGTTTGCTTTTGTTTCAATAAATTGTTTGAGATGAGGAAATTACCATTGCATGCTTCTACGTAATGCCCTACTTTCATGATATAATATCACTGTAGCATGAACTTTTTACATTTTACATAAATTTCACCCGAAAGCCAAATATCCCTAACTTTTTGTGAATAGTGTACATACTGTGCGTCAGCATTAGCATTGTCATTGTGAGCCTGTTAGAATGCTGACAGAGGGATTTTGCTCAGCGATTCTGAGCAGTTAGCACAGCTGGAGGCTCTTAGTCTTATTTCTTGTTTCTATCAAGGCCAAGATTACCTTCCTGTTTGCAACATGATTGGATTAAATGAGAGACACAGAATAAAGCTCTTGTCTTTTCACAATTACACATCTTCTGAAATTACCCGAAGCAGCAGTAATACTCATAAGTGTTCCTCATTGCACCTCCTTCGTCAGAATTATTTTTTTGAAAAAACAAAACTATTAATACCAATACATTATTTGTTAGATATTCTGTAAACAAAAAGATAATGTGCATTTGTGTGTATGGGAGGTAGTTGCAGCTAATTATGTGAACGTATAATCCTTATGGGTAACTGAACAATATTTGTGTTAGCAGAAGAGTGGAAGAATAAATACCCCGGTGTGTGTGTAGCCATGGTTATTACCATGACGTTGGACGAGCAGGCCTGCTGTCTGTCGCTGTGCACTTCCCGCCTTCATTCACTAAAAGGAGAAGCTTAATGTTAAGTCCCTCTATAGCATGCCATTACTCCAGACACACTAACCCACACATCCAGACAGAGACATGCCATGGGCAGAGATGCACTACATAAGCACATTAGGGGATCAGGGTTATTAAGTCAAGGATGAAATGTGTTAATTGTGCCAGATACAAGCCAAACATTCTTTTAACCTAGAATAAGCCTCTGGACTGCTACAGCATCTTATAGCGGATTTTCTATTTGCCTGACACCCTCCCCACACATTTATCCCGCACATATGGAACACGGCCTAGCTAAGGAGGCCATCCCTTGTCATTTATCCTCAACAATCCAACGTTTACTATCTAAAATACTGCTGATTTTATGCCTACCAGTAAATCTGGGCTTTGGCAGAAAGTGGTACCAATTGCTTGTCGACTTTCAGACCACGTTACCATGGCAGCCACCATGAAAGGCGCTCGGTTTGGAGCAAAAATGACACCTTCAACCAACCAGGTTCTGAATTTACAAAATTCCTCACACAGTCTGAATCCATGATCAGGCTGTGGCTGTGGTGTTTTTGACCTCCTCTGTGGGCCACTGCACTTTAGAGTGTTCCTCCCAGGGGGGAGGGGTTTTTGTTTTGGTCATGAGCACTTTCTTTTATTTCTGTCGGGAACTGTTTGATATGCAGCATTGTTGTGCTGTGATAATGCTGGGCTTGTGGCTGAGCTGAAGGCTGGCTTTGTTTATGCAAACTTCAGTGAGGAAATCAAAGTGCATGAAAAGTTGCTCAGATTATTGTAGCTTTTAAACTTAACCCATTGTCCACCCAGCTCTGAAATTACCCCAACTCTTAGTGAAGCCTCAAAATAATTAAAAGCAAACTGTGCAGCCCTCTGGTTTTTGTTTCTTCTGCAGATGTCCCCTTAAGCAAGTCAGCTGCCTGTGAAGTGTGGGGCTATACAGTATATGCTCCTGAATCAGAGAGTGCATGAAATGATGAGGTGTGAGACTGCGTACTCTGCTATGATCAGAGTGCTGTGAGTTCAAAGGGCCAGCAGCAGCAGCAGCAGCGTTGAGCCGACTAATGAAGCCACTGTCTCCCCTCCCCACTTGACCGCATGTTGGTTTATTCACAGTCCAACTACAGTTGAAGAGGTGAATTTGTGGCTATAAGGTTACTGCAGTTCGTAACCTACCAAAATGGAGAGACAAGCACAATGAATGAGGTGAAATTTGGTTCCGTAACTGTCCACCAGGAGGGCCAAATCAGCTGAGTGCAGAAAGAGACATACTGCTTTCACTGTTTCCGCTAACAGCAGTGGGGGTTATTCTTTGCGCATGGCAGCTACAGTAGGTAGGTGAGGATGCCAACCGCTGCCCTGATCTCCAGAGATTTCATGTCAAGGGCAAAGGGATCCTCCAACCCTCCGTTTCCATGGGTACACTAATCAGATGTGAAACACAGCCCCTCCTTTCTCCTGTGTCATCAGCCCCCCATGCTGTGAACCTGTGTGCCTTCTCCCATTTGGGATGTGGGAAAAAGGGAGAAACAGATCACGGGAGGGAGACATCACTGCGCAGGGTTCACTGCAGCTTTTAAATCCTGAGGAGATGGTTTCTCTCCATTGCATACGCATTTACAGTATTTTAAAGGTTATAGCTCCTATGTTGCATTGGACTGTTGCTATCCCCCCAATAAATAAATAAATAAGTAAACATCTTAGAAACCTATAACTGAACTACATAGATTCTATCAATACAAGAGTTTTTTAGTCCAAACTACTGGAATTGGTAAATGTCTTACAGCAGAAACAGCACTGAAATATGTACAATGCATACAACAGATTAATATTATACTAAAATGAGATTAGATGAGATTCAATCCTAAATCTTAATTTTTGCTTTGCTTTAACATCTTAGTTGTGCTTGTTGAATGAAGCTAAGTTTATTACTGATACACAGTACGTGTGCTATGTGGGGAATAGGGCACATTTGGTTAAAGGCAATGCAATGAAACTCAAGAAGCTATTTTGTCACATATTTAGTGAAGAAATGAAAATTTACAGGCTTTCGCTGACAGGTTCAGCTGCACTGTGCCGCAGGTGAGCTGAAGTTCAGTGTTTATTGGCCTTCTGCATCTGCAGTTTTCATCAGCTTCTAGGATAAACTGTTTGCGTAATGTGAATGCATGTTTATGAATTCCATACTATAGGGTTTTGCTCCTCTTTCTTCCCTACAAACATCTGTGCGTGTTCAGCGTCACTAAACTGGGTGGGTTCTGTCCTTTTTGGTGAGAAAGTGGGGTGACTTTATAGGATATTCATGCTATCAGTGTATGGCATACAATTTCATGGACCAGCGTTTAAAGGGGTCATTGACTGCCCGTTTTTTCCACATGTTGACAGCTCCCACAGGTCTTAATGACATGTTTGTGACATATTGAATGAATAGAATTGATAGAAAATAGAGATTAAAACCAGCCGGATCAGCAATTAAGCGAATGCTAGGTAGTCTGTTCGACTGCCTAGCCAAGCTAATCCTAACAGCTCGATGTAGCATCATGATGAAAATATGACAAAATAAGTCAAAAGGACGTGATATATTTTTTACTGTGAATTAATGAACCAGGTGGAAACAGGGATGCCTATTTGGGTGACTGAAATCTAAAGAAAATAACAATATAAACCATGCTGATAAATAAACTTCTAGGAACACTGTTACCTCACTGTTACATGACAGACAGCTAGGCTGGTCAGTAATAGAGCAACGGGCGGGTATCGGGGACAATGCTGAGTTAGGTTTACCATTTTAAGACGTCCTGTAGCAAACCCAGAAGAGTTAAAATGGCTAATATGACAAAAAAAAACACCATAAAGGCTGGGGTTTTTTTGGGGGGGGGGGTTTGTTTTTTTTAAGAGAAGGGAGCGTTTCAATATTTTTTTGGTAATCAGATAACCAATAGAAGGTAAAAACCAAAAAAAGCACAGTTTTTCAGTGAATGAGCCATTTAAATGTACTTGTGAAAATAACATTTTATCAAAGACAGACCAGTGGTGATGAATAATGCGTGCATTAATAAATTATTTCTGTGTTGACACAAAAGGGATCAAGTTGTGTAGAAGATGAAGGGAATTGTACATTTTCAGTTTTCAAGGATGTGATTAAGTCAAGAACATAAGGTACATGACAGTTTGAAACCACTTGAGGTTTTACCACAACATCCTATAATTCCCCAAGAACAAGGGAAACAAGCACATCCTGTCGCCTGAGGCTTTGAGTTTAGGCAGATTGCAGTGGAAGTGTCACTAAATGAACTTAAAAAAAAGTGATACACTCACATAGCCCCAATTCACACTATCATCTTCACAGCATGAAGTCCCTTGTCTGAATTAGAAAGCGCTAGCAGCAAATGTTGGATATTGGTGGCGATAAGAGAGAGAGAAACGGCATTTCAATTCTCCTGTATGTCCTGTACGTATAGAAGTATTGACAAATAAAAATCTTTGACTCTTTGAATAACACCCTAAACCATAGTTATTTGGTCATACCTTTATCTCTTAAATGCTGAAGTATCTCAAAGTATATAGAGAAGTCTAATCTTCCCTTTCGTGTTTCCTATGATTTGAGCATGAAAGTAATTAAAACACCTGCATTTCCAAAGACCACAATATTTATTCTGTGGTCTGGCAGCCTGTTAATAAAAATGTCTACACAGATCTTGATCAGGAATCTGATCTGCCGGTACAACGACTATAAATGTAACACTTAATGTTCAAAAAGAGAGTCATAAATCACTTTTATATTAGACACTGGTGGAAAACAGGGCAGGTTTTGAAATATATCTGGCTCTAATTAAGTTGTAAGGAGTGCCCTGGGCCTGAGGATAGGGTCTGTTGATCACATGAGGTCTGGTTAACACCGGGCCCCTCCACAGTCCCAAAATCTAAAGGGTTGTACGCTCAAAGCTCAAAGGGGGGCCTGGACTGTGTTAGATTTAAGGAAAGAAAGCAAATGTAGCAGAACGTAAGTGTCACTATTCCACGTCTGCATAGATGGACTGGATCGCCAGCTGTGAGATTGTAGGTAAAGCTGTGACTTTGTAAAAATGCAAAACTCACACACTCTCATCTCAAAAGATAACATCTCCCCCATCAGTCTTCTTATTTTTCTGTCGCTTGGACCATCCTTTACTTCCCCTTTGCTTTTTTCCCCTTCACTGGGTTTTCTCTCAAGGGAAGATCTCAGTGAGTTGATTTATTCATTCAAAGGGTTCTGAATTACATTACAGCAGTTCAGCAGTCACATATGCCAAAGTCTTCAACAGTTGACCTCTCTGGGGAGTGTTCGCCCAAAGGTTAGCCTTATATCCCTACCAAATGAGTTATGATTTTTCACTAAATCTCTTCCTCAACTCCCACTCTAGAGCAATTATTTGTGAGTGCCATTCACCAGGCTTGTAATGGGTGATATTATACAGATGTGAAGTGGTTTATCTCAGAAAGAAAAAAGGCCTTTATAAAATATTAAATAAATAAATCTTCCTAGTCTCAGTAGCAAATCATGAATCGCTGAGCGGTTGGATAAATGTATATACAGTGCATCTGGAAAGTATTCACAGCGCTTCTTCACAGCGCTTCACTTTTTCCACATTTTGTTATGTTACAGCCTTATGCCAGAATGGATTAAATGATTTTTTTTTCCTCAAAATTCTACACACAATACCCAATAATGACAACGTGAAAAAAGTTTTTTTTTTTTTTTTGAGATTTTTGCAGATTTATTAAAAATAAAAAATTAAGAAATCACATGTATATAAGTATTCACAGCCTTTGCTCAATAGTTGATGCATCTTTGGCAGCAATTACAGCCTCAAGTCTTTTTGAATATGATGCCACAAGCTTGGCACACCTATCTTTGGGCACTTTCACCCATTCCTCTTTGCAGGACTTCTCAAGCTCCATCAGGTTGGATGGAAAGCGTCGGTGCACAGCCATTTTCAGATCTCTCCAGAGATGTTCAATTGGATTCAAGTCTAGGCTCTGGCTGGGCCTCTCAAGGACATTCACAGAGTTGTCCTGAAGCCACCTCTTTGATATCTTGGCTGTGTGTTTAGGGTGGTTGTCCTGCAGAAAGATGAACCGTCACCCCAGTCTGAGGTCAAGAGCACTCTGGAGCAGGTTTTCATTCAGGATGTCTCTGTACATTGCTGCATTCATCTTTCCCTCTATCCTGACTAGTCTTCCAGTTCCTGCTGCTGAAAAATATCACCACAGCATGATGCTGCCACCACCATGCTTCACTGTGGGAATGGTATTGGCCTGGTGATGAGCGGTGCCTGGTTTCTTCAAAACATGATGCCTGGCATTCACACCAAAGAGTTCAATCTTTGTCTCATCAGACCAGAGAATTTTGTTTCTCATGGTCTGAGAGTCCTTCAGGTGCCTTTTGGCAAAGTTCAGGCAGGCTGCCATGTGCCTTTTACTAAGGAGTGGCTTCCATCTGGCCACTCTACCATACAGGTCTGATTGGTGGATTGCTGCAGAGTTGGCTGTCCTTCTGGAAGGTTCTCTTCTCTCCACAGAGGAACGCTGGAGCTCTGACAGAGTGACCATCAGGTTCTTGGTCACCTCCCTGACTAAGGCCCTTCTCCCCCTATCGCTCAGTTTAGATGGCCGGCCAGCTCTAGGAAGAGTTTTGGTGGTTCCGAACTTCTTCTATTTACGGATGATGGAGGCCACTGTGCTCATTGGGACCTTCAAAGCAGCAGAAGTTTTTCTGTACCCTTTCCCAGACTTGTGCCTTCAGACAATCCTGTCTCATCGGTCTACAGACAATTCCTTTGACTTCATGCTTGGTTTGTGCTCTGACATGCACTGTCAACTGTGTGACCTTATATAGACAGGTGTATGCCTTTCCAAATCACATCCAATCAACTGAATTTACCACAGGTGGACTCCAATTAAGCTGTAGAAACATCTCAAGGATGATCAGTGGAAACAGGATGCACCTGAGCTCAATTTTGAGTTTCGTGGCAAAGGTTGTGAATACTTATGTACATGTGATTTCTTAGTTTTTTATTGTTAATAAATTTGCAAAAATCTCAAAAACACTTTTTTCATGTTGTCATTATGGGGTATTGTGTGTAGAATTTTGAGGAAAAAAATGAATTTAATCCATTTTGGAATAAGGCTGTAACATAACAAAATGTGGAGAAAGTGATGTGCTGTGAATACTACCCAGATGCACTGTACATAGTAGTATAGTAGTAGTGCAGTTTGACTGAGAAATTTGTTTGAATAACTACACAGAGGCATCTATTTCTGGTTGATCCAACAGTTAAATGATTGCCAAATCAAGTATTCAATTACAAAGTTACAAAAATAGACTAATGTACAAAACAGCCATGGTATTTGTGTTACGTCTTTTAGCAACTAGTTTAAAGCAGCATTTATTATTAAATGGGGCCCATTCTCTCAATTTCATACTTATTGTGCTTGTTCTAGAACTTTACCAGAGCAAATTTCCATGATTCATTGTGCAATGTCACAGTTTATTTTGAGTTCATTCACTGTTTGACATAAGCAGGTTTAGCTAGTCTTTTTGATGCCTTCTTAACTTTTATCCATATTTCTTCTGGTGGTGAACAGAAAATGGAAGCATCAGGTGGATAAGCCTGTTGTCCCCTCAGTTCCCTCTTCAGTTCCCTCTTCATAATGTCATAAGATCCAAGAGAAAAATGCCACAAACTATGTGTACAGTCAGACTGTATGATATTAAAGTTTTGTCCATGTTTTAATCAACTCCTACCACAGTAAAAGTATGGCAGAAAATAAGAAAAGCATTCAAAGGTGAATATCAATCATGAACTCGGGTTGTTTTTGTGTAATTGTGTTAATGGACCTTCCGGCTTAGATGAGCTGCCAGTTCCTTATTTAGTTATTTTCACAATGATGATAAAAATATTTCTGTCGGATACTCCTGATGTAATTCCTTCCTGGCTTTTTCTTGCATGGGCAAAGCATGATACATAAGTATAAAAAGACCAGCTATCACAGTATGAATAGGAGGATAGAAACTTGTATCATCTTAAGCCTTAAGCAGTCAGTCACTCTTAAATTGATACAAATGACATGCAATCATAAAGACCTACTTCTGGTGCTACTATGTAAATTTTCAGGGAGTAAACACAAGATAAAAAAATGAATTTTTACTCAGATTTCAAACTTACAGTAACTCATGGACTGTAGTGTTTGGCTGTGTGCGTGTGTGTTGGCAGCAGACAAACTACAGTGATTCTACATATTGGCGCCTCAATTTCCCTGTAATGATGCATCAAGAGGAAATTCAAATTTTCATCAGACAGAATCGCCCTGACCCTTAGTGTCCATGTGTAGTGTATGTGTGATATACTAAATCCAGTTGGCCCTCACAAGCTCCTGTACTTAGAAAAAAAAAAAAAGTTTGGTGATTGTCCTTAATCTCATAATAACCTTTCCACTGCCCCCCCCACACACACACACACCACAGAAGTTTGCTCACTGTTATTATGTTATCCCTGGACATCTGGAAAAGGTTAGCTGGTTTTCCTTTCTCTACTGCCACCATAACCACATGCACAGACACAAGACACCTTTTTTATATTAAAAAAACTGGGATTATGATTTAAAACTTACATGTTCCAGTTGGTTTACATGCATAGATGCTGTTTAGCACAATAGCGGGAGCTAATGAGATACTGTAGGTAGGTAAAAGCCTTTACATGCCCTAATCAGGGGCTGCATGTACTTCCTGGCCTTCTTTTTTGTGATACTTTGACCCCCCATATAGTTCACTATCTGAATGAGGTTGCCAGAAGTGCAGCATGTATGTGCATGCTGGTACATCAGTGCAGCCAGCTCCAACAATACATCAAAATTTAATATGGAATAATAGCACTGTTGATAGATCTCATAAAATTGCCCTTTTAAAAAGTAGACGATTTCTTTGCGAGATAATGGCTCTGATCTGGGCCCTGTGCTCTGTTCACACAACAGCCTCACCTGTGCAACCTAGGTGGCAAACTTGCACCTGTGTATGTGTGCATAGGCAGTTGTGTGTGTGTGTGTGTGTGTGTGTGTGTGTGTGTGTGTGTGTGTGTGTGTGTGTGTGTCATTTGCTATTGTTTTTATGTTGCATGCCTTTAGATGCAGGCTCTCATTGAGTTTCCATGAGAAAACTTGATCTTTGATATTTTTAAGAGGTTGTACCAGATGGTTTGTTTTTTTTTTCAGAACTAGTGCATGCTCATAGAAAGCAAGTATTCTTGTCTGAAAACAGGTAGCCCAGTTAGGCTTTACAGGCCCAAATGTAGGCTGTGTTTGAAAGTGGAATACAAAGAAGTGCAGTCTATATGCAGGCAATCTCACATGTTAGACTATGACAAGTATAAAAGGGACTGAACACTAAGATGTATTTGATTGTGTGAATATTAATTACAGAATTATTGAAAATTAATGGGACATCCAACATTAGTGACTGTTTAAGAACCCTTGTTTATTTGTTTGAGTCATATTCATAAGTGTTGTATCTTGCACTTTGTGGAATGGGAGTTATTCAGCCGTCATTATAATTGTTTTAGTTTATATGTGTAGTTTATAGTGTATCATCAATAAACTTGTGAAGTACTATAACAGGACATGTTTACAAATATTTGAGACCCATTGTAGTGCATCCTGTTATAGTTTAGCAATATTATAAGTACAAAACACCGAACATTATTATACACAACAGAATGACCCGTTTGGCTGCAACTGTTGCATCAGTGTTGCCCATTTGTCAGTCAATAAAAAGTGATTTATTTCGTTATTTGGGCATTTTTGTGTGTTTGGCCATGGTCATCGTTTAGTCAAACCGTGCATATTTGTCCGTATATGATATGCAATTGATCTGGTCATTCTGCACTGCAGTCATGGTGGTATTATTATTAACTTTTAATTTTTAGATAGCCGTGTGAGCACACCAACACCAGAAAGAGTGCCATGTTGAACCCATGGTGCCACAAAGGACAGTGGTGGCACACCGGTGAAACAGCAGCTGAGACTCCCATTAACCGAGCATGGGCAGGCTGGGCTTGGCTCCCTGCAAAGGACTGTGGCCCGGCTGCTGCCCACCTCCCCCCCAGCGCACCCGCGCACCTTGTGGTTCTCCACATATGCCGAATTATCCTTTAGAGTTACGCAATCACAGCAACATTATAGTATAATTTTTTTTAAGCATTAAATCTTCAGTATTCTCTTTTTCTGGTCAAATTTGTTGCTTTTCACTTTCTTGTTTTGTTTATGGAGTGCTGTGGTGACTGGTCGGAATGTCACGTATTATCCAATTGGTACGGAGTCAATCTGAAACCCTGCCCCCACTTCTAGAAGTCAGAGCATGAGGAAACGGAGTGGTGGCTAAACTTTTATTGATAAAAATTACATATTTTGACTGAGCAACTCCATCCTCAGGGATGCACACCCTTGTAACCTCAGCAACGCACTTATGAAACCTGAGGCCCGTCTGACGAATGGTTTGGGAGATATCTGAGGAACAGACAGACACACAAACAAACAGAGATTTCTTGCATTTATAGATTATAGACTGTTTATAACATGGTCTTAAAGGGGCACGGAGGGAGATAGAGTGATGGGCCTCAGGATGAATTATGGATATGTCCTGTACAAAGCCGGAGCCCACTCTTTAGCCAGAGTGCTTTTCAAGGATGGGTAATTGAAGTGTGCTACTGAAGGATGCTAATATTACATAGAGAAGGCCACAGCCGCTCTTTCATTGTACTGAATGGATAACTTAAGTTGCTTTAGGTTGTTGAAGTGGATTGCCTGTTGCGCTAGGAGTTGTTGCAGTTGTGCCTATCCATCCATAAATACAACTAGAACTTGCACTTCCCCACCCTATAACAGTCTGATCCAGTTTCCTGCAAGTGCACACATATACACATATACTCATGCTCTCAGTCTCACTATCCATGTATCTATTCTTTCAGACACACGTGTGCACACACAGATGCCTCAGAGAGAAAGCTTACTGAATTGGAAAAGCATTTGTCTCAAGATGAAAGGCTTCACACCCACTGCCTACATGCAGAGCCTCTTCCGACACCTTCCCGCGACAGCGCATACTGTAGCAGAGGCTTGTGCTATGCAGACACACTCCAGCTAGCATCCCTCCCCACACCCATCAACGCCGCAACACACTTGCATCCCTTCCTCTCTTTCATTCCATTTCTCTCTCTTCCTATCTGTCAATGGAGCTCTGGTACTACAGCAGCAGCCAGGGAGTAGAGAGCCACATACGCGCTATGACTTGAGGGTTGAGAGGGATAAGCTCCCATGAAAGCCTGAGGCACAGCAGCCTTGTTTTCCCTGTTGCTGGCGTAGCACGGTGGGCTCTCAGGCGTGGAACATGCTTAGCCACACGCAGGGCGTGAAAAACGACACTGGCCATGATGCTAGATAATTGCTTCCCATTTTACTCATGTGCTGAGAGCCTCAGACAAAAATAGCATGTCGCTGTAATGAATGTGCTGGGAAGCATGGGAACCGTGAGTGCTGTGGCCATGGATCGATAGAGTGGACAGCATCTTGGAAGCATAAAGTCTACACAAGCACAATATATACAGCAACTAGCAATATATTTCCTCCTGAGTATGTATGCCTTTAAGTCTGTGTCTTCCAGGATGTAGTGTTTTATTTCACACACATTTTCCATATTCAACACCAAGTTGTCTATACAGTCTTGCAGTATATTAGACCTAACCATTCTTAGCTGCAGTTCTTGTTGGGTAGGTGATAGTCCCAAGACCAGTCTAGACATTTACACATGCTTAACTATTGTTTTTTCACACCACAATGTTAACTACATCAAATCTGCAGATTGCTCCAAACTACCCTTCTTACAACTCTTTACTTCTCTCATCCAGTTATAATGGTCAGAAGAAAGTGTTTTTGTTTCAAATAGTGATCATTTATGGAACTGATATCTAGTCCAGTACTGGCTCCAGAGATGTTCTGGCATTATACAGAATTATGTGACAAGGCATCAAGCCTGAGCACCCAGAGATGATCTACACATTTGGGATCTGAGTTCCCCTCACTGATGCATACAACAATCCTCATTATCGTCACCACTGGAGGCATGCTTGCATATATATTAGTGCCTGATACACAGTCATATAACACTTATACAGCACTTGGGTCAGATGGAATAGATCAAGCAATAAAATTAAACGCTCCATCTTACAGAACATGTGGCAAGTATAGCTTGCATTTCATAACAGTCAGCCATACACCCAGCATGTAGCTCCACACATCAATAAAAACCTCTTCATATTTCATCTCCTGCAAGCTTACATCAAGGTGAGGTAAGGAGGAAAATGATCAATCAGGAACCCACATTCAACTTTACCATAAAAGCTATGGCAGTACAATAGCAGACAGTACAACCACTGCAGTGCAGTACTGTACACAACCAGGTGCTGATATTCTTGCCTTTCAGAGCCCACACAAGGCTAACCATCCTGGGTAACTGATCAACTACAGTTGCCTGCTCAAGCCCAAGGCAAACAGGGAAAAATAGAAAGCAGAGGGAGACAACCAGCGACAAGGCTGGCCACTCCTGTACTCACCAGCACTGGCAGAACACAGCAGAGACAGCAAGAGCACAATCACCAGCGTCAGGATCTTCACATTCATTTCTGCACTCCCCTCTGGCTCTCTGCTAGTCACTCGCTGATATACTGTAGTGGTGTGTGTGTGTACGTTTGTGTGTGTGTGCGTGTGTGTGTGTGCGTGCGTGCGTGTGTGTGTGTGTGTGTGGATGGGAGGGAGAGAGAGCCGCTGAGCGAGCGAGAGAGAGAGAGAGAGAGAGAGAGGGAGAGAGGGAGAGAGACTGCTCCCCTGTGTGTGCAAGAGAGAAGTGAGTGTGTGTCAGTTTGTGGGAATGTTTGTGTGTGGCGTGTGGTGGCTCCCTGACTGTCTGTGTATTTGTCTAAATATGTATTTGTGTTTCAGTGTGTGACAGCGCCACTCCAAGACCGAAGGCACGTCTTTATCAGAGCTCTCCCACAGAGGTGTGCATGTATGTGTATCTCCCGTCAGAATGAGTTCAGTGGAGCTGTGAATGTGCTAAAAGTCAGCCTGTAGCCCTGTCAGTTGGTGTGCGTGAGTTCTGTTTGCGTTGGATAAGAGGACTTGTTGGTCATGTGGCTTATGTATCATTCACTCTGTGGGTCACGGAAAAGCCCCCATGCCTCACCATGACCCGTCACCCCCCCCCCCTTTCCTTAAACATGCAATTGCAAATGGGACAGAGAGAGGAGAGAGGGAGCAAACAGAGGGAGGAAGAGGAGGAGAAGAGGTGAAGTGTATGGGGTGGGGGTGCATGCAGGTTTATGATAATGCCCAAACAGATGCTCTTGTTGAAAAGTCTTTGAATTGCAAACAGGGACACTTGCCAGGAATCCAAAAATCAAAATACCAGCTTATGAGGGGAAGTAGATGAAAGAAGGGAAGGTGTGAGATGAGGTTCATGCTTTCCTGCTTTTGTAACTCCGCCAGCTGTACGGACCTTTCTTCCTCACACTATTCTTTACACACAGTGGAGCTGGCAGCCCCATCTCTCTGAAGGTATGGCTTAAGTCATTCGTGCCGTTTGAAGTTAGCGTCCGTGACACTGGGAGTGACTGCAGGAAAAAATTTATCAGTCTCTGCCTGATTCCATCTCTTGGATTAGTTTCGTTCCCCCTGAAGTCATTTGTTTTATTTTGTTACTGAGATTATATTCTTTCCATGAACAAAAGCTGCGCAAAAGCCACCACCCTTCATGGCTATGAAATAACATATTTTTTTTCATTTGTTTATCAGACAATAAACAGGAAAGGTTGTATTTCTTGCTATGAATTGTGAGAACTCTAACCAAGCACTAGAACTTCTCTTATCGCATTTAGCCATAGGGCAACATGAAGGCGTCAAGTTTCAACTTCTCCTCTAGAGAATGGAATTGTTCAGGAAGGGCCATAAATTTTGTATGTTTTATGTTATGCATACAGAATACAGTATGTAGAAGAAACAGCAACACTGAACTCAACACTATCACATTCATTTATACTCCACCCTGGTATAAGTAGGATGGGATCTACTCTAACTCAAACACAAAAACTTCCAAACATCATCATAAAAAGGATGTTTACGTGTGCGGGTGAGAAACTTATCAATCAAAAAATTTCCTAATATTAGAATCTTGCTAAAAATGTTTGTATGAGGTCAGTTTACTCAAAGTTCTGAGCCCCCAAATGACTGCAGTGACACATGATGAATGGACCGCCTTTGGACACACACCCTCCTCCCACTATAGTCCCTCGCACAACCCCTTTTCTGTGTGTTGTCACTAAACAGTCACTTTAATGCTGTAGACCTGAGAAGAGGGGACCCTGTGACCCTCAACTCTGGAGCTCCCACACAGCCCACTCATTGTCTCCCTAAGGCCTCAGGTCCCAGAGGCCAACATGTCCGCGCCACCCACTTGAGAGCTAACAACAGGAGCACCTTCCATTTTTATGTGTAGCCCTCGAAACCTTCACTTCATGTGAAGCAGTCATCTCACCTCAGGGGTGGCCAAGGCCCCAGAGGCTAAAGATGCTTATCCAAGCCTATCCTTTTTTTAGCTGAAAGACAATTCACTCAAGTGTCTTTAAAAAAATTCCTCAGAGGTGCTCACTGATCACTGCCAGTTGTACATAATGAGACATTCCGGGTAGGTGACACTATTGCCAGCCTAATTTGTAGTTAGGAGTAATTTAAAATTTGATTTACTGTAACATTCAGGGAGAATTTCAAAACTCTGTGGGATAACCATCCTGCAAAGGTATTTCAAATTAACAGTTAATACCTGGATCAAATCTGAAACTGGGGGAAATATCCAGAATGTGTTGAAACCAGGTGTTAACCATCTTAGTTCATGACTGCGGATTTACTCGCCATTAAAATGTATAATGGGTATGGATAAGAATGTGTGACATGTTATAAAGTTGGCTGCCTGGGCTCAAACATTTGCACTCTATTAGCTTTAATTATCTTAGCTTGAAGCAAAGCCTGTAATGAAAATGTAACAGATGGTGTTTCCTCAGAGTGTATCAATGGACTGTGAGCCATGATGCGAGTGTAAGTCAATGCAGGATTACTTTTTTTCTTTCTGTTGAATGGGGCATGGTGACACGACAGGGGCAGCAAGAGTCTGAGGGCAGCAATACAGCCATGTGTCTCAACACAGGAAACACTTGGCTGTTTACAGGAAACATTTGATGAAGGAACACTGTGGATGTCTGAATTTGGTCACTGATGACGACTTTTCCTGATTCCTGAGGTCTGAAAAAAACAGACATTCTTATAAGTGTAGCATAGATGATGGAAAAAAGTATCTGCATTTCCTCTATGCCACATGTTGTTCTTAAGTATAAATCCATGTGTACTGCAGGAACTGTCAACAGGTGGCCTGTTGCCACGGCAAAATCAGTCTCCCATTCTCACAGAAGATTTTATTTCATTATTTACTGTATTCACAATTAGTGTATTTCCTGTTTGGCATCCACTTCTATATTAGGCTACAGATGTCTGAAATGCAAATGAAAAGTGCGGATGTTTGTTTGTGTTGTTTTTTTCTCTGATTGAATAAACACTGGCAGGCCGCTCTTGTTGTGCAAAAGTGAGCAAAGCTCTTCCGCTTCTATTCTAAGCATCTTATCAGATATGAACACCTTTATTAAAATGGAAAACAAGTCAAACCTCCATCGCAGCAATAGTCGAAGTAATCACCTTTATTGAATGCAAAATGTCAACATGAGATCATGTTGAAGTTGCTAATTAGTTTCTTTGGAGCAATCAGCAACGAGGGAAGAAAGTGAGACATCTTCATTAGGGCGTTTCAAAGTTGAGATGTGAGATACGAGGGAATCTGAGTTCTATTTTGTTCTGATGTTTTAAACAAATGTGATCCTCCCCTCAGGTGCTATGTGCTTTATGTTGTGAAATGTCAAGAATGAGAGGCTTGGTGGATTAACTTATCTGCCTTTAATCGTGACATAATCAGCAGCACTGCAACTTCAACAGGGAATTATTCTGGGCCAGAGCTCTGTGGATGATAGAGTAGCAATTTTCTACTGGTCTGGAGTTCTCATTCTGCTGTATTGCCTCAGAACAACCACACAGTGACACAGTTTCTGCAATTTCATACTTACATGAATCAACTTCTTGGTAGACAAGTTAGAAGCAGTTTTTCTGAAAAGCAGCATTGATGGTTTCTCACAAATCTGGATCTTACTAACTTGGGACACAACCTGAGGTTTATCTCCAGTAATGTTGGTCAGGCTCTGAACTCAGTTATGAACTGAGAATGATCAAGAAATCTTGAGAGGAAAACAATTTACACAAGATAAATCAGATAACTGCAAATGTATTCCTCATCTTCTGTCTCTTTTCTGCACTATGCTTTGATTTATCCTTCCCGGTGTAGTTTTGAATCCAAAGTAGCCAAAGACAACTTAATAAATTTTTTTCATTGTGAGTTTCCAAATCATTTTCTCTGTGGCACTTTTTCTAAATTGACCAGATAAATTGTTCGCTTGGACCAAATGCTGTGGTGTATTTTTAATCAGGCCATTATGTCTCATTAATCTTTGGAAATGAAGTTGCCAGTAGATAGAACCAAGATATGTTATGAGATATTCTCTGTAGCCCCTATAGATAAAAGGCTACTTTTCATTTCCAGGCTGCACTTTTCACCAGCAGTTTTGTTAATCATAATATTCCCTTCAGGTGACTTCCATCTCGGTGGATTTGCGAGCTCAGAGGGCAGATTTTTATCCTGTGATGTTGCACCTGCAATATGTTAAAAAAAAAAACATTCACAGCAAGGGTAATGCTCCAAATAATTTAGCTAGCTTATATTAAATCGCAAATTTGCCTGTTTGCTGCAATGGCAGTATCAAACAAAAAGTCTGTACAAAACGCTGCTGTGCACCCTCATCGCCCTGTCAAGCAAAGATCCTTGGCAGATATAGTAAAACAGCAAACATGGGAAGCCTTTTGAATCAAGTCTGCACTCTCCACCATCTAATCAGGTATAAAAATCTGCTGAGAGTTTTTCTCCAGGTGGCAAGTGATACCAGCACTTCTGACATCACGCTCAGAGCAGATGTTTCACTGATAATGTGGAATGCCTCTCCAATGCTCAGAAAGTTTCTTAAGTTTGACTCTTCACCTTTAACTTCACTGTTGATGTGTACTGGTATGTACCGCAGAGAGAAGAATCGGTGACGGCATGCCGGACTTTTACATGCTTTCATACTCTGAGTGGACTATTTAGGAGTGTTGTTCTCCAAACGGTGGAGATACAGCAGTCATCCACCCCTCCCTCATTGTAGCAGAGCGTCAGAGTCAAAACAAGCTAAATGGAGTATTGTATCCAAAGTCGGTAACTACCCTCTTCCTCTCTAATATTGTTGCAGTTATCAAAAGTTAAATCTGTCTGAATAGTGGCATGCAGTTTGGAAATGGACGATTTGCTTCTTGTGGACACTGCTCAGGACAGAGCATGCAGCGGCTTGGTCTCACTGACATGCAGTAAGACAGGGAAGTGGGACTTGGTCGATGAGAGATAAGGATGTGTTTTTGGAGGGAGAAGACAGACTCTGAAAACAGACATTAGGTGTCTTTGAAAGCTCACAAAGCCAGACTGTATGAATCAAAGGAGCTAAAGATCAGCTTTTACTGGAACTCATCTCACTGAACCTTTCACTAAACTTATTATGTGAGTCATGGGATATTTTAAGGACCGACTAAAGTACACCTTTGAAAACAGTCCAGTTTTTGGAAAGACACTATTCTTTGTGCCACCTGTAAGGGCATAACCTGAACTTCCAAAAGAGTGCTTTCATTTGTGTAGCTGTCCATATTAAAATATAAAAAAAAACTCTCCTGCAGTCTATAGCAACATTTTACAGATTTATTATTAACAGCAAATCTCACAGAGAGGTCACCAGCATTTAGGTTAAAAATTATCAAATATATTATTATGGTTATATTATGGTTACAAACCTCCACAGCATGACTGTGTCATGAACCGAGCCGGTGTTTTTCTTCAGGCTTGGTTCTGGCCATTCCCTGTGGTTCAGGTATCGGGTTATTTATGTAATTGTGTTATCTTTTGAGTTCTTGTTGTTTGTATGTCTTTGTCCTTTTCTTTCCGTGCCTGTAGCCACCATTCTGGCTGGTGGCTGTTAGGCAGCCTCTTTGACCTACATTCATGTGGGCATTGTTTAACACTCGCCGGTCCGACCACGCCCCCTCCTTCTTGACAGCCATCTGATTCTACTCCGGTGATTGTCATCCCCGCGCCTCACCCAGGTGTACTCAATTGTGTAGCCAGCAATGCTTGTACTTAAGTGGCGTTTGCCAGTCAAGCGTTGCTGTCCGTTGAATTGTCTATCTATGTACATTGTCGTGTGTGTATTGTGTGCCATGAAGTGTTCACCATTTCCACTTTAGCTGTGGTTCTCATGCGTCCTTAAAGCGATGTCAGCTCTGGGACACTATTGCGTTCGCAAGGTGATGCCGGCCCAGGAATGCCAGTTGTAAGTTCCTTTGTATATTTGTACGTCCTCACCTTTTTGGGGACTGTTTGTCATTACTTTAATAAATGTGTTGTGGTGTAACCCAGCGCGTAAATTCATCCTTCCTTCCCCTCCTCTGTGTGCTGCGTAAAAGCGCACGAGGAGGTTTGTGACAGAACGGACCAGTCAGGGTAGGATTTAGCGGGTTGCATCCACACATCTGTTTTTCTTTTTGAACTGTTTTTCTTTTTCCCACTCACCTGTCTCCCGGGCGCCATGGCTAAGTTGTTGGAGAGGGAGCTGCACTTGCTGTGCTTCCTGGAGGAGATTCTTTCGTGGGCACTGGAGCCCTGTTCCTCTGAGATGGCTCAACGGGCTCGGGACACAGCGGTGAGGGTAGTTAATAGGGATAGCCTTTGGAACCTTCCTGAGGCGATGAAGATTCTCTGGGACATCTTTGTTGTGCCATGCGAGGGGTTGGATGAGGATCTCTTAGTATTTGAGCCCCCTGCGGCCACTCCGCCCTCTTTCTCGGACAATACGGAGCTTCTCCACATTTGTGACTCACTGCCCAGCGTGGTGCTTAGAATCTTATCATCTGGTGCCCGAACCGTCAGTGAGGAAGAGGAGGAAGCATCGCCGGAAGAAGCCTCCAGCCACTCAAATGACAGCCCTGCCTCCTCGTCCTAAGCCATGGCCCGCTGTCTCCAGAGGAGCTAGAGGAACAAAGACAGGTTGTCCTGGAAGAGACTGACCTCCTCCTGGAGGCAAAACCGTGGCTTCTCTCAGAGCTGGCCGGGAGACTGGAGGAATATTCCCCGAGGAGGTCAGAGCTTCAGCCTGAGGACGAACATGTTCCATCCGCGGAGACAACAGCTGACGTCATCACTCCCCAGGAATTCAGGTAAGTGCTTATTCAGTCACTGTTAATGTCACCCGAAACTGCTTGCCTGATTCCTGATGAATTGTCAGCTGCCGATCTTGTTTGTCCTCCTGTTTCTCCCATTCCTCCTATGCCATCGTTCTTCCTGGGAGGAGAATTCTGGACGCAGGAGGAGCCTTCACTAGAGGAACCGGAGAACAAGCCGCCTGCTCCGTCTCGTCGCCGCCGACCCCGGAGGGCTCACCAGAAGCACCCTATTGCTCCCACGTCAGCAAGCCTCTCGTCACGCGGGGAGGAGAGTCCTACTGCACGGCCATCACACCATCCTGCAGCCTTACCGATGGCTACCTCCTTGATGATGTTTACCTCCGCCAATGCGGGGGCTGCAATTTTCCCCCAAATCCATCCACCTCTGTGCCTGCTTTGGAGGTTTCTCCTCCGCATATCAAGGAACCCAGAGTCGCTGTGGAAATGGAGGGAGACAAAACTGCCTCTGACGCCGCTGGAGTCATCCTGAACCAGGAGAACAGACAAGTTCCTTTTCAGTCTACCTCTATTTCTTATAAGCAATTTTGCCTGTTTCCTGGCCAAGAGACTCAGGATTTACAGTTCCCTGGGTTCTCGCTGCCAGCGGCATGTGACAACTCTTCACCTGTTCACTCCGTGTCTCCCTTGTGTGCTTCTTTGAGGTTGCCAGTTCCCGAACCTAGTCGCCAGGCGGAGGAGTCGGCCGAGGTCTTGGAGGATCCTGACCTGGGTTCGGCGGAGAAGCAGCCCCCAGCCGCCATGCCAGATGAGTCACCAGCATGGGGGACATCGCCTGGGGGCCTGGAGGTTGCTATCACCATCATGCCTGCTGCGGAGGCCGCTGCAGCAGAGTCATCCGCCCAGCTAGACCTTCATGAGGCCGGATCAAAGACGTCGTTATCGGGATCGACGGAGTCCTGGACGGCAGTGGAGCTTGAGTCCAGGAAAGTGCTCTCATTTGTTTCTCTCCCCTGTAAACTGGAGCAATCTTGTCTAGCTCTTGGTGTGGAGAGTAAGGTGCAGCCCTCAGCTACATCGGATCTCGCCTCACTGGGCTCCGCCACTGCTGGCGACCCTAACCACTCTCTAACTGTCATCCCTGAGCACCTTCCTAGGGTTGCTGGAGAGGATCCGCCGCTACCTGGGGTGTCCACAGATGACAACGACGTGAGTCCAGCCACCCTGGTGGAGGTTGACGTGGGTACAGCACCTCCTGGACCTACAGAACCTGCGCACCCTAGATCGTCGGAGTCCGGGACGGCGGTGGAGCCTGAGTTCAGGCAAGTGTGCTCCATAATGTCTCCTGATTGGTGAGGAGGGCCAGGGGCAGCTTGGCAGATCGGAGCTCCAATCGGGAGCCACCGCGGGTGCTGCAGAGGTCCAGCCAGGAGCCACCACAGGTGCTGCAGAGCTCCAGCCGGAGTCCGCCGAGGGTGCAGCGTTGACCCGGTCGGGGTCCATCGTGGGTGTTGTAGAGCTCCAGTTGGGGTCCACTGCGGGTGCAGCATTGGCCCGGTCGGAGTCTACCGAGGGTGCGGCATTGGCACGGTCGGGGTCCATCGCGGGTGCAGTGTTGGCCCGCCTGGGGTTCACTGCGGGTGCTGCTGTGTCCCAAGCCGGGATCACCGAGGGTGCTGCGGGAAAGCCTAAGGACGCCGTGGTCCCCTTCTCCTTCCTGTCTGACAACATGGGGGTTCCCTCCCTACAGTCTGGTCACCTTCCAGTGAGCCTCCCGGTGGGCAGGCCGCCTCCTGCTCCACCTCTTTGGTCCTGGTGGCTCTACAATGCTGGCCGACCACCGGAGGGACTGAGTCTCTGAGCCAGATGGCCCGTGTTTTCCAGCAGGCCACTGGACTCGATTTGCCAGACTACCTGCTGGGCCTGGGACTCTGGGCGGCCTCCCTATCCTCCATGCTTTGGACATAGGGAGGGCTAATTGTGGGCCCTGGACGGGGTGTACTGTGTTCCCTCCTTGCCTGTTTCCCCTACCTCCCACCTGGGTTCGTTATTGTTGTTCCTGCTGGAGGTTGGGGGGGCAGGGGTTTCCTTTTATATGATGTTGCCGGGGGCGTCTGGAATCCACCCCTAGAAGGGGGGGCTCTGTCATGAACCGAGCCGGTGTTTTTCTTAAGGCTCGGTTCTGGCCATTCTCTGTGGCTCAGGTATCGGGTTATTTAATTGTAATTGTGTTATCTTTTGAGCTCTTGTTGTTTGTATGTCTTTTGTCATCCTTATGTCTTATTGTCATCCCCGCGCCTTGCCCATGTGTACTCAATTGTGTAGCTACAATGCTTTTACTTAAGCGGCATTTGCCAGTCAAGCATTGCTGGTCTGTTGAATTGTCTGTTTATGTACATAGTCATGTGTGTACTGTGTGCCACGAAGTGTTCGCCACTTCCACTTGAGCCATGGTTCTCCTGTGTCCTTTAAGCGATGTCGGCTCTGGGACACTATTGTGGATAGATCGCTTCTGCTCATGCGCTTGCTGGGCGATGCCGGCCCAGGAACTCCAATTGTAAGTTTCTTTGTATTTTTGTACGTCCTCACCTTTTTGGGAACTGTTTGTCATTACTTTAATAAATGTGTTGTGGTGTAACCCAGCGCGTAAATCCATCCTTCCTTCCCCTCCTCTGTGCGCTGCATAAAAGCGCACGAGGAGGTTTGTGACAGACTGTGATTTTAAGCCAACAAAAAATGTAGTTATTACTTACTTCTTATTAAATCTTTAAAACTTTTCAAAAAGAAAAAAAATACCTCAAAGGGGTTGGAAATTAAAAACAAAAAAAAGTATAGGTGACTGGGACTGACACACTGCTGGCATCCAAGAGTGATTGCCCTTGCAACTTTCCAGGTCGTAGTCTAAGCCCACTTTAAGATAAGATAAGATAAGATAAGATAAGCCTTTATTAGTCCCACAACGGGGAAATTCCAGGATTGCAACAGCACAGGGATAGCAACACTCAGAGCAACAATCAGAAGGCAAGAAAAAAAAAACAAGCAAGCAAGAGCAGCTAATATACATATGTACATATTACTATAAAATATATATATACACACACACACACACAGACACACAGTGCAGAGCATTGTAGCTGGATGGAATAAATATATGAATATATGAACACACAGTGCAGAGCATTGTAGCTAGATGGAATAAATATGTAAATATATAAACACCCACAGTACGGAGCATTGCAGCTAGGTGGAATAAATATGCAAGTATATAAACACACACAGTGCGGAGCAATGTAGCTAGATGGAATAATATGTAGATATACTGTATAAAAACACAGTGCGGAGCATTGTAGCTAGATGGAATAAATATATAGATATATAAATATAAACACACCCAGTGCTGAGCATTGTAGCTAGATGGAATAAATATATAGATATATAAATATAAACACACCCAGTGCAGAGCATTGTAGCTAGATGGAATAAATATGTAAATATATAAACACACACAGTGCAGAGCATTGTTGCTAGGTGGGATGAAACAGCATAACCGTCTATTTAGTTATCCTACATGGTATGATTATGTGCCCATACATATTCTCACCCTCCATAGCGACCGGTATGTTCCTAGTTGTATGCCGGAGAGGACCATTGTGTAAGTCTATTGCATCTTTTGCATTCAAAAAAAAAACTATTAGTTTGTTACGTCTTTTTGCTATCTCTGCGAGCAGCCCTGCTTAGGTTGTACAGTCTGACAGCCGTTGGTAGGAAGGACCTACGAAACCTCTCGGTTGTGCACCTGGGATGATGTAGTCTGCTGCTAAATGAGCTCCTCAGTGCATCCAGTATGTCCTGCATAGGGTGGAACTCGGACTCCAGCAGAGATGACAGTTTAGCCACCGTCCTTCTCTCTCCTATCTCCTCCATCGGATCAAGGCGTTGCCCCAGGACAGAGCTAGCTTTCTTAATCAGTTTGTTCAGTCTCTTCCTATCGGCTGCAGTAATGCCACTGCCCCAGCAGACCACTCCAAAAGTGATGGCTGATGCCACCACCGTGTCATAGAATGACTTCAGCAGCGCCCCTTGTACACCAAAAGACCTGAGTCTCCTCAGCAGGAACAGCCTGCGCTGTCCCTTCTTGTAGAGTGCGTCAGTATTGTGTGACCAGTCTAGTTTATTGTTCAGATGAATACCCAGGTACTTGTAGGATGTCACCATCTCGATGTCTGTTCCCTGTATATTTACTGGTGCTGTGAGGGGCTGCCCATGCCTGCGGCAGTCCATCACCAGCTCCTTAGTTTTCCTCGCGTTGATCTGGAGGCAGTTCCGATGGCACCAGTCCACAAAGTCCTGGATAAGCCCTCTGTACTCAGCTTCATCTCCGCTGGAGATGAGACCAACGATCGCAGAGTCATCAGAGAACTTCTGTAGATGGCAATTCAATTCAATTCAATTCAATTCAACTTTATTTATATAGCGCCATTTCACAACAACAGTCATCTCATAGCACTATCAACTGTAGGGAGGACCCCCACAGTTGCAGAAAGACCCCAGCAATCAGGCGATCCCCTGTGAGCAAGCACTTGGCGACGGTGGAGAGGAAAAACTCCCTTTTAACAGGAAGAAACCTCCAGCAGAACCAGGCTCAGGGAGGGGCAGTCATCTGCTGCGACTGGCTGGGGGGTGAGGGGACAGAGAAGAAGAAAAGAACAGACATGTAGAGAGCAAACAGCACGATGGGGACTCAATCTATGGGAGAGAACAAACAAATGTTAATGACCAGCAAAAAAAAAAAATTTCATAGAGAGTGAGGAAAGGAGTGAGGCCCAGTGCATTACTGGAGGTCCCCCGGCTGACTAAACCTATTAGCAGCATAACTAAGGGAGGGTTCAGAAACACATGATCCCTCCCTAATTGTAGGCTATATCAAAAAGGTAGGTTTTAGCCCTATTCTTAAAAACAGAGATCGAGTCTGACTCCCAAATCCAGATTGGCAGCTGATTCCACAGGAGAGGAGCTTGATAACTGAAGGCTCTGCCTCCCATTGTACTTTTGGAGATTCTAGGTATTACAAGTAAACCTGCATTTTGGGAGCGTAGTGCTCTGTTAGGATGATACGGTAGTATCAGATCTTTTAAATAAAAAGGAGCCTGATTGTTTAGAGCTTTGTAAGTAAGAAGAAGGATTTTAAACTTAATTCTAAACTCTATGGGAAGCCAATGAAGGGAGGCCAGAACCGGAGAGATATGATCTCTCTTTCTAGTACCTGTTAAAACTCTTGCTGCAGCATTTTGGATCAGCTGAAGACTTTTTAAAGATGTTTTAGGACAGCCTGATAATAAAGAATTACAATAATCTAATCTCGAGCTAACAAAAGCGTGGATCAGCTTCTCAGCATCACTCTGAGACAAGATGCTCCTAATCTTGGCAATATTACGCAAATGATAGAAGGCAGTCTTAGAAACAAATTTAATATGTGAATTGAAGGACAAATCCTGATCAAAAATAACTCCAAGGTTCCTCACAGAGCTATTAAGAGAAAGAGTAACTGCATCCAAACTGAAAGTTTGATTTGGAAAGGAATTTCTAAGGTTTTTTGGACCAACAAGAATGACTTCAGTCTTATCTGAATTTAATAGCAGGAAATTACAAGTCATCCAAACTTTGATTTCCTTAAGACAGGCTTCTAACTTGGCTAATTGATTAGTATCATCTGGCTTCATTGACAGGTATAATTGTGTGTCATCTGCATAACAGTGAAAATGTATACAGTGCTTTCTAATAATGTTGCCTAACGGAAGCATATATAAACTAAAAAGAGTAGGGCCAAGCACAGATCCCTGTGGAACTCCATGACTAAGCTTTGAGCTGAGAGAAAACTCATCATTTACATGAACAAACTGGAACCTATCAGATAAATAAGATCCAAACCACTGCAACGAAGTTCCATTAAGTCCAACATAGTGTTCTAATCTATCAAGTAGAATATTATGATCAATAGTATCAAAAGCTGCACTAAGATCTAAAAGGACAAGTACAGAAACTAGTCCATTATCAGATGCAATGAGGAGGTCGTTAGTGACCTTCGCTAAGGCTGTTTCAGTGCTATGATGGATTCTAAACCCAGATTGAAACTCCTCAAATAAACCATTTCCCTGCAGGTGGTCAAATAATTGCGTAGCAACAACTCTTTCTAAGATTTTTGAAATGAAAGGGAGATTAGAGATTGGTCTATAGTTAGCTAAAGCTCCTGGATCTAGCGTTGGCTTTTTGAGTAAGGGTTTAATTACAGCCGTTTTAAAAGCCTGCGGTACATGGCCTAAAGTTAATGAAGAATTGATTATATGAAGAATAAAGCTACCAATAAGTGGGAAGACTTCTTTAAATAACCTGGTAGGAATAGGGTCTAAAAGACAAGTTGAAGGTTTGGATGAGGAAACTATTTTGTCTAACTCACAAAGGTCGATTGGAGTAAACTCATCAAGACAGACATCAATAGAAGGAGTTGTAGTAGTTACAGTATTTAAGTTAACTGTGGGAAGAATCTGATTGATTTTATCTCTGATGGATGAAATTTTATTATTGAAAAAGTTCATAAAGTCCTGACTAGTAAGCTCTAAGGGGATGCTAGGATTGACAGAGTCCTGACTCTTTGTCAACCTGGCTACAGTACTGAAAAGAAACCTGGGATTATTCAATTATGCAATGTGTTGTGTTGTGTGAGAAGTCCGCAGTATAAAGAGTGAACAGGAAGGGAGCCAGCACCGTTCCCTGGGGGGCCCCCGTGCTACTGATGATCGTGTCGGAAACACAGTCCCGGGTTCTCACAAACTGAGGCCGGTTCGTGAGGTAGTCCAGGATCCATGATGACAGGTGCTGGTCCACCCCTGCGCGCAGCAGCTTGTCCTTCAGGATCATCGGTTGGATGGTGTTGAAAGCACTGGAGAAGTCAAAGAACATGATCCTCACCATATTCCCGGGCTTCTCCAGGTGGGACATAGAACGGTGAAGGAGGAAGATCACCGCATCCTCCACCCCAATGCCATGCTGGTAGGCGAACTGGAGTGGATCCATCGCTGGTTCCACCAGGGGGCGGAGATGAGCAAGGAGCAGTCTCTCCAGGGTCTTCATCAAGTGGGACGTCAAGGCCACCGGTCTGAAGCTGTTCAGGTCTTTGGGGTGGGAAGTTTTTGGTACAGGTACCACACAAGATGTTTTCCACAGCTGTGGTACCCTCCCCAGTTTCAGGCTCATGTTGAAGATATACGTCACAATCCCACACAGCTGGTCTGCACAGGACTTGAGGAGCTTTGCGCTGATGCCGTCCGGTCCCGACGCCTTCCTCGCCTTGATCTTCCTCAGCTCCGTCCTCACCTGGGTCTTGGTCAGGGTCAGGATGGGGGGCTGTGTGTTGGGAGTGGGGGGGGTGTCGGTGGAGTGGGGAGTGGGTAGCAGGACTTGATTTCTTAGAGGCAGCAGTGGTTGTTGTGCAGACAACTTTACTTTACTAGCTAAGTAGGGTTTTTTAATCATGTAGTCATATGTTCCTCTGCCAGATTTTGACATCATCTTCATGTTAGAGGTGCATTAAAGTATTATCTTTAATTTTCAGCACCTGATGTTATTGCTTGGTATTCACTAGTAAGATTAATGGTACGTGCCCACTGGATCCAACGTTTCTGAGCTTCCTTTTCAATGGCTATGTGAAACAAAACGCAAAGCATTCAGTGCGACGAGATTCAGGCTGCAGTGTGTCAAGTTCCCCATACTTCCCATTTGCATAAAGTATTTTTTTTTACTTTATGCAAATGAAATTTGGGACCTGGCATGCTTAGCTGTAGCAATGTTGTGCTGAATGTTTAGACCGGCATGTCAAATATTGATGGATTCAATAACTGTACCTACTATTTCTCACCCTAAATGTGTTAGAAACACTTTACTAGTTTGTTTTAAAGATATCAGACAGACGTTTAACTCACAATCCGCTATGTTGTCTGGGAGCTTCAGTCCATGGAAGACCACCCAGGACTAGATCTGTTGACTAGTCAGGTGCAGCCTGTGTGTTCTCAGCAGCAGGACGAATGAGAGTCTTTCCTCCAGGACAGAGGTCTTTGACTATTGGTTTTCCACTATGCCAGTTGTTTTTACTCCACCTGGTCAAGTCTATCCCTGCACTGCATCTTATACAGAGAGGAAAATAAGTATTGAACATGTCAACTTTTTTTTTCATTAAACGTATTTCTGATGGAGCCATTGACCTGAGAATTTCACCAGATATCAGCAGCAACCCAAGTAATCCATAAATACAAAGAAATGAAGGCAACTGCGTTGACAAGTTATATTTAATAATGTGGAATGGCACAGGGAATAAGTATTGAACACATGAAGAAAAAGAGGTGCAAAAAGGTATAGAAAGCCAATAAACCAGCTGAAATCCATCAGAAGCCATCCCATCCCCCATCAGTGCAAATTAATTTCGGCTGGTTAAGTCCTGACTATAAAAAGGTCTAAATATCAGATTGTCACACCACAAAGAACTCGTGATGGGTAGAAGCAAAGAGCTCTCTCTAGCCTTCGCAACCTTATTGTTGCAAAACATAATAATGACATTGGTTCCAGGTGCATTTCTAAACTGCTTAATGTTCCAGTGAGCACTGTTGGAGCCATCATTTGGAAGTGTAAAGAACATCATTTTGCCATAAACCAGCCATGACCAGAAACCCCTCACAAGATTACTGACAGAGGAGTCAAAAGCATTATCAGAAGAGTTATCCAAGGGCCAAAGACCACTCATGGAGAGCTCCAGAAAGACCTGGAGTTAGCAGGTACTGTCGTTTCAAAGAAAACAATAATTAATGCACTCAACCGACATGTGCTCTATGCATGCTGACCTCACAAGACTCTATTACTGAAGAAAAACCATGTTGAAGCTCATTTAAAGTTTGCTGCAAAACATTTGGGCAAGCTAGTAAAATACTGGGAAAATATAGTCTGGTCAGATGAGACTAAAATTGAACTTTTTGGATGCCACAACACACAGCATGTTTGGAAGAGAAATGGCACTGCACATCAGCCCCGAAACACCATACCAACAGTGAAGTTTGGAAGTGGGAGCATCATGGTGTTGGGGTGTTTTTCAGCATATGGTACAGGCAAACTTCATATAATTGAAGGAAAGATGAATGGACAGATGTTCAGAGACATCCTTGATAGGAACCTGTTGCCATTTGCCAAGGTGCTGAAGTTGAAATGAGGGTGGACATTTCAGCAAGACAATGATCCAATGCAATGTATATAAAGTTACCTAGGCAGGTTTACTTTCCTATGTAATTCCTTTGTCTGTTATGCTGTGGGTGTTTCTGCCGTTTTGGTTGTCTACTGCCATGCTGCTGTTACTCTGTAATTTCTCAGTTTGGGATCAATAAAGTCCATCCACCCATCCATCCCATCCCATCCCATCCCATCCAGCTCTCAACTGGCTCCAGAGAAGGAAAATGATGCTGCTAGAATGGTCCAGTCAGTCACCTGACCTGAATCCAATTAAAAATCTATGGAATGAACTAAAGATCAGAGTTCATGGAAGACGCCCACGGAAACTTAAAGATTTGAAGACAGTTTGTGTGGAAGAATGGGCTAAAATCACTCCTGAGCAATGCCTGCACCTAGTTTCTCCATACAGGAGGTGACTGGAAGCTGTTATTGCCAACAAAGGCTTTTCTACTAAATATTAAATGAATTTCACCGAGTGTGTTCAATACTTATATCCCTGTGTCATTCCACTTTATTAAATTTTAATGTTTTGTGAACACAGTTGCCTTGATTTCTTTGTAAGTATGGATTACTTGGGTTGTTACTGATATCTGGTGAAAATCTCAGGTTGATGGCTTCAACAGAAATATGTTTGAGAAAAATGTTGACATGTTTAATACTTATTTTCCTCGCTGTACATGATGCAATGCTTTCCGACAAAAAAACTAATCAGTGTACACGTACCATAAGGAATGACTTTAAGTGTCACATTTTCTTTTTTAAAATGTGTTCATGTCATAGCAGACAGGTTGAATGTTTTAAGACAGAAATTGGAAGATCAGTAACCGTTTTCAAATTTTTCATACCTACACATGATGTAAGGGTGCTCTGACTTTGAAATGGAACTTTAAACAAAGGGAGGAAAACATACTATTTTGTGACTGTGAAGAAGTAAAGAAAAGTGTGGGTTAAAAACAGTAAAGTGGGGAAATAGTAGCAATGTTTATAAGTATTTTTTTTCTCTTATCCATCTGTAAGATTTCTCTTTGATGTTTTATCTCCTTCCCCATTTTGAATTCTCTTTGGTCTTTGACAGTCCTTCATTGAAAAAAAATACCAATATTTTATTTTTCTAGTATGTGTAATCAAACTAAATTATTCACAGCTATACAGATATAAAGTTTAAAGAGCTCTGGCAACTATGTTCGCAGCTGCTATTGTTTTGAACAAAAAGAGGAAAAAAGGGCAAGTAAAGGCAGCTTCATTAATGACACATTATGTTTTATGGTGGACTTAGAACTTCAAGAAGCCTGAGCAGAATTTGTTTCTGTTTTATGTGCACCACCTCAGTCCACAGCTGCCTCAGTAGGGGTACATGAAGGGCATTTCTCCTCATGAGCTTAGAGACCCATAAAAAAGGCTTTATACAGCGGGGAAAATAAGTACTGAACATGCCAACTTTTTTCTCATTAAACATATTTCTGATGGAGCCATTGACCTGAGATTTTCACCAAATATCAGTAACAACCAAAATAATCCATACATACAAAGAAATCAAGGCAACTGTGTTCACAAAGCAAGGTATATTTAATAAAGTGTAATGACACAGGGAATAGGTATTGAACACATGAAGAAAAAGAGGTGCAAAAAGGCATAGAAAGCCAAGAAACCATCTGAAATCCATCTGAATTTAGGAAGCCATCTAATCCCTCCATCACTGCAAATTAATTTCAGCTGGTTAAGTCCTGACTGATAACCTTTTAAAAGGTCTGTGAATATCAGATTGTCACACCATAAAGAACTCATGGTGGGTAGAAGCAATGAGCTCTCTCTAAACCTCCGCAACCTTATTGTTGCAAAACATAATAATGGCATTGGTTACAGGCACATTTCTAAACTGCTAAATGTTGCAGTGAGCACTGTTAGAGCCATCATTTAGAAATGGAAAGAAAATCATTTTACCATAAACCGGTCAAGACCAGGAGCTCCTCGCAAGATTTCTGACCGAGGAGTCAAAAGAATTATCAGAAGAGTTATCCAAGAGCCAAAGACCACTTGTGGAGAGCTCCAGAAAGACCTGGAGTTAGCAGGTACTGCTGTTTCAAAAAAAATAATAAGTAATGCACTCAACCGACTTGGGCTCTATGCCCACTCACCTCGCAAATCTCCATTGCTGAAGAAAAAGCAGGTTGAAGCTCGTTTAAAGTTTGCTGCAAAACATTTGGGAAAGCCAGTAAAACATTGTGAGAATATAGTCTGGTCAGATGAGACCAAAATTGAACTTTTTGGATGCCACAACACACAGCATGTTTGAAGGAGAAATGGCACTGCACATCCCATCATGGTGTGGGGGTGTTTTTCAGCACATGGTACAGGCAGACTTCATATAATTGAAGAAAAGATGAATGGACAAATTTACAGACATCCTTGATAAGAACCTGTTGCCATCTGCCAAGATGGTGAAGATGAAACGAGGGTGGACATTTCAGCAAGTCAATGATCCCAAACACACAGCCAAGGAAACTCTCAGCTGGCTCCAGGAAAATAAAGCTACTAGAATGGCCCAGTCACCTCAGCCCGAAGGACTTGCATGGGCCTGCCCTTCACTGGGATCACCACCTGCAGGAGGGACCATGAGGGTCCAGTGCCATGTGGATCAGGTGGCGGTCAAAAGCAGAGACCTTGGCGGTCTGATCCCAAACTTCCTAAACTGGCTTTTGAGACGTGGAATGTCACCTCTTTGGTGAGGAATGAACCTGAGCTGGTCCACAAGGTTGAGAAATACCAGCTAGATATAGTTGACCTCACCTCAACATACAGCTCTGGTTCCGGAACCAGTCCCCTGTAGAGGGGCTAGAGCTTGGCCTACTCTGGAGTTGCCACGGGCATGAGGTGGTGAGCAGGGGTGGATATTCTTGTATCGCCCCAGCTTGCTGCCTCTATATCGGAGTTTTTCCCGGTGGACGAAAGGGTTGTTTCCCTGCGCTTTCAGGTTGGGAAACGGGTCCTGACCATCATTTGTGCCTATACACCAAATGATGGTTCAGAGTACCCACCCTTTTTGGAGTCTCTGACTGGGGTGCTGGAGAGTGCTCCTCTTGGAGACTCCATTGTCCTGCTGGGGGACTTCAATGCGCACGTGGGCAACGACAGTGAAACCTGGAGGGGTGTGATTGGGTGGAATGTCCATGGTGTCCATAACAGACACCATGTTCAAGCATAAGGGTGTCCATTTGTGCACCTGGCACCAGGACACCCTAGGTCGCAGGTCGATGTTCGAGTTTGTTATCGCCTCATCAGAACTGCGACCATATGTCTTGGACACTCAAGTAAAAAAGAGGTGCAGAACTGTCAACTAATCAGCAACTGGTGGTGAGTTGGATCCGATGATAGGGGAGGATGCCATTTAGACCTGGTAGACCCAAGCGTATAGTGAGGGTGTGCTGGGAACATCTGGCTGAGGCCCCTGTCCGGGAGGTCTTCAACTCCCACCTCCGGAAGAACTTCAACCACATTCCGAGGGAGTCTGGAGACATGGAATGTGAATGGGCCATGTTCTCCACCTCCATTGTTGAAGCAGCTGCCCAGAGCTGCACCCGCAAGGTCGTCGGTGCATCTCGTGGTGGCAACCCCTGAACCAAATGGTGGACACCAGTGGTGAGGGGGGCCATTAAGCTAAAGAAGGAGTCCTATCAAGCTTGGTTGGCTTGTGGGACTCCTGAATCAGCTGAGGTGTACCGGCAGGCCAGGCGGAGTGCGGCTCGGAGGTTGCTGAAGCAAAAACTTGGGTATGGAAGTAGTTCGGTGAGGCCATGGAACAAGACTTGTGGTCGGCCTCGAGGAGATTCTGGCAAACTGTCCAGTGACTCAGGAGGGGGAAGCAGCTCCCTGTCCACACTGTGTATGGTATGGATGGGGCGCTGACTTCGGCCGAGGATATCGTCGGGCGGTGGAAGGAATACTTTGAGGATCTCCTCAATCCCACTGACATGCCATCCACAGAAAGAAACAGGGCTTGTGGATGAGGGGAACAACTCACCCATCACGGGGGCTGAGGTTGCCAAAGTGGTTAAAAATCTCTTTGGTGGCCGGGCCCCGGGGGTGGACGAGATTCTCCCTGAGTACCTCAAGGCCCTGGATGTTGTAGGGCTGTCATGGTTGACACACCTCTGCAACATTGAGTGGAGGGTGGGGACAGTGCCTTTGGCATGCAAACCGGGGTGGTGGTTCCTCTCTTCAAGAAAGGGGACCGGAGGGTGTGTTCCACTTTTAGATGGATCATACTCCTCCCTGGGAAGGTCTATGCTAAGGTACTAGAGAGGAGAGTCCGGCCCTTAGTCAAGCCTCGGATTCAAGAGGAGCAATGTGGTTTTCGTCCTGGCCATGGCACATTGGGCCAGCTCTTTACCCTCTCGAAAATCCTTGATAGTTCGTGGGAGTTTGCCCAACCAGTTTACATGTGTTTCATGGACTTGGAGAAGGCATTCGACCGCATCCCTCATGTTTTTTTGTAGGGGGTTCTTCGGGAGTGTGGGGTATCAGACTTGTTGCTACAAGCTCTCCGGTCTCTATGCGACTGTTGTGAGCATTTGGTTCGTATTGCCAACACTTGGTCGGACTCATTCCCAGTGAGAGTTGGACTCCGCCAGGGCTGCCCTTTGTCACCAATCCTGTTCATAATTTTTATGGACAGGATATCTAGACGCAGCCAGGGAACGGAGGGTGTCATGCTTTGTGACCACAGGATCTCATCTCTGCTGTGTGCAGATGATGTTGTTCTGTTGGCTTCATCCAGCGATGACCTACAGGTCTTACTGGGACGGTTTGCTGCTGAGTGTGAAACGGCTGGGATAAGAATCAGCACCTCCAAGTCTGTGTCCATGGTCCTCAGCTGGAAAAAGGTGGATTGTCCTCTCCGGGTTGGGGACAAGCTCCTGCCCCAAGTGGAGGAGTTTAAGTATCTCGGAGTCTTATTCACGAGTGAGGGGAGAATGGAGCGGGAGATTGACAGAAGATCACAGCAGCATCTGCAGTGATGTGGACGTTGTACCAGTCGGTCGTGGTGAAGAGGGAGCTGAGCTCTAAGGCAAAGCTGTCAATTTACTGGTCAGTCTACGTTCCTACCCTCACCTTTGGTCATGATCTTTGGGTAATGACCGAAAGAATGAGATTGCGGATACAAGCAGCTGAAATGAGCTTACCCTTAGAAATAGGGTGAGTAGCTCAGTCATCTGGGAGAGGCTCAGAGTAGAACTGCTGCTCCTCCACATTGAAAGGAGCCAGTTGAGGTGGTTTGGGCATCTGATCAGGATGCCTCCTGGATACCTTGCACTTGAGGTGTTTCGGGCACGTCCCACTGGGACACATGCCAACCATGCGTGACTCTGTCACATCTGACAGCGGCTGCACAGAGAGCCACTCAGCCTCTCCATCCTCCGTCAGTGCATGTGGAGAGAGAGCATGAACAGCAGCTTCTTCCTGCCACTCTCAGTAAGACATGAACAGATCCAGAGAAAGTAAAATCACAGAAGAAAATAGTCTGATTCTGTGTGGACAGATTAATTTACGTTCATGTATGGTTGTTGTGGAGAGAATTTCTCCACGACAACACAAACAAGGAGAAAAACAGGCCACCTCATTAGTGTCTACAAGTTTATAAAAAGTCTTAAATGTGATTATCTCAAATCAGCGTCTTAATTATCCTTAAAATGAGAAACAATCCCTGAATTCTTGCCCAATAACCTTATAGTCACCTGCACTATGAATGCTGGATTCACCAGACATGACCGAAGTCTGAATTAGTGTAAATTTTATTTTCACCGTCAAAGCTCAATACTTCCGAAGTGCTGTAAAAATAAAAGCCCTCCACAGCAATTCCGTTTTCAGAATGGTTGCTTTTGTTATGTGCTTTTATTATGAAACACCGTCAACCGGATATACTTGTCTGAAATCACAGCCGGCAGTTTTTCCTCACATTTGTAAATAAAAAAGAGAAAGAAGATTCTGTGATAGTGATGTAGAGGTGAGTCATTTATTTTCAGGGCATTTTCAGCTTTTTTTCTGTAGTATAATTGCTAGTTTATCTGTGGGGTTTTGGACAGTGAATTACGTGTATATGTGCAGATTGTTTATTAGTGCTACACATAAATTATAACCAATATTTTGTTCAGTGGAAGAAGATATTTTTTAAAATGTTTTTTCCACTGTGTTGTAATTATTTCTAATTGGCTTACTTTGCACCAAATGATTTCTAAAATTATATTATTTAGAAAGTTTCTTAGAATTCTCTTTGTTTTATTCCAAAATAAAGAATATCAGACAACCAATCCACTAGTTATCAAATTGAGAGTCTGGAGAACAGGTGAAGGATACAGATTTATAATACATTTGAGAAAGGAGCTTTATGAGGAAACATAAAAAGGCTGAAAAGTAGCATCTTCTAAATAAAACTTTTGTCTCTAATTTATTAAAATATCAGGAACTAAAGCTGTGTGATCACTGTTGAAAGTAGGAGATGGATGATATTTTTCAGATTTAAACAATTTATGAATGTGCTGATAATTAAAAAACTATGCAAAAAATTATGGTCAGATATTCAGAAATTTATTTTTCAGCACAAAACAATTTGTAATATATTTCTAATACTTTTATTTCACAAATGAATATATATATATATATATATACAGTATATATACAGTATATATATATATAGTAGCACCTTGGGGGAGCCAGATTATCTAGCATCTCAGACAGGAGACAGTGGATAAGCATGGGAGAACAAAGAGCAGGAGGTTCCTGGTGAGATAGCAGGAAGGAGTCAGGGATGAAGGGGGTTGAATGCAGTGTCATGCAAATGTCATGTTGTGTGTGATGTAAATGCCATGAAACTAAAGAGGAGAGTTTCTGTTTAAATGTTCAGTCTGTTCTTTGCTTGAGAAGTGTGAGTGTGTAATAAATCGTCTGAAATGAATCTGCCTCTTCATTTACACGCTCCACACTGGTGACCCAAGACGTATTATGGAACACGAGGCAAGATCCCCGGAGCCGGCCCGGTCAGGAAGCTACAGCGAGGCGGCAGCCATCCCACAGACAGCCCGGACTGGAACCTCCAGCCACGCGTGTGCGGTTTCAGTCAAGCTACCGGATTTCTGGCAGCACAACCCGCGCTCTTGGTTCCACCTCACCGAGGCTCAGTTCGCCCTCCGGGGAGTAACGGCAGACGACACCAGATTCTACCATGTGGTCGCAGCACTCGACGCCCGCACAGCTCAACAGGTAGCGAGCCTGTTTGATCAGTCACCAGCCGGCAACAGATACGAGGCGCTCAAGGCTGTGCTCATCCAGCGCTACACACTCTCGGACTGTGAGAGAGCAGAGAGGCTCCTGACGCGGACCGAGTTAGTAGATGGTTCGGCTGTAGACCTGATGGAGAAGATGCTGGCGTTAATGGGCACGGACGATGGGCACTTTCTGTTTGCCCACCTCTTCCTCCGGAACCTTCCGACAGCGGCGAGAGCGGCCCTGGCCAATTCACCGTCGCTGGCCGCGCGGGACTACCGTACGCTAGCCCAGGAGGCAGACCGGATCATCACCACCACCAGGGCGATCACAGTCAACGCGGCAGCGGCGGAGCCCAGCGAGACGACCAGAGGAGGCGAGGAGCCACCGACGGTAGCAGCAGCGGGGGCCAAGGAGCGCCAGAGAGACACGCTCTGTTTCTACCACCGCCACTTCGGAGAGAAGGCACGCAGATGTGCGCCACCGTGCCAATTCAAGCGCTCGGGAAACGCCAAGGCGGGGGGTCGGTAGCAGCTGAGACCGTCGGGGAAGAGAACAAGCTGCTCTACTTGACGGACGCACGCTCGGGGAGGCGTTTCCTCGTGGACACCGGAGCTCAGAAGAGCGTCATCCTGCCGACCTACGCTGACCGGCTGGCAGGACCTAGCGGCCCCGAGATGTTGGCAGCAAACGGCTGGGATATTAAGACCTTTGGTGAGAGGACTCTGCTCTTATCTCTACACGGCCGTACATATGAGTGGACTTTTGTCGTAGCAGCACTGAATTACCATATCCTGGGGGCTGATTTTCTGTGTGCACATGGTTTACTGGTTGATGTTGCTAACAGGCGCACTGTCCTTTGACTCTCTCCCCTGTATAGCTCGAGTGACCCAGCCAACAGCACAAGCCAATGTCACAGCTACAGGCGGTAAGTTCCACACACTGCTCACTCAGTTCCCAGCACTCACGGTCCCGACGTTTTCCGCGGCCATCGCTAAGCACGGGGTGGAGCACTTTATCACCACCACCGGGCCGCCCGTTTTTGCAAGACCTCGGCGCTTGGACGCAGCTAAACTGGCCATAGCGCGCGAGGAGTTCGCCAACCTGGAAAGGTTGGGCATCATCAGGCGCTCGAACAGCCCATGGGCATCCCCGCTACACATGGTCCCTAAGGCTGAGGGATCGTGGCGACCGTGCGGGGATTTCCGCAGGTTGAAAAACGCCACAGCGCACGACCGCTACCCAATTCCCCACATACAGGATTTTTCCGTTCACCTTGCCGGAGCACGCATTTTTTCCAAAATAGACCTGGTCCGCGGTTACCACCAAGTCCCAGTGCACACTGAGGACATACCCAAAACAGCGGTAATAACTCCGTTCGGTCTATTCGAGTTCCTGCGCATGCCATTCGGGTTAAAAGGAGTGGCACAGACGTTCCAGCGCATGATGGATGCAGTGCTGCGCGATCTCCCATTCGTGTTCGTCTACCTGGACGATATCCTGGTAGCCAGTGCGTCCGAAGACGAACACGAAACCCACCTCACGACGGTTTTCCGGAGGTTGGAGGAGCACGGGTTAATAATCAGCCCGGTGAAATGCCAGTTCGGCGTGACGGAGATTGATTTTTGGGGGCACCGCGTCTCTCCGGAAGGAGCGATCCCGCTGCCCGACAAAGTGCGCGCCGTGGCGGATTTTCCCCAACCTCAGACGGTCAGGGCGCTGCAGGAATTTTTGGGAATGGTGAACTTTTATAACCGTTTCCTTCCCCGCGTGGCGCAGCTCATGCAACCATTGTATGCCGTGCTCAAGAAACAGAAACCCGCGGATAGGGTCGAATGGACCCCGGAGCGAGAGCGGGCGTTCTCGGAAGTTAAAGCAGCCCTGGCAAACGCCGCACTGCTGGCGCATCCGGACCCGTCGGCCCGCATAGCGCTCACCACTGACGCTTCATTCGTGGCCAAAGGGGCTGTCGTGGAGCAGCGCGTCGCCGGGGCTTGGCAGCCGCTCGCCTTTTTCAGCAGAACTTTGCGCGACAGCGAACGTAAATACAGCGCGTTCGACAGAGAGTTGCTGGCTCTTCACCTGGCCATACGCCACTTCCAGTTCTGGCTGGAAGGGCGCAGCTTCACCGCGTTCGTGGACCACAAGGCACTAACGTTCGCGATGGCCAAGGTTTCAGAACCGTGGTCGGGCCGGCAGCAGAGACAGCTGGCCGCGATCTCAGAGTTTACTACCGATATTCAGCATGTGTCTGGTAAACTGAATGTAGTGGCGGACTGCCTCTTGTGCGCCGTGGTGGCCTCGGTCTGCGTGGGGATAGATTACGCAGCCATGGCCGCGGAGCAGATTAGCGATGCAGACGTGCGCGCGCTCCAGTCTGGACCAACAGGGTTAAGGCTGGAGAGCAGGGTGCTGCAGGATGGCGGCCTCCCCCAATCTGCGATGTCTCCACTGGTCGCCCGCGTCCGGTGGTCCCGGCCGGGTGGCGCCGCCTCGTTTTTGAGTTGGTTCACACTCTGGTGCACCCAGGGGTGCGCGCGTCGGTCAAAATGGTAGGAGAGAAGTTTGTGTGGCCAAGCCTACGCAAACAAGTGAAAGAGTGGGCTGCAGCCTGCGTGGCGTGCCAACGAGCCAAGGTACACAGACACACGAAGGCTCCTTTGGAGCCGTTTCGTATTCCGGTTAAGAGGTTCGACCATGTTCACGTGGACCTCGTGGGCCCCCTCCCGCCATCACAGGGGTGTACGCACCTCCTGACAATGGTGGACCGCACCAAGCGCTGGCCAGAAGCGGTCCCGCTGGCGGCAACCACGTCCGCAGATGTAGCGCACGCTTTTTTAACAGCATGGGTGGCGCGTTTTGGAGTCCTGTCGGACATTACGTCCGACGGGCCCTCAATTTGTTTCTGAACTCTGGTCTGCGATGGCCCGCAGCCTGGGTGTTACAATTCACCGCACAACCGCATACAACCCACAGGCCAATGGGTTATGCGAGCGTTTTCATAGATCACTGAAAGCAGCGCTCAGGGCTTCATTGACGGATGCAAATTGGGTAGACCGGCTGCCGTGGGCTTTATTGGGGTTGTGCTCCGTGCCGAAAGAGGATCTGGAAGCTTCCCCGGCAGAGCTCGTTTTTGCGCAGCCACTATGGCTGCCCGGGGAATTTCTGCCAGATAATCCCGCGCCGGACAGCTCCCCGTCTCAGCTTTTGCAGCGTAGCGCAAACACAGGCACGCTGCCGGGCCCTGCCCACCACAGTTTTCCGCGTGTTTTCATGCCTAAAACTTTGAAGAGCGCGGAGTTCGTGTTTGTCAGACACAACACCCACCGCCCTCCATTGCGCCCACCCTATGATGGACTGTTCAGAGTGCTGGAAACAGGGGATAAGCATTTTTTGCTAGACTTGGGGGGTAGGAGGGAAAAAATTGGCATAGACAGACTCAAACCCGCTTTCGTTGTGGCGGACGAGCAAGTGCTGTTGGCGAGGGCCCCTCGGCGTGGAAGACCTCTACGGAGAGCTCCCCAGGGAAACGATTCACCAGAGCAGCCACACGGACAGACCAAAGTGCCCCCTCCCCCTAACAACAGCCCACCCGCAGTCAGACACACTCCCAGCAGCCCCCCACTGGCACAGCAGCGCCGTGGAGGCGGTAAACCCCAGTTACAGCAGATACGGGAGGAGACGGAAGCCCAAGCAGCATGTGGACTGATATTCAATTGTTCTATCACAGCATGTGGACTGTTATTCTATGGTTCTATCTAAGATGCTGGGGGGGGGGGGTGTAGCACCTTGGGAGAGCCAGATTATCTAGCATCTCAGACAGGAGACAGTGGATAAGCATAGGAGAACAAAGAGCAGGAGGTTCCTGGTGAGATAGCAGGAATGAGTCAGGGATGACGGGGGTTGAATGCAGTGTGATGCAAATGTCATGTTGTGTGTGATGTAAATGCCATGAAACTTAAGAAGAGAGTTTCTGCTTAAATGTTCAGTCTGTTCTTTGCTTGAGAAGTGTGAGTGTGTAATAAATCGTCTGAAATGAATCTGCCTCTTCATTTATACGCTCCACTATATATACAGTATATATATATATATATATATATATATATATATATATATATATAGTGGAGATGAAATAACCAGACCGAACTTTCCGAGCTAATGAACTTTATTTCACTCTCACAGCTTCCAGAATCAGAACATTAAACATGTGTAGCAAGGACTCTGTCTTTTATATCCCCAAAACTCACACCTTCCTGCTACCTGAGGTCCTGCATTCACCATTCACTCTCCCAAGACAATTCCCCTTACCCCCCAGCCCTTTGATCTCCATGCTGTCTCAGTCTGAGAGGAAAACTACTGAACTCTACAGCATGGGTCCCCCACACCGCCCCCCCCAGAGTCTCAGACTGGGTGTTAACGCTCCCGTCCTCGTGGCTTCAGTGTCCGCCCATAGCTGCTGTAGCGGGGGGTCTTCGGCTCCGTGACGCTGCTGTGCCGGTAGGGGGTTCCTGGGGGTGTGTCCGTCTGTGGGGGGACAATGGAGGGGGGGGAGAAACATTCAGCATGCTCGTGTGACTGCTGTGATTAATCATTTACCTGGGGAGCTCTCAGTGGGGGTCTTCCTTGCCGAGGAGCTTGAACCAACACCAGCTGCTCGTCTGCCACAACAAAGGCGGGCTTAAGCCTGTCTATACAGATTCTCTCCCGGCGATCCCCCAGGTCTAACACAAAATGTTTGTTCCCGGTTTCCAGCACTCTGAACGGGCGTAGGGTGGGCGCAATGGGGTCCGGTGGGCATCGTGCCTGACAAACATGAATGTCGCGTCCTTCAAGGTTTTTGGCACAAACACACGGGGAAAACAGTGGTGGGCCGGGCCAGGGAGCGTTCGTGCGTCTGTGCTATGCTGCGAACGCGGGGACGGATGGGTGTTCGGCGTGGGGTTATCTGGTAAAAACTCTCCGAGGAGCCACAGGGGCTGTGTAAAAACCAGATCTGCTGGGGAAGCCGCTAAATCCTCCTTCGGTGCGAAACGCAACCCTAATAGAACCCACGGCAACTGGTCCATCCAATTTGCATCCGTAAGCGAAGCCCTGAGCACTGCTTTCAGTGACCTATGGAAATGCTCGCATAACCCATTGGCCTGTGGGTTGTACGCGGTCGTGCGATGAATTGAGACGCCCAGGCGCCAGGCCATCGTGGACCAGAGGTTGGAAACAAACTGCGGGCCCCGATCGGACATGATGTCTGAAGGGGTGCCAAAACGTGCCACCCATGTTGTTTAAAAGGCGTGTGCCACGTCTGCGGACGCGGTGAAAGCTAGTGGAACTGCTTCGGGCCATCGCGTGGTGCAGTCCACCACTGTCAGGAGGTGCGTGAACCCCTGCGATGGCGGGAGGGGGCCGACGAGGTCCACGTGAACGTGGTCGAAAATCCTAGCTGGGATATGGAAAGGCTCAAGGGGGGTCTTTGTGTGCTTGTGCACTTTGGCATGTTGGCACGCTACGCAGGCTGCAGCCCACTCTTTCACCTGTTTGCGCAGGCTCGGCCAGACAAATATGCTGCCACCATTTTGACTGACGTGCGTAAATGCGGCATCGCCAAGCGCGTGGTACCATCGGACGCGGGCGGCCCTTGGAGACGTCACAGTTTAGGGGGGGCTCCCCCGTCTTGCATAACTCTTCTCTCCAGCCTTAACCCTGTTGGTCCAGACTGGGGTGCGCAAACGTCGGCATCGCCGATCTGCTCTGCAGCCATGGCCGTGTAATCTATCCCCACGTAGACTGGGGCCACTAAGGCGCGCAAGAGACAGTCAGCCACCACGTTGAGTTTACTGGCCACATGACAAATGTCGGTCATAAACTCCGAGATCGTGGCCAGCTGTCTCTGCTGCCGGCCCGACCATGATTCCGAAACCTTGGCCATCGCGTACATTAACGGCTTGTGGTCCACGAACGCAGTGAAGGCGCGCCCTTCCAGCCAGAACTGAAAGTGGCGTATGGCCAGGTGGAGACCCAGCAACTCCCTGTCGAACGCACTGTATTTACGCTTATTGTCGCGCAAAGAACTGCTAAAAAAGGCGAGCGGCAGCCAAGAACCGGCGACACGCTGCTCCACAACGGCCCCTATGGCCACATCTGATGCGTCTGTAGTGAGCGCGATCTGAGCTGTCGGGTCTGGGTGCGCCAGCAGTGCAGCGTTCGCCAGAACTGTTTTCACCTCGGAAAACGCTTGCTCCCACTCAGGAGTCCAGTCAACTCTGACCGCTGGCTTCCGTTTCTTAAGCGCAGCATACAACGGCTGCATGAGCTGAGCTGCGTGGGGGAGGAAACGATTGTAGAAGTTCACCATCCCCAAAAGCTCCTGCAGCACCCTGACCGTCTGAGGCCGGGGAAAATTCGCCACTGTGCGCACCTTGTCCGGCAAGGGTATCGCTCTCTGTGAGATGCGGTGTCCCAAAAAATTGATCCCCGTCACACACCGAACTGGCATTTCACCGGGTTGATTATTAACCTGTGCTCCTCTAACCTCCGGAAAACCGTCCTGAGGTGGGCTACGTGTTCGTCCTCGGACGCGCTGGCCACCAGGATGTCATCCAGGTGGACGAACACAAACGGCAGATCCCGCAACACCGCATCCATCATGCGTTGGAATGTCTGTGCCACGCCTTTTAACCCGAAAGGCATGCGTAAAAACTCAAACAGACCAAACGGGGTTATTACTGCCGTTTTAGGTATGTCCTCCGCGTGCACCGGGATCTGGTAGTAACCACAGACCAGGTCTATCTTAGAAAAAAATACGTGCCCCGGCGAGGTGAACAGAAAAATCCTGAATATGGGGGATCGGGTAGCGGTTGTGCGCTGTGGCGTTGTTTAATCTGCGGAAATCTCCGCAAGGTCGCCACGATCCCTCGGCCTTACCGACCATATGTAGTGGGGATGCCCATGGGCTGTTTGATCGTCTGATGATGCCCAGCCTTTCCAAGTTGGCAAACTCCTCGAGCGCTATGGCCAGTTTAGCTGTGTCCAGGCGCCAAGGTCGTGCAAAAACGGGCGGCCCGGTGGTGGTAATAAAGTGCTCCACCCCCTGTTTAGTGATGGCCGCCAAAAACATCGGGACCGTGAGTGCTGGGAACTGGGTGAGCAGTGTGTGGAACTTACCACCTGGAGCTGTGACGTTGGCTAGCGTTGCTGGCCCAGATCCTCGAGCTGTACAGGGGAGAGAATCAAAAGACATTGCATTAATCAGACGTCAGTTAGTAACATCGACTAGTAGTCCATGTGCACACAAAAAATCAGCGCCTAAGATTGGGAAACTGCATGCCGCTATGACGAATGTCCACTGGTACGTACGGCTGTGCAGGGATACAGTCAGTGTCCTCTCACCAGAAGTCTTAATGTCTGAGCCGTTTGTGGCCGTCAGCTTGGGACCGTTAGTTCCTGCTAGCTGGTCGGCATAGGATGCCAGGATGAGGGTCTTTTGGGAGCCAGAGTCCATGAGGAATCGTCTCCCCGAGCGTGAGTCTGTCATGTAGAGCAGCTTGCTTTCTTCACCGGCGGTCGCAGCTGCTATTGACTGCCGGTCCTGGCGTTTCCCGAACGCTTGAATTGACATGGTGGCACGCATCGGCGTGTGTCCTGTCCAAAGCGGCGGTGGTAGGAGCAGAGCGTGTCTCTCTGGCGCTTCCTGGCCCCTGCTGCCGCTACCATCGCTAGCTCCTCGCTTCCGCTGGCCGTCTCGCTGAGTTCCGACACCGCTGCGTTCACTGTGAGGGCTCTGGTGGTGAGGATGATCCGATCTGCCTCCTGGGCTAGTGCACGGTAGTCACGCACGGCCAGCAACGGCGAGTTGGCAAGGACCACTCTGGCCGCCGTTGGGAGGTTCCAGAGGAAAAGGTGGGCAAATAGAAAATGCCCGTCGTCCGTGCCCATCAATGCCAACATCTTTTCCATCCGTTCGACTGCCGACTCGTCTCCCAACTCGGAGCGCGTCAGGAGTCTCTCCGTTCTCTTGCAGTCTGAGAGCGTGTAGCGCCAGGTCAGCGCGGCTTTGAGAGCCCCGTATTTGTCGTGGGCAGGGGGCTGTTGGAGCAGGCTCGCTACTTGCTGAGTCGTGCGAGCGTCCAGCGCTGCGACCACGTAGTAATACCTGGTGTCATCTGCCGTTATTCCCCGGACCGCGAACTGGGCCTCGGTGTGGAGGAACCAAGACTTTGGGTTGTGCAGCCAAAAGTACAGTAGTTTGACCGAAACAGCGCACGCATTGCTGGAGTTTCCCGTCCGGGTCGTCTCCAGGGTGTTCACCTTGTGTTCCATTCTGCATCAAGAGTCACCAGTGTGAAGATGAAATAACCAGACCGAACTTTCCGAGCAGATGAACTTTATTTCACTCTCACATCTTCCAGAATCAGAACATTAAACATGTGTAGCAGGGACTTTCTCTTTTATATCCCCAAAACTCACACCTCCCTGCTACCTGAGGTCCTGCATTCACCATTCACTCTCCCAAGACAATTCCCCTTACCCCCAGCCCTTTGATCTCCATGCTCTCTCAGTCTGAGAGGAAAACTACTGAACACTACAGCATGGGTCCCCCACTATATATATATACAGTATATACTGTATATATATATATATAAAGCTTGGCAGTTTTTTCCACTGTTGTAGTATGTATTCATTAATGCCACATAATATTCAGAGCTATGTATATATAAAAAACGTTATAAGCAGAATAATCTTTATTTTAAAGGTCAAATTGCTGTTGCAGCCCTCAGCCACTTCTATTTTAGTCGGAGATGGGCAAAATGGCTCTTTAGTTGGAAAAGGTTGCAGACCCATGTATTAAATATTAAATGAATGTCACCAAGTGTGTTCAATACTTATTCCCTGTGTCATTCCACTTTATTAAATATAAATTGTTTTGTGAACACAGTTGCCTCAATTTCTTTGTATGTATGGGTTACTTGGGTTGTTACTAATATCTGGTGAAAATCTCAGGTCAGTAGATCCATCAGAAATGTTTAATGAGAAAAATGTTGACGTGTTCAATACTTTTTTCCCGCTGTGTGTGTGTGTGTGTGTGTGTGTGTAATGTTAATGAATGACTTTGATTAATTGTTGATAAGAATTCATTCATTCATTCATCTTCTTCCGCTTAATCCTTTTCGGGTCGCGGGGGGGTTGGAGCCTATCCCAGCATCTTTGGGCGAGAGGCAGGGTACACCCTGGACAGATCGCCAGTCCATCACAGGGCCAACACAGAGAGACAGACAACCATTCACTCTCACAGTCATACCTAAGGACAGTTTAGAATCCCCAGTCGACTAAATTAAATTACACTACCGTTCAAAAGTTTGGGGTCACCCAGACAATTATTTTGTGTTTTCCATGAAAAGTCACACTTATTTACCACCATGAGTTGTAAAATGAATAGAAAATATAGTCAAGACATTGACAAGGTTAGAAATAATGATTTGTATTTGAAATAATAATTTTTTCCAGATACTCAACCTGCTCAAAGGAAGGTCAGTTTTATAGCTTCTCTAACCAGCTTAACTGTTTTCAGCTGTGTTAACATGATTGCACAAGGGTTTTCTAATCATCCATTAGCCTTCTGACGCAATGAGCAAACACATTGTACCATTAGAACACTGGAGTGATAGTTGCTGGAAATGGGCCTCTATACACCTATGTAGATATTGCACCAAAAACCAGACATTTGCAGCTAGAATAGTCATTTACCACATTAGCAATGTATATTAGATATTAGAGTGTATTTCTGATTAGTTTAAAGTTATCTTCATTGAAAAAAACAGTGCTTTTCTTTCAAAAATAAGGAAATTTCTAAGTGACCCCAAACTTTTGAACAGTAGTGTAGTTGTAAGTTGATAGCAGCCCTTTTCAATGGGAGCTTATTCTATGAAATGTACTGGGGTCACCGTCCAGGCAGGGGTGCAGGGCTGTGGTCACCCACTGCTGCATTTCAACCGAAAAAGCAGAAGAAGACGCAAAGCCCCCAGAGCGTATGCACTGTGGAGAGCGAAGAAACTCGCCCTTCTGGGTTACGTTGGAGCACCACAAGTTCCAATGGCACATGAGCTTGAAGATCTATCTGCTTCAAATTAACATAGCGGAGAAACGGACCGGAGCAAAGCAAAAGATTACACAAGCTCAAAAACCCATCTGTCACAACTCGCCGCTCATCAGTGGCGCCAGCTGCGCGCACACCTGCACCTCGTCAGCAGCGTGGGATATAAGCCACTCTGCCCTGGGCTTCGGCCTGAAGCCGTCTGATTCCCTCGGCTGAACTTGCTGCAGAGGAACCCCCTCGTCTCCCAGCAAGATCTACAGCGTAAGCATACCTTACCATTGTCTTTCCAGTCTCTCCCCTGTGCACAGGTGGATTTTCCAGCGGCGGACCTCGCCTCCGCATCACCGCCTGCCAGCTGCTGCCATAGGTGGACTCCCCGGTGGCGGACCTCGCCTCTGCTTCGCCGTCTTCCCGCTGCTGTCACAGGTGTACCAGGTTGCTGTCTCCCGGGCTCGCCCTTGTGCACGCCAGCCACCTGCCCTGCCAAGTAAGCAAACAAACCCAATTTATTCCCTGTACTGGTTTGGTGCCCGTTACCGTTTCCCTGTGCTCTCTCCCCAGGGTTGTCCGGCTGAACGGCTTCCTGCCCCCTTGCCTGATGCAGACGTCCACCACCAGTACATCTACATATCACAGACACGCAGCCACACATCCCTGTTGTTGAATAAACTGTTAAATTTACCCTGAGCCTGCGTGTGTGTCTCCTGAGCCGTGCATTATGTCAGTACGGCTTCAGCAGAGCGGCTCGGCGGACAGCGGGCTCACACGCCATTTTTCCACCCTCGAGGCTCGGGTGGATTTAATAGCTCATCAGCAACAGGTGATACTCAACCAGTTAACCCTAATTACTGACCGGTTAGACCGCCTGGACCCCCGTCAGCTGTTCCCCCCGGCTCGTCAGGGAGGCGTAGCTCCAGCTGCTCCAGCGGCCGTCCAGCCTGCTCCGGGTGCCCCAGCCCGGCTCACACCTATTCCGACCCCCACCCGCTTTAGCGGTAAGCTCGGTGGAGCGCGGGGGTTCATTATGCAATGTGAGTCGGTGTTCCTGCATGTCCCCGGAGATTTTCCCTCAGACCACAGCCGAATTGGCTATACAGGAAATCTCCTGGAGGGTCGTGCGCTCACCTGGGCTTACGTCGTAATGGCGAAGCCCAGCTACGCCACCCTCACCTATGGCCAGTTCGTTAACCAGTTCCTGGAGGTCTTTGATCATTCGCGTTTGCATAGCGTCCAGGTCGATCGTCTCCTCAGTCTGCAACAGGGGAGCCGATCAGCCGCGGATTACTCCATTGACTTCCGAGTAACAGCGGAGGAAGTTGGCTGGGAGGAACGTGCCCTCTGTGGCATCTTCCTCCACAGTTTAAACTCTGGTCTGAGGGATGAGTTGGCTGGTCGGGATATCCCTGGGACATTAGCGGAGCTAATCTCCCTTGCCATCAGCTTGGATAACCGGCTGTGCGAGCGCGCCTCGGAGCGGAAGTTGCCTTCTCGCTCGCGGAGTGCCTCGTCGCGCCCGTCCCAAACTCGCCCCCTGGCGTTACCGCCACCAGAGTCCTCCGAGGAGTCGGAGCCCATGGTGACGGGCCGGGCAAAGCTCCCTCTTGCGGAGAAACAACGCCGCCGTGAGTTGGGCCTCTGCATGTATTGCGGAGGCAACCAGCACACTGTGGAGCATTGCCCGGAGAAGCCAAACGGGGAGGTCTGCGAGTCACTGTAGGGGGCCTCGCGGACGCTAACCGGTCAACTCCCCTCACACATTTGTCGCTGCCCATCCGTTTTTGCCATAACACCACAGGGCATCTCACCCACGCACTGGTGGACTCAGGCGCGGAGGACAGCTTTATTTCTCAAAGCCTGGCAACCCGATTGGGCATCCGTTGCCAGCCCCTCAAGACTCCTCTCTCCCTTATCAATCTCTCCTGTGTGTCCCTGGGGAAAGTGACTCACCGGACGAACCCCGTCTCAGTCATCGTCTCTGGAAACCACCGGGAGGACATATCCTTCTACATCCTGCCATCCTCTGTGTCTCCGGTGATATTGGGTTACCCGTGGCTCCACCTCCATAACCCCGTCCTGGACTGGAAGACCGGAGGAGTGACTGCCTGGAGTACGTTCTGCATGAGCACCTGCCTCCAATCCGCTGCTTGTGCCCCATCTTCTCCTCCCGTGGCCAAGGATGCCGCGCCCCCAGACCTCTCTTTGGTGCCCGCGGAGTTCCACGACCTGGGCGCGGTCTTCAGTAAGTCCAAGGCGATGTCTCTTCCTCCACACCGGCCTTACGACTGCGCCATAAATCTCCGCCAGGGGGCGCCTCTTCCCTCGGGGCGTCTGTACAGCCTGACAGCGCCGGAGAAGGAGGCCATAAACACCTATCTGAAGGAGTTGCTCAGTGCAGGAATAATTCGCCCATCCTCATCCCCATTAGGTGCAGGGTTCTTCTTCGTGGGCAAGAAGGATGGCTCTCTTCGCCCATGCATCGACTTCCGTGCCCTAAATGACATCACGGAGAAGGACCGTTACACCCTGCCCCTGATGGACACTGCCTTCCACTCCCTCCAGGCGGTGACCTGGTTTACTAAGCTGGATCTCCGCAGCGCGTACCATCTCGTCCGGATCCGGGAGGGAGATGAATGGAAGACTGCCTTCCGTACCCCGAACGGCCACTTTGAATACCTGGTCATGCCGTTCGGGTTGACCAACGCTCCAGTCGTCTTTCAGCGCCTGATCAATGACGTTCTCCGGGACTTCATCGGTCTGTTCGTGTTCGTCTACCTGGATGACATACTCATCTTCTCCAAATCCAGGGACGAGCACCGGGTGCACGTGAGGCGGGTCCTCCAGAGGCTCCTGGAGAACCGGTTGTATGTGAAGGCGGAAAAGTGTGAATTCTACGCCAAGATGACGTCATTTCTGGGGTTTGTCATCTCCCATGACCAGGTGCTTCCAGACCCAGCAAAAGTTAAAGCGGTGGTAGATTGGCCAACCCCCACATCCAGGAAGCAGGTGCAACAGTTCATCGGCTTTGCCAACTTCTACCGCCGCTTCGTCCCCAATTTTGGAGCCATCGTCGGTCCTCTGACCCGCCTCACCTCCCCCAAGACCCCGTTCCAGTGGTCTGAAGAGGCCGCAGCGGCTTTCCAGGCGCTGAAGGCGGAGTTCTCCTCCTCCCGGGTCCTCAGCCAGGTCGATCCCTCTCTACAGTGTATTGTGGAGGTCGACGCCTCGGATACAGGGGTGGGGGCGGTGTTGTCACAGCGGTCACCTGCTGACGGGGTCAAACGGCCCTGCGCCACCTTCTCCCGGCGCTTGTCCCCGGCGGAGCATAACTACGACGTGGGGGACAGAGAGCTCCTCGCCATCAAGCTCGCGCTCCAGGAGTGGCGTCACTGGCTGGAGGGGGCCGCCCTGCCATTCGTGGTATTAACGGACCACAAGAACTTGGATTACTTAAGAACTGCCAAGTGCCTGAATGCCCGCCAGGCGCGCTGGTCTCTGTTTTTTGCCAGGTTCCGTTTCACCATAACATTCAGGCCGGGCTCCAAAAACGGTCTCCCTGACGCCCTCTCCCGGCAGTTCGCCCCAGAGGAACCTGTGGACGCCGTACACACCATCTTGCCCAGGTCGTGCGTCGTGGGGGCCGTTTCCTGGGAGATCGAGGACAAGATCCGGAGGGCGCAGGAATTGGAACCGGACCCTGGCGGCGGACCGGAGGGGAGGCTCTTTGTTCCGTCCTCCGTCCGGGGTGAGGTCATCCATTGGCTGCATACGTCCAAGCTCGCCTGCCATCCTGGGACCTCTCGGATGATCGACCTCCTCCAATGCTCCTTCTGGTGGCCGGGACTGCGTAAGGATGCCACCCGCTACGCCCGGGCTTGCCCCGTCTGCGCCACCAGTAAGTCTGGCAACGCTCCCCCTGCGGGTCTGCTCCAGCCTCTACCCGTCCCTGGTAGGCCCTGGTCGCACATCGCATTAGACTTCGTCACCGGTCTCCCTGTCTCTAACAGCTTCGACAAGGTTCTGACCATCGTCGACCGTTTCTCCAAGGCTGCCCACTTCGTGCCATTACGAGGGCTCCCCTCTGCCTTGGAGACGCGGACCTCCTTATCCAACACGTGGTCAGGCTGCATGGGATACCGGTTGACGTGGTCTCCGACCGGGGTCCCCAGTTCGCCTCGGACATCTGGCGGAGCTTCTGCAAAGCCATAGGAGCCCAAGTAAGCCTCTCCTCCGGCCATCACCCCCAATTTAACGGGCAGTGTGAGCGGACCAATCAGGAGCTGGAGGCTGCTCTCCGCTGCGTCACCGCATCCAAGCCTGCGTCATGGAGCAAACACCTCGCCTGGGTGGAGTACGCCCACAACACCGCTCACTCTACCGCCACCAGGGTGTCCCCCTTTAAGGCATCCCTGGGTTATGACCCCCCTCTGTTTCCCTTGCAGGAGAGCGAGTTGGCAGTCCCTACGGTCCAGGCTCACCTCTGGCGGTGCCGCTCCATCTGGGCCACTACGCGCAATGCGCTTTTACGCACGGCAGAGCGCAACAAGACCACGGCGGACCGGCGCAGGAGGCCTGCTCCCGCCTACCAGGTAGGCCAACCAGTCTGGGTTTCCGCACAGGATGTTAACCTGAAGGGTGAGAGGAGGAAGCTGGCAAAGCGTTTCATAGGCCCATGCCCCGTCACCAAAGTTATCAACCCGGTGGCTGTGCGTGTTGCTACTCCCCCCTCCCTCCGCATCCATCCCACCTTCCACGTCTCCAAGGTAAAGCCGGTGGTGTCTGATCCCATCTGCCCTCCTCCTGCTGCGCCGCCCGCGCCCCGGATGATAGATGGCCACTCGGCCTGGACTGTCTCCGCCATCTTGGACTCCCGGCGCCGGGGTCGCGGGTTACAGTACTTGGTGGACTGGGAGGGCTACGGTCCAGAATGGAGACAGTGGGTGCGTCCCTCGTTTGTGTTAGATCCCTCCCTCATCACTGAGTTTCACCGGGCGCACCCTGATAAACCATCGCCAGGAGGCGCTGCTAGAGGGGGGAGTACTGTCACAACTCGCCGCTCATCAGTGATGCCAGCTGCGTGCACACCTGCACCTCGTCAGCAGCGTGGGATATAAGCCACTCTGCCCTGGGCTTCGGCCTGAAGCCGTCTGATTCCCTCGGCTGAACTTGTTGCAGAAGAACCCCCTCGTCTCCCAGCAAGATCTACAGCGTAAGCATACCTTACCATTGTCTTTCCAGTCTCTCCCCTGTGCACAGGTGGATTTCCCGGTGGCGGACCTCGCCTCCGCATCACCGCCTGCCAGCTGCTGCCGTAGGTGGACTCCCCGGCGGCGGACCTCGCCTCTGCTTCGCCGTCTTCCCGCTGCTGTCACAGGTGTACCAGGTTGCTGTCTCCCGGGCTCGCCCTTGTGCACGCCAGCCACCTGCCCTGCCAAGTAAGCAAACAAACCCAATTTATTCCCTGTACTAGTTTGGTGCCCATTACCGTTTCCCTGTGCTCTCTCCCCAGGGTTGTCCGGCTGAACGGCTTCCTGCCCCCTTGCCTGACGCAGACGTCCACCACCAGTACATCTACATATCACAGACACGCAGCCACACATCCCTGTTGTTGAATAAACTGTTAAATTTACCCTGAGCCTGCGTGTGTGTCTCCTGAGCCGTGCATTATGTCACCATCCCCGCTGCCGCTGCCCTGTGCTGCAAGATGGAAAAGCAGACTGGACTCAAGTCACCACTGAAGTAACAAAAAACAGAGGAGCCCAGATCTTTCCGAATTTGTCTGGATTTCTGGGGTACTGTGATAAGATTCACATTACAATGTTTGGACCAACTTTTACTAATGTTTTGGCAAATGTCTGGCTCTGCTGATAAAAGTTAATCACAGTTGGTGTTTGTTGGCAAACGCTGATGAAAATTGTATTCCTTGAAAATTTTCAGCATGCTGAAAATTTGCAGACATTTGGAAATAAACGTTGGTGAAAGTTGTGCTCAGTTTGTAAAAGTTCCTGATTGCTGGGCTAAGTAATGCAGCATTCGTCTAAGTCGGCCTAAGTTAAATTCCACTGGCAAATGTTGACTGAAATGCCGGTGGAAGCATATGTTTTTAGACTGAAACTCACTTCAGACATGCACGGACGAAAGAGAAATGGAGAGAAGGGGGAATTCACTCAAAGCAAAAATATATATAATCTCCCAAAAATGTGACGGCCCAAAAGAAAAAAAAAATCTCATTGAGAAATTTACTGTTCTTAATTTTCTGCTCCGTGCGTAATCATTCTCTAGGATTTATTGGCTCGGCTTATATTGTGTGGAATCAAAACAGCACTGATGTGGTGTCAAAAAGTAAATGACATTTAACGGAATTTTATGTTATTTTAATGGAGAGAGTTGTAACAGTCAAAATATAATCACCCATCATTTTATTTATATGATACACTGTTTTTTTTTTTATTCCATCCACATTGACATTTAAATTGCGGACTTAGTGTTGGAGTCTATGCATTATTGTATTACAGTATTTTTTTAGAGGAATAAATGAATGAATGAACAGGGGAAAAGGGTATGCAGAAGTAACTACATAGGAATATAAAACGAAAATAAATACTGAAACATATGCCCAAGGGAGATGTGTTTGTGCCAAAAGCAGGTCCAGAATGGCAGGAAACATCTATAGGCACTGATCTTTATATGAGCGTTGCCTGACGCTGAAGTCAGCTGACCTGTGCTGAGTATTTCTCTGATTTTTCAAAATGTCTATAAAAGTTGGTCCAAACACTATAGCGTGAACCCAGCTTTAACTTAGGCTGACTTAGGTAAACTCTGCATAAATTAGCCCAACACTCAAGAACTTTTACAAACTGAGCACAGCTTTCATCGTGTATTTCCAAACGTCAGCAGATTTTCAGCATGCTGAAAATTTTCACACAATTTGTGTGAAACACGCCCTGTTCAGCATGCTGAAAATTTTCGCACAATTTTTGCCAGTGTTTGCCAAGAAACACCAACAATCATTAACTTTTGCCAGCAGAGCAAGATGCTTGCCAAAACGTCAGTAAAAGTCGGTCCAAACGTTGTAGTGTGAATCCACCTTAACATGCAACAGATGAAGCAGCTCACAATTTATTTTCCTGTTAAAACAGTCTACTAGTGCATCTCAGTAAATTAGAACATGAAAGTTATTTTTTTGTAATATAACTGTCTCTCTGTGTTGGCCCTGCGATGGACTGGTGATCTGTCCAGGGTGTACCCTGCCTCTCGCCCAAAGATGCTGGGATAGGCTCCAGCCCCCCCGCGACCCAAAAAGGATTAAGCGGAAGAAGATGAATGAATGAATGAATGAATGAATGAACTAAAAAAGATAAATTCATGATATTGGTAATAGTTTTTTTTTTAAATAAATAAAAAAAAAACATGACACGTGTAATTTACTGAGATGTACCAGCACATACACACTACACAGTACAAAATTTATTAAGCTACAAAAAATGCCATTGTCTGTAGTAAAAAAATGCAAATGGTACAATAAATCATTGAGGAATAGGATGTTCATGTTTTATTCAGTATATCAAAAACAGTAATTAACTTTTTGTATATTAAAGATAGAAAGACCGTATTGTACTGAGGGAAATTCAGATTCTCAGGAAAATTGCAACCTATCAATTAATCGTTAATTGATTGATAAGATGAATCAATTAACTATTAATGGATTAATTGATAACTTGCATCCCTAATATGTATCTACTGTCAGGGCGTGGGCTGGGTCCCATGCCCTCATCTTAATTTATAATTTGTATTTTCTTGTCTTCAGGGCAGGGGACTCGGTCCACGTCCTCACCTTGTGTTTATGTGCATTATTCTCTTTGGATTATTATTACCTCCGCCAGGCCGAAAGGCCAGGAGGAGGTAATGTTTTTGCCAGGGTTTGTCTGTGTGTTTGTGTGTTTGTCTGTCTGTCTGTTTGTCTGTTGGTTAGCAAGATAACTCAAAAACTTTTGGACGGATTTCAATGAAACTTTCAAGCGTTGTTGGAAATGGTACAAGGAAGAACTGATTAAATTTTGGGGATGATCCGCATCACCGTCTGCATACAGGAATTTTTTAAAGCATTTTTCCACACTGTGACATACGGCCATTTTCAACATGTGCGCAGGCGCAATGGAGGGCGCTGGGCGTCGTGTCTGACCAACACAAACTCCGCCTTCTTCAACGTTTTAGCCACAAAAGCATGCGGAAAACACTGCTGGCCTGGGCCCCTCAGCGTGCCTGTGGCAGCCATAGGCGCTGCGCACATTGCGCTGGTCGTCGTGTCTGACCAACACAAACTCCGCGTTCTTCAACGTTTTACGCACAAAAGCACACGGAAAACACCGCTGGTCTGGGCCCGCCACCATCCCTGTTTTTGCGCCACGCTGCAAAACCTGACACGGCCACCTGTCCGCCGCCCGATTATTTGCCACAAATTCCCCGCCCAGCTATAGGCGCTGCGTAAAAACGACCTCTCTGCCGGGGAAGACTCTAAATTCTGTTTGGAGCGCAACCCCAATATAATATAAAACCCACGGCAACCTGTCTAACCAATCTGCATCCGTCAGTGGAGGAGATGGACACACCAACACTTCAGTTTATTACCTCCACCAAGGAGGCAATGCTTTTACAACCGTAAAACGGGGCTATAAGGGACGGCGGGGTAATATGGGACACTTTTCTAAATGTAATTCTGCTTTTTTAATTTTGCTTCTGCCTAGATTGATGAAGGATTCATGGATATTTGACAATAACAACACAACTCAGCGTCCTGCTCAAAATAAAAAAAGCAGAATTACATTTAAAACATTTCCCAGAAAACTGTCCCTTATTAACCCGCCGTCCCTTATAGCCCCGTTTTACACTACTGAACCACTAATCCTATCACTATCACATTGATTGTCATTCATTAATTGTCTGTTTATTGCACTGTCCATGTCAAATAAACAAATAATCATTGTGAATCCAATTGCTAGTCATATCTTTTCATGCTCAGGGAATCTGAAAACGTACACACAAACACTGTATGGGGGGAACTGTGCCGCTTGGCGGAGGTCTGCGCTCTCCGAGTGCTTTTCTAGTTTTTATTTGGTTTTGCACATTCTTTTCACTGTTGCTTTTCTTTTATCTCAGTTATTATTATTACTATTATCATCATTATGTGCCATGGTCTTGTCTCCCCTCTGACTGTTGTGCATCCTGTGTGTGTGATTATCTGTTCAGCCCTGCCCATCCTGTTTTTTGACCATACCCTGCTGTCTCCGTTTGCCCCCGATTGTGCCCATCTGTTCTGTGTCTATTTATGTTGGCATCAGTTTGTGTTTCCTTATGAGTGTTGTTCGTCATACATGCGTGAACAGCACACTTCTGTTTCCTGCCTGTTATCCTGCCGATCCTGTTTGTGAGTTTTTGTTTCAGCTTCCGAGCTGTTATTATTTTTGTGTTTTTCTTGAGCTGCGCCCATTTGGCCAGCTCTAAATAAATCAACCGTCAACTTTAAGTACTGCATTTGGGTCCAGTTTTCCACCTACTGTGACAGTACAACACTCATCAATTGACCCAGTGTATTTAAAGTTCCGGCAGATGGGCCTCGGTGAAGAGGAAGCATGGGTGACGACCAACATCAAGGCCCACATTGAGGATGCCCACACTTCACGCATGGTGGAGACAGCCCTCCTCTGCCTCGAAAGTGCCGAGGAGCTGAGTGAGATGACGGTTCCCTCAGTTTGCCCATCTGCATGAACGGAGCATCAGTATGCAGATTATCATCCGCAGGCTGATGGAGTCGTTTCCAGTGTTGGGAGGGCAGCTGATGGAGGAGGGACCACGTTCATCCAGGGGAAGGCGTGGTTATTGCCGGTGCCGAGGGACACAGCTTCTCCTTCGAACCATTGCCAGTTCAACACCATCAGGCATCCTCTCCCCATCTGACGAGCTCCAGCTTCTCCTGGGAGGATTCGCTGGACGGGTCAGCGGCAGCAGAGCAGGAATACAGGCAAGTGCCCGTTCATTTTTAAATCAATAAGTAAAGGGACTTTTCTGGTTTCCGGTGGGGAGACTCAGCCATGGCCGCCTCCCGCTGCTGAGTTCTCTCCACCTCACTCTGCTATAAACTTTTGCTGACCTCTCCATCCACCAATTCTCACCTGCATCTCCTGTGTCCACCTCTGTTTTTTGTGAGAGACTGGCAATATTGGGAGGGAACCTATTGGTCTGGGATGAGCTGGCTGCCCCTGCAGCTCCTCCAGCTGAAGCTACCTCCAGGAGTGGGTCCCAAGCAGCTGTAGCCCCCAGACCTGACATCCCACCAGTAGCTGTTTCTGAATCTGGGCTGCATGAGGATCGTTCAGTACTGCCTCCACGCTGCTCACCAGCTCTAGTACTAGCACCACGACACTCCCCAGCTCCAGTACCAGCTCCACGTTGCTTCCTAGCACCACCACAAGCTCTGGCTCTTCTCCAGACAGCTCCAGCCATCCCTGAGGTGCATACAATGGCTCCCGCTGTCCCCGAGGTGCACACAATGGCTCCCGCTGCCTCAGAGGTGCACACAACGGGTCCTGCTGCCTCTGAGATGCACACAATGGCTCCTGCTGTCCCTGTGGTGCATGCCACAGCTTCAGCTATTCCCGAGGTGCACGCTCCAGTTCCTGCTCTGCCGGAGGTGCACGCTCTGGTTCCTGCGGCTCATCCTGAGGAGGTCACCCCAGCAGTAGAGGACCAGGAGCTCAGGCAAGGTTTTTTCTTTACTTTTATAACAATAATACTAGTTAAAACTTGCCTAGCTCCTGGTGAATTCAGTGACACCTCACCCTGCCCTTCTCCCCCATCTGAGGTGACTGCAGCAGGGGTGGTTCTCCAGGTATCATGGCTGGATGCTCCTGCACCATCTATTCCAGAGGTCGGGGTGCCTCCATCCATCGTTCCAGAGGTCGGGGGACCTCCACTTGCCACTCCAGAGGTCGGATTACCTCCACCCATTGCTTCAGAGGTCAGGGTACGTCCACCCATTGCTGCAGAGATTGGGGGCCTCCAACTGTAGCCCAAGAGGCCGGCGTGCCTCCAACCGTCGTCGCAGAGGCCTGCGGGCCTCCACCTGCCGTTCCAGAGACCGGGGTCAGCGTGCCACAGTCATTGGTCTCAGAGCTTAGGGCTCTTTCGTGTTTGTTTGGTGAGCTCTGTGTTCCTGCGGCCGCTGTTCCACCTTGTTCTCCGGTTTGGTGGCCAAAGGACATTGGCAGGCCGCCGGACCGGCCCTGCATTCCAGTCTGGGGGCAGGCCCCCCCAACCGATGTGGTTCTCCGGTCCAAGAGCCTATGGACTTTGGTAGTCCCCCAAACCCATTAGCCACTTTTGCACTAGCCCAGCACACTTCGGTACAACATGATTTACTTCAACATGGTTCGGTACGCTTTTGTCCGCACTACAACCGCATTACAACCGTGTTGAGCTTGGGTTGGTGGGATTTCTATAACAGCAGGCGGCACCACACTCCCGTGACGTAGAACACGCGACCCAACCAAAACATAACACATACAGCTGTACAAGGCGACTCCTCGGTCTGTGGCTTTTTTCACCATAAACGCCAAAAAGGACCGCTAGACAAGGGTACAGACAGCGAGATGAAACACTCTGGAAATAGTTCTGCAGCTTCTGGGAGAGCCAAAGGCATGAGGATACAAACTAGGTCATATATGACGGTAAGCTAATTTTGCTAATGCTAGTTTGCTACAAGTATGTCGTACTACACTTTAATGTCTGCAATTTATCGCTGTTAGGTACTAAAATATGTACGCTGTGTGTGTTTCAGATGGCTCTGTTGTGGGGAAATTACTGTTTCATTCGCTCTGGGCGTTCTGCACAGCCTGTCACGGATTTCATCAGCCTGTCACTATTGTCAGCACAGCTTCACAAACGATCAGTGGTTATAGAGCTTAAGAATGTCTGTAGAAACGTTTATTTCCTGTGCAACAAATTTGCAACAAATTGCTCTGATCTGCTTGAAAATCATGGAGACTGTTGACAGTTTGAGACATCATGCATGTACCTGCTTCTGCAGCACTGAGTGAGGTGGTGTCATAGAAAAAAATGATCAGCTGACACAACTTGATCGCCATGTTAATAACTATATTAGCCACAAAATATATATTCAAAAAGTAAACTTTACTGAGTTAGGTATAAGATATATTTGACAGTTATCATGCATTTTATGCCAAAACAAACTTGATCTAGGATTAAAAGGAATTAAAATAATGCAGTCACAAGGTTACATGGAAAATACTTACTAGATACAAGTACTGTAGAAATATATATTCTCTGCATCAACAATGTACTATACATGCATTCATGTCGTATTGCACTGGGAATTACACTGACAATAAACCTCTGAAGTTGTTGCAGATGTCTCTTTTTTTATATGTGAAGGTTACCACCATGTGGCATAAATTAAATACTGAAATATTGAAAAAGCTAAGAATAATCCAGCAGTTTGAGAAATCATTTTGGTTTGGTGTAAGTCTGTCAACAGAATTATGAACCACAAAGCAGTTTGTGTTAAAATGTTAAATCCCATTAAACCTAATCCGGGGGCTTCCAATCATGTGTCATGGGGGGCCAAGACCCTGCAGGTTCTCTCTTCTACCCAGTCTCTTCAGCAGGTGATCTCACTGATCAGTCAGTGGAAGAAGTTCAGTGGAATCTGCTGTTGAAGGTAAAGCCTGCAGGGTCTTGGCCCTCCATGGCACATGATTAGACACCCCCGCCCAAACCCGTTATGATGAAGAGCAGATGCTAATATGACCAAGAATTCCTCCATATACTGGTACTGGCACTAAAGTATGCAGGGTCTTCTGTACAGTCTTCTAACAATATACGTAGTCTTCAGTTAATATAATAGTTTTGGTTACTTTTTTTTAAAAATGAGCCATTATTTTCAAGGTCACCAATTAATCCTTTGTACAGTTGACTCTTTTCCCACCGGTGTCTTAACAGACAAAATAGAAAATAAAGATAGAAAATCGTGATGCAAACACATAAGTCACTAAATTGTTTATTACAATCAGCAGCAAATTCCAGATTATTCAGAATGTGCAAAATTCAAACTGTAAAAAAAAAAAAAAAAAACCTGGAATGGTCACACCCTGCCTCACTGAGAAGCAACTGGATCGGTCCGTACTGGTCCTGGTTTGACAGATCTACAGCCTGCATCTCTGTAAATAGTGAGGCAAGGTCCAGTTGGGGTGACAGTTTCCCTCTTGCCTAGACAAAAGACAAATGGGTGGTGGTTAATTATAGCAAGTTTAAAACTTTTTTTGGGAAATACACTTGTTGCTAAAAGCCAGCGGTGGAATGTGAATTAATGAATGAATCTTTATTTCGGATTGATTAAAAGTAAAGATTAAAAGAAAATAGAATAATATTCCAAAGGGGAAAAAATCTAACAAGGTCAAATTAAACAATAACTCCTCTAACCACAATTTTCATGTAGCTGCACTTCAGTAGATTTTACAAGGGCTGAGTTACATTTAAAATCATCTTTTTACTGTGGCCTCAGCAATCAGAATGAATTAATACATTCACTTGAATGGAATCTAGTACTTTAACTGAAGTTGTGCATCGCCGAGTATGGAGTCGGTCAGTCAAAATATGAAGTTTTTATCAATAAAAGTTTGTCTTGTCTGTAAAAGTGTCTCTTCTTGCCCTGGCTTCATGTGTGGGCGGTGTTTTGCACTAACATTGCTAAAATATAAAAGGAAGCAATACAATTGGTCTCAAATATTTGTAATGTGTCCTTTTACTGCATGAGTTTATTGATGATAGACTATAAACTACACATATAAAGTAAATTATATTGATAACTGAACATCTCTCATTTGCCAAAACATACAGTTATGAACATAACTCACAAAGGATCACAAAAGTGATCTGACAAAAAAATAAATACATTAACAAGTGGTTTATTTTACAGTTGATGCGCCATATTCACACAATCAAATAAATCTCAGTTCAGTCCCTTTTATATTAAGTGGTAATTGTGCTACTTTGGTTCTGACACTTACCTATAAAAGCAAAGGATTTCAGTACGTTCCACAGTGGCGACGTCTGTTGTTGAGTGGCCGATTCCCTCCTCCCTAGACGAACGACAGAAATGGATGGTAGTTAGTTTCAAGCAAGTTCAACACTTATACAGGCACATCTCGAAAATTAGAATATCATGAAAAAGTTCAATATTTTTGTCACTCATTTCAGAAAGTGAAACCCATATATAAGATAAGATAAGATAAGCCTTTATTAGTCCCACAACGGGGAAATTCCAGGATTGCAACAGCACAGGGATAGCAACACTCAGAGCAACAATCAGAAGGCAAGAAAAAAAACAAGCAAGCAAGAGCAGCTAATAAACATATGTACGTATTACTATAAAATATATATATATACACACACACACAGACACACAGTGCAGAGCATTGTAGCTGGATGGAATAAATATATGAATATATGAACACACAGTGCAGAGCATTGTAGCTAGATGGAATAAATATGTAAATATATAAACACCCACAGTACGGAGCATTGCAGCTAGGTGGAATAAATATGCAAGTATATAAACACACACAGTGCGGAGCAATGTAGCTAGATGGAATAATATGTAGATATATAAATATATAAACACACCCAGTGCTGAGCATTGTAGCTAGATGGAATAAATATGCAAATATATAAACACACACAGTGCAGAGCATTGTTGCTAGATGGAATGAAACAGCATAACCGTCTACTTAGTTATCCTACATGGTATGATTATGTGCCCATACATATTCTCACCCTCCATAGCGACCGGTATGTTCCTAGTTGTATATATGTATATGTAATATAGATTCATTACAGGGACTGTGATATATTGAAAGTGTTTATTTTAATATTGATGATTATGGCTACAGCCCATATTAACCAACACCTCAGCAGCCAACATTTATATTTAATAACAAAGGGGAAAAAAATCTAACAAGGTCAAATTAAACAATAACTCCTCTGATTATACAGTTCAACATAGGTTATCTGAAATGGGTGATGGCTGAAGCTGCAGCTTATATTGCCCACCCATATTCCATCCAAGAATTCAAAAGAATAACAAAACAGGAGGGATTACAATTCCAATGTGACAATAAAGTACTTCGTTGTTGTATTTAACCACAATTTTCATGTAGCTGCGCTTCACTAGATTTTACAAGGGCTGCGTTACATTTAAAATCATCTGCTTTTACTTTGGCCTCAGCAATCAGAATGAATTAATACATTCATGAGTTTATTGATGATAGACTATAAACTACACATATAAAGTAAATTATATTGACGACTGAACATCTCACATTCGCCAAAACATACAGTTATGAACATAACTCACAAAGGATCACACAAGTGATCTGACAAAAAAATAAATACATTAACAAGCGGTTTATTTTACAGTTGATGTGCCATATTCACACAATCAAATAAATCTCAGTTCAGTCCCTTTTATATTAAGTGGAAATTGTGCTTTTGACACTTTACCTATAAAAGCAAAGGATTTCAGTACTTTCCACAGTGGCGAGGTAGGTTGTGGGGCGGCTGATTTCGTCTTGCCTAGATGAACGACAGAAATGGATGGTGGTTAGTTTCAAGCAAGTTCAACACATATACAGGCACATCTCAAAAATTAGAATACCATGAAAAAATTCAATATTTTTGTCACTCATTTCAGAAAGTGAAACCCATATATAGATTCATTACAGGAACAGTGATATATTGAAAGTGTTTATTTTAATATTGATGATTATGGCTACAGCCCATATTAACCCACACCTCAACGGCCAACATTTATATTTAAAAACTATTTTTTTAAAGTTAATTTTATGTAATATTCCAATTTTTTGCAAAATAGAATTTGGGGTTTTCAGGGGCAGTAAGCCGTAATCAGCAAAATTAAAATAAATAAATATATCATGTCTGTGTAATGAAGCTATACAATATAGGGATTTCTCTTCCTGAAATGAGTGAAAAGCACTGCAGGATCCACAGAATAGGTGTGTGGGTCTATTCTGACGCTTTAGAAAATTATATGAATGACTTTATAAATCACTGGTTTGAAAAAGCAATTTTAATAAGACGAGATTTCAGCTCCTGTAGTCCATTTCACCAGTATCCACAATATAAACAGGGAGGCTAACCCTGGCATGTGGAAACACATTCTAGCATTAAATTGCACACAATTTAATGCGCAGGACCAAAGTGCAATACAAAACACAAACCAGGACTTTAACCAGGATTAACATATTTCACCGTTTTGCTCTCACAAGCGAATATTTAGGAGAAAACAAGCGCGATTCAGCAGTTAGTGCTAGCTACTAGCAAAAAAAACGTTAGCCAGCACAGAACAGCACTGTATAACGGCTCAAAAAAAGTGAGCTTACCACCAACAGGATAAATAAGCAAACAGATGCACATTATTACAAATCACTCACCATCGATGGTTCTCTCACGATCGTCTTCAGCTTGTCTATAGTCCGGTTGTATGCTGGCCAGCCATCGGGTCACTCCTCACTGTGTAACTGCCACCAAGCAGAGAAAACTCCGCACCTCTTCGTTGGACCACGGTGTAGAGTTCCACAAAACCTACAACGCTGTCTGTATTAATATCGTATTTACTCCGTGACCGAGTTAGTCCGTGATTGCAAATGGCGGTCGTACAGATTTCAACGAAGACGGGCGCTTTCATGACGTTAAGACCTGACCAATCAGCGGCGACCAGTCTTTTGACGTCAAAACACGGTACAGCTCAGCACGAATGGACCCTGCCCTTGAGCGGGGCTGAGATTCGCTGCTGTTAAACCATGTTGAGGCTAGTGCAAAGACTTACGAAGCATGCTGAGCTGTACCATGACGTGCTAAGCCGTGCTAGTGCAAAAGGGCCTATTGTTTGTTGCGGTCCGGTGGCCCATGGACTTCGGTAGACCACCCGACCCGCTTTGTTTTGGGTTTTGGGGCCTGTGATTTTATTTGGCCCTTGAACTGTGTTTGCTTTAAACACTGTTGGGGGGTTACAGTTTGTTTCGGCCCACCTGGCCTTGTACCACCACCACCCACTCTGTGAGGGTTGGTTTTTTTTTTTTTGTTTTTTGTTTTCTCTTTTTTGATCTTACTCTTGGGGTTGTCTGGACGCAACGTGATGCGCCGAACTGCTGTGTTTTTATCTTTACGGAAACATGGTTAAATGGCAGTATACCGGACTCTGCCATTCAGTTAGCAGGGCTAACATGCTACCATGCTGATAGGGTGCTCATGGAAGGAGGAAAGACCCAAAGGGAAGGCGTCTGTGTTTACATCTGTTGTCTACAAGTGTTGTGCATAAACACTGTTCTCCATTTGTGGAGTTTATGATCATCAAGTGCCGACCCTTTTACATTCCGAGAGAATTTATATCTGTCCTACTAGTCACAGTGTATGCCCCACCCACCGCTGTCGACGAGAGGAATAGAGCACTAAAAGAACTCTATCAGGCCATCAGTGAGACACAAACAGCACATCCAGGCAGATTCCTCATCACAGCAGGAGACTTCAACCATGCAGATTTAAAGGCCCTCCTACCAAAACTACACCAACATGTGGACTTTCCAACAAGAGGAGATAATTTGCTGGACCTGGGGCCTCATGTACAAAGACTTACATGGATTTCCTACTGAAAGATGGCGTACGTATAAATCAAGAAAATGCCGTAAGCAAAAAAAATTCCACATGTATGAAATGGTGTGTATGCAGGAATCCAAGCACATTTCCTTTGTACATCCCAAGCTACTTGAAATTGAACGCACGTGAGGAAATACTGGAGTCCTTCCTTGACATACCTCCATTTGAATATGCAATTAGATGCAAATAGATATGCAGATAGATATATACAAGCCCTGTATGTTTGATTCTCCTGTATCCACAATCAAAAATAATAATTTAATGGAATTTCACAGACTGTGAGTTGGAGGTGCTCCTGAATGAGGTAGAGGCATGTATTAGTGCCGAATACAGGTAATTCAGTAGTTTACTGTTTTCCTTTCAGACAGGGATGAGAAGGAGATGTTTATTTTACCTTGACATGTTTCCACTGACGTCTGCAGCCATCCTCAGAAGCATCAGCTGATCACTATGATTTGTGACCAGCTGGGTGAATTAGCTGGTTGAATTAAAGGAAAACAGTCACGACAAAGAAGACAATATGAACCTATTTAGTGGGTAGCCACGGTCACCTGTCAGTTGAAAGCAGATCATATTAGACTCGACAAGTATATATTTTATGTCCAAAATGCAAATCTCATCCTTAAAGTAGAACTGAACCCACCTTTTGGCGCAAAAAGTAGAATAGCAGATTAATTCCTTATTACCTATTGTATTTTTCAACACATAAAAGAAATTTTTAGGCCGTGCGATGGCCAAGCTATAAGCCGATAAACTTTTGCCTCTGGCTGGCAGTGCCAAACAAACCGGAAGTAGTGCAGACGACGCTGCGTGACGTCACGAGTGTGACCCTTATCAAAACAACAATGGCAGATGATAGCAGTTCCAGCAGTTCCAGCAGTCAAGAAAACCAGAGTTTTCAGAGTGAAGAGGCATTCAGGATCGGTGACGAGACAGAGGAGGATGCAGGAGTGTGGCAGGTGGCAGGCGTGCACAAGGGCGAGCCCGGGAGACAGAGACCTAATGCACCTGTGACAGCAGCTGGCAGACGGCGATGCAGAGGCGAGGTCCGCCGCCGGGGAATACAGTGATCCTTCATTTATCGCGTTTAGTGGGGACCAGAGCCGACCGCGAAAAGTGAAAAACTGCGAAGTAGCGTCACCCCCCCCCCCAAGGGCGTCACAAGCACTATTTTGCACAAAAAGGCACAAGAGAACAGCGAAAAGTGCCACTAAGCAACACGAGCGATAAAGTATGTGCGCTCTGCAGGGAGAGAAACTGGGTAAAACGTCTCGGCCAATCAGCTTGCGAGGTAAAACGTCTCGGCCAATCAGCTTGCGAGATTCCCGAGCGGTGAAGAGGTGGGCGGAGAGGAGTGGAGCGGTGGTCAGAGAGGTGGATTTTGAGTTGTGCGGGCTCTCCGTGTTGATACCTGATGTTCTAGAACATCAGGTATCAACACGGAGACAACACATGTTCTAGAACATCAGGTATCAACACGGAGAGCCCGCACAACTCAAAATCCACCTCTCTGACCACCGCTCCACTCCTCTCCGCCCACCTCTTCACCGCTCGGGAATCTCGCAAGCTGGTTGGCCGAGACGTTTTACCTCGCAAGCTGATTGGCCGAGACGTTTTACCCAGTTTCTCTCCCTGCAGAGCGCACATACCCAGCGAAGGAAGACCACATTCATTGTTCTTTATCGCTCGTGTTGCTTAGTGGCACTTTTCGCTGTTCTCTTGTGCCTTTTTGTGCAAAATAATGCTTGTGATGCCCTTGGCGGGGGGGGGGGGTGACGCTACTTCGCGGTTTTTCACTTTTCGTGGTCGGTTCTGGTCCCCACTAAACGCGATAAGTGAGGGATCACTGTAATATCTATATCTAGAAACGCATCGCTTCCCGGTCGCTTTTCCTCCCCCTTTCTTTTCTTTTGTCGCCATGACAGCTTTCCTTGGCCACTGAACAGATCTTCCCAGGTGTTGGAAGTGTTTTGTAGTCGACTATCACGACTAAATGCACCAAAAACAACCAGTGTCGACGTGCTCGCAATGGTAAACATGGAGGACTGTGTCACACTCGTGACGTCACGCGGAACTCCGGCTGCACTTCCGGTTATTCGGCGGATTTGTCTGATTTTTCAGGGCGGGAAATTCAAAATCGCGATTTTCTCCAAGATTCCGGGATTTGTGGAGGGGGTGCCAATGATAAATTATCTTTATAATTGTATGTACTATCACCCAGTGCCGTTCAATGCCGTTCAGTTCAGTTCTACTTTAATAGTTATATACAACTTACATGGATTACACACACTACTATTGTAAATGAATGAAGTGCACTGGGGAAAGGGTGACACTGTTGCATTTCAAACTTTACGCATGTGTTTGTTGACATAACTACTGTACACACAGAGGCAATTGGGGGCTTGGTAGAATGCTGTGAAACTGTAGTTTAATCATCAAAAAAAGAAAATCACTTGTTCGACCCACTGACTTGTAATGAAGTCTTGAAGACAGGGTGATATTTAGGGGCGCACAGGTGTGTTACGCATGAGGTGGGTTATTAGGACAATTACATGAATTTACTCACCAAGAAGCCACCCATCTGCACAGTGCCAACTTGTAGTTTGTTCCCAACAATGCTGTTCATTAGAATCATTAGGAGAACTGGTTCTCGCTGCAAATTGTGCTTTGATGTTGGCCTGTTCGGCTGCATTGTATAGGAATATGATGTACTTGGGTGACAGCCAGATAATGCCATCCCACACAGGTGACATAACTTGGCTCAGGGTTGACTGGGAAATTCACGATCGCTTTGCCAGCTCCCTCTGGAATGCCCCTGTTTCCAGGAACCCCAGTGTTGTCAGCACCTGCACTGGGACGGGCAGCGCACAGCTTCTCGCCGTGTCATGCTCCAAGAGCGGCCGTAGCTCTGAATACAGTTCCACAAGGACTGCCCGTGGAAACCTAAACTGGCTGACAAGCCAGTTATCATCCAGAGCCAGAAAATCTTCTCTGTCTCTCTCTCTTTTTTTCCCCCCTTGTCCTGTCAGGCAGCTAGGTGAGCAGAACAGAAATCCACTTCTCCTTATTGTGCCAAACAGATTTACTTTGCCAAAAGGAGCTTTATATAGTACATATACAGTTAGGCCCAGAAATATTTGGACAGTGACACAATCTTCATGATTTGGGCTCTGCATGCCACCACATTGGATTTGAATGAAACAACTACAGCGGAATTGAAGTGCAGACTTTAATGTTTAATTCAAGGGGTTGAACAAAAATATGTGATTAAACATGTAGGAATTGTAGCTATTTTTATACAAACGCTCCTCATTTCAGGGGCTCAAAAGTAATTGGACAAATAAACATAACCCTAAGTAAAATGTTACTTTTCAATATTTTGTTGAGAATCCTTTGCAGGCAATGACTGCCTGAAGTCTGGAACCCATGGACATCACCAAACGCTGGGTTTCCTCCTTTGTGATGCTTTGCCAGGCCTTTACTGCAGCTGTCTTCAGTTGTTGCTTGTTTGTGGGTCTTTCTGCCTTAAGTTTTGTCTTGAGCAAGTGAAATGAATGCTCGATTGGGTTGAGATCTGGTGATTGACTCGGCCATTGCAGAATATTCCACTTGTTTGCTTTAAAAAACTCCTGGGTTGCTTTTGCAGTATGTTTTGGATCATTGGTGAAGTGCCGTCCAATCAACTTTGCTGCATTTGGCTGAATCTGAGCAGAAAGTATATCCCTATACACTTCAAAATTCATCCGGCTGCTTCTGTCTTTTGTCACATCATCAATAAACGCAAGTGGCTCAGTGCCATTGGAAGCCATGCATGCCCATGCCATCACACTGCCTCCACCATGTTTTACAGAAGATGTAGTGCTTTAGATCATGAGCTGTTCCAATTCTTCTCCAAACTTTCTTCTTCCCATCATTCTGGTACAGGTTGATCTTAGTCTCATCTGTCCAAAGAATGCTGTTCCAGAACTGGCTTCTTCAGGTGTTTTTTGGCAAAGTCAATTCTGGCCTTTCTATTTTTGAGGCTGATCAATGGTTTGCACCTTGTGGTGAATCCTTTGTATTTACTCTCATGAAGTCTTCTCTTTATGGTAGACTTAGATACTGATACACCTACTTCCTGGAGAGTATTCTTCACTTGAGTGGATGTTGTGAAGGAGTTCTGCGATCATCCACCACTGTTGTCTTCCGTGGATGTCCAGGCCTTTTTGAGTTCCCAAGCTCACCAGTGCACTCTTTTTTTCTCACAGAATGTACCAAACTGTTGATTTGGCCACTCCTAACATTGCTGCTATCTCTCTGATGGATTTCTTCTTTTTTTTTTCAGCCTCAGGATGGTCTATTTCATCTCCATTGAGAGCTCCTTTGACCGCATGTTGTGTGCTCACAGCAACAGCTTCCAAATGCAAACACCACACCTGGAATCAACTCCAGACCTTTTAACTGCTTAATTGATGACAGGTTAACGAGGGAAGAGCCCATACAGCCTTGTTATTTTTTTTTTGCAGCCTTCTGAGTCAATTGTCCAATTACTTTTGGTCCCTTGAAAAAGAGTCGGCTACGTATTGAAGAGTTGTAATTCCTAAATCCTTGCTCCAATTTGGATGTGAATACTCTCAAATTACAGCTGAGAGTCTGCACTTTAAGCCCATATTGATTATATAATTGTATCCTGAATATGTTTTTGTAAACAGCTAAAATAACACAACTTGTGTCACTGTCCAAATATTTTTGGGCCTAACTGTATATGTACTGTATATTGTTTATAAACTCCTCTTGTAATAACTTTTAATACTTTATTTAAATTGTTTTACCCGTGAAGGTCCCAACGGGGGGGGGGGGGGGAAGGAGAGGTGGGGAGGGGGAAAGCATGGGGAGAGGAACAAACAAAGAAGACAAACTAACAATTCAAACAAACAGAAGAATCAGAATCAGAATCAGAATCAGGTTTATTGCCATTGTTCATGTAGTACACAAACTATGAATTTGTCTCGGTGCAATGCTGCAACATTAAACATGATAAAATAAAAGAAATAAACTATACATGCAATAAAGTGTAGAATAAGAGTAAGTGATACTGGTCAGCAGTTAAAATATATTAGCGAGCAGCAGATACTGTGGAGAACTATATAGTGCAGTCGGTAATGCAGGAAGAAAACAGTGATGATTGACATGAGTCTGGTTGAGCTGCTGTACATAGTGCACGAGAGTCAATAAGTCACTTAGTGTTCAGCAGTCTGATGGCAGAGGGGAAGAAGCTGTTCATGTGACGGGAGGTTTTAGTCTGGTCAGAAAGATTGTTTCTTCCACTGAAGATGTCTCAACACAAGTGTGGTATCTACACCTGTTAAAAGAGAGACATACAGTATGTGTATGTGCATATGTGTGCGTGTGTATGAGAGTGCAGGCAAAGTATGTGCATGTGAGTAGTTTGTCAGGGAACATACAGAGAGGGTGGCTGGTCAAAGCACCCCTTTTCTCCCCGGAAATTCTGAGCAAGCAGGACAACGCCACCAACCCCCACCGGGCACAGGTGTCCTGAGGCTAACAAGTCCCAGGACAGCCAGGCATCCGCCCCAGGAGGGATGGTCGAGGGAGGCTGGGCCACCAAAGGCCCTTTTCCACTAGGGTCACTTCAGCCCGTTTCGGGACGGTACGGTACGTTACAGTTCGGCCCGCTTTTGTTCCCACTGCACATGGAGTCCCACTTGACGTGGGTGGGAATAGTTACAGGGAGGCGGCGCAACCCTCTCCCCCCGTTATGTAAAATAAGCGTAACTGGCATAAAACAAGCGTAACATTACGCAAAACACAAGCTGGCAGGATACGAGGCGTCTGCGTTCTCTGGCTTTTTTTCCCAGAGTAAAGGCAAAAAAGGAGAACAGAAGGCAAAGGCGGCCATACGACACACTCTGGAAAAGTACTGGAGCATTTAGGAAACCATAGAGCAGTATAAAGGGGAAGACATGAGGATACGAATTACATCACGTATGACGGTAAGCTAATGATTGCTAATGCTACTTTGCTTTTAAGTCCACTGTACGACATTGTAATGTCGGCAAGTTATTGGTAATAGGTACTAAAATATGTGTTCTCTGTGTGGATGTTTCAGATGGCTCTCTTGTGGCAAAAATATTGCTTCAAACCGTCTGTCTAAACGTTCAACACAGTGATGTCACCCCAGCTTCACGAATGTGAAGTGGTTACAGAACTGCAGAATGTCTGTAGGAATGTTTAGCTTCCTGTGCAAAAAATTGCTCTGATCTGTGTTAAAATCATGGAGAGACTGTTGAAACGTCATGGGATTTACCTGCTCCAGCCAGTGGTATCGTGGCAAAACATAATCAGCTGCCAAACTTGATCGCCAGGTGCCATATTGTAGTATATGAGCCGTAAAATATATATTTCAACAGGTAAACAGTACTGAGTTAGGTATAATAAGATATATTTAACAATTATGATGCATTTTAAGCCAAAGCAAATGGATCTAGAATTAAAAGCAATTAAAATAATGCAGTCACAAGGTTACATGGAGAAATACATGGATTAACTAGATATATATCATATTGAGTATTGCTGACTACATGTAGGTACTGTATAAATATATATTCTCTGCATCAATGGTGAACTATGCATGTATTCATGTAGTATTGCCCTGGGAATTTTGACAATAAACTTTTGTACGTTTTGCAGATCTGTTTCAACATCGGTGTTGTTACCACCAAGTGGCATAAATTAAATACAGAGATTGAAAAAGCTGTCTAAGAACAATCCAGCAGTTTGAGAAATCACTTTTGGTTTGGTGTAAGTCTGCCAACAGAATTATGAACCATAAAGCAGTTTGTGTTAAAATGTTGAATCCCATTAAACCCTAACTCAAGGGTGTCCAATCATGTGCCATGGAGGGCCAAGACCTTGCAGGATCTCTCTTCTATCCCATTATTAGGAAATACAGATGCTAATATGGCCCAGAATTCCTCCATATACTGGTACTATCACAAAAGTGTGCAGTGTCTTCTGCACTGGCACATCCAACAATACAGTCTTCAGCAAATAATTGGTTTGGTTACTTTTTCTTAAAAATGAGCCATTATTTTCAAAGTCACTGATAAATGGTCTGTACTGTTGACTCTTTTCACACCGGTGTCTTAACAGACAAAATAGAAAATTATCATGCAAACACATAAGAAACTAAATTGTTTATTACAATCAGCAGCAAATTCCATATTATTTAGAGTGTGCAAAATTCAAACTCTATAAAAAAGAAATTGGAATGGGTCACACACGCCGGCCAAGCTGCCTCACTGAGCAGCAACTGGATTGGCTCCTTGCACTGGTCCCGGTTCAGCAGATCTTCAGTCTGCATCTCTGTAAATAGTGAGGCAAGGTCTGGTTTGGGTGGACCGTTTTCCTCTTGCCTAGATGAAAGACAGAAATGGGTGGTGGATAATTAAAGCAAGTTTAAAACATATTTGAGAAATAACACTGTTATCAATAAAAGTTTATCCACCGCTGTGTCGCCCTGGTTTCAAGTGTAGGTGGTGTTTTGTGCTTGTATTGCTAAAATATAAAAGGAAGCACTACAATGGATCTCAAATATTTGTAATGTGTTCTTTTACTGGATGAGTTTAAAGACGAAATACTATAAACTACACATAAACTAAATTCTAATGGTGGCTGAACAACTCCCATTCCCCAAAGTGCAAGATACACTATTATGACTATAACTTATAAAGGATCAAAGAAGTGATCTGATAAAAAAAAAAATAAACAAGCAGTTCAAGTGGAAATTGTGCTACTTTAAATTTGGCACTTTACCTATACTTTAACTTAAAAAGCAAAAGATTTGACTATAAATAACAAGATGTGCAGCTTACCAGTCAGAACACATTGCGGTTTCGTGCCAAACGCAGCCATTCAGAGCAGATCCTGGTCGAACTCTACAATGAAAATACACACAACTTAAGTACATGCACAACACGAAAGTGCAACATGTAAAAAAAAACAAAAAAAAAACACCTTTTTTTTTTTTTTACCAGGATTACAACTAGCTTATTTCATCAGACATTGTCAACACAAAGGCAACATACAAGGACAGATGTAGCATTGATGGCTAACTAGCTAGGTCATCGTTTAAACACAAGCAAGTTGTCGTCTGTCCAAACTGAACTTTACACTGCTGGGATAAATAATGTAAAAGATGCATATCACATCACTCACCGTCCTCTATATCCCAATATCACAGCTTCAGCTGCTGAAGTTAGGTGCTCCCGCAGCCGTACATTCAATTCATCTCGGGTGGCTCCGTCTACTTCCCAGGGCAGCTCCATCTACTTCTCAGGGTGGCTCTTTCTGCTTCCCTCTGGATTCTCTCATCAGCCGAAACACACAGAAAACTCTGCTGGACTGCGGTGTTGATTTCTGTGAAGCCATTCTATTGTTCATTCATTCATTCATTCATTCATCTTCTTCCACTTAATCCTTTTCGGGTCGCGGGGGGGGGGGGGCTGGAGCCTATGCGATGGACTGGCGATCTGTCCAGGGTGTAACCTGCCTCTCGCCCAAAGATGCTGGGATAGGCTCCAGCCCCCCCGCGACCCATTCTATTGTTGTTGTTTATATTATATCACTTGGTGGCTGGCTCACGGATGAGTCTTTATAATGGCGGCCCGTTAGCGATTCTGGAAAGTTAGTGTTACGCCCACTCTCATGACGTTATGCCAGGACCAATCAGTGGACTGCAGTGTTTATACGTCACCGGGACGACATGCATCGAACCACAATCTAGCGGTTCTGAAAAAAAGGGAGCTGTTCTGAAAAATCGGAACTGAAAGCAGTTACAGTCCCTAGTGGAAAAGCGGACATACCGTACCGAACCGTACCGTACTGACCCTAGTGGAAAAGGGCCTCAAGTGGTCAGCGCAGTGGGCCTGTGCCTCCGGACCGGCCAACCCCCGCCTCCCCAGCGGGGCCAGCGCCAGGTCCCAGGCACCAGGAGGCCAGTGTCCCCATCCCCCGGGCTGGAGACGAGCCCGCGCCCCCAGCGCGAACCCCTCCAGACACCCCACAGCGCCCACCCCAGCCCCCACCCCAGCGTTCACTCGTACACATACTCTCACTCGCGCTCTGACCTACTTACATTCACTCGTGGTCTCCCTCACACACTCACCCACACTCATTCACCCTTATTGCTTAGGGCTGCTGTGGTGTAGATGCAGCAAGCATGAACGCACACAAGCGCCCAGCAGCGGCTGGGGAGACAGCTGGCATAGGGCAGCAGCCACACCCCCGCCGACCCACCCCAGGGCGGTCACGGCCACAGAAGCAGACCACCACCCCCAACGCTCACCCAGGCTACCAATCAGCGGACCACCGCAAGTGCTCCGAGATGCCACCCAACACACAAAGCGCCACACAAAACCTACCCACCATCACCATCTACACTCATCACTCCCTCACTCTCTCCTACTCTCTCACTCCCTTGCTCGCACCTTTTCATTCAGCAGCACCCAGGTATTTTGACAACATGACGGGCCCCAGGCCTCCCGCTGAGCCCCAGGCCCCCGGCAGAAGGAGGACAATAGGGGTGGGGGAAGACCCCTGCCTCCCTCCCCCATGCACAGATCATAATGTGTGTCTTAGTTGTGTGATGTGATTATGTGCAGGTGTGTGAGCTACCAGAGTGCAGTTAAAATTGGGGGGATGGTGATTGGAGCACCGCTAGCCACCGCAGCGGGGCTCTCATCCACCCAAGCCCTCAGTGTCTATAGTGCAATTAAAATTGAGATGAGGGCGGCCCCACTGCACAGCAGAGGGATCCCCTTCACCAACACAGTATGGCACACCCCCACCCCAAAACCCTAAGTGTATCCAGTAAGATGTATGTTCCACTAAGAATCGGGGGGGGGGTAGGACTTGGAGGGAGGCGGTCCAAAAGGGAGCCCGTCCCCCCCAGAAGCCAGCTCCCAAACTGGTTCAGGAGGCCTTCCACTGCCCCCACATCCCAACCCAGGGCGACGGCCATCAAGCCGAGCAGCCCAGGACCCACCAGCGTTGCATCCTGGCGCTCCCAGCACCACAGGCATGATGGGACAGCCACACCCACACATCCTGCACACACAAACATACAGAACAACAATAATGAACAATGGGCCAGACCCATACGACGCCCCACATACCACGCAACACCCCAGAGTCCCCACGGCAAGTCCACCAACCACCCACCCCAGATGCACACCGACAGCAGCAGGCCACCCTGCAGCCACCTGGGGTGAACCAACGGCAACACGGCCGCCAACCCGCACCAACGGGCCCCCCTGCCACCCCTGAGCACCACACACACCTGGTGCCAGGGACACTGGAGGCAGTGCGGCAGTGCGCCCTGCCCCGCGACACAACAGCAGGATGGCTGTGAAGAGCAGGCCCCGAACCACCAACCCCCAGGCCACCAGCTGGCCTTCCCCACCACCGCCACCCAACGAGGTCCCCCCGACCACAGACACAACCTCCACCCCCGCACGTCCACCCATAGGTACCTGCACCCACACACATACATACCCACACCCACCCTCATATGCACCCACACACTCACCATCACACATGTCCACCTACACCCACACACAACCCCTCATGCCTACCCACAACACACACACGCATGCATGCACCTACATCCGCACCCACACACACAAACCCACACACACCAACACTCACTCACACTTGCACACACACCCTCACACACATACGCACATGCACACACACACCAGTAGGTCCCGGAGAACGGGGGGGGGGGGTGACCCCCGTGACGCCAGAACAGGCTCTCCAGACACTGGCCCCAGCGGGTCACCGAAATCTCTCGTGGTCAGGGCGCAGCCAGCCGCCAGAGGTGCCAAGGAGAGCGAGCCACCACCCGCCTCCCCTCAGGTTATAGAATTAATAAGCGGGGAAAAGAGAGAATTGAATTCAGCCAATTGGTTTTTAGAGGAGGTAGACATTCTCTCCAGACTAGTATAATCTGATAGTAGGTTATTATAGTGAGTCGTATATAAATTATTTCTTGCTTTCCAATTCATGAGGATAGCTTTCTTTGCGATGCACAAGGCAGTGAGAACCATATGTGACATCCTTACCTCTGTATTCATTCCACTTAAATCACCTAGTATGCAAAGTGTGGGACAGGATGAAATACGATACCCAAGCCATGCCGATAAGTCTTCACTTGTCTTCTGCCAGAACTTTTGGACTGGTGTACAGGACCACATAGCATGCATATAACTATCTGGGACGTTGCTGATGCAATGGGAGCAGATATTTGTGTAACTCGGGCCCATTTTGAACATCCTTTGTCCTGTGTAATGAATTCTATGTAGAACTATGTACTGTATGAGTTGTAAATTAGAGTTTTTAGTCATCTTATAAGTGTTTAAACATATTTGTGTCCAGAAGCTTTCATCTTTATTGATTGATAGATCTGTCTCCCATTTTGATTTTGGAAGAGATACTGACTCATCCAGTTTTGATAATTATCTGTGTATTTTCAATATCAGTTAAGGGGAACAAAGATTTATAAACTCTGTCACCTTAACTGGTACCTCTAATGCTACCGTCACACTGCAGGTTTTAATGCTCAATTCTGATTTTTTTGCACAAATGTGACCCATATCTGATTTTTTTAATGACAGTCTGAACAGCACACATCCATTTTTTTTTCACACCAGACCCAGGCCACTTTCATATGTGGTTCTAATTCGGATACGTATCTGATATTTTCCAAAGCGACCGTAGTCTGAACGGTCATATCACACGTTATCTGACTTTTTCCTCAATGAAGTGAGACAGACGCTACAATTCTGCTGTGGAGGATGCAGCAAGCATGGCAGACACAGCTGATTTGTGCTCTCTTTTTAATCTATCTTCTTCCCTTTATCACTGTATCACAATTTTGTCAGCTCTGATGGCACAACAACCTCAAAATTGGGGTGGGGGGGGGAGTTTGGGGCTTAAACCATCAGACAAGCAGGCGCACAGTAATGGCACATTTACGGGACACTGCAAATTCCTTTTTCCCTGTAAACAGCACAGTGCTGGCCGCTGTAATATGTAAAGTTAATACCAACATGACTGTGGAGCAGAATGGCCAGATAGGGGCATATGAAAACACACAGTCCAGGAGAGGGGGAGTCTCTGGCGGCTTCTCCTTTCTGTGCAGGACTGGTGTTATGCCACTGGTATGATCTGTGCTGTTTATTAGGGTGACAGCCCTATTGTAATCGCTAGGATTATTTATTATTAACCTTATTTATACAGGTAATCCCATTGAGACACAGAGTCTCATTTTCAAGAAAGCTGTTTAATCGATCAGTTCTGTTAACGCAGAGCTGATCACAGCGGTCATCTGGAATGAAGCTGGTCTCACATTTATTTTGTGCATAAGCATTTCTGAATGATTTTAACATTTTATTTTGCTGGGCTGCATCAAGGTTAAGAAGTTCTGTCCCTCTCAATCGTTTGGGTCTTGTATTACTTCCGTAAATGCAATGCTGTGTCTGACGTTACGTTTTCTTCTGTGCATGCGGGTCACTTCATAGCTGTAGACTGTTCACACCGGAGTCTGATAGGGGTTACATTTAAATCATAATGTGAACACCCACACAAAAAATTCGGATCTCAGCAAAAAGTCGGAATTGAGCATTAAGACCTGCAGTGTGACCATAGCAAAAATCTGTTTGACTGAGATTGAATCTTGCTTTTATGATAGATTTAAACTGTTGGTATTCAAGAAACTTTTTGTCACTGATGTCATACTGTGACACCAGTTTCTGAAATTGGATAAAGTTTCCACCTTGAATAAGATGCTCTGTTTTTTATTCCTTTCTCATACCATAGTGGAAAGTTTATCCTCTTTTGTTGCAGGATATCAAGGTTATTCCAAATGGACGTGAGTTTGCAAGGGACAAGTGAAGACACCGTTATTTTTGAAAATTTCCACCAGACTGTCAGAGAGGAGTTAATATTAATGCTTTTAAAACAGTCATGGCATTTGATACAGGAACTCATGAAATGTAGGTCAGAGATATTGAGTGACCCACAGAGAGCCTGTTCAGCATCTAACCAGGGGTTTCCCAGTGGTGTTGAGTTTGTCCATTTAGAAACAAACTGCAGTGTATTGGCTAAGAAGTAATTTAAAAAATTTGGTAAATCTAACCCTCTGCACTCCTTTGCTTTTTGAAGAGTTTTTAAACTGATCTGTGATGGTTTGTCCTTCCATAAAAAATTTACTTATATTTGAGTCTAGAGACTTAAATCAGGCCATAGATGGCTGGATAGGAATCACTGAAAATAAATAGTTGATTTTAGGAAGGACCATCATTTTAACGGTTGCGACTCTTCCCAACAAATCTACCTATGGGTACAAATAAAGTAACCTGAACCTGAACCTGAACCATTAGTGATATAGGTAATGTCCTCCAACACAAAAGGTCGTCTTGTATTGTTTTTAGAAGGGGAATATGATTTAGTCGCAGTAACTCTGAGAGCCTTGGGGAAATATCTATTCCTAAATATTTAATATTACCTGATTGTATTGGAATAGTGGATATATTTGAAAAATTACAATTTATAGGTAAGACTGTTGATTTGCCTCAGTTAATAGAGTAATGTGATAGTGATGAAAATTTATCAATAAGCGCTACTGTCTGAAGAAGAGATCTTTGTGAGTTTTCAAGGAAAATTAATACATCATCAGCATAAAGACATATCTTGTGTTCTTTTTCTCCTGTTTGGATACCTCTAATGTCAACATTTTGTCATATGGCTGCTGCTAATGGTTCGATAAAGATGGTAAAAAGTGAGGGAGAAAGTGGACAACCCTGCCTAGTGCCTCTCTGGACGTTAAAGCTTCAAGAACTTTGATCATTTGTTCGGACAGATGTGGTTGGACAGCTATATAGTGTTTTAATCCAATTTATAAAAGATGAACCAAACCCAAAGTCGTTTAACACCATAAAAAGGAATTTCCAATTAACACAATTGAAGGCTTTCGCTGCATCCAGAGATAATATTTTGGTTTCTAAGTTATTAATCTTACAGTAGTTTATTATATTGTAATGTCGGGGCCATGTTAAGGGGGGCAGGGATTTCCCAGCATGCTTTGCCAGTTGAAAACGTTACTGTGTGTGTATTAAATGTGTTATTACTGAGTTATACTGCTGTGTCATTATAACTGCGTTATAATGACCCAGCAGTGTTTAGCAGGATTAGGGCAAGATGTATCATGTGTGTGTAACCATGATTGAAACGGAGGTCTGGGAGAATGACCTCCCCTCCTCTGTGTGCTCAGAAGTAGGTTGGGGGTTGGTGGTGTGTGTGGTCTATATTTATCATATATTCCATAACCTACATATGTTGAAGCATGTGAGAATGTTTGGTGATTACATATGTAAGGCGACTTCACACCTCAGAACAGGACAAAGAGTCTCAACCACCAGTGAAGATCAAAGAGCTTCCCAGGCACTGCGGTGGAGACCGGATGGGTTGCCCTGACCCCCCAGGGCCAAGAGGAGGAGTACGAAGACAACGGGGGGGATTAAGATAATGAGGGATGTCAGCTTGTGATATGCATGTCTTTTGTTATGTGCAAGTATAAGTTCTCAGAGCCGAAGGTGTTCGGTCTCTTTCCTTCTTCTGCTGCTGCACTTAGATGAGACTTGTTAGAGGAGCTGATAATAAACTTTGGTTTATATATCACATCGCCTCGTTCTTTCAAGCTCTTCTACACTGGTGACCCTGGCGCGAGTATGGACCAGAGGCGTTCCCCCGCGATCGTCTCATCTGTGGCGACCCAGGCAGACGCCGGCGCCCACGCAGACAGGGGAACAGATGGACGACGTTCCCCCCCGGCAGAAGTGATAGAGAGGGCTCAACCGAGCACCAGCGCCGCTGAGAGAGCCGAAGCAAGGCACTCTCACCCTGCGAACACATCAGTGACGGTCTACACAAACGCCGTCACCGTCAACCTGCCGGACTTCTGGCAGGAAGACCCCGCCTCGTGGTTTCAGCAAGCTGAAGCCCAGTTTGCACTTGCGGGCATCACGGCTGACGATACAAAGTTCTATCACATCGTCGCCAAACTCAACGCCGCCACTTCGAGATGTGCGCGGAGCATAATCCAATGGCCACCGGCCCAGGACAAATATGAAGAACTGAAAGCGACCATCGTGGCAAATTACGTCCCCTCAGCCGAGGAGAGAGCCGAGAGGATCCTGACGGTCTACGGCCACAGAGGAGGCAGACCCAAGGCCCTCATGGAGGACTTGCTGCAACTTAAAGAAGAGGACAATGACAACTTCCTCTTCCATTTCATATTCCTCAGTACGCTGCCGCCACACACGAGAGGGACGCTGGCCAACATGCGATGCAGCACCCAGCAAGACTTCCGCACACTGGCTCACGAAGCTCAACGGCTCGTCAACGCCTGCAAGGAGCAGACACCCACAGCAGCATCCGCAGATGTCCGGAGCCACGAGGAACCACAAATCACCGAGCAGAACCAGCCCGCAGTGACAGCGACACGGCCAGGACGCAACAGACGGAGCGACGTTTGTTATTACCACCACCGCTTCGCCGAGAAGGCTTACAAATGCGTTCCCCCCTGCAAATTCACAATTTCGGGAAAACGCCGAAGCCGAGAGCCGTTAACAGCGGCGGTTCTCGGCGAAAAAAGCAAGCTTTTATATGTGACGGACGGACACACCGGCAAGCGGTTCCTTATCGACACGGGAGCTCAACTAAGTTTTGTCATGCCCTCCCAAGCAGACCGGGCCATGGGCCCCCGGGGCAATGGAGCGGTGGCAGCCAACGGCTCCACCATCGACACTTTTGGCGAAAAGAGCCTGCACCTCTGCATCCACGGCCGCAACTACAGATGGACATTTGTTGTAGCGGCGGTGAGTTTTAACTTGTTGGGCGCAGACTTTTTGTGTGCACATGGGTTATTAGTTGATCTAGCGAACAGACGCTTGGTTAATGCACTGTCCTTTGCTTCTATTCCCTGCTCAGCTCGTATTTCTTCACCACCCGTGCAGGCCAGCGTCACCACAGCAGGAGGTAAGTTTGATCAACTCCTCACCCAATTTCCAGCACTGACAATTCCCAAATTCTCAGCCACAGTGGCTAAACACGGGGTTGAACATTTTATTCCCACAACGGGCCCACCCGTATTTGCCAAAGCTCGGCGTTTAGACGAGGCCAAGCTCGCCATAGCTCGGGACGAGTTTACTACCCTTGAAAAATTAGGCATTATCAGACGCTCGAAAAGCCCCTGGGCCTCACCACTTCACATGGTTCCGAAATCCGACGGTTCTTGGAGACCGTGCGGTGATTACCGCAGATTAAACAATGCGACAGTGCATGACCGCTACCCAATTCCTCACATTCAAGATTTTTCACTGCATCTGGCGGGTGCGCGCATTTTTTCAAAAATAGACCTGGTCCGCGGTTATCATCAAGTCCCAGTTCGAGCAGAGGACATTCCTAAAACAGCTGTAATAACCCCTTTCGGCCTTTTTGAATTTTTGCGAATGCCTTTCGGCCTCAAAGGCGCGGCTCAAACCTTTCAGCGGATGATGGACGCAGTATTACGCGACCTCCCTTTTGTTTTCGTCTACCTCGACGATATGCTGGTAGCCAGCTCGTCTGAGGAAGAACACGAGCAGCATCTCACTATGGTTTTTCAGAGGCTAGAAGAGCACGGGTTAATAATCAATCCAGCCAAATGCAAATTCGGCGTGTCACAAATTGATTTTTTAGGACACAGAGTTTCTCCGAAGGGGGCAGTCCCACTTCCAGACAAAGTTCACACGATAAAAAGTTTCCCACGGCCACAAACGGTCAAATCGCTGCAAGAATTTTTAGGAATGGTTAATTTTTACAACCGTTTCCTCCCCCACGCAGCTCAGCTCATGCAGCCCCTATATGACACGCTCAGAAAACAGAGAGCTTCCAACGCGGTCGAATGGACCCCAGAGCGCGAACACGCCTTCGCGGAAGTAAAAAGCGCCCTAGCTAATGCCACATTGTTGGTTCACCCCGATCCCTCGGCCCGCATTGCGTTAACCACAGACGCTTCGGACCTAGCAATAGGGGCAGTTGTAGAACAACATGTCAGCGGAATCTGGCAACCTTTGGCATTCTTCAGCAAATCGCTAAACCAAACTGAGCGTAAATACAGCACTTTTGACAGGGAGCTGCTAGCGCTTCATTTATCCATCCGCCACTTCCAGTTCTGGTTAGAAGGGCGGAGTTTCACGGCTTTTGTAGACCACAAACCGCTCACCTTTGCCATGGCTAAAATTTCCGAACCGTGGTCAGGCAGGCAACAAAGACAGCTGGCTGCGATTTCAGAGTTCACCACAGACATTCGACATGTGGCAGGCAAACTTAACGTGGTAGCAGACTGCCTCTCTCACGCTGTGACATCGTCAGAGCGCGAGGAGACAGATTATACTACCTCAGCCGCAGAACTCTTCACCAACGCGGACACATACGCAGCACCAATCCATGCAGGGATAGATTATGCAGCCATGGCAGAGGAGCAAAGTAGTGACGCGGACGTGCGCGCACTCTTGTCTGGACCAACAGGGTTAAGGCTGGAGGAAAGGGGTTTACGCGACGGCGTGCCCCCCCAATATGCGATATCTCAACCGGCCGACCTCGCCCGTTAGTTCCAGCTGCATGGCGCCGCCGTATTTTCGACTCAATTCACTCCCTCGCGCACCCAGGTGTGCGCGCCTCGGTTAAAATGGTCGCCGAAAAGTTTGTGTGGCCTGGCCTCCGCAAAAACGTAAAAGAATGGGCAAGAACTTGCATTTCTTGTCAGCGCGCCAAAATACACAAACACACAAAAGCCCCTCTGGAGCCTTTTCCAATCCCTGCTAGAAGGTTCGACCACGTTCATGTCGACCTCGTGGGGCCACTACCTTCCTCCCAAGGTTTCACACACCTGTTAACAATGATAGACCGCACCACGCGCTGGCCAGAGGCAGTCCCTCTGGCGTCAACCACAGCGGAGGAAGTCGCTCGCGTTTTTTTGACAAACTGGGTGGCACGTTTCGGCGTCCCATCGGACATCACGTCCGATAGGGGGCCTCAATTTGTCTCGGAGCTTTGGTCAGCCATGGCCAGCAGCTTAGGGGCGACAATTCACCGCACCACCGCTTATCACCCTCAGGCTAATGGGTTATGCGAGCGTTTTCACAGATCTTTAAAGGCCGCCCTCAGAGCCTCACTAACAGATACAAATTGGGTAAATAAACTTCCCTGGGTTTTATTGGGGTTGCGTGCTGCGCCCAAAGAGGATCTAGACGCCTCCCCAGCAGAATTAGTTTTTGCACAACCTCTCAGGCTCCCAGGTGAATTTTTACCAGAGAACCCAGAGCCAGGGCATCTTCCAGCCTCGAGGTTTTTAGGCAGCAGCGGACCGGACTCTCTCCCCGGTCCGGCACATCACTCTTTTCCACGGGTTTTTGTCCCACAAGCTTTAAAGAACGCTGAATTCGTTTTTGTTAGGCATGAAGCTTTAAAACCAACTTTCCGCCCACCATACGATGGGCCATTCAGAGTGCTGGAACCTGGTGATAAACACTTTGTGCTTGATTTTGGGGATAGAAAAGAAACAGTCAGCATTGACAGACTTAAACCTGCCTTCTTGTTGAAGGACGAGCCTGCACTGTTGGCGAGAGCACCTCGGCGGGGTAGACCCCCCAAGAGAAAAGACTCAGCCCCCCTGCAGGGAACAAATAATCACTCTCCTTCCCAGGCTGCAGATTCCTTACAGGAAGGTCCCAGCAGGACGCCCAAGCGGACCCACAGCAGTTTCGGGAGAAGATTAAAACCCAGACGGCACAGAGACTGATGCAAACTACTCAACAGTTGTTCACTAATTGTGCTGTAACAGTTTAGGACTGACTTGTGATATTACTATGCTGTTATGATTACCACTGAACTCTCTTAGGAGCATGGCTCCTGGAAAGTTTCTTCTGTGGCAAGAGGTGTAGCAGTTAGTATGTCATAGTAATTATCTTAAACTGTGAGTTTTTCTATTGTCCTTTTCTTAGTCGTTTGGGGGGGGGGCTGTGGTCTATATTTATCATATATTCCATAACCTACATATGTTGAAGCATGTGAGAATGTTTGGTGATTACATATGTAAAGCGACTTCACACCTCAGAACAGGACAAAGAGTCTCAACCACCAGTGAAGATCAAAGAGCTTCCCAGGCACTGCGGTGGAGACCGGATGGGTTGCCCTGACCCCCCAGGGCCAAGAGGAGGAGTACGAAGACAACGGGGGGATTAAGATAATGAGGGATGTCAGCTTGTGATATGCATGTCTTTTGTTATGTGCAAGTATAAGTTCTCAGAGCCGAAGGTGTTCGGTCTCTTTCCTTCTTCTGCTGCTGCACTTAGATGAGACTTGTTAGAGGAGCTGATAATAAACTTTGGTTTATATATCACATCGCCTCGTTCTTTCAAGCTCTTCTACAGTGTGTAAATAAAGCCTGTTCATCACAACCATCTTGCTCCTCTTTCTTTGTGTGAATCCCGCAAATGTCACACTAGTGTCAGGAGTGGGGATGGAGCAAGATGGTGGCCAGGACCCGGGCGGAGGTCCAGTGGCCGGGGCGGTTCATCGCCCGGCTGGGAACGGAATGGAGAGCTGAGACGCCGACTCCCAGAGTGGCTTGCTGCGATGGACGGACCAGCGCACCCCGCCTTCTGCCTTTTTCAAGGCAGAACGGGCCGAGCAGAGCAAACCAGCCCTGTTTCCTGCCCTTTTCAGGGCAGGACGGGCTGGCGATTCCAGAGCAATTAGGAGCGTTGATCGACCGGGAGATGACCGTCCCATCCGTCCAGCAGTGGGCCAAGATTCCCCGCTACAACGGCGAGAACCTGTTGGATGACCACCTGGCCCAGGTCGAGTTGGCTGCCGCGCTGAACGACTGGTCATCGGAGGAAACCACCGTGCTGAGAGCGAGTGGGAGGAGGAGCTACGGCAGACCGCGGAGGAGGCAGCCGCGGCGACGCGAGGAAGGGGGGCTTCCGCTGCACAGAGCCAGGGTACTTCACACAGTTACTGCCCCGCACGCAGCGCACGACAAACTGGCCCCTCGCCAACGTTAAATTAGAGCGAGGTGGCATGGATGGGTAAAGGCCGCCTCCTGCAGATGCTTCCCCGGCGGTGATGTCACAGAGGCCTTCGGAGCGCAGCAGTAGCGGAGTGAGCAGGACGAAGATGCGGCCATTTCCCAGGCGCGGCAAGGGCTGGACGCATGGACGCGGGCCAGCGGCCGCCTGGGAGACCTGGCAGCGGTGGGAGTCGGCCGGAGTGGGCATGGGACTCCCACTGCCAGGGAAGGGACTGTGCGTGGTCCTACAGAGGCTGTCAGATGTGTCCATCCGCCCGCTGGTGGCCAAACCGGAACCCTACCCCAACCAGATATTCCGACCGAGACTCAGATGGACACTGGATGGCCCGTGCATGCCGCCCCGGCACCGGGCTGACTAGCGTTGGATTTCTGAAAGTGGACTTTGAATTTTCTGGGGACAGAAACCAGTCCGGGGGGGGGGGGCAGTGTAACGTCGGGTACATGTTAAGGGGGGCAGGGATTTCCCAGCATGCTTTGCCAGTTGAAAACGTTACTGTGTGTGTATTAAATGTGTTATTACTGAGTTATACTGCTGTGTCATTATAATTGCGTTATAATGACCCAGCAGTGTTTAGCAGGATTAGGGCAAGATGTATCATGTGTGTGTAACCATGATTGAAACGGAGGTCTGGGAGAATGACCTCCCCTCCTCTGTGTGCTCAGAAGTAGGTTGGGGGTTGGTGGTGTGTAAATAAAGCCTGTTCATCACAACCATCTTGCTCCTCTTTCTTTGTGTGAATCCCGCAAACGTCACAATATTAAATAGACTGCATGTATTACTAGCTGAGTGCCTACTCTTGATGAAACCTGTTTGATTGGGGTGTATAATTCACGGAATAATCCTTTCCGGTCTGTTGGCAAGAGCTTTGCAAATTATTTTAAGATCAACATTCTTAAGTGAGATGGGACGGTAGCTGGATGGAAGCGTAGGTTCTTTTTCGGGTTTAAGGAGCAGGATAATGCTAGCCAAGTTCGTATTTGGAGGGATTATATATCTTCTTTAATTTGGTTCACCATTCTAATGAAGTTAGGTGCCATCACAGGCCAGAATTCTTCATAGAATTCTACTGTAAAACCATCTGGTCCTAGAGCTTTGTGGTTTGGGATGTGCTTCAGTGCCTCCTGTAGTTCAGACATTAGAAGAGGTGCATCCAGAGCTGTAATCTGTTTATTATTTAATTGTGGTAAATTAATATTGTCCAGAAATTCATTTATTTCTAAGTCAGACGGATTAATCTGAGATGAAAAGAGGTTTTCATAAAACGTTCTGAAGGAGTTATTTATTTCTTCAGGGTCATGGGTGATATTTCCAGTTGTATCCTTAACCCTTTGACATCCTTCTGTTTATGGACATAAAAAGCGCCCTCACTGTCTACATCGCAGTGCTGCGCCTGTCATGTGACGTGTCATGGGATGTCATAAAATCCCCCCAGTTGTACTAAGTATTCCACCTCACGAGGTGGCAGACACGTATAACTTACTGTTCTTGCCTTGGAGGACTAATGGCCCCCATATACCCTCCCCCCCACACACACACTTCTGGACACCAGAGTAAGAAGTGTTTGTAAGCAAACGTTGGTTGATCGCAAGATGGAGGAGGCATTTGCTCCCAAATTTACCAACTATAATTTTAAAAAGAGATTATTTAGCTTATGAAGGTAAATATCTACATTTTCTTATAACAGAGGATGAGCAAAGCTTGTTGATGTTCACCTGCCATCAACCCCCAGTGCCATGTGACTGGACAGAACAATCGCGCCGGTTCTGTCGTCATTTAAGATAAATTGTGGTGGAATAAAAGCAAAATTGAGGTAGGATAATCATAAGAGTTTCTGGATGTGGGAGAGAAAGCGAAAATGACCGAGAGAAGGCAAAATAATGAACAGGATGGACGAAAAGGGATGAAGCGAGAGCCGCCTGGCCAGCGGTAAGTGACGAATTTCTTTCACATTGTAACTGATTTTGTGGTTCATATACTTATCAACTCATCACTGCACCTGAGGCAGAAGACGCACCTGCGCCCGCTCATCAGCCAGCGTACTTAAGGAGGCTCTCTCTGCGCATTCAACGCTGGCTCGTCTGGGTATACTGCCCATCCAAAGACAAGCAAGTGTCTTCTCAACAAGTTTTGCCACGCTGTCTAACCTTGTTTTCCTCTCTCCTTCACGTTGCTGCCATTGTGCGGGTGTGTCTCCAGGACTGCGCGCGCTCTCCTGCCACATCTCCATTATTCCCCGGCTTACAACCGCCAACCGGTCAGACACCATCAACTCATTCCCCCTACCCTACTGGTTCGTCTATTCCCGGCTGGAGTCCTGCCGGTTCTTCCACAGGACCCAAGTAAGTGGCAGTTTGGCGCGCCCATTTCCCCTTACTCCGTTCCTCCACTCACAGCTCTCATCTTCTCTCCACAGGTGGATTCCTCTGGCGAGTGACTGTTTCCTTAGCTGTGCGCTTATTTTGCAAATTAATAAACTTTCAAATGTGTCCCTTCGTGTGGTTACTTTCCTGTGCTGTTGCATCGTGCACATGAGCTGTCAGCTTAAATAACCATGACAGTTGAGTGCCTGTTCCTGTGGAGAAACAGCACAAGTAATCTCCAGTAATTTAATTTTCTGTTCTAACTCCAGTGCCAGTGCTTTTTCTTTTTTACTCTTATATGAACAGTAAGAGATTATTTTACCTCGCATGACCACTTTTGCTGCTTCCCATAGAACACACAGCAATGTTCCTGGTACATCATTATATTCTAGATATGATTCCCACTCTTTATTAAAATAATTAATAAAATCTTTGTCTTTGAGTAGTGGGATGTATTAAAGTTCTAGTTCCTAGTTTTCCTTGTAACTTTTTTATTTACCAATGTAAGAGATACTGGATGATGATCGCTGATAGCTTGGTTTGAGCAAATTTCAGTGTCTGTGATATCCCTCACAATGGAGTTACTGGCTAAAAAACAGTCTAAATGGGAATATGAACTATGCACTGGTGAGAAGAAGGTGGATTCTCTAAGACTTGGGTGAAGAGAATGCCATTCATCGCAAAGACCAAAATCATTCATGTATTGTTTGAGAGTGTCAGTATCCTGCCGTTTCTGATAATTCTGCGATGTACTGAGCCTGTCAGTTGCAAGGTTTAATACCAGGTTGAAGTCTCCTCCTATTATGAATGTGGTGTCCAAGTGCTCAGACAGAGAAGTGAAGAAAGTGTGATAATAGGACGGGCCATCAACATTTGGGCCATCAATGCTTGCAATACGTAGCTTCAGATTTTGAAATAAGATTTTTAATATTATAAATCTGCCTTCTGGATCTGCTATAGTGTTAGTCACAACAAAACATATTCTTCTGTTTACCAATATACGTAGCTACCCCCCTGTGTTTGGAATTAAAGCAGGCTGAGTACATGTGGGGAAATTCAGGGGAGGTAAATGCATCTACAGATGACTTAGAAACGTGGTTCCTATAAGACAAAGTCTTCCTGTAGATCCTTCAGTCGATTAAAAACTTTTAGCCTCTTCTCCCTGGTACCGATTCCACGTATGTTCCACATGACAAACTTTAATGTGGACATGTTTTCACTAATTGGTTCTGTGCTAAAGGTGAGCTAAGTGTGCCTATATGTTTTATGTCCGGAGTGTGTATGTGTGTGTGTGTGTGTGCATGTATGTCCTGTGTATAGTGTATGGCAGTGTATGCATGTGTGCATAGGCCTATGTATGTTGTGCTTATAGTATATACTTATATGTGCATGGATTCGCGCGCATGATGTCTCTGTTGCATTTGCTTGCATTGCTTGCATTTGCAAGAATGAGTGGGGTACATGTACTGAAAGTTATTTCCTGTAGACCAAATGTGCAAGACAGAACAGACATGAAGGTTAATAATTGGTGAGAAGATGCCGATAACATTCACCAACAACATCAACAAAATTAGCTACAACAGAAAAACAACCACAACAAAAAAGAAAAAAAAAACATTAGTCAAACGTTAACAAATTAAACAGGGATCAAATAAGAGACCTGCGCACAATTGCACTCTTTTTTCACATGTAGCTAAGGAAACAAACTAGACTCTAGAATAGCCAGGGGGTTATGGTTTCATCCATAAACAGCTTGCCGTCTATAAACAATATATCCACAGAGATAATAACAACAGCAAGGGCCAACCTGTCTCGTGGCATCAAGGAGGCAAAACGACAGTACAGCAAGAAAATATAATAATAATAATAATAATAATAATAATAATAATACTACATCAGTCTTATATAGCGCTTTTCTAAATACTCAAAGACGCTTTACAAAGCAGCATAGGGACAAACATACAGAGAACGGGTAAACACATACACATAGGTACACATAGGTAGAAGAGGCAGTCAGTTTTTATAGGTAGATTTAAAAAGATGGGTTCTGAGTTGACTTTTAAAAGAAGCAAGTGTGTTGGCAGACCGGATGTGAAGGGGCAAGGAATTCCAGAGGGTTGGTGCGGCGATGGCGAATGATCTATCACCCAGGGTGCGGAATTTTGTCTTGGTGATGGGGGTAAGAAGGTGAGCGTCAGCAGAGCGGAGGAGACGAGTGGGAGAATGACGAGACAGAAGGTCCGTTAGGTATGAGGGGGTGAGGTTATGGAGAGCTTTATAGGTGATGAGGAGGATCTTGAAGTTGATGCGCTGTTGAATGGGGAGCCAGTGGAGCTGACGGAGGAGAGGAGTGATGTGGTCTCTGGAGCGGGAGTGAGTAAGTAGGCGGGCGGCTGAGTTTTGGACATACTGTAGTTTTTGGAGGATGGTGGAAGGAAGTCCATACAGAATGCTGTTACAGTAATCAAGTCTGGAGGTGATGAAGGCGTGGATAAGTATTTCAGCAGCAGAGTGTGAGAGGGTGGGACGGAGGCGTGCAATATTACGAAGATGAAAAAATGATGTTTTGGTGATATGGTTGATGTGAGATTTGAAGGAGAGGGTGGGGTCCATGATAATGCCGAGGTTTCTGGCCAGGGGGAGGGGGTGACTGAGTGACCATCGATTTGGAATGAAAAGTTCTGGGAAGAGGGTAAAAGAGATTTTGGTCCAAAAATGATGATTTCTGTTTTATTGCTGTTTAGCTTGAGAAAGTTGTTAGTCATCCAGGTTTTTATGTCTGTAAGGCAGTCGGTGATGGTGGAGAGAAAGGCGGGGGTGATGGATTTAGAGGAGATGTACAGCTGGGTGTCGTCGGCGTAGCAGTGAAAGTGAAGACCATGTTGACGGATGATGTGACCAAGCGGAATCATGTAGAGAATGAAAAGGGTTGGACCGAGCACAGAGCCTTGAGGGACACCATGTGAGACGGGGGTGGTGCGTGATTTATGATTGTTGATGGAGATGTACTGGAATCTCTCAGACAGGTAGGAGGTGAACCAAGAGAGGGCGGAGTCAGTCAATAGAAAGCAGACGACGGAGCAGGATGAAATGATTGATGGTATCGAAAGCAGCGCTGAGATCAAGGAGGAGAAGAATGGTGAGGGAGCCAGAGTCAGAGGCGAGCAGGAGGTCATTGGTGACCCTGAGGAGGGCGGTTTCAGTGCTGTGGTGAGAACGGAATCCAAATTGAAATGTTTCATAGAGTTTGTTGGAGAGGAGGTGTTTCTTGAGTTGAGTGGCAACAGCTTTTTCCAATATTTTGGCCAGAAATGGGAGGTTGGAGATAGGTCTGAAATTGTTGGGGTCGTCAGAGTCCAGGCCAGATTTCTTAAGGAGGGGGGTGATGGCAGCAATCTTAAGTGATGGGGGGACAGTGCCAGTGGTGAGGGAGGAGCTGAGCTCAATTTTGAACTTCATGGCAAAGGCTGTGAATACTTCTGTACGTGTGATTTTTTTTTGTATTTTATTTTTAATAAATTTGCAAAAATCTCAAATAAAAAAAAAAAACTTTTTCATATTGTCATTATGGGGTATTGTGTGTAGAATTTTGAGGAAAAAAATGAATTTAATCCATTTTAGAATAAGGCAGTAACATAACAAAATGTGGAAAAAGTGAAGTGTTGTGAATACTTTCCAGATGCACTGTACATGGCCCTGTGTTAAAAGTGACCCCCCCCCCCCCCCCGTTAACACATAAATTAACTGTGGTTTATCACATCTTTGGGAAGCTGAGTTCAAATTCTCTAGCCACACCCAGGCCTGATTACTGCCACACCTGTTCTCAATCAAGAAATCACTTAAATAGGACCTGCCTGACAAAGTGAAGTAGACCAAAAGATCCTCAAAAGCTAGACATCATGCTACGATCCAAATGAAATTCAGGAACAAATAAGAAACAAAGTAATTAAGATCTATCAATCTGGAAAAGGTTATAAAGCCATTTCTAAAGCTTTGGGATTCCACTGAACCACAGTGAGAGCCATTATCCATAAATGGCAAAAACGTTGAGCAGTGGTGAACCTTCCCAGGAGTGGCTGGCTGACCAGAATTACCCCAAGAGTGCAGCGATGACTCATCCAAGAGGTCACAAAAGACCCCACAACAACATCCAAAGAACTGCAGGCCTCACTTGCCTCAGGTACGGTCAGTGTTCATGACTCCACCATAAGAAAGAGACTGGGCAAAAATGGCCTGCATGGCAGAGTTCCACGACAAAAACCACTGCTGAGCAAAAAAGAACATAAAAGCTCGTCTCAGTTTTGCCAGAAAACATCTTGATGATCCCCAAGACTTTGGGGAAAATACTCTGTGGACTGACTAGACAAAAGTTGACCTTTTTGTAAGGTGTGTGTCCCATTACATCTGGCGTAAAAGTAACACAGCATTTCAGAAAAGGAGCATCATACCAACAGTAAAATATGGTGGTGGTAGTGTGATGGTCTGGGGCTGTTCTACATTGCAGCAGGACAATGATCCAAAACACACCAGCAAGTCCACCTCTGAATAGCTTAAGAAAAACAAAATGAAGACTTTGGCGTGGCCTAGTCAAAGTCCTGACCTGAATACTATTGAGATGCTGGGAATGACCTTAAAAAGGCAGTTCATGCTCGAAAACCCTCCAATGTGGCAGAATTACAACTATTCTGCAAAGATGAGTGTGCCAAAATTCCTCCACAGTGCTGTAAAAGACTCATTGCCAGTTATCTCAAATGCTTGATTGCAGTTGTTGCTGCTAAGGGTGGCCCAACCAGTTATTCGGTTTAGGGGGCAATCACTTTTTCACACAGGGCCATGTAGGTTTGGATTTTTTTTCCCCTTAATAATAAACACCTTCATTTAAAAAATGCATTTTGTGTTTACTTGTGTTATTTTTGTCTAATATGTAAATTTGTTTAATGATCTGAAACATTTAAGTGTGACAAACATACAAAAAAATGAGAAATCAGGAAGGGGGCAAACACTTTTTCACACCACTGTATGTAGACAGGTGTTTGCCTTTCCAAATCATGTCCAGTCAGCTGAATTTACCACAGGTGGACTCCAATTAAGCTGTAGGAATATCTCTAGGATGATCAGTGGAATCAGGATGCACCTGAGCTCAATTTTGAGCTTCATGGCAAAGGTTGTGAATACTTATGTACATGTGATTTCTTAATTTTTTTATTCCCTCTGCCAAGGGAGGAGGTAATGTTGTTAGTGGCGTTGGTTGGCTTGTTGGTTTGACTGCAACATAACTTAAAAAGTTCTGAATGGATTTTGATGAAATTTTCAGGAAAGGTGTGTAATGGCATGGGGAACAGATGATTAGATTTTGGTGATGATCTGAGAGTGCATACCTCTACCAAGGCCTTTGTTTGTATTTGTGTAGCAGGATTACACAAAAACTACTCTATGGATTTGGATGAAATTTTCACTAGAAGTGGATATTGGCCTACAGAGGAGCCCATTACATTTTAGTGATGATCTGACAATGCATCCCTCAGCCAAGGCTCTTATCTTCTCACAGTGTGTTAGCAGCAATACTCCAAAACTAATGGACAGGCTTTGATGCAATTTTCACCAGAAGTGGCTCTAGGCCTACACACAAACCCATTACATTTTGGAGGTGATCCATGAGGGACGGAAGGAGCCTTGGCAGAGGTATGCGCTCTCTGAGTGCTTTTCTAGTTTTTTTTTTTCCCACAATATCTTTATTGAACCTTTTTTTTTTTTTAACAAACATGATACAAACAATCAAACACTAACACTAAAGTACTACAAAAAAAAAAAAAGGATGCACTAAAAACACCAACAACCACCAGCAAAATCAAATCTTCAACAATGCTCCTCTGTTTAGTCTAGACAATCCAATACATAAGTATGCATATTATGTTCACCAGTTTGGAATTTACAAGGTCCACACACATCATTCACCTTCTTCTTCAAAAGTTATGTTTAAATTTTTTACATAATCAATAAAAGGTCTCCATATATTCTCAAACACAATTTCCTTTGATTTCAGTATATATGTTATTCTTTCTAATGGAAGGTTTGTTAACATCTGTCTTAACCACTGAGTCACATCTGGTCTATGAGTCTTTTTCCATAATAGTGCAATACATTTTTTGGCATTAAGCAAACTGAGGTCTATGAATGTTCTTTCACTTTTATTAAAATTATGCTTTTCTGGGTACAGACCCAACAAAAACAATTTAGGATTCAATATGATTTGTTTTGAGATTATTTTTTCAATTGTTACCCTCACCTCTTCCCAAAACATTCTTATTAATCTACATTCCCATACACAATGAAATAGAGTTCCTTTACTTTCCATGCATTTTGTGCATGTATCTGGTATATTTTTGTTATATTTATTTAACTCCTCCGGTGTAACATACATCCGCATTAACCATTTGAAATGTATCAATTTAAGGCGTACATTTATTGATTTGGTTTGAGCTTCTGTACAAGCCAATTCCCATTGTTCCTCTGAAATTTCAGTTTGCAGATCTTCTTTCCAGTAGTTTAATCTTTTCAGTGAATTTTCACTTGAAGATAGTGTCAATGAGTTATAAAACTCTGAAATAATACCCTTTCTTTTACTATCTTTCATCATCATTTTTTCCAAGGATGAATAAATAGGTCGAGTGAGGGCTTTATTTTGATTTGATTGAATAAAGTTTCTAAGTTGAAGATATTTAAAAAAATGTGTTCTATTGAGATTAAATTTGATCCTCAGCTCTTCAAAAGACATTATGTTATCTGCACATGGCAAATATAAATCCTGAATCTTTTGTATCCCTTTTAAATTCCATACTTTAAATACAGCGTCCGCTCTCCCTGGTTTAAAATATTGATTACCCCATATTGGACTAAATTGTGACAGTAACTGTGGTTCTTTTAAATAGTTTTTAGCTTCACACCATATTTTGATCATATGCTTTACAAATGGATTTTTTTTTTCCACAATATCTTTATTGAACCTCTTTTTTTTTTTTAACAAACATGATACAAACAAACACTAACACTAAAGTACTACAAAAAAAAAAAAAATGCCCTAAAAACACCAACAACCACCAACAAAATCAAGTCTTCAACAATGCTCCTCTGTTTAGTCTAGACAATCCAATACATTAGTATACATATTATGTTCACCAGTTTGGAATTTACAAGGTCCACACACATCATTCACCTTCTTCTTCAAGAGTTATGTTTAAATTTTTTACATAATCAATAAAAGGTCTCCATATATTCTCAAACACAATTTCCTTTGATTTCAGTATATATGTTATTCTTTCTAATGGAAGGTTTGTTAACATCTGTCTTAACCACTGAGTCACATCTGGTCTATGAGTCTTTTTCCATAATAGTGCAATACATTTTTTGGCATTAAGCAAACTGAGGTCTATGAATGTTCTTTCACTTTTATTGAAATTATGCTTTTCTGGGTACAGACCCAATACAAATGGATTTTTAACTTGTTTTTGTAATTTTTTTGCCGAATCTGAGTATATGAATATGGGAAGAGGTAAAGGTAAATTGTATGATTCCATTTCAGTCCAGTGAGGGAGATCATTTGATGAAAAATAATATGTCATAGACCTCAGTTGTGCCGACCAATAATACAACATAAAATTTGGACATTTCAGACCTCCACGATCAAATGGTAAATATAATAAAGACAGACGTAATCTAGCCCTCCTGTTGTTCCATATAAATTCCACTAACTTTTTTTTTATTCTTGAGAATAAATCTAAAGGTGGTGATAAGGGAATGTATTGAAATAAATAAAGTATTTTAGGTAAAATATTACTTTTAAGTATATTGATTCTCCCGATCATCGACATTGGTAGTGACATCCATCTCTGAATTAACTCATTGATATCTGTCATTAAGGCTTCATAGTTGACACTGGCGACTGATTCTAGCTTAGGCACAATTTGGATTCCTAAATATTTAAACTGATTTACAACATTGAATTGATTTACCTCAGGGGCTGGGTAATTTCTCTGGGTCTCATTTAGCATTAATATTGAAGATTTAGTTTTATTTATTTTATATCCTGATATTTCCCCAAAATTCTTTATTAAATTCAACAAGGTTGGAATTGATTTTTTTAGATTCGACATAAACAAAATTATGTCATCGGCGTACAGGGAGATTTTATGTTCTGTTGGTCCAACTTTAATTCCATATATTTGTGAATGTAAACGTATCGCTATCGCTAAAGGTTCAATTGCCATAGTAAACAGTAAAGGTGAAAGTGGACAGCCTTGTCGACATCCTCTATTGATTTTTATTGGTTTTGAAATATTGTTATTTGTTAGGATTTCTGCTGTAGCATTATTGTATATTATTTGAACCCATTTTATGAAATTATTTCCAAGTCCAAACCTTTGTAGGACTTCAAAAAGAAAGGGCCATTCAACTCTATCAAAGGCCTTTTCGGCGTCCAGTGATAGGAGAGCTGTATCCGGTGCTTCTTTATTAAAATAAATAATATTAAATAGTCTTCTTACATTATGGAAGCCTTGTCTTCCCTTTATAAAGCCATTCTGATCTCGATTAATAATATTTGGTAAAATTTCTTGTATTCGTCTTGCTAAAATTTTACAGATTATCTTAAGGTCGGCGTTTAATAGGCTTATTGGTCTCATATTTTCACATTTATTAGAGGGCTTACCTGGTTTTGGCAGCAGTATAATTAAGGCATTATTTATGTATGATGGTAAATTATTATTTTGAAATGCTTCTAAAACCATTTCCAAAAAAGGTTTTATTAATTTATTCTTAAATTTCTTATAAAGGTCAACTGGAAGACCATCTGGTCCTGCACTTTTTCCTGATTTCATATTATCAATGGCTAGCCCAACTTCTTCTTGACTAATTTTAGACTCTAATATCTCCCTGTTTTCATTTGGAATACACGGTATAGATAGTTCGTTCAAAAACCCATTTAGTTTTGTTAAATCAAATTCATTTTTAGTATCATATAATTTTTCATAGTAATCTCTAAAGGCTCTGTTAATTTGTAAAGGATCTATAACTACCTGTCCTTTACTTATAATACTAGTAATTGGTGTTTTAATTTCTAATTGTTTAATCTGCCATGCCAATAATTTTCCTGATTTTTCACCTTGTTCATAAAAAGATTGTTTCAATCTTAGAAGACTCGAGGCAGCTCTATTCGCTGATTTTTTGTCATAATCAGCTCTCAAAATCAGTAATTCATTCTCCAACCTTGGATCACTTCCTGCATACACTTTTTCCTGAAGACTTTTCATTTTATGTTCCAATTTAGCTCTCTCCTCTCGAGTCTTCTTAGATTTTGATCCTGTATAACTAATAATATGTCCCCTAATAAAAGCTTTGAAAGCTTCCCACTTTACACATGCTGATGTTTGTGTAGTATTGATGTCAAAGTACTCGTCTATCTGTTTTTCTATATACTTGACAAATTCCTCATCCTGAAGCCATTTATGCTGAAATTGCCATCTACCTGATTCCTTTGTCAATTTTTTATCTACATATATTAGACAACAGGGTGCATGATCAGAGATCACGATGTTATCATAAAAGCAGTTTTGAATCTTGGATCTTAATTCTGTGGAAATCAAAAAATAATCAATACGTGAGAATGTCTTGTAGGTACTGGAATAACAAGAATAGGCTTTAACTTGTGGTTTCATTTCTCTCCATATATCTAACAATCTCAATTCTTTCATAAAATGATTAATAGTCATCCTACATCCATTGTGCGTACAATCCAGTCCTGTTGATCTATCTATACCTGGATTCAATGTACAATTAAAATCCCCTGCTATTATATGTTGCCCTGTAAGTGATGATAAAATAAGAAATAAATTAGCAAAGAACTTTTGATCATCTATATTGGGACCATATAAGTTCACAAGATTTATATTTTCTAATAGCAAAGAACCTTGAATGATTACATATCTTCCAAGTTTGTCTCCAATTACATTTTTCACTTGAAAAGGGACTGATTTATGTATGAGAATCATAACTCCCCTGGCCCGGGATGAAAATGATGAGGTGAATACACTTCCTTGCCATCTACTCCTAATTCTTTTTATATCCTCCTCTATTAGATGAGTTTCTTGTAAAAACACAATTTTTGAACCCATGTCTTTTATTTTATTCATAACTTGTTTAAGTTTTTTTAAATTTTGTAGACCTCTGCAATTCCATGAAGTTAAATTAAGATTAACACTTTGGTTTATGATCAATAGAGAGTTTGGGATTACCTTGCAGTGTAAACATGCTCATACAGAGAAGCAAAAACATGAGTGGTTGAACATTCATCCTACAAACTACACACAAACAAATTCCCCCTTCCCACACTTGTGGCGAACCCCCCAAAATCAAAAGAAAAATTCCGTCTCCCGATATAGCCATCGACCGTTCCACACCCACGGGGAACAGCCTAAGCCACTCCTTCTTCATTCTCCCAATCACCCTAACTCTACTGCTTTTAATGACGTAACATTAACTCTCCTCTGTAGTTTTCCAACTTAACTCCAAAATTTTTAACAACTTTGTACATCATAGTTTTTTTTTGTTTGTTTTGTTTTTGTTTTTTTTTAATATATAATACAATCTATATTTTGTAAACTTGCTGTTTACTTCAAGTCAGTCAGATGCCTGTGCAAATGCTTAATTATTCTACCTTATATTTTGTTCATGCTTAGCTCCCACCAGTCTCTTCTTCTTCTTTGATCTTCTTGATGAACTCCTGCGCCTCCTCTGGGGTCTTGAAGATGTGGGTTCTGCCCTCATACGTGGTCAGCAGTCTCGCAGGATAGATTACACCATGACGAATCCCAAGGTTGCGCAGCTCCTTATGTATGGGATCAAACTGCTTCCTCAATTGTTGGATTCCTGTGGCCAAATCTGGGTAGAACCGCACCTGCTGATCCTGGTGTTTAATCTCTCCTTTAGCTCGTGCAGCGTTGAAGATCTTCATCCTGTCTCTGTTGCTAAGAAACTTCATAATTAAGGTCCTCGGCGGTCCCTTATCTCTCCGTGGGCCAATACGATGTGCTTTTTCCAGAACCACTGCTGATTGCAACTCCTCGCTGCCCAGCACCTCCGGAATCCACTTTTCCAGAAAGGAATATACGTCCCGACCTTCTGATTCCTCTGGAAGACCCACCAGCCTCAAGTTATTCTGTCTCGACCGAGATTCCAAATCCAAAATATTATCTTCTAGACATTTTTTTTTTTTTTCCAAAGTGCGCACCTTTAATTGAAGACGGGTGACGTCATCTTCAGCACTAGCGAGACGGAGCTCCATCTGCGCCGTTCGTTCTACACAGTCACCCAATTCCTTTCTTATTCCTTCCAACGCTGTCATAATCCCATCAAATCTAGAGGAAAAGTCCGCTCTCATTGAACTCATGGCAGCCATCAGCGCATCTGCGCCACTCCCCGCAGATATCGCACCGTTGCCAGCCTCCTCCGCCATATATGGAGTTTTGTTTGCTGCGTCACAGACCTGAAAGTCCGTTAATTTGGACTGTTTCGGCGGCTCGCTTTTTCCTTTACCTAGTTTTCCAGCCTTAGGCTTCGCCGACATATCCTCGCCCAAACGCTGGGATACGTTCTGTCCCAAATGAGAGAGTTATTTGCCGATTTTTTTCTCCAGGAGCAGAGCAGAGTGAAACACGTCCGTCTTACGTGGCAGCCATAACCGGAAGTCCGCTTTTCTAGTTTTTAATAAATTTGCAAAAATCTCCAAAAAACTTTTTTCATGTTGTCATTATGGGGTTTTATGTGTAGAATTTTGAGGAAAAAAATTAATTTAATCCATTTTGGAATAAGGCCGTAACATAACAAAATGTGGAAAAAGTGAAGTGCTGTGAATACTTTCCGGATGCACTGTATACCATGCAGATGGAGAACACCTGATATATGAATGAAAGTTTGTATTCCCTATTTTTTCCCCTCCTTTATTTCTAAGTAAAATATGAATGTGAAAACAGTTTAAGAAAGAATGGAAAGAGACTGCTAAAAGCAAAAAAAAATTAACGAGTCGGGAGAAGATGTGCTGTGCTTTCTACATTGACATGTTGGCAGCATGATGAATGGACACCTCCTGACTGAGAACGCCCAACCTGTCTCAGCTGCGTAGCAGTTCAGCTATTAGGAATTGTATCACCCATCATTTTTATCTGTGAATACACACATCCATAAATCTACAGCAATCATGTACTTCATTAGGAAGTTTTTTTTCTTTACGCTTTTCTTTTTGAGTTCTTCAGTTTAATACCAGTGAAACAGTTCCTGCTATTTAGTTTCACTACCTGCCAGAATATTGTTTATATGGCTTTAGATTAAACACAGCCCAACAATTACCTAATGCATTAGTGTAAACTCTCTTCACTAATACACAAAACACATGCACACATAGAACCTCTTATTAATGTATCAACACTGGATGGCTGGAGTCTTTCACAACAGAGCCAAGCCTTTACTGCTGTGACATCCACACATAGCTACATCCAATTGTTACATTTGAACACCTGATTTTTCTCCAGTAACAGTTTTTAGTAGAGGTGTGAAGTGGTTCCAGAGGATTTAGTGAACACCCCCCCCCCCCCAAAAAAAAATGCTGCTTTAGTTATATTGCATTCTTTTCGTTGATGAGTCATCAGTCCAATTAAAGCATGGATCAAAACCAGTATTGCACTTAACTGAGATGCAGACCCATGTTTCTCTTCTTCATTTTCTACTTACAGTATAGCTCAGAGTAGCTCCCTGTCTTTTTCTTGTCTGGAATAGGATATGTGAAAATATGCAAATGGGGGAAATAAGAATTTAACATACAGCATTTTTTTCGGTGTAAGTATTTCCAGTAAGGCTACTCACATCAAACTTTCACCAGATGAGTGTAATAACGCATCCACACATATGTATAAAAAATCATAACATTTGGTAAAGTTACATGTATTAAAGTGGAACTAGTGTATTGCCCGTAGAACACAAGTATTCCTGTCTGAAACAGGTATCCCAATCAGGCTTTACATCCCCAAATGTAGGCTGTGTTTGAAAGTGGAATACAAAGAGGTGTAGCCTATATGTAGGCAATCACGTTAGACTTTGACAAATATAAAAGGGAGTAAATGGCACTAAGAATTTTTTGATTGTGTGAATATTAATTACAGAATATCTAAATATTGAAAATGAATGGGACATCCAATATTAGTGACTGTTTCAGATCCCTTGTTTATTTGTTTGTCAGATCACTTATTTGTGTGATCTTTTATCACTTATATTCAAGATAGTAGTGTATCTTGCACTTTTGGGAATGGGAGTTGTTCAGTCATCATAATTATTTTAGTTTAGTTTATATCACTGTTCAGTGATGGAGTTCAGTGTAATATTGAATTTCTTCTGTGTATCGTAATTAAACTCATGCAGTACTATAACAGGACACATTTACAAATATTTGAGACCCATTGGCTGCTGCTTTACCCGTGTGCCTGCGAAGGACTGTGATCCACAGGTTCAGGTGCTGCTTCCCCGCCAGCCCCCTTCCTTGCGCACCTCGTGCTCTTCTTGCCGAATTATTCATTAGACCTATGCAATCACTGCAAGTTTATGGTATAATTTTTTAAGCATTAATTCTTAAGTCTATCTTTTGTCACTATTTGCACTACGGGTAGCATTACTGTACATGGACTGGTGTTGTTGTTTTTCCAGCCTTATTCCTTTTCTTTTTTATATTGCGCACACCACTGAAGAGAGAGAGAAACGCTATTTCAATTCTCCTGCATGTCCTGTACGTATATCAGTTGTTCTGATAGATATGCCAAAATGTCAGAACATAGGTGGGTCCAATCAGCTGATCGCTCGAACCACAGAGCTCAGCTGTTTTCCATGATAAATCATTCTCAGGGCAAAAGCACATTCCATACATTATCTTTTTTCTCACTTTATTGAAAACAGCTTTTTTTTTAATCGCCATCAGTTAGCGTGCCATTGAGCCAGGTCACGTCTGGCCGCTGCTTCTCCCGGCATGTTCTGTGGTAATTTGTCAGACCCGGTCTGCTGATGTTCCGCCCAGTCTGCTCGCGCACCTCATTCTCCACATAGGGCGAATTATACTTTAGACCTACGCAATTACGGCAACTTTATGGTATAATTTTTTTAAGCATTAAATTTTTCATTCCCTTGTTTTGTCCAGGGAACACTGTGGTGACAGACAGGTTGTGATGCTGTGTGTTACCCAATCAGCATGGTTGTGATGCCACGTATTGTCTAATCAGCATGGCCATGATGCCATGTATTAGCCAATCAGCATGGAGTCAATCCGAAACCCCGCCCACACTTCTTGAAGCCAGGGCATGAAGAGACAGAGTGGGGACAGAGCGGTGGCTAAACTTTTATTGATAAAAATGACATATTTTGACTGAGTAACTCCATACTCGGGGATGCACACCTTTGTAACCTCAGGAAACCATGTGTAAAACCTTAGGTCAGTCTGAGGAACGGTTCAAGAGATAAGCGTGGAACAGACACACAGACAGATAGAAAGACAGACAGAGACTTTGTGAATGTATAGACAGATGAAACAGGAAAAAAAAAAAGTCTTGGACACATTAGGAAAAAGACTGCACCAAGGCATGGTAAAGCAAGGAACCAGCTGAAATCCTTAAAGTGACCACCAAAAATCAAGGGTTTTTTTTCTTGTTAACATGTCTGTAACATATTTTTTTTAACGACTTACAGCCAGTGTTGGGAGTAACGCCACTACTTTTGCAGTAACGTGCTGTATAATGAAATTACTGTTTAAAAATTCAGTAATGTGTTACAGTTACTGACATTTGATCAGATGTATTACTCATTACTTGTTTTATTAATATGGATAGATATTTTTAGCGCAAATAAATGAATATACAAACTGACCCTACCATAGCTGAGACGTAGCCATCAGTCGACGTGACCTGTTGCAGAGAGCTGAGTCTTCGCTACTGAATGGATGAAGAGATGAAGCTATTTTGTTTTTGTGGAAATAGACAGATTATTTTTCCTTTGTCGTGGTTAAGGACAAAAGCATATTGGTGGGTTGCAAATTAAAGTGCCGGTTGAGACCTACTGCAATCTTGAGAAGTGTTTGAAAACAGCAACAAAGCGCCGACAAAGCTAGTGCTAAGTAACGGCTAGCTATGCTAACAACAGTGGATCTACGCTATCTGAACAAGCACAGCTGGATATAAAGTGGAAATACTCTTGTGTCAACAGCCACAGCTGGATTTCAAGCACAGGTTTGCATCCGGACAGTTTGTGACCCAACAAGAATTAAACCGACAGATTTTTTTTTTTTTTTTTTGTACTTATTTTGTACCCGTCGGTAGATTTGTTTTGCAGTCTGGTGACAAGCCACCAGCTGCCGGTCGCTGCGTGCGCAAGCGCCCCTTAACTCCCTAACCAGATTACCAGATATGTTGTTACAGACTGAAGACGTGATATAAACAGTGACTTTCCATCAGACAGCTGAGACTGTTATCCACTGAAGTTAAAACACATTTACTTGCTACCTGGATATCTTCCACCTCTCCCTCAACCAGAACATAGTCCCCTCCTGCTTCGAAACGACAACCATCATCTCCCTCCCCAAAAGGAGCCTGCCGGCCTGTCTGAATGATTACAGACCAGTAGCACTCACTCCAATCATCATGAAGTGCTTCGAGAGAGTGGTGCTGCCCCTCATTCAGGACAGCATACTGGGCACCCTGGACCCCCTGCAGTATGTCTACCTGCCCAACAGGTCCACCTCAGATGCCATTTCTGCAGCACTCCATCATTCTCTCTCCCACCTGGAAGATAAAGACTCCTATATTAGGATGCTCTTTGTCGACTACAGCTCCGCCTTCAACACAGTCATCCCCCACAAACTCACTGACAAACTGTCTTCACTTGGCCTGCACCCCACCCTCTGCGACTGGCTACTGGACTTTCTAACTAGCAGGCCCCAGTCTGTCAGGATGGAAAACAGGACCTCAGCCAGCATCATCACAAACACAGGTGTCCCACAGGGTTGTGTTCTCAGCTATATCCTCTACAGCCTCTTCACCCATGACTGTGTTGCCTCCCACAAGGACAATATCATCCTAAAGTTTGCAGATGACACAGCAGTAATAGGACACATCACTGGTGATGACGAAGCATCCTACAGGAGGGAGGTGGCTAACCTGGTGTCATGGTGTGAGGACAACAACCTCACCCTCAACACGGACAAGACAAAGGAGATGATAGTGCGCATGAGGAAAGGGAGGAGGAGACCCCATCGGCCGTTGTTCATCCGGTAGTTTGAGGTGGAGAGGGTGAGCAGCTTTAAATACCTGGGCATCCACATCATCAAGGACCTTCAGTGGACACATAACACCGAAGAGCTGGTTAAGAGAGCTCAACAGCGACTGTACTTTCTGAGGAGGCTGAAGAAGTTTGGCATGTCCTCCAGGATCCTCAACATTTTCTACAGCTGCATCATCAAGGGCATCCTGACCAACTGCATCACTGCATGGTAGGGCAGCACTACTGCCCTGGACCACAAACGCCTGCAGAGAGTGGTGAAGACAGCGGAGAAGATCATCAGGACTCCACTCCCCTCTCTGCAAAGCATCTACCACTGCAGAGTCCAAAGGAGAGCTGACGCCATCCTCTGGGACCCTACTCACCCCCAGCACAGACTGTTCACACTTCTACCCTCAGGTGGGAGGTACAGAAGTGTGAAATACAGGACAACCAGACTGAAGAACTCTTTCTTTCTTACTGCCATCAGACTCCTAAATGGATAACAACTCCCAAAACAACGTAACACAGCTTTGCGTATAGGAACTCACACACTGGCTGCTAAATTTGCACACTGCTCACCTGTACAGTAGAAATAGTCTCACCCGTCTGATGTCCATATCATCTCAGCTGCTAATTATAATTTTTGCTGCTACTTATCATGCACAGTCTACTGGTACTACCATTACAGAAATTAGCACTGGGTGCTACTTTGTAATTATACACTGCTCATTGCACAATGTTCATTTGCACACTGTACATAGGTCTGTGCCATCTCAGGTTCACATCAGGTTGCACAATGCTCGTTTGCACACTGTACAAAGGTTCATGCCATCTCAGGTTCACATCATCGCTGATATCAATATACCACTATCACTTTAGTCATGCAGTGAATTTTCAGTTTCATTCCTCTTGTCTGACTGCTTTAACTGGTTTAACTGTCCACACTGCCTAGTGTGTGTTATTAGTACATTAGTTTTAGGATTTCATATCAAGGTGTGCTTAAGGAGTCCTAGTTATTAGCATCCATTAGTATGAGGATTGAGTTACTGTGTTAGTGTGTCATGACCTTATTAGAATTGTTGTTTCTGCACCTATTACCTTGGCATTCATTTGGCGAGCAGTAAGAATTTCATTGCTCAGGAAATGTAGCATTTCTTAACTGTGCACCTGATAATAAAGCCTTTGAATCTTGAATCTTAACCTTTTGAGTGTGAGATTTTGTGTGCCCCTAGTGGCAGAGCACAGTGCTGCACCTGTCATCTCACTCTGACACGATCGGCTCCATTGGGGATTTGTACTGATTTGTACTGATCTGCCAGTTTCAGAAGGTGGCAGACATCCATTGGAGGACTCAATGGATGACACGTAATACACCAAAGAGGAAGAACTCCCCATTTCCTTTTCCTCTAAAGCGAATATGGCTGCCGTCTGTCATCGTGCACCGTCATTTAGTCGGCTTTGTACGCGGAAAATAGCTGTGGGATACAAGCGAAATTTATGTGGGATAATCATAAGACTTTGTATATGTGGTAGAGAGCGTAAATGACCGACAGAACGCAAAATAACGACCACGATGGGTGAAAATGCAGCAACCACAGCAGCGAGCGAGTCCCCTTAGAGAGACCGCCGGTAAGTGAGGAATTTCTGTTTTTTTTTTATATTGTACTGATTTCTTGTTTATATACTTTGAAGATAAGATGATGAGATACCTCTCTGAACCATTCTTTGTGTAAATACGTCCAAAGTCCAGTTTTGACTGAGTTATGGAATTTAAAGAGGTGTTGCGACATTATGCAAATTCAATGCGTAAATTTATTCCTATCTGAAACTTTGGATCATATTTTACATCTTTCTAACTGACAGTAAGCCATTATCTTTTACCACTTTCAAGTTATAGCCTTGGAAATCTGAACTATTTTATTGACAAAAAATATTTACCACTCTTGACCGCTAGGGGTTATGTCACAATTCGGCGACAGACACACTCAAAGAGTTAAAGATTATTCAAAAATGGGTTTTGATCTCCAAAAGGAATTTGAGGGACTGGATCATGTCTCTGTCATAGCAGGCATTTGGACAGTAGACAGTGGATATTTCCTTTGGATCACTACACATCGGATTAAAGCCATATCATAAAGGTAAGATAAACATTGACAGCTTTATGCAATGTTGCCAACTTACTCCAAAATGAAGAAATTACTGGCAATATCATGTTGATTTTCTTCAGATTTTTCTTACAATAAGAGCTCTTACGGCAGGATATCAAGCAGACTGAACATGTTCTTAAAGCTCTGTCTGAAACAGTCTGTTTTCAGCCTGACATTAATGAGCCCGTAATGTAATCCATTAATTAAATTATCTTGCAATGTGTGCAATATGATTTAACTATGCATTTAAAAGTAATGTGAAAGTTAATTTTCCAAGTAACTAGTTACTTTAATCATGCAGTAATTGGTAAAGTAATTCAATTACTTTTGAAAAGAAGTAACTGCCCCTCATGGATCATCACCTTATTGTGGTGAGGAGTTTGTGTGCCCTAGTGATCCCAGGAGCTATGTTCGGGGCAGTTTGCCTCTGGTAGGGTCACCCAACACAAACTGGTCCTGGGTGAAGGGCCAGACTAAGAATGCTCGAACAGACTCTCATGATGAGACACTGACTTTTGACATTTTGTCCACATAAACATAACCACCTAAGCACACCAAAAATGAACCAGTCCACCATATTTGGTGAACATAGCGTTTATGGTAAAATGACTATGGACCACAGCTTATTTTGAGCTTTTATGAGCCTATTACTTTGACCTTTGATCTTTTGAAGACAAAAACAGCCATTTTACTTAAGTTGCAGTTTTAACTTATTTCATGTTGATGAGGAGCTTCTTTACTTGTTCACTGGTCACTGTGTTTTTACTGTGGGGAATAGTGTAAATAAAAGCAGGACAATAAATATTGTAATATTTATGCTGCAAATAAATACCAGAGGACTGGGCAAGCACAGCTGAAGTATTGTGGCTCGGAAGGTATTTGGTGCATCTTCTGGACAGAGGAAAGAAGAGATGATGGTGGAATGAGGAAGTACCGGAAAGTATTCAAAGGAAGAGACTGGCAAAGAAAATGTGGGACAGTCGGAGATGAAGAAAGCAGACAGGAGTACTTGGAGTCTAGGGTTATGGCAAAGAGCAAAGGCATATAATGAGTTGTATGAGAGGTTGGACACTAAAGATGGATTCACACTACAGCGTTTAGACCGACTTTTACTGACGTTTTGGCAAACGTCTGGCTCTGCTAGCACAAGTTAATGATAGTTGGTGTTTGTTGGCAAACGCTGGCGAAAGTTGTGTTCTTTGAAAATTTTCAACATGCTGAAAATTTGCCAGTATTTGGAAATACACGTTGGTGAAAGTTGTGCTCAGTTTGTAAAAGTTCCTGAGCGCTGGGCTAAGTTATGTAGAGTTTACCTAAGAGTTATGTAGAGTTTACCTAAGTCGGCCTAAGTTAAAGCTGAGTTCACACTATAGTGTTTGGACCGACTTTTACAGACTTTTTGAAAACTTGGAGAAATTAGTCCAAACGTCGGTGAAATAATGTTGGTGAGCAGGGGTTTTTTAATCCAGCACACACCAACTTTTACGAACTTTTACAAACTTGTGACATCTCAAAGCGCTTACAGTGAGTCCATTATTCATTCACTCCAGACAGACATTGATAGTGGTAAGCTACTACTGTAGCCACAGTTGCCCTGGGGCAGACTGACGGAAACATGGCTGCCAATCCGCGTCAACGGCCTCTCCAACCACTGCCAAAAATTTATACACATTCATTCCAAGTGTCATGGTTACTGGAGGCAAGGTGGGTAAAGTGTCGTGCCCAGGGACACAATGGCAGGATGGCTGGGGAGAGCCAGATTCAAACCCCCAACCCTCTGGCTATTGGATGACCCGCTTTACCTCCTGAGCCACTGTCACCCACGTGCTTTTGGAGTGAACATATCTCCCTTGGGCATACATTTCAGTATTTATTTTCATTTTATATTCCTATGCAGTTACTTCTGCATGCCCTTTTCCCCTGTTTGTTCATTCGTTTGTTCATTCATTCATTCCTCTAAAATAATAATACAATAATGCCTATCTATATACTCCAACAGTAAGTCCGCAATTAAAATATGAATGTGGATGGAATAAAAACTTATTTAGTGTCTCATCATATAAATAAAATGATGGGTGATTATATTTTGACTGTTAGAACTCTCTCCATTAAAATAACAAAATCCTGTTAAATGTCATTTACTTTTTGACACCACGTCAGCGCTGTTTGATTCCCCACAATGGAAGCCGAACCAATCTATCTATCTATCTATCTGTCTATCATCTATATACAGTATGTATATATACAGTCATGTGAAAAAATTAGGACACCCCATTAAATATTCAGTTCTTTATTAAGAAATGTTCACGTATCTATGTCTAACCTTGTTTTAGTTTTTATTTGCATTTTTTAACATTTATTTTAGCCATTTCAAGTCAGAATCAGAATCAGATTTATTGCCATTGTTCATGTAGTACACAAACTAGGAATTTGTCTCGGTGCAATGCTACAACATTAAAACATGATAAGATAAAGAGATAAACTAAAAAAAAAAATTAAAGACTAAAACCATGCAATAAGTGTAGAATAATAAATAATAATAATAATAATAATAATAATAATAATGAGTAATACTAGTCACAGCAGTTTTAAATAAATTAGCAAGTAGCAGATGATGTGCAGTCGATAATGCAACAGAAAAACAGTGATGAATGACATGAGTCTGGTTGAGCTGCTGTATATAGTGCACGAGAGTCAATAAGTCACTTAATGTTCAGCAGTCTGATGGCAGAGGGGAAAAAGCTGTTCATGTGCCGGGAGGTTTTAGTCTGAATGGACCGAAGTCTTCTACCTGAGGGGAGGGGGGCAAACAGTACGTGACCAGGGTGTGAAGGATCAGCCATGATCCGGCCTGCACGCCTCCGGGTCCTGGAGATGTACAGATCCTGGAGAGATGGGAGCTTGCAGCCGATCACCTACTCAGCAGTGCGCACGACGCGCTGCAGCCTTAGTCTGTTCCTCGCAGTAGCTCCTGCGTACCACACGATTATGGAGGAGGTGAGGATGGGCTCGATAATGGCCGTGTAGAACTGCACTAACATCTTGGTGGGTAGCTTGAGCTTCCTCAGCTGCCGCAGAAAGAACATCCTCTGCTGGGCCTTTTTGATGAGGGAGCTGATGGTTGGCTCCCACTTGAGGTCCCGGGTGATGGTGGTGCCCAAGAAGCGGAAGGAATCTGCAATGGTGATGGGAGAGCCTGTGATGGTGAGGGAGGGCAGGGGGGTTGTGACTTTCCTGAAGTCCACAATCATCTCCGCTGTCTTCAGAACGTTCAGCTGCAGGTTGTTGTGGCTGCACCAGGACACCAGCTGGGCCACCTCTCTCCTGTAGACGGACTCATCGCCGTTGGAGATGAGCCCGATGAGGGTGGTGTCGTCCGCAAACTTGATCAGCTTAACAGACTGGTGGGTGGAGGTGCAGGAGTTGGTATAAAGGGAGAAGAGTAGGGGGGAAAGTACACAGCCCCGGGGTGAGCCGATGCTGATGCTAACAGAGTCTGAGACAGACTTCCCCAGCCGCACATGCTGCCTCCGGTCCGTCAGGAAGTCGGTGATCCACCTGCAGAGGGAGTCAGGCACACCGAGCAGGGACAGCTTGTCCTGGAGCAGAGCGGGGCGGATGGTGTTGAATGCAGAGCTGAAGTCCACAAACAGGATCCTGGCGTAGGTTCCCGGGGAGTCCAGGTGCTGCAGGATGGAGTGGAGGGCCAGGTTGACTGCGTCGTCCACAGACCTGTTGGCTCGGTAGGCAAACTGCAGCGGGTCCAGGAGGGGAGTGGTGATGGACTTGAGGTGGGACAGGACCAGGCGCTCAAAGGACTTCATGACTACAGAGGTGAGCGCTACAGGTCTGTAGTCGTTAAGTCCAGTAATCCGTGGCTTCTTGGGGACAGGGATGATGGTGGAGGATTTGAGGCAGGTCGGCACGTGGCATTGCTTAAGGGAGGTGTTAAAAATGTCTGTGAAGACAGGAGCCAGCTCTTTCGCACAGTGTCTCAGGGTGGAGGGAGACACGCCGTCTGGACTGGGGGCCTTGCGTGGGTTCAGTCTGGAGAACTGTCTGTGCACGTCCTGCACACTGATGACAAGGGCAGGGGGGGAGGAGGAGGAAGGGGGGACCGCTTTTGATGAATTAGCGGCCAAGGAGGCAGTGGAGCTGGGTGGAGGGGGGGAGTTGGACACAGTTGACGAGGTGTCAAAACGGGCGTAATGTTGGGACAGTTTTTGACAAAGGGCTTTGTCATCCTGACCTTTAGAAGCCTGAGGCCGATAGTTGGTGATTTGCCTCAGTCCTCTCCACACAGAAGCCGAGTCATTAGCAGTGAACTGCTGCTGGAGTCTCTCAGAATACACAGATTTAGCTCTCTTCAGCTCTCTGTTAAACCGATATTTAACCTCCCTGTAGCAGTCCCTGTCTCCACTTTTCAACGCTGCTTCCTTCTCCTTCCTGATCTGTCTGAGCTTGGCAGTGAACCAGGGCTTATCATTAGAGTATCTCACCCTGGTGCGCGATGGAAGAATGTTCTCCTCACAAAAATTGATGTATGAGTTCACAGTGACTGTGTACTCGTTAAGATCATGTGTGGCTCCTTTAAACATGTCCCAGTCAGTTATTTCCATGCATGTGTTCAGTTTCTCTCCAGCTTCACTGGTCAATTTCTTCCTGGTGGTCACAACAGGTTTAGTGAGCTTCAGTCTCTGTCTGTATGTGGGAATGAGGTGGACCATCACGTGATCAGATAATCCGAGCGCAGCGCGGGGAACAGCGCGATATGCGTCCTTCACTGTGGTGTAACAGTGATCTAGTGTGTTCTCACCTCTGGTTGGACATTTAATAAACTGTTTGTATCGGGGGAGCTCGTGACTCAGATTGCTCTGGTTAAAGTCGCCAACCACAATAACCAGGGAGTCCGGGAAAGTCCGCTCCGCATGTTGGATGTGATCTGCGAGCGCGCGCTGAGCCACGCATGCGTCCGCGTCGGGAGGGGCGTACACAGCGATCAATACGAATGAAGCAACTCCCGCGGGGAATAAAATGGCTTGCATTTAATGGAGAGAAATTCTAGGTCGGGAGAACAGTGCCGGGAAATCACGGTTACATCAGAGCACCAGCTGCTGTTAATGTAAAAGCAGACTCCTCCTCCTTTAGACTTACCGGAGAGCTCTGTGACGCGATCAGCACGAAACAGCTGAAATCCCTCAAGGCTGATCGCGCTGTCCGGAGTAGAATCATTAAGCCAAGTCTCAGTAAAACAGAGGGCGGACGAATTAGCGAGGTCCTTAAATCGCATCAGCAGTCTCAGTTCGTCTACCTTGTTAGAGAGAGAGTTGGTATTGGTCAGAAATATTCCAGGCAAGGCTGTGCGCGTGCCCCTCTTCCGAAGCCGTTCGAGAGCTCCCGCACGTTTTCCTCTCTTCCGCCGTCTCACTTTTTGGGCTAGAAAGTGGACCAGATCGGCGGCAGGAGCCAAAAAAACCGGGAGAAGGTCCGTGGGAGTGAAAGACCTGATATTTAGAAGGTCTTCTCGGGTATAAGAGCAGGCAGACACACAACTGATGAACAGAAACAAACAAATTAAAGGGCAGCGAAGCACCATGGCGGCCACTGTGGGCGCCATCTTGGATCGAATAAATGTGGGAATAAATGTGGGGGGTGTCCTAAAAAGATGGGCAGTGTCCTAATTTATTCCTCACTATTTGTTTATGTAACGGATCTCGTCACAAGTATAGTGGTTCTTCTTTTGGGACACCCTTAAGCGGCCGTGATCGGGAACATTAATGTAAGTGTGTGTGCGGCATAGGAACCACGATGACACCAGACTGCTGTTTCCACAATTTATTTCTCCTGTTGGAGAAATAAAACAAAATGCATCACGCTCCGTCTGTACCTCGATCCCACACAGGCTCCCACAGCAAAGCAACGCGATACTGTGTGGAAAGGAGCTCTAAAATAAGTTTACAATACAAACAAAAAAATAAAAATAAATCACATTACAAATAAAAAGATTTTTCAAAAACAAACATACCTGTAGATGAAATAAAACAAAACGCATCACGCTCCGTCTGTACCTCGATCCCACACAGGCTCCTACTGTTCCGGCCCCGGATTATGAGCTGCATTTTGGTGTGCAATAACTGATGTTTGACACATCTTTAATGTCCTTGCTTTTGACTTTAATGCATCAAACACCGTAAAGACTGAAACATATCAAACACAAGAAACATTATTTTAGCTGTGGACACAAAATTCTAGTATTACAGAAATTAAATCATACTGCATACACACAAATGTAAACATTTATGATCTCAATTGGTAGATTTTTTAGGTTTACTGAGTTGTTGCAAGAAAGCTACCCGCAAAAATTATGCAGCATTTACTGTAAACAAATACAACAGATTATCAAATCCACATTTAAAATTGTATGGTTTGTTTACATCAGATTTTCATATTAGAAACACACACAAAAAGTTTCTATTCTTTGAACATGTGCATATTCAAACAACCATCATTAAACTTCAACAGAGTTAAACATTTCACTAACCACTTTGCCGGGTTGCAGCCTTCCGAGGGCAGAAATTCCTTGCAGGCTCTCACATTTTGTCTGCAATTAATAGCCCGGAATAAATACCTTGTAAATTGGTATTTCAGCTAATTTAAAGTCAAGATGTCAATTCAAAAACATAACAATAAAATTGACTAGAACTAGGCATCCAGTAAATAATGAAGGTTTGCCAGATTTGCACTTCTAAAAGCTACCAAAGCCATGCAGGCCGGAAGTTGTAGCAGTGATCGACCAGAATAATACTGCATTTACTTCAAGTCAAAAATACATCCCTATTCACAAAATGAGGCTTCAAAAATTACTTTTTCACAACTATTACAGTTTTTCGCACATGCATGGAGACTAGGTGAAATGTTACATAGGCAATGGATTACCACTGACAGTCACATGGTCTAGTCACACTTCAACAAACTTCAAAAATATCATCATCTCTCAAACAATCCACAAAATATCGGGTAGATAATTGGATATGAGGGATTATTTCATCATTATGACAGTTTCACCCTACCTGGGCTGAGGTAAACCGCTGGATGGCTTGGATTTTGTTTTAGCCAGCCATGCTCAATCTGTCCGTTGTCATGTTGTGCTGGGCAGGAAGTCTCAAATCGTCTACTTCCTGTTGTGAATAATGCTTATACCTTATGTATTTTTGATGGCAAATTATTTCAATAATTCTTAAATCTCAAAGGACAAATTTCCAAACCTGGGTTTTAAAAGAAAATATGGAGGGAATAAATAAATAAAAGGCAGGGAGTTCCCAAGGGATTCCCCAGAGGTCAAAGGTCATTTCCGGGTTGGGGGTTCCCCCAGACACAAAGCAAACAACCCTCGACTGGCACACAGAGCCAGGCTGTGAGTATATATACCTGCCAAAACAAATCTTTGGGAGGCATTGCTGTACAACCAAAGGGCAAATACTAGAAAGGATGTCACTGTTGACATATATAGCGGGGAAATTACAACAGTCACAAGAATTGCCATGTTTCTCACATGGATCAGACAAACACAGCTGTTGCCGTTACACTCCCACCAAAATCTTTATGATGGAAGACTATAAAGTCATGCCAACATAAAGATTTTCACAATGTCACCTAATCTTTAACCGGCAGCAAGAGCACAACCTTTTGCACTGGTCTTTCCAGTTCTCCCACCGTTCAATTATGACAGGCTCGACGGGTTCGTCCCAGGATTTCTTTTGCTTGCACAGTTCTTGCAGGATCTTTTTCCCTTGCAACACCACAGGGCTAACAAATCCATTTGGGTCATAGACTGACATGACTGTAGAGAGGATGCCTCTTCTTGTGTTGGGTTTATCCTGTAGTGTTATCTTGAACCTGAAGCAGTCATTTTGAACATCCCATCTTGTTCCAAGTGTGCGTTCAACCGGGAGAGGTTCCAGTTCCAAGTTTATTTCGGAGACGGTAGTGGCTCTTTCTGAAGGTGGTATAGATTCCAGGACGTCTATGCTGTTCGACAGGAACTTATGGAGTCTAACTTTGCCCTTTTTGCATATTTCAGTGGCCTGGCAGATTAGCTCCTTCGCTTCGTCTTTGGTGTCGCTGAAATCTTGGTCGAGAACCTTCAGGATCTCACAGGGTGGTGGCACTATCAATTCTTTGGCGACAATCCTATGGCATACACCATTGTTGCCTTGTTCATAACAAGGGCCTCCAATGATGCTCCATCCCAAGTCTGTTTTCACAGCAAAGGCTTCTTCGGGATTTCCGGAGACTATCTCCACCGGTCTGAGTGCTTGTGGGCAGGAGTATCCAATGAGCAGTCCCACTTCACAGTCTTCAGTAGGAGGAATGAAGGGGGCTATTCGAGCCAAATGAGGCATCATACTTGCCGCTACCTTTGAAGGAATGTGCTCCCTATTGTGAGGGATGTGGTCTCTTGTGTAGCACGACTTGACTCGGACTTCGACAGTCGAGTTGTATCCTCTCAGTTTGATGTCTGAGAACTTCTTACAATAGACCACCGATGAAGATGTCATAGTTGTTATCTTCATTCTTGCTATTTCATGTGGCATGCACAGCTTGGCTGCCAGATCCTCTGTGATATAGGAGCTGTCGCTTTGGGAATCAATCAGTGCATAAACCAATACTTCTTGCAAGCCAGCTTGGCCTGTCTTGACCCAAACAGGTACGATCATTGAAGTATAACTCTTCATGTAATCTTGGTTGGTTTTGTTTGAAATAGATTCAAATGTGTTTTCATCTTTGTCGGCTTCTGACTCTGTAAGCTTTGTGTCTGCTTTCTTCTTGTCTAAGTGCAGCAGAGTTTGGTGTTTGCCTTTGCACGTGTTGCAGGACACTTTAACTAGACACTTCTTTGATGTGTGGCCACGTCTGAGACATTTGAAGCAAAGGGCCTTGCTTCGAATGCTTTGTATTTTGTCATCATAAGGCAGCTCTTTGAAAGCATTGCACTTGTAGATGAGGTGATCTTTGTCGCAGTAGGTGCAAACTGGAGAATTTTTGGCTCCACTTTTAGGGGTTTCTTTTTCAGCACTGGTGTTGGTGTTGGTGGCATGAGTAATGCCAGGTGCTCGTTTTGTCTTTGCCCTAAACTCGTTTCCTCTATTCGCGGTTGGCAACTTGTCTTGGTTTTGAGCAACCACGCATATAGGGTTGTTAGCCACTCTGGCTTCTCTGGCTACGAAGTCGACAAATTCTTTTTTTTTTCCACAATATCTTTATTGAACCTTTTTTTTTTTTTAACAAACATGATACAAACAATCAAACACTAACGCTAAAGTACTACAAAAAAAAAAAAAATGCACTAAAAACACCAACAACCACCAACAAAATCAAATCTTCAACAATGCTCCTCTGTTTAGTCTAGACAATCCAATACATAAGTATACATATATGTTCACCAGTTTGGAATTTACAAGGTCCACACACATCATTCACCTTCTTCTTCAAGAGTTATGTTTAAATTTTTTACATAATCAATAAAAGGTCTCCATATATTCTCAAACACAATTTCCTTTGATTTCAGTATATATGTTATTCTTTCTAATGGAAGGTTTGTTAACATCTGTCTTAACCACTGAGTCACATCTGGTCTATGAGTCTTTTTCCATAATAGTGCAATACATTTTTTGGCATTAAGCAAACTGAGGTCTATGAATGTTCTTTCACTTTTATTAAAATTATGCTTTTCTGGGTACAGACCCAACAAAAACAGTTTAGGATTCAGTATGATTTGTTTTGAGATTATTTTTTCAATTGTTACCCTCACCTCTTCCCAAAACATTCTTATTAATCTACATTCCCATAAACAATGAAATAGGGTTCCTTTACTTTCCATGCATTTTGTGCATGTATCTGGTATATTTTTGTTATATCTATTTAACTCCTCCGGTGTAACATACATCCGCATTAACCATTTGAAATGTATCAATTTAAGGCGTGCATTTATTGATTTGGTTTGAGCTTCTGTACAAGCCAATTCCCATTGTTCCTCTGAAATTTCAATTTGCAGATCTTCTTTCCAGTAGTTTAATCTTTTCAGTGAATTTTCACTTGAAGATAGTGTCAATGAGTTATAAAACTCTGAAATAATACCCTTTCTTTTACTATCTTTCATCATCATTTTTTCCAAGGATGAATAAATAGGTCGAGTGAGAGCTTTATTTTGATTTGATCGAATAAAGTTTCTAAGTTGAAGATATTTAAAAAAATGTGTTCTATTGAGATTAAATTTGATCCTCAGCTCTTCAAAAGACATTATGTTGTCTGCACATGGCAAATATAAATCCTGAATCTTTTGTATCCCTTTTAAATTCCATACTTTAAATACAGCGTCCGCTCTCCCTGGTTTAAAATATTGATTACCCCATATTGGACTAAATTGTGACAATAACTGTGGTTCTTTTAAATAGTTTTTAGCTTCACACCATATTTTGATCATATGCTTTACAAATGGATTTTTAACTTGTTTTTGTAATTTTTTTGCCGAATCTGAGTATATGAATATGGGAAGAGGTAAAGGTAAATTGTATGATTCCATTTCAGTCCAGTGAGGGAGATCATTTGATGAAAAATAATATGTCATAGACCTCAGTTGTGCCGACCAATAATACAACATAAAATTTGGACATTTCAGACCTCCACGATCAAATGGTAAATATAATAAAGACAAACGTAATCTAGCCCTCCTGTTGTTCCATATAAATTCCACTAACTTTTTTTTTATTCTTGAGAATAGATCTAAAGGTGGTGATAAGGGAATGTATTGAAATAAATAAAGTATTTTAGGTAAAATATTACTTTTAAGTATATTGATTCTCCCGATCATCGACATTGGTAGTGACATCCATCTCTGAGTTAACTCATTGATATCTGACATTAAGGCTTCATAGTTGACGCTGGCGACTGATTCTAGCTTAGGCATAATTTGGATTCCTAAATATTTAAACTGATTTACAACATTGAATTGATTTACCTCAGGGGCTGGGTAATTTCTCTGGGTCTCATTTAGCATTAATATTGAAGATTTAGTTTTATTTATTTTATATCCTGATATTTCCCCAAAATTCTTTATTAAATTCAACAAGGTTGGAATTGATTTTTTTAGATTCGACATAAACAAAATTATATCATCGGCGTACAGGGAGATTTTATGTTCTGTTGGTCCAACTTTAATTCCATATATTTGTGAATGTAAACGTATCGCTATCGCTAAAGGTTCAATTGCCATAGTAAACAGTAAAGGTGAAAGTGGACAGCCTTGTCGACATCCTCTATTGATTTTTATTGGTTTTGAAATATTGTTATTTGTTAGGATTTCTGCTGTAGCATTATTGTATATTATTTGAACCCATTTTATGAAATTATTTCCAAGTCCAAACCTTTGTAGGACTTCAAAAAGAAAGGGCCATTCAACTCTATCAAAGGCCTTTTCGGCGTCCAATGATAGGAGAGCTGTATCCGGTGCTTCTTTATTAAAATAAATAATATTAAATAGTCTTCTTACATTATGGAAGCCTTGTCTACCCTTTATAAAGCCATTCTGATCTCGATTAATAATATTTGGTAAAATTTCTTGTATTCGTCTTGCTAAAATTTTACAGATTATCTTAAGGTCGGCGTTTAATAGGCTTATTGGTCTCATATTTTCACATTTATTAGTGGGCTTACCTGGTTTTGGCAGCAGTATAATTAAGGCATTATTTATGTATGATGGTAAATTATTATTTTGAAATGCTTCTAAAACCATTTCCAAAAAAGGTTTTATTAATTTATTCTTAAATTTTTTATAAAGGTCAACTGGAAGACCATCTGGTCCTGCACTTTTTCCTGATTTCATATTATCAATGGCTAGCCCAACTTCTTCTTGACTAATTTTAGACTCCAATATCTCCCTGTTTTCATTTGGTATACACGGTATAGATAGTTCGTTCAAAAACCCATTTAGTTTTGTTAAATCAGGTTCATTTTTGGTATCATATAATTTTTCATAGTAATCTCTAAAGGCTCTATTAATTTCTAAAGGATCTATAACTACCTGTCCGTTACTTATAATACTGGTAATTGGTGTTTTAATTTCCAATTGTTTAATCTGCCATGCTAATAATTTTCCTGATTTTTCACCTTGTTCATAAAAAGATTGTTTCAATCTTAGAAGACTCGAGGCAGCTCTATTCGCTGATTTTTTGTCGTATTCAGCTCTCAAAATCAGTAATTCATTCTCCAACCTTGGGTCACTTCCTGCATACACTTTTTCCTGAAGACTTTTTATTTTATGTTCCAATTTAGCTCTCTCCTCTCGAGTCTTCTTAGATTTTGATCCTGTATAACTAATAATATGTCCCCTAATAAAAGCTTTGAAAGCCTCCCACTTTACACATGCTGATGTTTGTGTAGTATTGATGTCAAAGAACTCGTCTATCTGTTTTTCTATATACTTGACAAATTCCTCATCCTGAAGCCATTTATGCTGAAATTGCCATCTACCTGATTCCTTTGTCAATTTTTTATCTACATATATTAGACAACAGGGTGCATGATCAGAGATCACGATGTTATCATAAAAGCAGTTTTGAATCTTGGACCTTAATTCTGTGGAAATCAAAAAATAATCAATACGTGAGAATGTCTTGTAGGTACTGGAATAACAAGAATAGGCTTTAACTTGTGGTTTCATTTCTCTCCATATATCTAACAATCTCAATTCTTTCATAAAATGATTAATAGTCATCTTACATCCAATGTGCGTACAATCCAGTCCTGTTGATCTATCCACACCTGGATTCAATGTACAATTAAAATCCCCTGCTATTATATGTTGCCCTGTAAGTGATGATAAGATGAGAAATAAATTAGCAAAGAACTTCTGATCATCTATATTGGGACCATATAAGTTCACAAGATTTATATTTTCTAATAGCAAAGAACCTTGAATGATTACATATCTTCCAAATTTGTCTCCAATTACATTTTTCACTTGAAAAGGAACTGATTTATGTATGAGAGTCATAACTCCCCTGGCTCGGGATGAAAATGAAGAGGTGAATACACTTCCCTGCCATCTACTCCTAATTCTTTTAACATCCTCCTCTATCAGATGAGTTTCTTGTAAAAACACAATTCTTGAACCCATGTCCTTTATTTTATTCATAACTTGTTTAAGTTTTTTTAAATTTTGTAGACCTCTGCAATTCCATGAAGTTAAATTAAGATTAACACTTTGGTCCATGATCAATAGAGAGTTTGGGATTACCTTGCAGTGTAAACATGCTCATACAGAGAAGCAAAAACATGAGTGGTTGAACATTCATCCTACAAACTACACACAAACAAATTTCCCCTTCCCACACTTGTGGCAAACCCCCCAAAATCAAAAGAAAAATTCTGTCTCCCGATATAGCCATCGACCGTTCCACACCCATGGGGAACAGCCTAAGCCACTCCTTCTTCATCCTCCCAATCACCCTAACTCTACTGCTTTTAATGACGTAACATTAACTCTCCTCTGTAGTTTTCCAACTTAACTCCAAAATTTTTAACAACTTTGTACATCATAGTTTTGTTTTGTTTTTTTATTTGTTTTGTTTTTGTTTTGTTTTTTTAATATATAATACAATCTATATTTTGTAAACTTACTATTTACTTCAAGTCAGTCAGATGCCTGTGCAAATGCTTAATTATTCTACCTTATATTTTGTTCATGCTTAGCTCCCACCAGTCTCTTCTTCTTCTTTGATCTTCTTGATGAACTCCTGCGCCTCCTCTGGGGTCTTGAAGATGTGGGTTCTGCCCTCATACGTGGTCAGCAGTCTCGCAGGATAGATTACACCATGACGAATCCCAAGGTTGCGCAGCTCCTTACGTACGGGATCAAACTGCTTCCTCAATTGCTGGATTCCTGTGGCCAAATCTGGGTAGAACCGCACCTGCTGGTCCTGGTGTTTAATCTCTCCTTTTTTAGCTCGTGCAGCGTTGAAGATCTTCATCCTGTCTCTGTTGCTAAGAAACTTCATAATTAAGGTCCTCGGCGGTCCCTTATCTCTCCGTGGGCCAATACGATGTGCTTTTTCCAGAACCACTGCTGATTGCAACTCCTCGCTGCCCAGCACCTCCGGAATCCACTTTTCCAGAAAGGAACATACGTCCCGACCTTCTGATTCCTCTGGAAGACCCACCAGCCTCAAATTATTCTGTCTCGACCGAGATTCCAAATCCAAAATATTATCTTCCAGAGATTTTTTTTTTTTTTCCAAAGTGCGCACCTTTAATTGAAGACGGGTGACGTCATCTTCAGCACTAGCGAGACGGAGCTCCATCTGCGCCGTTCGTTCTACACAGTCACCCAATTCCTTTCTTATTCCTTCCAACGCTGTCATAATCCCATCAAATCTAGAGGAAAAGTCCGCTCTCATTGAACTCATGGCAGCCATCAGCGCATCTGCGCCTCCCCGCGCAGACATCGCACCGTTGCCAGCCTCCTCCGCCATATATGGAGTTTTGTTTACTGCGTCACAGACCTGAAAGTCCGTTAATTTGGACTGTTTCGGCGGCTCGCTTTTTCCTTTTCCTTTGTTTTCCAGCCTTAGGCTTCGCCGACATATCCTCGCCCAAATGCTGGGATACGTTCTGTCCCAAATGAGAGAGTTATTTGCCGATTTTTTTTTTTCCAGGAGCAGAGCAGAGCGAGACACGTCCGTCCTACGTGGCAGCCATAACCGGAAGTCAAGTCGACAAATTCTTGAAACGAAGGGTAGCCCTTTCCAACATCTATGTCTTCTGTGACACGCCGTGTCCACCTAGTGTTGCAATACTCGGGTAACTTGGTTGCTGTTTCCTGGATTTGGACGCAATCATTCAAAACTTCAAGACCTTTCACGTAGGGGATAGCTTCTTTGAGGGTGCTCAGGAAATCGCTGAAATCTTGAAGACCTTTCTTATCTGTGCCTGTTACTTTGGGCCAGTCTCTCAACTTGTTTCTCAAGGAGAGTTGAATGGTGAAGGTGTGTCCGAACCACTCTTCCAACGTGGTCCATGCACGGTTGTAGGCAGCTTCATCACTTCCGAAAAAACAACCTTCTACTGCCGCTCTGGCTTCTCCTGCAAGGTACTGCTGCAGATAATACAGCTTGTCTGATGGTGGAATTCCCTTGTTCTCAACAAGTGTCACAAAACTTTTGCGAAAGTTGATGAACTTGAGTGGGTCACCATCAAACACAGGAGGTGTGGGGACAGGCAGCCTTGATTTGCTGACGCTATCTGAGAATGTTTGGGCGATGAAGGCCAACTGTGACTCTACTTGGCTCGCGCAATCTTCAGCTTTTGGTGATCTGGCCTCAGGAGAAAAAGCAGGTGCCTCTGGATTCAGATAACCTTTACTAGGCTTGTCACTGCGACAAGAGATGTCATCTGACTTTTGGACTCTTTCCTCTTCTTCTGCTATTTCTAATTGTTCATGACAACTTTCCAAGGCCACCTTGTATTTCCTTATCTTTGCGTGAAGTTCTGCACACTTTCGCTTAGCGCTCAATTCAGCCAGCTTCCTGGCTTTTTCTGAGGCATTACTTGATCCTACTGAAGAGCCTGTTGAAGATTCTGAAATCTGTGCACTTACAGATACCTTTGACTGAATGGAGACTTTAGACTTGGCAGAAATATCAGACTCATAGTCTAACTTGCTTCCAAAGAGAGACCTGGAATAATTCATTCCCCAAGTAGTCTTGAGAAGGCTTTTTCTCTCCTTGTCTGCCATCATTGGATTCTCTCCAATTTGTTTCAAGGCTTTCGCCATGTCTGAGCACATTTGCTTAGCGCTGTCGACTCTGCGCCGCATCTCTTTGTCTGGCGGGCACAAATCTCGACAGGCTTCATATGTAGCTGTCATTTCTTTGTCCAGGCAAATCAGGTCTTCCAAGTCATCTTCAGTTGTGTCCAAGACCTCATCTTTGTATGCATAAAAAAGAGCGAACACAGCCTTCTTTACTTTACTGTATGTTCGCATAAACTTTTTGTTTGCTCTGTCTACCTGTGCTTCTTGTTCTTCCTTTTTACTGATGACAGCATCTAAAGTCGCAACTTTGTCATTGAGGCTGTCGTATTCAGCAGAAATCTCTGGTGAGACAGACTTATCCTCTCCCTTTGCTTTCACTAACCGCCTGACTTGTTTCAGTCTCTTCATGTATGTCTCTCGTCTTTGCTTCAGCTCATGAAGTGGGACATGCCTGAGTTTTGTTTGTGCAGTGTTCTGGTTAGTCTTGCCAGTGGCGCCATCTTCTGGATCACTTGCATCTTCTTTTTCTTGGATTGACTTTTTGCTGCACATTCACCAACCAACCATAATGCTCTGCACTGTGTGTCTATATATATACATTTATAGTAATATGGACATATGTTTACTAGATGTTGTTTTTTCTTGCCTTCTGATTGTTGCTCTGAGTGTTGCTATCCCTGTGCTATTGCAATCCTGGAATTTCCCCATTGTGGGACTAATAAAGGCTTATCTTATCTTATCTTATCTTAGAATTGCCATGTTTCTCACATGGATCAAACAAACACAGCTGCTGCCGTTACACCTACATTAACAAAAACATAAATTACACAACGGCACAGGCTGCTGGAGTCACCATTGAGCCTATATCGGCGCGAAACCCTAAAAATGGCGCCTATCGGACTCCTAATGTGCGCCGAAACATCTATAAAACTCTATTTATAACACAAATAACAAAAAAAAATACACTACAGTGACATGACAAACTAATAAGGAACAATTACAAACTAAGGTTACAGTCCAAATGATAAAACTAACGAACGATACGATTATTTAGTGCCAGCAGCGTTTGGACGCAACTTACCCACAGCAAAGCAACGCGATACTGTGGGGAAGGACTAAACTACCGGAGCCTCAGAGGTACAGAAAGAGCGGATACGAGAAGCGTACTGCCAAAATAAAACACTCAAGTAAAATAAAATTCACAACAACATAAATAAAAACATAACTGAGGAAAAGAAATACCTAAAGCACATTTTTGACTCCGTTACATTTAGAATTACATAATATGTAAAAAAAAAAAACCAACAACACAGGCTTATACAGGGTGTCCTAATTTTTTCACGACTGTATATATATATATATATACAGTCTGTATATATATATATATATATATATATATATATATATACAGTGGGGAAAAAAAGTATTTAGTCAGCCACCAATTGTGCAAGTTCTCCCACTTAAAAGATGAGAGAGGTCTCCAATTTTCATCATAGGTATACCTCAACTATGAGAGACAAAATGAGAAAAAAAAATCCAGAAAATCACATTGAAGGATTTTTAATGAATTAATTGGTAAATTCCTCAGTAAAATAAGTATTTGGCCAATAACAAAAGTTCATCTCAATACTTTGTTATATACCCTTTGTTGGCAATGACAGAGGTCAAACATTTTCTGTAAGTCTTCACAAGGTTTTCACACACTGTTGCTGGTATTTTGGCCCATTCCTCCATGCAGATCTCCTCTAGAGCAGTGATGTTTTGGGGCTGTCGCTGGGCAACACAGACTTTCAACTCCCTCCAAAGATTTTCTATGAGGTTGAGATCTGGAGACTGGCTAGGCCACTCCAGCACCTTGAAATGCTTCTTACGAAGCCACTCCTTCGTTGCCCGGGCAGTGGGTTTGGGATCATTGTCATGCTGAAAGACCCAGCCACGTTTCATCTTCAATGCCCTTGCTGATGGAAGGAGGTTTTCACTCAAAATCTCTCGATACATGGCCCCATTCATTCTTTCCTTTACACGGATCAGTCGTCCTGGTCCCTTTGCAGAAAAACAGCCCCAAAGTATGATGTTTTCACCCCCATGCTTCACAGTAGGTATGGTGTTCTTTCTCCTCCAAACACAAATTGAGTTTTTACCAAAAAGTTCTATTTTGGTTTCATCTGACCATATGACATTCTCCCAGTCCTCTTCTGGATCATCCAAATGCTCTCTAGCAAACTTCAGACAGGCCTGGACATGTACTGGCTTAAGCAGGGGGACACGTCTGGCACTGCAGGATTTGAGTCCCTGGCGGCGTAGTGTGTTACTGATGTAGCCTTTGTTACTTTGGTCCCAGTTCTCTGCAGGTCATTCACTAGGTCCCCTTGTGTGGTTCTGGGATTTTTGCTCACCGTTCTCATGATCATTTTGACCTCACGGGGTGAGATCTTGTGTGGAGCCCCAGATCGAGGGAGATTATCAGTGGTCTTGTATGTCTTCCATTTTCTAATAATTGCTCCCACAGTTGATTTCTTCACACCAAGCTGCTTACCTATTGCAGATTCAGTCTTCCCAGCCTGGTGCAGGTCTACAGTTTTGTTTCTGGTGTCCTTTGACAGCTCTTTGGTCTTGGCCATAGTGGAGTTTGGAGTCTGACTGTTTGAGGTTGTGGACAGGTGTCTTTTATACTGATAACGAGTTCAAACAGGTGCCATTAATACAGGTAACGAGTGGAGGACAGAGGAGCCTCTTAAAGAAGAAGTTACAGGTCTGTGAGAGCCAGAAATCTTGCTTGTATGTAGGTGACCAAATACCTATTTTACCAAGGAATTTACCAATTAATTCATTAAAAATCCTTCAATGTGATTTTCAGGATTTTTTTTTCTCATTTTGTCTCTCATAGTTGAGGTATACCTATGATGAAAATTGGAGACCTCTCTCATCTTTTAAGTGGGAGAACTTGCACAACTGGTGGCTGACTAAATACTTTTTTGCCCCACTGTATATATATATATATATATATATATATATATATATATATGTGTGTGTGTGTGTGTATATGTATATACAGTATACAGTATATACTGTATATATATATATTTTTTTTTTTTTTTAATTCCTCCTTCTCTCCATTTCTTTTTTCATCTGTGTATTTCTGAAGTGAGTTTCAGTCTAAAAATATCTGCTTCCACTGGCATTTCAGTCATTTGCCAATGGAGCTTAACTTAGGCTGATTTAGGCGAACTCTGCATAACTTAGCCCAGCGCTCAGGAACTTTTACAAACTGAGTGTAACTTTCACCGTTTATTTCCAAATGTCGGCAAATTTTCAGCATGCTGAAAATTTTCATAGAACACAACTTTTGCCAGCATTTGCCAACAAACACCAATTATCATTAACTTTTATCAACTTTTGCCAGCAGAGCCACACGTTTGCCAAAACATCAGTAAAAGTTGGTCCAAACGTAGTGTGAATCCACTCAAAAAAGCAGGTCCAGAATGGCAGGAAGCCTCCACAAATGCTGATCTTTATATGAACGTCGCCTGACGCTGATGTCAGCTGACCTGCGTTGAGTATTCATTTGCTTAAATTAACCTAAGTTGGCAACAGCTACATATACACTAGCCTAAGTTGGCAAAAGTTTGCCAACGCTGAATGCAAAGCTGGCAAATGCTAGCAAAACTTCAGAAAAGTTTGTAAAAGTTGGTGTGCGCTGGATTAAAAAAACCTGCTCACGAACATAATTTCACCAACATTTGGACTAATTTCTCAGATTTTTCAAAACATCTGTAAAAGTCAGTCCAAACAATATAAAGTGAACCCAGCTTAAGGAAGGAGAAAAGGACTTGTATCGACTAGCTTGCTATTGCTATTATAGTCCCACTACCCTTAAACACTGCATGCCATATTCAACGGGCATCAATGCTAGTATACTAAAACAAAGGATGCAATAATTAATAGAAAGCCATCCATCCATCCATCTTCTACCGCTTTTCCGGAGGTCCGGGTCGCGGAGGCAGCAGCTCAAGCAGAGAAGCCCAGACTGCCCTCTACCCAGCCACCTGCTCCAGCTCTTCAGAGAGGATACCAAGGCATTTCCAGACTGGCCGGGCTCATCCTGAAAGAGTTACATGGGTCTGCCCTCCAGTGGGCTTACCACCTGCAGGAGGGACCATGGGGGTCCAGTGCTGTGTGGATCAGGTGGCGGTCAAAGGCGGAGACCTTGGCGGTCTGATCCCAGGCTTCCTGAATTAACAGAAATGTAAGTGATTAATTTATACCTTCATCTCTCTCAACCTAGGAGCAGGACTGAAACTAGAGGGCACTCAGAGAGTGCATACCTCTGCCAAGGCTCCCTCCCTTTGTCCTCCTCTCCGTCCCTTTGGCCATCCATTGTGAGATAGGGCCTTGGCGGAGCTATACACACATGGATCACCTCCAACATGTAATGAATTCATCTTTGGGCCAAGGGCCACCTCTGGTGAAAATGTCATCCAAATCCATCTGTGAGTTTTTGCGTGATCCTGCGAATAGACAGAGAAACAGCAACAAAAACAACTAGAAAAGCACTCCGAGACCGCAGACCTCCGGCAAGCAGCTCATTTCCCTCAAATGACATTGTTACCACAAAAGAGACAGAAAGCCACAAAAATGTAATCATCTGTTTCCCATGCCATTATACACCTTTCCAGAAAATTTTATCAAAATGCATTCATAAATTTTGGAGTACTGTTGCTAAGAGACAGACAGACAAAGCAATGCTGGTGTTGTGGCAAAAAGTGATCAGCTGCCAAAAATTGATCACCAGGTGCCATATTGTAGTTATGGGGCTATATTAGCCATAAAATATACTGTATATTTCAACAGGTAAATGGTACTGAGTTAGGTATAATAAGATATATTTAACACTTATGATACATTTTGAACCAGAAACAAACTTGATGTATGATTAAAAGCAATTAAAATAATGCAGTCACAAGGTTACATTGAAAAATACATAGATTTACTGGATATATACATGTAGATACTGTATAAATACATATTTTATGCATCAACAATGGACAATTACAGTGTACTTTATGGCACAACACCGACAAAAACATTACCTCCTTCTCTTGGTGGACGTAATAAAAATGAAACATTGTACAGTGCTGTGTGATTACAAGCCATGTGGGTAACGTGCCTCGCAAGACATCCTTAGCTTGTCTGTCAGTATTGTGTTCCTCGTGCCATTACACACCTTTCCTAAAAATGTCATCAAAATCTGTTCATAAACCGCAGTTTGCTTGCTTTTTGTTGGCGTCTTCAGATGAAATAATGTTACCCATCACTACTGTGTATGGGTGCGGAGGTGAACGTAACTCTGTGGAGACGTCTTAAAGGGGAAACTAAGTATTACTATTTTCCCCCAAAAAATTCCTGCATGCACATCGTGATCTGGATCACCACGAAAATCTAATCATCTGTTCCCCGTGCCATTACACGCCTTTGCTGAAAATTTCATCACAATCTGTTCAGAACGTTTTGAGTTATGCTGCTAAAAAACAAACCAACAAACCAACCAACGCCACTAAAACATTGCCTCCTCCCCTTGGCGAAGGTAATTAAAATTTCTTCATATGGGGAAGCTATATGGTGAAGTCGGATAGCTGCAGCAGATGATTGCCCCTTGTTGAGTCTGGTGCTGCTGGAGGTTTCTTCCTGTTAAAAAGGAGTTTTTCTCTCCACCATCGCCAAGTGTTTGCTCACAGGGGATCACCTGATTGTTGGGGTTTTTCTGCATTTGTGGGGTCTGGGCTACAGTTGAAAGTGCTATGAGACAACTGTTGATGAATTGAAGTGAACTGAATATTAACTGAGCTCCACAACCTATCTCTAAGGTAGGGTTGGGCAGTAAATGGATTTTAAATTGGAATTTGCTTTTTTTTTTTTTTTTTTTTTGTACAATGTCAAAAAATTTTTATCATGAAAACTGATTTTCCCATTTACAAGAGTAAATATGGTAGCTTCTTGCTCTAACCCATTCCCCCACCCTTAAAAGTTAACCCTATGGAGAAAGTTCATTTGTGTTGCTTGTATCCACAATTTCATTCTTTCAGTCACTACCCATAGTTTGTGGCCATAAATGAGGGTAGGATCATAGATTGACCTGTAAATCCACAGCTTTGTTGTAGAACAAACTGGTACAATGTTTTCACCACTACAGAATTTGCTCCAATCTATTATCTCCAGCGCCATTCTCCTTTCACTTGTGAATAAGACCCCAGGATACTTGAACTTCTCCACTTGGGACAGGAGCATATCCTCAACCCTGAAAGGATAATCCACCCTTTGCACTAGACTTTTTTGTTATCCATCATTTTGACAGACAGGCTTGGAAAAATCCTGTCATAATCTATTATTATCTGTCATTTTAATATATTTTAATCAGATCACCCTCAGTGTAATCTATCAAATGACAGAAAGCTTTCAGAACTTTCAGTCACTGCTGAAAAAAATCTGTCAATGAAAGACAATTTTCAGTTAACACAACCTCTGACCCTTTTATGGCTGAGGACTGACTTGGACTTGAAGGTGCTGATTCTCATCCCTGCCGCTTCACACTCGGTAGCAAACCGCCCCAGTAAGACCTGCAGGTCATTGCTTGATGAAGCCAGCAGGACCACATCATCTTCAAAAAGCAGAGATGAGATCCTGTGGCCAACAAGCTTGAGACTCTCCTTGACGCCTAGAAATCCTGTCCATGAAAAATTTGAACAGTATCGGTGAGAAAGGGGAGCCCTGACGGAGTTCAACTCTCACCAGTAACAAGTTTGTCTGATTGTTGGCGTTACAAGCTAAACTCTCACAATGGTTATATAGAGACCAAGTAGCTTATGGCAATGAGCCTGATACCCTGTACCCCTGAAGCACATCCCACAAGATATCATGACGGATGTGATCATATGCCTTCTCCAAGTCCACAATAAAAAATGTGTTTTAGGTTTTCACTGATCAGCAATCAGTAGGAAGGAATTCAATGAAATTATGGTTGAAGAGAATGATTGGAAGTAAAACTTGCAAGGTCTTGGCCCTTCATGGCACGAGTTTGACATCCCTGCATTAAGTCATTACTATCACGTTAACTTTAACAGCACTAAAACCTGCCTAAGACATGAACCAAACTGTGGATTTAGAGAACTGCTGTAAGTTTTGGAGCAATTAAAGTCTCTTTCAAAGTCAGATAAGAAAAACAATATATTACAACTTAGTTATGCAATGATTGCTGGGCATTAAGCCCAATTAATATGCACTGGAGGGATGTTATCTACCTGCTACAGTGTAACACATCCAGTACGTCATTAGTTTATAGTATACAATAGTTTATAGTCAGAACAGAACAGGAAAAATCTGGTATTTGGAAATATGCAGGTTTGATACATGAAGTGCAATAAATACTCTGATTTGCTTATATGAATGTGTTTTCTGTCAACACCTCTCTGGCAAAAGACAAACAATCCAAAACTAAAAAGTCAGGAATGGATTTGATTAATCACAATATGATCTAGCCTTTGTATTTCTTCATCCTGTATCCTATTTATCTTTTGAGTTTGCTTCTCAGTTCTGTCACTGAAGCTATCTGATATTTCTGCCTGAGCAAACAGAGGAGATGGTTGGTGACTCTGTTACCACGGGAAAATGGCAGATGAGGTGTCCGACATGGCAGCATATTCCTCCTCTGATCAGCCTTCCAGCTGGTTTAAATGAGAGCAGGCAGCTGAAGTATTTTGCCCCACTTGTGCTGATGTGTTTGTGATCAAATGAGCAGTCAGGCCCCTCGGTGCTCACTCATTATCTGGGCACTGAGCCTGCGCTGCACTGTGGGAGGCTCCTCAGCTCAGATAAGCCCAGTATGCTCCTTGTTTGGTGTTACTTTACAGCATACAGTGCAATGAAAATGATGCTGCTGTTGTTTTGAAAACCATGTTTAGAGTTTTGGGGATGTTTGTGGAACTATGCATGAAATGTAAACATTTTGGGAATGCACGATTTTGCTCATAGTGAGAAATGTATATAGCTCTGAGTTCTTTTAGAAATCTAAATAACTGTATAATCTAAAAAAAGCAAATTCAAAAGCTTTGTTTCAGTAGTTCTAGAAACATGTCTTTTCCCAGTATTGTTCAAAAGCCTATTTTCTGGTTTTGTAACACATTTTCAACCCATAGAAAGTAATTTTCACACTCTACCTCCCCTGGCAGCAGTGGCAGCGTGCCTCTGTGAGTTGCTAGAATAGTTGATTTGTTGCACATGAAAGAAATCCATCAGAGCTATTTTATGCAGATGTTTATTCGCCATGGCACTGCTTCAGAAAAAGTCAGCGAGAGACCAATTTCTTTGTGGCTGTGAGTTTGTAAATTAATTGATTTATTTGGTTTGGGAAGATTGCAAGCATCTCGTATGTGGAGCAATCAAATCTGCAATTATGTGGTTTCAAATTTCATGTGTGGGTCCAGCTGTGACAATCTCCACTATCCACAGCCAAGCCTGGGATGGATTTAATGTCTATTAAACGCATCATGAATAAAGATGATACAAAAAATATTAACACACCAGAAATATATAAAATGATTTAAAATATAATTCTTTGTCAATAATAGCTTTACTGACCATCTTTAGCAATCCAAATGAAAATATGATACTCCCATACAGCTTTCCTGTTGAAATCAAGAGTTTACCTTTTGGGAAAACACCCAAGCACCAGTGAGGAAAAAATAGCAGCAGTTATATTCTGTATTAGATTACCTGTATAACATGAACTGTGTATTTTCCTTCTGGACAAAATGGATAATGAAACACATTCACACAGTAAAACTTCCTGAACAGAGAATTGATGTGACAAGATCACTCTTCTCTAGTATGTATATTTACTGTTGGAAAGTGGGTTTTTTGTTGCCACAGAACAGACACTACATTAAATCCACTGACAGAAAAGTTAACAGTGATGGTTACATTTTGAAAAACAATGAGTGTTCAAATGGGCAACCTTGGTTTTTGGTATTCATACCAATGTTTCATTTTACCAAACACAGCTGTCATATCCCTCCCTGATGACTCCTACATTATGGGAAGTATTGTGATCCCCCTGTGTGTGTATCTGTATGTGTGTTTCTGTCATTGTGTTTCCAAAATTGAAACTGGATCTTTAATGGATATAAATTTGTATTACAGTGAGTAATTTCAGTGAAATTTCGTAGAAGAAGTTTGAGGCCTGTAACCAAGGGACAGTTGGTTCAAAGTCACCAAAGCAGTGGTCGCGTTAACCAAGAATTCTCCTTCATTGATGGATTATTTTTAGCAGTGACAGAAAGTTCTTAAAGCCATCTGTCATTTTTTTTTTTCCACAATATCTTTATTGAACCTTTTTTTTTTTTTAACAAACATGATACAAACAATCAAACACTAACACTAAAGTACTACAAAAAAAAAAAAATGCACTAAAAACACCAACAACCACCAACAAAATCAAGTCTTCAACAATGCTCCTCTGTTTAGTCTAGACAATCCAATACATAAGTATACATATTATGTTCACCAGTTTGGAATTTACAAGGTCCACACACATCATTCACCTTCTTCTTCAAGAGTTATGTTTAAATTTTTTACATAATCAATAAAAGGTCTCCATATATTCTCAAACACAATTTCCTTTGATTTTAGTATATATGTTATTCTTTCTAATGGAAGGTTTGTTAACATCTGTCTTAACCACTGAGTCACATCTGGTCTATGAGTCTTTTTCCATAATAGTGCAATACATTTTTTGGCATTAAGCAAACTGAGGTCTATGAATGTTCTTTCACTTTTATTAAAATTATGCTTTTCTGGGTACAGACCCAACAAAAACAGTTTAGGATTCAATATGATTTGTTTTGAGATTATTTTTTCAATTGTTACCCTCACCTCTTCCCAAAACATTCTTATTAATCTACATTCCCATAAACAATGAAATAGGGTTCCTTTACTTTCCATGCATTTTGTGCATGTATCTGGTATATTTTTGTTATATCTATTTAACTCCTCCAGTGTAACATACATCCGCATTAACCATTTGAAATGTATCAATTTAAGGCGTGCATTTATTGATTTGGTTTGAGCTTCTGTACAAGCCAATTCCCATTGTTCCTCTGAAATTTCAATTTGCAGATCTTCTTTCCAGTAGTTTAATCTTTTCAGTGAATTTTCACTTGAAGATAGTGTCAATGAGTTATAAAACTCTGAAATAATACCCTTTCTTTTACTATCTTTCATCATCATTTTTTCCAAGGATGAATAAATAGGTCGAGTGAGAGCTTTATTTTGATTTGATCGAATAAAGTTTCTAAGTTGAAGATATTTAAAAAAATGTGTTCTATTGAGATTAAATTTGATCCTCAGCTCTTCAAAAGACATTATGTTGTCTGCACCTGGCAAATATAAATCCTGAATCTTTTGTATCCCTTTTAAATTCCATACTTTAAATACAGCGTCCGCTCTCCCTGGTTTAAAATATTGATTACCCCATATTGGACTAAATTGTGACAATGACTGTGGTTCTTTTAAATAGTTTTTAGCTTCACACCATATTTTGATCATATGCTTTACAAATGGATTTTTAACTTGTTTTTGTAATTTTTTTGCCGAATCTGAGTATATGAATATGGGAAGAGGTAAAGGTAAATTGTATGATTCCATTTCAGTCCAGTGAGGGAGATCATTTGATGAAAAATAATATGTCATAGACCTCAGTTGTGCCGACCAATAATACAACATAAAATTTGGACATTTCAGACCTCCACGATCAAATGGTAAATATAATAAAGACAAACGTAATCTAGCCCTCCTGTTGTTCCATATAAATTCCACTAACTTTTTTTTTATTCTTGAGAATAGATCTAAAGGTGATGATAAGGGAATGTATTGAAATAAATAAAGTATTTTAGGTAAAATATTACTTTTAAGTATATTGATTCTCCCGATCATCGACATTGGTAGTGACATCCATCTCTGAGTTAACTCACTGATATCTGACATTAAGGCTTCATAGTTGACACTGGCGACTGATTCTAGCTTAGGCATAATTTGGATTCCTAAATATTTAAACTGATTTACAACATTGAATTGATTTACCTCAGGGGCTGGGTAATTTCTCTGGGTCTCATTTAGCATTAATATTGAAGATTTAGTTTTATTTATTTTATATCCTGATATTTCCCCAAAATTCTTTATTAAATTCAACAAGGTTGGAATTGATTTTTTTAGATTCGACATAAACAAAATTATATCATCGGCGTACAGGGAGATTTTATGTTCTGTTGGTCCAACTTTAATTCCATATATTTGTGAATGTAAACGTATCGCTATCGCTAAAGGTTCAATTGCCATAGTAAACAGTAAAGGTGAAAGTGGACAGCCTTGTCGACATCCTCTATTGATTTTTATTGGTTTTGAAATATTGTTATTTGTTAGGATTTCTGCTGTAGCATTATTGTATATTATTTGAACCCATTTTATGAAATTATTTCCAAGTCCAAACCTTTGTAGGACTTCAAAAAGAAAGGGCCATTCAACTCTATCAAAGGCCTTTTCGGCGTCCAATGATAGGAGAGCTGTATCCGGTGCTTCTTTATTAAAATAAATAATATTAAATAGTCTTCTTACATTATGGAAGCCTTGTCTACCCTTTATAAAGCCATTCTGATCTCGATTAATAATATTTGGTAAAATTTCTTGTATTCGTCTTGCTAAAATTTTACAGATTATCTTAAGGTCGGCGTTTAATAGGCTTATTGGTCTCATATTTTCACATTTATTAGAGGGCTTACCTGGTTTTGGCAGCAGTATAATTAAGGCATTATTTATGTATGATGGTAAATTATTATTTTGAAATGCTTCTAAAACCATTTCCAAAAAAGGTTTTATTAATTTATTCTTAAATTTTTTATAAAGGTCAACTGGAAGACCATCTGGTCCTGCACTTTTTCCTGATTTCATATTATCAATGGCTAGCCCAACTTCTTCTTGACTAATTTTAGACTCCAATATCTCCCTGTTTTCATTTGGAATACACGGTATAGATAGTTCGTTCAAAAACCCATTTAGTTTTGTTAAATCAGGTTCATTTTTGGTATCATATAATTTTTCATAGTAATCTCTAAAGGCTCTATTAATTTCTAAAGGATCTATAACTACCTGTCCATTACTTATAATACTGGTAATTGGTGTTTTAATTTCCAATTGTTTAATCTGCCATGCTAATAATTTTCCTGATTTTTCACCTTGTTCATAAAAAGATTGTTTCAATCTTAGAAGACTCGAGGCAGCTCTATTCGCTGATTTTTTGTCGTATTCAGCTCTCAAAATCAGTAATTCATTCTCCAACCTTGGGTCACTTCCTGCATACACTTTTTCCTGAAGATTTTTTATTTTATGTTCCAATTTAGCTCTCTCCTCTCGAGTCTTCTTAGATTTTGATCCTGTATAACTAATAATATGTCCCCTAATAAAAGCTTTGAAAGCCTCCCACTTTACACATGCTGATGTTTGTGTAGTATTGATGTCAAAGAACTCGTCTATCTGTTTTTCTATATACTTGACAAATTCCTCATCCTGAAGCCATTTATGCTGAAATTGCCATCTACCTGATTCCTTTGTCAATTTTTTATCTACATATATTAGACAACAGGGTGCATGATCAGAGATCACGATGTTATCATAAAAGCAGTTTTGAATCTTGGACCTTAATTCTGTGGAAATCAAAAAATAATCAATACGTGAGAATGTCTTGTAGGTACTGGAATAACAAGAATAGGCTTTAACTTGTGGTTTCATTTCTCTCCATATATCTAACAATCTCAATTCTTTCATAAAATGATTAATAGTCATCCTACATCCAATGTGCGTACAATCCAGTCCTGTTGATCTATCCACACCTGGATTCAATGTACAATTAAAATCCCCTGCTATTATATGTTGCCCTGTAAGTGATGATAAGATGAGAAATAAATTAGCAAAGAACTTCTGATCATCTATATTGGGACCATATAAGTTCACAAGATTTATATTTTCTAATAGCAAAGAACCTTGAATGATTACATATCTTCCAAATTTGTCTCCAATTACATTTTTCACTTGAAAAGGAACTGATTTATGTATGAGAGTCATAACTCCCCTGGCTCGGGATGAAAATGAAGAGGTGAATACACTTCCCTGCCATCTACTCCTAATTCTTTTAACATCCTCCTCTATCAGATGAGTTTCTTGTAAAAACACAATTCTTGAACCCATGTCCTTTATTTTATTCATAACTTGTTTAAGTTTTTTTAAATTTTGTAGACCTCTGCAATTCCATGAAGTTAAATTAAGATTAACACTTTGGTCCATGATCAATAGAGAGTTTAGGATTACCTTGCAGTGTAAACATGCTCATACAGAGAAGCAAAAACATGAGTGGTTGAACATTCATCCTACAAACTACACACAAACAAATTTCCCCTTCCCACACTTGTGGCAAACCCCCCAAAATCAAAAGAAAAATTCTGTCTCCCGATATAGCCATCGACCGTTCCACACCCACGGGGAACAGCCTAAGCCACTCCTTCTTCATCCTCCCAATCACCCTAACTCTACTACTTTTAATGACGTAACATTAACTCTCCTCTGTAGTTTTCCAACTTAACTCCAAGATTTTTAACAACTTTGTACATCATAGTTTTTTTTTTGTTTGTTTTGTTTTTTTTTTTTTTTTTAATATATAATACAATCTATATTTTGTAAACTTACTATTTACTTCAAGTCAGTCAGATGCCTGTGCAAATGCTTAATTATTCTACCTTATATTTTGTTCATGCTTAGCTCCCACCAGTCTCTTCTTCTTCTTTGATCTTCTTGATGAACTCCTGCGCCTCCTCTGGGGTCTTGAAGATGTGGGTTCTGCCCTCATACGTGGTCAGCAGTCTCGCAGGATAGATTACACCATGACGAATCCCAAGGTTGCGCAGCTCCTTACGTACGGGATCAAACTGCTTCCTCAATTGTTGGATTCCTGTGGCCAAATCTGGGTAGAACCGCACCTGCTGGTCCTGGTGTTTAATCTCTCCTTTAGCACGTGCAGCGTTGAAGATCTTCATCCTGTCTCTGTTGCTAAGAAACTTCATAATTAAGGTCCTCGGCGGTCCCTTGTCTCTCCGTGGGCCAATACGATGTACTTTTTCCAGAACCACTGCTGATTGCAACTCCTCGCTGCCCAGCACCTCCGGAATCCACTTTTCCAGAAAGGAACATACGTCCCGACCTTCTGATTCCTCTGGAAGACCCACCAGCCTCAAATTATTCTGTCTCGACCGAGATTCCAAATCCAAAATATTATCTTCCAGAGATTTATTTTTTTTTTCCAAAGTGCGCACCTTTAATTGAAGACGGGTGACGTCATCTTCAGCACTAGCGAGACGGAGCTCCATCTGTGCCGTTCGTTCTACACAGTCACCCAATTCCTTTCTTATTCCTTCCAACGCTGTCATAATCCCATCAAATCTAGAGGAAAAGTCCGCTCTCATTGAACTCATGGCAGCCATCAGCGCATCTGCGCCATTCCCCGCAGAAATCGCACCGCCGCCCGCCTCCTCCGCCATATATGGAGCCTTGTTTGCTGCGTCACAGACCTGAAAGTCCGTTAATTTGGACTGTTTCGGCGGCTCGCTTTTTCCTTTTCCTGGTTTTCCAGCCTTAGGCTTCGCCGACATATCCTCGCTCAAATGCTGGGATACGTTCTGTCCCAAATGAGAGAGTTATTTGCCGATTTTTTTCTCCAGGAGCAGAGCAGAGCGAGACACGTCCGTCCTACGTGGCAGCCATAACCGGAAGTCCCGCCATCTGTCATTTTGACGGATTGTGATATAACTCCTAACTGTCATTCCTTGTGAACTTGGAGCTTCATCTCTCCACTGACTTAGATTCACTTTGACCATAAAAAATTAGAATCTTTACTAGGGGTGCATTCAAAAGATCGATCCAACGATTTGAATCTATTCATGTTTGACTGAGCCAATATCGATCCACAAAATCCACAGATTGATCTTTTAATATCATAATTTTACAGTCTGTGAAACACAAAACGCAAGTAGCCAGCTGAAGTTCCATGAGCCGAATGCTCACATTACTTCTGTGTTTACATTTGGCAGCCAGCCACAGAGCGGACTTGCCAGCTTTAATTTATCAACAAAAGTCACCGCTAAAGACTGTGCTCAACAGTTCCTGAATATTTTTCAAAAAGCAGGGATAAACGGTTTTGTACTACGTGCAGTGCTGTGTTGGAACATAAAAGTCGACGATTGATAAATAATTTTCAAACAGAAAACACACAGAGAACGACAACAGACCAGAGAACTGTTGCAGCTGCTGGGGGCAAGTAAAATATCATTTGTTTTTTTAACATGTGGGTCATAAATTAATAATTCATCCATGGAAATGGCAGAATTAATAAAGACCGCAGTACAAGTGATTTTTACTCAATAGAACTAAACTGAAATGACCAAATCTTCCAGGAAATGAATTGAAACTCTTTTCAAAAATTGAAAGTTAATTTCTAGTTAAAATATAAACAACAAAAAATAACTTAAATTATTAAACCCTACTGTGGTGTGGGGATTTAAAAATATGATTATTAATTTTACTTTGAAATATAGTCTCCTTTTAATATCCCCTTAAGATCTGTGAAGACTGGGTTTCCACTCCAAGATCCATCCTGCACTGAGACATTCTGAAGGGAAGAGGTTGTCAGTGGAGGACCCATCCCTGCTTCATTGTGGATTTCAGCACAGAAGAAGATCTTAAGTTTTTCAGGGGTCTGAGGGTGCTTTCATACCTACAGGATTTAGTTTGTTTCATTCAAACTCAAGTTCGTTTTCTCCATTAGTGTGGTCCATTTTTTCACCAAACCAACCGTACAGAGACCACCTGAAAGAGGTGGTCTCGATTCGAATCAGACGGCGAACTCTGGTGCAGTCCTGCAGGTGAGCAAGTGACCGCACTAAAACAGGACCAGCGGCAAAGGGTAAAACATTTTATGTCACTGTACATACCTGGTAGATCTTTGAAAATATCTGTGGCTGAGCATGTCACGGTTTTGGAGGATTAATGAATGTTAACATGTTATTTTCCATCTGTAGCTGTGCTTCATTTTCAAACTGTACGATTTGCCGAAAGTGGTATATCCACGTACTGTATGTAGTAAATGATTACCAGGGCGATGAAAACCCCCCGCAGATTATGTTACGATTTGTATTATTTTCTCCCCAGAAGTGCATAAATACACAGTAGTCATCCTACTTCCTGTATTTACCTTTCCTGTTTTCGCAGCCAAAAAAAAAAATAAAAAAAATCTGACCAATAAGAACAGAGAACGTTCTGACGCAAGTCTCACAGAATTTTTTTTTCCCCCCTTGTCCTGTCAGGCAGCTAGATAAGCAGAACAGAGATCTGTCACCCTTATTGTGCCAAAACAGATTTACTTTGCCAAAAAGAGCTTTATACAGTACCTAACAATGCACTGCATATTGTTGTAAACTCCTCCTGTAATAACTTTTAATACTTTATTTTAATTATTTTACCCATGGAGGACCCGACAGGATGGGGAATAGGGAAAGGAAGTGTGTGGAGGGGGAAAGAAAAGGGAGGGAACAGACAAAAAGACAAACAAACCAACAACTAAAACAAACAGATGACAAACTGCTTCTTCCACCGAAGATGTCTCAACACGAGTCTGGTATCTGCACCTGTTAAAGGAGAGACATTTGTGCGTGTGCATCCGTGTGTGTATATATGAGAGTGCGTGCATAGTAAGTGTGTGCATGTGAGTGGTTTGTCAGGAAACATAGGAAGAGGGGGGCCGGTTGCAGCAACTCCCACCCCCCCTTCCCGGGAACCCCGAGCAGGCAAGGCAGCGCCACCAACCCCCTCAAGGCACAAATGCCCGAGGTCAGCAAGCCCCAGGAAAGCCAGGCATCCGCCCCCGGAGGGATGATCGAGGGAGGCCAGGCTGCCAGGCTCACCTGTGGGCTCACCGGTGGGCTTTGTCGTATGCCTGCTGTGGCGGCCCCTGCAGCAGGCATGGTGGTTGATGTAGTCCTGGGAACCTCCAGCGATGTGGCCCATGCAGGTGGCTTGCCCGGTGTGGCAATAGGAGGTCCATTTCCTGCTGGCGCTGGATCCTGCTCAGCTGAAGCCCGGGGATGCTCCTTCGGCGGTGCAGGCATCAGCTCGGTCTCTGCGCCTTCCCTCTGTCCGGGACATGGCTGCAGGGCTGTAACGAAGTCTTCCAGAGCTGCAGGCTCCTCCATCGTCCAATGACTCAGTTCTGGGGCTGGCGGACACTCGGGTAGAAAAGAAGGAGACACGGAGAGGGCAGGTGAAATGTTTTTTGCTGCAGCCGGCGGTGAGGGCTCACAGGACTGCGGGGACTGAGCCTCATCACCGGGAATCAGGCAAGATAATTCATATGTTGTTAAAAGAGAGTGAAATGACACTTGCCTGTGTTCCCGGGGCATGATGTTTTCTGCTGCAGGAGGTATGGAATCCATCTGCTCCGTGGCCTCAGCGGTTGTGGGCCCCTCAGTGGAACGTGGAGGAGCCGCCCCTGCAGCCACGGTGATGGGCAGAGCCGGGAAGGAAACGGATGACCTCTCAGCAGCGGGAGGAATCGCCAAGGGGAAGCAGGAAACAGCAGCTGCGGGTAAAGAAGAAACTGGCGGAACAGCTGGAGAGGAAAAACACTGAGGATGCACTGCTGCCGGAGTCTTCTGGCACAGTCTTCTGGCGCAGTTATATGTCCATGCCTTCTCGGCGCAGGCATGGACATATAAATTGATTCCCCCAGCCCGTGAGTCGTCGATGGTGGGAGGAATACCGAGAGAAGTAGGTCATTGAGCTCCGGGTGGCTCCATAGGCTGGTGTATGCCTTGAGTACCTGCGCTGTGCCCTCCAGACACTCTCTGGCCGCTTCGGGGGTACGGGAGGCACAGGTCTGCGTGGTGATGTCCTCCAATATGCACACAGACCACCACTCTGCTTCGCTCAATCCCAGGGTTGAAAAGTCTGCGGTGACAGACATGATAGCCCCACAGAACAGGTGAGTGATAACAAAGGCGAAAATCCAGAACTCACAGCAGCTGGGTCATTTACTGGCCACTGTCTTCTGTCATGAATGGCCCCTCGGGGCAAAGACACAGACCCATGCGCTGAACTGTGAGTTGTGAGATTTATTGAAAATAACAAAAACATAAAGTCCAAAACAGTGCTCAAACACAAAATTCTAACAAGAGAGCGTAACTTACAAATTACACACCAGAGCGAGGACAGGGCTGTGGTGGAGACGAGAAGAACTCTGGTAACACTTACTCAAGACAGCGGCGACATGAAAAGAAAATGCTGTCCTTAAATAGGGTCAGAACAAATAACACAAGTAATGCCAGGTGTGGGGTCACGTGAGCGGGCAGAAGGTAGCAATGATTAATAATTTGGATCAGCTGGAAGTAATGAGAGGAGCGTGCCCGGCTGACAGCTGACAGGGCTACGCCCACACGGAGCACCAACCAGGAAATGCCCTGACAGCTGTCAACCACAACAATAAGGAATTAGAAGAATAAAATATAAACAAGTACAAACTGAGAAATAGATACCAATTGATACAGAATCAGAACATAGTAAAACTCAGACATCAACAGGAAAATAAAAAAACATTGCAGGGATAACAAAAACCAAAAGGCACAAAATTACAACAAATATAATATAAATACAGAGAAAAAGCCACGAGACTGAGCATGGTGGAAACTTCCAATGCTCAGCTCGTGACACAAAGGGTCAAAATTTGGTCCAGAAAAAAAGAGGCAGTCTTGGTCTGGATCAAACTGAACCTTGCTTTGGTTTGTTTAAAAGTGTAAAAGCAATTTTCAGAAAGGTTTGGACTTTCAGATCATTCATTCATTCATTCATTCATTCATTCATCTTCTTCCGCTTAATCCTTTTTTTCGGGTCGTGGGGGGGCTGGAGCCTATCCCAGCATCTTTGGGCGAGAGGCAGGGTACACCCTGGACAGATCGCCAGTCCATCGCAGGGCCAACACAGAGAGACAGACAACCATTCACTCTCACAGTCATACCTAGGGACAATTTAGAATCCCCAGTTTGATGCCAATTAACCTAACTTGCATGTTTTTGGCAAGTGGGAGGAAACCGGAGAAATCCCGGAGTAAACCCACACAGACGTGGGGAGAACATGCAAACTCAACACAGATCACTGTTGGTCAGGGACTGGGATCGAACCCAGGATCCCCCGGCCAAGGGTGAGTTGCTGTGTTGCCGCAGTGCTAATCACTCTTCCACCGCACCGCCCGACTTTCAGATCAAACACAGGAAATTTAGGGAGTTGAAAAGAGGGAAAATGAGGCATGGTAGGACTTGGCGAGAGGAAGAGTCATAGTTTTTAAATGAAATATGGTCTGTTAGTGGCATAAACAGTCAATTAAAAAATCATAAAAATGCAGAAACTTACAAGGTATTTTCAGACAGGATGTGACAGAAAGTATATGAAAAAATTGGAGGAGCAGTGCCAGCTGATCATCACAGATGATGAGGACAAATTTTAATGAAGACTTGGATAATATTCTAGATCCAGTAAACTAGTTCACCTCCTTCTGTAGTAGAGTCTTTCCCAGTTTCAACTTAAAGTTTGGTTACCAATCTGCCCAGAGCTGCAGAAAGCACCTGGAAGGGTGAGTAGCATGTTTGTTAACTGTGGTGACTGTCTGTGCCATCTACATAAACCCTGTCATGACATCAGGATGTCAATGATTTACATAAAGTTGTTAAAAGAGCGGTGTGAAACCAAACCTAACAGAGCCAAATGTATACAATGTAACAAAATAAAAACTTTGGTCCAGCACTTTATTTATTTTTATCCATCCATCTTCTTCCGCTTAATCCTTTTCGGGTCGCGGGAGGTCTGGAGCCTATCCCAGCATCTTTGGGCGAGAGACAGGGTACACCCTGGACAGATCACCAGTCCATCGCAGGGCCAACACAGAGAGACAGACAACCATTCCCTCTCACAGTCAGACCTAAGGACAATTTAGAATCCCCAGCTGATGCCAATTAACCTAACTTGCATGTTTTTGGCATGTGGGAGGAAACCGGAGAAATCCCGGAGTAACCCCACACAGACACGGGGAGAACATGCAAACTCCACACAGATCACTGTTGGTCGGGGGCTGGGATCAAACCCAGGATCCCCCGGCCAAGGGTGAGTTGCTGTGCTGCTGCAGTGCTAATCACTCCGTCACCGCGCTGCCCATTTATTTTTATTTAACCTTTATTTATACAGGGTAGTTCCATTGAGAGACAGCCTCTCTTTTTCAAGGACACCCTGTTCACACTCACACAGTTAGACAGTCATACCTGGAAGCTGCCCAGTACAACCACAGACTGACCTGTAACCACTTAGCAGCCCCACTGGAGCGGTTGGGGTTAAGGGCCTTGCTCAGGAGCACCACAGTGGGGTCAAGGAGGGTGGGGCAAACATTGCTATGTTATCTGTCCCACCCAGATCTGATCCTGCATGTCCTGGGATTGAACCAGTAACCCTCTGCTCACCAGTCCACATCCCAAGTCATCCCTAATCAGACCTGAAAATTTGCACCACTTGTGCAGACTTTCAGGTGTGAAAATGCCAAAAGAAAGCTAGAGAAATGGTACCCATACCATTAACATGCTTTATTGTCTGTAAAGTTATCTTCATAAAACAGCATCAATGTTTGGGAGCACAGAAGCTGAACCAACTTTTTATCAAAAATTCTATTAATTAACCTTGTATCATTTTGCATCATCGATTTAAAAAAACAAAAAATGGTATACCACAGAATGTATTTCACATACATTCCCAAATTTCTTGTGTGATGCTCAGGGACCTCACAACTGACCGTGAGAAGAAAAGGGCTAGCAAACAGAAATGTTTCATGCTTGGCCATAGTGTGTATGTTACAGTAACCCTGGATTTACACTGACTACAGATGCAGTACGTTATGGCTGCGATCCAGCCTCCGCAGCAAATAGTTCCCATTCTCATCAATTTTCTAATCCCCACCTGGTCCACACCACTGCGGAACAAATCCGGCTCATCAAAATTCGGTTCGCTAGTGAAACCCAACAAGTGTATTTTTGACAGATGCTTGATCCAATCTGCAAGGAAGTCCCGCGGTATCTTGTTGTATTTAATAGCAGCTTGTTCATTAAAAATGATTTAAGGATTGTCCATTATTTTCTGAGGTCTACTCCACCACTGTCAGAGAAGGTAAAAACTTGACTTAACATACAAACCCTTCATAGAATTAAAATTAATGGGCTACTTACGTTTTATTTAGAACCCCAAAATCCAGGTGGAGAGCTACTACATCACACTTCCTTGTTATCATGTGATGGCGATCGGTTCATCTTGGTCACTCTCGGGTCTTTCTCGAGATCTTGCGTTATTTTGTATAATTCTCACGTGATCTTGTATTTCAAACTCTGCTGTCATTCACGCCGCTGCAAAACACAAACGGAGCTGGTAGCGATGAACGCAAGGGGCCATCCACACTGCATCTGCAGTGGACTGCATTCGAAATCAGTGTAAATCCTGGGTAAGACTGTGAAACCAGAGATTTCCTAAAATTGCTAAAACTTTCCAGGAATTTGTTAAATCATTGTTTCACTCAGAAATGTAATGAAATCATTAAAGTCTGTAGGGATTTCATGTAATTACTGAAAAAAGCACCTTTATATTACACTGATCTACTGTTACATTCTAGGAAGATAGTGAAATATTATAGTGAGGGACATGTACTAATTAAAATAATAATACAACGTGATATCACAGAACTAAACTAGAAATGTTTTAGCAAGATTATGAAATAAAGTGAGCCACATATAAACAACATTCTTTTGGCAGACATTTGAAAAAGATAATTCATTCAGCCATTTCATTTAGTAGAAAAACAGATTACAGAAATGATGCAGAACCATTTTTATTTAACAGCCAAACATTCTAGCTTTGTTAAACATACCTTAAAAAGATAAATGAAGTTGTTGTGATTGACTTTTTTACCCAGATGAAGTAGAGAGAAAAAAAATACAGAATCATCTTATAATTTCAATGAATAAAACAAATACCGGCACAGATCTAAATATACAAATTAGTCTTCTGGTAAAAGAGTGTTTTCAGACTTATCAAGCTGTTACACTTGACTGATTGACAGGAAACATGGAGCCAACAAGGGAGTTGTAGAAATGGAAAGGATTTTAAAAATTAATGCAAAAAGTGAATTCAACATAAGGTGTTTCTAAAGCTAGTGGTTGTTAGTGAGCAGTTGTGTCTAAAATTTGGAGCGAGTACAAACAAAATGGGAAGCTTGTAAAAGGGAACGGTACAGGTACACCATGGCAGAAGTCAGAGCATCAGGCCAGAAAACTCAAAGCAATATGCTTTGAAAATAGAAAATGCATAATAAAAGAAATGCACAGAAACAGGAGTCAGTCTGTGACCAAATTTTGACAAGGTGTCGGTAGGAAATGGGGTTTATTTAAAGAAAAGTCAAACCTTAACCATTATTAAGATCTAAACAGAATAAAGAAGAGTTATTGTGGGCTGGAGAGAGGCAGTCATGGACTGTGGATGATTCAATGAAAATGATATTCATTGATGAATCACAGATCTTCTATAAGGAAGGAAATGATGCTGGAACTGCTACTATTCCAATTTTATGAGCATGCCATGTGAGTCCACCTGGGCTGTGCAACCCTCCTGAGATGTCACTGTCTCCTTGCAGAGAAGTAACATTGTGAAGTTGAGTTTTTTTAATCACACACTTTGCTTTTATGCCAATCTATTCCAGCTATATTAACCCCAACCCCCCTGTTGAGTTGTGAAATTCCTTTTTTATGTGTTACCAGTCCATGAGGCAAAAAATGATTGGGGCCACTGAGTTAAAGGACCAGGGGAAAGGGCAGTCATTACCGCTTCAGTAAATACACAGGCATACATTGAAGTTTTAGCCACCTTTTTTATTGTATCATTCAAAAGTATGCTTGTGGGGATGAAATCATTTTTTTTTTGGGGGGGGGGGGGGGGTGATGTTGAATCTTGCCATAAAGTAAAGAGCATCATAACTTGTTTTTAGGACAGACATTTTAACTCAATAAGATAAATAAACATATCCCAATCTGATTGAAGATTTAGTGTGGAAATTGAAGAAGATGATCCATGACTGCAAAGATGATCTGTTAATAGGTCTGTTGTGGCAGACCACTAGAAGGCTACACTCACATCCAGTGACTCGGGGAGAAGGGAGGAGAGATGGAGGAATATATATGTATGCGCCTTGGCACCAAATGTCATTCCTGTTATTGCTGGAGTTGAGTAAAGTTCTGAACTGGCAGCTCTCATGTCTCGTCCCTTCATTCCTCCACACTGGTGGCCTATGACGTCAGTAATGTTCAAAAAGGAAGGCGAAGCAGGCTCCTCTTTGGGAACACCCCCGCTGAGTTTTCCCTCCAAGACCCTGGCCTCATTCGCCATGGCAGTCAAGCTCCTGGACTTCTGGCTCCATGATCCCGCTGCCTGGTTCATCCACGTTGGGGCTCAGTTTGCCCTCTGTGGGATTTCTGCAGATGACACGAAATACCATTACGTGGTGGGTATACTCGACCCGCACTCCACTCAGTGCGCCATGCGCCTGCTCCGAGACCCCCCACTCCGAGGGAAATACGCCGCTCTCAAGCAGCTGCTGTTACGGTGCTACACCCTCTCTGACGGGGAGAGAGCAAAGAAGCTCCTCTCTCACTCTGAGTTAGGTGACGGCTCGGCTGTGGAGTTAATGGAAAGCATGCTAGCTTTGCTGGGCACAGATGACGGATCTTTTCTCTTCGGCCATCTCTTCCTCAGGAAACTGCCAGTTTTGGCGTGGACAGTTTTGACCAACTCATCGCTGTTGGCTGCCAGAGACTACCGTGCGCTGGCGGAAGAAGTAGTCCACATTATCTTGGTGAATAGGAGTTTCGGTGTCCAGATGGTAGCACCGGGACCTTGGGCAGGGTCCATGGAGGCTGTTGAGATGACGGTTGTAGCAGGGGTAGACACTCAGAGATACCGGGCCAGGACTGTGTGCGTCTACCATCAGCACTTTGGTGCCGATGCGCAGCATTGCCTCCCACCATGCCGTTTCAAGACACCGGGAAACAAACCAGCCAGCAGTCCGTAGCAGCTATGACCGCTGGCAACGAGGAGAAGCTGCTTTTTCTCAAGGACACACATTCCGGGAGACGGTTTTTGGTCGACTCTGGTTCCCAGAAGAGTCTTATTTTGCCGACTGTTTTTTGTTTTTGTCCCCCCGTCCTGTCAGGCAGCTAGGCAAGCAGAACGGGGATCTGTCACCCTTATTGTGCCAAAACAGATTTACTTTGCTAAGAGGAGCTTATACAGTACCTAACTGTGCATTGTATATTGTTGTAAACTCCTTCTGTAATAACTTTTAATACTTTATTTTAATTATTTTACCCATGGAAGACCCAACAGGATGGGGAAGAAGGAAAGGAAGTGTGTGGAGGGGGAAAGAAAAGGGAGGGGAACAGACAAAAAGACAAACAAACCAACAACTAAAACAAACAGACGACAAACTGCTTCTTCCACCAAAGATGTCTCAACACGAGTTTGGTTTCCACACCTGTTAAAGGAGAGACACTTGTGCGTGTATGTCTGCGTGCATATATATGAGAGTGCGTGCAAAATAAGTGTATGCATGTGAGTGGTTTGTCAGGAAACATACGAAGCGGAGGGCCAGTCGCAGAAGCTCTCCCCCTGGGAACCCCGAGCAGGCAAGGCAGCGCCACCAACCACCACAGAGCACAAACGTCCGAGGTCAGCAAGCCCTGGGAAAGCCAGGCATCCGCCCCTGGAGGGACGATCAAGGGAGGTCAGGTCACTCGGCGGCCGGCGTAACAAGCCCACACCCCCGGAACCCACCTGACTCCTACCCCCCCCAGTGGGGCCAGCGCCCGCCCCCGGGCCCCAGGCACCAGGAGGCCAGCGACCCCACCCCCCGGGCCAGAGACCGTCCCGCGCCCCCCGGCCAACTGGTTCTGATGGACTGGCGGAAGGCTGTGGCCCATCGTTAACTGCCGCTAATGGCTCCCCTATCAAGACGTTTGGAGAAAGGCCAGTGACTGTATGTTTTCACGGACACAATTACAAGTGGGACTTTGTGGTAGCTGCTTGCTTGGTTCCTATCATAGGTGCTGACTTTCTGTGTGCTTATGGTCTCCTTGTAGACGTTACTAATAGACGTTTGGTTGATGCTGTTTCTTTTTCTTCACAGCCTTGTATAACTCAGGGAGCTGGGCCACTAACACATGCCAATTTTTTTAGCCTCAGGGGACGTGTACCAGTGCTTGCTTTCTGATTTTCCCTTGCTCACAGTGCCTAATTTTTCTGCTGCTGTGACCAAGCATGGGGTTGAGCATTTTATCACCACAAAGGGCACTCTGGTTTTCGCACGCCCACGCTGCCTGTACACAGCTAAGCTAGCCATCGCACAGGAAGAGTTTATTAACTTGGAACATTTAGGGATCGTTAGGTGCTCCAATAGCCCTTGGGCTTCCCCACTGCGCATGGTACCAAAGTCCGATGGTTCATGGCAGTTGTGCGGTGATTTCCATCGCTTGAACAACATCACGGGGCACGACTGTTATCCCATCCCTCACATACAGGATTTTTCGGTGCACCTGGCTGGATTGTCCATTTCTTCTAAGGTGGATCTGGTCCACGGCTACCACCAGGTCCCGGTGCACGCAGAAGACCTTTCAAATATGGCGGTAATAACACCCTTCGGCCTTTTTGAGTTTCTTCGCATGCCGTTCGGGCTTGAGGACGTGGCTCAGACTTTTCAGAGGATGATGGATGTGGTGCTCCGTGATTTGCTGTTCATGTTTGTCTACCTGGATGACGTTCTGGTGGCTAGCGCGTCGGAGGAGGAGCACCTCTCTCATTTGAAGCAAGTTTTTCGATGGCTGGAGGCACACGGATTGATAATTAACCCAGCAAAATGTCAGTTCGGGTTGCCGGAAATTGATTTCTTGGGTCATCGCATCTCATCTAAGGGCATGGATCCGCTGCTGCATAAAGTGTGGGCGGTGTCGGATTTCCCGCGTCCATAGACCATGAGGGTGCTGCAGGAGTTTTTGGGGATGGTTAATTTTTACAATCGTTTCCTTCCCCAGGCAGCTCAGCTGCTGCAACCACTTTACAAGGTACTAAAGAAGAAGAAACCCACAGATGGCATCGACTGGACCCCTGATCAGATCCAGGCTTTTTCGGGTGCCAAAGCTGTGCTCGCCAATGTGACTTTGCTGGCCCATCCATCCCCGTCGGCATGGATTGCCCTAACTACGGATGCGTCTGACGTCACGGTGGGAGCAGTGGTGGAACAATATGTCTCCGGTTCATGGCAACCTCTTGCCTTTTTCAGCCGCACACTGCGTGACAACGAGTGTAAGTACAGCACTTTTGACTTTGAGAGTTATTGGCTCTCTACCTGGCCACGCGTCACTTCCAGTTTTGGCTTGAGGAATGCATATTTACCACATTTGTCAACCACAAACCTCTAGCCTACGCGATGTCCAACATGTTGGAACCATGGTCAGCACATCAGCAGTGTCATCTAAGATAAGATAAGATAAGATAAGATAAGCCTTTATTAGTCCCACAACGGGGAAATTCCAGGATTGCAACAGCACAGGGATAGCAACACTCAGAGCAACAATCAGAAGGCAAGAAAAAAAACAAGCAAGCAAGAGCAGCTAATATACATATGTACATATTACTATAAAATATACAGTATATACACACACACACACACAGACACACAGTGCAGAGCATTGTAGCTGGATGGAATAAATATATGAATATATGAACACACAGTGCAGAGCATTGTAGCTAGATGGAATAAATATGTAAATATATAAACACCCACAGTACGGAGCATTGCAGCTAGGTGGAATAAATATGCAAGTATATAAACACACACAGTGCGGAGCAATGTAGCTAGATGGAATAATATGTAGATATATAAAAACACAGTGCGGAGCATTGTAGCTAGATGGAATAAATATATAGATATATAAATATAAACACACCCAGTGCTGAGCATTGTAGCTAGATGGAATAAATATGTAAATATATAAACACACACAGTGCAGAGCATTGTTGCTAGGTGGGATGAAACAGCATAACCGTCTATTTAGTTATCCTACATGGTATGATTATGTGCCCATACATATTCTCACCCTCCATAGCGACCGGTATGTTCCTAGTTGTATGCCGGAGAGGACCATTGTGTAAGTCTATTGCATCTTTTGCATTCAAAAAAACTATTAGTTTGTTACGTCTTTTTGCTATCTCTGCGAGCAGCCCTGCTTAGGTTGTACAGTCTGACAGCCGTTGGTAGGAAGGACCTACGAAACCTCTCGGTTGTGCATCTAGTTGCAATATCGGAGTTTACTACTGACATTCAGCATGTGGCCGGCAAGCTCAATGTTGTAGCCAACTGTTTGTTGCGTGCGTTGGTCTCTCCAGTCTACTTGGGCATTGATTTGACCGGGAGATGCGGACATTCTCGCGCTCCATTCTGAGGGCACGGGCCTTAGACTAGAGAGCAAGATGGTACAAGAGGGTTGCCCCCCCCCCCCCCACTTTGCGACGTCTCCACTTGCCGTCCCCGCCCGGTTGTTCCAATCTCTTGGTGCCGTCGTATTTTTGAGTCCGTTCTTTCTCTCTCACATCCTGGCGCCCGTGTTTCAGTTAAGCTGGTGGGGTCTAAATTCATTTGGCCTCGCAAGGATGTGAAGGAGTGGGCTGCAACTTGTGTTGTGTGCCAACGGGCTAAGGTACAGAGACACACCAGAGCCCCCCCTTGAACCTTTCCAGATCCCGAGCAGGAGATTCGACCATGTCCATGTGGACTTAGTAGGCCCCCTTCCACCGTCACAAGGTTTCATGGACCTTTTAGGTTCACACACTTTTTAGGTGTGTGAAACCTTGTGGCACAGGTGTAGTGTGACTGACTACTGATCAGAATCAGAATCAGAATCAGAATCGGAGGGTCATGGGTTCAATTCCCACTCTGTCTGCAGTCTGCATGTCGAAGTGTCCTTGAGCAAGACACTGAACCCCCAGTTGCTCTTGGTGGCCAGGCTAGTGTCTGTGTGTGTATGGCAGCTCTGCTGCCATCAGTGTGTGAATGTGTGCGTGAATGGGTGGATAGCAGAATCTGTAAAGCGCTTTGGTCATCCAGAGATGAGAAAAAGCGCTATATAGTGAACGCCATTTACCATTTTGACGATAATGGACCCCACCACTCGTTGGCCAGAGGCGATCCTGTTGGCTTCCACCACTTCTGCTGACGTAGCCTGCGCATTTTTGTTGTCTTGGGTTGTGTGTTCTGGTTCCCTGTCGGACATCACCTCCGATAGAGTTCCCCAGTTCATTTTGGAACTCTGGTCTACCATGGCTGAGAGCCTGGAGGACAGAGTTCACCGTACCACCGCGTGCAGTCTGCAGGCTAATGGGTTGTGTGAAAGGTTCCACAGGTTGCTTAAAGCAGCATTTAGAGCCTCATTGACCAATGCAAATTGTCGACCGCCTCCCTTGGGTCCTACTCGGGTTACGCTCCACGTCCAAGGAGGATCTTACCGCTTCCCTGGCCGAGCTCGTTTTTGGTCAGCCATTGCGGGTCCCGGGTGAATTTTTGCCGGAAGGTTTTGCGCCTGGCACCAACTTGTCCACACAGTTTTTTTCTAGGCTTAAGTCAGTTAGCATTCCAGGGCCAGTGCACCATTGTTTCCCCCGCGCTTTTGTTCCGAAGCATTTGGACCATGCCAAGTTTGTTTTCGTCAGACACAATGCCCACAAGACTCCGCTGTGCCCGCTTTACAATGGCCCTTTCACGGTTTTGGAAACGGGTGGAAAACATTTTGTGTTGGATTTTGGGGGGTGCAGGGAACCCATCTGCATAGATAGGCTCAAGCCTGCTCACGTGTTTGCAGACGAGCAGGTGGTTCTGGCCTAGACTCCCCAGCGTGGACGTCCACCTGCTGTAGATTCGCAGATTGGTCCTTCCCCTACAGAGGACTTTTTGCCAAGACCAGAGACTGAGTTGTTTTCCTCCCTGCCTCGACCTGGCGACCCTCGACTGGCCCGGCTGCTCCATGATACAGCCGTTAAGGGTGATTTCTCAAGCCCAGGGTGCTGGACTGATGAGGCCCCTTCTGGGTGTTCGTGGGGAGGGGGGCTGTGTGGCGGAACACTAGGAGGTTCCACTCACGCCCAGTGGCTTGGGGAGAAGGGAGGACATGGGGGAACATATATTTATGCGCCTTGGCGCCAAATGTCATTCCTGTTATTGCTGGAGTTGAGTAAAGTTCTGAACTGGCAGCTCTCGTGTCTCATCCCTTCATTCCTCCACACTGTACATAACGGCTAAAATGATTATATTAATCGTATGGTAGATGTCACAACCCGGCTTGAGGCTGGACAAAAAAGGAAGACCACATGATGGTACCAATTTAAACACAAGTTTATTTTTAGGAGGGAAAAAAAAACAAATAAAAGGTATCTTTAATTATCAGTGGTGAGTGTGAGTACTGGATGGGTGAAACAAGAAAACAACAAACCAGTCACTGGCCAACTCAGTGACCAAACGCTTCTGTCAGGGCTGCAATTATACCCAGTGGCAAACTCCAAAACCAAAAACCCACAAACAACACCGACGGGGGCCGCCAGCACAGTCCCGACCAAATGACAGGAAAACAGCAGTAGGCAGAGCTCAGACACAACAGGAAGGCAACCAGCTTCTAACGGGAGCCAAGAGCTGCTGCCAACTGCACAGGTGTGGCTTATATAGGGGATCTCCAGGCCAGGGATGGTCCTTTGCAGCTCCACCTACAACTCAAAGAAAAAACACACAGAGGACCCACTCCAGGAAGGAGTGGGGCCGTAGCACCCCCCACACACAAAGAATGGACTTCCCATTGGTAAGGCCAACACAAACTGATTTACAAACAACCATTCATATAATTTCCTTTATTTATCAACTACAGTTTTCTATATACAATTAAATATACCACAGTTACATATCTACTATTTATTTTTTTACCAAGTCCTAGTGTAGACACCCAGCCAACCATCAAAACCCCTCAGCTACCCAGCAACTCTGGCACCTGGAGAAGCAATTTAAGAGTACTGACAAGCTAAACAGATGGTATAGGTAACTACAGACAAGATTTTTTAAGTCTAACACCTAGGAACTCAGTGCTTTGAACAGGGCATCCACCACAACATTCTCCAAGCCTTTGATGTGTTGGATGTCCAAATAGTAGGTCTGTAAAAACAAGAACCAATGCATCAGTCTACGATTAGAGCAAATCAGAGAATTAACCCCCCCCCCCCAACAGATTATGATCCATGTAGACTTTGACGGGGCCTTCAGAGTCAACATAGACCTCAAAATATTTCAGAGCACACACCAAAGCCAGTGTCTCCTTCTCAATCACTGAATAATTCCGTTGATAAGAATTACATTTATTCGAAAAGAAACCCACAGGTCAGTCAATTCCATCCCGTCCCGACCGGAGCAAAACCGCTCCTGCACCCACATCACTGGCATCCACCTGCAGTTGAAATGCTTGATCCAAACATGTAGCTTCCAGGATGGGGGAAGAACACAAAAGAGCCTTCACATTATCAAAAGACTTCTAACAGACTTCAGACCTTACACACTGGAATTCAGCCTTCAACAAATCAGTCAGAGGTGTTACCACAGTTGAAAGGTTCTTACAGAAACAGCGGTAATAGCCCACTAACAGTAGAAGAAGAAGAAGAAAAAGCCAACTTTATTGTCATTCAATCCATACAGCCAATGATGTATAGTAGAACGAAATTACATTTATCTTATCTACAATGTTAATCACATCTAGAATCAGAGGGGTCTCTGCCATGCAAGGCGCTGCCACAAACACATAAGCTCCTTCTTAGTGGTTGGTATGGGGTACTGTTCCACTGCTAAAACTTTGGCTTGTACTGGCCGTATCTGCCCTTGTCCCACTACTTTTCCCAAGTAGGTCACAGTGCTTTTACCAAATTCACATTTGGCTAGATTAACAGTCAGATTTTCGTCCCTCAGCCGATCAAACAACTCCCTAATGCACAGGACATGATCTCAGGTGTCATGGAACACAACAACATCATTTAGATGTACAGCACACCCTTCCAGTCCTGACAACACCAAGTTCCTGAGCCGTTAAAATGTGGCTGGCGCATTACGCTGTCATGAACTCTCCGTGCGCTTCTTTACAGCGCACGGCGAGGGAAGAAAAAGGACAAGGATTTAAATGCAGGGATTCACCACACACACACATTTAATTACAACCAGTGACAGTTACAGTGAGTAATGATAGGGTTAGACTGCGCTCGGGAAAGCAGGGAAAACAGAGGGTAGCTCTACACACCTGCGGGGAACATAAATGGTGCTAACCCAAAGCATAACGATGGTGCTGCGGACAGGAAACGCCGCCAGAAGCGAAGCGGGATTGAACCGAGGACAGGAACGCTTCTGGCACAGCGTAAAGGCAGCACAAAGCAAACACTAACAGTTTACTCACAGTGGGAGCAGTCCCAAAACGTCCAGCAGTCCAGCGAGCAAAAACAGTCCTTCGTTGACGTGGCGATCACTCCGTGGAGAGCCGGAGTGACTCATTCAATGAACCAGCGGTGTTTGTCTAGCTGAAGGCTGCCTTTATACAAACACCGCCGGCCTCACAAATAGGCAGCACCTGGGCGAGGATAATTACCGGGATTGGGAGCAGCTGGTGGAATAACTGAGAGTGAGGGGGCATGGTAGGACCGGCAGACTGTCAGCAGTGTGGGAAAAAGGCCAGAGGCTGATAAACAGCTGCCAGTCAGGCAGTGGCTAAGGATAAGGAAAATATCCAAAATGCACACAAACAGTCAAGCCAAAACCCACAAAGAGATCAGGACTGAGCCGGGGAAAGCCAAGCCGGCTCGGACCATGACAGAGCCCCCCCTTTAAGGGGTGGATTCCCAGACACCCACAGTAACATCACCCCCCCCCCCCCCCAACAGGAGCAACAACAACACACAATACGAACTCGGGTGGGAGATAGGGGGAAACAGGAAGGAGGGAATGCAATACCCCGCCCAGGGTCCATGATAAACCCCCCCAAGTCCATGGGCGTTGGGGCTCAGGAGGCCGCCCAGAGTCCCAGGCCCAGCAGAAGTTCCAGTGGATGGCGTCCGGCGGCCTGCTGGGAAACATGGGCCACCTAATCCAGGGAGTCAATTCTTCTGGCGGACGGCCAATGTTGCTCAGCCACCAGGACTGAAGGGGTGAAGCAGGAGGTGGCCTGCCCACTGGAAGGCTCACTGGTGGACAATGGGACCGGAGACAGGGGACCTTCACAGCATAGAGCAGGGATAAGGGAACCACGGTGTCCTCAGGGTGGTCCATAGTGCCCTCGGTGGCCCCAAACCGGGCCGGCTTCGCTGCACCCACGATGGACTCCAGTGGGAGCCTAGCTGTACCCACAGTGGCACCCTACCAGGCCGGCTCCGCTGCACCCACGATGGACTCCAGCGGGAGCCTAACTGCGTCCGTGATGACCTCCGGCTGAGGCTCTGCAGCACCCACGGTGGACTCCAGTGGAAGCCTATCTACACCCATGGTGGCCCCTGGCCGGACCACCTCCGCTGCACCCACGGTGACCTCCAACTGAGGCTCAGCTGCACCCGTGGTGACCCCCGACCGGGCTGGCTCCGCTGCACCCATGGTGGACTCCAGCAGGAGCCTGGCTGCACCCGCGGTAACCTCTGGCTGAGGCTCTACAGCACCCGCGGTGTACCCCGATTGGGCCAAAGCTGCACCCACGACGGTCCCGGTCTGGGACATGCTCGGCGCTGTGCCCCCATCAACCTCCTCCGGGGCCACCAACGTCCCATCGTCGTCAGTCGGCAACCCTGATGATGGCAGCTCCTGCCCGGCGAGTCTAGTGAGGGGCTCGGTAGGCATGGGAGAGAAGGAAAAGTTAGGGTCGCCGGCAGCGGCAGAGCCTGGCGAGGGGAGCTCAGGCATGGCCAAGAGCTGCACCCGACTCTCCTCCCCAAGAGCCAGACAAGATCTCTCGATCAAAAGCAGTTGAATTGCAGGAGAGACAACTTGCCTGTGCTCAAACTCTACCGCCGTCCAGGACTCCGACGTTGTCGATGATGATGGTCCAGGTCCCGTGGGCTGGGGGTCTGGTCCGGGGGATGACTCTGCTGTGGCAGTCCCCGCAGCAGGCGTGATGGTGGTCGCAGTCTCGAGGCTCCCAGGCGAAGTTCCCCCTGCTGGTGACTGATCCAGCATGGTGGCTGGGGGCTGCCTCTCCACCGACCCTGGGAGAGGATTCCCCAGGGCCTTGGGCTCCTCCTCTGCCTGGCGACTCGGTGTGGAAACCGGAGAACTCACCAAAACACACAGAGGAGACACGGACAGGATTGGTGACATGCTGCTGGTGCAGAGAACTCAGGGGACTGCAGGACCTGAGTCTCTTGGCCAGGAAACAGGCAAAATTGTTCATTAATAATAGGAAAATGGGAAGGAACTTGCCTGTTCTCCTGGTTCGCGATGTCTACAGCGGCGTCAGGAGTATTCCCATCCCCCTCCATGTCCGTGGCGACTCTGGGCTCCTCAATATATGGTGGAGAAGCCCCCAAGACTGGCACAGGGGCAGATGGATCCGGCGGATAAAAGGGGCTCTCCACATTGGCAGAGGTAACAGCAATGGAGGAGGGGGCTGCAGGCGACACCTCGGGAGAAACAGGCGGCTCCGCTGCAGGATTCTCCTCATCCGGTGAGAGAGGGGTTGCTGGCCGGCTAGCGATGGAATTCTTTGGGCAAGACCTCCGGGAATGGCGACGACGTGGAGAAGGAGGAGGCTCTGAGGTGAAAGCATGCTCTACTTCCAACAGGAGCTTTGGTTCCCTCGGGGCTAATTCCTGAAACTCTGTCGCCAACTCCGGGAGGATCCACGGCTTCACCTCCAGGAGAAGCTCAGCCTCCGCCAGCAACACCTGTTTACGTTCCTCCAATTCCTCCGTGAGTTGAGTGAGCTCTGGCTCATGCTCCCATCCCGCTGCCACAGCCTCCACAGCTGGCGAGATGGTAGTAACAGTCCTATGTTCCTCCTGCAGGGGCTCCAACGCTGGGGATTCCTCCAGTGTGGCTGCAAAGAAGCCTCTTCATGCTGGCTCCGGGAAAGGATCATCCAAGGCCACTGGCTCCTCCTACGTCTGATGGCCCTGACCTTGGGCCAACAAGCCCTCAGGGAGAATGGGAGGAGACATGAAGAGGGGAAAAGGTGAGTTAATATTTGCAGCCGGAGGAGAGGACCCAGCAGACTGCTGAAACTGGGCCTCTCCCTCCGGAGACAGACAAGGTTTACAATTGGATGGAGTGAAATGAAAAAACACTTGCCTGTCAGCCCGGTTCACGATGTTGACAGCTGCAAACCGTTAGCAATCACCCCTGTCCGTTTCACTGACTCCTTCAATAGATTGTAGAGGAGCCGGCTCCGATGACGTGGAGGTGGGCATAGCCGGGACAATCTCAGCGACTGGAGCGATGGTGGCCGCCAAAGACAAGAGGAGCTTCCTCCGGTGAGGCTTCCTTTTCCTCACGGTCAGTTGGGGCATCAGATAGTCTGGGATTCTGAGCACACCATCCGGCTGCAAGTAATCAAGGCCGATGATCTCCGGAGAAACAGCGAGCGAAGGCGGTGTAGCCGCGGGGGGCTCGAACTCTGGGAGCTCCTCACCCGACCCCGTGGACGTCACGGCGACAATCTCCCGGAAAATCTCGGCTGCCTCCGGATGGTCCCACAGGCTATCCCAATTCATCACCCTGACTGCGGCGTCCTGAGCCCGTTGAACTGCCTCGGGAGAACAGGGCTCCAGCGCCCGCGAGAGAAGGTCCTCCAGCAGACAGAACGAGCGCAACTCCCTCTCCAGCAGCTCAGCCATAGTACCCGGAAAGCAGGTGAGTGAAAAACGAGACAGTCCAAAAATGAAAAAATGATTTGTGTGGGTGTAACCCGCTAAATCCTACTGTTCGGCCGGTTCATTCTGTCATGAACTCTCCATGCGCTTCTTTACAGCGCACGGCGAGTGGAGAAAAAGGACGAGGATTTAAATGCAGGGATTCACCACACACACATTTATTTACAACCAGTGACAGTTACAGTGAGTAACTATAGGGTTAAGCTGCGTTCGGGAAAGCAGGGAAAACAGAGGGTAGCTCTACACACCTGCGGGGAACGTAAACTGGGCTAACCCAAAGCGTAACGATGGTGCTGCGGACAGGAAACGCCGCCAGAAGCGAAGTGGGATTGAATCAAGGACAGGAACGCTTCTGGCACAGCGTAAAGGCAGCACAAAGCAAACACTAACAGTTTACTCACAGGGGGAGCAATCCCAAAACGTCCAGCAGTCCAGCAAGCGAAAACAGTCCTTCGTTGACGTGGCGATCACTCTGTGGAGAGCCAGAGTGACTCACTCAATGAACCAGCGGTGTTTGTCCATCTGAAGGCTGCCTTTATACAAACACCGCCGGCCTCACAAATAGGCAGCACCTGGGCGAGGATAATTACCGGGATCGAGAGCAGCTGGTGGAATTACTGAGAGCGAAGGGGCGTGGTAGGACCGGCAGACTGTCAGCAGTGTGGGAAAAAGGCCAGAGGCTGATAAACAGCTGCCAGTCAGGCAGTGGCTAAGGATAAGGAAAATATCCAAAATGCACACAAACAGCAAAGCCAAAACCCACAAAGAGATCAGGACCGAGCCGGGGAAAGCCAAGCCGACTCGGACCATGACATACGCAATCCAAAACTCATCACAGAGTAAGAGAATAAGGCAAATGGAGTGATAAAGGCAAAGATTTCTTTAGCTCTTTCAGACGGTAGCACCTGTCAGTACCCCTTCAGCAAATCAAATTTACTGACAAACTGGCCCGAACCCACCTTGTCAGTGCAATCCTCCATATGAAGTAGTGGGTACGTATCAGGTTTAGTTATAGCGTTGACCTTCTGGTAATCAGTACAAAACCGCTGACTCCCATCTGATTTACCCACTAGCAAACAAGGGGAAACCCAGCTAGACGTAGAAGAATAGGCTAACCCATTTTCCAGCATATATTGCACTTCCTGCTTGAGTAATTTGTTTTCCACCTCTCTAAAAACGATGGAATCACCGACATCAATGTCATGTTCTACTAAGTGAGTGTGAGTCGAAACATCACCAAATAAATGTGAATACTAATGGCTCAAGGCCACCAAATCAGCAGAATGTTCCGATGACAAATGCCCCAACAATCTATGGAGATTACCCTGTTTAAATGCCAGGTTTTTGTGATGTAAAAAATGAGACCAAGATAAATCATTTCAAAACTTTTTCCACCATTAATGTGGCCTACAACCTGTACAACCCAATTGAAAAACAAGCTGAAATCTTTTAAGATAAGATAAGATAAGATAAGCCTTTATTAGTCCCACAACGGGGAAATTCCAGGATTGCAACAGCACAGGGATAGCAACACTCAGAGCAACAATCAGAAGGCAAGAAAAAAAAAGCAAGCAAGCAAGAGCAGCTAATATACATATGTACATATTACTATAAATATATATATATATATATATATATATATATATATATACACACAGACACACAGTGTAGAGCATTGTAGCTGGATGGGATAAATATATGAGTATATAAGCACACAGTACGGAGCATTGCAGCTAGGTGGAAAAAAAAATATGTAAATATATAAACACAGTGCGGAGCAATGTAGCTAGATGGAATAATATGTAGATATATAAACGCACAGTGCGGAGCATTGTAGCTAGATGGAATGAATACATAGATATATAAATATAAACATAAACATAAGCACACACAGTGCAGAGCATTGTTGCTAGATGGGATGAAACAGCACAACCGTCTACTTAGTTATCCTACATGGTATGATTATGTGCCCATACATATTCTCACCCTCCATAGCGACCGGTATTTTCCTAGTTGTATGCCGGAGGGGACCATTGTGTAAGACTATTGCATCTTTTGCATTCAAAAAACTATTAGGTTGTTACGTCTTTTTGCTATCTCTGCGAGCAGCCCTGCTTAGGTTGTACAGTCTGACAGCCGTTGGTAGGGGGAAAAATAAAAAATAAAAAACTTACAATAACCTGGTTGGATAAATATGCACACCCTTAAACTAATACTTTGTTGCAGCACCTTTGGCTTTTATTACAGCACTCAGTCCTTTTGGGTCGGAGTCTATCAGCATGGCACATCTTGATGTGGCAATATTTGCCCACTCTTCTTTGCAAAAACGCTCCAAGTCTGTCAGATTGTGAGGGCATCTCTTGTGCACAGCCCTCTTCAGATCACCCTACAGATGTTCGATTGGATTAACCCTTTGTTTGTGTATGTCGCCAAACTGCGACATTACCCCTAGTCGTCAACAGTGGTAAAGATTTTTTTCAAGAAAATATTCAGGTCACATGTCACAACTTTCCAAGGCTATAACTTGAAAGTGGTAAGAGATAATTGCTTACTGTCAATTAGAAAGATGTAGAATATGATCCAAAGTTTCAGATAGCAGTAAATTTACACATCTAATTTGCATACAAACATACAAAGACATTTGTCACTTACCGGCATCTTTTTGCTGCATTCTGGTCACTATTTTGTCCTCTCCCGGTCATTTTAGCTTTCTCTCCTACATCCACAAACTGTTATTGATTTTTCCACCTTAATTTCGCTTTTATTCTGGTGCTATTTATCTTATAAAACTGCACAGAAGTGGAGCGATTTTCCTCTCTACAACGATCGGTAGCGGCCATATTTGTTTTGGTCAAATCCCACAGTACAAGATGAAGGAAATATTTCTTCCTCTTTGGCGTATTACGTGTCATCCATGAGTCCTCCAATGCGTGCCTGCCACCTTGTGAACTGGCATGATCAGTACAAATCCTCAGTACAGCTGGGCAGTGTTTCTGCACGGTTTTATGAGTTGACAGGCGCAGTGCCGCGCTCTGCCACTAGGGGCACACAAAATATCACAGCGAAAGGGTTAAAGGTCTGGACTCTGGCTGGACCATTCCAAAACCTTAATCTTCTTCTGGTGAAGCCATTCTTTTGTTGATTTGGATGTGTGCTTTGGGTTATTGTCGTGCTGAAAGATTTCTAGCACAAACCTGAAGGTTTTGTGCCAACACTGGCTGGAATTTGGAACTGTTCATAATTCCCTCCAGCTTGACAAAGGCCCCAGTTCCAGCTGAAGAAAAGCAGCCCCAAAACATGATGCTACCACCACCATGCTTCTCTGTAGATATGCTGTTCTTTTGGTGATGAGCAGTGTTGTGTTTGCGCCAAATATACCTTTTGGAATTATGGCCAAAAAGTTCAACCTTGGTTTCATCGGACCATAACACATTTTTCCATATGCATTTGGGAGATTTCAAATGTGTTTTTGCAAAATGTAGCCGGGCTTGGATGTTTTTCTTCCTAAGATAAGGCTTCCATCTTGCCACCCTACCCCATACCCCAGACATATGAAGAAGACAGGAGATTGTTGACACATGTACTAAATAGCCAGTACTTGCCAGAAATTCCTGCAGCTCCTTTGATGTTGCTGTCGGCCTCTTGGCAGCCTCTCTGACCAGTTTTCTTCTTGTCTTTTCATCAATTTTGGAGGATCATCCAGTTCTTGGTAATGTGACTGTTGTGCCATATTTTCTCTACTTGATGACAACTGTTTTCACTATGTTCCATGGTATATTGTTCCATGGTATATTTAATGCCTTGGAAGTTCTTTTGTATCCTTCTCCTGACTGATACCTTTGAACAGTAAGATCCCTCTGATGCTTTAGAAGCTCTCTGCGGACCATGGCTTGTGCTGTAAGATGTGACTACAAAAATGTCAGGAAAAGCCTACTAGAGCAGTTGAACTTTATTTGGGGTTAATCAGAGGCACATTAACACTAGAAGACCCAGACATTAGCCCTCTTGTGGCCACTTGATGGTCCCCCTATGGGTTTTCTAGCCAAAAAGGCCAAATGGCCCCTCTCTGGGTCTTCTAGTGTTAAATGGTGGCAGGTGTGTGCTGACTCTCATTTAACATGAGTTTGAATGTGATTGGTTAATTCTGAACACAGTCACATCCGAATCAGAATCAGAATCAGAATCAGGTTTATTGCCATTGTTCATGTAGTACACAAACTAGGAATTTGTCTCGGTACAATGCTGCAACATTAAACATGATAAGATAAGAGAAATAAACTATACATGTAATAAAGTGTAGGATAAGATTAAGTGATACTGGTCAACAGTTAAAATATATATTAGCCAGCAGCAGATACTGTGGAGAACTATATAGTGCAGTCGGTAATGCAGGAAGAAAACAGTGATGATTGACATGAGTCTGGTTGAGCTGCTGTACATGGTGCACGAGAGTCACTTAGTGTTCAGCAGTCTAATGGCAGAGGGGAAGAAGCTGTTCATGTGACGGGAGGTTTTAGTCTGGATAGACCGAAGTCTTCTACCAGAGGGGAGGGGGGCAAACAGTACGTGACCAGGGTGTGAGGGATCGGCTATGATCCGGCCAGCACGCCTCCGGGTCCTGGAGATGTACAGATCCTGGAGAGATGGGAGCTTGCAGCCGATCACCTTCTCAGCAGTGCGCACGACGCGCTGCAGCCTTAGTCTGTCCCTGGCAGTGGCTCCTGCGTACCACACGGTTATGGAGGTGGTGAGGATGGACTCGATGATGGCTGTGTAGAACTGCACTAACATCTTGGTGGGTAGCTTGAGCTTCCTCAGCTGCCGCAGGAAGAACATCCTCTGCTGGGCTTTTTTGATGAGTGAGCTGATGGTCAGCTCCCATTTGAGGTCCCTGGTGATGGTAGTGCCTAGGAAGCGGAAGGAATCAGCAGTGGTGATGGGAGAGCCTGAGAGGGTGAGGGGGGGCAGAGGAGTAGTGACTTTCCTGAAGTCTACAATCATCTCCACTGTCTTCAGAGCGTTCAGCTGCAGGTTGTTATTGCTGCACCAGGACGCCAGCTGGGCCACCTCTCTCCTGTAGGCGGACTCGTCGCCGTTGGAGATGAGCCCAATGAGGGTGGTGTCGTCCGCAAACTTGATCAACTTGACAGACTGGTGGCTGGAGGTGCAGGAGTTGGTGTAAAGGGAGAAGAGTAGGGGGGAAAGTACACAGCCCTGGGGTGATCCGGTGCTGATGCTAGTATAGTCTGAGACAGTCTTTCCCAGCCGCACATGCTGCCTCCGGTCCGTCAGGAAGTCGATGATCCACCTGCAGAGGGAGTCAGGCACGTTGAGCAGGGACAGCTTGTCCCAGAGCAGAGCGGGGCGGATGGTGTTGAATGCGGAGCTGAAGTCCACAAACAGGATCCTGGCGTAGGTTCCCGGAGAGTCCAGGTGCTGCAGGATGGAGTGGAGGGCCAGGTTGACTGCATCGTCTACAGACCTGTTGGCTCGGTAGGCAAACTGCAGCGGGTCCAGGAGAGGGGTGGTGATGGACTTGAGGTGGGACAGGACCAGGCGCTCAAAGGACTTCATGACTACAGAGGTGAGCGCTACAGGTCTGTAGTCATTAAGTCCAGTGATCCGTGGCTTCTTGGGGACAGGGATGATGGTGGAGGATTTGAGGCAGGATGGCACGTGGCATAACTTAAGGGAGGTGTTAAAAATGTCTGTGAATACAGGAGCCAGCTGTTTCGCACAGAGTCTCAGGGTGGAGGGAGACACGCCGTCTGGGCCGGGGGCCTTGCGCGGGTTCAGTCTGGAGAACTGTTTGAGCACATCCTGCTCACTGATGATAAGGGGAGGGGGGGAGGAGGGGGGGGGTGCCTTAAATGAAGTAGGGAATGTGGAGGCTGTGGAGCTGGAGGGAGGGGGGGAGTTGGACACAGATGACGAGGTGTCAAAACGGGCATAGTGTTGGGACAGTCTCTGACAAAGGGCTTTGTCATCCTGACCTTTAGGAGCCTTAGGTCGATAGTTGGTGATTTGCCTCAGTCCTCTCCACACGGAAGCCGAATCATTAGCAGTGAACTGCTGCTGGAGTCTCTCTGAGTATAGAGATTTAGCCCTCTTCAGCTCTCTGTTAAACCGGTATTTAACCTCCCTGTAGCAGTCCCTGTCTCCACTTTTCAGCGCTGCTTCCTTCTCCTTCCTGATCTGTCTGAGCTTAGCTGTGAACCAGGGTTTGTCATTAGAGTAACTCACCCTGGTGCGTGATGGAAGAATGTTCTCTTCACAAAAGTGGATATATGAGTTCACAGTGTCCGTGTACTCATCCAGATCATGCGTGGCTCCTTTAAGCATGCCCCAGTCAGATATTTCCATGCACGTTTCCAGCTTCTCCTCAGCATCACTGGTCCGTATCTTCGTAGTGCTCACAACAGGTTTAGTGAGCTTCAATCTCTGTCTGTATGTGGGAATGAGGTGAACCATCACGTGATCAGATAATCCCAGCGCAGCTCGAGGGACAGCGCGATATGCGTCTTTCACTGTGGTGTAACAGTGATCCAGTGTGTTTAATCCTCTGGTGGGGCATTTAATAAACTGTTTGTAGCGGGGGAGATCGTGGCTCAGATTGCACTGATTAAAGTCGCCAGCCACAATAATCAGCGAGTCTGGAAAACTCCGCTCTGTGTGTTGAATGTGATCCGCGAGCACGCGCTGAGCTTCGCGCGTGTCCGCGTCGGGAGGGGCGTACACAGCGATCATTATGAAAGAAGCAAACTCCCGCGGGGAATAGAAGGGCTTGCAATTGATAACAAGAAATTCCAAGGCAGGAGAACAGTGTTTGGAAATTACCGTTACATCAGAGCACCAGATGCAGTTGATGTAGAAGCAGACTCCGCCTCCTGTGGTCTTGCCGGAAAGCTCTGTGTCACGATCAGCACGGAAGAGCTGGAAGCCGTCGAGGCGCAGCGCGCTGTCTGGTATATTTTCCCGGAGCCAGGTCTCAGTAAAGCAGAGGACAGCTGAGGAGGCGAGGTCCTTAAAACGCATCAGCAGTCTCAGTTCATCCACCTTGTTAGAGAGAGAGTTGGTATTGGACAGAAATATGCCAGGCAGCGCCGTTCGCGAGCCTCTCCTGCGAAGTCGCACGAGAGCGCCCGCTCGTCTTCCTCTCTTCCGCCGTCTCACTTTCCGAGCCAAACAATAAACCAGATCGGCGGCAGGGGCTAGAAAAACTGGGAGGAGGTCCGTGGGGGTGAAAGTCCTGATATTTAAAAGTTCTTCACGGGTATAAGTGCAAGCAGACACACAATTGACAAACAAAAACAAACAAAGAGCGCAGCGAAGCACCATGTCGACCGCTGTGGGCGCCATCTTGGATCGAAAGAAAAAAAAAAATCCCCAGTTATAAGAGGGTGTGCATATTTATGCAACCAGATTATTGTAAGTTTTTTATTTTTTATTTTTCCCCTTGATGTCATGGACTGAGTTGGACCTTTTCCAGCCCAGCTCCATGGCACTGTGTCTGCATGTTCTCCTATGTTGTTTTGGTTCCCTATTTGTCTTCAGGCAACTATCAGGGAGCCTCTGGGGTTTGCTCAGCTCCCTGTCAGTTGACGGCCACGCCTCCTTCTCCTGCCAGCACCTGCCAGCTGTTTGTCATTATCGTTTGTGTTTATTTCTCTGTTCTTTCTCGCACACACACACACATGCATGCTCACGTTCACACTTATGCACTCACTCTCCACGCACCCACTCAGTCCCATCCGCATGCACACATCCACACACGCACCTGTCTTCACTCAACACACACCCATACATTCCTATGCACTCACTCGCTCTACACACACCGGCAATCACTCAGCTCATTATTACTCACATTATTTAAACCCTGTGTTCTCTGTTGTGAGTTGCTGTACTACTCGATGTACTGCTGCTCAGTGCATCTGCATTCTCTGCTGTTTTGTTCCCTGCCCTCCGGATTATTCACTTGGACTGACTCGGACAGCTCCAGCCCCGTGAGTACTGTTTGCTTTCCCCCCAGCGTTCCAGTTATGTCTGGAAGCATTTTTGGCCTCTCTTATTCGTTCCCCCGCTATCAGTTTCGTCTGTCAGCGCCTTGGTACAGTTTCTCTTGTGTGTACTCACCTGTGTGCTGTAGAACGTCCTGAGAGACTTCGCTGTGTATCCTGAGCTGTTCGCCTGTTTGTTTATCTGGACTGTTCACCCCTTTCTGTCAATAAATACACACAACATCCTCCTGCATTTGGGTTTTTGTCTCTCCTGCCTCTGAAAGGCAGGAAATCATAACACTTAAAAGATTTCAGTTTGTTTTTCAATTGGGTTGTACAGGTTATAGGTCACATTAATGGGGGGAAAAGTTTTGAAATGATTTATCTTGGTCTCATTTTTTTACATCACAAAAACCTGGCATTTGAACAGGTGTGTGTAGACTTTTTATATCCACTGTATATCAAATGATTTGTTGGATACATAACAAGAATCAATGTGGCTTTCTATTAGAGGGTAGTTTATAACGGCACATAGTTTACAGAGTACGCAATCAACATGTGGTTTGTGCAATTTCTAACAGAGGCCAGACTGACATGCACTAATGTCGGGGAGGTCCAAGGCTTCGACCTTGACGCAGGCCAGTGCAGTGCCAAGGTGCTTAGGCCTTCAGTGCAGCTTTAATTTTTATTCCCTCCCTGTCCCCCCACCTCTTTCTCTCTCTCATATGAGAACTTTCATGTCCTTCCCCTTTGATGCACACAGTCATGCGACTCTGCACCCTGAAAGCTGTGCAGTTAGCACAGTTTGGAAATGGCATAACATGGCGAAAATAAAATGTCTTCTATATAAAAGAAATGCAGCGTCCATCTGCATAGTTATGATTGACTCTTTATTTCATCTGAAGATGCCAAGAAAAAGCGAGCGAAATGCAGTTAAACTAGCAAGGAATGCCACAAAGCAAAATCACTGTTAGCCGCTAATGGTTATCTACATCGGCTGAACCATTTTTCAGTAGGAAATGAATGACAAAATAGACCAGCTTGGATTTAAGAACCCAATCAGAGACTTGTAATCCCTATGTGGTCATAACATAATCATGGCTGCATATATGAACTCCCGCAACGCAACAACAAGCTAGTTAACTGTGGGTCACGTGCCCCACAAACCCTCAAGAGGTATAAACACTGACTTCTGTGTGAACAATATTTAATTTGGTTACATGTGTGTGAAAAATTATTATACTTATTGATGACCGAATCACCCCAGTGATATATTCATTGAAACCACACTCTTGGGTAATATTGCTTAATTATGAGTCTTTTCAGTGAACTGTAAGGGAGAAGAAAGGAGGGAAGAAACAACAAAAAAATGAAACCGACATGAAAGATTCAAATAACATGACATGATGCTGAGTTAAGGTCAAATTGCCCAGCCCTAAAATAAACAATTGTAACATGTGCCAAAGGCTACACACCCTGTAAATTTAATTAAACATACAACTTTAAAAGATTACCAAAATATGCTGTTTGTCAAATTTTGCATATCACTGTATTTGGCAGTTGTTTGGCACTATTTGCTAGGAATTTTTTAAGGAAGCAAACACTTAAATTAATGTTTAGCTAAAATCATAAAAGAAAAATTGTCTTTGAAAAGCAACTGGTGATGGACTCGATAAAATGTCAAACCCTGTTTTGTTTTGTTTTTCCTGAAAGCAGAAAGTGTTACTCCTGTTCTTTACTACTTTCCAAGAAAGAAATTTGACAGCAAAGGCAACGGGAGAAAGCAGACAGAGCATAGGCTTACACATGATTAAAATTAAAAAAAAAGGGAAAATATTATACTGAAGATTTTTATAGTTATCAATGTCCATTAATGAATTATGATGGTATTTCAATATGGTAATAGCAGAACCAGCTTCCTAAAATTTGCCTTAAATATCATATAAATTTATATGTAACATCCATCACTGCTGATGCAAACCTAAGCAGTATTTTGTCACTGATTCCAAGCCGTGTGCAGCTTTTAATGCTTAGCTAGGTATGGCTTCAATAGCCCAAGGGCAAACTGTGATGGGGGAGGGCGGACAAAACTTTGGTGTGGGCCATCTGTGTGCTATTTTGTCCAGTCCCAGCAGTCATTGCTGCTTAATTCAAACACTGTCAGAGAGTGTCATTAAGTACACCCATTTTAAAGCTTCAGATTTCATTAGCCACAGGAAGGGCCACATTACCCTCAGGATTAATGTCAGGTTTTGTGGTTTAATGCTGCAGCGATAGACTGCATTAATGTGATTGGTTTGACCTTCTTGTTTAATCATTATGTAGTTCCAGACTAGCCCTAAAATAACCTGTCATTTACAGTATAGACTTTTTGCAGGGGCAGTAATATTTCTTTTCCTTCAAAAAGAAAACTCCTGCAACTTCCTGCACAGTGTGAAATTTAATCACAGATCACCAAATCTTCTGCTACAGGGAGTTATAATACAGTGGTGTGAAAAAGTGTTTGCCCCTTCCTGACTTCTCATTTTTTTGTATGTTTGTCACACTTAAATGCTTCAGATCATCAAACAAATTTAAATATTAGACAAAGATAACACAAGTAAACACAAAATGCAGTTTTTAAATGAAGGTGTTTATTATTAAGGGTAAAAAAAATAAATAAAAAAATCCAAACCTACATGGCCCTGTGTGAAAAAGTGATTGCCCCTAAACCAAATAACTGGTTGGGCCACCCTTAGCAGCAACAACTGCAATCAAGCGTTTGCAATAACTGGCAATGAGTCTTTTACAGAGCTATGGAGGAATTTTGGCCCGTTCATCTTTGCAGAATTGTTGTAACTCAGACACACTGGAGGGTTTTTGAGCATGAACCGCCTTTTTAAGGTCATGCCACAGCATCTCAACCGGATTCAGATCAGGACATTTTGTTATTCTTAAGCCATTCAGAGGTGGACTTGCTGGTGTGTTTTGGATCATTATCCTGCTGCAGAACCCAAGTGCCCTTCAGCTTGAGGTCACGAACAGATGGCTGGGCATTCTCCTTCAGGATTTTTTGGTAGACAGCAGAATTCATGGTTCCATTTACAATAGCAAATTTTCCAGGTCCTGAAGCAGCAACGCAGCCCCAGACCATCACACTACCACCACATTTTACTGTTGGTGTGATGTTCCTTTTCTGAAATATTGTGTTACTTTTATGCCAGATGTAATGGGACACACACCTTCCAAAAAGTTCAACTTTTGTCTCGTTAGTCCACAGAGTATTTTCCCCAAACTCTTGGGGATCATCAAGATGTTTTCCAGCAAAAATGAGATGAGCCTTCATGTTCTTTTTGCTCACCAGTGGTTTCTGTCTTGGAACTCTGCCATGCAGGCCATTTTTGCCCAGTCTTTTTCTTGTGGTGGAGTCATGAACACTGACCTTATCTGAGGCAAGTGAGGCCTGCAGTTCTTTGGATGTTGTTGTGGGGTCTTTTGTGACCTCTTGGATGAGTTGTTGCTGCGCTGTTGGGGTAATTTTGGTCAGCCGGCCACTCCTGGGAAGGTTCACCACTGTTCCATGTTTTCCCCATTTGTGGATAATGGCTCTCACGATGGTTTGCTGGAGTCCCAAAGCTTTAGAAATGGATTTATAACCTTTTCCAGATTGATAGATCTCAATTACTTTGTTTCTCATTTGTTTCTGAATTTCTTTGGATCGCAGCATGATGTCTAGCTTTTGAGGATCTTTTGGTCGACTTCGTTTTGTCAGACAGGTCCTATTTAAGTGATTTCTTGATTGAGACCAGGTGTGGCAGTCATCAGGCCTGGGTGTGGCTCGAGAAATTGAACTCAGCTTTCCAAAGATTTTTTTTATTTTTTATTTTTACCTTTATTTAACCAGGAAAAAAAAACCCCGCTGAGATTAAAAACCTCTTTTTCAAGGGAGTCCTGGCCAAGAGGCAGCAAAAAAATCACAAATACACTTAGATAAACAAACAAACAAATACACAAGATAAACCACAGTTAATTTATGTTTTAACGGGGGGGGGGGGTGTCACTTTTTCACACAGGGCCATGTAGGTTTGGATTTTTTTTTCTTACCCTTAATCACCTTATTTAAAAACTTCATTTTGTGTTTACTTGTGTTATCTTTGTCTAATATTTAAATGTATTTGATGATCTGAAACAACAAGTGTGACAACCCTACAAAAGAAAGAGAAATCAGGAAGGGGGCAAACACTTTTTCACACCACTGTATGTGCCTTTCCACTGCCTAACGTTTTGTTTATTCTCTAAAACACAGCATTGTTCCCAGAGTTGCATCATCATGGCTATTTCATAACAAATTGCTGTCCACAGTATCTTGATGATGTGGGGGTGGGCGGTAATGCGCTGTAGAGGTGACACCATACTTCACATGCCAAGATCTGTCCTTTCTGGAAGCCTGAGCCACCTGGACATTATCTAGAAAAAGATAGAGCACCGAGTCATGCCATAGTGAAATGGCTAGAAGATGATAGCTTTCTGTGGATTAGCCAACTCATCATCGTTCCAGTTGTAATTAGGCAACATGGGCCCTTCAGCAGCCAGTGGCTATGCATGGAAAGCTGTATTTGTACAACAGTTAAAGCATCCTAAATTTCAGGAGCTTAATTGCATTTTTTAGAGGCATATTCAGTAATATTTTAGAGAGATCCTATTATGCCAAACTCCAGATTGGGTTTTATTACAAGTCCCTCAGGTGTCTGAAATAAGCATGTCATTTTAGCATCTCAGCATCTCATATGCATCTCATAAGCATCTCATATGTCAAATAAACATCTCAGAGCATGTGCTGCCAAGCTGGTTGATGTTCTCACATCCATCTTCATCCTCTCCCTCAACCAGAACATAGTCCTCGCCTGCAAAACCACAACCATTGTCCCCCTCCCCAAAAAGAGCCCACCGACCTGCCTGAATGATTACAGGCCAGTAGCAGTCATTCCAGTCATCATGAAGTGCTTCGAGAGAGTGGTGCTGGCCCTCATTCAGGACAGCATACTGGATACCCTGGACCCCTGCAGTACGCCTACCGGCCCAACAGGTCCACCTCAGGTGCCATTGCTGCGTACTCCATTATTCTCTCTCCCACCTGGAAGATAAAGACTCCTGCATCAGGATGCTCTTCGTCAACTACAGCCCCACCTTCAACATAGTCATCCCCCACAAACTCACAAACAAACTGTCTTCACTTGGCCTGCACCCCACCCTCTGTAACTGGCTACTGGACTTTCTGACTGGCAGGCCTCAGTCTGTCAGGATGGGTAACAGGACCTCAGCCAGCATCATCATGAACACAGGTGTCCCACAGGGTTGTGTTCTCAGCCCCATCCTCTACAGCCTCTTCACTTATGACTGTGTTGCCTCCCCCAAGGAAAATGTTGTGGGGGCATGGTGTTGGACTTCTCCACCGAGGCGACAATGGACCGAAAGAGGAGGTGTCACTGGGGGGTATCAGAAGAGACAGTAAGGACAATGCGCCTCTTATCTTATCTTATTTTATCTTATCTTAAGATAAGATAAGATAAGATAAGCCTTTATTAGTCCCACAATGGGGAAATTCCAGGATTGCAACAGCACAGGGATAGCAACACTCAGAGCAACAATCAGAAGGCAAGAAAAAAAAAAGAAACAAGAGCAGCAAGTATACATATGTACATAGAGGAGTAAATACAGAGAGGAGTAAATGCTGGAGCCGCTGGGAGAAGAAGGGTGTGAGAGCGGTGCCGGCGTTATGTCATGTTAATGTTCCACACAGGCTTTGTTCTAAACATAATGTATGATGGTTGGAAGTTTCGGGTCTAGATGCATGGTATTAAAGATATAAAAGAGGAATGCACAGAGACCCGAGATCTTTTTTTGCTGTAAGTTATGTTGGAGAAAGAATAAAGTTTCTGTGTTGTCCAGCTCGTTGCCTTGCCTGCCTTCTTTCTTCACATTGGTGATCCTAAGACCTGCCATGGAAAGTGAGCCGAGCATCGCCCTGGAGACTGCCTGGAGGGAGAGCACCAGCGCTGCGTGCGTTGTCTCAGTGGAGCTCCCAGACTTCTGGCTTCACAACCCGACTGCGTGGTTCTTGCACATAGAAGCCCAGTTCGCACTCCGCGGGATAACAATGGATGATACCAGGTATTACTACGTGGTCGCTGCACTGGATGCGCTCGCCACACAACAGGGGATGAGCCTGCTCCAGGAGCCGCTGGCCCAAGGAAATTATGAAGCACTCAAGAGGATGCTTCTCCAGCGCTATACCCTTTCTGACAGTGAGAGGGCAGAGAGACTCCTAACGCGTTCAGAGTTAGGGGACAGATCAGCAGTAGAGCTGATGGAGAGCATGTTGGTGCTGAGGGGGAAGGACAATGAATCTTTCCTGTTCACCCACTTGTTCCTCAGGAACCTACCCGCTACAGCGAGGGCAATCCTGGCCAACTCGGCGCGGCTGGTTGCTGAGGACTACCGTGTCCTGGCGCAGGAAGCGGACCGCATCATTTTGGTGACCAGGACTCTCAGTATGCAGACAGTGGCACCGGTATCCATGAGGGACTGCAGCGAGGTCGAGGAACCATTTGTGGTAGCTGGGACAGACAGCAGAAGATGAAGGAACGGGGCGATCTGTTTTTATCATCGCCGTTTCGGCTTGAATGCCCAACGTTGCCTGTCGCCATGCCAATTCAAGAAGCCGGGAAGACTGCACGTTCAGAATTTAGTGTCAGCTGCAACCGATGATGACAGGAACAGACTGCTTTATGTCATGGACACATGTTCGGGGAGATGGTTTTTGGTGGACTCCGGCTCCCAGAAGAGCCTCATCCTGTTGGTCAACACAGACATAGTGGCAGGACGCAATAGTCCTGGGCTCACGGCCGCCAACGGATCCACCATCAGGATATTTGGCAAGCGGACACTGATGATATGTTTAAATGGATGGACCTTTCAGTGGGACTTTGTGATAGCTGCATGTTCCGTCCCCATTTTAGGCACAGATTTTTTTATGTGCTTATGGGTTGTTAGTTGATGTTGCTAATGGGAGATTAGTGGACGCTGTCTCTTTTACCTCACTGCCCTGCATAGCTCGGGGTGCTTTGTCGACAACACTGGCTAACGTTATAGCTCCAGGGGCTAAGTACCAACATTTTCTCGCACAGTTCCCAGCACTCACGGTCCCGACTTTTTTTGGTTATGGCAACAAAACACGGGGTTGAGCACTTTATAACAACAAAAGGCCTGCCGGTGTTCGCGCGACCTTGTCATTTGGACGCAGCTAAACTAGCCAGGGCACAAGAGGAGTTTGCCAACCTAGAGCAGTTGGGCATTGTCAAGTGCTCCAACAGCCCGTGGGCATCCCTGCAACGCATGGTGCCTAAAGCCAACGGGTTGTGGCGACCATGCAGCGATTTCCGGCGCTTGAATAACGCCACGGATCATGAACGTTATCCCATTCCACACATCCAGGATTTTTCCGTGCACTTGGCCGGGGTGCGTGTTTTTTCGAAAGTGGATCTGGTCCGCGGATACCATCGGGTCCTGGTGCACGCGTAAGACGTTCCAAAAACAGTGGTAATAACTCCTTTCGGCCTTTTTGAGTTTTTACGCATGCCGTTTGGATTAAAAGGTGCGGTGCAGACTTTCCAGAAGATGATGGACGCAGTGCTTCGCCACTTGTCCTTCATTTTTGTCTACTTAGATGACATAATGGTAGCTAGCGCCTTTGAGGAGGAGCACATCGCCCATCTCAAGATGGTTTTCCAGAGGTTGGAGGCGCACGGGCTGATAGTTAACCTGGCGAAGTGCCAGTTTGGCTTGCCAGAGATTAATTTTTTGGGCCACTGCATTTTGCCGTAGGCCACGATTCCGTTATCGGATAAGGTGCACGCTGTGCCGGGCTTTCCGCGCCCGCAGACCGTGAGAGCACTGCAGGAGTTTTTGGGAATGGTTAATTTTTATAGCCATTTCCTTCCCCGGGCAGCCCAGCTGATGCAGCCGTTGTATGCTGCACTTAAAAAAAGAAGCTCGCAGAACCCATCAGCTGGACTCCCGAGCAAGTCCAGGCTTTTACTAACACCAAAACAGCGCTTGTGGATGCCACGTTGTTAGCCCACCCAGATCCATCTACATGGATAGCGCTCACTACAGACGCATCTGATGTTGCCATAGGGCAGTGCTTCTCAATTATTTTTTGCAAAGCCCCCCCTAGGAAAGAGAAAATATTTCGCGCCCCCCCAACTCGCCGCAGTGACTATAAATAAGATCATTATCTATAAAAATTGTATAAGTATACCTAAAATTGTATCCTTTTTAACATTAACAAAAGAAAAAAGCAATATAAATCAACTTTCAACAAATATTAACTTTATTTTGCCACACAGAAACCCTGTTATAGTCTAAAACAGAAAAAAAAAACTTAAAGTGCATCAAAGTGCCTGAAATAAAAAATATGTCAATCCTTATTTAAACTAGAAACATTTTTGACCAACTGAACCATTTGATGCTGAGAAAAATAATTCAATCAATAAATAATATTAAATTGTGGCCGACACACATTGTGGGCTCACGCTGCCACAGAGACAGGACTGAATGTGTATTGTGGGGTGTCACGTCTGCAAGGACTGAGGACTCGAATCTACAGGAGGTAACAAGGAAGTGTGAGATTTGCCTCTTTGTCCCACAGAAGACGCCCCGGAGGGTATTCCGGTTCATCAGGAAATGAGAGACAATGGTGAAGCTTCAAAGGGATGCTTTGTAACTGTATGTTGACTAAAGACACCATGTGACTTGAATTCTGATGCTGGAAATGTATAAAAGGGTGTTGAGATATGATTCTTTCTCTTTCCTGCTTTGAGAATGCTAGAAGCTGTGTTCTGTCAAATAAAGCTGGTTTTATGACTGAAACTCAGCCTTGTTATTTGAGCATGCTTCTACACTGGTGACCTACGATGGAAAATGAGCAGACAGAATTCTCCCGAGCGGGGCTCGGTGGAAGCCAGCCTGATGGCCGCCTCCACGATCCGGCTGCCCGATTTCTGGCAGCACAGCCCGCGCTCATGGTTTAGCGCAATTGAGGCGCAGTTCAACCTCTGGAGAATCTTCAACGACGACACAAGATTCTACCACGTGGTAGCAAAGCTGGACAGCGACACGGTCCAGAGAGTGGAGGATCTGGTTAATCATCCACCAGACAGCGACAAGTACAACGCATTGAAGGACGCGCTGATCAGCCATTTCACCCCCTCAGTCCAACAACGAGCAGAGGGGCTCCTGGCACTGACGGAGGCAGAAAACGATAGACCTGCGGACCTGATGGTGAAGATGCTGCAGCTCAAAGCCTCTGAAGATGGTGAATTCATTTTCGCCCACCTTTTCCTTCGAACCCTACCACCAGCAGTGAGAGTGGCCCTGGCAGAGTCACCCCAATTGGCCAAGCGAGACTACCATGGGTTGAGCAAGGAGGCGCAGAAGTTGGTCGACGCCCACAAGCGGAACGCGGTTTCGGCCGCGGTGGCCAGTCCGGGAACGGCGTCCGGAGACAGCGCGGGTCCAGTGGCCGCAGCGCCAGACGCACCAACAACGGCGGCGACAGGAGCCAGACGACGCGGAGCGGAGGACGGCTCGTGCTTCTACCACCGCCGTTTTGCAGAGAGAGCGCACAGGTGCGTCCCACCGTGCAATTTTAAGCGCCAGGGAAACGCCAAGACCGAGGGCCGGTAGCAGCTGCGACCCTCGGCAACGAGAACAGGCTGCTTTACCTGACGGATGCACGCTCGGGGAAACAGTTCCTCGTGGACACGGGCTCTCAGCTGAGCTTCGTCACACCCACCTACGCGGAACGGCTGTCGCCTTCTAAAGCCCCCTGGTTGTCAGTGTCAGCAGCGAACGGCTCCACGATTAAAACGTTTGGTGAGAGGACCATGCTTCTGTCCTTACAGGGCCGTTCATTTGAGTGGACATTTATTGTAGCAGCAGTCAGTTTCAACATGTTAGGGGCTGATTTTTTGTGCTCACATGGTTTATTGGTTGACCTTGCTAATAGACGTCTGATTAATGCACTGTCCTTTCATTCTATTCCCTGCACAGCTCGGGTGGCCCCGCCAACTGCACATGCCAGCGTCTCAGCTGCGGGTGGTAAGTTTCACACTCTGCTTGCTCAGTTTCCAGCACTCACAGTCCCCACGTTTTCAGCAACGGTGGCCAAACATGGGGTAGAACATTTCATAACAACCACAGGCCCTCCCGTTTTTGCAAAGTCTCGGCGCTTGGACCCAGCTAAACTGGCCATCGCACGCGAGGAGTTCACTAATCTGGAAAAACTAGGCATTGTTAGACGCTCCAAGAGCGCTTGGGCTTCGCCGTTACACATGGTCCCAAAGGCTGATGGCTCGTGGCGACCTTGCGGCGATTTCCGCAGGTTGAACAACGTTTCAGCTCATGACAGCTACCCGATTCCGCACATTCAGGATTTTTCTGTTCATTTGGCGGGGGCGCGCATTTTTTCTAAAATAGACTTGGTGCGCGGCTATCACCAGGTTCCAGTGCGCGCGCAGGATGTACCCAAAACAGCGGTCATAACGCCTTTCGGCCTTTTTGAGTTCTTGCGCATGCCTTTTGGCCTCAAGGGGGCCGCGCAGACTTTCCAACGCATGATGGATGCAGTTTTACGCGACCTGCCTTTCGTGTTCGTTTATTTGGACGATATTTTGGTAGCCAGCACGTCCGAAGGCGAACATGAAAAACACCTCACAGCAGTTTTCCAGAGGTTGGCAGAGCACGGGTTAATAGTTAACCCAGCGAAGTGCCAGTTTGGGGTGGCGCAGATTGATTTTTTGGGACATCGCGTTTCGGCAGAGGGAGCAGTTCCCCTTCCAAATAAAGTGCGTGCCATAACGGATTTTCCGCAACCTCAAACGGTCAAGGCGCTTCAGGAGTTTCTAGGGATGGTTAATTTTTACAACCGATTCCTCCCAAGCGCAGTACGACTCATGCAGCCATTGTACACCGCGTTAAAAAAACAAAAGCCCACAAATAAAGTTGAATGGTCTCTGGAGCGGGAGCGCACTTTTGCCCAGGTCAAATCAGCCCTGGCAAACGCAGTTTTGTTAGCGCACCCAGTTCCAACGGCCCGCATGGTGCTCACCACTGACGCTTCCGATGTAGCGGTGGGGGCGGTAGTTGAACAGTTTGTGGCAGGTACCTGGCAACCCCTCGCGTTTTTCAGCAGGACTTTGCGCGATAGTGAACGGAAATACAGCACGTTTGACAGGGAGCTTTTGGCCCTACACTTGGCCATTCGTCATTTTCAGTTCTGGTTAGAGGGGCGACGTTTCACCGCTTTTGTGGATCATAAACCACTAACGTTTGCGATGGCCAAAATTTCAGAACCCTGGTCAGGCCGTCAACAAAGGCAACTAGCCGCAATATCGGAGTTCACTACTGATATTCAGCATGTCGCGGGTAAACACAATGTGGTGGCAGACTGCCTCTCGCGTGCGGTAGCACCGCCAAGCCCCATAGGGGCAGACTCTGTAGCCATGGCCGCGGGCCCGGGCAGCCCCGGTCTGTGTTGGGTTAGATTATGCAGCCATGGCTGCGGAGCAAGTTAACGACGCAGACGTGCGCGCGCTCCAGTCTGGACCAACAGGGTTAAGGCTGGAGCACAGGGTGCAACAAAACGGTATGCCCCCGCTAATCTGCGATGTCTCCACGGGACGGCCCCGCCCTGTGGTGCCAACCGCGTGGCGTCGCCGTGTTTTTGACTTGGTCCATTCTCTCGCGCACCCGGGGGTGCGCGCATCGATCAAATTGGTGGGGGAGAAATTTGTTTGGCCCGGGTTGCGCAAACAGGTCAAGGAATGGGCGGCAGCCTGCGTAGCGTGTCAGCGAGCCAAAATACACAGACACACTAAGGCCCCGTTAGAACCTTTCCACATCCCCGCTAAGCGTTTTGATCACGTGCATATTGACCTGGTCGGCCCGCTTCCGTTATCACACGGGCACACACATCTTTTGACGATGGTAGACCGCACCACGCGCTGGCCAGAGGCGATTCCTCTGACATCAACCACAGCGGAAGAAGTTGCGCGAGCATTTTTAGCAGCATGGGTTGCGCGTTTTGGTGTACCGTCGGACATAACGTCCGACAGGGGTCCCCAATTTATTTCCGAGCTATGGTCATCGATGGCCCGCAGCTTGGGGGTGAAGATTCATCGCACCACCGCGTATAACCCCCAGGCTAATGGTTTATGCGAATGCTTTCACAGGTCATTGAAAGCAGCCCTCAGAGCGTCGCTAACGGATACAAATTGGGTAGACAAACTTCCATGGGTTTTATTAGGGTTGCGTTCTGCACCTAAGGAAGATTTGCACGCTTCCCCGGCTGAATTAGTTTTCGCTCAACCGCTCCGTTTGCCCGGGGAATTTCTTCCTGATAATCCCGCACCTAATGGCCCCCCCGCTCAGCTGTGGCAGAGCGGCTCAGGAGCAAACACGCTTCCTGGCCCAGTCCATCACAGTTTCCCACACGTTTTTGTGCCCAAGGCTTTAAAAAATGCAGAGTTTGTTCTTGTTAAACATGACGCCCAGCGTCCAAGTTTGCGGCCGTTTTACGATGGACCGTTTCGAGTGCTGGAGACCGGGCAGAAGCATTTTCTGCTAGATTTAGGGGGCAGAAGGGAGCTGATTTGCATTAACAGGCTCAAACCCGCTTTTGTTCTGGCTGACAAGGAGGTGCAGCTCGCGAGGCCCCCCCGCCGGGGCAGGCCGCCGAGGAGACATTCTCCAAAATCTTCACAGAGAGGTGGTAACAGCTTTAATCCACAGGTGCAGAGAGACGTTGCAGGTGCAGCCAAGTCAGGTTGCAGCAGATTCGGCAGAAGATTAAAACCTAGGCAGTTGGTGGATTGATTAGCGATGTATGGAGTGCTTTGTGTTTCTCTTTTTGTTATGCCATGCAGATTTTGCCTTACTAGACGTTTGGGGGGGGTAGTGTGGCCGACACACATTGTGGGCTCACGCTGCCACAGACACAGGACTGAATGTGTATTGTGGGGTGTCACGTCTGCAAGGACTGAGGACTCGAATCTACAGGAGGTAACAAGGAAGTGTGAGATTTGTCTCTTTGTCCCACAGAAGACGCCCCGGAGGGTATTCCGGTTCATCAGGAAATGAGAGACAATGGTGAAGCTTCAAAGGGATGCTTTGTAACTGTATGTTGACTGAAGACACCATGTGACTTGAATTCTGATGCTGGAAATGTATAAAAGGGTGTTGAGATATGATTCTTTCTCTTTCCTGCTTTGAGAATGCTAGAAGCTGTGTTCTGTCAAATAAAGCTGGTTTTATGACTGAAACTCTGCCTCGTTATTTGAGCATGCTTCTACAAAATGTAAATTGATCTGGAACATTAACACAGGAGTACCAATATATTTAACATTTTAGTCTGAAGAAAAAGGTAGAAAAAGGCAGTATCAACTCCTCTGCAATTGTGTGGGGGTTTTTGCACTGCGCAATTTGGTACGCCACTTTAAATGATGCTGAAAGTGCTCGCTGGTTTACTGATGTAGCGTTCACAAAGTGGGATGATTGTTGGCCGTACTCTGCACGTTTTCGCTGAAAAAAATCAAGCGGCTTATCAACGTGTTGAGGATGTAATGTCTGTAGGTGACGTCTTAATTTATTTGGCTTCATGCTGTCCGCTGCCAACACTTTCAGACACAGTAAACACACCGGTCTTTCCTCGTCTCCCACCGTAGTCACAGTGAAGCCAAGCGCTAGATAAGCTTCGTCATATTTCCTCCTCTTAGCTTTTGGGAGACTTTCATTTGTCTCTTTACCTCTGTCTCTCTCCGCCTTTCTTTTCGTTACTGTTAAATATTTCTCCATGGTGTCTCTCGAGGGGTTTGTTGACAGCAATTTAAAAAGTTTTAAACTCCCGCACAGACTTTGACAATGAGAGCGCCACTGCACCACCTGCTGCCGTGGATGTGCAATTACACTTTACACGGCAAAAGCAAAGCCTGTCCCCCGGGGTCACACGCGCCCCCCCTGGCATCGCATCGCGCGCCCCACTATTTGAGAAGGACTGCCATAGGGGCAGTGGTGGAGCAGTTTGTCTCAGGTTCGTGGCAGCCGCTTGCATTTTTCAGCCAAACTTTGCGCGACAATGAACGCAAATACAGCACGTTCAATAGGGAATTGCTTGCTCTGCACCTGGCAATGCGCCATTTCCAGTTTTGGTTAGAGGGGCGCGAGTTCACCACGTTTGTGGACCATAAGCCGCTGACGTACGTGATGTCTAAGTTCTCAGAACCGTGGTCGGCCCGGCAGCAGCGGCATTTGGCCGTGATTTCAGAGTTTACTACCGACATTCAACATGTTGCTGGTAAGCTCAACGTTGTGGCCGATTATCGCGCACGTTAGTCTCCTCAGACTACATGGGAATAGATTTCCCTGCGATGGCCGCGAAGCAAACCGGCGACGCAGATATTTGCGTGCTCCAGTCTGCGCCTACTGGGTTAAGGCTGGAGAGCAGGGTGGTGCAAGAAGGGTGCCCTCCCTTGCTCTGTGACGTCTCCACCGGCCGCCCTCGCCCGGTGGTCCCGAGCTCTTGGCGCCATCGCGTTTTTGAGTCATCCACTCCCTTTTGCATCCGGGAGTGCGCGCTTCAGTGAAGCTAGTGGGGGTGAAATTTGTCTGGCCGTGCTTGCGCAAGGACCTGAAAGAGTGGGCTGCAGCGTGCGCCGTTCCAAATCCTGGCCAGGAGGTTCGACCACGTCCACGTGGATTTGGTGGGACTCCTCCCGCCGTCACAAGGTTTTACGCACCTCTTAACAATCGTGGACTGCACCATGTGCTGGCCTGAAGTGGTCCCGCTGGCTTCTACCATGTACGCAGAAGTGGCTCATGTTTTTTTGTCGGCTTGAGTTGCATGGTTCAGATCCCCGTCGGACATCACTTCCGACAGGGATCCACAATTCATTTTGGAATTCTGGTCCATGATGGCCAAGAGCCTGGGGGTCAAAATTCACTGCACTACTGCGTACAACCACCAGACTAACGGGTTATGCGAGTGTTTTCATAGGTCGCTTAAAGCAGCGCTCAGAGCTTCACTTATGCAAATTGGGTCGACCACCTGCCCAAGGTTCTTTTAGGGTTGTGCTCTGCACCTAAGGAGGATTTGGCAGCCTCCCCGGCAGAACTCGTTTTTTCTTAGCCGCTGCGGATCCCCCGAGAGTTTTTACTGGAATACCCCATGCCTGAGGCTGATCCGCCCGCGCAATTTTTGCACAGTACAGAGGCTTTTAACGTACCGGGACCGACCCACCATTGTTTTCCCCGCATCTTCAGCCCAAAAAGCTTGCAGAACGACAGTTTTGTTTTTGTCAGGCACGATGGACACCGGACACCGCTGTGCCCACTGTATGACGGACCGTTCAGGGTGTTGGAACCTGGGGCAAAGCATTTTGTGTTAGACTTGGGTGACTGTAGGGAGACCGTCTGCATCGACAGGCTGGAGCCCGCTTTTGTGTTGGCAGGCGAGCAGGTGGTGTTGGCCCAAGCTGCCCGGCGTGGACGCCCACCATTGGTGGCTCCGCAAGTTGGTGATCCCTAGGCAGGGACCTGCGCTCGCGAAGCTGATGTGTTTTCTCCCCATCCCTTTTTCCCTCCACAGACTGACATGCCCTCCTGTACACCCCGCCAGCAGGGTGGTTTGACTGGATCGGCGACCCTCCGCTACAGCCGCTATGGCCGCCAGCTCAAGCCCAAAGGACGGGGGGTTTAGTGCTCTTTCTGGGTGTTCGGTGGGGGGGGGGGCTGTGTGGGGTCATGGTGTTGGACTTCTCCACCCAGGGAACAATGGACTGAAAGAGGAGGTGTCACCGGGGGGTATCAGACAGGACAGTAAGGACTATGCACCCCCTGGGGAGAGGAGTAACTGCCGGAGCCACTCGGAGAAGAAGGGTGTGAGAGCGGTGCCGGCATTATGTCGTGTTAACAAAGCCACACAGGCTTTGTTCTAAACATAATGTATGATGGTCGGAAGTTTCAGGTCTCGATGCATGGTATTAAAGATATAAAAGAGGAGTGCAAAGGGACCTGGGATCTTTTTTACTGTAAGTTATGTTGGAGAAAGAATAAAGTTTCTGTGTCGTTCAGCTCATTGCCTCACCTGCTTCCTTTCTCCACAATGTCATCTTAAAGTTCGCGGATGATACAGTAGTGATAGGATGCATCACTGGTGGTGATGAAGCATCCTACAGGATGGAGGTGGCCAGCCTGGTGTCATGGTGTGAGGACAGCAACCTCACCCTCAACACAGACAAGACAAAGGAGATGATAGTGGACATGAGGAAGGGGAGGAGACCTCATCGGCCGCTGTTCGTCCGGGAGCTTGAGGTGGAGAGGGTGAGCAGCTTTAAATACCTGGGCATCCACATCAGCGAGGACCTTACGCAGGCACTTAACACCATAGAGCTGGTTAAGAGAGCTCAACAGCAGCTGTACTTTCTGAGGAGGCTGAGGAAGTTTGGCATGTCCCCCAAGATTCTCAACAACTTCTACAACTGCATCACTGCGTGGTACGGCAATACTACTGCTTTGGACCGCAGACACCTGCAGAGAGTAGTGAAGACAGCGGAGAAGATCATCAGGACTCCACTCCCCTCTCTGCAGAGCATCTACCATTGCAGAGTCCAAAGGAGAGCTGACGCCATCCTCTGGGACCCTACCCACCCCCAGCACAGACTGCTCACACTTCTACCCTCAGGCGGGAGGTACAGAAGTGTGAAATGCAGGATATCCAGACTAAAAAACTCCTTCTTTCCCACTGCCATCAAACTCCTGAATAAATAAAAAAAAACTCTGGACACAGCTTTGCTATTAGGAATTCACACACTGGATGCTAAATTTGCACATTGCTCATTTGTACATTGTACATAGTCTCACCCCATCTCATGTCCGTATCATCTCTGCTGCTAAATTATCATTGTACAGTCTACTGGGTATTATCAGGGCACACAGATTTACACAGAGAAATTCTCATACTCGGTGCTAATTTGTACATTGTACATAGTCTCATGCCATCTCAGGTTCATATCAGCTCTGATATTAAAATTATCATTGTACAGTCTGTTGGGTATTATCAGAAGTGAGTCATACTCATTCAGTGAATTTTTCCTTACTCAGGGTCATGTTATAGTCATCCAGTGAATTTTCAATTTTCATTCTTCTTGTTTCCTCTAGTTTTAACTGCTTTAGCTGTCCTAATTGCTTTTAATGTGTATTTACTAGTATTTATTTGTATTAGTATTTCGTATTAAGGTGTGTTTATTACCTTCATTAGTACTGATGCGTACAGTGCATCCGGAAAGTATTCACAGCGCTTCACTTTTTCCACTTTTTGCTATGTTACAGCCTTATTCCAAAAGGGATTGAATTCATTTTTTTCCTCAAAATTCTACACACGATACCCCATAATGATAATGTGAAAAAAGTTTTTTGAGATTTTTGCAAATTTATTAAAAATAAAAAAAATTTAAAAATCACATGTACATAACTATTCACAGCCTTTGCTCATTACTTTGTTGATGCACCTTTGGCAGCAATTACAGCCTCAAGTCCTTTTGAATATGATGCCACAAGCTTGGCACATGTATCTCTGGACAGTTTTACCCATTCTTCTTTGCAGCACCTCTCAAGCTCCATCAGGTTAGATGGGAAGTGATGGTCACAGTCATTTTCAGATCTCTCCAGAGATGTTCAATTGGATTCAAGTCTGGGCTTTGGCTGGGCCACTCAAAGACTTTCACAGAATTGTCCTCAAGTCACTCCTTTGATATCTTGGCTGTGTGCTTAGGGTCGTTGTCCTGCTTAAAGATGAACCGTCACCCCAATCTGAGGTCAAAAGCACTCTGGAGCAGATTTTCATCCAGGATGTCTCTGTACATTGCTACATTCATCTTTCCCTCTATCCTGACTAGTCTCCCAGTTCCTGCCACTGAAAAACATCCCCATAGCAGGATGCTGCCACCACCATTGGTGTGGTTATGAGTGGTGCTTGGTTTCCTCGAAATATGACGCCTGGCATTCATGCCAAAGAGTTCAATCTTTGTCTCATCAGACCAGAGAATTTTGTTTCTCATGGTCTGAGAGTCCTTCAGGAGCCTTTTGGCAAACTCCAGGTGGGCTGCCATGTTCCTTTTACTAAGGAGTGGCTTCCATCTGGCCACTCTACCATACAGTCCTGATTGATGGATTGCTGCAGAGATGGTTGTCCTTCTGGAAGGTTCTCCTCTCTCCACAGAGGAACGCTGGAACTCTGACAGAGTGACCATCGGGTTCTTCGTCATCTCCCTGACTAAGGGCCTTCTCCCCCGATCGCTCAGTTTAGACGGCCAGCCGGCTCTAGGAAGAGTCCTGGTAGTTCCAAACTTCTTCCATTTACAGATGATGGAGGCCACTGTGTTCATTGGGACCTTCAAAGCAGCAGAAATTTTTCTGTACCCTTCCCCAGATTTGTGCCTCGAGACAATCCTGTTTCAGAGGTCTACAGACAATTCCTTTGACTTCATGCTTGGTTTGTGCTCCGACATGCATTGTCAACTGTGGGACCTTATATAGACAGGTGTGTGCCTTTCCAAATCATGTCCATTCACATGAATTTACCACAAATGGACTCCAATTAAGCTGTAGAAACATCTCAAGGATGATCAGCGGAAACAGGATGCACCTGAGCTCAATTCTGAGCTTCGTGGCTAAGGCTGTGAACACTTATGTACAGAACATGTGATTTCTTAGATTTTTATATTTAATAAGTTTGCAAAAAAAAAAACTTTTTTCATGTTGTCATTACAGCGTATCATGTGTAGAATTTTGAGGAAAAAATTAATTTAATCCCTTTTGGAATAAGGCTGTAACATAACAAAATGTGGAAAGAGTGAAGCACTGTGAATACTTTCCGAATGCACTGTATTTATTCCCTTGGCATTCGTTCGGAGAGCAGAGTAAGAATTTCATTGCTCAGGAAATGTTTCATTTCTTAACTGTGCACATAATAATAAAGCCTTTGAATCTTGAATAAGCCATTTTAGCTATGCATATTTTGAAGTTATCTTTCTTTTCTTATTGGCAGCCCTTCACAAACATAAGGTCTGAACAGAAGGTGAGCAGGGCTGCTATACCCACGCAATTGTTACATTGAGACTCAGGTCTTTTGGTGTACAAGGGGCGCTGCTGAAGACATTCTATGACACGGTGGTGGCATCAGCCATCACTTTTGGAGTGGTCTGCTGGAGCAGTGGCATTACCGCAGCCGATAGGAAGAGACTGAACAAACTGATCAAGAAAGCTAGCTCTGTCCTGGGGCAGCGCCTTGACCCAGTGGAGGAGATAGGAGAGAGAAGGACGGTGGCTAAACTGTCATCTCTGCTGGAGTCCGAGTTCCACCCTATGCAGGACATACTGAATGCACTGAGGAGCTCATTTAGCAGCAGACTACATCATCCTAGGTGCACAACCGAGAAGTTTCGCAGGTCCTTCCTACCAACGGCTGTCAGACTGTACAACCTAAGCAGGGCTGCTCGCAGAGATAGCAAAAAGACGTGACAACCTAATAGTTTTGAATGCAAAAGACGCAATAGACTTATACAATGGTCCCCTCCGTCATACAACTTGGAAAATACTGGTCGCTATGGAGGGTGAGAATATGTATGGGTACATAATCATACCATGTAGGATAACTAAGTAGACGGTTGTGCTGTTTCATCCCATCTAACAACAATGCTCTGCACTGTGTGTGTTTATATATTTACATATTTATTCCATCTAGCTACAATGTTCCGCACTGGGTGTGTTTATATATCTACATATTTATTCCATCTAGCTACAATGCTCCGCACTGTGTTTATATATCTACATATTATTCCATCTAGCTACAATGCCCCGCACTGTGTGTTTATATACTCATATATTTACTCCAGCCAGCTACAATGCTCCGCACTGTGTGCCTATATATATATATATATGCTCTTGTTTCTTTCTTTTTTTCTCTTGCCTTCTGATTGTTGTTCTGAGTGTTGCTATCCCTGTGCTGTTGCAATCCTGGAATTTCCCCATTGTGGGACTAATAAAGGCTTATCTTATCTTATCTTATCTTATTATAATGCTTCTTGCGTAATTAAGATCCAATAGTAGAAAAAACCCATCAGTAAATAATGCTGCATTTGATGGTGAGCAGTAACCGGACAACTGGAAGTTTGATTCTTTTCAATAGCACAGTGGCAGAACCTTTCATCACTGAGAGACACATTTTGTGACCAGGTAGAATGTGTCATCAAAGGATGAAAAATTTCCAGTTTTATTCATCCCTCGACATCAAAAACACACCCTATGCTTGATGTATTTTGTGAATCTCTTAATTCATCCAAGGTCAATAATCACTGATGGACTTCTCATAACTAAATGAACCCATATCTGTCTTTTCTGTCAGTTCATAGGGACTGTCCAGAGGCAGAGCCTTCCTGTTTTTATTACATATTATTAAAGCACTAGACTCCTTCAACATTTATTTACTTCAAGTTATATCCATATCCAATTATATAATCCCTTTGCTACCGTTGCTGTCTGCTCTTGAAAGACTCTTGGAAAAAAATAGTGAGAGATGTGTCTAAAGCCCCCCAAAACAACTGCCAAGACACTGACATAACGCACGGCTCAGGAGACACACACGCAGGCTCAGGGTAGATTTAATAGCTTTATTGAACAACAAGAGTGTGCGGCTGCGTGTCTGTGAGATAAGAATGTATTGGTGGTGGGCGTCTGTGTCAGGCACGGGGGCAGGAAGCCGTTCAGCCGGACAACCCTAAGGGAGGAAGCAGAGGGAGAAGGGTAACGGGCACCACACCAATACAGATGACTAAGACAGTTTGCTGGCTTACTTGGTTTGAGCAGGTGGCTGGCGTTAACAAGGGCGTAGCCCGGGAGACAGCAACCTGGAGCGCCTGTAGCAGCAGCAAGGAAGCAGCGGCGAGGAGACGAGGTCCGCCGCCGGGGAATCCACCTGTGCACAGGGGAGAAGGCTGGGAGAAAGAGAGGTAAGTGAAGCTTACTCAGGTTTCCTTGCTTGGAGAAGGGGGTTCCTTGCAGCAAGAGATGCCGATGAGATCAGACGGCTTCAGGCCGAAGCCCAGGGCAGAGTGAGTTAAATACCTCGCCGCTGACGAGGCGCAGGTGTGCGCACAGCTGGCGCCGCTGATGAGCGGCGAGTCATGACAGTACTCCCCCCTCTAGCAGCGCCTCCTGGCGATGGTTTCTCCGGGTGCGCTCGGTGGAACTCAGCGATGAGGGACGGGTCCAACACAAACGAGGAGCGCACCCATTGTCTCCATTCAGGTCCATAGCCCTCCCAGTCCACCAAATACTGCAACCCGCGATCCCGGCGCCAGGAGTTCAGGATGGCGGAGACTGTCCAGGCCGGGTGGCCACCTATCATCCGGGGCGCGGGCTGCGCTGCAGGTGGAGGGCAGAGGGGGTCAGAGACCACCGGTTTAACCTTGGAGATGTGGAAGGTGGGATGGATGCGGAGGGAGGGGGGAATAGCCACACGCACAGCCACCGGGTTGATGATCTTGGTAATGGAAAATGGGCCGATGAATCGTTGTGCCAGCTTCCTCCTCTCACCCTTTAAATTAACGTCCTGTGTGGACACCCAGACTTGTTGGCCCACCTGGTAGGCAGGGGCAGGTCTCCTGTGCCGGTCCGCCGTGGACTTGTTGCGCTCTGCTGTGCATAAAAGCGCATTGCGCGCTGTGGTCCAAAAGGAGCGGCACCGCCTGAGGTGCGCCTGGACTGAGGGGACAGCCAACTCGCCCTCCTGCGCGGGGAATAGAGGTGGATTGTAGCCCAGGGATGCCTTGAAAGGGGACATCCCGGTGGCAGAAGAGCGGGAGGTGTTGTGGGCGTACTCCACCCAGGCGAGATGTGTGCTCCAGGACGCGGGCTTAGATGTAGTGACGCTGCGGAGCGCAGCCTCCAGCTCCTGATTGGTCCGCTCACACTGCCCGTTGGATTGGGGGTGATGGCCGGAGGAGAGGCTTACTTTGGCTCCCAGGGCGTTGCAAAAAGACCTCCAGACGTCCAAAGAGAACTGGGGACCCCGATCGGAGACCACGTCAACCGGTATCCCGTGCAGTCTGACCATGTGCTGGATGAGGAGGTCCGCCGTCTCCAAGGCAGAGGGGAGCCCCCATAGCGGCACAAAGTGGGCGGCCTTGGAGAAACAGTCAACGATTGTCAGGACTGTGTCGAAGTTGTTGGAGACATGGAGACCGGTGACGAAGTCTAGGGCGATGTGCGACCAGGGCCTACCAGGGATGGGCAGGGGCTGGAGCAGACCCGCGGGGGGAGCGTTACCTGACTTGCTGGTGGCGCAGACGGGGCAGGCCCGGGCGTAGCGGGCGGCATCCTTCCGCGGTCCCGGCCACCAAAAGGACCGTTGGAGGAGGTCGATCATCCAGGAGGACCCAGGGTGGCAGGTGAGCTTCGAGGTATGGAGCCAGTGGATAACCTCCCCCTGGACAGCAGATGGCACGAAGAGCCTCCCCTCCGGTCCGCCGCTAGGGTCCAGTTCCAACTCCTGCGCCCTCCGGATCTTGCTCTCAGTGTCCCAGGAGACAGCCCCCATGATGCACGACCTGGGCAGGATGGTGTGGACCGCATCTTCTGACGCCTCAGGGGCAAATTGCCTGGAGAGGGCGTCGGGCAGGCCGTTCTTGGAGCCGGGCCTGTAGGTGATGTTAAACCTGAACCTTGCGAAGAACAGGGACCAATGCGCCTGGCGGGCATTCAGACGCTTGGCAGTTCTTAAATACTCCAAGTTCTTATGGTCGGTGAGTACCACAAACGGCAAGGCGGCCCCCTCCAGCCAGTGGCGCCACTCCTGAAGCGCGAGCTTGATGGCCAATAGTTCTCTGTCCCCCACGTCGTAATTACGTTCCGCCGGGGACAAGCGCCGAGAGAAGAAGGCGCAGGGCCACTTGGCTCCGTTGGCTGGTGACCGCTGGGACAGCTCCGCACCCCCCCCCCCTGTATCCGAAGCGTCCACCTCCACGATGCACTGCAGCGCGGGGTCAACCTGGCTGAGGACCCAGGACGAGGAAAACTCCGTTTTCAGCGCCTGGAAGGCCGCTGCGGCCTCTTCAGTCCACCGGAACGGGACTTTAGGGGAGGCGAGGCGGGTCAGAGGGCCGACGATGGCTCCAAAATTAGGGACGAAGCGGCGGTAGAAATTGGCAAACCCGATGAACTGTTGCACCTGTTTCCTCGAGGTTGGCGTGGGCCAATCTACCACCGCTTTGACCTTCGCTGGGTCCGGGAGCACCTGGTCATGGGAGATGACGAACCCCAGGAAGGAAGTTGTCTTGGCGTAGAACTCACATTTCTCCGCTTTCACATATAGTCGGTTCTCCAGTAGCCTCTGAAGGACCCGCCTCATGTGGATCCGTTGCTCGTCCCTGGATCTGGAGAAGATGAGAATATCGTCCAGGTAGACGAACACGAACAGGCCGATGAAATCCCGGAGGACATCATTAATGAGGCGCTGAAAGACGGCTGGAGCATTGGTCAGCCCAAACGGCATGACAAGGTATTCAAAGTGGCCGTTTGGGGTATGGAAGGCAGTCTTCCATTCATCTCCCTCCCGGATCCGGACGAGGTGGTAAGCGCTGCGGAGATCCAGCTTGGTAAACCAGGTCGCCCCCTGGAGGGAGTGGAAGACGGTGTCCATCAGGGGCAGGGTGTAGCGGTCCTTCTCCGTGATGTCATTGAGGGCACGGTAATCAATACAAGGACGAAGGGAGCCATCCTTTTTGCCCACGAAGAAGAACCCTGCGCCTAATGGTGATGATGATGGGCGGATAATCCCAGCGCTGAGCGACTCCTTTAAATATGTGCTCATCACCTCCTTCTATGGCGCAGACAGACTGTAGAGGCGCCCCGAGGGTAGAGGTGCCCCCTGGCGGTTGTTAATGGCACAGTCATAGGGCCGGTGTGGAGGAAGAGACATCGCCTTGGACTTGCTGAAGACCGCGCCCAGGTCGTGGAACTCCGAGGGCACCAGGGTGAGATCCGGAGGCGTGGCGTCCTTAGCAGTGGGAGGAGAGGACGGGGCGCAGGCAGCGGATTGGAGACAGGTTCCCATGCAAAAGGAGCTCCAGGCAGACACCCTACCGGTCTTCCAGTCCAGGACGAGGTTGTGGAGGCGGAGCCATGGGTATCCAAGGATGACAGGTGTAGTGGAGGAAGGCAGGACGTAGAAGGTGATGTCCTCCCGGTGGTTCCCCGAGATGATAACCGGGACGGGGGGCATCCGGTGGGTCACTTTTCCCAGAGAGACACGGGAGAGATTGACTAGGGCGAGAGGAAGATTGAGGGGGTGGCAACGGATGCCCAATCGAGTTGCCAGGCTTTGTGATATGAAGCTACCCTCCGCGCCTGAATCCACCAGTGCGTGAGTGAGATGCCCTGTGAGATTGTGGCAGAAGCGGATGGCAGTGTCAAATGTGTGAAGGGAGTTAACCGATTAGCGTCCGCGAGGCCCCCTACGGTGACTCGCGGACTTCCCTGTTTGGTTTCTCCGGACAATGCTCCACCGTGTGCTGGCCGCCCCCGCAATACATGCAGAGGCCCAACTCACAGCGACGTTGTTTCTCCGCTAGGGGGAGCTTTGTCCGGCCCGTCACCATCGGCTCCGACTCCTCGGAGGACTCCGGCGGCGGTAACGCCAGGGGGCGAGCTTGGGGCAGGCGCGCCGAGGCACCCCGCGAGCGAGAAGAGGACTTCCGCTCCGAGGCGCGCTTGCGCAGCCTGTTATCCAAGCTAATAGCAAGGGAAATCAGCTCCGCTAGTGTCTCCGGGATATCCCGGCCGGCCAGCTCATCCCTCAGACCAGAGTTAAGACTGCGAAGGAAGATGCCGCAGAGCGAACGCTCTTCCCAGCCGACTTCCTCCGCGCTAACCCAGAAGTCGATCGCGTAATCGGGCGCCGATCGGCTCCCCTGCTGGAGGCTGAGAAGGCGATCGACCTGGACACTATCCATACGTGAGTGATCGAACACTTCCAGAAATTGTCGCACGAACTGGCCATAGGTGAGGGTGGCGTAGCTGGGCTTCGCCATTACAGCGTAAGCCCAGGTAAGCGCTCGACCCTCCAGGAGGTTACCTATATAGCCAATCCGGCTGTGGTCTGAGGGGAAGTCTCCGGGAACGCGGTGGAACACAGACTCACACTGCATGATAAACCCCCGCGCTCCACCGAGCTTGCCGCTAAAGCGGGCGGGGGTAGGAATAGGTGTGAGTCGTGCCGGCGCACCCGGAGCAGGCTGGACAGCCGCCGGAGCAGCGGGAGCTGCGCCACCCAGACGAACCGAGGGGAATGGCTGTTGGGGGTCCAGGCAGTCTAATCGGTTAGTTATTATTGTTAATTGATTAAGGATCACTTGTTGTTGGTGGGCTATTAGATCCACCCGAGCCTCGAGGGTGGAAAGACGGCGTGCAAGCCCGCTGTCTGCCGAGCCGCTCTGCTGAAGCCGTACTGACATAACGCACGGCTCAGGAGACACACACGCAGGCTCAGGGTAGATTTAATATTGTTTGCTGGCTTACTTGGTTTGAGCAGGTGGCTGGCGTTAACAAGGGCGTAGCCCGGAAGACAGCAACCTGGAGCGCCTGTAGCAGCAACGAGGAAGCAGCGGCGAGGAGACGAGGTCCGCCGCCGGGGAATCCACCTGTGCACAGGGGAGAAGGCTGGGAGAAAGATAGGTAAGTGAAGCTTACTCAGGTTTCCTTGCTTGGAGAAGGGGGTTCCTTGCAGCAAGAGATGCCGATGAGATCAGACGGCTTCAGGCCGAAGTCCAGGGCAGAGTGAGTTAAATACCTCGCCGCTGACGAGGCGCAGGTGTGCGCACAGCTGGCGCCGCTGATGAGCGGCGAGTCATGACAGACACTAGTGAATGACTTAGTCAAGTAGGGAATTGTAGTCTTAAAGAAGACAATCACTACAACCCAGCACAGAAATGAACTGCAAGGTTATAGGCAAGAAAAACTCCACTTCTGCAGAAGAGACACCTTCAAACCACACTGAAGTATTCTAAGGACAACCTGGGAAAACATTATGCATACTGGAAGTGTTTCCTTTGGTCAGATGAGACGACAGTGAAACATGATGTATTATGCTGTGTGGATGTATCTGTGCATCTGGAGCTGGGAATCCCATCAAGGTGGAAGGAATCACAAAGAAAGAAGGATATGTGAAGATTTTGAAAAAAAAAAAAAAACCTTAAGCAATCAGCAGCAAAACTGGGTCTGGGTTGTTGCTTTGTCCTCCAACAAAACAACGACCCAAAACATATGAAGAGTTTGTTTGCAAAAACCGATAAACGCCACTTCCAAGAAAATTTCCCTCTTTACATCAAACAACTGTTAACATTACCTACTTATAGAAGTTCAAATTGTTTTTTTCTCAGAATCTGATATGTCCTATGTTATAGCCACTACAAATTCATGTTTTTTTTTTCCCAAAAACCTATAAACACTGGGAGTATTTTGCTTTTTACAAAAGCAGATAACTCCACATGGCAAATCAGTGCTTGGTATTTGGGTCATGTGACCCATCTTGGCTGCCTTCCCGGTCTGCTCGCTCTGACTGATTTCCCTGGCTGTGTTTGGAATGTTCATTCAGTCACTTCCTCCCTACTCACTATATAGTGAATTTAGATATAGTGGACTATACAGTAAACTCAATATAACAATAAAATTAACCACTTTTGGACACGACTGGGCTTGCTTTCGTGGCACGATTAAGGACGATTAAGGCACGATTAAGGACGTCATCACATGAGACAGTAAAACATAGCAGACTAATGGTGGTAAAAAAAATGAATACCTGCATGTAATTTGTAGTAAACATGTATTAAATCATTTTTGCTGAATTATTAAGTATAAATACCTTAAGGTAGTTTAGATTGTGATGTGAAGCTGTTCTGTCACTGCTACGTTGGCTGCACATTCACTATATAGTACACTATAAGGGGAAGGAGTGAGCATTTTGAACACAGCACCTGCTTGCTGTGAGTGATTTCCCTGCTAGTTTTGTTTTTTTTTGTTTTTTTTACAATTTTGTTGCATTTTATGTCAAATATGGATAATTTTTACCGAAGCAGATGAACCAGTGACAAATTCACCAGTAGGGCACAAACGAGGTCGGAACAGCGAACATTATTCAGAATTCTTGCTACTGTTATCTTCTATTATCAGAATTCTTGCTACTTTGCTGCTGTATGTCTCTGCACATTAACATTAACCACAACCATTTGCATAAATGCCATATCTGCTGCCGTCTGTCTGTCTGTCACTGCAATACTGATCACATGCAGTCCTATCTGTTACTGTCTGCACCTACACTACCACATTGAACTGCAGCTACAGGTATTACATCTCTAGTTGTCTGTATATAGGATTGCTGGGTTTTATCATCGTTACTCGTTTATCTCAATTTTGCACAATGGGAGGTCTGGGTCTTTCTTGTCGCCATTTGCACCACAGGTCGCATTACTGTGCATATTGTATATTAGACTGCTGTTGTTTTATTTTCTTTCCAGCCTTACTCCTTTTCTTTTTATACTGTGCACACCAAAGAAGAGAGAGAAATGCCATTTCAATTCTCCTGTATGTCCTGTACATATAGTAGTATTGACAATAAAATCTCTGAATCTTGAATTATCAAATCAACTCAAATCAAATCAACCTTTATTGTCATATTGCTGTACATACAACTGTAATGCAGGCAAGATAAAATTGTGTTTCTCTCGGCATCCATATAAGTAAAAAAAACTTATACATAAGTTTTTTTATACATAATTTAAAACATAATTTAAAACACTCACACATACCCTCACCTCCCACCCCAACACAGCCATTCACACTTCCCTGAGACATACTTGAAAACTAACCAGAACTATAATATACAAATAATATACATAATGTCCATAGGTGCAGTAATATGTATGAGGGATTCCGGATCAACTGTTCAGCATCCTAACAGCTTGTGAAAGGAAGCTGTTAATCAGTCTGGTGATTCTGCCTCTGATGCTCCGGAATCGTTTGCCAGATGACAGAAGTTCATAGTGTTTATGCAGAGGGTCCTTGACAATGTTCAGTGCCCTGCTCCTGCAATGGTTCTGAAAAAGTTCTTGGACAGAGGGGAGGGAAACTCCAATTACCCTCTCAGCTCCCTTAACTACCCTCTGCAGGGCTTTTTTTGTCTGGCATACTGCAGCTGGAGTACCATGTAGCAATGCAGTACGTCAGAACACTCTCCACCACACCTCTGTAGAAGGTCCTGAGGATGCAGATGGGGAGAGAGGCCTGTTTGAGTTTCCTCAAGAAGTGCAGTCTCTGCTGGGCCCGCTTCCTGATCCCCAAGGAATTCTTGCTCCAGGTCAGGTCCTGCGAGATCTGCACTCCGAGGAACCTGATGTTCTCCACTCTTTCCACTAAACGGCCGCCAATGCTGAGAGGGACGTGTTCAGCATGTGACTGCCGGAAGTCGATAATCATCTCCTTCGTTCTGTCCATGTTGAGCACCAGATTGTTCTTCCTGCACCAGCCCTCCAGGTCTCTCACTTCGTCCCTGTACATTGATTCCTTATCCCTCTGAATAAGTCCCACCACCGTGGTGTCATCTGCAAACTTAATAATCTGGTTCCCCTCGTGTCTGGATACACAATCATGTGTTAAAGTGTAAACAACAGTGGACTGAGTACGTAGCCTTGAGGGATCCGGTGCTCAGCATGATAGAGTTGGAGATGTTATTTCCAACCCGGACAGACTGAGGTCTTTCAGTCAGGAAATCCAGGATCCAGAGACATGTGGCGGTGTTCAGACCAAGAAGGAGTAATTTGGACTTCCGGTTATGGCTGCCACGTAGGACGGACGTGTCTCGCTCTGCTCTGCTCCTGGAGAAAAAAATCGGCAAATAACTCTCTCATTTGGGACAGAACGTATCCCAGCATTTGGGCGAGGATATGTCGGCGAAGCCTAAGGCTGGAAAACCAGGAAAAGGAAAAAGCGAGCCGCCGAAACAGTCCAAATTAACGGACTTTCAGGTCTGTGACGCAGCAAACAAAACTCCATATATGGCGGAGGAGGCTGGCAACGGTGCGATTTCTGCGGGGAATGGCGCAGATGCGCTGATGGCTGCCATGAGTTCAATGAGAGCGGACTTTTCCTCTAGATTTGATGGGATTATGACAGCGTTGGAAGGAATAAGAAAGGAATTGGGTGACTGTGTAGAACGAACGGCGCAGATGGAGCTCCGTCTCGCTAGTGCTGAAGATGACGTCACCCGTCTTCAATTAAAGGTGCGCACTATGGAAAAAAAAAATAAATCTCTGGAAGATAATATTTTGGATTTGGAATCTCGGTCGAGACAGAATAATTTGAGGCTGGTGGGTCTTCCAGAGGAATCAGAAGGTCGGGACGTATGTTCCTTTCTGGAAAAGTGGATTCCGGAGGTGCTGGGCAGCGAGGAGTTGCAATCAGCAGTGGTTCTGGAAAAAGCACATCGTATTGGCCCACGGAGAGATAAGGGACCGCCGAGGACCTTAATTATGAAGTTTCTTAGCAACAGAGACAGGATGAAGATCTTCAACGCTGCACGTGCTAAAGGAGAGATTAAACACCAGGACCAGCAGGTGCGGTTCTACCCAGATTTGGCCACAGGAATCCAGCAATTGAGGAAGCAGTTTGATCCCGTACGTAAGGAGCTGCGCAACCTTGGGATACGTCATGGTGTAATCTATCCTGCGAGACTGCTGACCACGTATGAGGGCAGAACCCACATCTTCAAGACCCCAGAGGAGGCGCAGGAGTTCATCAAGAAGATCAAAGAAGAAGAAGAGACTGGTGGGAGCTAAGCATGAACAAAATATAAGGTAGAATAATTAAGCATTTGCACAGGCATCTGACTGACTTGAAGTAAATAGTAAGTTTACAAAATATAGATTGTATTATATATTAAAAAAACAAAACAAAAACAAAACAAACAAAAAAAAAAACAAAACTATGATGTACAAAGTTGTTAAAAATTTTGGAGTTAAGTTGGAAAACTACAGAGGAGAGTTAATGTTATGTCATTAAAAGCAGTAGAGTTAGGGTGATTGGGAGGATGAAGAAGGAGTGGCTTAGGCTGTTCCCCGTGGGTGTGGAACGGTCGATGGCTATATCGGGAGACAGAATTTTTCTTTTGATTTTGGGGGGTTTGCCACAAGTGTGGGAAGGGGAAATTTGTTTGTGTGTAGTTTGTAGGATGAATGTTCAACCACTCATGTTTTTGCTTCTCTGTATGAGCATGTTTACACTGCAAGGTAATCCCAAACTCTCTATTGATCATGGACCAAAGTGTTAATCTTAATTTAACTTCATGGAATTGCAGAGGTCTACAAAATTTAAAAAAACTTAAACAAGTTATGAATAAAATAAAGGACATGGGTTCAAGAATTGTGTTTTTACAAGAAACTCATCTGATAGAGGAGGATGTTAAAAGAATTAGGAGTAGATGGCAGGGAAGTGTATTCACCTCTTCATTTTCATCCCGAGCCAGGGGAGTTATGACTCTCATACATAAATCAGTTCCTTTTCAAGTGAAAAATGTAATTGGAGACAAATTTGGAAGATATGTAATCATTCAAGGTTCTTTGCTATTAGAAAATATAAATCTTGTGAACTTATATGGTCCCAATATAGATGATCAGAAGTTCTTTGCTAATTTATTTCTCATCTTATCATCACTTACAGGGCAACATATAATAGCAGGGGATTTTAATTGTACATTGAATCCAGGTATAGATAGATCAACAGGACTGGATTGTACGCACATTGGATGTAGGATGACTATTAATCATTTTATGAAAGAATTGAGATTGTTAGATATATGGAGAGAAATGAAACCACAAGTTAAAGCCTATTCTTGTTATTCCAGTACCTACAAGACATTCTCACGTATTGATTATTTTTTGATTTCCACAGAATTAAGGTCCAAGATTCAAAACTGCTTTTATGATAACATCGTGATCTCTGATCATGCACCCTGTTGTCTAATATATGTAGATAAAAAATTGACAAAGGAATCAGGTAGATGGCAATTTCAGCATAAATGGCTTCAGGATGAGGAATTTGTCAAGTATATAGAAAAACAGATAGACGAGTTCTTTGACATCAATACTACACAAACATCAGCATGTGTAAAGTGGGAGGCTTTCAAAGCTTTTATTAGGGGACATATTATTAGTTATACAGGATCAAAATCTAAGAAGACTCGAGAGGAGAGAGCTAAATTGGAACATAAAATAAAAAATCTTCAGGAAAAAGTGTATGCAGGAAGTGACCCAAGGTTGGAGAATGAATTACTGATTTTGAGAGCTGAATACGACAAAAAATCAGCGAATAGAGCTGCCTCGAGTCTTCTAAGATTGAAACAATCTTTTTATGAACAAGGTGAAAAATCAGGAAAATTATTAGCATGGCAGATTAAACAATTGGAAATTAAAACACCAATTACCAGTATTATAAGTAACGGACAGGTAGTTATAGATCCTTTAGAAATTAATAGAGCCTTTAGAGATTACTATGAAAAATTATATGATACCAAAAATGAACCTGATTTAACAAAACTAAATGGGTTTTTGAACGAACTATCTATACCGTGTATTCCAAATGAAAACAGGGAGATATTGGAGTCTAAAATTAGTCAAGAAGAAGTTGGGCTAGCCATTGATAATATGAAATCAGGAAAAAGTGCAGGACCAGATGGTCTTCCAGTTGACCTTTATAAAAAATTTAAGAATAAATTAATAAAACCTTTTTTGGAAATGGTTTTAGAAGCATTTCAAAATAATAATTTACCATCATACATAAATAATGCCTTAATTATACTGCTGCCAAAACCAGGTAAGCCCTCTAATAAATGTGAAAATATGAGACCAATAAGCCTATTAAACGCCGACCTTAAGATAATCTGTAAAATTTTAGCAAGACGAATACAAGAAATTTTACCAAATATTATTAATCGAGATCAGAATGGCTTTATAAAGGGTAGACAAGGCTTCCATAATGTAAGAAGACTATTTAATATTATTTATTTTAATAAAGAAGCACCGGATACAGCTCTCCTATCATTGGACGCCGAAAAGGCCTTTGATAGAGTTGAATGGCCCTTTCTTTTTGAAGTCCTACAAAGGTTTGGACTTGGAAATAATTTCATAAAATGGGTTCAAATAATATACAATAATGCTACAGCAGAAATCCTAACAAATAACAATATTTCAAAACCAATAAAAATCAATAGAGGATGTCGACAAGGCTGTCCACTTTCACCTTTACTGTTTACTATGGCAATTGAACCTTTAGCGATAGCGATACGTTTACATTCACAAATATATGGAATTAAAGTTGGACCAACAGAACATAAAATCTCCCTGTACGCCGATGATATAATTTTGTTTATGTCGAATCTAAAAAAATCAATTCCAACCTTGTTGAATTTAATAAAGAATTTTGGGGAAATATCAGGATATAAAATAAATAAAACTAAATCTTCAATATTAATGCTAAATGAGACCCAGAGAAATTACCCAGCCCCTGAGGTAAATCAATTCAATGTTGTAAATCAGTTTAAATATTTAGGAATCCAAATTATGCCTAAGCTAGAATCAGTCGCCAGTGTCAACTATGAAGCTTTAATGTCAGATATCAGTGAGTTAACTCAGAGATGGATGTCACTACCAATGTCGATGATCGGGAGAATCAATATACTTAAAAGTAATATTTTACCTAAAATACTTTATTTATTTCAATACATTCCCTTATCACCACCTTTAGATCTATTCTCAAGAATAAAAAAAAAGTTAGTGGAATTTATATGGAACAACAGGAGGGCTAGATTACGTTTGTCTTTATTATATTTACCATTTGATCGTGGAGGTCTGAAATGTCCAAATTTTATGTTGTATTATTGGTCGGCACAACTGAGGTCTATGACATATTATTTTTCATCAAATGATCTCCCTCACTGGACTGAAATGGAATCATACAATTTACCTTTACCTCTTCCCATATTCATATACTCAGATTCGGCAAAAAAATTACAAAAACAAGTTAAAAATCCATTTGTAAAGCATATGATCAAAATATGGTGTGAAGCTAAAAACTATTTAAAAGAACCACAGTTATTGTCACAATTTAGTCCAATATGGGGTAATCAATATTTTAAACCAGGGAGAGCGGACGCTGTATTTAAAGTATGGAATTTAAAAGGGATACAAAAGATTCAGGATTTATATTTGCCATGTGCAGACAACATAATGTCTTTTGAAGAGCTGAGGATCAAATTTAATCTCAATAGAACACATTTTTTTAAATATCTTCAACTTAGAAACTTTATTCGATCAAATCAAAATAAAGCTCTCACTCGACCTATTTATTCATCCTTGGAAAAAATGATGATGAAAGATAGTAAAAGAAAGGGTATTATTTCAGAGTTTTATAACTCATTGACACTATCTTCAAGTGAAAATTCACTGAAAAGATTAAACTACTGGAAAGAAGATCTGCAAATTGAAATTTCAGAGGAACAATGGGAATTGGCTTGTACAGAAGCTCAAACCAAATCAATAAATGCACGCCTTAAATTGATACATTTCAAATGGTTAATGCGGATGTATGTTACACCGGAGGAGTTAAATAGATATAACAAAAATGTACCAGATACATGCACAAAATGCATGGAAAGTAAAGGAACCCTATTTCATTGTTTATGGGAATGTAGATTAATAAGAATGTTTTGGGAAGAGGTGAGGGTAACAATTGAAAAAATAATCTCAAAACAAATCATATTGAATCCTAAACTGTTTTTGTTGGGTCTGTACCCAGAAAAGCATAATTTTAATAAAAGTGAAAGAACATTCATAGACCTCAGTTTGCTTAATGCCAAAAAATGTATTGCACTATTATGGAAAAAGACTCATAGACCAGATGTGACTCAGTGGTTAAGACAGATGTTAACAAACCTTCCATTAGAAAGAATAACATATATACTAAAATCAAAGGAAATTGTGTTTGAGAATATATGGAGACCTTTTATTGATTATGTAAAAAATTTAAACATAACTCTTGAAGAAGAAGGTGAATGATGTGTGTGGACCTTGTAAATTCCAAACTGGTGAACATAATATGTATACTTATGTATTGGATTGTCTAGACTAAACAGAGGAGCATTGTTGAAGACTTGATTTTGTTGGTGGTTGTTGGTGTTTTTAGTGCATTTTTTTTTTTTTTGTAGTACTTTAGTGTTAGTGTTTGATTGTTTGTACCATGTTTGTTAAAAAAAAAAAAAAAGGTTCAATAAAGATATTGTGGAAAAAAAAAGAAGGAGTAATTTCTCCATCAGTCTCTGGGGAACTAATGGTGTTGAATGCTGAACTGAAATCAATGTACAGGAGTCTGGCGTAGGTGTCTTTCTGATCCAGGTGGGTGATGACAGAGTGCAGGGTGGTGACTATAGCATCCTCCGTGGAGTGGTTTGAATGATATTCAAACTGGAGCGGGTCATGTGATGCAGGGAGGCAGGCTGTGATGTGTGGTTTGATAAGCCGTTCAAAACACTTCATCACAATTGGTGTCAGTGCAACAGGACGATAGTCATTCAGACAGGACATAACTGGTTTCTTTGCCACCGGTACTATGGTAGAGGTCTTAAAGCATCTGGGAATGATGGCCTGACTCGGGGAGATGTTATAAATGTCAGTCAGGACATCCGCCAACTCACTCGCGCAGTCTCGGAGCACACGTCCCGGGATGTTGTCCGGACCTGCAGCTTTACGTGAGTTGACCCTGGTTAGGGTCCTCCGTGTGTCCGCTGTGTTGATGGTGATAGCTGGCCCAACCGATGGTGGAGATGGGCCAGCCCTGCCTCGGATTGTCGGGTTTGATGCTTCAAAACGTGCAAAGAAGTTGTTGAGCCTGTCTGGAAGCGAAGCGTCGTCATCATCGACCCCCTGCCTAGACTTATAGTCCGTCAGCACCCGAACTCCCTGCCACATCTGCTTGGTGTTCCTAGTGTCACAGAGGTGTCCCTGGGGTCACAGGGCTTATGGTTGCCCCGTGCAGTGATAGTCTTCACTATAGTGACATCCTCTGTGCACTTCGCGATGTAGCTGGTGACCATTTCAGCATACTCCTCCACATCTGTCTTGTCTTCCTGGGAGGCTGCTATTTTGAAGACCTCCCAGTCTGTGTGCAGAAAACAGTCTTTAAGTGCTGAGGTTGCACTCTCTGGCCAAATCCTGATTTGTTTCACTACTGGCCTGCTGCGCTTCAGTAAAGGTTTGTAGGCAGGCACCAGCATCACGGATAGGTGGTCAGAAAGGCCGAGGTGGGGGCGAGGTGTTGCCTTATAAGCATCTGAATTTAATATAGCTTTATTATAGCTATATTATACCATTTTACTGAGTGGATATACCTAAATCAGTGTGTCAGTCATACTACATTGATGCTTATAGACATTCAAGTATGCTCCAGACAAACTAGCAGAGTTTTCAGGACATGTCTGTTTTTGCAAAAGAATGGCTTGTGGACTTATCTGTTTTTGTTTAAAAAAAAAAGTACTAATAAAATGCCAAAAAGTAACTATGAGTTGATGTTCAACTTTCTGCATTATTATGTCTGAGATACTCATATTTCAAGTGACCATGTTTTAGAAGCTGAATTGGAAATACTAACACCTATAAACCAACAGATGAAAATGTTGTTTTTCTCAATATTAAACCAATTGGACTTATCTGTTTTTGCAAAAGAACTCTTCATACCTCACTCCTGTTGAAGAGCTACCTCCAGAAGATCAAAGTGAATGTTATTGACTGGTCTGCACAAAGCCCTGACTTGAATCCCATTGACAATCTGTGGGGTGAATTCACGACCAAGTTCCACGTCAGAAGACCATCAAATCTTGAGCGATTCGCCAAAGAAGACTGGGCTGGGATTGCTCAGGAGACACGTGAGACTTGTTGAAAATTATAACAATTGACTGCAGGCTGTTATCCAGCAAAAAGGATACACAGTTGACTATTAGCATGGGGGGGGGGGGGGGGTCATAATTTTGACCCCGGTAGTTTTTGTGAAATTATTTTGTTTCTGTGTGCAAATTAAAGTAATGTAAGCATCCAAATTAAAACTGGGATTTTTAAACTACAATACTTTAAAAATAAAGTTTTCATAGGGGGGCTTATAATTCTCTCCTCAAGTCTATATATGTCCAAAGATAACAAAATTCATAATAGCCAAACAATCTTTGAACATTCACTCCTTAATGAGAAACATGAAACTGTCATCAATGGTAAGAATATAAAAGACTTAATCCAGCAACATGCAGTACTCTGAAGTTTTGCAACATCATGTTGACATCTTTCCAAAGCTAAAGGCAAGTGAATGTAATATATTGTGTCCTCCGGAGGGGCAGCAGCACTTCGTTGGGGGGTCATGGAGCCTCTGTGTTTCATCACTTACCAATTCATCACACTGTCACCCTAACCTAGTGCCTGCATGTCAGGACTCTCAACATGCTTTACCAGGTGTGAGGGATACGAATTCTTAATCAGGAAATGATTGCAGCCAGTCATGATTCATGGTATGGTCTGGTTGTCATGCTATATATGTTGAGCAGGAGAAGCAGCATCTTAAGGTTAAAATTCCTTGTGTACTCATAGCACTGAGATCAGTCCTGCACCGATGGGATCTGTTTCCTCTGCAGAGCTGAAACATGGTCTCACTTCCCAGAATTTTCACAGATCTCAAGAGGCAGAACAATATAAATGTTTGAAAAGTAGTTTAGACTCAATTCCCTTTCATCTTTTCCACTTCACACAAAATCTGCAGACTGCTTTCTGTGTCAGCCTGAGGGAGTTAGACCTTTTGTAGAGGAGCAGCAGTGCTGCCATACCGCTGACTTGGCAGCAAATCCATTTTTTTGCAATTCTTTGTTTGTCCTCTCACTTTGTTGTCCAGTGAGGTCTAAAGTAAGCACATAATTCTTTAATTCATCATCATTTAATGCCTTTAATGACTCAAGCACAACTCATATACAGTGGTGTGAAAAAGTGTTTGCCCCCTTCCTGATTTCTCATTTTTTTGTATGTTTGTCACACTTAAATGTTTCAGATCATCAAACAAATGTAAATATTAGACAAAGAAAGCACAAGCAAACACAAGATGCAGTTTTTAAATGAAGATGTTTATTATTAAGGGGAAAAAGATCCAAAGGTGATTGCCCCCTAAACCTAATAACTGGTTGGGTCACCCTTAGCAGCAACAACTGCAATCAAGTGTTTGCGATAACTGGTAATGAGTCTTTTTCAGCGCTGTGGAGAAATTTTGGCCCACTCATCTTTGCAGAATTGTTGTAATTCAGCCACATTGGAGGGTTTTTGAGCATGAACTGCCTTTTTTAAGGTCATGCCACAGCATCTCAATCGGATTCAGGTCAGGACTTTGACTAGGCCACTCCAAAGTCTTCATTTTGTTTTTCTTAAGCCATTCAGAGGTGGACTTGCTGGTGTGTTTTGGATCATTGTCCTGCTGCAGAACCCAAGTGCACTTCATTCTCCTTCAGGATTTTTTGGTAGACAGCAGAATTCATGGTTCCATTTACCACAGCAAGTCTTCCAGGTCCTGAAGCAGCAAAACAGCCCCAGACAATCACACTACCACCACCAAATTTTACTGTTGGTATGATGTTGTCATAAACGCCCGGCAGGGGCGGAACGAAGACCCCAACGCTGGAGCTGTGAGTTTGCAGGAGTTTAATGAAAACACAAAATATAACAAAGGAACAAAAATTTACAAGACTTGAGGTGAGGCATGATACGAGGAGGTAGAATAGCCAATGGCTAAGGTGTACGGAAATGCCGGGAATAAACTAAAGCGACAGGATGTGGGACTCACGTCTGAATACTGAGAAGGACGTTGCCCCGAAATCTGGTGCAGCGGCCCTTAAATAGCACAACAAGGAATTAAACCAAATGATAAACAGGTGTGGGTAACAAGTAAGGATAATGAACTAAATTCGTGACAGCTGTGACAGCCCGTGAACTTGAGCTGAAAGAAGACGTAAACAAGGAGCACTGTCAAAATAAAAGCACAGGAGAATATATCAAAAGCTAACTTACTATGAATATGAAATGATTACAAAATGAGCAACAGAGAATACAAAAAGAGGAAAAGCAGGTGAGGATAAGGTAATTGTTGCAGCAGCAGGCGGTGAGGGCTCAGCCAAAGTGGATAACTGCTGCTGCGCACCCCCCCCCCCCCCCCCCCGCCAGGAATAAGGCAAAACAATTCAATTGCAGGTGTGAACAAATGAATAGGTACTTGCCGTAATTCCCAGGTTGTTGCTGTTACCACTACTGCAGGGCCAGGCGAATCCCTTCCGGGGGCTGCGGAGGTCGTCTGGTGAGGGTGGTGAAACACTGGAGCCAGGGGACGCTCCGTTGTCTACTACTAAATACCACATTGCAAAAAGAAAACTACAGGCAAAGGTAAAGGGTAGGTAGGCTCATGTCTACAAAGGCAGATGATATTCATGATACAAAACTGGATGGTTGTGGACACATAATATCAAAGACAAGCTAATAGTAACTAAACCAAAAACAGAGACTTTCATAAACAGAAACAAATGGCAAACTCAAATAACATAAAACATCCAACCAACCAGATTAAATACTAACCTACAGTAGAGAAATTACAGAAAATAATCAGAATAACAAAAAGTGTGAGCGTGGTTCCCCAACTGTGCTCCACATCATAGATGTTCCTTTTCTTAAATGCTGTGGCACTTTTATGCTGGATGTAATGTGACACACATCTTCCAAAAAGTTCAACTTTTGTCTCGTCAGTCCACAGAGTATTTTCCCAAAAGTCTTGGGGATCATCAAGATGTTTTTTGGCAAAACTGAGACGAGCCTTTATGTTATTTTTTTTCAGCAGTGGCTTTCGTCTTGGAACTCTGCCATGCAGACCATTTTTGCCCAGTCTTTTTCTTATGGTGGAGTCATGAACACTGACCTTAACTGAGGCAAGTGAAGCCTGCAGTTCTTTGGATGTTGTTGTGGGGTCTTTTGTGATCTCTTGGATGAGTCGTCGCTGCGCACTTGGGGTAATTTTGGTCAGCTGGCCACTCCTGGAAAGGTTCACCACTGTTCCATGTTTTTGCCATTTGTGGATAATGGCTCTCACTGTGGTTCGCTGGAGTCCCAAAGCTTTAGAAATGGATTTATAACCTTTTCCAGATTGATAGATCTCAATTACTTTGTTTCTCATTTGTTCCTGAATTTCATTTGGATCGTAGCATGATGTCTAGCTTTTGAGGATCTTTTGGTCTACTTCGCTTTGTCAGGCAGGTCCTGTTTAAGTGATTTCTTGATTGAGACCAGGTGTGGCAGTAATCAGGCCTGGGTGTGGCTAGAGAAATTGAAGTCATCTTTCCAAAGATGTGATAAACCACAGTTAATTTATGTTCTAACAGGGGAGGGGGCAATCACTTTTTCACACAGGGCCATGTAGGTCTGGATTTTTTTTTTTTTACCCTTAATAATAAACACCTTAATTTAAAAACTACATTTTGTATTTACTTGTGTTATCTTTGTCTAATATTTTAATGTATTTGATGATCTGAAACATTTAAGTGTGATAAACATCCCCCCAAAAAAGAGAAATCAGGAAGGGGGCAAACACTTTTTTACACCACTGTATATTCTATATCCCTATAACAGAGGGGACGTTGAATATGTAGGTAAGTTAAAATTAATCTGATGATGTTATTCCATGAAAGTTAAAGTGAACTGAAAAAAAGTCTTAAGTAAAAAAAATGTTTGTGCTCTATTGTTTGATGTATTTTAAATGTCTGTAGGTGCTGATAGATTTGCAGAAGACAAAGTTGTCCCTGAAAAGGACCTTGACCCACTTTAAATAGCAAATCTGTGGCCTGGGAAAGCGTGAGAGATTTAAAATAGAGAGGAGATGACAGAAATATGGCCAGAAGCAAACAATGCAAATATTTTCTTGCTTTTTCTGTTTGGTGGCATCGCCAACAAGTCCTGTACTGTTCATTAAAGTGGAAAAATCCTAATGATGACTATACTTAAGTGTGAAGAGCTTATTGAGTTTTTCTGCCAAGTCTCCCCAGTGAATAGCTTGGAGCTGTGCTGAAGGCAGTCATTGCAGAGACTCCAATTACTGACCAAGTCCCACTTGACTGGCTTCTAACTGTGACCAGCAAATTAGAAAAAGAAAGAAGAGGCTCAGAGAACAAGCATTTAAAATGCAAGGGGAAAGTTTGGTTGCAGTGTATTACTGGTCAGCAGGAAGTCAAAAACACAAATTTCAGGCAGGGTTTTGCAAGTGCGTGACTGCAGTGGAGGAAGAGATAGACAGCTGTTTGTTCATGAGTTGGATGTGCTCCAGACTGCTGTCTCATTGGATGTTCTTCTATAATCCAGCAACCAGCAGCTGATGTATGACCACATTTAAGTTTGACTGAACTCCCTGAGCAGAATCTTAAAGTGGTCTAACACCAAGCCACATGAATAACAGCAAACATATAATCAAAATGGCATCCACTTACTATAAGCATGCCAATGGGAAATTAACTAGTACCTGTGACAAAAACTCAAGGTTAAATTTGATTTCTTCCCTTCATTGTTTTTGAAAATGTTTAGTTTATTGGTTTATTTGTCAGGGACCATGTACAGAAAAAACATTGATCACAGGGTAATGATGCTTTGTACCAGATTATAGCATTCTCACTAATTTCCATCTGTAGTCCCTGAGAAAGGCAAAAAGATATTAAGATAAGATAAGATAAGATAAGCCTTTATTAGTCCCACAATGGGGAAATTCCAGGATTGCAACAGCACTGGGATAGCAACACTCAGAGCAATAATTTAGAAGATAAGAAAATAAGAGCAGTGAATATACATATGTACACATAAATATATATACACAGTGCGGAGCATTGTAGCCAGATGGACTAAACAGCATAACCGTCTATTTAGTTACCCTACATGGTATGAATATGTCACCCTCCATAGCGACTGATATTGTCCTAGTTGTATACTGGAGGGGACCATTTGTGTAAGTCTGTTGCGTCTTTTGCATTCAATACTATTAGGTCATCATGTTTTTTTTGCTATCTCTGCAAGCAGCCCTGCTTAGGTTATACGGTCTGACAGCCGTAGGTAGGAAGGACCTGCGAAACCTCTCGGTCGTGCACCTAGGATGATGTAGTCTACTGCTAAATGAGCTCCACAGTGCGTTCAGTATGTCCTGCATAGGGTGGGACTCGGACTCCAGCAGAGATGACAGTTTAGCCACCATCCTTCTCTCTCCTATCTCCTCCACTGGGTCAAAGCGTTGCCCCAGGATAGAGCTAGCTTTCTTGATTAGTTTGTTCAGGCTCTTCCTATAGGCTACTGTAATGCCGTTGCCCCAGCAGACCACTCCAAAAGTGATGGCTGATGCCACCAACGTGTCGTAGAATGTCTTCAAGAGCACCCCTTGTACACCAAAAGGCCTGAGCCTCCTCAGTAGGAACAACCTGCGCTGTCCCTTCTTGTAGAGTGCGTCGGTATTGTGTGACCAGTCTAGTTTATTGTTCAGATGAACACCCAGGTACTTGCAGGATGTCACCATCTCAATGTCTGTTCCCTGGATGTTTACTGGTGCTGTGAGGGGTTGTCCTTGCCTGTGGCAGTCCACCACCAGCTCCCTAGTTTTCCTCGCGTTGATCTGGAGGCAGTTCCGATGGCACCAGTCCACGAAGTCCTGGATAAGTCCTCTGTACTCAGCTGGAGATGAGGCCGACGATCGCAGAGTCGTCAGAGAATTTCTGTAGATGGCAGTGTGTTGTGTTGTGTGAGAAGTCCGCAGTATAAAGGGTGAACAGGAAGGGAGCCAAAACCGTTCCCTGGGGGGCCCCCGTGCTGCCAATGATCGTGTCGGACACACAATCCCGGGTTCTCACAAACTGTGGCCGGTTTGTGAGGTAGTCCAGGATCCATGATGACAGGTGCTGGTCCACCCCTGCACACACCAACTTGTCCTTCAGGATCATCGGTTGGATGGTGTTGAAAGCACTGGAGAAGTCAAAGAACATGATCCTCACCGCGTTCCCGGGCTTCTCCAGGTGGGACAGGGAACGGTGAAGGAGGAAGATCACTGCATCCTCCACCCTGGCCAAAGAAAAACAGCACATATACAACACATACGTGAGACAGTAACTTCTATGCATGCAATGATTTTCAATAATTTGAAATGCTATCACAACACCTCTTTTGTTCTTTGCATGTAGTGTTTTGCCTATTAGTCTCAATGCTGCAAAGACACCAAATCAAAGCTAATAACCTCAGCTTGTGACAGTAACAAAGGGCTTTACACAACTCAAGACTATTTAATTCTTTGTGTCATATAAACATTCATTCATTTTGCCTGTATTTCTGTACATTTTCTAAAAGCTTATGGATACAGACAAAATGTAGCAGTACCACTGGAATTCATGGGACAGTGTAGCTAGTTGTTTATGGAAGATCTTTGAAACACAATGAAGAAAAATGCTTTTTAAAAATGGCTCACATTCATCTCTGTGACACAGTGGTTAACACTATGGCAGCACAGCAAGAAGGTCAGAGGATCGATCCCACCCCCTGACCATAATAAGTGACCGTTCTGTGTGGAGTTTGCATGTTATCCCGGTGTCTGTGTAGGTTTTCTCCAGGTATTCCTGTTTCCTCCCATAGGCCAAAGACATGCACGTTAGGTTAATTGGCATCAACTGGGGATTCTAAATTGTCTTTACGTATGAATGTGAGAGTGAATAGTTGTCTGTCGCTCTGTGTTGGCTCTGCGATAGACTGGCGATCTGTCCAGGGTGTACCCTGCCTCTCACCCAAAGACGCTGGGATAGGCTCTAGCCTCCCCGTGTCCCAAAAAGGATTAAGTGGTAGAAGATAGATGGATGGACTCAAGTTCTTTGTAATTTTTGCTCATTGGCAATATGAGGGAAAGAAATTCTCCATCCACATGTCTTGATGCATTTAATGGCCTCAGAGATTATCTACCACTGTCCACTTTGTTGCCTCTGGTTTTGCCTATTTCTGTCAGCCGCTACCTCCAGTACGCAGGAATAAGTGGACTCTTTAGTGCGAGCTGTTCTAAGGAGTATCATGATTTATTTGCAGGGACTGAAAATAATAACAGCATGACGGCTGAGCATAAAGCAATGCCAATGAGGCAATATACACACAAGGGAAAATTAGTCTCACGAGGAACGCTTAAAGGCCACAAGAAGCAGTTGGGAAATATCGACTATGATACCATACCAGAACATAAACTCATATAGACATATACAGCCTGGAAATAAGTATTGAACACGGCAACATTTTTCTTATTAAACATATTTCTGATGGAGCCATTGACTTAAGATTTTCATCAGATATCGGTAACAAACCGAGTAATCCATACATACAAAGAAATCAAGGCAATTGTGTTCACAAAACAAGTTATATTTGATAAAGTGGAATGACACAGGGAATAAGTATTGAACACATCCAGAAAAAGGTGCAAAAAGGCATAGAAAGCCAAGAAACCAGCTGAAATCCATCAGAATTTAGGAGGCCATCCCATCAGTGCAAAATTAATTTCAGCTGTTTTTTTATGTCACTAGGTAGCACGTGAACATGCAGCGTCCTCCCTTCTCTCTTCGTGTTTTGTGCTATTTTGTGTTGTTTGAATTACGTCTAAGTGTATATTTGTGTTTAATGTCTGTATCTGATGCTGCATACAAGCTACAGTCGCCACAGCCTTCTGGAGATAAGGAATATGTCCAAACATTATGTCTTGGATCAGAGTGTTACAGAGGAACTCTGTGGCCTAGGTCTTCTCTACCAGACCTCCACACCCTTGGAACTCGACTGCTGTGTCTTATCCCAAATGGAGACACCGTAGACGTTATGAGCGGTGACGAAAGAGAGGTAAATGGGGAGGTATCCGAATGAAGCTAACCCCTATTCCACACAGACCCCGATTCCTTCCCTCATTCTGGCCAACGTGCGCTCACTTGACAACAAAATAGACCACATACAGCTCCTGAGAACTATGCAACGTGATGCGCAGAACTGCTTTGTTTTTATCTTTACGGAAATGTGATTAAATGACAATATACCGGACTCTTCCATTCAGTCAGCAAGGCTAACATGCTACTGTACAGACAGAGTGTTCAAGGAAAAAAGGAAAACGTGAGGCGGAGGTGTCTGCGTATACATCAGTGACGCTTGGTGCCGTGATGCAACTGTTGTACATAAACACTGTTCTCCATTGGTGGAGTTTATGATCATCAAGTGCCGACCCTTTTACATTCCGAAAGAATTTTTATCCGTCCTACTAGTCGCCATGTATGCCCCGCCCACTGCCATTGGCAAGAGGAGTAAAGCATTAAATGAACTCTACCAGGCCATCAGTGAGACACAAACAGCACAGCCAGACAGATTACTCATCACAACAGGAGACTTCAACCATGCAGATTTAAAGGCCCTCCTGTGATATTTAAGAAATGGCACTTTATTGTGAAGTGCAGTGTGGTGACATGGACTTCCCGTCACGCCACCGCACTACCCTATATAAGGGATGGGTGACCATGTTGTGGGCTCTTTGACCGGTGCCCTTCACCAGGTGCCTGCCGTGTAACCGCTATTCCAGTTCAACCAATAAAGCTGTGTTCGCCAACTCATCTTACCTCATCCTTCGCCCAGGTATTTCCCATACATAACATTTGGCGATTGAGGATTAACTCATGGAGGCGCGTATTACACCACTCTGTCCCTTCCTCGAGCTCCCGGGCAAATCACCGGTTTCATGGCTGCATTGGTTGGACGCCTATCAAACGTACATTACGGCGCTGGAGCTCAGGAAGCTTGATGAGGGCGCGGGCACTTCTCATTCACAACCTTGGTATTGAAGGCCGGAGGGTAATACAGACGCTCGGCACAGTGGACTCGTATGAGGAAGTTGTGGAGCTGCTAGCTAAGCGTTTCTCCACTCCAGACAGCGTGACTGTTCAGAGAATTTGTTTTTGCCGGAGAGGCCAGCCTTTAGGTGAGCCTATCCGCCAGTATGTCATTAACTTGAAGCAGCTAGCCAGTGAGTGTCGTTTTGGATCGCTTGAAGACGAGATGGTACGTGATCAACTAGCAGAGCACACATGCAACGTTAAGCTGCGTGCTAGGCTATTAGTGGTGCCCAATGACTTGACATTAGCTGAAGCAGTTGAGCTAGCTCTCCGGTTGGAAGGCCTTGGTAAGCTAGCTGTGGAGCTAAATTGTCGCCAGCCACAGAAGATACCAGAGCTGCCCGCCTCAGCTAATGTTGTGGACCCTAATAGCGTGGATAGCTCAGACGAAGATTATTGGGAAATCAATGCTGCCAGCCAAAGGTCTGCTCCGGGAAACTCCCGTTGCAGGGATTGTGGGTCCGCGACACACCGCCATAAAGAAATAAAGAAATGTCCGGCAAGAGGAAAACGTTGTAGTAGATGTGGGCGCTTGAATCACTATGCCAGGGTGTGCCGTTTGTCTTACCCAGGGAACCCAAGGGAGAAATCACCCCGCCTGCCCCCGACGGACACTGGGAGCGAATGGTACGAAGAGCTAACGGACACCACGGCGGTCAAGCTGAACCAGTTTCACTCAGGTTCAGCACAGGAGGGTCTCAGTGCCGGCGCTCGGGACATAGTAGAGGGGGGTACCGAGCGTGGCAGCGAGGTGCCTGCGTCAGCGAGTGACACCAATGTGCTAGCCCCAAATGCCTCCAGTACTTGGCTACAGTTGGGTGGGGGGTCTGCAGCTATGATGGTGTACACTGCAACATTTATAGAAAAGGACAAGGCCAGACGGACAAGCATGGAGTTACCGCATGCTCAGCAGCAGTATATCGAGCCAAGTAAAATTCCACTTCAGGTTATGGACTTGGTTCGGGTTCGAGGTGAAGAACGTCCACAGCAAACATGGGCCAAGTGACAGCCATCAAAACACCGAGGATGTCTGCGCATAGTGGCGAAGTTGGGTGCAGCATATTTCCGGTTGTCCGACGGCTCATCGAGGCACGCCAATCAGCTTCAGCGTGTCCGGGAAGAGGCTCTGGGTGACGAGCCTGGACAGGAGTCAGTGTTGTTGAAGGAGTCGGGCTCCACTGTCTAAAAGATCAGCCATCTTCCCAAGGGTTTGCTGCTTCCAGGAGCGCGCTTGCTGAGGGGCTGCCCTGTCCCCCCCAATGCCAGTTCTACTTCTCCCACCCAAGTGACTGTGCTGTAAAGTAAAGTTGTTTATAGTTCCTGTGTTTTATGCATGCATGTTATGATATGGGATTATTTTTGTGTTTGTATTTTAGTTTAGGAGCACAGCAAGTAATTTTAGTTTATTGAAGGACTTTTTCTTTTAGCTATTGGTGGCAGAATAATCCACCATGCTGTGCAGGCTGTGCAGCAGTCCACCCGCCAGCTCTATTGTAGGTTGTTTTGAATGAGTGTGTTAGGCCAATTTAGTACATTAGTTTTTGCTATGTTAGTGCGTGTTTCAGGTCCCAAATGGGGGGGAAGGTTCAATTGTGTGTGTGGTTTTAGACTTTTCTAAGGGGGTGGAGGAAATGTGATATATAAGAAATGGCACTTTATTGTGAAGTGTAGTGTGGTGACTTGCACTTCCCGTCACATCACCACACTGCCCTACATAAGGGATGGGCGACCATGTTGGGGGCTCTTTGACTGGCGCCGTTCGCCAGGTGCGTGTAACCGCTATTTCAGTTCAACCAATAAAGCTGTGTTTGCGAACTCATCTTGCCTCATCCCATCCTTTGCCAATGTATTTTCCATACATAACACCTCCTACCAAATCTACATCAATATGTAGACTTTCCAACAAGAGGAGACAATTTGCTGGACCTGGTGTACACAACTCACAAGAAAGCATGCATACTTTTGGCAGTGTGTGTGTATGTGTGGGGGGGTACCAAGTCCTGCTGGAAAATGAAATCAGCTTCTCCATAAAGCTTGTCAGCAGAGGGAAGCATGAAGTGCTCTAAAACTTCCTGGTAGACGACTACGCTGACTTTGGTCTTGATAAAACACAGTGGACCAACACCAGCAGATGACATGGCTCCTCAAATCATCACTGACTGTGGAAACTTCACACTAAACCTCAAGCAACTTAGATTTGGTGCCTCTCCACTCTTACTCCAGACTCTGGGACTTTGATTTCCAAATGAAATGCAAAATTTACTTTTATCTGAACAGAGGTGATCTGCTGGTGTTTGTCCACTGTGTTTTATCAACACCAAAGTCAGCACAGTCGTCTACCAGGAAATTTTAGAGCACTTCATGCTTCCCTCTGCTGACAAGCTTTATGGAGAAGCTGATTTCATTTTCCAGCAGGACTTGGTACCCCCCCCCACACACACACACACTGCCAAAAGTATTAAAATCTGGTACCAAGTATTGAGTGTGTACATGGACATACTTTTCAGTCAGCCAACATTTCTATTAAAAAAATGTTTTTTTTAATTAATTTTATGTAATATTCCAATTTCTTGAGAAACTGAATTTGGGTTTTCATGGACTGTAAGCCATAATCATCAAAATTAAAATAAATAAACATTTACACCGGTGGAGTTAAATAGATATAACAAAAACATACCAGATACGTGCACAAAATGTATGGAAAGTAAAGGAACCTTATTTCATTGTTTATGGGAATGTAGAAAAATTAGAATGTTTTGGGAAGAGGTGAGGGTAACAATTGAAAAAATAATTTCAAAACAAATCATATTGAATCCTAAATTGTTTTTGTTGGGTCTGCATCCAGAAAAGCATAACTTTAATAAAAGTGAAAGAGCATTCACAGACCTCAGTTTGCTTAACGCCAAAAAATGTATTGCACTATTGTGGAAAAAGACTCATAGACCAGATGTGACTCAGTGGTTAAGACAGATGTTAACAAACCTTCCACTAGAAAGAATAACATACATACTGAAATCAAAGGAAATTGTGTTTGAGAATATATGGAGACCTTTCATTGATTATGTAAAGAATTTAAACATAACTTTTGAAGAAGAAGGTGAATGATGTGTGTGGACCTTGTAAATTCCAAACTAGTGAATGTATAATATGTATATGTATGTAATGGATTGCCTAGACTAAACAGAGGAGCATTGTTGAAGACCTGTTCTTGTTAGTGGTTGTCGGTGTTTTTAGTACTTTTTTTTTTAAATTACTTTAGTGTTAGTGTTTGATTGTTTGTGTTATGTTTGTAAAAAAAAAAAGGTTCAATAAAAATATTGTGGAAAAAAAATAAATAAACACTTGAAATATATCACTCTTTGTGTAATGACTCTATATAATATAGAAGTTTAATTTTTTTGAATTGAATTACTGTGGCAGCACAGCAACTCACCGTTGGCCGGGGGATCCTGGGTTCGATTCCAGCCCCCAACCAACAGTGATCTGTGTGGAGTTTGCATGTTCTCCCCGTGTCTGCGTGGGTTTACTCCGGGATTTCTCCAGTTTCCTCCCACATGCTAAAAGCATGCAAGTTAGGTTAATTGGCATCAAACTGGGGATTCTAAATTGTCCTTAGGTATGACTGTCAGAGTGAATGGTTGTCTGTCTCTCTGTGTTGGCCCTGCGATGGACTGGCGATCTGTCCAGGGTGTGCCCTGCCTCTGGCCCAAAGATGCTGGGATAGGCTCCAGCGCACCCCCACCCCCACCCCCACGACCCGAAAAGGATTAAGCAGAAGAAGATGAATGAATGAATGAATGAATGAAATCAACTTTTTGTTGACATTCTAATTTATTGAAATGCACCTGTACATCTGCTGCTGTATGTCTCTGCACTTTACTGCAACCATTTGCACAAATGCCATACCTGCTACTTTCTGTTATTGCAATAATGATCATGTGCAGTCCTATCTGTCACTGTCTACACCTACACTATCGCATTGAACTTGCAACTACAAGCATTACTGCTCTTCTTTTCTGTATATAAGATTGCTGGGTTTCATCATTTATCTTTATTTGCACTATGGGATGTCTGGGTCTTTCTTTTGTTGCCACTTGCACTACGGGTAGCATTACTGTACATAGACTGCTGTTGTTTTTCCAGCCTTATTCCTTTTTCTTTTTTTATATTATGCGCACCACTGAAGAAAGAGAGAAACGCCATTTCAATTCTCCTGTATGTCCCGTACGTATAGTAGTACTGACAAATAAAATCTTTGAATCTTGAATCTTAAGTCCTGACTGTAGCCTTTAAAAAGGTCTGTGAATATCAGATTGTCACACCACAAAGAACTCGTGAGAGGTAGAAGAAAAGAACTCTCTTGTAGTGGAGCTTGAAATAACGAGGCGATGTGATTCATAAACCAAAGTTTATTATCAGCTCCTCTAACAAGTCTCATCTAGGTGCAGCAGCAGAAGAAGGAAGAGAGCGAACACCTTCGGCTCTACGAACTTATACTCGCACATAACAAAAGACATGCATATCAAAAGCTGACATCCCTCACTATCTTAATCCCCTCTTTTGTCTTGGTACTCCTCCACCTGGCCCTGGGGGGTCAGGGTGACCCATCTGGTCTCCACCGCAGCGCCTTGGATGCTCTTTAATCTTCACTGGCGGTTGAGACCCTTTTGTCCTGTTCTGAGGTGTGAAGTCGCTTTACATACAGTATGTAATCACCAAACATTCTCACATGCTTATACATATGAAGGTTATGGGATATATGATTAATATAGACCACAGCCCCCCCCCCCAAACGACTAAGAAAAGGACAATAGAAAAATTCACAGTTTAAGATAATTACTATGACATACTAACTGCTACACCTCTTGCCACAGAAGAAACTTTCCAGCAGCCATGCTCCTAAGAGAGTTCAGTGGTAATCATAACAGCATAGTAATATCACAAGTTCAGTCCTAAACTGTTACAGCACAATTAGTGAACAACTGTTGAGTAGTTTGCATCAGTCCCTGTGCCGTCTGGGTTTTAATCTTCTCCCGAATCTGCTGTGGGTCCGCTTGGGCGTCCTGGTGGGACCTTCCTGTAAGGAATCTGCAGCTTGGGAAGGAGAGTGATTATTTGTTCCCTGCAGGGGGGCTGAGTCTTTTCTCTTGGGGGGTCTACCCCGCCGAGGTGCTCTCGCCAACCATGCAGGCTCGTCTCTCAACAAGAAGGCAGGTTTAAGTCTGTCAATGCTGACTGTTTCTTTTCTATCCCCAAAATCAAGCACAAAATGCTTATCACCAGGTTCCAGCACTCTGAATGGTCCATCGTATGGTGGGCGGAAAGTTGGTTTTAAAGCTTCATGTCTAACAAAAACGAATTCAGCGTTTTTTAAAGCTTGGGGGACAAAAACCCGTGGAAAAGAGTGATGTGCCGGTCCGGGGAGAGAGTCCGGTCCGTTGCTGCCTAAAAACCTCGGGGCTGGAAGATGCCCTGGCTCTGGGTTCTCTGGTAAAAATTCACCTGGGAGCCTGAGAGGTTGTGCAAAAACTAATTCTGCTGGGGAGGCGTCTAGATCCTCTTTAGGCGCAGCACGCAACCCCAGTAAAACCCAGGGAAGTTTATTTACCCAATTTGTATCCGTTAGTGAGGCTCTGAGGGCGGCCTTTAAAGATCTGTGAAAACGCTCGCATAACCCATTAGCTTGAGGGTGATAAGCGGTGGTGCGGTGAATTGTTGCCCCTAAGCTGCTGGCCATGGCTGACCAAAGCTCCGAGACAAATTGAGGCCCCCTATCGGACGTGATGTCCGATGGGACGCCGAAACGTGCCACCCAGTTTGTCAAAAAAACGCGAGTGACTTCCTCCGCTGTGGTTGACACCAGAGGAACCGCCTCAGGCCAGCGCGTAGTACGGTCTATCATTGTTAACAGATGTGTGAAACCGTGGGAGGAAGGTAGTGGCCCCACGAGGTCGACATGAACGTGGTCGAACCTTCTAGCAGGGATTCGAAAAGGCTCTAGAGGGGCTTTTGTGTGTTTGTGTACTTTGGCGCGCTGACAAGAAATGCAAGTCTTTGCCCATTCTTTTACGTTTTTGCGCAGGCCCGGCCACACAAACTTTTCGGCGACCATTTTAACTGAAGCGCGCACACCTGGGTGCGCGAGGGAGTGAATCGAGTCGAAAATACGGCGGCGCCATGCAGCTGGGACTAACGGGCGAGGTCGGCAAGTTGAGATGTCGCATATTAGGGAGGGCACACCGTTGCGTAAACCCCTTTCCTCCAGCCTTAACCCTGTTGGTCCAGACAGGAGTGCGCGCACGTCCACGTCACTACTTTGCTCCTCCGCCATGGCTGCATAATCTATCCCTGCATGGATTGGGGCCGCGCATGTGTCCGCGTTGGCGAAGAGTTCTGCGGCTGAGGTAGTATAATCTGTCTCCTCGTGCTCTGGCGATGTCACAGCGCGAGAGAGACAGTCTGCTACCACGTTAAGTTTGCCTGCCACATGTCGAATGTCTGTGGTGAACTCTGAAATCGCAGCTAGTTGTCTCTGTTGCCTGCCTGACCACGGTTCGGAAATTTTAGCCATCGCAAAGGTGAGTGGTTTGTGGTCTACAAAAGCCGTGAAACGCCGCCCTTCCAACCAGAACTGGAAGTGGCGGATGGATAAATGAAGCGCTAGCAGCTCCCTGTCAAAAGTGCTGTATTTACGCTCAGTTTGGTTTAGCGATTTGCTGAAGAATGCCAAAGGTTGCCAGATTCCGCTGACGTGTTGTTCTACAACTGCCCCTATGGCCAGGTCTGAAGCGTCTGTGGTTAGCGCAATGCGGGCCGAGGGATCGGGGTGAACCAACAATGTGGCATTAGCTAGGGCACTTTTTACTTCCGCGAAGGCGCGTTCGCGCTCCGGGGTCCATTCGACCGCGCTGGAAGGTTTTTGTTTTCTGAGTGCGTCATATAGGGGCTGCATGAGCTGAGCTGCGTGGGGGAGGAAACGGTTGTAAAAATTAACCATTCCCAAAAATTCTTGCAGCAATTTGACCGTTTGTGGCCGTGGGAAACTTTTTACTGCGTGAACTTTGTCTGGCAGTGGGACTGCCCCCTTTGGTGAAACTCTGTGTCCTAAAAAATCAATTTGAGACACGCCGAATTTGCATTTGGCTGGATTGATTATTAACCCGTGCTCTTCTAGTCTCTGAAAAACCATAGTGAGATGCTGCTCGTGTTCTTCCTCAGACGAGCTGGCTACCAGCATATCGTCGAGGTAGACGAACACGAAGGGGAGGTCGCGTAATACCGCGTCCATCATCCGCTGAAAGGTTTGAGCGGCACCTTTGAGGCCGAAAGGCATCCGCAAAAATTCAAAAAGACCGAAGGGGGTTATTACAGCTGTTTTAGGAATGTCCTCTGCTCAAACGGGGACTTGATGATAGCCGCGGACCAGGTCTATTTTTGAAAAAATGCACGCACCCGCCAGATGTAGTGAAAAATCTTGAATGTGAGGAATTGGGTAGCGGTCATGCGCTGTTGCATTGTTTAATCTGCGGTAATCGCCGCACGGTCTCCAAGAACCGTCGAATTTCGGGACCATGTGAAGTGGTGACGCCCAGGGGCTTTTTGAGCGCCTGATAATGCCTAATTTTTCAAGGGTGGTAAACTCGTCCCGAGCTATGGCGAGCTTGGTCGCGTCTAAGCGCCGAGCTTTGGCGAATACGGGTGGGCCCATTGTGGGAATAAAGTGTTCAACCCCGTGTTTAGCCACTGTGGCTGAGAATTTGGGAATTGTCAGTGCTGGAAATTGGATGAAGAGTTGCTCAAACTTACCTCCTGCTGTGGTGACGCTGGCTTGCACGGGTGGTGGAGAAACTCGAGCTGAGCAGGGAATAAAAGCAAAGGACAGTGCATTAACCAAGTGTCTGTTCGCTAGATCAACTAATAACCCATGTGCACACAAAAAATCTGCGCCCAACAAGTTAAAACTCACCGCCGCTACAACAAATGTCCATCTGTAGTTGCAGCCGTGGATGCGGAGGGGCAGGCTCTTTTCGCCAAAAGTGTCAATGATGGAGCCGTTGGCTGCCACCGCTCCATTGCCCCGGGTGCCCATGGCCCGGTCTGCTTGGGAGGGCATGACAAAACTTAGTTGAGCTCCCGTGTCGATAAGGAACTGCTTGCCGGTGTGTCCGTCCGTCACATATAAAAGCTTGCTTTTTTCGCCGAGAACCGCCGCTGTTAACGGTTCTCGGCTTTGGCGTTTTCCCGAAATCGTGAATTTGCAGGGGGGAGCGCATCTGTAAGCCTTCTCGGCGAAGCGGTGGTGGTAATAACAAACGTCGCTCCGTCTGTCACGTCTTGGCCGTGTCGCTGTCACCGCGGGCTGATTCTGCTCGGCGGTTTGTGGCTCCTCGTGGCTCCGGACATCAGCGTTGCGGTCTGCGGATGCTGCTGTGGGTGTCTGTTCCTTGCAGGCGTTGACGAGCCGTTGAGCTTCGTGAGCCAGCGTGCGGAAGTCCTGCTGGGTGCTGCATCGCATGTTGGCAAGCGTACCTCTCATGTGTGGCGGCAGCGTACTGAGGAATATGAACTGGAAGAGGAAGTTGTCATTGTCCTCTTCTTTAAGTTGCAGCAAGTCCTCCATGAGGGCCTTGGGTCTGCATCCTCTGTGGCCGTAGACCGCCAGGATCCTCTTGGCTCTCTCCTCGGCTGAGGGGACGAAATTTGCCACGATGGTCGCTTTCAGTTCTTTATATTTGTCCTGGGCCGGCGGCCGCTGGATTATGCTCCGCGCACATCTCGAAGTGGTGGCGTCGAGTTTGGCGACGATGTGATAGAACTTTGTATCGTCAGTCGTGATGCCCGCAAGTGCAAACTGGGCTTCAGCTTGCTGAAACCACGAGGTGGGGTCTTCCTGCCAGAAGTCCGGCAGCTTGACGGTGACGGCGTTTGTGTGGACCGTCACTGATGTGTCCGCTGGGTGAGAGTGCCTTCCCTCGGCTCTCTCAGCGGCGCTGGTGCTCGGTTGAGCCCTCTCTATCACTTCTGCCGTGGGGGAACGTCGTCCATCTGTTCCCCTGTCTGCATGGGCGCCGGCGTCTGCCTGGGTCGCCACAGATGAGTCGATCGCGGGGGAACGCCTCTGGTCCATCCTCGCATCAGGGTCACCAGTGTAGTGGAGCTTGAAATAACGAGGCGATGTGATTCATAAACCAAAGTTTATTATCAGCTCCTCTAACAAGTCTCATCTAGGTGCAGCAGCAGAAGAAGGAAGAGGGCGAACACCTTCGGCTCTACGAACTTATACTCGCACATAACAAAAGACATGCATATCAAAAGCTGACATCCCTCACTATCTTAATCCCCTCTTTTGTCTTGGTACTCCTCCACCTGGCCCTGGGGGGTCAGGGCGACCCATCTGGTCTCCACCGCAGCGCCTTGGATGCTCTTTAATCTTCACTGGCGGTTGAGACCCTTTTGTCCTGTTCTGAGGTGTGAAGTCGCTTTACATATGTAATCACCAAACATTCTCACATGCTTATACATATGAAGGTTATGGGATATATGATTAATATAGACCACAGCCCCCCCCCAAATGACTAAGAAAAGGACAGCGGCGGTGAGTTTTAACTTGTTGGGCGCAGATTTTTTGTGTGCACATGGGTTATTAGTTGATCTAGCGAACAGACGCTTGGTTAATGCACTGTCCTTTGCTTCTATTCCCTGCTCAGCTCGAGTTTCTCCACCACCCGTACAAGCCAGCGTCACCACAGCAGGCGGTAAGTTTGAGCAACTCCTCACCCAATTTCCAGCACTCACAATTCCCAAATTCTCAGCCACAGTGGCTAAACACGGGGTCGAACACTTTATTCCCACAACGGGCCCACCCGTATTCGCCAAAGCTCGGCGCTTAGATGCGACCAAGCTCGCCATAGCTCGGGACGAGTTTACCACCTTTGAAAAATTAGGCATTATCAGGCGCTCGAAAAGCCCCTGGGCGTCACCACTTCACATGGTCCCGAAATCCGACGGTTCTTGGAGACCGTGCGGCGATTACCGCAGATTAAACAATGTGACAGCGCATGACCGCTACCCTCTTCCTTCTTCTGCTGCTGCACCTAGATGAGACTTGTTAGAGGAGCTGATAATAAACTTTGGTTTATGAATCACATCGCCTCGTTATTTCAAGCTCCACTACACTGGTATGTAATGGATTGCCTAGACTAAACAGAGGAGCATTGTTGAAGACCTGTTCTTGTTAGTGGTTGTCGGTGTTTTTAGTACTTTTTTTTTAAAATTACTTTAGTGTTAGTGTTTGATTGTTTGTGTTATGTTTGTAAAAAAAAAGGTTCAATAAAAAATATTGTGGAAAAAAAATAAATAAACACTTGAAATATATCACTCTTTGTGTTGACTCTATATAATATAGAAGTTTAATTTTTTTGAATTGAATTACTGTGGCAGCACAGCTAAACTCACCGTTGGCCGGGGGATCCTGGGTTCGATTCCAGCCCCCAACCAACAGTGATCTGTGTGGAGTTTGCATGTTCTCCCCGTGTCTGCGTGGGTTTACTCCGGGATTTCTCCGGTTTCCTCCCACATGCCAAAAGCATGCAAGTTAGGTTAATTGGCATCAAACTGGGGATTCTAAATTGTCCTTAGGTATGACTGTGAGAGTGAATGGCTGTCTGTCTCTCTGTGTTGGCCCTGCGATGGACTGGCGATCTGTCCAGGGTGTGCCCTGCCTCTGGCCCAAAGATGCTGGGATAGGCTCCAGCGCCCCACCCCCACCCCCACGACCCGAAAAGGATTAAGCAGAAGAAGATGAATGAATGAATGAAATCAACTTTTTGTTGACATTCTAATTTATTGAGATGCACCTGTACATCTGCTGCTGTATGTCTCTGCACTTTACTGCAACCATTTGCACAAATGCCATACCTGCTGCTTTCTGTTATTGCAATAATGATCATGTGCAGTCCTATCTGTCACTGTCTACACCTACACTATCGCATTGAACTTGCAACTACGAGCATTACTGCTCTTCTTTTCTGTATATAAGATTGCTGGGTTTCATCATTTATTTTTATTTGCACTATGGGATGTCTGGGTCTTTCTTTTGTTGCCACTTGCAGTACGGGTAGCATTACTGTACATAGACTGCTGTTGTTTTTCCAGCCTTATTCCTTTTTCTTTTTTTATATTATGCGCACCACTGAAGAAAGAGAGAAACGCCATTTCAATTCTCCTGTATGTCCTGTACGTATAGTAGTACTGACAAATAAAATCTTTGAATCTTGAATCTTAAGTCCTGACTGTAGCTTTTAAAAAGGTCTGTGAATATCAGATTGTCACACCACAAAGAACTCGTGAGAGGTAGAAAAAAAGAACTCTCTAGACTTTCGCAACTTTATTGTTGCAAAACATAATGATGGCATTGGTTACAGGCGCATTTCTAAACTGCTGAATGTTCCAGTGAGCACCGTTGGAGCCATCATTCGGAAGTGGAAAAACATCATTTTACCATAAACCGGCCATGACCAGGAGCTTCTCGCAAGATTTCTGACAGGAGTCAAAAGAATTTTCAGAAGAGTTATCCAAGAGCCAAAGACCGCTCGTGGAGAGCTCCAGAAAGACCTGAAGTTAGCAGGTACTGCTGTTTGAAAGAAAACAATAAGTAATGCACTCAGCTGACATGGACTCTATGCCTGCTCACCTCGCAAGTCTCCACTGCTGAAGAAAAAGCATGTCGAAACTTGTTTAAAGTTTGCTGCACAACATTTGAGCAAGCTAGTAAAATACTGGGAGAATATAGTCTGGTCAGATGAGACCAAAATTGAACTTTTTGGATGCCACAGCACAGCATGTTTGGAGGAGAAATGGCACTGCACATTAGCCCAAATACACCATACCAACAGTGAAGTTTGGAGGTGGGAGTATCACGGTGTTGGGGTGTTTTTCAGCAGACTTCATATAATTGAAGAAAAGATGAATGGACAAGTGTACAAAGACATCCTTGATAAGAACCTGTTGCCATCTGCCAAGATGCTGAAGATGAAATGAGGGTGGACATTTCAGCAAGACAATGATTCAAACACAGCCAAGGAAACTCTCAACTGGCTCCAGAGAAGGAAAATAAAGCTGCTAAAACACCTGGATCAAACATTGACTTATTTAAGGACTGGATGGAAAAAATGTATGCAAAACTAACTCATAAAGTTATGTTCATCTGTGGGGATTTCAATATAGATCTGATGAACTCAAAACAACATAGTATGACAGAAGAATTTATCAACACAATGTACAGTATGGGCTTACATCCAACAATTACCGGACCTAGCAGAATCACGTCACACAGTGCCACACTAATAGATAACATATTCACAAACATTATGGAAAATAATATCAGGAGTGGGCTTTTATTGAATGATATCAGTGACCACCTGCCGATTTTTGTCTATCAATGTGATTATAGGAAGAAAAAGTATACCAAAAATATTAAATATAAAAGAATAAGAACCGAAGAATCAATGTATTTACTGACAAAGGAATTATTAATACAAGATTGGAAGATAGTTTATGATGAAAATGACATAAATAAAGCATATTATAATTTTTTTTACAAATATTTCAATCATTGTACAATAAATACTGTCCTATAAAACAATACAGTGACAGACAACAACAAAAAAATATTCCTTGGGTCACCAAGGGGTTAATAAATGCATGTAAAAAGAAGAATACATTATACAAACAATTCATTAAATGCAGAATGGTGGAAGCTGAGATCAAATATAAAAGATATAAAAATAAGCTTACTACTATAATGAGGACCTGTAAGAAAGAATATTACAACAGAATACTAGAGGATAACAAAAATAACTTAAGAGGAATATGGCAAGTACTCAATGGGATTATTAGTAATCGACCTAAGAATGCTAATTATCCAGAATATTTTATCGAAAATGGCAATTTGATAAATAATATGGAAGATGTGGTCAGTGGTTTCAATAAATTTTTTATAAACGTTGGTCCTGAATTAGCAAAATCAATAGTGACACCAGAAACAAACTACAGTGGTTCTGTGAATGAAATAGAAGATAGAAATCCAAACACAATCTTTTTGGGTGCAGTTACTGAAAAGGAAATTATCGAGACTGTGAGTAAATTTAAGAACAAAAAATCAACGGACTGGAATGAAATTGACATGACAATAGTGAAAAAAGTAATTGAGGGAATTGTAAAGCCACTCACCCACATCTGTAACCTGTCATTTCAAACTGGTACATTTCCAGACAAAATGAAAATAGCAAGAGTAATACCTCTATACAAAACAGGAGACAGTCATCGCTTCACAAATTACAGGCCAGTCTCTTTACTCTCACAATTCTCCAAAATACTTGAAAAAATCTTCACTAAGAGACTGGATGATTTCACTGAAAAACACAACCTCCTTAAAGATAGCCAGTATGGTTTTAGAGCAGATAAATCTACATCTTTGGCACTGATCGAACTTATAGAAGAAATTACTAGTTGTATAGATAAAAAAAAAAGGTTGCTGTAGGAGTATTTATAGATTTAAAGAAAGCTTTTGACACCATTGACCACAGAATACTACTAAGGAAACTGGAAAGGTATGGGATAAGAGGGGTAGGACTGAGTTGGGTGGAAAGTTATTCAAGTAACAGACAACAATTTGTACAAATTGGTGAGCACAAATCACCCTTCATGGACATCACTTGTGGTGTGCCCCAGGGGTCAGTTTTGGGACCCAAACTCTTTATTTTGTATATAAATGACATATGCCAAGTATCAAAAATTCTGAAATTTATTTTGTTTGCGGATGACACAAATATCCTTTGCACTGGTGAGAATTTGCAGCAGGTTTTAGAGGTGGTCACAACTGAAATGGAAAAATTAACGCAGTGGTTCAACAAAAATAAATTATCTCTAAATCTAAAAAAAACAAAGATTATGTTGTTTGGAAATTATAAAATAAATCATGAAATAATGGTAACGATAGATGATACCAGAATAGAAACAGTACAGGAAAATAAGTTTCTGGGGGTGACGCTAGACAATAAAATCTGCTGGAAACCTCACATCAGTCACATCCGGGCCAAGTTAGCAAAATGTATAGGCATACTGGGGAAGACAAGACACATCTTGGACTATAAATCATTGGTCTTATTGTACAATTCACTGTTTTTACCTTATCTTAACTACTGTGTAGAAGTCTGGGGAAACACCTACAAGACCAACCTACAGTCAATATGCACATTACAAAAAAGAGCTATAAGGATAATAAACAATGCAAGATATAGAGACCATACCAATGCGTTGTTCTTAAAGTCACATGTCATAAAGTTCATTGATTTAGTTAAATTTAAGACAGCACAAGTAATGTACAGGGCAATTAATAATCAACTCCCAACTAATATACAAAAAATATTTAAAAAAGAGACAATGATCATAATTTGAGAAGAGACTTAAACTTTACAAAACCCAAGATACGTACAACCAAGAAAAGTATGTGCATATCTGTCTGTGGGGTGGATTTGTGGAACAGTCTGGAGCCGGAACTGAAACTATGTACAAACAGAAATCAATTCAAAAAGAGGTATAAGCACCATTTGCTGAAAGGATATATGTTAGAAGGGTAGTATTTATATGTACGATTCATTATGTTCACTCTGGGACATTATGGGACACTATGGAATGGTGGGTGGGACAGCACTGTGTATATCTGTGTTGTTTGAGGCTGGTTTTGATGTATGGACATCAATGTATGTTAGAATGGATGGGTGTTAATGTTGATTTGTAAAAAATACAGTAAATTGTTTACTTGGGGTCTTAAAGGTGGTAATTTGTATAAAATTCACATGGGTGTATCTATGGAAAAGAGGAGATGGAATTAATAAGTGTTCACTTCCTCCTTCTCCCTTTCGAACAGTGTATAATGTTACTTTATTGCATTTGCCATTTGCTTGTTTTTGTTATATTTTTGTGTTCGAAATAAACTATCTATCTATCTATCTATCTATCTATCTATCTAAAATGGCCCAGTCAGTCGCCTGACCTGAATCCAATTGAAAATCTATGGAACGAACTGAGGATAGGAAGTTCATAGAAGACACCCACAGAACCTTCAAGATTTGAAGAGAGTTTGTGTGGAAGAATGGGCTAAAATCACTCCTGAGCAATGCCTGTGCCTAGTTTCTCCATACAGGAGGGGTCTGGAAGCTGTTATTATACCAACAAAGGCTTTTCTAATAAATGTTAAATGAATTTCACCAAGCATGTTCAATACTTATTCCCTGTGTCATTCCACTTTATTAAATGTAACTTGTTTTGTGAACACAGTTGTCTTGATTTCTTTGTATGTATGGATTACTTGGGTTGTTACCGATATCTGGTGAAAATCTCAGGTCAGTGGCTCCATCAGAAATATGTTTAATGAGAAAAATAGTGATGTGTTCAATACTTATTTTCCCCTCGGTATGTTTTACATTTAATCTAATAGTTTTCTCCATAATCTGTTCACCCCACTAGATATTCGTGATTCAGCTGGATCACCAACCATTACTTGATCATATCCAGCAGGGTACTTATTTTCCCCACTGTATAGGGTAACTAGTAATTGCATGTACGCAAGTCAGCTGGGAGACAATCAGGGCAACACATGTGAGGGAAAGTGGCTATGGGTATGGAGCACACGAGGGACTGAGAACGACAGGTAAACAAGTACAGGGATACACATGAGACTTGCACAGAAAACCAAGGGAGGACACAGAAGACAGCAACAACAGGGGCAACAGGAATGACAGGACAGACTAAGGACAGAGGATGCACTTGAAACATACATACAGGATCGGGGAGACATGACCACGAACAGGATATGACTGACAAGAACAAGAATACAAGAAAGACCACAAAGACATTGACAATGAACCTAATGACCGTACAAAACCAAAGCTGAGGCAGGGATAAAATATGAATGAAAGAAAACATAGAGAAACATAATAAACTAAAGGCAAGGACATCACACAAGACCAGGGACCACAGAAGACAATAATAAACAGAGACCAACACATGGGAACCAGTGAAACACAGAAGGCAATAATAAAAATAATGACAGAGGAAAACACAGAGAATCCAAAATGAACAAAAAGCATGGACTTGGTCTAAAACCATGTCCAGATCATGACATTACCCCCTTCCCCCCAGGGCGGATTCCAGATGGACCAGAAACAACTCAAAAATTTTACTGTAAACCTGGAGGGAGGGAAGGGGCACAGGCATGGTGGGCAGAACCAAACATAGAAAGTCACAAGGAAAATAAAGAAAAAATGTCCATCGGATGGTCGACCATGTTTCCAAAGCCACCACCCAGGAAAGCACGGCATGCCGGGGGGGCTACCCAGAGTCCAAAGACCCCCAAGCTAGAGAACACAATGGGTCAAGGTGGGGCCTGTCAGAGTCCAGGGACCCCCAGACCAGAGAGCAGTGCAGTTGGGAGGGCCAAGCAGAGTCCAAGGACCCCCACACAGAGGAAAACAGAGTCTGGTGGCCTTCCAGAGTCCATAGACCACCAGACGAAAGAGTTTGGTGTGTCGGGAGGCCTCCCAAAGTCAATGAACCACCAGACCAAAAAGCACAGTGAGTCCGGTGGCCTACCAGTGTTCAAAAGCCACCAGACAGAGGAGCATGAAGCATTGGGTGGCCTCCCATAGTCCATGGGCCACCAGACGGATGAACATGGCGCTGTAGGAGCGTTGAGCTCAGGAGCCTCTGGAACACATGGCGGAGGCTCACCGGCCTCAGAAACTAATGGTGGAGGCGCACCAGCCTCAGGACCAAACAGAGGAAGCACACCAGCCTCAGGAACAAACAATGGAGACACACTGGTCTCTGGAACAAATGCCAGACGCGCATTGGCCTCTGGAATAAATGGTGGGGGTTGACGAGCGTCTGGTCCAGACGCCAGAAAAGCCAGCCCCAAAGCAGCCACCTCGGATGAGGGAGAAAGGCATGGAGTGAGTGGGGCGTCACCAAAATCACCAGGAGCAAGACAAGTCTTTTCTAATATTGATGTTATAAAAGTAAAGGGAAGAACTTGCCTGAGCTCCTGGTCCTCTGCTGTTGGGGTGACCACCTCAGGAAGAGCTGCAGGAGCGGTGGTTTCCGAGAAACATTGCGACTGGGGAGCATCAACAATGGAGACGGCTGGACCTGTAACGTGCGCCTCGGAGACAGCTGAAGCTATAGCGTGCACGATTACAGTTCAGTGATGTGGGATGATAGAAGTTGTTGTCTAGATAGATAGATAGATAGATAGATAGATACTTTATTTCGAACAAAAAAAGTATAACAAAAACAAAACAAATGACAAATGCAATAAAGTAACAGTATACAGTGTTCGAAAGGGAGAAGGAAGAAGTGAACACTTATTAATTCCATCTTCTCTTTTCCATAAATACACCCATGTGAATTTTATACAAATTACCACCTTTAAGACCCCAAGTAAACAATTAACTGTATTTTGTACATATCAACATTAACACCCATCCATCCTAACATACATTGATGTCCATACATCAAAACCAGCCTCAAACAACACAGATATACACAGTGCTGTCCCACCCACCATTCCGTAGTGACCCATAGTGTCCCAGAGTGAGCATAGTGAATCGTACATATAAATACTACCCTTCTAACATATATCCTTTCAGCAAATAATGTTTATACCTCTTTTTGAATTGATTTCTGTTTGTACATAGTTTCAGTTCCGGCTCCAGACTGTTCCACAAATCCACCCCACAGACAGATATGCACATACTTTTCTTGGTTGTTCGTATCTTGGGTTTTGTAAAGTTTAAGTCTCCTCTCAAATTATGATCATTGTCTCTTTTTTTAAATATGTTTTGTATATTAGTTGGGAGTTGATTATTAATTGCCCTGTACATGACTTGTGCTGTCTTAAATTTAACTAGATCGATGAACTTTATGACATGTGACTTTAAAAACAACGAATTGGTATGGTCTCTATATCCTACATTATTTATTATCCTTATAGCTCTTTTTTGTAATGTGCATATTGACTGTAGGTTGGTCTTGTAGGTGTTTCCCCAGACTTCTACACAGTAGTTAAGGTAGAAACAGTGAATTGTACAGTAAGACCAATGATTTATAGTCCAAGATGTGTCTTGTCTTCCCCAGTATGCCTATACATTTTGCCAACTTGGCCCGGATGTGACTGATGTGAGGTTTCCAGCAGATTTTATTGTCTAGCGTCACCCCCAGAAACTTATTTTCCTGTACTGTTTCTATTCTGGTATCATCTATCGTTACCATTATTTCATGATTTATTTTATAATTTCCAAACAACATAATCTTTGTTTTTTTTAGATTTAGAGATAATTTATTTTTGTTGAACCACTGCATTAACTTTTTCATTTCAGTTGTGACCACCTCTAAAACCTGCTGCAAATTCTCACCAGTGCAAAGGATATTTGTCACCATGGGATGAGACGCCGTCTCGGCGCTCAGCCCATGTTTCTCCTCATCCCTGCTTCTCATTGAGCAGCGTCTCAGCAGGCTCCCAGCTGGCAGCATTACGGGACGGCTGGGGCCAATTAATCCTCATCAGCTGGGCGCTGCCAATGAGAATAAATAGGAGCAGCCTCGATCACTCGGGGCTGCGACATAAGCACTGCTAGGCTGAAGCCCCTTCGTCTGGTGTCAGTCTCTACTCCTCTTACAGCATTCCTGTGATTGTTACCCGCTGTGAGTATGTATGCCTTGTTACCCCTACGTCCGGTGCGAGCTCCCTGCTCCTGCGCTGTGCAACTCGTGAGTGTACCTCTGTACGAGTATCTGTGCTTTCCTCATCCCTCACCCCTTACCTTTAATAAAACATCACAACTCACTGGCTCGCCCTTGGCTCTTATTGCGTGGCTCCCTAGAGCCCCGCGTGACAGTATGTCGCAGCCCGACGAGTTACCGGCAGCCGTGAGTCGCTGTGGAATTGTACCTTTCTGTCCGGGTGTCAGCGCTGCTAGCATGCCGTTTCCCAGGAGTCACGTCCGACGCCAGGGCGACGAGCTGTGGTCCATCCCGAGGGCTGTCGAAAGGACGCTCTTCACCCTGTACGACGCCTCCAACTTGAGACGCTGGCATCCGGGCCGTGCTGAGGATTCCCTGGACTGTCACCCTCGTTCCTTGTTCCATCTCGAGGTCAGTGCCAGGGTTGACGCCATGGTCACACAGCGAGAGAAGCTCCGTGGGTTGGATGGAAACCCCGGCAGAACGCCGAAGTGGATGACGTTGCCCCCCGCTTCGGGATCCCGTTCCTGCTGCCATTCCAGCCCGCGAGTTCGCACCACCCAGAGGGCTTCCCCCGTTCTGCACCACGTCACTCGGGATTCCCCCCATGGAGCCGCAGCTGACAGCAGTTACGTCTGGAACCGAGCGGCTGACGCGATTCCCGCTGTGCATCCATTCACCATCTGCAGGCACGTGGCGGCGGCAGTGAGATTGGTGGAGAGGACTCCAGAGCCACGAAGCCTCCTCAAGCTCAATGCCTTCCTCGCCTCGGTCTCTGATCAGGAGCAGCAATTCCTGGGTTCCCCCCTCGCTTCGTTCCCTGGGAGAAGTCGTCGTCACAACGCCAAGTCACCTCTGCACGAACCCCGTCCGGATCCAGTTCTGGGCTGCCGCCATGACCTTTCCCCCCACGCAGCTGTCACCTCCTCGTCTCGTCAGTGTGGAGATTTCACAGCCTTGTTCCCCCGCTGTCACTCCAGGACATTCAGGCTGGCTCATCCCGGCTGTTTCCCCCTCCTCCTCGACGCGCTTCCTGACTGCTGTGTGTGCCTGGAATCTCGGCCTGGTGAGCTCTCTGCTGGAGACTACGCGAGCGATCCTCAGACGGTTTCCCAGGGGGTCCTCCGTTATCGCCGGGCGGGGAGAGGAAGAAGCAGTGTCCACCACAGCAGGCGATATCCAACCTCCAGGAGACAGGCAAGTCATAGTTTATTCACATCTGCTTAATGATTTGCTCTGTCACATTCCTGGAGGAGGAGTTCAGGGTTCGCAGCTCCCTGAACTCCCCCCACCTGCTGTAACCTGTGTTCCTAATCCTGCATCCTCTGTGTCTCTCTCCGGCGAGCGATCCCCGGCTCCGGGTCAACGTGGTGGGATAAGGAGAGGGCCTGCGGTTCCGCAGCTACATTGCAGACGGAGGAGGAGGACTGACTGCTGCGTGGAGTCTGCGCCGACGACTAAGCGTCCCCGGGTCTCCACGGAGGAGCGGTTCGGTCCAGCGGGACGAGATTCTTCTGGCTTCACGCCGTGTGGATCGTCGGCGGGGTTACCGGAGCTAGAGGAACCTCAAGCTGCGCTGACCATCGTGCTGGCTGCGGGGCCCGACGCAGCTGAATGGGAGCCTGACAACGACCTCCTGACGACGGATCCTGGATCTTCGCAGTCCTGGACGGCGTCAGAACCCGAGATCAGGCGAGTGCTCTCCTTTCTTTTCTCCCTTTATATCTTTGAGCACTTTAGCCTGTCTCTAGGGGAGATGAGCCGGGTGCAGCCGCCCGCTGCATCCGAGCTCGTCTCGCCGGGTTCTGGCGCTGCCGGTGATCCTGATCCCGGTTCTGTTTTCTCTCCTGAGCCTTCTTCCAGGGTCACCGGCGAGGAGTTGCCGTTCCTCGTGGTGCTGGAGGGTCCAGGTTCAACGTTGGAGGTCGGTTCTGGTGCGGTGTCCAACGTGGGTTCGCCCGAGACCCAATCGGGGTCCGACGTGGGTGCTGTTCCAGCGGTGTCCGACGTGGGTTCGCCTAAGGCCCAATCGGGGTCCGACGTGGGTGCTGCCCCAGTGTTGTCCAGGTCCGGTGAGGAGGTGGCCGTTTCCCTGTGGCCTGACACGCTCGTCGCCCTCGTCATCGGCTCTCCCCTGAGCCTCTTCCACCGGGACCCGCTTTGACCCTTCGTCCGTCTCAACGGTCCTGGTGGTTGAGTGATGCGGGTCGACGGCCCGACCCGCAAGACTTTCGGTTCGGTGATCTGGTCCAACCCCCCGATGATCTGTGTTTGCTTCTGGGTGGCCTGGCTCGGCTACCGGTGGACTGGGTTCCTGGGATCTGGGTCCGGAGTTCGCCGTCCGAACATTTCCCTTTCCCCGGTTCGCCAACTGGACAATGGGGGGGGGAGACCTCCGGAGCCACCTCGGCCATTTTGGACTCTGCCTGCCATATTCCTCGGGTGTCGCTTTTCTTTTGTTATTATTAAGGTCACTCGGGTGTAATATTTTGTCCTTTTGGTGAATATATATTCATAGCGCTGTGTATTGTTTTCCATTGTCCGTACTCAGCATTTTCGTTTTTGTGCCTTGTTCGTAGCTTTGTCTGTGCATTATAAAGTTATGTGTTTTGTTTTCCATCAAACCATACTCTGTAATTGTCCGTTTGTCCCAGTCACCTTCACTCCTCTAGGTGACTGTGTGTGTATATATATACATATACGGCGCTGTGTATTGTGGTTTTTTTTCTCCCCCCCTTCATTATCCGTACTCAGCGTTTTTTATCACTCTTGTCCTGTTCTTAGTTTTGTCTGTGCATTATGGAGTAGTGTTTGTTCTGTTATCCATACTCTGTAATTGCTTTATCCGTTTTTGTCATCCTTTTGGTGGGTTGTTATCTGTTCCCGTGTTCTGTATTCTCCCCATCTGTGCCCTGGTTTTTTTTTCTTGTGCGATGTAGAGTACCGTATTTGGGTTTTTTTTTTTTTTCTCTGCCCTGTTACTCTACATTGGTCCATTGGTGTTGTCCTTCCCTTTGCTTCTTCCCCTCCGGTCCTGCCTCCCTTCCACCCACCCTAGGTGGGGGGGGGGGGGGGCTGGGATGTTCCTGGTCGTTCAGGAGCCCGACCTTGAGAGGGAGGCTCTGTCACCATGGGATGAGACGCCGTCTTGGCGCTCAGCCCATGTTTCTCCTCATCCCTGCTTCTCATTGAGCAGCGTCTCAGCAGGCTCCTAGCTGGCAGCATTACGGGACGGCTGGGGCCAATTAATCCTCATCAGCTGGGCGCTGCCAATGAGAATAAATAGGAGCAGCCTCGATCACTCGGGGCTGCGACATAAGCACTGCTAGGCTGAAGCCCCTTCGTCTGGTGTCAGTCTCTACTCCTCTTACAGCATTCCTGTGATTGTTACCCGCTGTGAGTATGTATGCCTTGTTACCCCTACATCCGGTGCGAGCTCCCTGCTCCTGCGCTGTGCAACTCGTGAGTGTACCTCTGTACGAGTATCTGTGCTTTCCTCATCCCTCACCCCTTACCTTTAATAAAACATCACGACTCACTGGCTCGCCCTTGGCTCTTATTGCGTGGCTCCCTAGAGCCCCGCGTGACAATATTTGCGTCATCCACAAACAAAATAAATTTCAGAATTTTTGATACTTGGCATATGTCATTTATATACAAAATAAAGAGTTTGGGTCCCAAAACTGACCCCTGGGGCACACCACAAGTGATGTCCATGAAGGGTGATTTGTGCTCACCAATTTGTACAAATTGTTGTCTGTTACTTAAATAACTTTCCACCCAACTCAGTCCGACCCCTCTTATCCCATATCTTTCCAGTTTCCTTTGTAGTATTCTGTGGTCAATGGTGTCAAAAGCTTTCTTTAAATCTATAAATACTCCTACAGCAACCTTTTTTTATCTATACAACTAGTAATTTCTTCTATAAGTTCAATCAGTGCCAAAGATGTAGATTTATCTGCTCTAAAACCATACTGGCTGTCTGTAAGGAGGTTGTGTTTTTCAATGAAATCATCCAGTCTCTTAGTGAAGATTTTTTCAAGTATTTTGGAGAATTGTGAGAGTAAAGAGACTGGCCTGTAATTTGTGAAACAATGACTGTCTCCTGTTTTGTATAGAGGTATTACTTTTGCTGTTTTCATTTTGTTTGGAAATTTACCAGTTTGAAATGACAGGTTACAGATGTGGGTGAGTGGCTTAACAATTCCTTCAATTACTTTTTTCACTATTGTCATGTCAATTTCATTCCAGTCCGTTGATTTTTTGTTCTTAAATTTACTCACAGTCTCGATAATTTCCTTTTCAGTAATTGCACCCAAAAAGATTGTTTGGATTTCTATCTTCTGTTTCATTTACAGAACCACTGTTGCTTGTTTCTGTTGTCACTATTGATTTTGCTAATTCAGGACCAACATTTACAAAAAAATTATTGAAACCACTGACCACATCCTCCATATTATTTATCAAATTGCCATTTTCAATAAAATATTCTGGATAATTAGCATTCTTAGGTCGATTACTAATAATCCCATTGAGTACTTGCCATATTCCTCTTAAGTTATTTTTATTATCCTCTAATATTCTGTTGTAATATTCTTTCTTACAGGTCCTCATTATATTAGTAAGCTTATTTTTATAACTGCTAGTCATTTAAACAAAAACTAAATATTACTCTAATATACAACAGGCAACAACTTTAATTATGTGGAAAGTTGTCTTTCAAATTGACAAGCATCATGTGTGTATCTCATGGCAAAATTTGATTGGGCTCAAAAGATAATTTCACTCTTACCATTTATTTCAGTGGAGAATTTTTTTCGATTTAAGGTCCCATATGCGGAAGTAGAGGGTGTGTGACTTAGGCTCTCTGTAATAACAATAATAATGACAAAGGAAAACACAGAGAATCTAAAATGAACAAAAAGCATGGAGGTGGTCTAAAACCATGTCCAGATCATGACAATGTCTTGATAGATAAATTATCAATATCTTTTCCGCTGTTGCAGTGTTTTTTGAATATCACAAAGTTTTGAGTGCTTTTCTTTGAGGTAATTTTTGGCACACTCTAGTGGATTTATGTCTCAACATCCATGCCAATATAAAGTACGGATGGAATTCTGAGGGCAGTGACAGTTGTAATGTTTAAAATGGAAGCATCTATTTTCATACATGAACAGAGCACAAAAAAGCCCTTACATCCCACATTAGCACTTCATAAAGGTTGTTTTCTGTATTTTATTGTTTCACCTGTGTCGCCCCTGCAACAGGAAGCAAAACTTGCCAAGCTGGTTTTGCCTCCGGATAGTGTTCTGGAATTAAACACAGATGTTTCTGATGTAGCTGGAGCTTCCACAGCATGTACAGTACAAATCTGCTATGTTTGTTATTTCCATCATACATATTTGATAAATAATAAACCTTGCTTGAGGTAAGCCATTCGGCCTGTCCGACCTTCTGATGTTGTCTGTTTAGAGGCAAATATTTATAGGTTGTGAAATGGCCCTAAAACAATCCAGTGGGTGTCTTTGCCCAAATATTGTGAGATGTGAACACACCATAAAAAACTAACCCTGATCCAGAATATAGTTTAGTTGTACTTTTTTCTTCTACTAAGTTTCAAAACACTTGCCTAGATAATTGGTAATCATACTGGCAACCCCAAAAAAGAGGCATGCTTTTAGTCCTCAAAGGTTTTTATGATTAGAAATCCTCTCTAAAGCTCAGAAAAATTTTTGGATCAAGTAAGAAATAATTCTGATTTTTTTGTTTAAAACTTTGAGATAAATTTCCAGTTTGTCCTAAAATGGCTATCCTAAAAACAAGATGGGAAATATAACAGCATATCCTCCGAACAGGTCAGACTTTTAGTATTTCTCACATAGGAGCTTGACACTAATACCATTTTCAATATGTATGGAAATGCTCTATTCACTCAGAAAAACGTGTGCAAACATCACTTTTATTTTTGTTTTATGACACTTCTAATATTAGCGTGTAATTCTGTCTGCTGTAACTGCAGGAGAGGAGTGCAAGATTTCATTCACTGATTACGTGCAGTTTAGTGCATGTTAGGGTGCTTGGCCAAAAGTGAGTAGTATGTGAGGTATTACTTCCCTTCTAGTAAGCCATCTCATACTGTATGTTTGCAGCATGTAGGAGGTTCAGTGTTCAAGTGAAGTACTAAACCACATCTGTGGGCTTTTTTTCATGTCAATGAACACTTTTAAGGGATCCTTTCAACCCGTAACATTTCTGTTCCTCCATTGTTTTGACATGATATTGTGTTTCCAAAGACAGGCACTGGTACAGTGAGGGTAGATGGATAAGACTGCCACAATTTGACATTGAAGTAAAATCACTCTGTTCTCTGCAAGCAGACATGCATTAAATAAGAGAAAGATCAGGGAAGCAGAAAGGCAGATGAGAGGTAGATGTGCGTGTACACTTTTACATGGGGCTTTTAAAGGCTGAACAGCTGGTTCACTCATCTACAGTGATATGTGCTGGTATTCTATAGGGGCAGAATGGATTCATTCTAACTGGTTGAAAATGTACAACAGGCTTATTAATGTAGCTCAGTGCTCTATTCTTGTGTCATAATGCCATCCATCCATCCATCCATCCATCCATCTTCTACCGCTTTTCCGGAGATCCAGGTCGCGGAGGCAGCAGTTCAAGCAGAGAAGCCCAGACTTCCCTCTCCCCAGCCACCTGCTCCAGCTCTTCAGAGAGGATACCAAGGCGTTCCCAGACCAGCTGGGAGACATAGTCTCTTCACTGAATCCTGGGTCTGCCCCGGGGTCTCCTCCCAGTGGGACGTGCCCGAAACACCTCAAGTGGGAGGCGTCCAGGAGGCATCCTAATCAGATGCCCATACCACCTCAACTGACTCCTTTCAATGTGGAGGAGCAACGGTTCTACTCTGAGCCTGTCCCGGATGACTGAGCTCCTCACCCTATCTCTGAGGGTGAGTCCAGCAATCCTACGGAGAAAGCTCATTTCAGCCCCTTGTATCCGCGATCTTGTTCTTTCGATCATTACCCAAAGCTCGTGACCATAGGTGAGAGTAGGAATGTAGATTGACTGGTAAATCGACAGCTTTGCCTTAGAACTCAGCTCCCTCTTCACCACAACAGACCGGTACAACGTCCGCATCACTGCAGATGCTGCTCCAATCCGTCTGTCAATCTCTCGCTCCATTTTCCCCTCACTCGTGAATAAGACCCCAAGATACTTAAACTCCTCCACTTGGGGTAGGAGCCTGTCCCCGACCCAGAGAAGACAATCCACCTTTTTCCGGCTGAGGACCATGGACTCGGATTTGGAGGTGCTGATTCTCATCCCAACCGCTTCACACTCAGCGGCAAACCGTCCCAGCAAGAGCTGTAGGTCATTGCTGGATGAAGCCAACAGGACAACATCATCTGCAAACAACAGAGATGAGATCCTGTGGTCACCAAGCATGACACCCTGCATTCCCTGGCTGCGCCTAGAAATCCTGTCCATAAAAATTATGAACAGGATCGGTGACAAAGGGCAGCCCTGGCCGAGTCCAACTCTCACTGGGAATGAGTCCGACCGAGTATTGGCAATACGAACCAAACTCTCACAATGGTCGTACAGAGACCAAATAGCTCGTAACAACAAGCCCGATACCTCATACTCCCAAAGCACCCCCCACAAAAAAAAACACGAGGGACGCGGTCAAATGCTTTCTCCAAGTCCACAAAACACATGTAAACTGGTTGGGCAAACTCCCACGAACCCTCGAGAATTCTCGAGAGGGTAAAGAGCTGGTCCGATGTGCCACGGCCAGGACGAAAACCACATTGCTCCTCCTGAATCCGAGGTTCGACCAACGGCCGGACTCTCCTCTCCAGTACCTTGGCATAGACCTTCCCGGTGAGGCTGAGGAGTGTGATCCCTCTAAAGTTGGAGCACACCCTCCGGTCCCCTTTATTGAAAAGAGGAACTACCACCCCAGTTTGCCATGCCAAAGGCACTGCCCCCGTCCTCCACGCAATGTTGCAGAGACGTGTCAACCATGACAGCCCAACAACATCCAGGGCCTTGAGGTACTCAGGGCGAATCTCATCCACCCCTGGGGCCCGGCCACCAAGGAGATTTTTAACCACCTTGGCGACCTCAGCCCCTGTGATAGGCGAGTCATCCCCCTCGTCCACAAACCCTGCTTCCTCTGTGGAAGGCGTATCAGTGGGATTGAGGAGATCCTCGAAGTATTCCCTCCACTGCCCGACGATATCCCCAGTTGAAGTCAACAGTGCCCCATCCGCACCATACACAGTGTGGACAGGGAGCTGCTTTCCCCCTCCTGAGCCGCCGGACAGTTTGCCAGAATCTCTTCGAGGCTGACCGAAAGTCTTGTTCCATGGCCTCACCGAACTCCTCCCATACCCGGGTTTTTGCTTCAGCAACCACCCGAGCTGCACTCCGCTTGGTCTGCCGGTACACCTCAGCTGCTTCGGGAGTCCCACAAGCCAACCAAACTTGATAGGACTCCTTCTTCAGCTTAATGGCCCCCCTCACCACTGGTGTCCACCACTTGGTTCGGGGGTTGCCACCACGAGATGCACCGACCACCTTGCGGCCGCAGCTCTGGGCCGCGGCTTCAACAACAGAGGTGGAGAACATGGTCCATTCAGACTCCATGTCTCCAGACTCCCTCGGAATGTGGTTGAAGTTCTTCCAGAGGTGGGAGTTGAAGACCTCCCGGACAGGGGCCTCAGCCAGACGTTCCCAGCATACCCTCACTATACGTTTGGGTCTACCAGGTCTGAATGCCTTCCTCCCCTGCCATCGGATCCAACTCACCACCAGGTGGTGATCAGTTGACAGCTCTGCACCTCTTTTTACCCGAGTGTCCAAGACATACGGTCGCAGGTCTGATGACACAATAACAAAATTGATCATCGACCTGTGACCTAGGGTGTCCTGGTGCCAGGTGCACATATGGACACCCTTATGCTTGAACATGGTGTTCGTTATGGACAAACTGTGGTTAGCGCAGAAGTCCAATAACTGAACACCACTCGGGTTCAGATCGGGCAGGCCGTTCCTCCCAATTCCCCCCCCCCACCAGGTTTCACTGTCATTGCCCACGTGCACATTGAAGTCCCCCAGTAGGACAATGGCGTCTCCAAGAGGAGCACCCTCCAGCACCCGAGTCACAGACTCTAAAAAGGGTGGGTACTCTGAAACGTGATTTGGTGCATAGGCACAAATGATGGTCAGGACCCGTTTCCCACCCCGAAGGCACAGGGAAGCAACCCTTTCATCCACCGGGGAAAACTCCAATATAGAGGCAGCAAGATGGGGGGATACAAGAATACCCACCCCTGCTTGTCGCCTCTTGCCCGGGGCATCTCCAGAAAAGGCCAAGCTCCAGCCCCTCTCCAGGAGACTGGTAACGGAACCGGAGCTATGTGTTGAGGTGAGGCCAACTATATCTAGCCAGTATCTTTTAACCTCGTACACCAGCTCAGGCTCCTTCCCCACCAGCGAGGTGACATTCCACGTACCAAAAGCCAGTTTAGAAAGCTTGGGATCAGTCCACCAAGGTCTCCGCCTTTGACCGCCACTTAATCCACATTGCACCGGACCCCCATGATCCCTCCTGCAGGTAGTGAGCCCACTGGAGGGTGGACCCATGTAACTCCTTCGGGCTGAGCCCGGCCGGGTCCCATGGGTGGAAACCTGGCCACCAGACGCTAGCCATCGAGCCTCTCCCCCAGGCCTGGCTCCAGGGTGGGGCCCCGGTAACCCCATACCGGGCAGGGTACACTGAATCCTTGATATAGAATTTATCATGAGAGTCTGTTGGATCGTTCTTAGGCTGGCCCTTCACCCAGGACCAGTTTGTCTTGGGTGACCCTATCAGAGGCAAATTGCCCCGGACACCATAGCTCCTGGGATCACTGGGGCACACAAACCCCCCCACCACGATAAGGTGACAATCCATGAGGGGTTGTGTCATAATGGTGAAATTAAAATAGTGATATTAGCTTGACGATCTTAATCATGCTATGTGTGAATATCTGTGTTTCTTTAATGTTTGGGTTATGGTTTATACAAGTATATAGTGTATATATAAGAGATTCATGCCCTTACCCTTGAATGTGAGCAGTCACTTGACTCCACACCCCTGAAGCTGTGCAGTTTGCAGAAGCTGTGCTGTTTGGAAGCAGCAAAACATGGTGCAAAAAAGTAAAATGACTTGTATCGAAGTCATTGTGGTGTCTGTTCACACAGTATGTGATGATTGACTCTTTATTTCCTCTGAAGATCCCAAGAAAAAATGAGCAAAATGAACTTAAACTAGCAGTGAATGCCATAAAGCTAAATCACTGTTAACCACTAATGGCTATCCATGTCAGGTGAACCATTTTACAGTGGAAAATGAACGGCAAAACAGACAAACTGAGGTTGAATTTAAGAACTCGATCAGAGACTCGTAATCCTTATATGGTGATTAATTGAAATTTTCTTTGGCTTACTAAAATAATTTGTGATCACATGACTGCATTGTGTTGTATGTCTTTCATCTCTAATAACTTTTTTGCACAATTTAAAGGTTGTAGTTTTACATTCCCACATATTTTAGGGACAGTTTTATGACTCTTTTGTCATCTTACAGCATATCTTTCCCTCTCATGAAAAGGTTCAAACTGGTGTTTACCTTTTGTGTTGTGGACAGTGTCCCTGTGTTTTCATGTGAATGATCAGGCAGAAGAAGGGTTTTTTCTTTTATGAGGTTAAAGGACAGAAGTAAATCGTGATCACCCCCCCCCCCCCCGTCCCAATGTCTGCATCTTGGAATTTAAATCCTTGGTGCTTGCCAGGTATGTGGTGAGAATTTGACTGATCAAAAGGCAAAGAAATGAAGCCATGAAGACTGATAGACCTACTGAAGTTACCACTCTGTCTGCTTTCAGTGTACCCCTTACAGCAGGCCTATTCAATTAGCGGCCCATGGGTCATATGCGGCCCAGAACCAACCTCCAAGTAGCCAAAGCCACGCCAAGGAAATATAAATTTAAGAAAAAAATATGAAGGAACGGTCCGCAAGCGCGCACACGAACAACGTACATGACCATCATTCGCGTGGAGTTCAGAAGCGCCCCGCCCACGTGAGCATTCCAGTCGGGCAGGCAGACTATTAAAGTACTTTAAACACGGTAAAAAGCAGAAGAAATATGTAAGCAGTGGAGGCATTTATGGTGGTTTTAACCAGCTGGAATAACGAATAATAATGAAATCACAATAATGAAGAGTCACTGAGCAAACATGTGGTGAGGCTTCATACTGTATGCAGGGAAAGGCAAGAATGACTGAATCGCTTAGGATTGACTTCACCAGCTACTACAATATATATCAATCCATCCATCCATGGATGGATATTATGTACCTGGCAAGTTAAGATGACCGAAATTCACAAAGTCAATGACTTTAATCCGTCAGCAGCCTTCAGACAAACTAAACGTGCCAATATTTGGATTTCAAAATAAGGGCGTGTTGTGTTGTTATTGGGACGTGTTATTGTGTGACACGGGTGGTGGCGCCACCTTTCCGGTTCTGCCGCCACCCAAGGTATAAGAGGGCTGTGTGGAAGAGGGGCGGTCTCTTTGACGTCACCTCTGCCTGACGGGAGCACCTGTACTGTGAGAGTGAGTCATCACTAAAGTTGTGTTCAGTTTAACATCCAGCCTCATCCTTGGTTCTCGTTTACTGACATAACATTTGGCGACGAGGATAAAAGTATGGACGCGGGAGTTGCTACTATTCGGCCGTTTTTGGAGGTTCCCAGTGAGCTGCCAGTCCCTTTGGCGAGGTGGTTCACCACATTCTAAAATTATATGGTGGCACTGAATCTTGGTAAACTGGAGAAGTTGCGGGCACGGGCACTGTTGGTTCACAACTTGGGAATGGAAGGACAACGTATCCTTAGTACCTTGGGTGACAGTGATAGTTTTGAAGACGTGGTTGAGCTAATGGCGTGACATTTTCGCGCTCCGGAAAACGTCATCGTCCGGAGGATTCAGTTTCGGCAGCACGGCCAGCGGACTGGTGAGTCAGTGCAGCGGTTTGTTGCAGACCTATGTTAGCTGGCTGGGGACTGCCAGTTTGGAGCATTAGAGGAAGAGATGGTCCATGACCAGTTGGCAGAACATACCCTTTGCTCGACGGCAAGGTCGAAGCTCCTGACACACTCGGGTGAGCTGATGTTAGCCATGGCCATCGAGTTAGCTCAGCAATGTGAGGCAGCGGACAAGCTATCACGAGAGCTCTGCGAGAGAGAGCAGCACTCGCCATTTTGAACCACAGTCGACGGCACAGGCAGTGGACCCCGACGGCAATGATGGCATGGAGGATGAGGAGGAAAACGTTAATGCTGTGAAGACAAGGTCTGTCCCGGGATCGCCCAGGTGTTTGGGTTGTGGGTCCACCAAGCACCGTTATAAGGCTAGAGAGTGTCTAGCAAGAGGAAAACGCTGCGGCAAATGCGGACTCCTGCATCATTTTGCCAGGACATGTAATAGGTTCGAGCGAGGGGACCGAAGACGCAATGTGGATTTCCTCTCTCCAACTCCCACGGTCATCCACACCGTTTCCCAGAGCACCGATGGTCATACCTACTGTATGGTGGAATTGGACAGGGTGGCGGTGCCGCTACCGATTGACACGGGCGTGGTGAAGTCGATGTTGAATTGGTCTACCGTGAGGAGTTTCTTCCCATATTACCAAGTGAGAGGTCATTCAGCACCGCTGTGTGGGTATGGCGGAAGAAGATTAGCCACGGTGGGATCAGTGGAAATGATGGCTAGATACAAGTCGGCGGAGGTGTCAAACCTGAAGTTCATAGTGACTGCCTGCGGTGAGAATGCTATGGGGTATGACCTCTTTTATGGATAGGGCTTCACCATCACCAGCGGTGTTGGAGAGGAGTGGTCGGGCCGTGGCTTGTAGGACCGGCCGTTCCGCGAGTGGTGGACGATGCTGTATGGTACGAACCTTGGCCTAGTATTCTGGACAATGAGCAGGACCAACCCCACCCAGGGCCATCACGGGAGGGTTCTAATGCCAGTGCCCAAGAAACTCTAGCTGAGGGAACTGGGTGGCGTGGCGGAACACCCTTGGCGGTGGGTGGAGCCGAGTGGATGGCCAATCCTGCTCCTGGAGTTTGACTGGAAGGTACCGAGGAGCAAGGGGTCACAACAGCTTCGCTGGTGGCGAAAATGAAAGTGAACAGGACAGGACCGGCTATCACGGTAAAATGACGTGCCAAACAGGGACACTGGAAGCCGAGTTGGGCTCCTCTGGGGGTTGCTGATGTGGTCCGACCCAGAGAGAAGGCCCAGTCAAGAGGTGTTCGAGGCAAACGCAGATGACAAGATGACCAGGGGAGGCTGCAGGTGGTGGCTGTTGAGGAGGATGGCTACCTTCAGTTATCTGATGGCTCATGGAGGCATCCCAACAAGTTGTGGCGCACCAAAGAGAAGAAGGAGGTGTTTGGGCTTTGACGTGGGTCATCACCGTGCCTGAAGAAAAGAAGGTGCACTGGAGGGGAACCGTCTGATGGTTTTCCGGGGGGTGGTTCCTCTACTGGGGCAGACTGATGGTTGGGCAGTCTATTTCAAATCAAATCAAATCAACCTTTATTGTCATGTTGCTGTACATACAACTGTAGTGCAGGCAAGATGAAATTACGTTTCTCTAGGCATCCATATAAGTAAAAAGAACATAATTTAAGACACACTCACACACACCCTCACCCCCCACTCCAACACAGCCATTCACACATCCCTGAGATACACTTGAAACTAACTAGAACGATATACATATAATATACATAATGTCCATAAGGTGCAGTAGTATGTATGAAAGATTCTGGATCAACTGTTCAGCATCTTAACAGCTTGTGGAAAGAAGCTGTTAATCAGTCTGGTGGTTCTGCCTCTGATGCTCCGGAATCGTTTGCCAGATGGCAGCAGTTCATAGTGTTTATGCAGAGGGTGAGAGTGATCCTTGACAATGTTCAGTGCCCTGCTCCTACAACGGCTCTGAAAAAGTTCTTTGACAGAGGGGAGGGAAACTCCAATTACCCTCTCAGCTCCCTTAACTATCCTCTGCAGGGCTTTTTTGTCTGACATACTGCAGCTGGAGTACCATGTTGCAATGCATTTATTGCATGATGTTGGAATGGGGGATAACCGGATTGTGTATTAGTTTTGTTAATGGGATTGTTTTGTGTTTTATGCCGTTTATTTTAGGAGCACGGCAATTTTCTGTTTAATGGACTGTATTTTAGTAGAGACGGCAGAATAATCCGTCTGGCCATGTGGGGGTGGAACGGCAGTCCACCTGTTCCCCCCTAGCCTTAGTTGTTTTGTGTGTATGTCATAGGCCTTCAAATATTCCTGTTCAGTTTAGCGCATGATTCGGGTTCTAAATTGGGGAGAGTCTCAATTGTGTGTGTGTTTTGGACCATTTTTGAAGGGGGGAAGAAAGTGTTGTGTTGTTATTGGGACGTATTATTGTGTGACACGGGTGGTGGCGCCACCTTTCTGGTTCTGCCGCCACCTGGGGTATAAGAGGATTGTGTGGAAGAGGGGCGGTCTCTTTGACGTCACCTCTGCCTGACGGGAGCGCCTGTACTGTAAGAGTGAGTCAACAATAAAGCCGTGTTCAGTTCAACGTCCAGCCTCATCCTTGGTTCTCATTTACCGACATAACAGGGACGTTTTTCCTGCTGTCTGGGTAGTGAGAATTCTCAAAAACTATAAATATATAGAAATATTTTAACAGAAATAACTGAATCTTTGGTAATTTAATTTATTTAATTAAATATAATTTTTAATATTTTTTCTTTGAAATCAGAGTTAAATTATTGTTCTGTTCTGGCTCTCCAAACTTATGGTCAAAAGTGTAAATTGTATAAGGAAAAAAAGTCAAAATTTTACCACAATCTATTTCAAATTTATTAAAAAACAGTAATTTTATTTAAAAAATAAACAAAATAATTAGCCATAAAAATCCACAAATTTATAATAAAGTCTCAAATGTACAAGAAAAGTCGATTTTACAAGATGAAATTACAAATTTGAGGAAAATGGTTTCAAATTTAGATAAATTTACAAGTAGAAAACTATAAGAAAATTTTTATAAATTTTGGAGAAAAACCTCAAACCTTCAAGACTGAAGTCATTACTCAAGTTTTAAGTGGGTGCTTTTTGTATCCTTAACTCTACTAGAAATTTTTGGTTGACTAATATGTGTGTGCAATTGTAACCCAGTGCTAAAAATGTAAATAAAATAATAAATATCGATGCCGCTTTGAAAAAAAAGGGGACACTCATTTCACAATGGGAATAGATATTTTGAAGATAAATATATAAATAAATATAAGTTCATAAAATATATCCATTACTAGTTAAAAACTTTTCTAAGGGGCTCTGATGGGGTTCCTAGTGTTTTTATTTGGTATATTGAGCAACCAATGGCTGCGTCGTTTGTTTGGCAGCATCAGCCAATGGGGTAACGCCAGCCAGTAGGGTCACGCGCTCCCTCGCTCGGTCTTGGTGTAACTTGCAGAACGCTTTCAGTCGCAGCAGAGACATCGACCGAGACAGCGCGATCCCTTACTGAGACGGTGAGCTAATGTGCTAGTAGCAGCCTTTGCCCAGATAAAACTCTTGAGATTGATTTGAACCCAAAGGCTGTGAACTCACGTGAGCGCAGGAATCCTGTGAAGCACGTGTTGCTTAGCATGGTCAGGTTTCTTTTTTGGCCTGGTTTGGCCTGGTGGATTCTCCAGATCTGGATGGCGAGCCGAAGCCCGAACCCTATTAACTGCTAGAGGTGATCCAACTGGTCACCTGGAACAGATACAAAAGGACTGAACAGACTGTAAATATATTTGGGGTATTTTATTTATTTTTTTTATTATTGTATTCACGAGCGCTCTGTTTGTTTAAGTGTACACAGCTTTAAAAAAAATACACATATTTTCAAGTTCCCATACTTCTGTGTGTGTCATCTGTTGTTACGCCCTCCAGGCTCCTACAAACCTAGAGTCTATCTGACCTGGCCCAATTGCCTCTTCTGTCTAGGTGGTAAGGTTAAAGGTAACTACACTGCCATACCCAGTACTACCAAAAGGGTACAAGACTGCACCTAAAGTTGGTGAAGGTGTTGCAAAAAAATCTGGCGAGCCAGCCAGGTGCCTGGAGCGTTGCGACAACAGATGTGGATTCTGTTTTGACCTCTGACCAAACAGTTCATATGCTGTCAAAATGGATTTTGTTGCAAAATATGGTGTCAAAGTTCCAAATGCAGTCATTGTCAGTGGTGTGGTTGACAAAGAAAAAGACAAAGACGTTTTTAAGTTCCTAGAGCAACATGGCACTATTCGTAGGGTACTTAGCATTGATGATAACTCGTCTGAACTTGACAAAAGTCACATTGTAGAGTTCGAGTCTGGATTAGCTGGTGAAACAGTAGCACCTGCGTTGCCGTACTTCTTTCCATCCACTGACAATCCTGATGTTAAGTACTGCATTCAAGCTTTAGCTGATGTGTACACTAAAACTGTAGGGGGCAGTGTTACTGAGGCTTATCTTAGCAACCTGAAGGGCTTAGCTAAGTTAAGTGGAAAAGGTTTTGAAGAGGTGTTGAGGGAGGTTATGTCCACAATAGGGAAGTTTATTGAAGCTGCTGAGACAGCTGAAACGGTCTCTGCTGACAATGATCCTGGTTCCCCTACTGTAGAACCCACACAAAGTGGAGTCTCTCCTCCACTCCAAGTTGAAGTGCCTCGCACCTCTAAAACCACTCAAGCACTCTTCTAAAGCCCTCTTAGACCAAACTTGACACCTCAAATGTTGAGTCCAGCTGATTTTAACCCACCCGAGGTTCAGAAAATCATAGTCGAGCATGTCATTAAAAATGCAGAGAAGCCGTTAAACGCCCATTCCTCCTTGAGAATCAGAGCTTTCTCTGGCAAAACGCCAAGACTGTATACTGAAGCTGATTATGAAACATGGCGTTCACATGTTGACTTGATGATGGAAGATACTTCTTTGTCTGACTTGGGAAAATCTCGCAAGATCCTTGAAAGTCTTCTTGCTCCTGCGTCTGATGTTATTCGCCCTCTTGGGCCTGAAGCCACCTCTGCCGACTATCTTAAGCTTTTGGATTCAGCTTTTGGCACTGTTGAAGACGGTGAGGAACTGCTTGTGCGATTCATGAACACTTTCCAAGATTATGGAGAAAAACCCTCTGCATATCTGCATCGTTTGCAAGTGGCGCTCAATCTCACAGTGCATAGAGGTGGTCTAGAGTCACAGGAAGTGGACAAACAGCTTTTCGTTTAACAGAGGCTGTTGGGATGATAATCTGCTAAAGGAGCTACAGCTGGAACTAAAAGATAAACATTCACCTGCGTATGCAGAGTTATTGCTTCACCTTCGCACTGCTGAAAACAGACAAGAAGTTAAAAACACACGCATAAAAAAACACTTGGGCGCCACAAAACCAAAAGCAGCCTCCTATGAACAAACAGTCACCGAAACAAGTACAAATAGTGAAGTAGAGTCTGACAGTCTGAAAGAACTGAAAAAGCAAGTCGCTGATCTAAAAAGCCAATTAGCTGCTGTCGTGAAACAAAAGAAACAAGCACCACCGAAGAAAGACCCAACTAAGAAATCTGAAAATAAAAAACCTGACCGTGACAAACCTGAAAACTTAGCTTCGTCCAGCCGTCCCAGTGCTAGGCCCAAACTATGGTATTGCTTCCGCTGTGGAGAAGATGGGCATATTGTAGCCACTTGTGAGTCAGAGCTAAACCCTGCACTTGTAGCTGCAAAACGCAAAGAATTAAGAGTAAAAAGACAGATTTGGGACAGTCAGAACCCCAACTCCTCTTTAAAACTGAAGACTGCCCCTGTTGCGGGACAAACAGTGGCTAGTTCAGAGATGACCTGTCCCAAATCAAAAGCTCCATTCAAGGCACGTGCTAAACTGAAGTCACACTCCAAAACAGACCCCTTTAACTTTCCTAATGGTCTAATTGGTACCAAAAGTACAGCACAAGTGAAAGTGAATGGCTGTACTGTGAGCTGCTTGTTAGATACAGGCTCCCAGGTGACTACTGTCCCTGAGTCCTATTACAGACAGTACTTATCCAACCATGAGATTAAGCCACTTTTTGAGCTGTTAGAAGTGGAGGGAGCTAACGGTCAGAGTGTACCTTACTTAGGCTGCATTGAAATGCATGCCACTTTTCCAAAAGACTTTCTCGGTATTGAAGCCGAAGTGCCAACACTTGCCTTAGTGGTTCCTGATGTACGTGCAGCTGATCAGTCCTTAGTGTTAATAGGGACAAACACATTAGATGTACTTTATGAGCTGTACTCTGATGCATGTTCTGAACTGCAGCCAACCATGTCACTTGGTTATAAGGCAGTGTTAAAAGTCCTTGAGCTACGGTACAGACAGTCCCAAGACACTAGCCTTGGTTTAGTGACCATGCGCAACAAAGAGCCACAGTTAGTTCCTGCAGGCCAAACAGTTGTTCTAGATGGCGCTGTAGCTGTGTCAGCCGGCAACAGTGAAAAATCTGTCTTGTTAGAACACCCGTTAATGTCAGCCTTACCTGGTGGTATCCTAGTAAAACCATGTCTCATAGACTTACCTGAAAGAGCACCTTACCTTGTTCCAGTTATACTTACCAATGAATCGGAACATGACGTGACAATTCCTCAGAAGTGTGTCATTGGAGAAATTTGTGCATATCAACGAGTCCTATTGCAAGAACACTCCGTGAAAGTTACAGAGTCCAAAACTGAACAAAAGTCCACTCTGAAGTTCAACTTTGACTCTTCCCCCATTAGCGCTGAATGGAAAGAGCGCCTAACAGAAAAACTCAGTCAAATGCCCGAAGTATTTGCACAAAATGATCTTGACTTTGGCAAAACGGATCAAGTGAAACACACAATCAAATTATCAGATGAAACACCGTTCAAACACAGAGCACGTCCCATATATCCAAATGACCTGGAAGCGGTCCGTAAGCATCTCAAAGAACTCCAACAAGCAGGCGTGATAAGAGAGTCCACTTCCCCATTTTCTTCGCCTATTGTAGTGGTGCGAAAGAAAAATGGCGATGTCCGCCTTTGTATTGATTACAGGAAGCTTAACATGCAGACTGTAAAAGATGCTTATGCCCTCCCCAACTTGGAGGAATCGTTTTCCACCTTGACCGGTTCGCAGTGGTTCTCCGTCCTCGATTTAAAGTCGGGGTACTGCCAAATTGAGGTAGAGGAACTGGACAAACCAAAGACGGTGTTTGTATGTCCCATGGGCTTTTAGGAATTCAATAGAATGCCCCAAGGTATTGCAAACGCCCCCAGCACGTTCCAGCGCCTCATGGAGAAATGTATGGGCAACATGAATCTGCAAGAGGTGATTGTGTTCCTCGATGACATCATTGTATTCTCCAAGACGTCCAAAGAACATGAGGCTTGCTTAATGAAAGTTCTTAATCGCCTAAAAGAGTACAGGCTTAAACTCTCCCCTGAGAAATACAGATTTTTTCAAACTTCTGTCAGATACCTCGGTCACATTGTGTCCAGTGAAGGAGTTGAGACCGACCCCAAAAAAGTGAAAGCCCTAAGTACCTGGCCTGTGCCCCGTGATCTCAAACAGCTCCGCTCGTTCTTAGGCTTTTCAGGGTACTATAGGCGATTCATTAAGAACTATTCCAGCATCGTTAAGCCCCTCACTGACTTAACAGCAGGCTACCCTCCTTTGCGCAAAAGCACAAAGCCCAAAGCTAAGCCTGCCCAGTACCACGACCCAAAGACACCGTTTGGCAAGCGATGGACTTCTTCCTGTGATCTTGCATTCAAAACCATCATTGAAAAGCTCAGTACTGTGCCTGTCCTGGGTTTCGCTGACCCTCAGCTGCCATATACACTACCGTTCAAAAGTTTGGGGTCACCCAGACAATTATTTTGTGTTTTCCATGAAAAGTCACACTTATTTACCACCATGATTTGTAAAATGAATAGCAAATATAGTCAAGACATTGACAAGGTTAGAAATAATGATTTCTATTTGAAATAATAATTTTTCCTTCAAACTTTGCTTTCGTCAAAAAATCCTCCATTTGCAGCAATTACAGCATTGCAGACCTAACATGATTGCACAAGGGTTTTCTAATCATCCATTAGCCTTCTGACGCAATGAGCAAACACATTGTACCATTAGAACACTGGAGTGATAGTTACTGGAAATGGGCCTCTATACACCTATGTAAATATTTCACCAAAAACCAGACATTTGCAGCTATAATAGTCATTTACCACATTAGCAATGTATAGAGTGTATTTCTGATTAGTTTAAAGTTATCTTCATTGAAAAAAAGTGCTTTTCTTTCAAAAATAAGGAAATTTCTAAGTGACCCCAAACTTTTGAACGGTAGTGTACACTCTATACTGACGCCAGCACTACAGGGCTTGGCGCCACCCTCTATCAAGAGCAGGAGGGCCAGACTAGGGTCATAGCTTATGCAAGCCGGAGGTTGTCTAGAAGTGAGTCCCGTTACCCCGCCCATAAATTAGAATTTTTAGGTCTAAAGTGGGCAGTAACGGAGAAGTTCGCAGACTATTTATATGGCAATCATTTTACTGTTGTGACAGATAGTAACCCCCTGACGTATATTTTAACTACTGCTAAGATGGATGCCATGAGTTATAGGTGGCTAGCCGCTCTGTCAACGTTTAACTTTAAGCTCCAATACAGAGCAGGCAAGCTTAACTCAGATGCAGACGACCTCTCTAGACGGCCACGTGGCGAGTTACTTAATGACGCAGTGTCCCAAAAGGAGCTTGACCGCATACAGCAGTTCACTCAAACTCACTTGTCTCTTCCTGAAAGCAGTTTGAATTCCAAGGTAGTGTCTGCTATATGTGAAAACCACCTTGTCTGTAGCTTTCCAGACAACACCTTCCCTTTGGTTCACTCATTAGCCCTCTCTGTAGCCGCCATTCCAGATGGCTATGCCGATGAAGATGACTGTGGGGGTCTTCCAGTTGTACCCCACATGACTCCTGAACAGATCAAAAACGAACAAAGAACTGACCCCTGTTTAAGAAAAGTGATTTCACAAATTGAAACTGGGCAAAAAGTTCCACCAACTGTACGAACTGAACTTCCTGACATCAACTTGTTACTCCAAGAGCTCGGTCGACTTGAAATGTGCAATAACATCCTCTACCGCACTCGCCAAGACGGAGGAAATGTTACTTACCAGCTCGTCTTACCTGAACAGCTCCACGATTCAGTCTTTCAAAGCCTCCACTGTGACATGGGCCATTTAGGCACAGAGCGTACTTTGGATCTCGCCAGAACAAGGTTCTATTGGCCTTGCATGGCGGCAGATATTGAAAAGAAGATCAAGACATGTAATCGCTGCGTAAGACGTAAAACCACTCCAGAACGAGCTGCTCTGCTTGTCAATATCAAGTCCACCCGACCGCTCGAACTTGTCTGTATGGACTTCCTGTCCATTGAGCCCGATCAAAGTAACACAAAGGAAGTGCTCGTGTTAACTGATCATTTCACGAAATACACTATAGCCATCCCTACCAGCAATCAGAAAGTTCAGACCGTTGCAAAGGCACTTTGGGACATCTTTATAGTCCACTACGGGATACCCGAACGGTTACATAGTGATCAGGGTCCCGACTTTGAGTCCCATATTATAAAAGAACTTTGCAAAATCATGGGCATTCGCAAAATCCGGACGACACCCTGTCACCCCAGAGGTAACCCGGTAGAACGTTTCAATAGAACGTTATTGAGCATGCTGGGTACTCTGGAGAAAAAGAACAAATCTCATTGGCACAACTATGTAAAGCCACTTGTACATGCGTACAATTGTACAAAAAATGACACTACTGGTTTTGCCCCGTATGAGTTAATGTTCGGTCGTCAGCCGAGATTGCCCATCGACCTTGCATTTGGGCTCCCGTTTCACAACAAAAGTTTCAAGTCACATTCCCAGTACATTGAAAAACTGAAGACAACTCTATAAGAAAGCTACAAACTAGCAACAGAAAATGCTGACAAGATGGCTGAAAGAAACAAAACAAGATTTGATATGCGAGTGAAACCCTCAAAACTAGAACCAGGCGACAGAGTTTTGGTACGTGCAGTCCGCCGCAGAGGAAAGCACAAACTAGCAGGCAGGTGGGAAGCTGAAAACCACATTGTGGTGAACCAAGCAGGTGACTTGCCTGTTTACACTATAAAACCTGAGACAAAAGGTGGTCCAGTTCGCACCGTTCACCGCGACCTCTTGCTTCCCTGTGGGTTTCTTGCCCCTGTTGAAGAAGAACCTGTCCAACCAAAACATGTCCGCAAACCTAAGACAAGACAATCACCTGAACAAAGTGAGGAATGTGAGAATTCAGAACCGGAAAATGAGGATGTCTATTGGTACAGAGAAGAATCAATCCAAACGCCCATAAAGCTCACTCAAGTCTATGAAATTCCCCATCCAAAGACATTCTTTAAAGAAGACATTCCTGCTGAAACTCACTGACCTGAGAACAACAACCAAATAGAAAATGACAATTCACCTGGGTGTGACAACTTGCCTGGAAATGACAATTCACCTGGATGTGACAACTTACATGGAAATGACAATTCACCTGGATGTGACAACTTACCGAATGATGGAAGCCTGGAGGAAACTGAAACAAATGTGGAACAATCAAACAATGAGAATGGAACTGAAAGTGAAACCAACTTACCTGATAAAAGTACCTGTGATGAACCTGTGGAAGAAAAAGAATCTGAAAAAGAAGTCCCAAAGACTGAGACGCTCCGAGAGGACAACCTCCCAACCAGAAAGACTACAGTATAGTCAGCTGGGAAATCCTCTCATAACTGTTGCCCAGTCCCTGTTTCAAGGACTAAACCTGGCTTTTACCATAGCCTTAAGAGCCAGATCCTAAGATTATTCCCATGAACGCTGGTTTTCTCGTCATTATTATCTAGCTAATCCCATGCAAAAGGACTTGCATGATTCTAAGGGGCAATAGTGTAACCCAGTGCTAAAAATGTAAATAAAATAATAAATATCGATGCCGCTTTAAAAAAAAAAGGGGGACACTCATTTCACAATGGGAATAGATATTTTGAAGATAAATATATAAATAAATATAAGTTCATAAAATATATCCATTACTAGTTAAAAACTTTTCTAAGGGGCTCTGATGGGGTTCCTAGTGTTTTTATTTGGTATATTGAGCAACCAATGGCTGCGTCGTTTGTTTGGCAGCATCAGCCAATGGGGTAATGCCAGCCAGTAGGGTCACGCGCTCCCTTGCTCGGTCTTGGTGTAACTTGGAATTTGAAACTTTGTAACTTGGTGTAACGCTTTCAGTCGCAGCAGAGACATCGACCGAGACAGCGCGATCCCTTACTGAGACGGTGAGCTAGCGTGCTAGTAGCAGCCTTTGCCCAGATAAAACTCTTGAGATTGATTTGAACCCAAAGGCTGTGAACTCACGTGAGCGCGGGAACCCTATGAAGCACGTGTTGCTTAGCATGGTCAGGTTTCTTTTTTGGCCTGGTTTGACAAGAACGTGGATTCTCCAGATCTGGATGGCGAGCCGAAGCCCGAACCCTATTAACTGCTAGAGGTGATCCAACTGGCCACCTGGAACAGATACAAAAGGACTGAACAGACTGTAAATATATTTGGGGTATTTTATTTTATTTTTTTTATTATTGTATTCACGAGCGCTCTATGTTTGTTTAAGTGTACACAACTTTAAAAAAAATACACATATTTGCAGGTTCCCATACTTCTGTGTGTGTCATCTGTTGTTACGCCCTCCAGGCTCCTACGAACCTAGAGTCTTATCTGACCTGGCCCAGTTGCCCCTTCTGTCTAGGTGGTAAGGTTAAAGGTAACTACACTGCCATACCCAGTACCACCAAAAGGGTACAAGACTGCACCTAAAGTTGGTGAAGGTGTTACACAATGGAATGTGTAGTTATAAAAAGAGTTTCCTACTCACACAAGTGGTGATTAAAAACAAAACAAACCGCAATAGTAGATGTGCAATATTTGTTAATATTATCAGTCTTTTCTTGGTGGGGGTTGTGCACTGAAGTGTTTGACAGTTCATTTTTTATTCAGCTAAATGCACTTTGTGATGTGCCAAGGTCAGTTATGACCAGGTTGTAGTATATTTTATTTCAAAAGGGAAACAAATATTAATGCTACTAACAGTGCACATTGAGTTGTTATGCACTTTGAGATATGCCTAATTAAGATATTGACTGGCGCCTAGCGGCTGCCCCAGCCTTGGATGCGCTCTGCAGAGCGTGCCCAAATGCTAAGTCACGTTTCGTTACCTTGTATTATACATGTGTAATGACAATAAAGTTGAATCTCATCTCAATTAAGATATGACCAAAATGGTTATTTACAGAATTTTTTTCATTTTATTTATTTAATTGTTGTTCAAGAGGAAAAATACTTCTACTACTTCAAGTTCTGCTCAACCCCAGCACTGTTATTGTGTTTTTATGCACTTTTGATGTGCCTTTATCATGTGCCAAGCACTCATTTAAAACCAAGACAATGAATAAAAAGTGCATATTTTTCGTCATATTGATCTATGTCGGTTTGAAATTTGTCATTCAATAGATCGTTGGACGTGTGCGGTCCAGTTACATGTCTTGATCTCAACTTGTGGCCCAACTGATTTTGTAATTGAATAGCCCTGCCTTACAGTGTTGAAAACATCCTATTTGCTCCTCATGCATGGCCAGCATAGGACTATCACAACAAGCCTGCCCCTCTAGGTTTGCCAGACATGTGTGTGTATGTGTGTGAATGATGGCACTGAAGACGTGAGAGTGATGAACTAGAAGTGACATATGACCCCTGAAGCAGCCAAGGATTAATGGCTTCAGTAGGCAAGCCCCTCTAGAAAGATGTGGCTGGGTAATGAGCACTTCCACCAGCCACACTGCATCCATCCATCCATCTGCCTCTCCAGATCTCTGCTCTCCTGCAGCTGGAGCTTCCAAATGCGAAGAAGCTTGTGGAAAAAAGGACACAGATTTCCTGCTGCAGAGGCAAGGAAGATTGTTCTTGAAAAATTACTCATGACTCAAAACTCTTCTAATAATTTGCATACAGAAATTTTTTTGTATTTGTTTAAGGGCATCTTTGGTGGTCTGATGGTTTTCAGGTGAGGGCAGCCTCACTTGTGGTGTGACAGCTTACACAGAAACTGCAGAGGGAGGAGATGTAAGCCACTGCAGGGTTTCCAGTCAAGGTTCAGAGAATAATACAAAACACAGACTGCCACTGCGGTATTCGGGCATCATTGCACTATGAGTCTGAAAAGGTTCAAACAGCAGCTGAAAAGTGGAAGTGGCAGATATGAATGTAAGTCACCTGCATAAAAGAATGTGCAGCAAACCTTCAAAGGTGTTAATGTATATATGCTTGCTAACCAGAAGAAACTAGTTGAAGGTGAATGTGGCATTTGACAGTTTTGAGTGTAGCCAGCAGATTTTTTTGTGTGTTTTTAAAAAGGGTGCAGTATGATTCACTTAATGACAGGTGACTGAGTATGATAATAATCAATAATAATAATAATAATGAAGAACTGTTTTATTATTATTATTATTATTGATTATTATCTTACTCAGTCACCTGTCACTAAGTGAATCATAATGAAGAACTGTTTTATTGCAGTGCGGTGGTGGAGTGGTTAGCACTGAGGCAGCACAGCAACTCACCCTTGGCCGGGGGATTATGGGTTCGATCCCATCCTCCGACCAACAGTGATCTGTGTGGAGTTTGCATGTTCTCCCCGTGTCTGCGTGGGTTTACTCCGGGATTTCTCCGGTTTCCTCCCACATGCCAAAAACATGCAAGTTAGGTTAATTGGCATCAAACTGGGGATTCTAAATTGTCCTTAGGTATGACTGTGAGAGTGAATGGTTGTCTGTCTCTCTGTGTTGGCCCTGCGATGGACTGGCGATCTGTCCAGGGTGTGGCCTGCCTCTTGCCCAAAGATGCTGGAATAGGCTCCAGCCCCCCACCCCCACCCCACCCCCGCGCGACCTGAAAAGGATTAAGCGGAAGAAGATGGATGGATGGACGGATGGAAGAACTGTTTAACATTTGTGACTATGTTTTTCTTGAGAGAATCAATTTAGGAAGGTCCTGAAATTTGTGACCCATGCTGGCAAAATGAGTCGGAATCCACACTGCGTCATTACGAGCTACAGGCAGGAGAAGTTATAAATCACGACTCTTTCTTTGTTTGCTAGCGGCAAGTCCCGGGAAAACCCCCGTGAGTGCCTGGTATCATTGTAAAGCTTAGAAATTGTACTTTCTAAAAATACATATGTTTCGGCAGAAGACGTAACTGCCATTGAACATGAGTTTTAAGCCTTGCCAAAATATAAACAAATCGGCTTTTTCCGGGTCTGTTTTTGCACACTTCCTACAAATTAAATATCATTTTGAAGGTCTTTCAAGTATTTTTGAGTATTTTTATCATGTTTATAGTCAGCTTCATGTGTGCCTGTGTTTGTGTTTATGTTGAATGTAATTGTGGCTTGTAAATATGGATGTCACCAGACTGCAAAACAAATCTACCTACGGGTACAAATAAAGTAACCTGAACCTGAACCTGAGCCTTTCAATACAGAATATGGAAAAAACATTACCTCAGTTTTGATAATTTCCTCAAAGTGACCCATTTTGCCAGTAGGGGTCACATTTAGGATGCAACTCACCATCCCCATATTGCTTGTAGAGCATCTGTTAAATTTATGACAGCATTTTGCTTGTTTATGGAGGGTCATTTTAGCCAATTCACAAACAATTTTTCTCTCTTAGCATGAAAGGTATCAGCTAATGTGACTTGTGTAGTCTTATATGTGCCATGTAGAACATGTGCCATATTCCTTTTTGTTCTGAGTGATGGATTTAACTGAACTCCAGAGGACGTTCAGTGACGGAATCTTTTTTGTGTCCATTCCCAGACTTACAATATATTTATCAAAGGGAGTGGGGGAAATAATTGTTTTTTCAATTCTGAATCAATGCACAAATGTCAAAATTCTGATTCTTGAATACTAATAACATAATTAATTTTGGTATAACAAAAAAAAAAGTGGAGCTCTTAAACGAGGAAGCTAGCACCCACCCAGACAATCTTTGACGCGGCACACAACAGCTGTGCGAAGCCCAGCACAAACTCCTCATTGTATTTAAGTCTGGGTATTCAAATCAGTTTGCTGGAGCATCGCTGTCATACTGTGTGGACATGTGGACTAAAGATTACATTCAATACGTATGCATGAAACGTAGCTGTGTGGCAGCCAGCTTCAGGGCTTGACCTGCACAGCCAGACCAAAACATGGGACCACTGAAGACAGTGGGTAGGGATGCTTCTATTTTTCATTAGAAGTCAAATATCTATATATTAGGGGGAAAAGATGCATCAAGAATCGATTCAGACTCAAAACGGAGACCCCTGAAATGATTCTGGCTCGAATCGTGAGGTGCATAAAGATTCCCACTCCTACTTATCAATACCCTTTTATCTGAATTACTTGGAGTATTGTTTTTTTTGTCTTCATGGTGTAATTGTAGTTTAGGTTTCAGTAGTAGTATTTTTATCAACGCTTATTATCTGGATCTTTTTGAGGCACATTCACTGCACTCAGGGGATCTCCATTTCACTAATTATGAAAATACTAGACCCATTTGACTGGGCCTCTTTTAAAATTGGTCAGTCACGTCAAAGGGTGTGAATATTTATGCCATATATTCTATATTTTTAAAGAAATGGCATTTTCATAGAAATCTGTTTTCCTTTAGATATTAAAGCATTTTTCTTTCTAAAAAGCAGAATGTATTGACTGATTCAATTCATAACGGCAACTAAAGGGCACTCAGAGAGTGCATACCTCTGCTAAGGCTCAATCCCTCCCTCTCTCCCTTCCTCTGTCAGTCCATCCGTACATTACAAGATAGGACCTTGGTGGAGGTATGCGTTCATGGATTACCTCCAAAATCTAATGGGTTTATCCGGAGCCCAAGGGCCACCTCCGGTGACAACTTAATCCAAACCCGTCCAGTAATTTTTGCTGAACCCTCTTAATTGACAGACAGGCAGACCACCCCCATCACATTACCTCCTTGGCAGAGGTAATAAAGGGTGAAAACATCCAAGGAAGTGAATACTTTTGCAGGTACTAAAAATGTTTCTTGGAAAAAATGAAAACAAAAGTAATGGGAAATATTAGCAGCTTTTTTGAATAGGGGCGAGAATCTCTAGTACTGTCACAATTTGATTTGATTGTTGTTCACAGTTCTGCGATGTGATGGCAAAATGATTATCAGCGCATCTTGATGCTATTCAGGATTTCTGTTTTTCTCAGTGGATGACTACTTGGTACTTTCAAATCAAAGTATTTGTATAAATTAATTCCCAATGTGTTTTATTAATAAAATAAATGTAGAGGGTTGTGACAAGTAGGGATGCAAGTTATCAATTAATTCATTAATTGTTAATTGATTCATCTTATCGATTGATTTAACGATTAATTGATAAGCGGCGTTTTTCCTGAGAATTTGAATTTCCCTTTGTACATTATGGTCTATAACATAAAAAGCCAATTATTGTTTGATATACTGAATAAAAAAAATGCAAGCCATATTCCTTGAGGATTTGATTTATTTATGTAATTTAATCTGTTGCGTGTTAAACATTAACAACAAAATAAACTAAGAAAAATAAATATTAAGGCTACTATAACATAAAAGTGTGTGCACTGGCTGATATTAAAGCGAGGTAGTCGGATCCGGGAATTTTTTTTTTTTTTTGCGTGCATGGAAAGAAAATCCTATAGACACATATAGCACGATTGTCTGCGAGTGTGAATGACCTGTTCCACGAGCAAATGTACGTTTTTTGGTCCATGGCTGTTTACATTGGCCAGGATACTTCGTGCGCCGATGGGCCGTAGGGATCCCGCATTTTACATCCGGAAAAAAACAGTGAAACGGGAACAGCAGGAAGAGCCATAGTATCGTCGTCTATTCGTTTTATAACACATTTCACAACCAATAATAGTAACATTTCCACAAAAAATGTGCTATATTAACAACACAATCGCATTTTGCACACAGCTCGCTCTCCGGCTGCAGCCCCGAGAAGTAAACAAATGCAGGGACGCTTGAATTCTTTCATCCCGAAAATATCATTTTTGAATATTAATTACAGCTAAATGGGAGCAGTTTCGATGCCGAAATTTCACATACAAATCCTAATATACTGTACGTGTTCTATACACCATCGGTTTTTGGGTATCCGACTACCTCGCTTTAAGCTTCAGCAACATAAATTCTGAATAAAAAGATATTTAGACTTAGTTCACATAATATTAAAAACTAAATAAAATCAGACATGCTTTCTGTGAGAAGAATTGCTGATTTTACATGCCATTCATTATCAATGTAGTGGCAAGTGACTGTAATGTAGCTTTCTGTAGTTAGCACAGTCCAACAACCCATCGTCAACACCACATTTTCAGTGGCTAGCTGTGTATTCAGGTCAGCTTTTTTCTTCTTGTAGCATGCTTCCAAATGGGTAGTTATCATTCCTCTAGATGCAATATTATACCCTGGCTCCATAAAGTTTATCAGTTCCCAAAAGCCCTCTCCTTCAACATTACTTATTGGCATCATGTCTTTTTCAATCATCTTGCAAATCATCTGAGCAATGCTCTCCGTCTTTCTCTCATCACATACCTGCCTCCCCAAGACTGCGGTAACTGTCGGTTGTGATGAAGTCAAACTAGTCGCTCCTTGCAGCACAGCTGAATGTGAGTTCTTTAGGTGGTAACTTAGTGAACTGGTTGAGCTGTTGTTTTTCAATGTAGTACCACATAAAGTGCACATTTAGCTTCGTTGTTAGCATTTACCATTTTAAAATGATCCCGCTCCATTTACACCGCTTCATTTTCTCGAGTGAAGTATGCCAGGTGTGGTAGAGATTAGGCTATAGCGCCCTCGCCAGGACTGGCAACTGTCATGCGGTGACCCTCGCGGATCACCATAAGATGCCAAGAGTCCACCGGTGAGTTTTGCAATGATGGTAATTTATTAACAAAACAAGACAAGACACAAGGCTATGAGCCGCTAAGGGCAAAAGCACACACTAAGCGATACAAGGGCTCGTAGGGCTAACCCCAGCCACTACGAGCTAAACTATGACAAGACAAGAAAGAACACGAACCTGACATGAAGGTCTAACGAGGCCTCACGAGGACTGTTTGACGATACTCCTGCAATCTAACTGCCGTCAGTGCCCACCTTATAAAGGCGAACACTAACGAGCAGTGATGACAGACAGCTGACTGATTTTGACAGCCGGAAACCCCACCGAGCGCCTTCACAACAAGAGCCCGGTGAAGCCAGAATATAACCCACAGCTGTCAAAGCCGGCAGCGGATATACATAGCCCGAGCGTGGCTAGGACCGGCGCTCGGGTCGTAACAGTACCCTCCCTCCGAGGGCGGGCTTCCAGAACGCCCATAGACCACCCTGCCCCCCCCCCTCCAGGGTGGGCGGTTGGGGGTAGGTCCGGAGGGAGAAAAAGACCAACACAGAATCAATACAGGAAAAAGACAAAATCCAGACAAGGCAAAAAAAACCTAAACACAGTACAATGACAAAAAATACCAAATACTCAAATCAGATAAAATACACACGGAGGAAAATAAGGCAACTGTAGGACATAACACAAATTGCCAAGGATCCCCAAATAACAGTTACAGAAACAGCACAGGACAGCAAGAGAAAATTAAATCTTTGCCCACATGTTACACAAGAAAATGGCTTCCCACCTGTGTGAATTCTCATGTGAATTTTCAAATAACCAAATACAGAAAAACAGAGCAATTACTGGCTCATACCTAACTACACACAAAACAAACTAGGGCAACTGCAAGACATAAATACCCGCAGACACCCAAATGATCATAACACAAAGCACACAGGATAGCAAGGAAAAACAAAAAACAAAAAACAGAACAATCACTGGGGCAAATCATCACCAGAAAATGACCACTACTCGCCTGACAGTTTATGCTGATCCGCGGAGACCAGGCACCATAGGAACAGTTCAGGTGGTCTCCCCGCGTCCAACGGCCGGCGGGTGGTCATGGGAGGCGGAACATGACCAGGCGGCTTACCACAGTCCAATGCCCAGCACGTCAGCTCCTCTGGTGGCCGAACCAGGTCGCCCAACGAAACACATAACACGTCGGGTGGCCGACCCGGGGCGCCGAACCGGCAAAGCCACTACGAGCTAAACTATGACAAGAAAGAACACGAACCTGACATGAAGGTCTAACGAGGCCTCACGAGGATTGTTTGACGATACTCCTGCAATCTAACTGCCATCAGTGCCCGCCTTATAAAGGCGAACACTAACGAGCAGTGATGACAGACAGCTGACCGATTTTGACAGCCGGAAACCCTACCGAGCGCCTTCACAATAAGAGCCCGGTGAAGCCAGAATATAACCCACAGCTGTCAAAGCCGGCAGCGAATATACATAGCCCGAGCGCGGACAGGACCGTTGTAACAGCAACACCACAACATTTAATGAAAATAAACTGTTGAAAAGAATGGTGCCACTTTCAATTAATTGATAACTAATTTAATTTAGCTGACTAAATTCTTATCAACAATTAATCAAAAGTCAATTAATCATTAACATCCTTAGTGACAAGTCAACTTGAACATTACATTTAATCAGCATATAGCCCACTACAAGGTACTACAGTACCCGGTTACTTCTGCTTCAACTCTGGCATAGGCAAATGGGGGTTGCTGCTGAACTCTGGACAAAAACTTGATTCTTTTCCATTCTGACATTCTCCAACATCAATAGAGAATCTTACATGTGTACATATCAATGCATCTACCCCCCCCCCCCACACACACACACACACAACTATTCTTGAATCTCAGTAATAGTTTTCATGTGCATCTTCGGTAAGCTTTGCATGGCAACACATGAACCATTCATCTTCTTGTTTTCAGTCTATTTCAAGGGCAAAACAAAAACCTGTTAAACTGCCATCTTTAGTCAGTGTCAGTGGAATTAAGAAGAAGCCATCTCTATTGCCATTCAGTCCATACAGCTAATCATGTACAGTAGAACGAAATTACATTTCTCCTATCTACAATATTAATCACATGTAGAATCAGAGGGATCGCTGCCATGCAAGGTGCCACCACAAACAACTTCTCCTTCCCCTATTCTGTATCTTCAACTGCAGGGCAGAGACTTAAAGTGACGCTCTGCCAAAAATCTTTTTTTTTTTCTTGTTAAATGTCTGTAACGTGTTTTATGACTTACAAGACATATCAATAGCAAAATCACTCAAATGTCTCATATCTCTGTTTTTTTGCTGTAAAGTTTCACTTAAGCCCCGCTCCATGAGAAAAGGCAAGTTGAGACAGAGCGTTGTTGGTGACGTAACTATGCATGAAGCTGGTACATGGGTAGCGTTGAGCCAGTCAGAATTCTCTGGCCTAACTGAAGTTATTCTCCAGGCTAGTTTGCATTTTTTAACAAACTGCTTTGAAAACTTGACCCAAATTACAATGTGTTTTACCATTAAACTGCTTTTAAGGACCAATGTCGTTTCAGTCTGTTTATCACAGGATTTATGCCGTTTAATGTAGCGCTAGCCACTATTAACCTTGTGGTATGTTGGTGGGGTCTAGTTACCAATTCTTGCGTTTGAAGGGGGTGGGGGGAGTGAAAAGATTTTGACATGAACCTGTAAGACAAAGTTTTTCTTTGTAGAAAAAAAGGCATAAGATACCATTTTAGACAGTGTAGATTTGGGTTTTTTTAGGGGATTTATAACCACCAGAGTGCCTCTTAAAAAGAACTGACAAATAGGGACTGTCACACAGTCAATCAAAACAAGAAACACCAGAAATGACTTGTCAGTGGTGATTGAACTTTCAGCATAAGAGTGAAGAGATATACTTAGAATAGCAAGCTGCTTTTGACCTTCTCTCTGACAGATGAAAAAAAAAGTTCAGCAAATTATACTTGGACGACTGTTAATATTCCTGGGCTACCTGCCCATGCACATCTATGTATGGGAAAGACAGTTTGATACCCAAATGGCTCTTTTATACTTGAAAAATAGTAACTCTATCTGTAATTATGAACTAATAGGACTTGGATAAGTATATCTTCTCTAAGCACAAAATCTCCAACAAACTTGGCTCACTCAAGTTCACACTGTCAACTCACAGTGACGCTGTCTGTTTGATCAGGAAACATTTTAAATTATTACAGTATAGGATGTGAGAGATGCCTCTGGCCTGTTAAACAACACCTTTTCTCTTCCAAATGCTCAGTGTTTATTCAGTGTTTATATGTATGACGTCAGACATATAAATCACGAGTCAGAAGGAGGAGTGTCATGTAACTAATATGCTTCTAGAACAATGGTATATTGCTTCAAACAGTCGGCGTTAACGTTCAACACAGTGATGTGACCCCAACCTCATGAACGCAAAGTGGCTATAATGTCTGTAGAAATGTTTAGCTTCCTGTGCAACAAATTGCTCTGATCTGTGTCAAAATCATGGAGAGACTGTTGAGACGTCATGGGATTTACCTCCTCCAGCCAGTGGTGTCGTGGCGAAACACAGATCAGGTGCCATATGAGCCGTTAAAATTAAATTAAATTAAATCAAATCACCCTTTATTGTCATTCAACTGTACAACCAATCATGTACAGTAGAACGAGATTGTGTTTTACCTATCTACTGTGTTAATCACACACACCCCAAGTGCAGAATCAGAGGGCTGCTGCCATGCAAGGCGCCGCCACAAATTTCGCTCCTCAATTCCATTATTGCTGAGCACCAAGGTGGACGGCAGGAAGTCCCACTTTTATGTGGTCTTCGGCATGACCCAGTCGGGATTTGAACCCCTGCCTCCCGGGTGTGGGGCGGATGCTCTACCAATTGAGCCACCACTCCGGTAGGGGGCTTCTCTTTATGAGAAACCTGCTGGAAAATTACATAAGAGCAGAGATTCCTTTAAATATAAATATATATATAAATATATTATTAAATTGTTAAATATATCGTGGGGATCGTGGGATCGTGGGTTTGATCCCAGCCCCCGACCAACAGTGATCTGTGTGGAGTTTGCATGTTCTCCCCATGTATGCGTGGGTTTACCCTGGGATTTCTCCGGTTTCCTCCCACATGCCAAAAACATGCAGGTTAGGTTAATTGGAGACTCTAAAGTGGCCCTAGGTGTGAATGTGTGTGTGAATGGTTAAGGGATAGCGCCGTATCGTGGCTCCACCACCTGGATGGATGACCCTCAATTTCCCCTCTGGGGATCAATAAAGTATACTAAATCTAAAAAAAATCTAAAAAATATACACTACCGTTCAAAAGTTTGGGGTCACCCAGACAATTATTTTGTGTTTTCCGTGAAAAGTCACACTTATTTACCACCATGAGTTGTAAAATGAATAGAAAATATAGTCAAGACATTGACAAGGTTAGAAATAATGATTTGTATTTGAAATAATTTTTTCTAGATACTCAACCTGCTCAAAGGAAGGTCAGTTTTATAGCTTCTCTAACCAGCTAAAGTGTTTTCAACTGTGCTAACATGATTGCACAAGGGTTTTCTAATCATCCATTAGCCTTCTGACGCAATGAGCAAACACATTGTACCATTAGAACACTGGAGTGATAGTTGCTGGAAATGGGCCTCTATACACCTATGTAGATACTGCACCAAAAAACAGACATTTGCAGCTAGAATAGTCATTTACCACATTAGCAATGTATATTAGATATTAGAGTGTATTTCTGATTAGTTTAAAGTTATCTTCATTGAAAAAAACAGTGCTTTTCTTTCAAAAATAAGGAAATTTCTAAGTGACCCCAAACTTTTGAACGGTAGTGTATTTCAACAGGTAAACAGTACTGAGTTAGGCATAAGATATATTTAACAATTATGATGCATTTTAAGCCAAAACAAATGGATCTAGGATTAAAAGTAATTAAAATAATGCAGTCACAAGGTTACATGGAGAAATACATGGATTAACTGGAAATATATCGTATTGAGTATTGCTGACTACATGTAGATACTGTATAAATATATATTCTCTGCATCAACAGTGAACTATACATGTATTCATGTAGTATTGCCCTGGGGATTTTGGCAATAAACCTTTGTACTTTTGCAGATGTCTCTATTTTGTTTTACAGTCTTCAGCAAATAATTGTGTTGGTTACTTTTCTTAAAAATGAGCCATTATTTTCAAAGTCACTGTTAAATGGTTTGTACTGTTGACTCTTTTCCCACTGGTGTCTTAACAGACAAAATAGAAAATCATGATGCAAACACATAAATCACTAAATTGTTTATTCCAATCAGCAGCAAATTACAGATTATTTAGAATATGCAAAATTCAAACTGTAAAAAAAAAAAAGAAAGAAACTGGAATGGGCCACACACGCCAGCCATGCTGCCTCACTGAGCAGCAACTGGATCGGCCCCTCATACTGGTTCTGGTTCAGCAGATCTTCAGCCTGAATCTCTATAAATAGTGAGGCAAGGTCTGGTTTGGGTGGATCGTTTTCCCCTTGCCTAGATGAAAGACAGAAATGGGTGGTGGATAATTAAAGAAAGTTTAAAACATATTTGAGAAATGAATGAATCTTTATTTCGAATAGATTAGATTAAAAGAAAGGAACAGAATAATAGAACAAAGGGGGGAAAAATCCAATAAGGTCAAATTAAACAGCAACTCCTCGGATTATACAATTCAACATAACTTATCCGAAATGGGTGATGGCTGAAGCCACAGCTTATATTGCCCACCCATGTTCCGGCTAAGAATTCAAAAATAAAATAAAATAAGAGTGATCACAAATCAGAACAAAGCCAAGACAAAACATGACAAAAACTAAGCAACAGCACAACACAGACTGGATATGATAATCCTTATGTGATTTTACATGTCGTTTTGTATATACAGCCGTGGACAAAATTGTTAGTACCCCTCTGTTAATGAAAGAAAAACCCACAGTGGTCACAGAAATAACTTGAATAAATAAAAATTCTATGAAAATTAACCAATGAAAATCAGACAGTGCTTTTGAATTGTGGTTCAACAGAATTATTTAAAAAACAAACTCATGAAACAGGCCTGGACAAAAATGATGGTACCCCTAGAAAAGACTGAAAATAATGTGACCATAGGGACATGTTCAACCAAGATGTGTCCTCTAATTAACACCACAGGTGTCTACAAACTTGTAATCAGTCAGTCGACCTATTTAAAGGGTGACAAGTAGTCACTGTGCTGTGACTATTGTGGGTTTTTCTTTCATTAACAGAGGGGTACCAACAATTTTGTACACGTGTGTATGTTTGGAGTATTTCTTCCTTTAGTTTTTGTTTAAATTGTCCAAGCGTTGTACATGATTTTAATTCAGGTCCAAAAGCGTTCCACAGTCTGACTCCTTGCACTGAGACACAGTGTTGCTTGGTGGTAGTTCTCACTGAAGGTTTTTTGAAATATACATGTTCCTCTGAAATTATATTGTTATTTGGAACAACTTTTGGATATTTGTGGGCAGTGATAGATTCTTAGCTTTAAACATTATTAGTGCAGTTTTAAATTCAACCAGATCTTTCAACTTGAGAGCTTTTAATTTAAGAAAAAGTGAGTTTGTTGGTTCCCTGTAAGCAGCTTTGTTTATTACTCTAATAGCTCTCTTCTGAAGCATAATGACTGGATATATGTTTTATATGTGTTTCCCCATACTTCAGTACAATATGTCATGTATGGGTATTGGTATCCTCTGAAGAGCTGGAGCAGGTGGCTGGGGAGAGGGAAGTCTGGGCTTCTCTGCTTGAACTGCTGCCTCTGCGACCTGGACCTCCGGAAAAGCGGTAGAAGATGGATAGATTGACATAATATTCGGCCCAGGAAACACGCATGCAGGCTCAGGTAGATTTGAAAGCTTTATTTTCAATCAATGTAATGTGTTTGGATGCGTGTGTGTGATATATGAATGTATTGTGGGTGGAGGATGAAGGCCGGGACAGAGCAGCACGCCGTGCAGCCAGGCAACCCTATGAATGAGAAGAGAGCAGGGGGTTAGCTGGGCAAACCACACAGGAGAGTGACAAGGTAATGTGCTTACTTGCAGTAACTGTGGTGGCTGGCGCTGGCAAGATCCCAAGCCTGGGAGACAGCGTCCTGCTGTGCGTCCTAGGAGGAGCAGTGTGGCAGAGGAGTGATGAAGACAAGGGAGAGGATGTCCGCCGCCGGGAAATCCACCTGTGCACAGGAGAAGGCTGAGAGGAACAGGTGAGACAAATAGACAGCTTACGTGTCGTGATGAAGATCAGCAGGCCTGGAGAAAGGAATCCGCTGAGGGTTAGAGCACGAAGGAAGACAGACGGCTCCAGACCGAAACTCAGGGCGAGGTGGAGTAAGTAGCTGTGCACTAACGAGGTGCAGGTGTGCGCGCAGCTGAGGTGGATGCCCGTGAGCGGCGAGTGGTGACAGTACTCCCCCCCCTAGCAGCGCCACCTGGCGCTGGCTTACCTGGGTGCGCCCGGTGAAACTCCGCGATGAGATCTTGATCCAACACCCACGAAGAGCACACCCAAGATCTCCACTCCGGCCCATAACCTTCCCAATCCACCAGGTATTGTAGCCCTCGACCCCGGTGCCGGGAGTCCAAGATGGAGGTAACACCCCACGCCGGGTCACCGTCGATCATCCTAGGAGCGGGAGGCGACCTAGGAGGGGGGCAGAGTGGATTGGAAAGAACAGGTTTAACCTTAGACACGTGGAAGGTGGGACACACACGTAGGGAGGGAGGGAGGGCCAAACGCACAGCCACCGGGTTGACAATTTTAGTGATCACAAAAGGGCCGAGGAACCGCGGAGCCAGCTTCCTCTTCTCAGCCTTGAGGTTGATATCTTGGGACAAGAGCCAAACCCGTTGACCCACCTGGTAATCAGGAGCTGGCCTCCTGTGGCGATTGGCGGTGGAACTGTTGCGCGCCGCCGTGCGTAAAAGCGCATCCTTCGTCTTGGTCCACACACTCCGGCAGCGTCTCATGTGCGCCTGGACAGATGGGACAACCAACTCACCCTCCTGCTCAGGAAACAAGGGGGGATCGTACCCCAAGGACGCCTCGAAGGGCGACACACCAGTAGCTGAAGATCGCACCGAGTTGTGGGCATATTCCACCCAGGCCAAGTAGGAGCTCCAGGAAGATGGATTGGAGGAGGTCACGCAGCGCAGGGCAGCCTCCAACTCCTGGTTAGTGTGCTCGCATTGTCCATTGGACTGGAGGTGGTGACCAGAGGAGAGACTAACCATGGCCCCCAAAGCGTTGCAGAAGCACCTCCAAACCTGGGAGACAAACTGAGGGCCCCGGTCCGATACCACGTCCAGTGGGATCCCGTGCAACCTGACAACATGTTGGACCAGGAGGTCAGCCGTCTCACGTGCCGAAGGGAGACCCCGAAGAGGCACAAAATGAGCGGCCTTAGAAAATCGATCTAGTTGTCAGGACTGTGTCATAGGTGTCAGAGACTGGAAGGCCGGTGACAAAGTCAAGGGCGATGTGTGACCAGGGCCTGCCCAGGACTGGCAGGGGCTGGAGTAGACCCGCAGGCGGAGAGTTTTGGGACTTGCCGGTAGCGCACTGGGGGCAAGCCTGGACGTAGTTGGTGACGTCCTTCTGGAGACCCGGCCACCAGAACGAGCGTTGCAGCAGATTCACCAAACGGGTGATGCCGGGGTGACAGGCGAGCTTGGAGATATGGACCCAGTGAATCACCTCTCCTCGAACCGCCGAAGGAACGAAGAGCCTCCCCTCTGGATCACCGCCAGGGTCCGGTTCCGTCTCCGGATCTTGTCCTTGATGGACCAGGAAACCGCCCCCACAACGCACGAGCTGGGAGGATGGTGTGTTCCGACTCCTCCGGATCTTCAGGGGCGAACTGCCTGGATAAAGCGTCGGGCAACCCATTCTTCGAGCCTGGACGGTACGTGATGGTAAATTGAAAACGAGCAAAGAATAGTGACCAGCGCGCCTGGCGGGCATTCAGGCGCCGCGCTGACCTCAAATACTCGAGGTTCTTGTGGTCCGTCCAGACCACAAAAGGCTGAGCTGCCCCCTCCAACCAGTGACGCCACTCCTGCAGCGCGAGCTTGACAGCGAGGAGCTCCCTGTCGCCGATGTCATAGTTGCGCTCCACCGCAGATAATCGTCGAGAGAAGAAGGCGCAGGGCCGCTTGACTCCATCCACTGGCGAGCGCAGAGAGAGCACCGCCCCCACCCCCGTGTCGGACGCGTCGATCTCCACCAGGCACTGCAGCGCGGGGTCGACCTGGGTCAGGACCCGGGAGGACGAGAACTCCGCCTGGAGAGTCTTGAAGGCGGCGGCTGCCTCCTCTGACCACTGGAAGGGTACCTTCGATGAAGTGAGGCGGGTCAGGGGGGTGACAATGGCGCCGAAGTTGGGGACAAAGCGCCGGTAGAAATTAGCGAAGCCAATAAACTGCTGCACCTGCTTCCTGGAGGTAGGCGTGAGCCACTCCACCACCGCTTTGACCTTCGCGGGGTCGGGGAGAATCTGGTTGTGCGAGATGACGAACCCCAGGAAGGAGGTGGTCCGGGCATAGAACTCACACTTCTCCACCTTGATGTACAGTCTATTCTCCAGCAGCCATTGCAGGACCCGCCTCACATGAGCCTGGTGCTCCTCCCATGATTTGGAGAAGATGAGTATGTCGTCCAAATATACGAAGACAAAGACCCCCAGGAAATCTTGTAGGACGTCGTTTATGAGACGCTGGAAAACGGCAGGTGCGTTGGTGAGCCCAAACGGCATCACAAGATACTCAAAATGACCGCTGGGCATCCTGAAGGCCGTTTTCCATTCGTCTCCCTCCCAGATCCGAAAGAGATGGTAAGCGCTGCGGAGGTCTAGCTTCGTGAATCAGGTCACCCCCTGGAGGGAGTGGAAGGCGGTGTCCATGAGCGGCAAGGTGTAGCGATCCTTGATAGTGATGTCATTCAGTGCTCTGAAGTCAATGCAGGGACGCAGGGACCCATCCTTTTTGGACACGAAGAAGAAGCCCGCGCCGAGCGGAGATGAGGAGGGACGGATAATCCCAGCGCTGAGCGACTCCTTGATATAGGTATCCATTGCCTCACGTTCAGGTGCAGAGAGGCTGTACAGGCGGCCAGATGGCAAGGGGGCCCCTGGACGGAGGTTGATCGCGCAGTCATATGGCCGGTGAGGGGGAAGGGACATGGCTCTGGACTTACTAAAAGCTACTCCCAGGTCGTGAAACTCCTGCGGCACCAGGGTGAGGTCTGGAGGCTCAGAGAACGGCGCCGGCGGGGGAGAGGATGGAGCACAAGCCGCAGACTGAAGGCAGGTGCCCAGGCAAAAGGAGCTCCAAGAAAGGACACTGCCGGTTCTCCAATCAAGGACTGGGTTGTGCAAACGCAGCCATGGGTAACCCAGGATGACACGGTCCGACGAGGAGGGCAGGACAAACAGGGCCAGGTCCTCTCGGTGGTTGCCAGAGATGATGATGGGAACCGGCTTGGTGCGGTGCGTCACTATTCCCAAGGGAGAACGAGAGAGAGTGACCAAGTTGAGGGGAGTAGACAGCGGCAGACAGGGTATGCCCAAACGGGTTGCCAGGCTCTTAGAAATAAAACTCTGCTCTGCCCCTGAATCCACCAGTGCGTGCGTGAAATGCCCGGTGGAGTTGTGGCAGAATCGTATGGGCAGTGTGCAAGCGGATAGGGGATTTGACCGGTTAGAGTCCGCGAGGCCCCCTACAGTGACTCGCGGACCTCCCCATTTGGCTTAACCGGGCACAGCTCCACGGGATGCTGGTCATCTCCGCAATACGTGCAGAGACCCCGTTCCCGCCGGCGTTGTCTCTCTGCAAGAGGGAGCCTAGTGCGCCCGATCGCCATGGCCTCTGGCTCATCGGCGGATTCCGGAGCAGGTAACGCCAGGGGGCGAGACTGAGGAGAGCAGACGGAAGCTCCGCGCGAGCGGCTGACTGACTTCCGCTCCGCGGCCCGCTCTCGCAGCCTATTGTCCAGGCTAATTGTGAGAGAAATCAGCTCGGACAGCCGCCCTGGGAGATCCCGACTGGCTAGCTCATCCCTCAGACCAGAACTGAGGCTACGGAGGAAGATACTGCAGAGAGATGCCTCTCCCCAGCCCACCTCCTCCGCTGCCACCCGGAAGTCAACAGAGTGCTCCGCCGCCGACCGGCTTCCCTGTTGGAGACCAAGGAGCCGATCAGAGAAGACGCTGTCATGACGCGAGTGGTCAAACACCTCTAAGAAGTCCCGCACGAACCGGTCATAAGAGAGGGTTGCGTAGCTGGGCTTCGTCATAACGGCGTAAGCCCAAGCTAACACTCACCCCTCTAGGAGATTAGCCATGTACCCGATTCGGCTATGGTCTGAGGGGAAATCCCCGGGAACGGGCAGGAACACTGACTCACACTGCAAGATAAAACCCCCTCGCTCCACCGAGTTTCCCGTTGAAGCGAGCGGGGGTCGGAATGGGTGTGAGCCGGGTCGGCGTTCCCAAGCTAGGCTGGCCAGCCGTGGAAGCAACCGGAGCCGAGGCGCCTTGAGGGCTCGGGGGGAACGCCTGCTGGGGATCCAGGCGGTCTAACCGGTGAGTAATTATGGTTAATTGATTAAAAATAACCTGTTGTTGGTGCGCAATCATATCCACCCAAGCCTCGGGGGTGGAAAAGCGGCGTGCGAGCCCGCTGTCCGCTGGGCAGCTCTGCTGGAGCCGTACTGACATAATATTCGGCCCAGGAAACACGCACGCAGGCTCAGGTAGATTTGAAAGCTTTATTTTCAATCAATGTAACGTGTTTGGATGCGTGTGTGTGATATATGAATGTATTGTGGATGGAGGATGTAGGCCGGGACAGAGCAGCACGCCGTGCAGCCAGGCAACCCTATGAATGAGAAGAGAGCAGGGGGTTAGCTGGGCAAACCACACAGGAGAGTGACAAGGTAATGTGCTTACTTGCAGTAACTGTGGTGGCTGGCGTTGGCAAGATCCCAAACCTGGGAGACAGCGTCCTGCTGTGTGTCCTAGGAGGAGCAGTGTGGCAGAGGAGTGATGAAGACGAGGGAGAGGATGTCCGCCGCTGGGAAATCCACCTGTGCACAGGGGAAGGCTGAGAGGAACAGGTGAGACAAATAGACAGCTTACGTGTCGTGATGAAGATCAGCAGGCCTGGAGAAAGGAATCCGCTGAGGGTTAGAACACGAAGGAAGACAGACGGCTCCAGGCCGAAACTCAGGGCGAGGTGGAGTAAGTAGCTGTGCACTAACGAGGTGCAGGTGTGCGCACAGCTGAGGTGGATGCCTGTGAGCGGCGAATGGTGACATGGATGGATGTCATGTATGGGAATATTAATGAATGATACAAAGTCTATAGTGTGGGTTGATTCAGCAAATATTTCACTCTGTGCAGTATTGTGACTGATTTGCATATTTTACCTTTAATATAATTAATGTGACTTCCAACACAGTTTTTTATTGATTATTATGCCAAGGATTTTAATTTTGGATACCCTTTCAATCTCTACACCATTTATACTGAGTTGTTGTGATGGTGTGAAATAATGTTATCAGTAAAAGTTTAGCCACCGCTGTGTCGCCCTGGTTTCAAGTGTGGGTGGTGTTTTGTGCTTGTATTGCTAAAATATAAAAGGAAGCACTACAATGGGTCTCACATATTTGTAATGTGTTCTATTACTGGATGAGTTTAAAGATGAAATACTATAGACTACACATAAACTAAATTCTAATGATGACTGAACAACTCCTATTCCCCACGGTGCAAGATACACTATTATGACTATAACTCATAAAGGATCACAGAAGTGATCTGATAAAAATAAATAAACAAGCAGTTTATTTTATGGTGGCTACTATTGGATGTGCCATTCATTTTCAATTACTCTGTAATTAATATTCACACAAATAAATCTCAATTCAGTCCCTTTCATATTAAGTGGAAATTGTGCTACTTTAATTTTGGCACTTTACCTAAACTTTAACTTAAAAAGCAAAAGATTTGACTACAAATATGATGTGTTGTTTACCTGTCACAATACATTTGTGTCAAAACGTTGCCATTCCGAGCAGATCCTGTTTGGACTCTACAATGAAATACACACAAATTAAGTACATGCACAGCACGAAAGTGCAACATGTAAAAAAAAAAACAACACCTTTTTAACCAGGATTACAACTAGCTTATTTCATCAGATATTGTCAACACAAAAAAGCAACATACAAGGACAGACGTAGCATTGAGCTAGGTCATCGTTTAAACACGATTAAGTTTTCGTCTGTCCTAAGTGAACTTTCCACTGTTGGAAAAAATAACGTAAAACATGAATATCACATCACTCACCGTCCTCTATATCACAGTATCACGGCTTCAACTGCTGAAGTTGGGTGCGTCGCGGCTGTACATTCAATTCAATTCGGGTGGCTGGGTCTAATTCCCGGTGCGTCGCCGTCTGTTTTCTAGTGCGTCTGCTTGTGTTCCCCACTGCAAGCTCAGTCTGCTTCCCTCTGCATTCTCTCATCAGCCGAAATGCACAGGAAACTCTGCTGGACCGCTGTGTTAGATTTCTGCTGATTTCTGTTAAGCCATTCTATCGTTGTTGTTTATAATATCACTTGTTCGCGGGCTCACTGACAAAAAATTGCAAATGGCGGCCAGCAAGCTATTCTGGAAAGTAAGCGTAACGCCCACTCTCATGACACTACGCCCGGACCAATCAGTGGCCAGCAGTGGGTTGACGTAACAGTGCCGGTACCCTTCGGACCTACTCTCGATTGGTGCCGATAAAACTGGAACAGCTCCGAAAAAAGAGAACTGTTAGGCCATTGGATGCCGAATGGAAAAGCGGACAAAGGGGGCCGAACCGTACCAAACGGGGCCAATCTGACCCAAGTGGAAAAGCGCCTTAACATGGCAACTTCCACAAGAAGGAAGCTTGTGAAAGACTAAGGATCACATTTACAAATTAAAGGCACTACAGAATCTTCAACTGTTAAAACCAAACGCCAGAGTCAAACGGTAAAACAGGCTTTTTCCCGTGGAACACTGTATAATAAAGACTTGAGAAGATAGAAAGTGATGCACTGCTTCTCTGGAAGTCTGGTTCATGGAGGCAGCAGCTCAAGCAGAGATGCCAAGACTTTCCTCTCCCCAGCCACCTGCTCCAGCTCTTCAGAGAGGATACCAAGGTGTTCTCAGGCCAGCTGAGAGACATAGTCTCTCCAGCGAGTCCTGGGTCTGCCCCGGGGTCTTCTCCCAGAAGGACGTGCCCGAAACACCTCAAGTGGGAGGCGTCCAGGAGGCCTCCTGATCAGATGCTCAAACCACCTCAACTGGTTCCTTTCAATGTGGAGGAGCAGCGGTTCTACTCTGAACCTCTCCCAGATGTCTGAGCTCCTCACCCTATCTCTAAGGGTGAGTCCAGCAATCCTATGGAGAAAGCTCATTTCAGCCGTTTGTATCCGTAGTCTCATTCTTTCGGTCATTACCCACAGCTCATGACCATAGGTGAGGGTAGGAACATAGATTGACTGGTAAATCGACAGCTTTGCTTTAGAGCTCAGCTTCCTCTTCACCAAAATAGACTGGTACAACATCCACATCACTGCAGATGCTGTCAATCTCGTGCTCCACTCTTCCCTTACTCGTGAATAAGACCCCAAGATACTGAAACTCCTCCACTTGGGGCAGGAGCTTGTCTCTAACCCAGAGAAGACAGTCCACCCTCTTCTGGCTAAGGACCATGGACTCGGACTTGGAGGTGCTGATTCTCATCCCAGCTGCTTCATACTCACTAGCAAACCCCCCCACTAAGACCTGTACGTCATTGCTTGATGAAGTCAACAGGACAACATCACCTGCAAACAGCAGAGATGAGAGCCTGTGGTGACTGATCATGACACCCTCCATTCCTTGGCTGCATCTAGAAATCCTGTCCATAAAAATTATGAACAGGATCAGTGACAAAGCGTAACCCTGGCAGAGTCCAACTCTCACTGGAAATGAGTTCAACTGAGTGTTGGCAATATGAACCAGACTCTTACTCGTATAGAGACTGGATAGCTCATAACAACAAGCCCGATACCCCTAACTCCTGAAGCACCCCCCATAAGAGGCCACAAGGGACACAGTCAAATGCTTTCTCCAAGTCCACAAAACACATGTAGCCTGGTTAGAATTCTCAAGAGGGTAAAGAGTTGGTCCGATGTGCCACGGCCAGAACAAAAACCACATTGCTCCTCCTGAATCCGAGGTTTAGCCAACAGCCAGACTCTTCTCTCCAGTACCTTGGCATAGACCTTCCCAGGGAGGCTGAGAAGTGTGATCCCCTAAAGTTGGAACACATCCTCCAGTCCCCCTTCTTAAAGAGAGGAACCACCACCCTAGTCTGCCATGCCAAAGGCACTGGCCCTGACTTCCATGCAGTGTTGCAGAGGTGTGTCAACCATGACAGCTCTACATCATCCAGGGCCTTGAGGTACTCAGGGTGAATCTTATTCACCCCAGGGCCCAGCTAACGAAGAGTTTTTAACCACTTTGGCGACCTCAGCCCCTGTGATAGGCGAGTCGTCCCCCTCATCCCCAAGCTCTGCTTCCTCTGTGGAAGGTGTGTCAGTGGGATTAAGGAGATCTTCAAAGTATTCCTTCCACCACCCGATGATGTCCCCAGTTGAAGTCAGCAACGTGCCATCCACACCATACACAGTGTGGACAGGGAACTGCTTCCCCCTTCTGAGTCACCGGAAAGTTTGCCAGAGTCTGTTCGACGCCGACCAAAAATCTTTTTCCATGGCCTCACTGAACTCCTCCCACACCTGAATTTTTGCTTCAGCAACCACCCGAGTTGCACTCCATTTGGCCTGTCGGTACGCCTCAGCTACTTCGGGAGTCCCACAAACTAACGAAGCTCAATAGAATTTTTTTTCAGCTTGATGTTCCCCCCTCACCACTGGTGTCCACCATTTGGTTTGGGGGTTGCCACCACAAGATGCACCAACAACATTGCAGTCACAGCTCTGGGCAGCTTCTTCATCAATGGAGGTGGAAAACATGGCCCATTCAGACTCCATGTCTCCAGACTCCCTCGGAATGTGGTCGGAAGTTCTCCTGGAGATGAGAGTTGAAGACTTCCCAGACAGGGGTCTCAGCCAGATGTTCCCAGGTCTGCGGGTCTGAATGGCATCCTGTCCTACCATTGGATCCAACTCACCACCAGGTGGTGATCAGTTGACAGGTCTGTACCTCTCTTTACCCGAGTGTCCAAGACATGCAGTATAGTCACAGGTCTAATGACACGATAACAAAATTGATCATCAGCCTGTGACCTAGGGTGTCATGGTGCCAAGTGCAGATATGGACACCCTTATGCTTGAACATGGTGTTCATTATGGATAAACTGTGGTTAGCACAGAAGTCCAATAACTGAACACCACTTGAACTCAGATCGGGCAGGCTGTTCCTCCCAATCACACCCCTCCAGGTTTCACTGTCATTGCCCATGTATGCACTAAAGTCCCCCAGTAGGACAAGGCAGTCTCCAAGAGGAGCACTTTCCAGCACCCCAGTCAGAAACTCTTAAAAGGGTGGATATTCTGAACCATCATTTGGCGCACAAGCACAAATGATGGTCAGGACCTGTTTCCCAACCTGAAGGCGTAGGGAAACTACCCTTTCGTCCACTGGGGAAAACTCCAATGTAGAGCCAGCAAGACAGGGGGATACAAGAATACCCACCCCTGCCCACCGCCTCTTGCCCACGGCAACTCCAGAGTACGCCAAGCCCCAGCCTCTCTCCAGGAAACTGGTTCTAGAACCGGAGCTGTGAATTGAGGTGAGCCCAACTATATCTAGCCAGTATCTCTCAACCTCATGCACCAGCTCAGGCTCGTTCCCCACCAGAGAGGTGACATTCCATGTCCCAAAAGCCAGTTTAGGAAACCGGGGATCAGACCGCCAAGGTCTCTGCCTTGGACCGCCACCTGATCCACATTGCACTGGACCCCCATGGTCCCTCCTGCATGTGGTGAGCCCACTGGAGGGTGGACCCATGTAACTCCTTCGGTTGAGCCTGGCCGGGTCCCATGGGCAGAAACCCGGCTACCAGACGCAAGCCATAGAGCCCCTCCCCCAGGCCTGGCTCCAGGACAGGGCCCCGGTAACCCCATACCGGGTGGGGTACTCTGAATTTTTGATTTTTCATCCATGATGAGAATCTGTAGGATCGCTCTGGCACTTCACCCAGGACCAATTTGTCCTGGGAGACCCTGCCAGAGGCAAATTGCCCCGGACAGCACAGTTCCTGGGATCACTCAGGCATGCAAACCCCCCACCACAATCAAGTGGTGATCCATGGGGGGATGGAAAGTGAAAACCATATAAATTTCATATAGCAAATTTCTAAATGTACATAAATAAATGTATTTTACTAATAATAAGTCATAGTAGGTCACGTATGTACTAGTGAAATAAGCATGTAAAATATTTGCTTGAGTGTAGTCAGAGTAACCCAGCCACAGGGGGTGCACAAGCCAGTGTAGTCCTAGTGCTGGTCCCAAGTCCAGGTAAATGGGAATGGTTGTGTCAGGAAGGGCATCCAGCGTAAAACCTTTGCCAAATCAAACATGCGGATCATGACTAATGAGACTTTCATACAGGATTGGTCAAGGCCCGGGTTAACAACATCCACCACCGGTGCTGTTAACCGACAGGGTGCTAGTGGAAATTGGGCTACTGTTGGTCAGAGATCAAGGAGGAGGAGAGGGGGAAGGTATGTTAGGAGGAAGAGAGAGAAAAGGAAAGGTAGAAGTGTGGAGGTGAGAGTAGGGACTTTAAATGTAGGGACTATGACTGGTAAAGGTAGACAGTTGGCTGATATGATGGAGAGAAGAAAGGTAGATATTAGCGGTGGGAAAAAAAAAATCATTCAGTGATGGATCACGATACTTGGCACTGGCAACAATGCATCAATCCATAAACGCACGGGTCAATTTTTTTATTTTAAAAAAATGCGCACACATATACTTTTGGGTTGTCAGTTAATCAATGGCATTTTCAGTCCACTAGATGGCGCAAAGCAAATACCCAGTCAAGTGAAGTCATAGCTTGTCTCGGTAATTTGCAAACAGCTTTAAAAGTAAGGAAGCAGTCACTGCAAAGTTAGCTCAAATGTCGGGCCTTTTTTGGATTTTATAATAAAGATGGAAGGAAAGACCTTGACATGACACACATCCTGAAAGAAGTGCTGCACACACAAAAACACTCGGAATAGAGCGGGCCACACACTTCTCAAAGCAGCATTAGCAATGGCTAAGCTAAATAGAAACCAGCTTGGAGCTTTTTCTCTAAGCGTCAAGTAAGTAAAGTTTATTTATGAAGCACTTTTCACAGACGTATAGTCGCAGAGCGCTGCACAATCATTCAATTCAGTTCAATTCAATTCAGCTTTATTTATATAGTGCCATTTCACAACAACAGTCATCTCATAGCACTTTCAACTGTAGGGGAAACCCCCACAATTGCAGAAAGACCCCAGCAATCAGGCGATCCCCTATGAGCAAGTGCTTGGCGACGGTGGAGAGGAAAAACTCCCTTTTAACAGGAAGAAGCCTCCAGCAGAACCAGGCTCAGGGAGGGGCAGTCATCTGCTGCGACTGTCTGGGGGGTGAGGAGATAGAGAAGATGAAAACAACAGACATGTAGAGAGCAAACAGCACGATGGGGACTCAATCTATGGGAGAGAACAAACAGATGTTAATGACCAGCAAAAAAATAAATAAATAAATAAATAATTGAGAGTGAAGAAAGAAGTGAAGCCCAGTGCAATTATTGGAGGTCCCCCAGCTGTCTAAACCTATTAGCAGCATAACTAAGGGAGGGTTCAGAAACACATGATCCCTCCCAAATTGTAGGCTATATCAAAAAGAAAAGTTTTAACTCTTTTCTTAAAAAACAGAGATCGAGTCTGACTCCCGAATCCAGATTGGCAGCTGGTTCCACAAGAGAGGAGCTTGATAACTGAAGGCTCTGCCCCCCATTGTACTTTTGGCGGTTCTAGGTATTACAAGTAATCAAGCATTTTGGGAGCATAATGCTCTGTTAGGATAATATGGTAATATCAGATCTTTTAAATAAAAAGGGGCCTGATTGTTTAGAGCTTTAAAAGTGAGAAGAAGGATTTTAAACTTAATTCTAAACTCTATGGGAAGCCAATGAAGGGAAGCCAAAACCGAAGCGATATGATCTCTCTTTCTAGTGCCTGTTAAAACTCTTGCAGCAGCATTTTGGATCAACTGAAGACTTTTTAGAGATGTTTTAGGACAACCTGATAATAAAGATGAGCCTTTATTAGTCCCACAACGGGGAAATTCCAGGATTGCAACAGCACAGGGATAGCAACACTCAGAGCAACAATCAGAAGGCAAGAAAAAAAAACAAGCAAGCAAGAGCAGCTAATATACATATGTACATATTACTATAAAATATATATATACACACACACAGACACACAGTGCAGAGCATTGTAGCTAGATGGAATAAATATATGAATATATAAACACACAGTGCAGAGCATTGTAGCTAGGTGGAATAAATATGTAAATATATAAACACCCACAGTACGGAGCATTGCAGCTAGGTGGAATAAATATGTAAGTATATAAACACACACAGTGTGGAGCATTGTAGCTAGATGGAATAAATATATAGATATATAAAAACACAGTGCGGAGCATTGTAGCTAGATGGAATAAATATATAGATATATAAATATGAACACACCCAGTGCTGAGCATTGTAGCTAGATGGAATAAATATGTAAATATATAAACACACACAGTGCAGAGCATTGTTGCTAGATGGGATGAAACAGCATAACCCTCTACTTAGTTATCCTACATGGTATGATTATGTGCCCATACATATTCTCACCCTCCATAGCGACCGGTATTTTCCTAGTTGTATGCCGGAGGGGACCATTGTGTAAGTCTATTGCATCTTTTGCATTTAAAAACTATTAGTTTGTTACGTCTTTTTGCTATCTCTGCGAGCAGCCCTGCTTAGGTTGTACAGTCTGACAGCCGTTGGTAGGAAGGACCTACGAAACCTCTCGGTTGTGCACCTGGGATGATGTAGTCTGCTGCTAAATGAGCTCCTCAGTGCATTCAGTACGTCCTGCATAGGGTGGAACTCGGACTCCAGCAGAGATGACAGTTTAGCCACCGTCCTTCTCTCTCCTATCTCCTCCACTGGATCAAGGCGCTGCCCCAGGACAGAGCTAGCTTTCTTAATCAGTTTGTTCAGTCTCTTCCTATCGGCTGCTGTAATGCCACTGCCCCAGCAGACCACTCCAAAAGTGATGGCTGATGCCACCACCGTGTCATAGAATGACAAAGAGATGATAAATGATAAAGATTTACAATGATAAAGAGTTACAATAATCTAATCAATAATGTAATCTAGAGCTAACAAAAGCGTGGATCAGTTTCTCAGCATCACAAGATTAGGAGACAAGATGCTCCTAATCTTGGCAATATTACGCAAATGATAGAAGGCAGTCAGAAACGAATTTAATATGTGACATAATGCACAGCTCAGGAGACACACACGCAGGCTCAGAGTAGATCCAATAGCTTTATTAGCAACAAGTGTGTATGAATGCGTGTCTGCGAGATGTGGATGTATTGGTGGTGGCGTCTGTGTCGGGCACGGAGGCAGGAGACCGTACAGCCGGACAACCCTATGGGAGAAGCAAAGGGAGAAGGGTGACGGGCACACACCAACACAGGAGATGTAAAAATGATGATGAGCTTACTTGGAGATAGCAGGTGGCTGGCACAGCAAGGACGAGGTCCGGTAGACAGCGACCTGGAGAGCCCGGTGCAGCAGCGAGGGGGTGGAGACGGAGAGGAATGGTCCGCCGCCGGGAAATCCACCTGTGCACAGGGGAGCAGACTTGGAAAGGAAAAAGGTAAGGGCTTCTTACCGGAATGTTTGCTGAAGTGGTAGAGGTTACTCACAGCAATCGTGACGAGTGAAGTCTGACGGCTTCAGGCCGAAGCCCAGGGCGAGGCGGCTTAAATCCCTCGCCGCTGATGAAGTGCAGGTGTGTGTGCAGCTGGCGCCGTAGATGGGCGGCGAGGCGTGACAATATGTGAATTGAAAAACAGATCTTGTTCAAAAATAACTCCAAGGTTCCTCACAGAGCTATTAAGAGAAAGAGTAACTGCATCCAAACTAAAAGTTTGTTTTGGAAAGGTATTTCTAAGGTTTTCTTGTTGAACCTCCATGCAGCTCTGTCCTTCACCTTCCGCTGCCAGGAACTCCTGTCTATATCCAACTTCTTGAGGTTTCTTTTTACAGTGTCTTTAAATCCGAGCCTTGGTCTACCCTGATTGCGTTTGCCCTCATCCTCCAGCCTAGCATTATCTGAAACAGTACTCCCGAGATACTTGAAAGTTTTACACTTGACTAGTGGCTCTGTACCAATGCTGATCTCTTCTGGAGTGATGTTGATAACTGGAACTTTGGCAGTTGATAGAGGCACTCTATCTTCTTAATGTTGATTTTGAGGCTGAATTGGCTAGCTGCTCTTGCAAATTTCTCCACTAAAGATTGCATATCTTTCGCACTGTGTGCAACTAGAGCACTGTCATCGGCAAAGAGCATTTCTCTTTCTACCTTTAGAATTAAAAGAAGTTGATAGATAAAAATAATTGCAAAAATACAAAACAAGTTAAAACACGAGATTAAAATAATTTAAAAATATCAGACTTACCATTAAAAAGCAGCTGAAACTTAACGCAAATCTTCGTGAAACAAAAAAGTTTTCAGCTGCTTTTTAAACGAGTCCACAGAATCAGCTTAACGTATCTGGAGTGGGATTCTATTCCAAACAGCACCATGCACCACCCTTCCTGTGTGCAGAGATGTGTCTCCGTGGAAAACGAAGCCCCAAGAATACTTTATTATATGAAAGAGATGTCAACAGTTTTACTTTGGGACAGGATTTGAGATTGAATAAGGTGAAAAAATGTGAAATATATGGGATTGTGATACTTGATTATCGCAGCATCATGATTATTGTTGAATCAGGATAGGATCGAATCGTGGTCCAAGAATCGTGATCCGAATGGAATTGCGAGATCCTTCACAATTCCCATCCCTAGTAGATATACTGTGTGTTCAAGAAACCAGATGGAAGGGAAGCAAGGCTAGAAGCACTGGAGGTGGATTTAAAATGTCTATTATGGTGTAGGGAGGATGAGAAATGCAGTAGGAGTAATCTTCAAGAACAAAGGTGATGCTCAGAGCTGTAGTAACTACAGAGGCATAAAGTTGATCAGCCACACTATGAAGATATGGGATAGAGTTGTTGAAGCCAGATTAAGAGGAGAGGTGACAATCAGTGAGCAGCAACACGGTTCCATGCCAAAAAAAGAGTACTACAGATGCAGTGTTTACTTTAAGAGTGCTGATGGAGAAGTATAGAGAAGGTCAGAAGGAGTTGCACAGTGTCTTTGTGGATCTAAAGAAAGTATATGATAGGGTGCAAAGAGAGGAAGTGTGGTACTGTATGAGAAAGTCAGGAGTGGCAGAGAAGTCTGTAAGGGTGGTGCAGGACATGTAGGAGTACAGCGAGATGGTGGTGAGGTGTGCTGTAGGAGTGACAGATGGGTTCAAGGTGGGGGTGGGGTTACATCAGGGATCGGCTCTGAGCCCCTTCTTGTTTGCCATGGTGATGGACAGGCTGACAGACGAGGTCAGCCAGGAGTCTCCATGGACGATGATGTTTGTAGACGACATTGTGATCTGTAATGAGAGTAGGGAGCAGGTGGAAGAGAATCTGGAGAGGTGGAGGTATGCTCTGGAGAGAAGAGGAATGAAAGTCGGTAGAAGCAAGACAGAATACATGAGTATGTATGAGAGGGAGGCAGGTGTAATGGTGAAGATGGAAGGAGTAGAGGTAGTGAAAGAAGATGAATTTAAATACCTGGGGTCAACCATGCAAAGCAACGGAAAATGTACGAGAGGTGAAGAAGAGAGTGCAGGCAGGGTGGAGTGGATGGAGATGAGTGTCGAGCGATTTGTGACAGAAGGGTAGCAGCAAGAGTGATAGGGAAGATTTACAAGACGGTAGTGAGACCTGCTATGATGCATGGTTTGGAGACGGTGGCGCAAACAAAAAGACAGGAAATGGACCTGGAGGTGGCAGAGCTGAAGATGCTAAGATTTTCATTGGGAGTGACTAGGAGGGTCAAGATTAGAAGTGAGTATATCAGATGGACAGCTTAAGTTGAGCAGTTTGGAGACAAAGTAAGAGAGTCAAGGCTGAGGTGGTTTGGACATGTGCAGAGGAGGGATAGCGGATATAGTGGACAAACAATGTTGAAGATGGAGCTGCCAGGCAGGAGGAAAAAAGGAAGACCACAGAGAAGATTAATGGATGTAGTGAAGGAAGACATGGAGAGGGTTGGTGTTACAGAGGAAGATGCAAGGCATAGATTGAGATGGAGACAGATGATCCGCTGTGGTGATCCCTGATGGGAACAGCCGAAAGAAGGAGTGTAGTCAGACAAAACTGCGTTATGATGTTTAATGTTTTCCAATCCAACATTAGGATGGGAATAGGGCTGAAACAATTAGTCGACATTGTCGACAACGTCAATCATAAAGATTTGTCAACACAAAATTGTATTTTGACGTGTCGTTTAATTTTAAAGTTTATGGACATGCCGCAGAAATGTTCAGTTGTAAATGCAATGCACGACTGGAACTGCTGCGGGCAGTAGTGCTTCTGTTATCCGGCATACGTGAACAATTTTCAGCCAAGAAGAGGAGCACAACATGGCGAAGCAGAAGGAAAAACACATATAAGCGGAGCTAAAAAAAAGGCGAGACCCAAACTTTCTAAAGTATGCTAACATTTCACTGAAAGTAAAGAAATGAAACAAGTAAAATGCAGACTCTGCAAGGCAGACTTTTCTTATCATAGCAGCACTACAGTGATGCATGAGCATTTGAAACGCCCTGGAGTCGTGACATTGACTGCTGCTTCTGCTTGGTAAGTTTTAGCGAGTAAAGAAATTTCACGCCTTTTGATTGGATGGTGAAGTGCAAGTTATGCACCCGTCAATGCGATGTAGCTGCAACAGCGCTGACTCAGCAGTGACTTGCGTTCCTATTGTGTCACTCGTCTGGAGAGGTGCACATCGGCGACACAGGCCGTAAGAGCTGTGATTGGTCCACCTTGTCTCCTCCTTCACATTTCCTGGTTCTCGCCACTGCTCCGCTCTGCCTGTTCATGGAGGCACAACTTCCAAAGCGAGTCAGGTAAACAACGGACCATATTCAAAAGAATACTAAGGAACTCGGACCTGTGTGAGTGACATCACACTGCTTAACCTAAATGACTTCTTTGGTCGCTTTGAAGCACAAAACAGTACATCAGCACAGAGGACCACTCCTCCCCCAGACGAGCAGGCTATAAGTCTGGATACAGCCAATGTGAAGAGGATCTTCTCCAGGATCAACCCATGCAAGGCAGCTGGACCAGACAACATACCAGATCGTGTTCTGAAAGACTGTGCAGAGGAGCTCAAGAATGTCCTGGCCAACATCTTCAACATCTTTCTGCAACTGTGGGGGTTCCCCCTACAGTTGATAGTGCTATGAGATGACTGTTGTTGTGAAATGGCGCTATATAAATAAAGTTGAATTGAATTGAATTGAATTGAATTGAATCTCCTGGAGTCAAGCTGTTGTCCCCACATGCTTCAAAACTGCTACCATAATACCAGTCCCAAAGAAGACCGTCCCATCCAGCTACAGCGATTACCGGCCTGTAGCACTGACCTCCATCATAATGAAGTGCTTCGAGCAGCTGGTCATGCAGAACATCAAGTCCACCCATCCTCCCTCCTGCCACCCACCTCAGTTCACATACAGGTCAAACAAATCCACAGAAGATGCCATCGCTGCTGCTCTCCATCCAGCCCTCACCCACCTGGAGTCAAAGAACTCCTATGTGTGGATGCTGTTCTTGGACTTCAGTTCAGCATTCAACACAATCATCCCCCAGCACCTAATTCAAAAACTCAGACACTTGGGACTCACAACCTTTCTCTGTAACTGGGTGCTGGATTTTCTCACAGGGAGGCCATAGAACGTGGGTGTCGGCAGCAACACCTTCAAGACCATCACACTGAGCACAGGGGCCCCACAAGAGTGCATGCTCAGCCCGCTGCTCTTCACTCTGCTGACCCAACTGTGTACCAGCCTACAGCACCAACCACATCATCAAGTTTGCGGATGACATGACGGTGGTGGGCCTCATCATAAACAATGATAAGGCCAACTACAGAAATGAGGTGAGCCAACTGGTCCAGTGGTGTAAAGACAATAATCTCTTACTGAACGTGGGAAAAACCAAGGAGATTGTGGTCGACTTCAGGAGAGGACACACATAACATCCCCCTCTGATCATCGATGGAGCAGCTGTGGAGAGGGTGAGCAGCACCAAGTTCCTGGTTGTGCACATCTCTGAGGACCTCTCCTGGTCCAACAACACCACATCACTGGCCAAGAACCTGCAAACCTGCCTCTATTTCCTCCGCAAACTGAGGAGCACACGAGTCCCACCCCCCATCATGTGCTCATTCTACCGGGGTACCACTGAGGGCATCCTCACCAGCTGCATCACGGTGTGGTATGGAAGCTGCACTGCCTCCTGCCGGAAGACACTGCAATACACAGTGAAAGCAGTCAGCAAGATCATCGATGCACCTCTGCACCCCCCCTTTCAGACATCAGTCACACCTGCCTCACCCGCAGAGCCATCAACATTGCAGGTGACACCTCCCACCCCTCACACTCCCTCTTCACCCTATAACTGCGGGTGTGATATTCTAATGCCTTTTGCTACACGGAGGGCATTAGAGTATCACACCCGTAGCTAGTATATTCATGATACAGTAATGACCTTGAGTGTAATATTGCTTTTGTATAACAGTTCCGCAAGCACAATTTATTAAATGACAGCAATACTGGACAAGCATAGAAAAAAATGGTCTCCTCTAAATGTAGCCAGTAACTGTTGCTAAACATCTCAATCAACATGAATACGTCAATTGTCATTTCACACACATGCAAACAAATGAAATATTGTCAGTTGCAAAAGTAATAAGTGTTTATAAAACATATACCTGTTGAGTCAGTACTGCAGAAGATCCAAGATCAAAACATAACCAATGCCAGTAACTAGCCAGTGGCTAGTAGTTAGCATGCTAGTGATTTAACACACTTCGCACGCTTTTCTTCGAATTTTCAGATGAAACTAAAAGTCCATCACTACAAAGGTATTGTGGTTTGTTAATTGAGACAATAAGTCCAACTCTAGCACTTTTTTTATATACAGTAGATGTGAAGTAGCTTCACTACAAGGGCAGACTGCAAGCTGCTGAATAAAGCTTTTTCAAAAGGGTGGGACTTCCGGGTCAGGTAAGAAATCTTTTCAAACAGCGCCTCACTGTGGAAATTCAGGTATTCAACACAGTATTGCAATTGTCACTGAGAATTAGTTGGCAATAAATTAGTGCTAGTAATTAATGGTTACATGAACACCTTTGAAGCGGAGTGATACATATCCAGTGAAACGGAGAGCAATTGTCGTGGATTTTAGTAACTCCTGCAATCCCTATTGTCCAATCAAAATGTTCAGTCAGAATTAACAGTTGTATAATTTTATAGTTATCTTTAGCATGGTTTGTGTGAACGGTTTGGTATGGATGGCACTTAAATCAGGTAGCTCACCACTGAATGCCTAGTTGTAAAATACACAGTCCGCCACTGAGGTGAGGTAAAGCATGCACTAGAGCTCCAAACAAGAGCCGTGCCAACAGGAGGCAAAGATAGACATGAGAGAAATAATTGCAACTGGTCAACTAATTGAAAAAATAGTTGTTAAGATTAGTCGACTACCAAAGTAATCGTTTGTTGCAGCCCTAGATGGGAGATGGAAGGGGGAAATTGGAAGAATATTAATTGGATATTATTGCATCTTTAAATAAAAGGAGAAAGTTGATGACAGATGAATTTGCATAATTGATTTTTTTAGTATATAATGTAAAATGTTAATATAGAGATGGTCCTTTCTGTGTGATTATTACATCTAAACTATAGAATTTACAGAAAATGTACTATATATATATATATATATATATATATATATACTGTATATATATATATATATATATATAGAGAGAGAGAGAGAGAGAGAGAGAGCGAGAGAGAGAGAGAGAGAGAGAGCTACTACTCACAAAAAGTTAGGGATATTTGGCTTTTGGGTGAAATTTATGGAAAATGTAAAAGGTTCATGCTACAGTGATATTATATCATGAAAGTAAGGCATTTAAGTCGAAGCATGCAGTAGTGATTTCCTCATCTCAAAACAATTTATTGAAACAAAAGCCAACAACAGTGTTGGAAAAACCACAACAAAAATGTCAATTTCTCAATAACTTGTCATGTGCCCTTGAGCAGCCGTTACAGCTTGACATCGACATCTCATGCTGTTCCCAAGTTGACTTATTGTCTGCTGAAGCATGGCATTCCACTCTTCTTGAAGGGCAGCCCTCAGGTCATTGAGGTTGTGGGGTGCAGGGTTATGAGGCTCTACATGGTGACTTAGATGATCCCATAGGTTTTCTATGGGACTCAGGTCTGGAGAAAGTGCCGGCCACTCCATTTGAGGTACCCCAGCCTGCAGAAGCCGTTCCCTACTAATGCGACCTTGATGAGCTGGAGCATTGTCATCCATGAAGATTAAATTATGCCAGTGTTGTTCATGCAGGGGCATAATGACTAGCTTAATGATGTTATTCACGTAGTATTGGCTTGTCACTGTACCATTCACAAGGTGTAGGGCAATTTTGTATTGACTAGACACACCTGCCCAGATTGGAACACCACCACCACCAAAGGCTCGTCTGGTGACAACAGTGGCTGATGCATACCGCTCTCTTTGACGTCTCCAACATCATTGGCTGCCATCATTTCTGCTCAACGTGAATTGACTTTTATCAGAGAACACATCTGAGGCCCACTGGTCCCTTGTCCAGCGTAAATACTCCCTAGCCCATGCAAGACAATGACGCCTGTGCCTGCTGGTCATCTAGCATGCAGACCATGCTGATGTAAACGGTTTCAAATGATGTGATGTGACAGTCGGGTGCCTCTTACCTCCCTTAAATGTGCCTGGAGTCGAGTGGCATTCATCATCCGGTTCTGCAGGGCACTGTTCACAATGAAACGGTAATCAGTGTGGCATGTGGTCAAAGGACATCCACTTCTATGCCTTTCTGTAACTCTTCCAGTCTTTCTGTATCTCTGTTGGAACCTGCTGATGACAATCTGTGACACTCTAAGCTCAATGGCCACTTCCCTCTGAGAACATCCTGTTTGAAACCTCGCAATGGCGAGGTACTGTTGATCAGTTGTTAGGTGTTGTCTTGGTCTCATGATGTCAAAATGTGAACAGCATGATGAAGAGGACTGTTTAAATACCATTTCGAGTTGAAACAGAAAATCCTTTGGTCGATTCATGGATCAAACACCTGTTGTGAATTTTGCCATTAAGTACCTTGTTAGAGAACAGCAAGTTATGCAAAAAATACTGAAAAATTGAACAATTGGACATGTGCATTCAAAAGGCTAGAGAAGGTCAAATTAAGTTCACCTGTGAAGCTTATAGTGCATTTAGGCGCTTCCTGAAACGTCATTCGAAAGCCGAATATCTCTAACTTTTTGTGAGTAGTGTATATCGTTCATGGGATATTGTCACGAACCAAGCTGGTTTTATCTTTTGGGCTCAGTTCTGACCGTTCTCTGTGGCTTGGGTTTATCTGTGTATTTGTGTATTGTGTTATCTTTTGAGTTCTTGTTGTTTCTTTGTCACTAGTTTACTTTTTTCCGTACCTGTAGCCTCCTTTGGCCTGCATTCTTGTGGGCGCTGTCTGACACTTGCCGGTCTGACCACGCCCCCTCTCTCATGACAGCCAGCTGGGTCTCCGCCAGTGATTGCCCTTCCCGCATTTCACCCAGGTGTTCCCAATCTGTGTTGCCAGCAATGCTTGCTCTTAAGCAGCTCCTAGCCAGTCAAGCATTGCTGGATTATTGTATTGTCTCCTGAAGGTTTTGGGATCTACGCTGTTGCTATTCCCTTCAGTGTTAATTATCCACCTCCCATGTCTTGATGCCCTGCCTGAACTTTGGTACCGCATCTCATTGGGAGACGTGCTTAACAATGTGTGTTGTTTGTGCTCACTGGACTTAACTTGGGCTACTTGGACTGCTCCAGTTCCGTGAGTATTAACTTCTAGTGTTCCCCCCATTTCAGTCAGGCTGTCACACTTGGAACTTTTCCCCAGTTTTTTCACCCAAGACTGTAGAGTGTCCTGGAGGATTTCTAAGTTAGCCTGAGCTATTATATTATTTTTGTACTGTTGGTTTTGTTTGTCCTCTGTTTAATAAATGTGTTTGTGGTGTAACCTGCGTTTAGATCCGTCCTTCCTTCTACTCCTCCATGTGCTGCATAAAAGTGCACGGGGCGCATGTGACAGATATAAGATTACTTATATCAGGATATGAAATTTTACTCATATTGCACAACCCTACTGCATTCAGATTTGTTCAGGCAAGTTCCTGTCAGCCCCCATTGTTTGCACTGGTAATTTACTCCTACAATTTCTAATACCCCCTTAGGAGTGGAGATCATTGAGAGATCTAGCCAGTTTTTGATCTATAAGTGATCTTCAGTGATCTCCACAGTCATCACAGTCTCCTCAAAGTTTTGATGCAGTCCAAAACACACAAGAATCTCCCAAATGATCGCAAAGATCAAAAATTGGCCCAATCTCTCAACAATCTCCATGCTGTGTAAAGGGGCCCTAACAGAAAAAAATCAATAATGAGTGCATCAATAAATGCATGATGCAAAGATCACCTCTAAAAAGCATATAGTATAATAAAATGTTTGTGAATGGTTAATTCACACTGTTTACCTGAAGCTAACAACTGCAGCTTCATTAACAAATGTCTGTATAAGAAGGTTTATTTCATTATCAATCAGTATTAGAACATCATGCTCTTTATGTAATCTTTTTTTAATCTAAAGTGTTTTAGCATTTTCTATTAGTCTTAATCCTCGGACTGATTGATCCCTCTTAACTAGTTATTATCTAATTGTTTTAAATCCAGACAGAGAATAAAGGGACATTTCCAGCTCTTGTGGAGCTCACATGGGGGCTGCCTCACTGGTCATTAGTCTCATTGTCCAAAATCGAAAACAACACCTACCCGATGGATTCACCCGTACCACTTTAAAAAAAACCCTCAGAGTTGTAAAATAGAAGTGTATGTTTGACTAATGGGGTTCAGCTGTTCAGTCAGTTTCACTCATGTATATCTCCTAATGTGGTGATGGGTCTGTTGGGATAAAAGGGGATTTCAAAGGCAATACAGACAGAGAGATAGCAAAGTGCGTGGTGAAGGTCTAGTCCAGGATGTCAGTGTTCAGGGTGGGTAACAGTGTTATTCCTTGCCATCTGTTTCCCAGGCGGCGGTCCAGCCATGATACGTTGAACGCACAAGCATGATGAGGGAGTAAGGAGCAGCCCACCATGCCACAATATTGGCATTGCAGCATTTCATATTAGCATAGCTCTGTGTGTGCCGGCCTCCCATGTCTGTTTGTGGAGGCAAAATGGTTTTGTTCAGGCTGCAGACATGGATAGATTTAAAAAAAAAGCTCTGTCACACTCAGACTGCCCATCTGTCTGTCGTCTGTCTGAGTCTCATGTCTGTAGCACTCTCAAATTGAAGAGAAGCGATTGGCTTGGTCACAGTTTTCTCAGCATTGCTGAGCTATAAAGTTGCAAAAATGCAGGCAGAATGCAGCAAAATGGACATTATTGAACTAGCACTGTTTGTTTTCTCTCTACACCTTGACTTAAAGCTGTCAATTCATGTGAGTTTCCTATGAAAAAAAAATACATTAGCTCTCTTTTATAAAGACGAACAGGATGGTCACACTGCAAATGGCATAAATGCCATATCATTTTCTGCTTGGTTATGTTACCCAAACAGCAAAGGACTGTTGTGAGAGCAGCAGGGGTCTCATAGCTCAAGCTTTTATGAGAGGACCCCACAAATGCCTGAATTACTTGTCTCTCTGTCTCCACTGTCACCCTCAGGAAAAGTGAGAACGCTGTAAATCACCTTGGCAGCTCTGTGTTTTGAAGTGAGAGACTGCCTGTAACTGGCATCATTTTATAGGTTATTTTTCCTCCATGTTTTAGAAAGAAAAGCCCTGAAATCATGTTGCTTTAAATCCTGATGTGTTTGCTTGAAATGGCGAACCAAAGAAAGGATGAATAAAGAGATGGACCAGAGTTCACTGGGGAACCTCAATTCAACCTTTGTCCAGAATCTGAACCTTCAGGAATCCAACTAATTCTTTTAGTATGGAAAGTGGAAGCTTTAGAGCATTTCTTAGGCATGTCAATGTGAATGTGTAAGTTAACATGCATTTATGTGAGCTCCATGTACAATGAATTACTTTGTGAGGGTTTGTAGGAGGGGCTTAGAGTTTTACACCCTCTAACATGGGCACAAATTATTAGAGAAGTGAGGCCCTGTTGAGGTTTGAAGTGGATGTGATCACAAAGATTCAATTTCAGTAGAACTATCTAATTATTTGGCACTTTAAGAAGTTCACAAGAAGTTTGTGCTTCAACTCTTGTTCAGCCTTTGTTATAAATCCCTATGATTTTATAAGTGTGCTACATAGCATGAATTAGCAAATGTTTGCATTGTACCCTTAGAGTTTATTGATGTGTCTTATTAACCATTGCTACCAGAGGTTGCACTACAATTCATTACTATCCATCATCTTGATGGACAGGGTTTTGAAAATTGCATCATGCTCTATTATTAGTCATCATAACTAGGGTTGTCAGGGTGGGGGAATTTTCCATGCGGTGATGGTGAATAGCTCAACAGAGCAGTATGTCGTATTATCACAAATAATTTTAGGGCCCTGTGATTCCATAATTTAGATGTTTGCAGCTTCTGAGACAAGTAAACAAATCAAACTCTTAGAGGGTCTCGGCAGGTCTGCTCTGTGTGTGTGGAGCACAGGTTTCCCCAATCACATACTGAGTCTGGCTTGCAAGGTGAGCTGCTGTAATATCAGCCCAGTCAAACCCAAAAAAAACGTAAAATTGCACATTTTCTCTCTCTGAGAAAATGTAGACATAGACATCGAAAAAAGATTTTTCACATGCAGTGGATATGTGGCATTTACAGCTTGAAGAAACATGTCTTCCAGTGCCCTAACATTTGTCTGACACTTTCTCTTTGTTTCTCTTTCATTCTCTGTAACCATCAGAGGTGACACCTCACCAAAACATATCTTCCTAACCCTAACCAATAGAAGAGTTGACGCCTAAATCTAACCTTCGCCCAGTTAGCTTAGCATAGCACAGCTATTGTATTGTTTCTGTCTCTGCCATTCCAAATACCACTGCATGGGCTGTAATTAGGGTTGCCACCTTCAATGCAGAAAAATAAAGGACCAGCCCTGCCCTGAGGTGATGTGTGGAGTACTACTTGTGGTTTATCATAACTTAATCATTGTTTAATTAAAGTGTTAAAGACACTCCAGCGGCTCTAAAACCACCTCAAAAACAAATGTGTATTGCCCAAAATAGTATATTGTGGCTTTTTATCCACAAAAAAAAAAACATTCATTGTCTCAGAATTGCTTGGAAAGAGCTTTTCCATCTTCCACCTACTTAAGTATGTGTGGATCTATGAATATTCTAATTAGTCGCAAAGCCCCGGTTCACCACCAACCTGTTCACGTTTCTAATCGTTTTTCCCCGCTCAGCGACACATCCGCTGAGGAAAAAACTCTGATCATTGGCGACTCTGTAGTCAGAAACGTGAACCTAGAGACTCCAGCGGCCATAGTCAAATGCATTCCTGGGGCCAGAGCAGGCGACATCGAGTCAAATTTGAAAATGCTGGCTAAAAGTAACTGTAAATATTCCACAATTGTTATTCACGCCGGCATTAATGACATCCATCTCCGGCAGTCGGAAGTCACGAAACTTAAAATAGAATCAGTGTGTGACTTTGCAAAAACGATGTCTGCCACTGTAGTATTCTCTGGGCCCCTCCCCAATCTGACCAGTGATGACATGTTTAGCCGCTCGTCATCCTTGAACCGCTGGCTGTCTGTGTGGTGTCCTAAAAATGACGTGGGCTACATTGACAATTGGAGCTCTTTTTGGGGAAAACCTGGTCTTATGAGACGAGACAGCATTCATCCCACTTTGGATGGTGCTTCTCATTTATCTTACAATCTGGCATCTTTTTTATCCAAATTTCCAAAACCCTGACTACTCAGAGTTGGGACCAGGAAGCAGAGTCGCAGTCTTACACGCCTCTCTGCAGCTCCTCTTCATCCGCCACCCCTCAGCTTAGCCCCTGTCTTCCCCATCAGAGAATCATTGTCTGCTCCCTCCAAAGTATATAAAAATATAATGTATAAGCATCCCAAAGTGATAAAGCAAAATATTGGTAAAACTCAAATTAAACATAAAGCCTCTAAATTGAATGATTTGGCCTCTGTTCCTCCTCATAATTTAAAAATTAAATGTGGTTTATTAAATATTAGGTCTCTAACTCCCAAGTCTCTGTTAGTCCATGATCTGTTAATTGATCATCAGATTGATTTAATTTCCCTTACAGAGACTTGGTTAGGGCAAGAGGATTATGTTGGCTTAAATGAATCAACTCCCTCTGGTTATTTAAACTGTCAAAATCCCAGAAGTTCTGGTCGTGGAGGAGGAGTAGCAACAATTTACCATTCCAAATTACTAGTTAATGTAAAGCAAAAAACATGTTATAATTCCTTTGAGGGCCTGGTCCTCAGTATTGGGCACTTTAGCAATTTTAGGTTAAACCCAATTTTATTTGCCATAGTTTATCGTCCCCCATCAACCTACTCAGAATTTTTATCCGAATTTGCTGATTTCTTAGCTGATTTAGTGCTGAAATCTGATAGAATAATTATAGTAGGGGACTTTAATATACATGTGGATGTAGATAGTGACTGCCTTAATGTGGCTTTTAATTCAATATTAGACTCGATTGGGTTTTCTCAGAAAGTAGGAAATTCTACTCATTACCTCCACCATACATTGGACCTTGTTCTGACATATGGCATAGAAATAGAAAATCTTGTAGTGTCTCCTCATAACCCTGTACTGTCAGACCATTGTCTGTTAACCTTTGATTTTACTATTTCTGACTATTTGGCTCCTAAAGAAAAATATTATTACAGTAGATGCCTCTCAGATGATGCTGTTTCCAAATTTATGCAGATTGTTTCCTCTATGCCATGTGTCAACACAACGGAAATAAGCTATAGACAGCTTGCTCCTTCTGTAATTGATAACATGGTGGATAGTGTTTCAGCTTCTCTGCATCAGGCTCTAGACTTGGTGGCCCCCTTAAAAAAGAAAAAGTCTAATCAGAGATTTCTAACTCCTTGGTTCAACACAGAAACTCGTAGCTTAAAACAGAAGACTCGTCAATTAGAAAGAAAATGGCGCTCTACTAATTTAGATGAAATCTATTTAGCTTGGAGAAATCATCTTTTAATTTATAAAAAATCTCTTAGAAAAGCTAGAACGAGTTATTACTCTGCATTAATAGAAGAGAACAAGAATAATCCCAGGTTTCTTTTCAGTACTTGTAGCCAGGTTGACAAAGAGTCAGGACTCTGTCAATCCTAGCATTCCCTTAGAGCTTACTAGTCAGGACTTTATGAACTTTTTCAATAATAAAATTTCATCCATCAGAGATAAAATCAATCAGATTCTTCCCACAGTTAACTTAAATACTGTAACTACTACAACTCCTTCTATTGATGTCTGTCTTGATGAGTTTACTCCAATCGACCTTTGTGAGTTAGACAAAATAGTTTCCTCATCCAAACCTTCAACTTGTCTTTTAGACCCTATTCCTACCAGGTTATTTAAAGAAGTCTTCCCACTTATTGGTAGCTTTATTCTTCATATAATCAATTCTTCATTAACTTTAGGCCGTGTACCGCAGGCTTTTAAAACAGCTGTAATTAAACCCTTACTCAAAAAGCCAACGCTAGATCCAGGAGCTTTAGCTAACTATAGACCAATCTCTAATCTCCCTTTCATTTCAAAAATCTTAGAAAGAGTTGTTGCTACGCAATTATTTGACCACCTGCAGGGAAATGGTTTACTTGAAGAGTTTCAATCTGGGTTTAGAATCCATCATAATACTGAAACAGCCTTAGCGAAGGTCACTAACGACCTCCTCATTGCATCTGATAATGGACTAGTTTCTGTACTTGTCCTTTTAGACCTTAGTGCAGCTTTTGATACTATCGATCATAATATTCTACTTGATAGATTAGAACACTATGTTGGACTTAATGGAACTTTGTTGCAGTGGTTTAGATCTTATTTATCTGATAGGTTCCAGTTTGTTCATGTAAATAATGAGTTTTCTTTCAACTCAAAGCTTAGTCATGGAGTTCCACAGGGATCTGTGCTAGGCCCTACTCTTTTTAGTTTATATATGCTTCCGTTAGGCAACATTATTAGAAAGCACTGTATACATTTTCATTGTTATGCAGATGACACACAATTATACCTGTCAATGAAGCCAGATGATGGTAATCAATTAGCCAAGTTAGAAGCCTGTCTTAAGGAAATCAAAGCTTGGATGACTTGTAATTTCCTGCTATTAAATTCAGATAAGACTGAAGTCATTCTTGTTGTTCCAAAAAACCTTAGAAATTCCTTTCCAAATCAAACTTTCAGTTTGGATGCAGTTACTCTTTCTTTTAATAGCTCTGTGAGGAACCTTGGAGTTATTTTTGATCAGGATTTGTCCTTCAATTCACATATTAAATTTGTTTCTAAGACTGCCTTCTATCATTTGCGTAATATTGCCAAGATTAGGAGCATCTTGTCTCAGAGTGATGCTGAGAAGCTGATCCATGCTTTTGTTAGCTCGAGATTAGATTATTGTAATTCTTTATTATCAGGCTGTTCTAAAACATCTTTAAAAAGTCTTCAGCTGATCCAAAATGCTGCAGCAAGAGTTTTAACAGGTACTAGAAAGAGAGATCATATCTCTCCGGTTCTGGCCTCCCTTCATTGGCTTCCCATAGAATTTAGAATTAATTTTAAAATTCTTCTTCTTACTTACAAAGCTCTAAACAATCAGGCTCCTTTTTATTTAAAAGATCTGATACTACCGTATTATCCTAAAAGAGCACTACGCTCCCAAAATGCAGGATTACTTGTAATACCTAGAATCTCCAAAAGTACAATGGGAGGCAGAGCCTTCAGTTATCAAGCTCCTCTCCTGTGGAATCAGCTGCCAATCTGGATTCGGGAGTCAGACTCGATCTCTGTTTTTAAGAATAGGGCTAAAACCTACTTTTTTGATATAGCCTACAATTAGGGAGGGATCATGTGTTTCTGAACCCTCCCTTAGTTATGCTGCTAATAGGTTTAGTCAGCCGGGGGACCTCCAGTAATGCACTGGGCCTCACTACTTTCCTCACTCTCTATGAAATATTTTTTTTTACTGGTCATTAACATTTGTTTGTTCTCTCCCATAGATTGAGTCCCCATCGTGCTGTTTGCTCTCTACATGTCTGTTCTTTTCTTCTTCTCTATCCCCTCACCCCCCAGCCAGTCGCAGCAGATGACTGCCCCTCCCTGAGCCTGGTTCTGCTGGAGGTTTCTTCCTGTTAAAAGGGAGTTTTTCCTCTCCACCGTCACCAAGTGCTTGCTCACAGGGGATCGCCTGATTGCTGGGGTCTTTCTGCAACTGTGGGGGTCCCCCCCTACAGTTGATAGTGCTATGAGATGACTGTTGTTGTGAAATGGCGCTATATAAATAAAGTTGAATTGAATTGAATTGAATTAAGTATGTGTGGATCTATGAATATTCTAATTAACTCCACCCATACTCCCACCCACCAGTAGCGGATGCTGCAAGGCCAGCCCTCCACACTGTCCTCTGACCTGAGAATACCGAAGACTTACTTACTTACTACTCAGGTGGGGTGAGGGCTGGTGGCCATCACCATGCATAGAGCCAATCAGGTTAACCAGTGCATGTCAAACATTGCCAGTTTTGGGCCAGCTCCTCTGCGTTGTCAACAGCAACTCCAAGCTGTCGGAGGTCTCTCTCCACCACATCGAGCCATCTGGTGCATGGCTTGTCCCGGGGTCTTTTCCACCCTGAGGCCCTGGGGTTGAACATGAGGGTGGCTTTTGTCAGGTGTTTTGGTGGGAGGCAGAGGACATGGCCAAACCAGCGGATACGTTGCTGTGTAATAAGGTGGGATGCTGTAGGCTGATGTGTGCGGGCTCAGAGCGCGTAATTAGAAGTGCGCTGGGGCCACCTGATGTTCTCTGTGGTTCTGAGGGCCTGACTATCAAACCCATCGTCTGTTGAGGCCAGAATCTTATTCATTGGCCATGTCTCTGATCCATAGAGTAGAATGGAGAGGGCTGACTGCATTGTATATGCAGACCTTCGTCTTTTGGGAGATTGAATGATGGCGCCATAGAGGTTTCCATAGTGCCTGCAGGGCTGATGCAGTGAGGCCACGTCTGTGGTTGATCTCTGGTTTCATGTCTCTGTTGTTGGTCACTGTGGAGCCCAGATACACAAAGGAATTGACAAACTAAACGGCATCATTCCCAAGCTGTAATGGGGGTGGGTCCGGTTTGTCGCCGACATGCATTAGCTTCGTCTTCGTCCAGCTCACCTGAAGGCCCAGCTTTGCTGCCTCTTCATGGTAGACAACTAGAGCATTTCCCAGGTGACTATAGGATGGGCTGAACAGAATGGTATCATCGGCATATTCAAGGTCAGCCAGATGGTCCAGTTTCTTCTGACTGGTTTCATAACAAAGTAGGTTTCTCCTGGGTGGGTTCTTAGTCCTCCACAGGATAGTTGGATAATGGGTCTGCCATCCAACGGCATGCCGACATGCCGTGGGTCACCGTTTGTCTGGAACCTCCCCAAAAGACCAGCCCGCCAAGGGTGACCCTACCAGGAGCAAGCTCCAGATGGTAACACTCTTTGGATCATGATACCAAAGACTGCCTTGCTAAATAACAATGGCTAGTTAAAACATCAGAGTGATTCAGCCATACATGTGCATCCCGCTGACCCCCGCCAAAGCCAGTTGGCTCTCGGTGGTCCCACCTGGGGGCTGACGGGTGCCTGCTGGGCAGCTTGTAGTCCGGTGTGCCCGCCCGCTGCTGTGGAACCACGACCTCAGCGTGGCGCACGCAGCCTCACCCTGGCCGTTGTGCCAGTGCCCGCCAGTTACCCAACTCGCCTCCCTCCTCCAGAGGGAGCGGAGGGTTTAATATCTTCTTGTCCATCCTCCCTGGTGGGGACGGAATGGAGTACCTGGGGGTGGGGGGGACCCCTTCACAGAACTGAGTCAAACAAATGCAAAATGGACTGGTGGCACTTTTGGCGCCTTCATCCCCCTAAGAGCAGATGTCTCTCTCTGGTTCGGCCTTCTGACCGTGTGCCTCTCATTCCTCCATGGACGCCTCCATGACTCCACACGTACACGCATAGCAGCTGGTGGACTCCAGCCTCTGAGCTGACCACGCCCCGCATGCGCTACAGGATTCTGGAATACGGGAGCCCCAGTGGTGGAAAACTACGGGAGGCCGCGGTCAATTTTGCACTGTCCCTGGGAAGGGACCCTGACTGTCAGCGTGGTCACTGGTAGGGAGACCGTGAGCCTTCATCCATGGAGCCACATCAGCGCCTTCCTCTTCCCCTGGGGGAGTGAACTCAGGCGTTTAGCCATGCCCAGTGCTTAGCCTGATTGGTTAATGTTATAACTAATCAGGCTAAGCAGGAACACTTACATAGCTGAAAACACTCTGTCCAAACTCACATTTTTTTCAGGGAGGTGGAGCTTAATTGGACATTCACAGCAGAAAAACACAGACTTGGGAGTTGGGTCTGATTTTGCTCTTGATATGTCTTGTAAGTCACAAAAACATGTTACAGGCATATTAACAACAGAAAAAAATGTGATTTTTGGCAGAGTGTCACTTTAACATAGTATTCATAGGCCAAAGTTTGAAGTGCTTCTTTGACAATGTTTATAACTTTCAAGTTTGAAAGGCAGAATGTTCCTGTTTACTACAAATGAAAGAACCCCTTCAAAAAATCTAGGTGTGCAAATAACAGTTTATTTAACATTAGAACTGTACAACTTGTTTATCAACATTTTTTCTATTTGTGATCAAGGATAAGATAAAGGCTTATCTTATCTTCTGTTTGTGTAGAGTACAACCATAGTAAAACAGTTCACAGACTTAGATGTTTTTCTTTCAAAACACTGCAGTAGAACGCTGAACAGGACTCTGTAAAGATGAGAATACCTTGCAGTTTGCCTTGTACTTGTTGTCTTTGATGCTGTCAAGCCAATCATTGAGTTCTTCCCACTCATGTTGGTACTTTTACAAATGTTTACGTTTGACTGATGCACGGGCAGACTATCGGGACACGTTGCAGCCATAGACATGTTGGTCTGTGAAAAGTCAGCAAGCCACTGCGGCTGCTGCTGAGTCCGCCCAGCTATCTCTTGCCCAATCACTGCCGAGCAATGACTTCACGTGCAGTGCGTAAAAGTAAACAAATCAACCAACAACTACTGAGTAGGCGGGCAACATGTAGATTATGGATGAGATGATGCTGTGTTAAAGGCACCTAGTAAATACAGGACAAACCGCACCCTGTGTTGAGTCAATACAGGACACATTATTTTAGTGAAACAAAACAGTACAACACTGTATTTTACAGGACGAGTGGCAACCCTAGCTGTAATAGCCCTGTGAAACTCACCGAAACATATGTACGACTCCCAGTTGTTACCGGACTTGTTTTAATATTACTTTGTGTCTGCAGAATCCCGCAGTTATTGCTGTTACCGTTACTGTTATTGATATTAGCCTAGTTAGCTTCCAGTTGCTACTGTGTTATTTATTCTCGTAATAAACTTTGACTCACTCCTCAGTGTTTCCTCTGGCTTAAAGACCTTGGCGCGGTGGCAACATTTTTTTTGTGTGTGTGTGGGGGCAGAAAACACATGACACTATTGTAAACGGAACATGTTAATTTTATACTATTTCTTTCTTTCTTTTTTTTTTAAATTTTGCGTAGTAACTTTGCATATGGAAGTTATTATTTGAAATATTGTACAACCAAGGCTTGAATGTTGGAATACTGGGCCAGTTGGGGTCCCACCCAGACATCCTGTGTTTAGACTTTTTATTGGTATATCCTTCTCTCCTTCCTCTGCCCTCACCTCTCCTGAGCGGATTGTCCCAGTTATGGTTCTCATGGTTGTGTTGAGCTGGGTGTCTACGTGGTGTGTGTAGGATGACCTGGACCAGACAGGGGCACAATATTCTGCTACAGAGTATGAAAGGGCCAGTGCTGAGGTGCGCAGGGTGGAGACTGCCGCCCCCCATTTTGCACCAGCGAGCTTGCAGAGCAGGTTGTTTCGTGCCTTCACTTTAGCAGCCGTCCCCTTTAAATGTTCCTTGAAAGATAGGGTCCTGTCAAGGGTCACTCCAAGGTAGGTTGGATTTGAGGCATGCTTAAGCTTGAGTCCGCTCAGGTGGATGTTTAGTTCTCTGGCAGCTTTTACATTGTGGAGATGGAATACACTGGAGACGGTTTTTGCTGGGCTTGGTTTTAGGTGCCAGGTTTTGCAGAACTGGTCCAGTTTGGCAAGATCTTCCGTGAGCACCCGTTCCAGTGACTCAAAGTCTGGTGCTTGGAGTGCCAAATAGATGTCGTCTGCATAGATGAATTTGCGGGATTTTGTAGTGGGCAGGTCGTTTATGTAGAGGTTGAACAGGGTTGGAGCTAGAACTGAGCCTTGTGGGAGTCCGTTTTTCTGCGTTCTCCATGCGCTTGTGTTCTGACCGAGGTGGACTCTGAACCTTCGGTTGGTCAGCAGGGTTTTTATAATTGCTGTTGCCCAGGCAGTGATCGCCTTTGTAAGTTTCAGGAGGAGGCCTTTGTGCCAGACCGTATCATAGGCGGCTGTAAGATCGAGAAACACAGCCCCTGTCTTCAGTCTGCTCTCGAAGCCATTTTCAATGAAGGTGGTTAGGGCCAGTACTTGTTCTCCTGTACTGCAGTCCTTGCGGAAACCTGCTTGATCCACACTTAGAATTTCCTCTATTCCTGGGGAAATACGTTGCAGTATTAGGCGCTCCATGATTTTATAAGGAACGCTGAGAACCATAACGCTGAGAACGCTGAGAACCATAACTGGAACAATCCGCTCAACACCACTCCCCTGGCTCCCTGTACTGTCAAACATAGCCCCCCCACACTTCCGGTGAGCAGCACTAACTCAAAGGATGCTTCAAAAAGCCAAAGACTCTCCTCACTTACCAATCCATGCAAATATCTACACCCCACCAACTGCCCGACTTCCATCCAGACGGCCGATTTGGAAAAACCCTCCCCCAGCTGATTTCACCATCCAGACAGCTTGGCAAGAGGAATGGGAGACCAAGGAGGTCCCAAACAAACACCTGGTGACAAACCCCAACCAACAGGTCCCAGGCACCAACCTCCCAAGGAGACAGTGGTCTACACTCAATCGCTTCAGGATTGGACATGGCCCCTGCTTGGCCAGCCTTCACAGATGGGGCAGTAGCCCTAGCCCACTGTGCGCATGTGGAGAGGAGCAAACAATGGAACACATCATAGAGGCTTACCCGCTCCAAAGACTGGAAGGAGGATTACACACCCTCCATACAGCAAACCAGGAGGCAACTGCTTGGCTTGAGGACTTTGCATTCGCTAAATAAATAAACCTCTCCTGAACCCTCTGCCTGAACACTTCCCTCTCCTTGGCTCCTCTCTCCTATCTCATCTTTCCCTCTCTGAGCCCTTTCTAATTCAGGTTCTCTGTCTGTCTATGGTGGTATACAAACAGGTTAGAAAATACCAAGTGTCAGGTTTTGTCCTGCAGGATGATTGTCATGGTTTACATAAATGACAAAAATCTGTTTCTTTTTTCCATTGAGAACAAGTAGGAAAGGGAAGGGAAAAAAAACATTTGTAATAGTAATTTACTCATGCATATTTAAATTATATGACCAGACATGGGTACAGTACCCAGAAATTCTACTTATGTAAAAGCAATGCTATGAAATTAATAATTATGAATGAATGAATTTATTTATTTCGGATAGTACATTACAGGTTAAAAGAAACTGTATAATATAACAACAAGGTCAAATTAGACAAAGACTCCTTCTACTATACAATTCCACGTGAGTTAATTAAATAATTAAAAGTAGACAACCAAAAATTTCTCGTTAAGGATACAAAAGGCACCCACTTCAAAACTTGAGTAATGACTTCAGTCATTTTCTCAAATTTATAACAATTTTCTTATAGTTTTCTACTTTTCTCTGTAAATGTATCTAAATTTGAACCATTTTCCTCAAATTTGTAATTTTCTCTTTGTAAAATTGACTTTTCTTGTACATTTGAGATTTAATTATAAATTTGTGAATTATTTTATGGCTATTTTTTGTCTATTTTTTAATAAAATTACTGGGTTTTTTTTTAATAAATTTGAAACAGATTGTGGTAAAATTTTGACTTTTTTTTCTTATACAGTTTACACTTTTGACCATAATTTTGTAGAGCCACAACAGAACAATAATTTAACTCTGATTTCAAAGAAAAATATCAATATTTAATTATATAAATTAACTTAAATTACCAAAGATTCAGTTATTTCTGTTATAATATTTCTATATATTTATAGTTGTTTAGAACTCTGCTCACCAACCAGACAGCAGGAAAAAACGCCCTTATTTTGAAATCCAAATGTTGCCATGTTTAGTTTGTCTGAAGGATGTTGACGGATTAAAGTCACTGACTTTGAGAATTTCAGTCATCTTAACTTGCCAGATACATAATAGTGAACATTAGTTAATGTAGTGGCTGGTGAAATAAATCGTCAGCAATTCATCAGTCCCCCTATCTTTTCCCTGCATATGAAGCCTAACGACACCTGTTTGCTAAAGGACTCTTCATTATTGTTCCCGTTACCAGTGGGTTAAAACCAAAATATATGCCTCCAATGCTTACATACCTCTTCTGCTTTTTTTCCACATTTAAAGTACTTTAATAAGCTCATGCTTCCCTTGGAAAGCGACGCCAGTAGCGAGACACTCTGCCTGCTGACTGGAACACGCGCGTAGAGAACTTCCGAATTCCGCGCGGATGATGGTCACACGCGTTGTTCATGTGCACACTTGCAGAGCGTCATTCCTCCATATTTTTTCTTAAATTTATATTTCCTTGGCGTGGCGGCATAACTTCAAGCGTGGTGGTCCGCGACATGGAAATGTTACCAGAGGAAACCCTGCTCCTAATGACACTGTGTGGACTCAAATGAATGCAAATGAGCTCGTGCAAAGAATTTGTGCAATACATGTCCATTACACAGGTCTGTTACAGCCCATGCAGTGGTATTTGGAATGGGAAACACATAAACAATACGATAGCTTTGCTATGCTAAGCTAACTGGGCTAACTATTAAACAGCCCAATATGGTTACAAAAACTATCAAAATATGAAACTCGAGTTTTATAAAGAAAAAACGATCTTCTTGCACACTATTTCCAGTATGTACAATGACAAGTGAAAGTGAAAAAAAAAATGATTTATTGATGAGAAAGCACCAGGGAATGGGAATTTTTTATGGAACAGGAAATGGAGCTGCGCAGAGAACGAAATGTGGAAGTACGTCACTCTACATTGTGCAAGAGGTCCATATTAAAACAAAAACGTGAAAAAATAAAGTGAACATCAGGGTTATAATGTGATAATATCTGATACAGACTGAATTATTATTCATTTTAATATATATTTTCCTAATGAATTTTTTTCTTACAAAAAAATATACTTGTAAATAACGAAAAAATAGTTCATAAGGTGCAGGGCTCACCAGAGGAGATTTTTAGTAAAGCAGAGATGCCATTTCCTGAGAGAAATTTTAATATTAGACAAAGATAACTTGAGCAAATACAAAGGAAGGAGTGTGTAACGTTACATTTAACGTAAAACTTACAGAATTTCATAAAAAGAACATCATACCAACAGTCAAACATGGTGGTGGTAGTGTGATCATCTGGGGCTGCTTCAGGACCTGGATGATTGGCCGTAATTGATGGAACCATGAATTCTGCTCTCTACCAGAAAATCCTGAAGGAGAATGTCCGGTCATCAGTTTGTGACCTCAAGCTCAAGCCCTCCATTGTAGCTGAATTAAAACAATTCTGCAGAGAAGAGTGGGCCAAAATTCCTCAACAGTGATGTAAAAGACTCATTACCAGTTATTGCCAATGCTTCATTACAGTTGTTGCCACCATGGGTGACACAGCCAGTTATTAGGTTTAGGGGGCAATTACTTTTTCACATAGGGCCAGGTGTAGGTTTGGATAACTTTTTTTTCCTTAAATTAAATCATTTAAAAACTGCATTTTTAATTTACTTTTTATTTAATTATATTTGTCTAATATTAAAATTTGTTTGATGATCTGAAACATTTAAGTGTGACAAATCTGCAAAAACATAAGAAATCAGGAAAAGGGTAAATAATTTTTCCCAGCACTGTGTCAGAAGGAAAAAAAAACCCAGAAGTGGTCTGCTGGATATCAGATCCAGTTCTGCTTACAATGGAATGAAGTGAGTGGGCAGTTGTTAAGATGTTAAACTTTGTTAATTGGGAGTTTACAGCTTCAAAATTAATCTTGTTAATTAGGGCCCAAGCCACTGGCGTCAGTGGGCGAGAGCCCTGTTGTATCTGTTAGTATTTTTTTTTTCATCTCCAAGATCTCAATTTTTGGGGTAGTCACCGTGCACGAAAACTCACCATTTTTTGCAGGGACCTCAAGACTGGCAAAAAATTTAATATTTTGGAGGAAATATGAATGACTCCACAAAAATGGCTCTACAGCCCCACCTAATATGGGAAGTCAATGGGGAGCAGCACACACTACTTTTGCGTAGAAAGATGAAAATCGGGTGAGATGTTTATCATGTCAAGACATGCAAAAAACTCCATGGAAGTGATGGTCTACACCCAACAGGGAGTCGGCCATTTTGGCAGGAAGTGGCAGCGACCTGATTTCCACCTAGCGCGTTTGATTGAACTCGTCCTAGGGTTTTAGTCCAGTTGAGCTCATTTGAGCTCATTTGTGGTTACAATCATCTATACCCATGTGCCATTAAAAGTTACTGAAAACTTTTCCAAAAGCTATTTTTTAACTGCATATTACACCCAAAACACACCTCTGAATAATAAAGAATGTTCGGACAGCTCTGTTGCACTTTACGCTGACGCAGTCTGTTTTTTCCACCACCATAATGTACTTGGATAAAATTAGCTTTGCTGTTTAGGCAATGGACTGTTGAAATGATTATCATGATACAGCTGGATAAAACAAAAACTGTGCCTTCATTTTAGGCTGTAAAGCAACAAAATGTTATTATTTTTAAGGGGGTGGTTCTTTTCTGTACCCATTGTAAGCTCCAGAGACAAAATGAGAGAGCTGGATTATTTTTCCCTGATACCCTTTGTTTGAAGAAAAAGGTGATGACTGACAGCCAAGCCCCTAGACCCTACTCAGGCAGGGTTCAGTGCAGATGCCTCACTAATGAGGTCGACTACAGGGATTATAATCAAACAGGGAATATTAGTGTTCTCAAGTGTCCGTTAAGATGGGGAAACCTCCCGGGACTACGGTGTCAAACGGACATTTCCAGCTTCCGATTGGTTTGTATTTACCATACAGCAACAGAGAAGCCTGTCATGCCGTCCCCAGGGTGGTTTTAAAATGTCCGAAGACGGCAGCAGTTAATGGAGGAAGGAGTTATGGTGGGAAATTTCACCACGGTTCCAATGCTAACCCCCTTAGTGGCCATAGAGAGCGACACAAAACTTACAAATTATCTCCTGTTGAGATTTTGGCAGTAAAACATGATCATTTTAACCTGACAGTCTTTAACCTCAGAATAATCATTCAGCGAAAAGTAGGCTTCAAGCTGAGAATGAATGCCCACTTTGCGCTGAAAGGTATTAATGGGCATGAAGTTTGACCCTCTCCAACCATGGTGGAGCTCACCTTTCCCTCACGACTCAGACTGTTTTAAAGAGCAAAACAGACAAAGAGATGAGAGATGGAAAGAAAAACATAAAAAAAACAGACTCACAAGAGCGATGTGACATATGGAAACCATCACAGGTCTGGACTAACATCTGTGTTGACGGTTGTGGTCTGCTGAAACCTGATGGTCACTGCACAGGATAAAAATCATCCAGGAGAGATCCATGGACTAGTGATAAGAAAAATTCTGAATCCCTCCTTGATCAGATTTTTAAGGGAGTGAGGGCATGAAGTTGACAAGGTTATTGTTACATTCAAAAGCTTGGAATTTGCTGAAAACAGGTGCTCTGACAATTCTGTTTGGTTCAGCTGAGTGTGGTGAGGCCACATTTCCTACGTCTTTGCATGAACAAAAACAGATACACAACTACATCATTACCACCACTTTGCTTAACATCAGCCTTTAAAAACCTTAAATTTAACCGATGCATTCCTTCATCAAGTAATTTAAACAGTTTGTATATTGTATCAAGTGTATTTCCTGACCCCATATAGAACATAGATTTGGTTTGTTTCTCTTTGAGTTCTGTTTGAATTACTGTAGCATTTTTTTCCCAGCAAGTCTAACAAACTGAAATAGAGGAGAGGTATAATTGGAAAAAGGAAATTGGTTTCTCATCTTAATTTACATGTTTGCATTGTTGAACTTGCCTAAAGGAATGAATTAAAAGTATGTTATTATAAGCCTCAGCACTGAGTGGAGTATTGATTTAGGAGTCTACAAACCACATTCCGTTAAGCTTCATATCCTGGTTCATCAACAATGTAATCGGGACCCTGAATGATATTTGCTCCATCCAGTCATGATCTATTTTTTCCTCCTTCTTAAAATGGTAACAAATACAAACAATCAATCAAGAAGAGATTTAAGTTTGTGAAAGACTTGAGATTTAAGTAGCAGATAATATTCAGTTAATCTGAGGAGTTGTTTTTAATCCATCCATCCATCTTCTTCTGCTTAATCCTTTTCGGGTCGCAGGGGTGCTGGAGCCTATACCAGCATCTCTGGGCAAGAGGCAGGGTACACCGTGGACAGATCGCCAGTCCATTGCAGGGCCAACACAGAGAGACAGACAACCATTCACTCTCACAGTCATACTTAAGGACAATTTAGAATCCCCAGTTTGATTCCAATTAACCTAACTTGCATGTTTTTGTCATGTGGGAGGAAACCGGAGAAATCTCGGAGTAAACCCACGCAGATACGGGGAGAACATGCAAACTCCACACAGATCACTGTTGGTCGGGGTCTGGGATCGAACCCAGGATCCCCCGGCCAAGGGTGAGTTGCTGTGCTGCCGCAGTGCTAACCACTCCGCCACCACGCTGCCCTAGTTGTTTTTAATGTTTAAGAAAACCTCTGAATAGAAACAACTTCAGCTTTCCTAGACCTCACTAAATGGCATGGTGCATGCATTTTTTTTTTTTTATCAGTGAAAAATTTAATGGAAAGTGGTAAATTTTTTATCACCCCATTTCAGAGGACCCCTGATGGTAGGCTGTGGAGCTGTATCAATATGTGAGTAAACGCCCTTTAGCATTTTCATGGGCATGCATCTCAGCATACTCTCACAGAAAACAACCACATACAGAGCTGTAAAAACTGCTGAAATGTGCGAGACGTTTACTTTGAATTTCAAACCCCTAGAATAAATGCAACACGTTTTCTTGTGTGACGGTGTAGACAGGTCTCTTGGGTCCGTAACACTGCGCAGCTCGGTGCTGCCCTGAGGCCTCAGAGGGCATGACCCCTTAGATTTAACACCTCACAGACATGAACACATGGGATTCATTAGTGAGAGAGCAGAAGTGGCATGATGCTCATGCAGACAAAAAAACCTGCTCTTTGTGTGGAAGAGAAAAGGGAAGTTTCTGCCTGCTTCATTTTTTTCTTCTTCATATGCTTTTCATCTGCCTTCCTGCTGCTCATACATCTTCAGGGGTCTTTTAGGGAATACAGGGAGTCTTTTCAAGCCTGAAGAATACGGTTGAGATAGCGTGCAGAATGATGATGGGGGAGCATCTTGATCTGAGCCATACCTTGTTTGTTGTTATGGCTTTACCGCCGCTCCCCTTTTTTCACTTCTCCAGCTCTGTTTCTGCGATTCAGCCAAATGAAGGAACAGCTGCTTGGCTTATTTTGAACCTGTGGTCAGCGTCATGTCAAGGCCATCTCAAACAGGAAGTAGGCCTTGCCGTCACTGCGGTCAGCAGCGCTGCATCATCTCCAGGCTGCTTACTGTAATCAAGCTCTTATCATCGGGAAGTATTCTTGTACAAGATATCTTTTGTTTGTTTGTCATTTTTAGTCCTGTTTTTTTTCATTAGGGCAAACAATAAGACAACATTCTAGTATGAGGGAGTGAGCATGTACTGTATGTGCCCTGTGCAGCTGGAGGTGACACAGCATGCTGTGGTACAGTAATGGAGTCATCCATCAAACGGGCTCATTAAAACACCTTGACAAGCCAGCTGAGACCTCTCCTGTGGCCATGGTGACCAGTTTAAAGGTTGAATTTTGTTCTCAATCTATAGCTAAAGACAATTAAATTATGAACAAAATGCCTAACCTGCAAGTGTATGTTTACTCTATATTATAGGTTGTTTTAAATATGCAAACTGCTTTATTGCCAAGATAAAATGAAGAATGTTTATCTCCTAAACATTTAGTGGTGTCCAGCAGGTGATGTCATGGATATTTATTTATTTTTGGCTTTTGCACCTTTATTAGATAGAACAGTGGAGAGAGACAAGAAAGATCAATCCAGGGACAGCTGCAGATACTGTAAGTGGCATCCTCTTCTAGTGTTTTTACCTGCGAGGCCACCAGGTGACCTGTGCATATTTATGAGAACTACTTTACATTGGCTTTGAAATTTCACTTCAGTTTCCCCCGCAGCTCCCAGTGGCTTGCTGCCACCACCTCTGGATGTGGATGCCTGGTGATTCCCGGGGCATGTGTCTGGGGCCTTGGGGTGGGCATGGGTTTGCCACTGCAGGGGCACGCCTGAGGGGACCCACACCCGTGATGCTCTGGGCCCAAAGCCATCGCCCGGCCCCACCAAGGGGGTGGGGGCCGGCAAGGCCGCAGCGTGCTGCCCCCAAAAGCCACTTGCCCATCCTCCTGGGGCAGGTGCCTGGCTGTCCTAGGGCTGGGTGGCCTCAGGGTGTTCGTGCTCAAGTTGCCCAGACAATGGGGGTGCTGTCTTGCTTGCTCACAGTCCCAGGGTGGGCATTGCTGCAGCCTTCTACCCTCATTTTATTTATTAATTTTTATGTATGTTACCTGGCAAACCACATATGCGCACGCACGCACGCACGCACGCACGCACACACACACACACACACACACACACACACACACACACACACATCTCTCTGTTAAGTTTCAGGTGCAGATATCAGGCTTGTGCTGAGATCTTCTCAGAAGGAGCAATTGTTTCGTGTGTTTTCTCTCCCTTTATTTTTCTTTCTCCCCCCCCCCAACTGCTTCATATTCCTTCAGTTCGTCCCCCCACTCTCCTCTGTCTGGTCCAGCATAACTAAGACAATTTTAAAACAGTATTAAAGTTATTATACAGCAAGAGGAATCTTTAAATACTATTTAAATACAGCATATCAAAAGAGCAATTGTTATGGCCTGAGCGTCGATTCTGTCCACGCTCGGGTAGTCCAGTATTTTCCCCGTTCTTATCTGTTGTGGCCGTCCAGGGCCTTTATTGTGACAACGTCACGCCGGGACTTCCAGCTGTCAGAGCCAGCTGTGCCGTGACAGCTGATTCACATTCCCTTGATTACTTGCTTATTGTCTGATTACTCCTTAGCCCTATTTAAGGGAGCAGCTGAGGTTACTCCGGGCTGCGACCTCACATGTGTAACGTTGGTCTCCTCAACGTTCGGCTGGAGTCCGTATTCCCTGGCTCCAGTCATCCTCTTGTTCTCCATATTATCCGTAAGTTTACTCCTAAACTTGTATGTGTTGCTACCGTGCCTTAGTCATACATCTTGTTTGTGCTTTTGCTGTACGTGGCTCATTATTTTGTAAGCATTTATCTTTCATTAATAAATATGCAAACTCATCGGCTGCCTACAATGTCTCATTGATGGCCCGTGAGGGCCATCCCATGACAGTGGGTTGCAGCCAAGCGAGACGCCGGTCACCGTGAGTTTGCATTGTTTGGGCTTGTAAGTTTTTTTCCTTTTTCGGTGTACCAGTGTGCTGGGACATGGCGCTGCCACGCAAGGGCTACGCTATGAGCTTGGGCTACGAGCTAGTGAGGGCCCTCATTGAGATAGATGATCTCCTTTTGCAAGCTTGTAGCGACCCCTTTCTCAGCAACTCACGCTGGTACCTGGACCTCGCAGAGACTGTAATTAACCACCATCCTCGCTCCTCCGACCACCCTGAAATCACGACGAGGATGACGGAAATCTCAGCACTCCGGGAGAAGATCCGCGGACTGGAGTGAAACTCCGGCAGGAAACCGAAGATGAGACATCCCCATTCCTTGCCTTGGAATCCAGTTCCTGTCACCCGGCCAGCCCAGGAATCTACGCCACCCAAGTGCCGTTCCCAGTGGAGGAGGACATCAGCCGGGATTCCCCCGGAGGAGACTCAGTGGACAGCTGTGATCCTCCAGGACCAGGTGGCTGCGGCTCGTTCTGCCTCCCATCCTACCGAAGTTATGAAGCATGTGACGGTGGCAGTCCGACTGGTGGAGATCAGTCCCGAGCTCCATGATTACCCTGAGTACGCTGAACTGCTTGCCTCTGTCTCCGCGCAGGAGCGGCGTTTCCCTGGCCTTACCTTCGCCTCGCCCTCAGCCGGTAAACAGCGTCACCATGCTCATAATGGGCCTCAGCGAGATCCCCGTCCAGATCCAGTTCCGGGTGGCCATAAGACCTCTGCCTCCCAGCCAGCTGTTGCCTCTGCGTCATGTCAGAGGGGTAAGACTGCAGCCTCTGTCTCTGGGTCTTCCGTTCCTGCTGTTCTATTAGCTCCTTGTCCCCGGACCATCTCGGCTGTTCCTCCCTCCACCTCGATGCTTTCCCCAGCTGCTGTGAGCTCCATGAGTCCGACTCCGGCTGTCCCCGTTGCTGATCCTGTGCGAGTGGTTCCTCCTCGTCTTCCCGGGGAGCCCTCCGTCACCATCCAGAGGAAGAAGGAGAAAGCCAAGCCCACTGCAGCAGTTTCCATCGACCCTCAGCGGAGCAGGCAAGTGCTTTTTCATTCTTTTCCCTCACAGTGTGAATTGCCTTGTCTGACTCCTGGGGGTGGAGTTTGGGGCTCACAGTCCTCCGAGCTCCCTCCACCTGCTGCAGTTGCTAATTGTAAACCTGTATCCTCTGTGTCTCCTTCCCCTGAGCGTCCCCCAGTGCCAGGATTACACCGCGGGACGAAGAAGGAGCCTGCAGCCCTGGAGAACCTGGTTCCAGCCCTGCAGCTACGTCACGGGCAGAGGAGGAGAGTGGACTGCCATTTGGAGCCTGCGCTGACGATCAAGCGTCCCCGGGTCTCCGTGGAGGGGCAGTTCGACCCAGCAGGTCACCGATCCCCTGCCACCACGCTGTGTGGGCCTTCGGCATGGACTTCAGTGCCAGGAAACCCCCAGACTGTGACAACCATCATGCCGGCTCCGGAGCCCGCCGCAGTCGAGTGGGAACCAGGAGTGGACCTTCAGATTGTTGAACCTGGATCGTCGAAGTCCTGGATGGCGGTGGAGCCCGAGATCAGGCAAGTGCTCTATTTTGTTTTTCTCTTTTCCATTCTTGAGCATTATTGCCTGTTTCTCGGGGAAACGAGCCAGGAGCAGCCGATTGCTGCATCTGAGCTTGTCTCGCCGGGCTCTGCCACTGCCGGTGATCCTGATCCCGGTTTTGTTTCTTCTCTTGAGCCTTCTCCCAGGGTCACCGGTGACGAGTCAGTTCTGGTCGCTGTCCTGGAGGTTCCGGGTTCGTGTCTGGAGGTCATTCCTGGTGCTACGCCGGCCCAGTCGGGGTCCGTCGTGGGTAATGTTCTGGCCCAGTCGGGGTCCATCGTGGGCGCTGCGCTAACCCAATCGGGGTCTGTCGTGGGTGCTGCACTGGTCCAATCGGGGCCCATCGTGGGTGCTGCACCGGCCCAGTCGGGGTCCATCAAGGGTGCAGCGTGGTCTCACTTGGGATCCAGCAGAAGTGCAGTGCCAGTCCGAGTGGAGTTCGGAGAAAGAGCTGCAGATGCTTCGCCGTTCGACGCCGGACTGGCCCCTCATCTTTTCCCTGTTCCTTTTCTTCCTCCACCGGGTGCCACTGGGATTCCCCGTATTTGGCTCGGCTTCCCCTCCCTATCCCTCTCAGTAGGGAGGCCGCCTCCGAGTTCTCCCCTTTGGTCCTGGTGGCCTAATGACGCGGGTCAGCCGCCTGGGAAACTGCTTCGCCGGTTCGGCGTTCTGGGTCGGCCACCCGACAGACTGCTTTCTCTGTTCGGCGACCTGGTCCGGCCGCCAGAGGTACTGTTTCTCTGGGCCTGGGACTGGGGTAGACTGCCCAAACTAATTCTATTTCCCCTGCCAGCGATCTGGAAGCTGGATGCGGGCAGACCTCCCAAACTATTTTTTCTGTTCTATTGTACTCTGCCTGCTGACATCCCTGTAGTGTTTTTTTTTCCTCTGTAAAGTTAGGGATGCTCATGTGTTTTTGTCTATGGACTATATTGAACTGATTGTTTATCGCCGCTCTGTAGCGTGCCGAATTATTTTTTTTCTGGTTTTTGTTCCATTGTACTCTGCCTGCTGACATCCCTGTAGTGTTTTTTTTTTTTCTCCTCTGTAATGTTAGGGATGCTCTGGTGTTTTGTTTTGTTTTTGTCTATAGACTATATTGGTCTGATTGTATATTGCCACTCTGTAGCTGGTTGGATCATTTTTTTCTGGTATTATGGGGTACTCTGTACTTTGCTTTGTGCCTGTATTTCAGTTTTTCTGGTTCCCTCTGTATTTTGAGAGATGCTCTTTTGTTTTTCTTGTTCTCCTGACCCGTTACATTTATTAGACTGTATACTTGGAGTGCTGCGCTGCTTGTAGTGGGCTGAGATTTTGGGGGGGGTTTTCCCTCCTGGTATTTTGTGGGTGCAGTGCGGATGTACCTGGATTTATTCTTTTTTTGTGTATTCTAGGCTCTGGGTTTATAGTAGCCTGTCGTTGTTTTGTTTTTTTCCATGTCTGAGCCTCTTCATTTTTGTATTGTTCTTGCCCTCCTGGCCCGCTTCCCCCTCCACCCTCCCTGGGGTGGTCCCGGTGGCCTTCTGGGGGGGGCTTGGATGTTACGTTTGCGCCTGGAATGCGCCTTGTGAACGGGGGATACTGTTATGGTCTGAGCGCCGATTCTCTCCGCGCTTGGGTTGTTCAGTATTTTCCCCATTCTTATCTGTTGTGGCCATCCAGGGCCTTTATTGTGACAGCGTCACAACGGGACTTCTGGCTGTCAGAGCCAGCTGCGCCGTGACAGCTGATTCACATTCCCTTGATTACTTGCTCATTGTCTGATTACTCCTTAGCCCTATTTAAGGGAGCAGCTGAGGTTACTCCGGGCTGTGACCTCACACGTGTAACGTTGGTTTCCCCAACATTCGACTGGAGTCCCTATTCCCCGGCTCCAGTCATCCTCTTGTTCTCCATATTATCCGTAAGTTTACTCCTAAACTTGTATGTGTTGCTACCGTGCCTTAGTCGTGCCTCTTGTTTGTGCTTTTGCCCCACGTGGCTCATTATTTTGTAATCATTTATCTTTTATTAATAAATATACAAACACATCAGCTGCCTACAGCGTCTCAGTGATGGCCCTCGCGGGCCATCCCATGACAGCAATAAGGCAAGTAGATATTTGTTCTGCTTGCCAAGCTGTTGGACAGGACAAAAAAATTCAGCTCAATTCCAGGGTTTCTGCTGGTAAGATTTCTGCATGCCGAAAAACTGAGCCGCCATGCAAAGAAAAAACAAACAAAAAAAGAGCTGTACAGGAACCCAATAAAAGAAAAACGAGAAAAGAGCCGCAAAGGAGACACAAAAGAGCTGCAGGTTTGCCACCCCTGACATACACATATACAGTACATACACTGCTCACAAAAAGTTAAGGATATTCGGCTTTTGAGTGAAATTTCAGAATGCACCTTAAATGCACTACAACCTTTACAGGTGAACTTAATTTGACCTCCTTTATCCTTTTGAATGCACATGTCTAACTGTTACAGTACTTTTTGCATAACTTGCTGTTCTCTAACAAGGTGCTTAACGACAAAATTCGCAACACCTGTTTGATCCATGAATTGACCAATAAATGTTCTGGTTCGTTTAGAATTGGTATTTAAACAGTCCTCTTCATCATGCTCTTCACATTTTGACATCATGAGACCAAGACGACACCTAACAATTGATCAACAGTACCTCGCCATTGCAACGCTTCAAACAGGATGTTCTCAGAGGGAAGTGGCCACTGAGCTTAGAGTGTCAGAGTGTCATCAGCAGGTTGCAACAGAGATACAGAGAGACTGGAAGAGTCACAGAAAAGCATAGAAGTGGACGTCCTTTGGTCACATCCCATGCTGATGACCGGTTCATTGTGAACAGTGCCCTGCGGAACCGGATAATGAATGCCACTCAACTCCAGGCACATTTAAGAGTGGTGAGAGGCACCCAAGTGTCACGTCACACCATTCAAAACCATTCGCATCAGCATGGTCGGCGTGCTAGATGACCTGCAAGGGTACCTGACCACACCACCAGGCACAGGTGTCATCGTCTTGCACGGGCCAGGGAGCATTTACGCTGGACAAGAGACCAGTGGGCCTCAGTGCTGTTCTCTGATGAATGTTGGTTTATGTTGAGCAGAAATTATGGCGGCCAATGATGTTGGAGACATCAAGGAGAGTACTATGCATCAGCCACTGTTGTCACCAGATGAGCCTTTGGTGGTGGTGGTGTTACAGTCTGGGCAGGTGTGTCTAGTCAATACAGAACTGTCCTACACCTTGTGAATGGGACAATGACAAGCCGATACTACCTGAATACCATCATTAATCCAGTCATTGTGCCCCTGCATGAACAACACAGGCCTAATTTAATCTTCGTGGATGACAATGCTCCAACTCATTGATCTCGCATCATTAGGGAATGGCTGCTGTAGGCTGGGGTACCTCAAATGGAGTGGCCTGCACTTTCTCCAGACCTGAATCCCATAAAAAACCTGACTATGGCTGAGTCGCCATGTAGAGGCTCATAACCCTGCACCCCACAACCTCAATGACCTGAGAGCTGCCCTTCAAGAAGAGTGGAATACCATGCCTCAGCAGAAAATAAGTTGACTTGTGAACACCATGAGATGTCGTTGTCAAGCTGTAATTGATGCTCAAGGGCACATGACAAGTTATTGAGACACTGACATTTTTTGTTGTGGTATACCCACCACTATTGTTGGCTTTTGTTTCAATACATTGTTTGAGATGAGGAAATAACCATTGCATGATTCTACTTAAATGCCCTACTTTCATGATATAATATCACTATAGCATGAACTTTTTACATTTTCCATAAATTTCACCCGAAGGCCAAATATCCCTAACTTTTTGTGAGTAGTGTGTGTGTGTGTGTCTGTGAGTGCGAGTGAGAGAGAGAGAGAGTGAGAGAGAGACAGTACGCTAAAATTACGGTTCGGTACTGTTATGTACACTACCGTTCAAAAGTTTGGGGTCACTTAGAAATTTCCTTATTTTTGAAAGAAAAGCACTTTTTTCAATGAAGATAACTTTAAAATAATCAGAAATACACTCTATACATTGCTAATGTGGTAAATGACTATTATAGCTGCAAATGTCTGGTTTTTGGTGCAATATCTACATAGGTGTATACAGGCCCATTTCCAGCAACTATCACTCCGGTGTTCTAATGGTACAATGTGTTTGCTCATTGCGTCAGAAGGCTAATGGATGATTAGAAAACCCTTGTGCAATCGTGTTAGGTCTGCAATGCTGTAATTGCTGCAAATGCAGGATTCTTTGACGAAAGCAAAGTTTGAAGGAAAAAATTATTATTTCAAATACAAATCATTATTTCTAACCTTGTCAATGTCTTGACTATATTTTCTATTCATTTTACAACTTATGGTGGTAAATAAGTGTGACTTATCATGGAAAACACAAAATAATTGTCTGGGTGACCCCAACCTTTTGTACGGTAGTGTATATATATATATATATATATATATATATATATATATATATATATATATATATATATATATATATATATATACAGTATATATATTGTGGGGACACACATTCGTGACCTGCTTTTGGACTCACATTTTAGACCAGAGCAAGGGCAGAGCTTCTGTAGTTATTACAGGAAGCTGCAGGAGAGTTAGCTTTGGTATGCAAAGCTTGAGACTGTGGGATATAATGAAAGGATTAATGAGGGGGTGCATTGTAGATAGTGGTGTGATATCATGCAGAGAGGATGCATTGTTGCTGTCTTTATAATGCAATGGTTTTGTGAGACATGTGACCTGTTAACTGTAAGGGTCCTGGTATTTAAGGACGAGAGTTCCCTTTGTCGTTCTCTTTTATTCTGCTTCGTGATGTTGGAAGATGTGAATAAAACTGACTCGAGAGATAAACTCTGCCTCGTCATTTTCACATTTCCACACTGGTGACCCCAAGACATATCATGCATGAGGAGAATTCCCCCGGGCCAGCCTCGTCAGGAGCCCTCAGCCAAGCGAATGCCACTACAGTACAGCTACCGGACTTCTGGCAGAACAATCCACGCTCCTGGTTCAACGCGGTTGAGGCGCAGTTCAACCTCCGGGGGATATCGGTAGATGCCACAAGATTCTACCACGTAGTCGCAAAGCTGGACAACAACACAGCCCAGCATGTGGAGAGCCTGATCGACCAGCCGCCGGACAACGACAAATACGGCACGCTGAAGGCTGCACTCATCCAGCAATTCACCCCCTCGGCGGAAGAGCGAGCAGAGAGGCTCCTGGGGCTGACGGAGTCGGAAAATGACATGCCCGCGAACCTGATGGAGAAGTTGTTGAGGTTGAAAGACTCTGACGACGATCACTTCATTTTCACCCACCTCTTGGGGGGCAATGGATCAGCGTTCTCGTCGCGCCCTCCGCCAGTACCCGGGCTCGCCTGGGGAAGCTAATGATCCTACCAGCAGACTAAATTCGAAGAGACGACGCCTCTGTGCCAAGTCAAAGAAGAATCCTAGTCACAGTCCTAAAGCCGAAAGCAAACAGCCCCAAGAGCACTTTGTGGTAGGATCGGCCCTTCGCATATTACAACTAAACGTTGAAGGCCTATCTGCAGCCAAGCGAAGCCTTATCGAAGTCCTCGCCTTCCAACATTCGATTGATGTAATCTGCCTCCAAGAGACTCATATTGGCACAGAGGAAGCTGGCCGCTTCACCATCAAAGGCTTTGACCTCCTGTGCTATGTTCTCCATGCTAAACATGGACGTGCCACCTATGTGCGTTCTGACATAGTTGAAGCAAATCACCTGATAACAACACATTTCTCAGACACCATAATCATTGGTGGCTTCCATATTGTCAATGTGTACAAGCCCCCTAATGCCAACTGGGATCTGCAGGTCTTACCCACCCTACCCCACCCTGCCATCTATGTGGGGGACTTTAACAGCCATCACCCTGACTGGGGGTACCCAGCAGTGGACAGTGATGGGAAGGCACTTTCAGACTGGGCATCCAGAAATGACCTCGCTTTGATATACGACCCCAAACAAAGAGGAACCTTCCACTCTGCTAGGTGGAAGAAGGACTATTCTCCTGACCTGTGTTGGGTCAGCTCTTTGAATGGGGAGCCATATCCTACACAGATCCTCATTCTTGATGATTTTCCACACAGCCAACACCGGCCCCTGCTTGTACACATTGGCCTACAACTTCCAGTCATATACAGCCCAAGGAAGATGCGCTGGAACTTCCGCAAAGCCAACTGGAAGAAATTCAGTGAAACTCTGGACCGGAGCGTTGTTACCATCCCACTCCACACCATCATTGTAGATGAAGCATACAACCGCTTCTGCAGCGCAATCTTCAAGGCTGCCCATACTGCAATCCCACGAGGCTACCGACCCCTCTATGTCCCATGTTTGGACGGAGAAAGTGCTGCCCTCCTACAATCCTATCAAACATCAGGGGACCCAGAGATAGCAGACCATCTCATTGAATCGCTAAATACAGCTCGGCGAAAGAAATGGGAGGAGACAGTTGCTGACCGGAGCTTTACCCACTCTAGCAGGAAATGTTGGAGCCTCATCCGTCGCCTAGGAGCTGCACAGAAGCCCCCTAGCCTAAGCCGAGCATCCGTCACACCCAACCAAGTTGCATCCCACCTACTGACTATCGCCAAAGCACCCCAAGACAAAGACACCAAAAGAGCAGTTACAACTGAGCTAAAAAAACACCAAAAAATGCCTGTAGAGGAAACGAACCCTGAACCCTTCGAGGCTGCTGAACTGGAGAAAGTCCTACAAAGCCTGAAATGTGGAAAGGCAGCAGGATACGATAACATCTTCCCAGAATTCATGAAAAATCTTGGCCCCCGAGCCCTAACCTGGTTGACACAATTCTACACAAGGATCACACAAACAAACTCGATCCCAAAGAAATGGCGGACAGCAAAGGTCATTGCCATCCCAAAACCTGGCAAAGACCACAAATTACCAGCAAGCTACCGCCCAATCTCCCTACTCAGCGTTCCTTACAAAATCATGGAGCGCCTAATTCTGCAACGCATTTCCCCAGAGGTAGAGGATATTCTAAGTGTGGATCAAGCAGGTTTCCGCAAGGACCGCAGTACAGGAGAACAAGTACTGGCCCTAACCACCTTCATCGAAAATGGCTTCGAGAGCAGACTGAAGACAGGGGCTGTGTTTCTCGACCTTACAGCCGCCTATGATACGGTCTGGCACAAAGGCCTCCTCCTGAAACTTATAAAGGCGATCCCTGCTTGGGCAACAGCAATTATAAAAACCCTGCTGACCAACCGAAGGTTCAGAGTCCACCTCAGTCAGAAGACAAGTGCATGGAGAATGCAGAAAAACGGACTCCCACAAGGCTCAGTTCTAGCTCCAACTCTGTTCAACCTCTACATAAACGACCTGCCTACTACAAAATCCCGCAAATTCACCTATGCAGACGACATCTGTTTGGCATTCCAAGCACCAGACTTTGAACCACTGGAACGGGTGCTCACGGAAGATCTTGCCAAACTGGACCAGTTCTGCAAAATCTGGCGCCTAAAACCAAGCCCAGCAAAAACCGTCTCCAATGTATTCCATCTCCACAATGCAAAAGCTGCCAGAGAACTAAACATCCACCTGAGCGGACTCAAGCTTAAGCATGCCCCAAATCCAACTTATCTTGGAGTGACCCTTGATAGGACCTTATCCTTCAAGGAACATCTAAAGGGGACGGCTGCTAAGGTGAAGGTACGAAACAACCTGCTCTGCAAGCTCGCTGGTGCAAAATGGGGGGCGGCAGTCTCCACCCTGCGCACCTCAGCACTGGCCCTTTCATACTCTGTAGCAGAATATTGTGCCCCTGTCTGGTCCAGGTCATCTTACACACACCATGTGGACACCCAGCTCAACACAACCATGAGAACTATAACTGGAACAATCCGCTCAACACCACTCCCCTGGCTCTCTGTACTGTCAAACATAGCCCCTCCACACATCCGGCGAGCAGCATTAACTCAAAGGATGCTCCAAAAAGTTAAAGATTCTCCTCACTTACCAATCCATGCAGATATCTACACTCCACCCACTGCCCGACTTTCATCCAGACGGCCGATTTGGAAAAACCCTCCCCCAGCTGACTTTACCATCCAGACAGCTTGGCAAGAGGAATGGGAGACCAAGGAGGTCCCAAACAAACAGCTGGTGATAAACCCCAACCAACAGGTCCCGGGCACCAACCTCCCAAGGAGACAGTGGTCTACACTCAATCGCTTCAGGACTGGACATGGCCCCTGCTTGGCCAGCCTTTACAGATGGGGCAGTAGCCCTAGCCCACTGTGCGCATGTGGAGAGGAGCAAACAATGGAACACATCATAGAGGCCTGCCCGCTCCAAAGACTGGAAGGAGGATTACACACCCTCCATACAGCAAACCAGGAGGCAACTGCTTGGCTTAAGGACTTTGCATTCGCTAAATAAATAAATAACCCACCTCTTCCTCAGGACTATACCGTCAGCAGTGAGAGTGACCCTGGCCAGTTCGCCACTGTTGGCCCAACGGGACTACCGCGCACTGGGTCGAGAAGCGCAGCGGATTGTCAACGCCACCAAGCGGCGCGCAGCCGCGGCCGCTGCAGCAGAACTCAGCGCGGCGACCGGAGACGACAGGAGGCCAGAGGCAGCGGTACCAGACGCACCGACGACGGCGGCGGCAGGGGCCAGGGAACGCGGATCGGACGTCCTTTGTTTCTACCATCGCCGCTTCGCAGAGAGGGCACGCAAATGTGTACCACCGTGCCAGTTCGGGTGTTCGGGAAACGCCAGGACCGGGGGTCGGTAGCAGCCGCGGCCCTCAGGGAGGAGAACAAGCTGCTGTACTTATCGGACGCACACTCAGGGAGGCAGTTCCTCGTCGACACAGGCTCCCAGTTGAGTTTCATCACGCCCTCCTACGCGGACAGACTAGCTGGTTCCGGAGGTCCCCGGGTGTCAGCAGCGAACGGCTCGGAGATTAAGACCTTCGGTGAGAAGACTCTGCTTCTGTCTCTACACGGCCGTACATTTGAGGGGACTTTTGTTGTAGCAGCAGTAAATTTCAATATGTTGGGGGTGTGGTGGGTTTGGGAAAACCCCCACAACAGACTAAGGACAGACAGCTCGCTACTCCTGGTTTTTTCCGCTGCACTACTGAGATGTAATGTGCCATTCATGCATTGTGATGTTAATGTGCCATTCATGTATTGTGTTCATGCGTCCTGTCCTTACTGTGACCTAGAGTCTGAGATCAATACCCATACCAACTGCTGTGAATGCTCTTTCATGTATTGTTGTAACTGGGTATATATGCTGCACGATTCTGTAACTCATTCTCTCACTCTGCAACTGCTGTTGACACACACACTTTGTGTCTCTTTGCTGGAGAGCCTCCGAGCCGCCCATTGGGCGAGCTTCGTGACGGCGGTATGATTTAATAAACCTGCTTAAAACCTTCACCACGCTGCTTTATTTCATGCCGCTGCAGGGGCTGATTTTCTGTGCTCACATGGTTTGTTGGTTGATCTCGCTAACAGGCGCTTGGTTAATGCACTTTCTTTTGATTCTATCCCCTGCACAGCGCGAGTGGCCCCGCCTACAGCACAAGCCAACGTCACAGCTGCAAGCGGTAAGTTTCACACACTGCTCACTCAGTTTCCAGCACTCACGGTCCCCACTTTTTCGGCAACAGTCGCTAAGCACGGGGTGGAGCATTTTATTACCACTACCGGACCGCCCACTTGGATGCAGCTAAACTGGCCATAGCGCGCGAGGAATTCGCCAACCTGGAGAGGTTGGGCATTATCAGACGTTCAAACAGTCCGTGGGCTTCCCCGCTGCACATGGTCCCGAAAGCCGACGGATCATGGTGACCTTGCGGGGATTTCCGCAGGTTAAACAACGCTACAGCCCATGACCGCTACCCAATCCCGCATATCCAAGATTTTTCCGTTCATTTGGCAGGGGCATGCGTTTTTTCTAAAATAGACTTGGTCCGCGGTTACCACCAAGTCCCAGTGCACGCTGAGGACATACCCAAAACAGCGGTAATAACTCAGTTTGGCCTCTTCGAGTTTTTACGCATGCCATTCGGACTTAAAGGGGCGGCTCAGACGTTCCAACGCATGATGGACGCGGTGCTTCGCGATCTCCCTTTCGTGTTCGTCTACTTGGACGATATTTTAGTAGCCAGCACGTCCGAAGACGAACACGAAAAACACCTGGCCACAGTTTTCCGAAGGTTGGGAGATCACGGGTTAATAATCAACCCAGCGAAGTGTCAGTTCGGGGTGGCGCAGATTGATTTTTTAGGACACCGCGTCTCCCCCGAAGGAGCAGTTCCGCTTCCTGATAAAGTGCGTGCGGTGGCAGATTTTCCCCGGCCACAGACGGTCAGGGCGTTGCAGGAGTTTTTGGGAATGGTGAATTTTTATAACCGTTTTCTCCCCCGCGCGGCGCAACTCATGCAGCTGCTGTATGCTGCGCTCAAAAAAAAGAAACCCGCGGATAAGGTCGAGTGGTCCCCGGAGCGGGACCAAGCGTTCTCGGAGGTGAAAGCAGCTTTGGCAAGGGCTGCGTTGTTGGCACACCCAGACCCAACTGTCCACATAGCGCTCACCACTGACGCTTCAGAGGTGGCCATAGGGGCGGTCGTGGAGCAACATGTAGCCGGGGTTTGGCAGCCCCTCGCTTTTTTCAGCAGGACCTTGCGCGATAGCGAACGTAAATACAGCGCGTTCGACAGGGAGCTGCTCGCTGTCCTTTTGGCCATTCGCCACTTTCAGTTCTGGCTGGAGGGACGCTCTTTCACCGCGTTCGTTGACCACAAACCGCTCACATTCGCGATGGCCAAGGTTTCCGAACCGTGGTCAGGCCGGCAGCAGAGACAGCTGGCCGCGATATCAGAGTTTACCACTGATATCCAGCATGTGGTGGGCAAACTCAATGTAGTTACAGACTGCCTCTCGCGCGCCGTAGCGGCCCCAGTCAGCGTGGGAATAGATTACGCAGCCATGGCCGCGGAGCAGGGTAGTGACGCGGACGTGCGCGCGCTCCAGTCTGGACCAACAGGGTTAAGGCTGGAGAACAGGGTGCTGCAAGACGGTATGCCCCCCCTAATCTGCGATGTCTCCACGGGTCGGCCACGACCAGTAGTACCAGCTGCGTGGCGCCGCCGTGTTTTTGACTCAATTCATTCTTTGGCGCACCCGGGAGTGCACGCGTCGGTCAAAATGGTAGGAGAAAAATTTGTGTGGCCGAGCCTCCGCAAGCAAGTTAAAGAGTGGGCAGCAGACTGCACAGCGTGTCAACGAACCAAAGTACACAGACACACGAGAGCTCCTTTGGAGCTGTTTCACATTCCGGCCAAGAGGTTCGACCACGTTCATGTGGACCTCGTGGTCCCCCTCCCGCTGTCACAAGGGTGCACACACCTTCTTACAATGGTGGACCACACCACGCGCTGGCCTGAAGTGGTCCCACTGGCATCAACCACGGCCGAGGAGGTTGCGCGCGCGTTTTTAACAGCTTGGGTGGCGCGCTTCGGCGTTCCATCGGATGTTACGTCCAACAGAGGCCTTCAATTTGTTTCCGAGCTTTGGTCGACAATGGCCCGCAGCCTGGGTGTCACAATTCATCGCACAACCGCGTACAATCCGCAGGCTAACGGATTATGCGAACGTTTTCATAAGTCATTGAAAGCAGCTCTCAGGGTGTCACTGACGGGTGCAAATTGGGTAGACAAGTTACCGTGGGTGTTGTTGGGGTTGCGTTCTGCGCCTAAAGAGGACTTAGAAGCCTCCCCAGCAGAGCTCGTGTTTGCGCAGCCACTTTGGCTCCCTGGGGAGTTTCTCGCAGACACCTCCCCGTCTCAGCTGTTGCGGAGTGACATAGAATCAAACACGCTGCCCGGCCCCGCGCACCACAGTTTTCCGTGCGTTTTTGTGCCTAAAACTTTGAAGAACGCAGTTTGTTTTTGTCAGACACGATGCACACCAAACCCCGCTGCGACCGCCTTATGACGGACCCTTCAGAGTGCTGGAAACAGGGGACAAGCAGTTTTTGCTAGATTTGGGGGGTAGGGAAGAGAAAGTTGGCATAAACAGACTCAAACCCGCTTTTGTGGTGGCAGATGAGCAAGTGCTGTTGGCGAGGGCCCCGCGGCGAGGCAGACCCCCACGGAGGGCTTCACAGAGTAATGTTTCCCCAGAACCCCCACAGGTGCGGACAAAAGGTTCCCACCCTGAGACGTCCAACCCCAGCTACAGCAGATACGGCAGGAGACGGAAGCCCAGACAGCTGGTGGACTAATGTGTATTGATACTATCACGGCATGTATGTTTTTCCCTTGTTTGTTCTAAAATGCTGGGGGGGCTTTGTGTGGGGACACACATTCGTGACCTGCTTTTGGACTCACATTTTAGACCAGAGCAAGGGCACAGCTTCTGTGGTTATTACAGGAAGCTGCAGGAGAGTTAGGGGAACAAAGGAGTGGCTTCGTAAGAAGCATTTCAAGGTCCTGGAGTGGCCTAGGCAGTCTCCAGATCTCAACCCCACAGAAAATCTTTGGAGGAAGTTGAAAGTCCGTGTTGCCCAGCGACAGCCCCAAAACATCACTGCTCTAGAGGAGATCTGCATGGAGGAAAGGGCCAAAATACCAGTAACAGTGTGTGAAAACCTTGTGAAGACTTACAGAAAACGTTTGACCTCTGTCATTGCCAACAAAGGGTATATAACAAAGTACTGAAATGAACTTTAGTTATTGACCAGATACTTATTTTCCACCATAATTTGCAAATAAATTCTTTAAAAATCAGACAATGTGATTTTCTGGATTTTTTTTTCCTCATTTTGTCTCTCATAGTTGAGGTATACCTATGATGAAAATTGGAGACCTCTCTCATCTTTTAAGTGGGAGAACTTGCACAATTGGTGGCTGACTAAATACTTTTTTGCCCCACTGTATGTGTGTGTGTGTGTGTGTGTGTGTGTGTGTGTGTGTGTGTGTGTGTGTGTGTGTGTGTGTGTGTGTGTGTGTGTGTGTAAGGTGTCCTAATTAGGACAAATTGTGCCAAATGGCACAGTTTGGAAAAACGTCTGTAACTTTTGAATGATTCAATATAGAAGCTTGATGTTGGGCTCTAATGAAAGGTGACACTCAGGGCTGTGTGTGTGTGTGGGGGGGGGGGGGTATTCATTCATGAATGAATGAATGAACAAACAAGCCCCCACACACAAAGAAGCATGCCACGTAAAAAATGTGTGGCTTTTTTACAAGAAAAAAATAACCTACAGTGCACTAAAAATTATACTAAAATATCTGTAATGTAGAAGATAACAACTAATGTAGAAGATAACAACTCCACCCCCCCACCCCCCGCTACAGAGGACGGACATCGCCCGGTGTGCCGCGGTCACGGTGCGCCGCGGTCTACTACGCACAGTTGTAATTTACCGATCGGTCAAAAGTCACTTTTGATTACAATTTTCAGGGATAAAGAATAATTTAGCTTATAACACTTACCTGTCCACAACAGCAGTGTCGCTGGCGAACTTCTCTTCCTCATTGTCAGACGAACATGACGCTGGTCCGCTTGTTACGGATTCGTGGTTCTGGTCACGTGACCCGGTCAAACCATCATTCCATTATTGCGGTTTTGCGTTTCCATGATTGTGGTTTTGGCGAACGATTTTTCAAAACAAATAAGAACAGTAGTAAGAAAAAAAGACTGGCGAATGCGTGTGTGTCACCCAGCGGCTAAAACAAAACAGATTTTGCAAGGGAGGCATGCTTTCGAACTACTGTGCTTCAATTGGCTCGCTGTATTCACAGCCGTTGGTAGGCGGGTCCTTCTTGCTAGGTTTTCAGTCATTGGTTCTTCAAGGTTTCAGAAACCCAATTCAAGGCTCTTATTAGTCGAATGAGAGGTCAATCACATCTAAACCAATCAAAGCACTCCTTTGGCTTTCTGTTCGCGGCTGTGTCTGTAGTGGAAGAACAGAAATGCAGGGGGTTTTTTTCTTCAGTGCGCCCTAGGACGCAGAGACGTGTCCGCCCGCGGTTCACCGGAGTGCAAGAGGTTAATTCATACAGCACGGAAAATTATTGGAGTTAAAGAGTATTTACCCATGCAGATCTTACACGACCAGGCAGCCTGTAGACAAGCTCAAAAAATAATCAGTGACATGAGCCATGTACTAAACAATGGATATGTGCGGCTGCCCTCAGGGAGGAGATACAGAGTCCCCAAGTGCAGGTTCAATAGATACAAGAACTCATTTATCCCGACGTCAGTAAAACTTTTAAACTCAGATAAATAGGTCAGGGACACTTATAACTCCTGTTCTTAATGACTGCTGTTATATATTTATGTATGTATGTACTTGTATTATTTATTGGGTTTTATTTCATTTATTATGTACTGTACTACATCCATTGTGTATGTGTGGATTGTGTGGTTGCAGCACGGGTGACAAGCCCAAGACAAGTTTCCCCTTGAGGGACAATAAAGTTTATCTTATCTTATCTTGTCTTATCTTATCTTATCTTAAGTCTCTGTCGACTCCTCCTCGTGCGGGGCCCGGTCCTGCAAGTCCTGCAAGGATCTGGGGAAGGCGATCGGCCCAATTCCCCGAGGGTTCGTCGCGGCTGTAACAAAAAACTTGAGCTGTGTCAGGGAAACTGCTAGCTGCTTTAGGTGCGGGGGCAGTCCTAAAGGCTCTGGGGAAAGCAATCGGCCTAATTCCCCATGGGTGTGCAGCGGCTGAGAAACAAATACAAGTCCTGTGGGCGAGGCTGCCCAGCTCCTTTAGGTGCAATGCACAAGCCTAAAGAATCCGAGGATGGCAATCGGCCGTGTTCCCCGGGAAATGTGCAGCGGCTGAGGACAATATATAAGTTCTTGGAGCTGGTTTGTCCCTGGTGCATGGCGTGCTCGTCCGGCGTCGTGGCCACGTAGCTTTAAGTTGCGCTATCCTCATAATCTTGCAGCATGTGCACGGGGCTTCTATGCATCGAAACCCCACTGTCGGGAGGAGAAGCCAGGGTCGGGGAGCTTGATTGAAACAATGCAGACGGCGCTGATCTTCCCCTTTCAGGCTGTTTCTGTGGTGTGCTCGTCTCACTGATCCTGGTGCGTCTTGGCCCCCGCGCTGCTCGCTCTCTCCGGCCCTTGAGGTTGCCAGTGTGGAGAGAGGAACAGGCAAGTGCACTCCAGTGTGGATGAAAAGGGAGTCCACAGCACAGTGTACGGGGTAGACGGTCCAGCTCACGTCAGGTCACCAGTGTACAGGGTAAAAGGAAAGGATGTGGAGGCGAGGCACGAGCGTAGGATGACACAGAGTCTTTATTAACCCTCTAACAACATGTACAGCCATTTGGCCCCAGCGTGGGCCGCTATGGCTGAGCAAAAAGCCTCTCCCAGTTCCTCTGTGTTCTGCCTTTATAGCTTTATTAACCATGCATAGAAACTGATGCTGGCACATTATGCATCGTGCATTTACCAAAGGATTGTGTGATGCCATTATCATAACACTTGTTACGTATACATTCATCCCCCTGCCTCTTCACGTGGCCTTGGTACAGGAGAGAGCGAAAGGCACCTCTTCTTTCTTTCCTCGGGGGGGCGCATAACTTAACAGTCCAGTATGATTACCCCCCAGGGCTCTTTCTCCTTATGTCCACTGTTCTGCTTTTTGGGTGTGAGGGACAATCCCCCATGCACTGTATATTGTGTCCACCACACACTGACCAAGGATTGAGTGTGTACATGGACAGACTTTTCAGTTGGCCAACATTTGGGGTTTCATTAGCTATAAGCTCAAACCATCAAAAATAAAAGAAATAAACACTTGAAATATTTCACTGTGTGTAATGAATCGACATGAGTTTCAGTTTTTTAAACTGAATTATTGAAATAAATCAACTTTTCAATGATATTCCAAATTATTGAGATGCACCTGTAGTTCAGCTTTCAGACTGCGGGATTAATGTTAACATTTGAGAGGCAAGGCAGTCAGTGTAAGATATTCCATAGATAGATAACATTTGTGGTTATGTCAATGACTAATCAACAGAAAGAACTTAGTTGTATTGAGGTTAAAAGCCAGGAAAACACTGTATTTGATAAGTGAACTCTAAGTCGCCTACATTGACCCAAACAGTGCTGTAACAATGTCACAAAACTATGCCTACGCTCGTGAGACGAGACAGTCATTAATCTAAATACTGCTTGTTTCAGGAGTTTGTTGATGCTAAGTTTTCCTCTTGAGGACTCAAATGCTGGTAACAGATGCTGTTTACCCAGCAGGCATAGGGTACACTGATGTCCTGATTTCAAAAATCGATTCCAGATATAAACGTCAACCACAGGTTGCTTCACGAACTCATGTGACTCATCTCAGGTTTTCATCTGAAGATCAATACAGTCCTGATTTCCCTCTTTGATGCAAACTGACCAACTCCGTTTGAATGTTTGCTCACCTTTATCAAGGTGTTCCATCTCCTGAAAAAATGATTTTCAATTTTACGGTAGATTTATGTGAATAATTTCTACAAATAACAAAAAAACTAAATATCCCCACAAGCATACTAAAACTGTAAAACTATAAAAGTATTGCCTGTAAATTTGAATGTGAGAATGAATGACTGTTGTTGATGTGGTTGATGGTCAGTGTCTGTGTTCGCCCTGCATTAGATTTTAAGAAAAGGAATGAATAAATTAATTAAAACTCATTCAACCCATTTCAGTGTAATATTTTGTTCAAAAAATCATTAAATGTTCACAATGAGAACACAGTATTAATCTGTAGCTCCTAATTCCTTGTTTGGAGAAACAATTACATAAATTAAATGACTGTATTTTAACAGGAACAAATGTGTTGCTAGAAAAAAAAAAGGCATTTTTCTTTCAGTCACTGTTGCTGTTTCAGAGCTTTGCTGTTTGTTCCCTGCACTTTAAGCCCTCGGAGAACTCACTCACGCTGAGACGGAGCAATTATGTGCAATTTCAGCTCTCAAGCCCATCTTCAGCAATCACCATGGCAATATTTAAAATGTGGTTACAGTCAGACAACGGAGACCCAGAAAGAGCCATAATGCTTCCTCAGCTGGTGACCACTCTGTTATTTTGAAGTTTATCCAATTTACGTACAGATACATGCCTCCTGAAATCCTTTTCAAATTAATTTTTAGATTTGATGTTGCAAGCTGCTACGAGTGGTTGGCTTTAATTCTTTTGTGTTTTCACTTTAATCTCCAAAGCTCAGTAGAGGTGTTATTCCTGTGTTCTAGGTTATTTTTATTGGGGCCCAGTTGAAAAAGTTCTATTCACTCCCATGTGTTTAAACTTGTGATCAGTGATTAGGATCCTATTCAGAGGACCGTATCTTCCCCATCTGTGGCATGTCGAGATGCATCCTCCTGCATTCCAGTCCTTTTGTTTGTAGAGGTAGAGGAAGGACATTAATGAGTTGTCCATTGACTTAACATCCTTGGAAAGTCCGCCGAGCCGCACACCTGCTGACCGCACACTGCTGGAATCTCAGCTCCATCGCGACTGAGGATGTGCTGGATGGAAAAAATGTGGGCTGCTCAACGGCTAAAAAGTAGTGCCACGTGCGTCTAGGAAATGGTGAGGAATGTCAACCTGAGCTTCGCCTCCGCATCCAACAGGACAGCCAAGAATTCAGCCATTGTTTAATGAAAATGGGCTCTTCATCACTGATATTGAGCAGATGCAGACTTAATATACTTCCAGGTTCTATTATGGTGTTTTTGTTTTGACTGGGATGTGGAGGCAGAGGTCAGATGACTGCTGTCTTCTGGCACAGGCATAATTGATAGCTTTATTATTTATCATTGTTTATTAACACAATGAAAAATATTTCTGTGTCAAGTTTGCCAGGACAAACATTCAATCTGTGACAAATGGTATCCAAAAATATAAAGCTTGTGAAAGTTTAAAGAAATAAACAATGGCTTAGAATGCTAAATGGTAAGGTAATGTAATGTTAAAAATTTACCACTGACTGCATAAAAATTAGACTCATTTTGAGGTTAACACTTTGAGTGACCCCAATGTCCCAAACCTTTGAACGTGTTTTTATTATTTCCAGTGTTATTCCAAACTTGATGAGTGAAGGGTTTATCTAAGATTAGCCTCGAGCACAATCTGCTTCATTGCATTTCTAGTAAGGATGAATAATGCACAAAATGAACACTCACACTAACTCCACAGATCATTAACTAGTTAGTAAAACGCCATGATGCATGGATTTAAAGAGAAATTTTGAGTAGTCGTTAACCCCCCAAAATCAGCATGAGCTACAAAACATCTTCAGCCCCTGAAATATAGTTGTAAGTATAAATTGACCTGTCGATATTAGATTTTTCCTCTTAAATATGCAGCTTTTGTCCTATGAATTTGTGGCTCATCGTGTGACTTTGCTACTATTTTCTTTCAATTTTGCTTCTTTTTCTTCTAAACTTGGGAGCTTTATTTGCCTGTTACACTTTATTAATCCCTGAGGGCAATTCAGGTGCATCCACCTGGATGAGACAGCCACAGTGCAGCCCCAGTCCTTTCACCATTCACACCTAGGGCCACTTTAGTGTCTCTAATTAACCTAACTTGTATGTTTTGGGGAAGTGGGAGGAAACCAGAGTACCTGGAGTAAACCCATGCAAGCATGGGGAGAACATGCAAACTCCACACAGAAAGGCCCTGCTGGCTGGTGGATTTGAACCCAGATTGTTCATTCATTCATTCATTCATTCATTCATTCATTCATTTATGTACCTGTATGTATGTACCCACCTTTGGTATAGATGTATTTACAGCCAAACCTTGCTTTGAATTAAATGTGTTACCCCCTGCAGGTCATTAGGCAGGCCTTTTTCCCTTTCTTAGATTTATGCATATTCTTACCTGAAATTCTAAGAAATGATTTTAATGACTTGGTGAGAAAATACTTTGAACCATTATTGTCCTCTGTTCATGTGGAAAAATGTAATGATGGTGTTTATGTCCATATCATGAATCAAAATCTGTATGACGGATAGTCCTGAAGTTGAAGCTGTGTCACTGGATTCTGATAAGCAATCAAAACACATAAAAACAACTGGTTGCACAGGGGCCTACACTGTACCTTAAATAAAGATGTTCATCTGTCTGTTTTTGCCCTGCCAGCATGTGCTGGATTCTCATCTGTGGTGATGGGAATCAGAGGATGGTGACTGTGTTTGACTTTGATATATGGCGGCACCTTTCCTAAGCCTCACACCAGCACTAGTATTTTATCTGAGTCGTAGCAGCTGTTACTGTGCATCTGATCATCACTGTTACTGATTCATTTTGCACCAGGGGAGCAAGATCGCTTAAACATTAAAGTGCCTATATTAAAATAATGTGGAGCATCAAATTTTAGTGCTTAAATCTGTGGAATAGCAGCTCTAAAGATACCCTGTTCTGTCATCTGGAACAAGTTTATTTTTCAAGCCCAGTCTCATAAGGCTTATCATAAAGATTCTGGCAGCTCTGCAAAGCTGTGGGTACGGATAATATCAGGAATATGTGTCAATATAGACAAACAAACATATGTAAGCAGCCCCTGTCTTGACTTTTTTTAAGGTAATGAGTCACTTTATCACTTTTTCTGAGAGCACATTAGATTTTCCTTCACTTTGATTTGTCCTGTGTCTGTAGCATGTCACATATGTTCTCCCCGGACACAAAGCATGTTACACTCTGCAGGCTGCTGCCAAAGTTGCTCAAAGGTTAGACATACAATCAGGAAATTCTTCGTGATTGGTTGCAGCAGCACAGTGGGAATTTGGGTGTCCTGCTGTTACTGTGTCATGCCTTTCCTCCTTTCTCGCTTTCCTCCATGACCCCCCCAAACCCTGACGGTACCACAGCGCTTTGCTGTGGGGATGGTCAGCAGCATCTCAGAGAGGTCGAAGGTAGATTTATGAGCTCCATGCTCATGTTTAGCCAAGGCGTCCTGCTTATTTTTGCTTCACCGTTAGAGACTTAAAGCAGAGCTAATCAATCAACAGACGAGGTTGGGTTTACAGATCCACAGAGAGCCGCTCCTCCTCGCTGGTCACCTAGTTTCACCATTTTCCTTGGTTAGTAGAACTGTAGATTAGCAGTTTGTACAGTAGATGTGGCCCAAATATTCAACTATGGCTTAAGGCTTTTAAGACTGCAAAAATTACCAGTTCTAATGATTTAGTTCATCTGCATAACCCCTCTTGGTTTTGGTTTTGTTTTGGGTTTTTTTGGCTAGTGGATGATTAAACATTTACAAGCTGGTAAATTTGAAAGGCCAGCCAGGAAATTGAGGTAAATGTTTGCCTTTTGCTCTTTTCAACTGAGCTTTTGCACGATACAACAAGCATTGGTGCAGATGACTGTTAGAGACACAGTAACAGCTCAAACCTTATCTAAGCCAATATCTTCAGGCAACAAAATGCCCCATTTTGTTAACAGAGCATGCATTGTTTAAATTAATTAATTAGCTAATTAATCTGCACCAGCATCTGCAGTGTTTTGCCTCTGTCGTGCAAATATCTAATGCTTTTCTTCGTTATATATCAGTGGCCCAACCACCAGTCTGTGGACCACTTGGCACCAGGCTGCAGAGAACAAATAATTTATTCTGTTCCTCTGTATTTACTGAGTCTGGCAGGTATTTTATTTTGAACTAAAGGGCACTCAGAGTGCATATCTCTGCCAAGGCCCCATCCTTCCCTCCCTTTGTCCACTCCTCCATCCCTTTGTCCATCCATACTGCCATCCATCTGTATATTGCGAGACAGGGCCTTGGCGGAGATATGCACTCATGGATCACCTCCAACATCTAATTTGTTCATCTAGCGCCAAAGATGGTAAACGTTTCATCCAAATCCATCTAGAAGTTTTTGCCTGATCCTGCGAACAGACAGAGAAACACCAGCAAAAACAATATGACTACATTATAATAACAAGACTGTCATAATTTTATTGACCATACATTAGGGCTAGGCAATTCAACCTTAAATCAGCACCTCAGTTTATTGGCCTTTTTCACGCCCACATTATGTACTTCCGGTACAGCGTTTGTTGTGTTATTCCACTTCAGCTAAAATAGAGAAAGGAGGTTGTTTCCTGGAATTTACAAGTTCACTAAACAGTTTACCAAAATTGTCAGCCGCAGATGTGGTCTGTTTAGTTGAACAGCATCCCCCCGTAGCACACTCCAAACTAGCTCGAGGATATACTGTAAGTTTTTCTTTGAAAATTTTATCTACAGCTATGAGGGCAAGTGGTTGATTTACAGTAATGCTATGCTAGTTTAGCACTAGCTAGTATCTGCTCGTCTTAGCTCACCGTCTTGACTTTGACATTTGTTTTGATGGGACTGTATTTGACAGAATATACATTCAGCCCTTTTAAAAAGTCACACGGTCTTATTTATAATGACTGTTCTTTTCTGTCAGTTTCTGATGTTGTAAACAGGGAGGTTGTAGTCGGATGCAGGTGTCACTGGTCGATGAGGAAGAGAGAAGTCCTGCACTCATTACAGGTTTTCATGATAGGATAAGGACTAAACGTTAAGTTTTTTTTACCCCCTTCCACTTTTTGGTTTGAGATATTTCTATTAGTCATTTATCTAAGCTTTCAATACCATACTTATGCTGAAGCAGCTGTGTTGAGTGTAAGGGGTTAAAATGTTACTGCTGTTGCCAGTTGACTCAAAATGAAGTTGGACTTTGGTGTTCTGAAATGCCATTCATATATTCATGTTTGGTTAATTTTATATTTATTTTTTCATCCAAAATGGCTGCTTAATTTATTTTCACTATTTAAAAATTGTGACATTTGTTTATGTCTTTATCCTAGATTGTTTTGCAAACTGGCACAGATCCCATTCAGCTAAATGGAACATCATGCACCTGTGCTGCAGGCAAAGTCCTGTGCAACCACCGTGTTGCCTTGCTGTTTCAGAGTGCCCATTACAGCATGATGCAGGTGAAGGCAGTTCCATCAGCTGTGGCCTACACAAGCACTTTGTAAACATGGCATCGACCATGGACAAAGGTAATTTAATGCAATGTTTTGTTTTGTTTTTTTTTAAATTAATATTTTTGTAAAAAGTCTCTGATGTCATGGTCGATGTGTGCATGATTTCAGGGCATCTGTGCAGAACCTGTTCAGGACCTTGTTGTAAGGAAGCCTAAACCATCTACCAAGACCCTGTGTAAACCAACACTGTACCAAGCCCATACAGGTGGTAGCCATTATTTTTTGTATTGTATTATTGATTAGGGGAGCAATGCATCACAAAATTTATGGTTTAGAGTCCCCAAGCTTTCAGCATTATTGGTTTAAAAATAACACAAATTTTAATCATTATGATTATTAAAATTTGCCACTCTAATGTGGATTCTGGATGGCAGTGTGTGCTTGGAGGGTATTATCTGTATAGCCCACAGATCAATATTGATCAGTTACAGCTGTGGACAAAATTGTTGGTACCCCTCTGTTAATGAAAGAAAAACCCACAATGGTCACAGAAATAACTTGAATTGGACAAAAGTGGTAATAAATAAAAATTCTATGAAAATTAACCAGTGAAAATCAGACAATGCTTTTGAATTGTGGTTCAACAGAATTATTTAAAAAAAACTAACTCATGAAACAGGCCTGGACAAAAATGATGGTACCCTTAACTTATAGTTTGTTGCACAACCTTTTGAGGCAATCACTGCAAACAAACGATTTCTGTAACTGTCAGTGAGACTTCTGCACCTCTCAGCAGGTATTTTGGCCCACTCCTCATGAGCAAACTGCTCCAGTTGTCTCAGGTTTGAAGGGTGCCTTCTCCAGACGGCATGTTTCAGCTCCTTCCACAGATGTTCAATAGGATTTAGATCAGGGCTCATAGAAGGCCACTTTAGAATAGTCCAATGTTTGGCTCTTAGCCATTCTTGGGTGTTTTTAGCTTTGTGTTTTGGGTCATTATCCTGTTGCAAGACCCATGACCTGCGACTGAGACCAAGCTGTCTGACACTGGGCAGCACATTTCTCTCTAGAATACCTTGATAGTCTTGAGATTTCATTGTACCCTGCACTGATTCAAGACATCCTGTGCCAGATGCAGCAAAGCAGCCCCAGGACATAACAGAACCTCCTCCTTGTTTCAAAGTAGGGACAGTGTTCTTTTCTTGGTATGCTTCATTTTTGCTTCTGTGAACATAGAGCTGATGTGCCTTGCCAAAAACTTCCAGTTTTGTCTCTTCTGTCCATAGAACATTCTCCCAGAAGGTTTGTGGTTTGTCAACATGCAGTTTGGCAAATTCCAGTCTGGCTTTTTTATGATTTGTTTTCAACAGTGGTGTCCTCCTTGGTCGCCTCCCATGAAGTCCACTTTGGCTCAAACAACGACGGATGGTGCGATCTGACACTGATGTACCTTTTTTTTTATTTTTATTTTTTTTTATTACTTATTTTGTACCCGTAGGTAGATTTGTTTTGCAGTCTGGTGACAAACCACTAGCTGCCGGTTGCTGCGTGCGCAAGCGCCCCTTAACTCCCTAACCTGCATGTTTTTGGCATGTGGGAGGAAACCGGAGAAATCCTGGAGTAAACCCACGCAAACACGGGGAGAACATACAAACTCCACACAGATCACTGTTGGCCGGGGGCAGGGATCGAACCCACGATCTCACGGTCCCCGCGATCCCCCGGCCGAGGGTAAAACTGTGCTGCCACAGTGCTAACCACTGCGCCACCGTGCAGCCCTTGACCTTGGAGTTCACCATGAATGTGTTTAGAGGTTGTTCTGGGCTCTTTTGTTACCATTTGTATTATCCATCTCCTCCTGCGGCCATGTCCAGGGAGGTTGGCTACAGTCCCGTGGATCTTAAATTTCTGAATAATATGTGCAACTGTAGTCACGGGAACATCAAGCTGCTTGGAGATGGTCTTATAGCCTTTACCTTTAACATGCTTGTCTATAATTTTCTTTCTAATCTCCTGAGACAACTCTCTCGTTTGCTTCCTCTGGTCCATGTTTAGTGTGGTACACACCATGTCAACAAACAGCACAGTGACTACTTGTCACCCTTTAAAATAGGCCGACTAACTGATTACAAGTTTGTAGACACCTGTGATGTTAATTAGAGGACACATCTTGGTTGAACATGTCCCTATGGCCACACTATTTTCAATCTTTTCTAGGGATACCATCATTTTTGTCCAGGCCTGTTTCATGAGTTTGTTTTTTAAAATAATTCTGTTGAACCACAATTCAAAAGCATTGTCTGATTTTCATTGGTTAATTTTCATTGAATTTGTATTTATTATCACTTTTGTCAGATTCAAGTTATTTCTGTGACCATTGTGGGTTTTTCTTTCATTAACAGAGGGGTACCAACAATTTTGTCCACGTCTGTTATACTGCTACTATCGATTACAATCATGGATGAATTAACTTGATTTATTTATTCGTTTATTTACAAGTTTAAACTTGGAAGATAATCAGTGAAGAGTTAATTTAAGGTTCCTGTTGTACTTAGTCTGTTTCAGGAGCCCTTCCTGACCCTTCAGTGCTTGCCCTTGGGGAAAAACTAAAACAACTCAGACCTCAACCCCTGCGATCCTCAGTGTTGCCTGACTTTTCTGAACTTTCACTGGTTGATTCAAGGTTTGGACCTATGCCACGCGGTTCACCTTTGTCATATCAGTGCCCTTCTGTTGCAGCAACAAGTCAGTGTCCACCAAGATGCTCCTGCATTCCCTAGACTGCCTGTTGAGGACTCTAAATTGTCCACCACCTTAAACCTTGTTCCAAATTGTCATCAGTACTTCCATTTGGAGAGCCTCACTGTGACACGTGAGATGGCAGCTTTGATAGAGGAAAGCACAAGAGAGCAGTCTAAATGTCCATTATGGAAAGAAATGCACCAGCCCAGAGTTACAGCCAGTAGATTTTATGAGGTTTGTCATGTCTGAGGGGAGTCCTCTAGTCAGGCACTGGCAGCAAGAATCCTGACGGGAGTACGGAAAACTTCTGCAATGAAAAGAGGCCTTGAACATGAATCTCAGGTGCTGAAACAATATTCAAAAATCATGACTGTAAATGTCTCACCCTGTGGCTTTGTCATTCATCCTGATGCTCCATACCTTGGTGCCAGCCCGGATGCAAAAGGTTATGACCCAAATGGAGCTCCTTGTATTGGGCTTGCTGAAGTGAAATGTCCGAGCATCTCTAACATTTCAGAGGCAGGGCATGTTAGAGCTGTAAATGGCCAGACAAAACTTTAAAAAAAAAACAACACATGTACTACTGGCAAGTTCAAGGTCAGTTGGCGGTGACTGGACTGAGCTGGTGTGATTTTATTATCGACACTGAGGAGGACATCACTATTGAAAAGAGTCTGTAGGGATGATGAAACGATTAATGAGATGAAACAAAAATTTGACATCTTCTGTTTTGGTACTTATATGGATATATATCTCCAGACAGCTAAATGCTAAGGGCCCCATTATACAACACAGAGATCATTGATAAATTGGGCCAATTTTTCATATTTGAGATCATTTAAGAGATCCTTGTGTGTTTTGGACTGAGTCGTGAGAGATGACGGGCTCTGACAACGCACTTCTGTGCAGTCAATGATCACCCTCACCTCGGGACAGTACTGTGTGAATTTGAGTAGCATGGTTGAGTTCACTTGCTGTCTACTCATCTAGATGGGAATGGAGCCAAGAATCAGGTAGAGGTAGTTAGCCCTCACAATGCGGCAGACTGTGGACACACTGACTTGAAAGATGTCAATAAGCACTTTTTCCTTCAGGCCTGCAGCAACACGACAACAGTATAAGAAAAATTCATCAGTTAGTTTGAAGCTGCGAGTTGGACTGGGACGGGCTGGTCCAAATGTTTGTCCCATTTTTTTGTGCCTTTGACCAGTACACCAGCATGGATGCAGATGGTGGGACCGGCTCCCAAAAGGCATTAAACAGTTCCTGTGATGGAAATCTTGTGTAAAAACGGATGTCCTCATCAGAGATACAAAACCTCCTAAAATGTAAATGGTCCAGCTTTAGTTCTCACAGCTTCCAGCCTCTTTACCTCTACCTAGAACTGCTGTGTGCATGCAGACGCAGCATCCAGTGCACCTGAGAAGACATGATGAAAGAGTAGAATTTGACATCTTGATCAGAATAAATAAGACAGGCATCAGCACACTCCAGTTTGCCAGCTTGGCATTAAGGGAGTTTTACTTTTGATGTAATCTAACCCCCCCCCCCAAAAAAAAACCCTGCAAGCCAAATCAGAATTTGTGTAGAGATAACTAACATTTTCCTTATTTTATTTCATGTCACTTTGTTTATTTATTGGGGGATCATTTCTTTACTCCAAAATTACACTTCCATCACTGCTTAGCTTGCTTGCAAATAAATATTTTTTTTTCCACAGTTAGAGTGTGCTGGTGCCTTTCTGATTTGCTTTACCATCCCCATTTAACCCTAGTCCTTCTGACAAGCTTGGGAGAGTGGTATTTTAACCCCCCCCCCCCCCCGGTGTTATCATAATCAGGATAAAAATACAGGTAACAGCCTTTTACACCGGTAAACATTTTCCCATGTAAACACAGCTGTTGTTATTGGTTTAATTATCTCTAAACTCTTCACATTTTGTATCTTAAAATCCAAGTAAAAATATAAACTTAAACTCTGAATTTTTCCAACTCGTTATCACCACAATTAAAGTAGTGTTTAATACCTAATACCAAACCATATGCAAATAGACACTTATTTGCATTTATAAGTCTTCTGGTTTCATAGCTTATTCAGTAATCATATAGAATTTATTCATATTGGATGCTTATAAAACAACTGACAAATAATATTAATTCTGATGAAGAGGCAATCTACCAGGAGTGGGAGCAGCAGCATAGTCATGATCCGCTCCGGTTGTAATTCCAGGGGAGATGTCCTCCTCATGATGGCACTCAAGCTCCAGACGGACTTCATGGCCTAATCGAGTAGCTGCTCTGTCATAAACAGACTCACGTTTTGATGATCCCCAGTTATTCCACTCAAAACAACTTGCGATTGTCCCGATTTTAAGCTGTTTGCAAAGAGTTGTTTCTGTGAAGTCTTCTTCCGTGAAGTGAAGGCTACAAATAAAAGTACTTCCCCTGCTTATTGCAAAATAAGAGACTTCATCGCGACAAATTGCCTGAATCCACTTCTTCTTTGCTATTGCGGTATGTCACTGAGAAAAGCATGAAAACTTAAATAAGGTTGTCGTTGTTTGTTTGCTTTACAAAGAGGAACACTGCAATGACATCTAGATGTGGCTTGAGCCATTATTGTATTCTGGGCTACGCTAGCCGCAAGTTGCTAAACACAACAATGACTGCTTCCGGTGTCATGAACCCAGAAGCGTGAAAGAGGCCTACTGACCCTGTGTAGATCAGCTGAAGAAATGCTCAAGATGGCCGACAGAGAGTGAGCACGCAGTGTGGCAAGTCTTGCATGTAAGCTCAAAAAAACAGCTAAAACTACAGTAAAATCTCTGTTCTTTACAATCCCACCTGTTAACTACTGTACTTAATTCTAAGTACAGTACGACATCAGCTTTCAACAACAAAATGCAGTGAACAACTCCATCCCACAGGTAAAGGAGGCCAGTATTTCTTGTACATGAGTTTCCTGAACAAAGGACTCACCGGACCACCAGCTTACCACGGGCGACCCTGCACAGTCAACAGCTTCGTGAGATTATTCCATCTCAGCGTTATCTTGCTCCTGGCTGGCGACATGGAAATAAACCCATGATCAGTGGCCACGGACCTGTGTGCAGGACAGACGCCACCAATGCTAGCAGGACTAGCACGGTTAACGCCTCCATCACCAGCAGAGACAACGAGACCACAATTGTTTATGGGACCAGTATGGACACGATCACTATTGTCAGTGAAATTAATGCCACTTCCACTACCAATACTGGCAGGGCTAAGACGGCCCACACCCACACCAACCAGCACTGCTGCAGCCCTGCAGCCTACCAATGTCGCCGTGGCATGGCAGCCTGATGATATTGTCATGGACCAACAGCGGAACCGAGCCGCGGTAGACTGACGATCGACCCTCGTCCCCGTAGCACAGCAACGCGCTAACCTCACCATGGCACAGCAGAGAACCCACATCACCAGACGGCCAGACATTGCGGCTCCGCAGCCGGCCCTCAGCACTGTGATCCAGCGGCCGGTCCCTGCTGCAGCAGCCCAGCGAACCAACTCCACCACAGTCGCAAAGCAACAGCCAGCCGTCAGTGAGTGTAAAACTCGTCAGAGAAATCCAGTGTTAAAAAAACATATATCTCTCAAAATTTTTCAAACCCTGAACCAGGCAAAACTAATTTGGGACCCTCAAATTTAAATAAAAGGTCTGCTTGGGGGCACTTAAATGTACGAAGTATGATCTCCAAACGAAAACAACTACAAGATCTGCTGATAAACTCTAATATTGATTTTATGGATCTGTCTGAAACGTGGTTATCAGCTCAGCTATAATGTATATAGGAAAGACAGGGAGCATTGAAAAGGTGGAGGAGTTTTACTACAGTGGGGCAAAAAAGTATTTAGTCAGCCACCAATTGTGCATGTTCTCCCACTTTATAGATGAGAGAGGTCTCCAATTTTCATCATAGGTATACCTCAACTATGAGAAACAAAATGAGAAAAAAAAATCCAGAAAATCACATTGAAGGATTTTTAATGATTTAATTGTTAAATTCCTCAGTAAAATAAATATTTGGTCACCTACAAACAAGCAAGATTTCTGGCTCTCACAGACCTGTAACTTTTTCTTTAAGAGGCTCCTCTGTCCTCCACTCGTTACCTGTATTAATGGCACCTGTTTGAACTCGTTATCACTATAAAAGACACATGTCCACAACCTCAAACAGTCAGACTCCAAACTCCATTATGGCCAAGACCAAAGAGCTGTCAAAGGACACCAGAAACAAAATTGTAGACCTGCACCAGGCTGGGAAGACTGAATCTGCAATAGGTAAGCAGCTTGGTGTGAAGAAATCAACTGTGGGAGCAATTATTAGAAAATGGAAGACATACAAGACCACTGATAATCTCCCTAGATCTGGGGCTCCATGCAAGATCTCACCCCGTGGGGTCAAAATGATCACGAGAACGGTGAGCAAAAATCCCAGAACCACATGGGGGGACCTAGTGAATGACCTGCAGAGAGCTGGGACCAAAGTAACAAAGGCTACATCAGAAACACACTACACCCCCAGGGACTCAAATCCTGCAGTGCCAGACATGTCCCCCTTCTTAAGCCAGTACATGTCCAGGCCCGTCTGAAGTTTGCTAGAGAGCATTTGGATGATCCTGAAGAGGACTGGGAGAATGTCATATGGTCAGATGAAACCAAAATAGAACTTTCTGGTAAAAACTCAACTTGTCGTGTTTGGAGGAGAAAGAACGCCATACCTACTGTGAAGCATGGGGGTGGAAACATCATACTTTGGGGCTGTTTTTCTGCAAAGGGACCAGGACGACTGATCCGTGTAAAGGAAAGAATGAATGGGGCCATGTATCGTGAGATTTTGAGTGAAAACCTCCTTCCACCAGCAAGGGCATTGAAGATGAAACGTGGCTGGGTCTTTCAGCATGACAATGATCCCAAACCCACTGCCTGGGCAACGAAAGAGTGGCTTCGTAAGAAGCATTTCAAGGTCCTGGAGTGGCCTAGCCAGTCTCCAGATCTCAACCCCATAGAAAATCTTTGGAGGGAGTTGAAAGTCTGTGTTGCCCAGCGACAGCCCCAAAACATCACTGCTCTAGAGGAGATCTGCATGGAGGAATGGGCCAAAATACCAGCAACAGTGTGTGAAAACCTTGTGAAAACTTACAGAAAACGTTTGACCTCTGTCATTGCCAACAAAGGGTATATAACAAAGTATTGAGATGAACTTTTGTTATTGACCAAATACTTATTTTACCGAGGAATTTACCAATTAATTCATTAAAAATCCTTCAATGTGATTTTCTGTTTTTTTTTTTCTTATTTTGTCTCTCATAGTTGAGGTATACTTATGATGAAAATTGGAGACATCTCTCATCTTTTAAGTGGGAGAACTTGAACAATTGGTGGCTGACTAAATACTTTTTTACCCCACTGTATATGTTAAAAACACCTTAAAATGTGATCAAATCGAATGGTCAAAAGATTTGTCTAGAATGTGTAGGAGTTAACATTAAGTTGTCAGCCAGTATGACCTTCTTTGTTTTTTGTTTATGCTGCAAACCCTCCTCTAAAGCAGATTTTTATGACCAATTTAAAGCACTTCTTAATCAGTGCAATACTAAAAATTTATTAATCATATTGGGTGATTTTAATATAAACTGGAACAACAAAAAAGACAGGAAAAATCGAAAAATCTTTACAGATCACTATAACTTAATAGGTAAACCCACCAGAATCACAAGCCAGTCAAAAACCAAAATTGATTTACTATTTACTCTACTTACTTAAGCCCATAGCTCGCCATGGAGCATAGGCCATCGACAACCCCTCGTCATCTCACTCGGTTCTGGGCTGCTCTCTCTGCTCCCTTCCAGTTGGTTCCCTGCTGTTTCAGCCCCGCCTCAGTGTCTCGTCTCCAGCTGTTTCAAGTCCAACCTCTCTTTCTCTTCCCCTGCAGGTTCCAGGTCAGGACTTGGCATGTGCTGCTGGATGCTGGCATACCTGTCAAGGCATACCTCATGCCTCCCTTATTGGGGGGGCTTTCACACCTGTACTGACCTCATGCCTCCCTTATTGGGGGGGCTTTCACACCTGTACTGAGTACTTAAAAACTGTATTTATCAGCAGATCATTCTGATCATTCTGAGATGAAAGAAAACTGAAGCAAAAAAACAAAAAAACAAAAACTAAACAAACAGCAACTGCAACATGAACTATTTCAAGCATATTTATTCAAATGTACACTTATATGGACACAATCTTGAGCCATAACTTTTTGGTAATGTGAAAATAATAAGCCAAGTAGCACAAAAAAAAAAAATAAATAAATGATATTAATAATAAATAAATTAAAATAAATTAAAAAAAATATTTTTCAAATTTACATTAGCACAAGGTAGATTGCTTAATTTGAAAGTACACAATAAGAATTATTCTGAATATAGTTCTTAATTGTCAGCTAGATACTGTATATACACTTGGAATTAAAGAGTTTTTAATTGTCAGCTTTGTTACACTAATGCACTTGGAACAAGAAAATGTTCACTGATGCTGCTTGTTATAGTTCCAAGTAGCAGCCTTTGCTGACTCTAGCATTTCTGAAGTGGCAGATCAGATCAGGTGGCAGATCAGAAGTGATCTGCCACCGATGAGGGTAGATTGTGCTCTGCCACAAAATGACAAAACATCACTTCTGCTAGTGATGCATTGGATTTGGAAGGCGTCGGTTCTCTCACTGGCTGAAAATGTTCATCCATCCATCGATACGTTTTTGATTTGGCTACACAGTTTTTGTGGCCCTGTGTAGCGAAGTGCGACTTCAGGTCGAAAATCCCTGATGCAGTCACTTTTATGCTCCTCCTACATGGAACATAGAAGGAGTGTGTAGGGCCCTCTGGAGAAGCCTTTATCCATCCAGCATATTTTCCCTTCTCAAAGCTCGGACTCTCCCATTCTTTTCGGTGACGTCCAGTCCCTCAATTTCTCTTTTCTTCAAGCTTTGTTTTCTTCGCTGGCGGCGCGCTGCATGAAGCCATTTTGAAAATCACAACACTGCTTAGGTGCGCTTGTGGAGGATCGAAGTAAGTGCAGGCGGACATGGCGAACTGAAGTTTAAAAGGGTGCTTCATGCAGACGGTCAACTTATATACCCGGCTACAGACAATGCATGCATGTCACGTTAGCATCACAGTATACAGCAGAAAAGCATGGACATTTGCATTAGAGTCACACATATCAGGCGCAGCATTACTGGCACCGGAATTCCTCTCTGTTCCGGAGCCGCAGGACAAAAGAAGGTGCGAGGCGCATCTGCATAATGATCAGTCCACACCTCTCACTGTTGTGATAATTGCTCACGCTGAGCACTCTGCCAGCCCCGTACGCTGTGGGGGTCACACACAAGGTGTTCCTCCACACTCTCAATGATTTTTTTTCCTGTATATTTTTCTTTTTGGCTTACAGAAATGGCAATACGCCCGTATTTGCTAAAATTGCATTTTCCCCGTATTAAAATACGGCGAAACCGTATCACTTGACAGGTATGTGCTGGTTTCCTGAGAGTGTGTCCAATTCAGTCCCATTTCCTCCGCAGAATCTGTTCTGCCACTGGTTTCTGTCTCGCTCGCTCTCGCAGGTCTTCATTTCTGATCTTCTCCGGACACCTGATGTTAAAGATGTGCCTCGGGCATGTGTTAAAGAAAGTCTGGATCTTCTGCTGCAACGTCTTTGTCGTCCTCTAGGTCTCACATCTGTACAGTAGAACAGGCTTGACATTTGAGTTGAAGATGTGAAGTTTTGTTTTCGTACAGGTCTCTTTTGATGCCCAGATATTCGTCAGTATGACAAAAGCTGTTCTTGCTTTGCCGAACCTGGCTGTGACGTCGCGGTCTGTGCCCCCTGTCAATCCACCACACTTCCCAGGTAGACAAAGGACTCCACCTCTCTGATGGGCTCTCCTCCAACTGTTTACTTTTTACAAATAGACCTGAAAGAATCTCTCAGACTGATAACCTTTTAACAGGACTGTTTGACCACAATATAATATTAGCAACAAGAAAACTTCCAAAGAAACAGCTCTCAAATCCATTTAAGTCATCAGGTAACACAGTAAATTATATAATCCCAAAAACCAACAACAAAATATAGCAATGGCAATAAACGAAATTGAATGGAAGGAAATCACCTCTTCAAATGACATAAATCACAGCAATTATTTTTTTATAATGAAAATCAAAGAGGTTATTGTGGCATTTTCAAAAAAAAAAGGAAATAACAGAAGAAGAATCAACTTATCATGGCTCAACTCCAAATGTCTACAACTAATGAAGACCAGAGATCAACTTCTTAAAATAGCTCTAAAATCAGGTTTAACAACCGACAGACAAACTTTACATCTGCTAGAAATAAGGTAACACAAACTCTGAGGAAGGCTAAGGCAAACTTTTTTATAACCATGATCGAAAATGCAAAAGGAGGTGGCAAAAAAATTGGAATAATATTAACAAACTGACAAATAAACAGAACAAAAAAGATGATGGGGATATGCATTAATAGCAAATTGGTACAGAATCCCACGGTCATTGCCACAGAGTTTAACAACTTTTTGATAAACTCTGTGCTAGAAATATCCCATTCATTTAGTCCACCCGATCATAATTCTAGTCCTATTAACACCACACACCCAGTTTTTAATATATTAGAAATAATTGAAAATGAAGTTGCAAATATCAGCTCATTGAATAGCTCAAAAGCAACGGATGAACATGGTCTTAACACTATTTTTTTAAAAGAAAATAAAGAATCTCATTTGTCCTATTACTCATTTAATCAATCTGTCAATCAAACATGCTGTCCTCTGAACTGCTTAGAAGGTAGGAGTGGTTAGACCAATTTTCAAAACAGGGATTAAAACTAATATAAACAACTGCAGACTCAGCATCAGAATCAGCATCTTACCTATTATCTCCAAAATAATTGAAAAATGGGTGGCTACACTATTATGTGAACATCTGAATAATAGCCCCCTCCCCCCCAGAATCACGCACAGTTTGGGTTCCGTGCCCATCATTCAACAGAGTGTGCAATAAGCTTGTTTTTAGAGAAAACTAAATCTTTTTTAGATGAGGGCACGGTGGTGCAGTGGTTAGCACTGTTGCCTTACAGCTAGAAGGTTCCTGGTTCGAATCCCCAGGCTGGCAGGGGTTGGCACCTTTCTGTGTGGAGTTTGCATGTTCTCCCTGTGCTGCGTGGGTTTACTCTGGGGGCTCCGGTTTCCTCCCACAATCCAAAGACATGCATGTTAGGTTAATTGGCTGTTCTAAATTGTCCCTAGATATCTGTTTCCTATAGGCCCTTAGAATAGAGGGTTAGTACTAGTGAAAGTGCTTTGAGTGGTCTTTGTGACTTGAAAAGCGCTATATAAGTGCAGGTTAGTTAGGTGCTGTGTTTTTAGATCTGACGAAGGCATTTGACACCGTTGACCACAACATCCTTTTAACCAAACTTACTCAGTTTAATTTTTCAGAATACGCTATCAAATTGGCTGTTTTTATTTTAAAATCTTCTTGCCTGCCTCAGGGACTACACATGGAAATTAGTAAGAATGCTATAATCTGGTACAGAACATCTTAACCCTGTGTTTAATGTTTTTCCTGTACATGGTCCCTGACAAATAAACCAATAAACTATAACTAAATTGGATGAAATCCTATTTAACCAACAGACACTAATGTGTAATGGTCATCAGTGTCAAATCGCCATATTTAAAATGTCAAATGGGTGTCCCACAAGGCTCCATACTTGGACCAATATTATTCTCCTTATACATACTGTATATGATTTACCAAATGTACAGTGGTGTGAAAAAGTATTTGCCCCTTCCTGATTTCTCATTTTTTTGTATGTTTGTCACACTTAAATGTTTCAGATCATCAAACAAATTTAAATATTGAACAAAGATAACACAAGTAAACACAAAATGCAGTTTTTAAATGAAGGTGTTTATTATTAAGGGTAAAAAAAAATCCGAACCAACATGACCCTCTGTGAAAAAGTAATCCCCCCCCTTAAAACAATTAAATTAACTGTGGTTTATCACATCTTTGGAAGGCTGAGTTCAATTTCTGTAGCCACACTCAGGCCGGTTTACTGCCACATCTGTTCTCAATCAAGAAATCACTTAAATAGGACCTGTCTGACAAACTGAAGTAGACCAAAAGATCCTCAAAAGCTAGACATTGTGCTGCGATCCAAAGAAAATCAGGAACAAAAGAGAAACAAAGTAACTGAGATCTATCAGTCTGGAAAAGGTTATGAAGCCATTTCTAAAGCTTTGGGACTTCAGCGAACCACAGTGAGAGTCATTATCCACAAATGGCGAAAACATTGAACAGTGGTAAACCTTCCCCAAAGTTGCCAGCCGACCAAAATTACCCCAAGAGCACAGCAATGACTCATCCAAGAGGTCACAAAAGACCCCACAACAACATCCAAAGAACTGCAGGCCTCACTTGCCTCAATTAAGGTCAGTGTTCATGACTCCACCGCAAGAAAGAGACTGGTTCCAAGACAAAAACCACTGCTGATTAAAAAGAACATAAAGGCTTGTCTCAGTTTTGCCAGAAAACTTCTTGCTGATCCCCAAGAATTTGGAGAAAATACCATGTGGACTGATGAGACAAAAGTTGAACTTTTTAGAAAGTGTGTGTCCCATTACAGCCGGTGTAAAAGTAACACAGCATTTCAGAAAAGGAACATCATACCAACAGTAAAATATGGTGGTGGTAGTGTGATGGTCTGGCGCTATTTTGCTGCTTCAGGACCTGGAAGACTTGCTGTGGTAAATGGAGCCATGGATTCTGCTGTCTACCAAAATATCCTGAAGGAGAATGTCCGGCCATTTGTTTGTGACCTCAAGCTGAAGCGCATTTGGGTTCTGCAGCAGGACAATGATCCAAAACACACCAGCAAGTCCACCTCTGAATGGCTTAAGAAAAACAAAATGCAGACTTTGGAGTGGCCTAGTCAAAGTCCTGACCTGAATCCGATTGAGATGCTGTAGCATGACCTTAAAAAGGCAGTTCATGCTTGAAAGCCCTCCAGTGTGGCTGAATAACAACAATTCTGCAAAGGCGAGTGTGCCAAAATTCCTCCACAGCGCTGTAAAAGCCTCATTGCCAGTTATCACAAACACTTGATTGCAGTTGTTGCTGCTAAGGGTGGCCCAACCAGTTATTAGGTTTAGGGGGCAATCACTTTTTCACACAGGGTCATGTAGGTTTGGATTTCTTCCTTTAATAATAAACACCTTCATTTAAAAACTGCCTTTTGTGTTTACTTGTGTTATCTTTGTCTAATATTTAAATTAAGTGTGACAAACATACAAAAAATGAGAAATCAGGAAGGGGGCAAACACTTTTTCACACCACTGTATGCAGAAACATTCATATACAAAAGTAAGCAGATGACACGGTAATATTCACACCTGCAAAAAACACAAGAAGCCACCTGTATTCTTACAACAGCAATGATTCAAATCCATGACTGGCTTAATATGTAATTCATGTCTCCTACTAAACACTAAAAAAACTGTTGCATGATGTTCACCAAACAACGATCAAATACTACAAACTCAAGCATTGTCTTAAAAGGGGAGGAGCTGCAATTAGTCGAGGAATTTAAAATACCTTGGCGTGATTTTAGATTCCTCATTATCCTTTTAAAAAACACACCCAAAAAATATCAAACATAATCAAATTCAATCCGAGAAATTTTAAACAAATTAGACCATCACTGACAGTTAGTGCAGCCAAAATGTTTCTGCATGCAATGATCTTCTCACACATCTATTACTGTTTTTCCAACTGGTATAACCATAATCAAACCCATCAAATCTTTATACAAAAAAGCCATAAAAAAATCTTATATCATTGTTGTCACATTTACAAGAAATACAATTTCCTGTCTTTTGAAAATTATAAAACTCTCAAATTTGCCTGTTCAATTTATAAAATATTAAATGGCTATGCACCCCCCTCCCCCTCCTGGGAGAATATGTTAAACTGAGGACAGTCACCAGCACAACCACCAGAGCAATCACTAGAAGAGACTGTGAGGTCCCCCACAGATGCACCACATTTGCTCAATCTGTGCTTTCAGTGAGGGGCACCAAGATCTGGAATAATATACCACCTGCAATTAGAGAACGTACCACACTAAACACTTTTAAGACTCATTTTAAAAATTGGCTTTTAAACAACCAAAACTGTACCCATAACTAGTGGTTGCTCTGCGGCATGCACATATATATATGTGGCCGTGTGTCACACACATATGCCCTGCCTCTTGTTTGCTGCTGTTGTTTGTTGTTGCTGTGAGGTGCTTGGGTGCATGTTGTGTGTGTATGTATACACAGCACTTCACTTGTGGGACTTTTGATTGTTTTGTTTTGTAGCACCTTAACTCTTGTACTTTTGCAAATCCACTTTGTACAGTTTTATTGCAGACGTTCTTCTTGTGTATGACTGTTTCTATGTGTGTTCTTATGACCCACCGGGGCACTACAGATGCAAATTAGCAGTACTGCTAAATCTGGCATACTTACATTTGTATTAATGTTCATTGGTATGTAATGTCCCTTTCAAATAAACATTAAACTTAAACTTAAACTGTGCAGGATTGTGGAACACATCTTCAACTTGAGCCTGAAGCTGGGAAGGATACCACATTTGTGGAAAACATCCTGTGTGGTACCCGTGCCGAAGACTCTGCACCCCAAGGACCTGAATAGCTACAGACCAGTGGCCCTCGCATCACACCTGATGAAGACCCTGGAGAGGCTGCTCCTTACCCATCTCTGCCCCCTGGTGAGACCAGCGATGGACCCACTTCAGTTTGCCTACTAGCATGGCATCGAGGTGGAGGAAGCAGTGATCTTTTTCCTACATCATACTCTAGCTCACCTGGAGAAGCCTGGGAGCACTGTGAAGATCATGTTCTTTGATTTCTTCAGTGCTTTCAACACCATTCAAGCAGTGCTGCTGAGGGACAAGCTGTTGTGTGCAGGAATGGACCAACTCCTGTCATTGTGGATTCTGGACTACCTCACAGACCAGCCACAGTTTGTGAGGACCCAGAACTGTGTGTTTAACACCATCATCTGCGGTACCTTCCCCACCCCCAGGGAACAGTTCTGGCTCCCTTCCTGTTCATCCTCCACACTGCTGACTTTTCGTGTAACATGCCACACTGCCACCTACAGAAGTTCTCTGACGACTCTACAATCGTCTGGCTTATCTCTGATGGGGATGACTTGAAGTACAGAGGACTGATACAGGGCTTCGTGGACTGGTGCCTGCGGAACTGCCTCCAGATCAATGCAGGGAAGGCCAAGGAACTGGTGGTGGACTGCCGCAGGTCTGGACACTCCCCCACAGCACCAGTAAATATCCAGGGAACAGACATTGAGATGGTGACATCATTAAAGTACCTAGGTGTTCATCTGAACAATAAACTGGACTGGTCACACAACACCAACGTGCTCTATGGGAAGGGGCAGAGCAGGCTGTTCCTTCTGAGGAGACTCAGGTCTTTTGGAGTGCAGGGGACACTCCTGAAGACCTTCTACAACTCTGTGGTGGCATAAGCCAGCACGTATGGAGTGGTCTGCTGGGGCAGCAGCATCACAACAGCTGACAGGAAGAGACTGCACAGGCTGATCAAAAAAGTCAGCTCTGTTCTGGGGTGCAGCCTCAACCCAGTGGAGGAGATAGGAGACAGGAAGATGGTGGCTAAGCTGTCATCTCTGCTGAAATCCAAGTCCCACCCCATGCGGGGCATGGTAAATGCACTGAGGAGCTCATTTAGGGGCAGGTTGTGCCATCCTAAGTGCTCAAAGGAGAGGTTCCACAGGTCCTACCTACCTGCTGCTGTCAGACTTTATAATCTGCACTGCTCATAGAGACAGTACTTAACACAACTACTTTGCACAGTAGGGATCGTTCCCTTCCAATACACTGCTCATACAATACAATTATTATTGAAGGTGGCAACGACACTGTTCACTCAACTGTGAAAGATACTGTCTAGATTTACATTTATATCTTGCAAGGTAATTTAGCTTAACTGTAATGCTGTGAACACCATTTAACTCCAGTGCTCTTGCACTGTGTATATACAGTGGTGTGAAAAAGTGTTTGCCCTTTTCCTGATTTCTCATTTTTTTGTATGTTTGCCACACTTAAATGTTTCAGATCATCAAACAAATTTAAATATTAGACAAAGATAACACAAACACAAAATGCAGTTTTTAAATGAAGGTGTTTAATTAAGGGTAAAAAAAAATCCAAACTTACATGGCCCTATGTGAAAAAGTGATTGCCCCCTAAATCTAATAACTGGCTGGGCCACCCTTGGCAGCAACAACTGCAATCAAGCATTTGCGATAACTGGCAATGAGCCTTGTACTGTGGAGGAATTTTGGCCCACTCATCTTTGCAGAATTGTTGTAATTCAGCCACATTGGAGGGTTTTCGAGCATGAACCGCCTTTTTAAGGTCATGCCACAGCATCTCAATCGGATTCAGGTCAGGACTTTGACTAGGCCACTCCAAAGTCTTCATTTTGTTTTTCTTAAGCCATTCAGAGGTGGACTTGCTGGTGTGTTTTAGGGCACCCAAGTGCCCTTCAACTTGAGGTCACGAACAGATGGCCGGACATTCTCCTTCAGGAATTTTTGGTAGACAGCAGAATTCATGGTTCCATTTACCACAGCAAGTCTTCCAGGTCCTGAAGCAGCAAAACAGCCCCAGATCATCACACTACTACCACCATATTTTACTGTTGGTATGATGTTCCTTTTCTGAAATCCTGTGTTACTTTTATGCTGGATGTAATGGGACACACACCTTACAAAAAGTTCAACTTTTGTCTCGTCAGTCCACAGAGTATTTTCCCAAAAGACTTGGGGATCATCAAGATGTTTTCTGGCAAAACTGAGACGGGCCTTTATATTCTTTTTGCTCATCAGTGGTTTTCGTCTTGGAATTGTGCCATGCAGGCCATTTTTGCCCAGTTTCTTTCTTACAGTTGAGTCATGAACACTGACCTTAACTAAGGCAAGTGAGGCCTGCAGTTCTTTGGATGTTGTTGTGGGGTCTTTTGTGACCTCTTGGATGAGTCGTCACTGTGCTCTTGGAGTAATTTTGGTCGGTCAGCCACTCCTAGGAAGGTTCACCACTGTTCCATGTTTTTGCCATTTGTAGATAATGGCTCTCACTGTACCTTCACCTTATTTATTATTGCTCCGAGTGCTGCTATCCATATGCTGCTGCAATACTGTAATTTCCCCATTGTGGGCCTAATAAAAAAATTATCTTGTTTTATCTTTAAGGGTCGGTTTTCATTTTTTTCCTCCTCCCTTCTCTCTTACAGTTGACTGGCAAGGCTTCTACTTTTTAAGCAATATTACACAACAATGCTGTATCCTGTCACTGTGGTGTATAGTAAACATGCATAATAGAACAGGCCTATTGCCATGACTTAAAACTGAAACAGAGGAAATCCTTGGATTAGGTAGTTAGATGGTCCAGTCGTTTGCTTGGTGAGTCACAGCTGAGCCCGACATCCCTGTACACCAGACAAGTACAGAGGATGGCTACCTCCATTTTAAATGATGACTCCCACCCTTTGCACTGCAACTTTCAGCTTCTTCCCTCAAGACGGAGGTTTGCTGTCCCAAAAAGTAGAACCCAGCGCTACAAAAACAGCTTTGTTCCTGCTGCTGTCAAAGAGTTGAACAAGCTGTAACAATATATTGCACATACAGTGGGGCAAAAAAGTATTTAGTCAGCCACCAATTGTGCAAGTTCTCCCACTTAAAAGATGAGAGAGGTCTCCAATTTTCATCATAGGTATACCTCAACTATGAGAGACAAAATGAGAAAAAAAAATCCAGAAAATCACATTGAAGGATTTTTAATGAATTAATTGGTAAATTCCTCAGTAAAATAAGTATTTGGTCACCTACAAACAAGCAAGATTTCTGGCTCTCACAGACCTGTAACTTCTTCAAGAGGCTCCTCTGTCCTCCACTCGTTACCTGTATTAATGGCACCTGTTTGAACTCGTTATCACTATAAAAGACACCTGTCCACAACCTCAAACAGTCAGACTCCAAACTCCATTATGGCCAAGACCAAAGAGCTATCAAAGGACACCAGAGACAAAATTGCAGACCTGCACCAGGCTGGGAAGACTGAATCTGCAATAGGTAAGCAGCTTGGTGTGAAGAAATCAACTGTGGGAGCAATTATTAGAAAATGGAAGACATACAAGACCACTGATAATCTCCCTCGATCTGGGGCTCCATGCAAGATCTCACCCCGTGAAGTCAAAATGATCACGAGAACGGTGAGCAAAAATCCCAGAACCACACGGGGGAACCTAGTGAATGACCTGCAGAGAGCTGGGACCAAAGTAACAAAGGCTACATCAGTAACACACTACGCCGCCAGGGACTCAAATCCTGCAGTGCCAGACGTGTCCCCCTTCTTAAGCCAGTACATGTCCAGGCCCGTCTGAAGTTTGCTAGAGAGCATTTGGATGATCCAGAAAAGGATTGGGAGAATGTCATATGGTCAGATGAAACCAAAATAGAACTTTCTGGTAAAAACTCAACTTGTCGTGTTTGGAGGAGAAAGAACACCATACCTACTGTGAAGCATGGGGGTGAAAACATCATACTTTGGAGCTGTTTTTCTGCAAAGGGACCAGGACGACTGATCCGTGTAAAGGAAAGAATGAATGGGGCCATGTATCGTGAGATTTTGAGTGAAAACCTCCTTCCATCAGCAAGGGCATTGAAGATGAAACATGGCTGGGTCTTTCAGCATGACAATGATCCCAAACACACCGCCCGGGAAATGAAGGAGTGGCTTCGTAAGAAGCATTTCAAGGTCCTGGAGTGGCCTAGCCAGTCTCCAGATCTCAACCCCATAGAAAATCTTTGGAGGGAGCTGAAAGTCTGTGTTGCCCAGCGACAGCCCCAAAACATCACTGCTCTAGAGAAGATCTGCATGGAGGAATGGGCCAAAATACCAGCAACAGTGTGTGAAAACCTTGTGAAAACTTACAGAAAACGTTTGACCTCTGTCATTGCCAACAAAGGGTATATAACAAAGTATTGAGATGAACTTTTGTTATTGACCAAATACTTATTTTACTGAGGAATTTACCAATTAATTCATTAAAAATCCTTCAATGTGATTTTCTGGATTTTTTTTTCTCATTTTGTCTCTCATAGTTGAGGTATACCTATGATGAAAACTGGAGACCTCTCTCATCTTTTAAGCGGGAGAACTTGCACAATTGGTTTCTGTCTAAATACTTTTTTCCCCACAGTAATTTAGGTACCTATTTATTAACTCCATTTTATATTTACTTATTTTTGTAGGATGTTACTTGGGTTCTAAATATTTTATTGGGTTTTAGACCTTTGAGTTTTTAACCTCTTTGACTAGTTTTTAACTTTTAATATGACCCTTCTCTCTTACCTCTGGTTTTTCTCCCATCTCTTTGTCTTTTTATACCCTGATTGATGGAGCCTTGAGTATTTTTATCATGTCTATAGTCAGCTTCATATGTGCCTGTGTTTGTGTCTATGTTGAATGTAATTTGTGGCTTGTAAATATGGATGTCACCAGACTGCAAAACAAATCTACCTACGGGTACAAATAAAGTAACCTGAACCTGAACCTGACTTCCTCCGTATGCTGTCTGTCTGTGCGGTCTTGGCACTCACCTGTCTCAATAATTTGCAGTGATGCTCAAAAATTAAGCCCGCATTCAAAGCCAAACTGGGGCTGTGGGGATGAGTGGACCGAGGGATATTTGACATGTTTCCAACATTAGCAGTGGTTTTGGAAGAAACTGAGTTTGGGCCATCCTTCTCCCAGGTGGTGCGTGATTGCCTGTCTTTTCTTTAAAAAGCAAAAGTTTGAGCGTTACTCCCCCATGGACTGCGAAGGAGTGGATTTGCAACTCACAAGCATGCCACATGAGTCAGCCCTGTCCATGCAGGAACCGTCTCCTTGCAAAGAAACAAGCTCAGGGTTCCCAAGAAGGTGAGTTTCTTTAATCACACGCTTTGTTTTTAATTAATGCCAATGTATTCCTTTCACACTGGTCCACTGTTATAAATGATTGTTAAATGAACATTTCTAGGCTGTGTAGCAAACAAGCCAAGGCCATATTGTGCAGGTAGTTATTGCCACTTTGTTGAACTGTTACTGACAAATTTATGATCAATTAATCAATTTGATAGTGATCAGTCTCCATCAGAGCCTCTCCGCACCCCTTTAGCCATTTATTTTTATAGTTTCTGACACCCCATTGGTCATGCGGCATGAATGAAATGCATCCTGAGACACAGTACCTCCCCTGTTCCTTTTTTTCTCAGTTAAATATTCAGTGTTATGCTTGGCTTGTCAGACTGTCAGGGGTTGGCAGTTTTTAAACGCTAGAATAACATTTGTTCACAGATAGAGTCTGGAAATGTGGGTCGGTTTAATCACTTTCAAATGTTAGATAAGGGTACAGTGAAAGGTATAGCTCAGTAATAACATGGCTAATAATAGCATTCGCCAACTGAGCTTGGAGAAGAACGCATCTGAGGTAACAGGCAGCCTGCATGATATGCTGACCGAGGTCAGTGAGTGTGTGTCCATTTTTTCCACTGGTCACTTCTGATACTCATAAAAGTCCTGCACATGACAGGGTCACTGCAACAGGGTCTCATCACACAGAGGTTTGGTTTTTATTCATCTTTTAAGAGAAGCTTTAAAATCTGTGCCTTCAGCCATTGCATGGGCCAGTTTTCACATAAATTTTATTTTCCTCTGAGACTGACACGACAAGTAAAGCCAAGTTAAAGTGGATTGAAGTGTTTAATGCTGCATACGATATGCCTCTCTAAGTATTGGTTTTGGGGACTTTGGATTGATTTGTAGCTTTGCATTAAACATCAAACAGTTTAACATTTTGCTCTTTTCTCCTTCCAGCTTATTTTCAAATAAACAAATGAAGCTATTCATTTTTCTGTAAAAGTCCCCTAACATTAAGATTTCATTCTTACTTTAAATTTGTCTATAATGTTTTGAGGGGTTTTTTTTTATTATTTTTTTTTTGCCTTTTTGCCTTTTTATTCCATTCCCACTTCAACTCTTGTAATGATGAAACTACTTCCAAAAAGAATTGGCAGTATTTTTCCTCAGATCTGTCTCAACTTTCCAAATATGTCATTTCTATATCAACAAAGCAGCTCGTGGGCTTTGGGCATCCTGTGACAGCAGTCTGAGCTCTGTTTCAAAGTGTAACCCCCAGCCAATGCATATAATGGGCAAGCTTGACTGGCCTGGTTTGACATGCTGTCCTCCCTTTGTTGTGGGGGTGACAGTCTGCCATGGTGGAGCACTTTACAAGTGTCAGAGGGGAAGAGGAATTTGTGTGGACAAGGCAAAAAGCCCCTGCAGCTGAGAGATGGTTGGCTTTTTTTTAGCTGCTGTCTGCACAAAGTAGTATAGAATCCTTATTCTGAAAGGTCAAGAGGTCAAGTTAGGCATGGCACTAATCTCTTCGCAAGCCTATTATGAGCTCCTCAATGTGTAGACACAAGATGTGCAATATTTAGGGTTTTAACCAAAGCCCTGGCGATGTTCCTGTGGTCCCACAGCCAATGTTATTTTTAATTTCTTTATATTCAACTTTGTTATTGATTGGAAGATGTATACAGAAAATCATGGTTCTCAGAGAAGGAAGAGAAAAAAATTGGAGACAATCCTGTAGCTGTTTTATTTAGAGAAGTATCTTAAATTTTTCTCTTTTTTGTTAAAGTGGTGACAAATTTTGTATAGTTTGTAGAGGTGGAGAAAAATTCAGATAGCTTTACTGTGACAGTACTGTACTGATATACACACCAGTATTATAATACTTTGTTGAAAATTATTAAGAATTACAAATACAAACTCCACTTTTTGAGTACCAGAGCCATAAAAACCAAAAGATTTTAACATCAAAGTTATGACTTGAGAAATATAGCTAATAGAATTGAACAAGACAAAAACAGTGAATGGGAAACTGAAATATACAGGTGCATCTCAATACATTAGAATATCACTGGAAAGCTATTTTATTTCAGTAATTCAATTCAAAAAGTGAAACTTATTCATTACTCATTCATTACACAGAGTGTATATTTAAAGCTTTTATATCTTTTGATTTTTAATGATTTTGGTTTACAGCAAAATTCAGTTAATCAAAAAAATAGAATGGATGGATAGATAGATAGATAGATAGATGTGCTTTATTGATCCCAAACTGGGAAATTACAGTGCAACAGCAGCATGACAGTAGACGGCCAAAATGACAGAAATATACACATACAAACACACACATAAAAAATGGATTTTTAATAGATGTGTGTCCCTACTGAAAAGTATCTTCATGTACACACCCAATACTTGGTCGGGGCTCCTTTTGCATGAATTACTGCACCAGTGCAGCGTGGCAATCATCCTGTGGTACTGCTGAGGTGTTATGGGAGCCCAGGTTGCTTTGAAAGGGGCTGGCAGCTCGTCTGCATTGTTGGGTCTGGTGTCTCTCATCTTCTTCTTGATAGTACCGCTTAGGTCAGGCGAGTTTGCTGGCCAATCAAGCACAGTGATACCATAGTCATTAAACTAGGTATTGGTACTTTTGGCAGTCTGGGCAGGTACCAAGTCCTGCTGGAAAATGAAATCAGCATCTTTATAAAGCTTGTCAGCAGAGGGAAGCATGAAGTGCTCAAAAATTTCCTGGTGGATGGCTACGCTGACCTCAGACTTGATAAAACACAGTGGACCAACTCCAGCGGACACCAGAAAGTTCAGGATTCCTGGAGTCCCTGAATATTTCAGGGACTCCAGGTTGGAGACCCCTGTGATAGGAACCTTGTACTTTTTGTAAGTTAATTTTATAAAAGTTATGTTGGCATTTTATCAGTTGTAGGTGTGTGGATTTGTTTTTGTCACCATGACCTAAAAAACAGCTGGAGCATGGATGGATTGTCTTGGTGAGGTCTTCAGAAGCATATTAAGACTGTACTGGGATCTACATTACACGTGAGAGAGCGTGAAAAAGTGTGGAGAGTTTTGTGCAAAACTTCTGTTGCAAGGTCATAGTGGTTAATGATTGTGGTGGCATCATATCAGGGTCCTGGGTGGCGCATAGTGGCAGTGGGATCATATCAAAGTTGTTGCTTGGTTGTCGAGGATTTGAAACAGGACTGATCACACTGATAAACATGGCAGTACCATTGTGCTAGCATGGGGTGATCTTGTAGTGTGTAGCTGCATCCTGACATGGTCCGAGAGTGGCTGTGTCAGGGCATGTCCACAGCATGGTGCAATTGTGGACGTATGTAGTAGGATTGTAAAGGGAATGTGCTGCTGACATATAGATCGTGGTGGGGGCTGCAGGAGAGTGTCTTGGAGACCGTCTCAGGAATGTGGAACATGGCAGAAAATAGCAGGGAAAAAGCATTGCAGTATCATGATTGTCTTCACATTGAAGGAGGTTTTGCATTTTTTGGGTAGGGTTAGGGGTTAACCCTACCCTAATCCTGTTCTAACAGGTCATGCACATTGTGGGGAGTGTAGTGGGGTTTCCATTCAGTATGAAGGGGGCCTTAAAAAAGATTTGGTTAAAATTTGTACTTTATTTCCCATAGGGAATTGTGTGAGTTTTTGGGTGTTTGAAAAAAATCTTGTTTTCTGTAGTTTAAAAAATATTGAAAAAATCATGGATTTTATCTGAAGGGGGCATCACTGAGCCCTAGTTCCTTGCTAGCCAATTCTCCATATTCAAATGTAGTTCTGTTCAATCAGAGATTATTTTGAGATGATTCACTTTCCTTTGCAGTGCTCCGTTAAATCTGTCCACCTGTCAAATCCCACTTACATAACTGTACAAATGATCAATATTGAATGAGATTTTAGGTCTGTTTTAGAGCCTTTCTCATTTTGTCCATGTATTTAGATTTAGCTACAAAGGGGCAGATTTACTAATGCAGCGCAAATTAACAAGTGCGCAAGTTAGACAGAGCGCCTCAGGGAGTGGCCAGTTTTTGCCAGTGATCTACTAACGATACGCAAAATTATAAACACAGATGCAGACACTTCATTTCAATAATGCCTACGCATCCACCAAGAGCACCGCAAAATTGCGCACAGGCACAGCTGATGAGAAAGCGGGTCATCAACACAGGCACAGCCAGTTTGGAGAACCATAATATAAAAAGCTTTAGTTTTAGCACAAACCCTACTAAAATAATTTATTTTTGTTCATTATATTTCAAAATTTTGATTTTCATTTAACATGGCAGACTTTTTTGTTTAATATGTATAAATGAAGTGTCTAATTTAAAAAATGACTACTCATGAGTAAATTGATTATTTAACCAACATGTTTACTTTAGTAGCACTAGAATCATCAAGATGGTCTGATGGAGAGTCTGGAGTTTTATTATGTGAATAACTTTGTTTTAACAAAATCCACAGGTCTTTCAGTTGGCAACTTTTTATAAATGCCATTGAGTTACGGTGTTGCAATTTTGGGGGACGTTTCTATGGATTTGTGCGCTCTTTTTGTTAATAATCTCATTGTTTTCCTCCTATATTGTGTATCCTGAACTGGGAGAGAGAAACAGAGAGAAGAGGGAACTGAATTACCATTTTATGCACAGCAAGAAGAAATACTGTAAATAAAGAAATATGGATAGAGAAAAAAAATGAAGAAAATTGGCAATGTGGAAGATTTTGGTTCAAGAGCAAGGCAAAGCTGAGGAAAACTCCAGAGTCCAAAACTGAACCTCTGCAGAAAAGAGGAAAAAAGTCACTATCGGCTGACACCATCTGTATGCCCACTGCAGGTAGGAAGGGCTCCTATTGTATCCTATTTTATGGATACAAATTCATGTAGTAGGCTATATACAGTAAAAACAAATGAAATTTTAAAAAAAAAAACTGCCAGCTGATGTTCAGTCCAGCATGACACCGATCTCTGTGAGACCGTTGATATTCAGAAAATCTATTCTTCTGTCATGCCAAACAAAGTCAGGCACAGAGAGAAACTTCTCTTCTGCCACACGCCCTCGGTTCTCGCCAATGTCTCCTCCTGGCACCAACGATCGCTATCATGTTATGCGCAGATGAATTAAGACAAGCTTTTTTGGGGGCATTAAATCCTGGCATATTTAGCAGCAGATTGACAACCGTATACCTTAGTAAATCACCTTGCGCCAGTCATTTAAATACTCCACTTCCTCAAATTTGCACTTTGACATGACAACTCCCACAAATACAGTACATATGCAATGAGGCCAGGTGCAAAATTAACAGTCCACGCCATTCCACCGCTAATTTTGCCCTCCGCCCTTTAGTAAATCTCGACAGTAGTTTTTTAATGCCAAAACAGGGTTTTGCGCTGGCACAGCATGTTAGTAAATCTGCCCCTAATTGTTTTACTATGTTCATCAATATGTCTGCCATCTGACACTGGACAAGTCCTGCAGTGTACTGTTTTAGAGTTTTAAGAGTTATTTTTTCCTGTTGGAAACAGCGATGCTGTAGAAGACGGTACAATTGTGAGCCATGAGAGAAAATCAAAGTGCCAATATACTGAAAAAAGAAAAAAAAAAGACACTTAAGAGCTAGAAGTGCTTACTATTAAACCACTATACTGAAAATTTTATGATAATACATGATCATGACTGAAATTACAACAGTGGTGTGAAAAAGTGTTTGCCCCCTTCCTGATTTCACTTTTTTTTTTGTATGTCTGTCACATTTAAATGTTTCAGATCATCGAACAAATTTAAATATTAGACAAAGATAACACAAGTAAACACAAAATGCAGTTTTGAAATGAAGGTGTTTATTATTAAGGGTAAAAAAAAATCCAAACCTACATGGCCCTGTGTGAAAAAGTGATTGCCCCCTGAACCTAATAACTGGTTGGGCCACCCTTAGCAGCAACAACTGCAGTCAAGTGTTTGCGATAACTGGCAATGAGTCTTTTACAGCGCTGTGGAGGAATTTTGGCCCACTCGTCTTTGCAGAATTGTTGTAATTCAGCCACATTGGAGGGTTTTCGAGCATGAACTGCCTTTTTAAGGTCATGCCACAGCATTTCAATCGGATTCAGGTCGGACTTTGACTGGGCCACTCCAAAGTCTTCATTTTGTTTTTCTTAAGCCATTCAGAGGCGGACTTGCTGGTGTGTTTTGGATCATTACCCTGCTGCAGAATCCAAGTGCGCTTCAGCTTGAGGTCACGGACAGATGGCCGGGCATTCTTGTTCAGTATTTTTTGGTAGACAGCAGAATTCATGGTTCCATTTACCACAGCAAGTCTTCCAGGTCCTGAAGCAGCAAAACAGCCCCAGACCATCACACTACCACCACCATATTTTACGTTGGTATGATGTTCCTTTTCTGAAATGCTGTGTTATTTTTTTGCCGGCTGTAATGGGACACACACCTTCCAAAAAGTTCAGCTTTTGTCTCGTCAATCCACTGAGTATTTTCCCAAAATTGTTGGGGATCATCAAGATGTTTTCTGGCAAAACAGAGACGAGCCTTTATGTTCTTTTTGCTCAGCAGTGGTTTTTGTCTTGGAACTCTGCCATGCAGACTATTTTTGCCCAGTCTCTTTCTTATGGTGGAGTCATGAACTGTGATATCCTACCGTGTAGCAATGATCACACTTGAGTTATTTCTTTGGCTAACTCTGCCGTTTATTCTGCAACACACATAATAGACTGAACATGGATTCTGCGCGGGGTTTTCACACTCTTATTCTGATGTGTCCCCTTAGTAGTAATGCTAAACAATACAGGTAGTTCCCCCTAGAGGCATGTGCCAGTAATGTTTTAAATTAGACTTGCAGTCTACCACATCCCTCCCCTCTAGATTAAACTACTTTTAATTACACTAGCCAATTATGCTAGACATCCTGGAACTCCCATTTAATCCTAAACAATCACAGTTACTTTTAACTTCTTAAACACATGTGCCATACATATAATTTCTTTCTCTTTTCTTTTCTTTTTTTTTTTTTTTTTCACATGTATAACACACATAACAGTCTAACTGGGGAATTGGTTTGACTACCGCATCCCAGTGAGGTTCCAGGACGCATTCTTGTCCTGTGGCTGGGGAACTCACTACTGACTAAGTATAGTCCTTCAAGTAGTCTGGAGCTTTCCTAGCTCGCTGAGATCTTCTCACGGCGGGTGAGCCAACTGCAGGTGAAGACTCAGACTGCTCCACTATTTCGGCTGCTGCAGTGCTGCCCGTAGAATCTGCAGAGACGGTTACCTCAGGTTTCACCTGAAGTGGTGGTTCGTTGATGCTCTCCTCAGAATGGTTGTTAGACAACACCTCTGGTGCCATCGGCAGGGGAATGGAGCTCCTACCATGAACTTGGTCGATGTGTCGCCTCACCACTTGTCCATGGCCTAATGTCACCTTGAATGACACAGGGCCTGTCTTTTCTGTTATTTCTCCTGGTACCCAGGCTGGTCCTGAGCCAAAGTTGCGGGTGCAGACCACGTCTCCTTCTCTCAGTATTCTCTCTCTAGCATGCATGTCATGATAACCTTTTTGTTTCTCTTGTTTGTCATGCACTTTGTTTCTGAAGTCTGGATGTATTAAGTCAAATGTTGACCTCAACTTTCTTCCCATCCATGGACCTGCGTAGTCAATGTGAATTCTTCTCCATGGTTTATCTGGAACTTCCCAGGGATGTAGTGGGGCTGCTGGAGGACTGTTCCTGTTCTCCTGGCATGCCGCACATGACTTCACAAGCGCCTCCACCTCTGCATCCATGTTGGGCCACCACATGTAACTCCTCGCCAACGCTTTCATGCGAGTGATGCCAGGGTGTGCTTGGTGTAGTTGTTGCAGTAAGGCATTCCTACCAGGTGGTGGAACAACCACGCGTCCTCCCCACAGGATACAACCTTCCTGGGTGCTGAGCTCATCCTGTCGTCGGGCATAGGGAATGAACTCAGGACTGTTCATCTTCGGCCATCCTCGCAAGATGTATTCTCGCACTCTTGCTAGAACAGGGTCTTTGTCTGTCCACTTCTTTATTTGTTGTGCGTTCACCAGGGGCACGCCGATATCTTCAAACAATAGCACTCTCTCCTCCTCCTCAGGCGTGCTGTCTCTTCCTCCATCCAAGGGTAGCCTACTCATCGCGTCAGCATTCGTATGGTCCCGTCCGGCTTTGTAAACGATGGTGTACTCATACGCTGCTAATGTAACGGCCCATCTCTGAATTCTCTGAGATGTCATCTGGGGTATGGCTCTCATTTCACTGAACAGTGAAATTAGTGGCTTGTGGTCAGTCACTATAGCGAACTGTCTCCCGTACAGGTATTTGTGGAATTTTTTTTACACCAAATACTACTGCAAGGCCCTCCTTGTCTAGCTGGGAGTAGTTTTTCTCAGCTGCACTAAGAGTTCTTGAGACGAACCCTATGGGTCTCTCTGAGCCATCCTCCATACGATGAGAGAGTACAGCTCCCACACCGTAGGGTGATGCGTCACACGCCAGGATGAGTGGTTTGTTTGAATCATAATGCACTAACACACTACAGGACTGAAGTAGCGCTTTGGACTCTTCAAACGCCTTCTGCTGCTTGACCCCCCATGACCATTTTTCTTCCTTCTTAAGTAAGGTATGTAGTGGTGCCAGCAGCGTGGAGAGCTTTGGGAGGAACCTATGGTAATAGTTCAACAAGCCCAGGTAGGCTTTTAACTCAGTAACATTTTGTGGCTCAGGCGCCTCCGCAATGGCTTCCACTTTGTCTGTTAGAGGGTGTAGACCACTGGCGTTGATCTTGTGGCCTAGGAACACCACCTCTTTTCCCATGAACTCACACTTGCTTCTTTTCAACCTCAGACCGCTTTTCTCCAACCGTTGAAGCACTTCCTCCAGCGTTTTCAGATGTTCTTGTTCATTTGGTCCTGTACAAAGGATGTCATCCAAATAAATGGCAACATTCGGAATTCCACCTAGGATGCCCTCCATAGTTCTCTGGAATATAGCAGGACTGGAAGCTACTCCAAATGGTAAGCGTGTGTAGGTATATAAGCCTTTGTGTGTATTGATGGTTACATACTTTCTTGATTCTTCTTCCAAGACTACTTGTTGGTAGGCGTGACTCATGTCTAATTTCGTGAAGTGTCGGCCGCCGTTCAGCTGTGCGAAGAGGTCCTCCACTTTAGGAATTGGATACTGATCCACCCGTGATGCTCGATTGACAGTGAGTTTGTAATCTCCACATATTCTAATGGAGCCATCCGGCTTTCTCACTGGGACTATGGGCGCCGCCCATTCTGCAACCTGCACTGGCTCAATGATCTTGTCATCCAGCAGCCTCTGTAGCTCGCTTTCAACCAGTGGCTTGACTGCATAGGGTACCGGTCGGGGTTTGCAGAATCGTGGTTGGGCCTCCTTGTCCACATTAATCTTTGCAGTGACACCTTTTAGCTGTCCTAAGCCTTCTTTGAACACCTCAGCGTGTCTTTCGAGGATCTCCTCCAGCTGCAATTTGGGCTGAGATTCCACTTTATTCACCAACTGATCAATCATGGCCAGTTCTTGTAGCCAACTTCGCCCTAGTAGATTTGGTCCTTCGCTCCCAACTACTACTACAGGTAAGTCCTTTTCTTTGTTTTTGTGTTGCACCTTCACTTGTGCCATGCCTAGCACGTCTAGCTTCTCTCCTGTGTATGTTTTTAATTTTAATGAACAGGGATTTAATTCTGCTGTGTCTGTTTTCTTCCACAGTTGTGTATATTGCTGTTTACTTAATATGGTTACTCCACAGCCTGTATCAACTTCAAATGTTACTTTCATTCCATTAACATTCATGGTACGCGTGATGGGCGCTACCTTGGTCAGCTCCTCTGACGTGTTGTAAATTGTGTGAAAACCCATGTCTTCTGTATCACTTTCTCCCTCCCCTCTCAGTTGATTCGCTCGCTGTTCCTTTCCTGGGCCCTTGTTTTCATACTTTTGCCCATTAACTGTCGCTTTCAGCACCTGTGCGCTGTCCACCTTTATTCTACATGCTTTCTTAATGTGCCCTCGCTTGCCACAATTATGACACAGCTCAGTGGCAAATTTGCACTCGGCAGCATTGTGCTGGCCTTTGCAGCGATAACAACTGGGGAATTTGTGCTGAGTTTTGTCAGTCAACACTTTGTGGACACCTACTTGGGTCTTAGGCACACGAACATGCGTTGCTGTGTCCTCTGTTAGTTTCCACTGCATTTCTCTCACATCTTTAGCTGCTGTTTCCATCGCTTGGCATAATTCCAAAGCCTTCACAAAAGTGAGTTTTGTTTCAGATAAAAGTCGCCGTTGCATTCGGTCATCATTCACTCCACACACAAGTCTGTCTCTTAACATTTCTTCCAATGAGTCTTTGTAATCACAGTGCAGTGTTAATTTCTTCAATTCTGCCACATACTCTGCTATGGACTCAGTGTTCCTCCTTATGCGTGAATTAAATTTGAATCGTTGCACGATTTCACTCGGTTTGGGGCTGAAGTGCTTCTGAAGCTCAGCAGTAAGCTGGTCGTACGTTTTATCTTTCGGTAATGCAGGGCTTATTAAATTTCTCAACAAGCTGTAAGTAGTTGCACCAACTCCACTCAACAGTACAGCCTTCCTTTTGTCTGGCTCCTCAATGTCATTAGCTTGGAAGAAAAAGTCCAACATTTCACTATATTCTTCCCATGACTGAGTCGAGTTATCAAAAGGGGTTACCGTTCCGATTACAGCCGCCATTGCTCGTCGTGGTGGGGAAACCTCGTTTTTCCTCCTCTGAACTTGCACTCGAACTACTGGAGTCACTTGAGTTCGCCACACTTGCAATGTTCTCTGTTTCTCGCCGCTGATTTTTTTCTTTAATCCTCGTCGCCAATTGTGTGATATCCTACCGTGTAGCAATGATCACACTTGAGTTATTTCTTTGGCTAACTCTGCCGTTTATTCTGCAACACACATAATAGACTGAACATGGATTCTGCGCGGGGTTTTCACACTCTTATTCTGATGTGTCCCCTTAGTAGTAATGCTAAACAATACAGGTAGTTCCCCCTAGAGGCATGTGCCAGTAATGTTTTAAATTAGACTTGCAGTCTACCACATGAACACTGACCTTAACTGAGGCAAGTGAGGCCTGCAGTTCTTTGGATGTTGTTGTGGGGTCTTTTGTGATGAGTTGTCGCTGCGCTCTTGGTGTAATTTTGGTCGGCCAGCCACTCCTAGGAAGGTTCACCACTGTTCCATGATTTTGCCATTTGTAGATAATGGCTCTCACTGTGGTTCGCTGGAGTCCCGAAGCTTCAGAAATGGCTTTATAACCTTTTCCAGACTGATAGATCTCAATTACTTTGTTTCTCATTTGTTCCTGAATTTCTCTGGATCACAGCATGATGTCTAGCTTTTAAGGATCTTTCGGTCTACTTCACTTTGTCAGGCAGGTCCTATTTAAGTGATTTCTTGATTGAAAACAGGTGTGGCAGTAATCAGGCCTGGGTTTGGCTAGAGAAATTGAACTCACACAGTTAATTTATGCTTTAACGGGGGGGGGGGGGGTGTCACTTTTTCACAGGGCCATGTAGGTTTGGATTTTTTTTTACCCTTAATAATAAACACCTTCATTTAAAAACTACATTTTGTGTTTACTTGTGTTATCTTTGTCTTATATTTAAATTTGTTCGATGATCTGAAACATTTAAGTGTGACAAACATACAAAGAAATGAGAACTCTGGAGGGGGCAAACACTTATTCACACCACTGTAGTAATTTCAGTCATGATCATGTATTATCATTAAATTTTCAATATAGTGGTTTAATAGTAAGTACTTCTAGCTCTTAAGTGTCCTTTTTTTTTTTTTCTTTTTTCAGTATATTGGCACTTTGATGTGTGGTCCAGTGTTGTTGCAAGGGTATCAATTTTTTCCATGTTGTGGCTCATTAGTCTGGACACCAGAATGTTTCCACCGATTTCTCATTAGAACCTGCTGCCCCTAATTTGCTTAAAACTTATCCATGATTAGGGATTTGTGGGAAGCATCCACTTCTAATCAAGCCACAGGAATTGAGCCATGTAACGTCTGTTTGGGCTGCGGGGGTGCATGTGCTGGTGTGCAACCGTGTGGCCATCCATGCAGATTTAACACAATAGCATTCCTCTACACACAGTAACATCCTATATAATTAAAAGGGAGCATATTCTAAAGAGCAATCAACGATGCCAATTATAGATACCGTTGAATAAACAAGCCGACACAATGACAGATTCACTGACTCACATAAATAAACAGGCACATACACACAGGATGTACGAAAGTAAGGAAACTGTGTGTCAATAGGAAACAACGCAGCATGAGACGGAGTGTGTCCCTTGTCCCCAAAGTCACCACACACTTGAACCAGGTGCCTTCCTCTGTGTATTTTCCTGTTTACCGACTCGCCTGCTTGCTTGTTTGGATGTTTTCTTTTGGTCCCTAAAGTCAATATCTTCCTGTGGACTGTGTGGCTATCGCCTGACTTCACCGCTCCTCTGTGGCCCCCGGACGTCATTAAAAATTCTCAAAATATCAGCCGGGGGAATTCTGATGGGGTCCAGTGTGCAGTGTATTGTTTTGAAATCATGCTGGTTTGAGCTTTAGCTATTTCTGGAGCCACAGAGCTGCCTCCTGCACATCGACTGTATTCATCTGTAAGAAGTAGTTATTTTCCACCTACGCCTTCATTGCCAAACAAAACAATGTCATTTCCAAGGACTTCCTTTAAGTATAAATTCATATCCTCTCTATGGAGTCACAACTTTAACTCTAAAAGTTTTTTTCCCTATGACTATGGGAGGTTATTAGATTCACCCTTCACAAATAAATTGCAATGATTTTATTTTGTTGGTTAAAAGTCAAACAACATTCACATCCATGATTGTAAATCAAAGTTATTGTAGACAGTTATTAATTTGTGGAATTTTATTTAGCTCCATCATCAGGTCCTAGTTTGTCATTAAGATGACCAGCTTTTCCTACAGTTTTGATAGTATTTTACATGCCGGGGCATGTAAAAAAATTAAAAATTAAAGCAAGGTAAATAACGTCATCTTACAAAAGTAAACATCAAACTTTCTGTCAAAGAACATTTCAAAGCACAAAAAGAAAAGGGTGTAGACTGAAGCAAAGCTTATTTATGCCTACCCCTTTTGCTTAATATTTTTTGCATACTTTATTGATCCCTAGAGGGAAATTCAGGGCATCCACCTGGATGGATTAGGCAGCCATTGTACGGAGCCAATCCCTTCACACACACATTCACACCTAGGGCCACTTTAGAGTCTCCAATTAACCTATCCTACATGGGGGTTTTTTTTTGGCCTGTGGGAGGAAACCGGAGTACCCGGGGTAAACCCACGCAGACACGGGGAGATCGTGCAAACTCCACACAGAAGGGTCACTGATCGTTAGGGGGTTGGATCGATCCCATGACCTTCTTACTGTGCTGCCACTGTGCCAACCACTGTTCCACCGAGCTGCCCAATACAGTGATAACCACTAAACATAACAAAAAAATTCAACAAAAGTCATCAATATGGAAATTTATGTAAATAAAGTGGTTCTTTAGAGGCAGCAGCAATAGGCACTATATATTGGAGTTTTCCCCGGTGGACGAAAGGGTTGCTTCCCTGCGCCTTCAGGTTGGGAAATGGGTCCTGACCATCATTTGTGCCTATGCACCAAATGATGTTTCAGAGTACCCACCCTTTTTGGAGTCTGTGACTGGGGTGCTGGAGGGTGCTCCTCTTGGAGACTCCATTGTCCTACTGGGGGACTTCAATGCGCATGTAGGCAACGACAGTGAAACCTGAGGGGGGTGATTGGGAGGAACGGCCTGCCTGATCTGAACCCAAGTGGTGTTCAGTTATTGGACTTCTGTGCTAACCACAGTTTGTCCATAACGAACACCCTGTTCAAGCATAAGGGTGTCCATATGTGCACCTGGCACCAGGACACCCTAGGTTGCAGGTCAATGATCGATTTTGTTATCGTGTCATCAGACCTGCGACCGTATGTCTTGGACACCCGGATAAAGAGGGGTGCAGAGCTGTCAACTGATCACCACCTGGTGGTGAGTTGGATCCGACGGCAGGGGAGGAAGCCATTCAGACCTGGTAGACCCAAACGTATAGTGAGGGTGTGCTGGGAAAGTCTGGCTGAGGCCCCTGTCCGGGAGGTCTTCAACTCCCACCTCCGGAAGAACTTCAACCACATTCCGAGGGAGTCTGGAGACATGGAGTCTGAATGGGCCATGTTCTCCACCTCTGTTGTTGAAGCGGCGGCCCAGAGCTGCGGCCGCAAGGTGGTCGGTGCATCTCGTGGTGGCAACCCCTGAACCAAGTGGTGGACACCAGTGGTGAGGGGGGCCATTAAGCTGAAGAAGGAGTCCTGTCAAGCTTGGTTGGCTTGTGGGACTCCCGAAGCAGCTGAGGTGTACCGGCAGGCCAAGCGGAGTGCGGCTCGGGTGGCTCGGTGAGGCCATGGAACAAGACTTTCAGTAGGCCTCGAAGAGATTCTGGCAAACTGTCCAGCGGCTCAGGAGGGGAAAGCAGCTCCCTGTCCACACTGTGTATGGTGCGGATGGGACACTGTTGACCCGATATCGTCGGGCGGTGGAAGGAATACTTCGAGGATCTCCTCAATCCCACTGATACGCCTTCCACAGAGGAAGCAGGGTTTGGGGACGAAGGGGATGACTCGCCTATCACAGGGGCTGAGGTCACCAAGGTGGTTAAAAATCTCCTTGGTGGCCGGGCCCCGGGGGTGGACGAGATTCGCCCTGAGTACCTCAAGGCCCTGGATATTGTTGGGCTGTCATGGTTGACACGCCTCTGCAACATTGTGTGGAGGTCGGGGGCAGTGCCTTTGGCATGGCAAACTGGGGTGGTGATTCCTCTCTTCAAAAAAGGGGACCGGAGGGTTTGCTCCAACTTTAGAGGGATCACACTCCTCAGCCTCCCTGGGAAGGTCTATGCCAAGGTACTGGAGAGGGGAGTTCGGCCGTTGGTCGAACCTCGGATTCAGGAGGAGCAATGTGGTTTTCGTCCTGGCCGTGGCACATCAGACCAGCTCTTTACCCTCTCAAGAATTCTTGAGGGTTCGTGGGAGTTTGCCCAACCAGTTTACATGTGTTTTGTGGACTTGGAGAAGGCATTTGACCGCGTCCCTCGTGTTTTTTTGTGGGGGGTGCTTTGGGAGTATGGAGTATCAGGCTTGATGTTACGAGCTATTCGGTCTCTGTACGACCGTTGTGAGAGTTTGGTTCATATTGCCAACACTCGGTTGGACTCATTCCCAGTGAGAGTTGGACTCCGCCGGGGCTGCCCTTTGTCACCGATCCTGTTCATAATTTTTATGGACAGGATTTCTCGGCGCAGCCAGGGAATGGAGGGTGTCATGCTTGGTGACCACAGGATCTCATCTCTGTTGTTTGCAGATGATGTTGTCCTGTTGGCTTCATCCAGCAATGACCTACAGCTCTTGCTGGGATGGTTTGCCGCTGAGTGTGAAGCAGTTGGGATGAGAATCAGCACCTCCAAATCCGAGTCCATGGTCCTCAGCCGGAAAAAGGTGGATTGTCCTCTCTGGGTTGGGGACAGGCTCCAGCCCCAAGTGGAGGAGTTTAAGTATCTTGGAGTCTTGTTCACGAGTGAGGGGAAAATGGAGCGAGAGATTGACAGACGGATTGGAGCAGCATCTGCAGTGATGCAGACATTGTACCGGTCTGTTGTGGTGAAGAGGGAGCTTAGTTCTAAGGCAAAGCTGTCAATTTACCAGTCAATCTACTGTACGTTCCTACTCTCACCTATGGTCACGAGCTTTGGGTAATGACCGAAAGAACAAGATCGCGGATACAAGCGGCTGAAATGAGCTTTCTCCGTAGGATTGCTGGACTCACCCTCAGACATAGGGTGAGGAACTCAGTCATCCGGGAGAAGCTCAGAGTAGAACCGCTGCTCCTCCACATTGAAAGGAGTCAGTTGAGGTTTTATGGGCATCTGATTAGAATGCCTCCTGGACGCCTCCCACTTGAGGTGTTTCAGGCACGTCCCACTGGGAGGAGACCCCAGGGCAGACCCAGGACTCGGTGGAGAGACTATGTCTCCCAGCTGGTCTGGGAACGCCTTGGTATCCTCTCTGAAGAGCTGGAGCAGGTGGCTGGGGAGAGGGAAGTCTGGGTTTCTCTGCTTGAACTGCTGCCTCCACGACCCGGACCTCCGGAAAAGCGGTAGAAGATGGATGGATGGATGGTTCTTTATAAATTAAGCAAATTTATATTTCTCTATTAAAATGAGCTTTAACATCCCCCTGTACCATGTACATGTACCATAAGTGTGGTACATGTTTTCAAAGCATCTGCACAACCATTCCATAATTTCACCCCAACAACAGAGAAACTCTTTTGTTTTTTTGCATTTGTTCTTTGGCTTTTCAAACATACGAAGTCCTCTCAGATGATGCATACTTTCTCTAATCTTGAACAACCCCTGGATTCCTGAAGGTAACAGACTGTTATTTATTTTATACATAATTTGTAAAATTTTGAAGTGCACTAATACCTTAAATTTCAATAAATTCAATTTTATAAAGAGATGATTTGTTGGTTCTCTGAAATATTTTCCGCTTACAAACCGTATTGCCTTTTTTTTATAGAAGAAATACTGGGTTAATGACTAGTATAGGTGTTACCCCATACTTCAACACCATATGTCATATATTGGACTATGAGAGAGCAGTATAATATGTAGAGTGATTCTTTATTTAAAAAATGTTTTGCTTTATATAATATTGCAGCAGACTTAGATATTTTAGTTGTAATATATTTAATATGTGGTTTCCAATTTAATTTGGTATTTATTATTATACATAAAAATTTAGTATGCCATACCTTCTCAATTTCCATGTCATTGATCATAATTTTTTTTAATTTAAATTCACTGATCGGTTCCCAAATATTATAACTTTAGTCTTATTTTCTCAAGACATGGGTTGGTCCCATGTCCTCATTTTTAGTTCTAGTTTATTTTCCTTGTCACCAGGACATGGGCCCAGCCACATCCTCACCTTGAGTTTAGTTTTTGTATGATTTCCTGTTTATGATTATTATTGTCATGATCCCCGTTCGGTTCTGTTTGTATCCATGCATTGTCCTTTGTTCTGGTTATCTTTATTATTAGTATTATAATTATCATGGTCGTCTCTTGTAGTTTATTCCTGTCATCTGTGATATTGGTTTGGGCTTTTATTTTGACAGCGCCTTTTGTTTACTTCCGTTTTCACCTAGCTTGTTTCGTGTTTTGTTAAGTTCTTGATTATCCATGACTGTTTATGATTTTGTTAATTTCCTTTTCCTTATTTAAGGGACGTTGCCCCTTAGCCTGGTGCGACGTCCTATAGTCATGCTGTGTGAGCAACACGCTTCAAGTCTTGTCTGACTCCAGCCTCGTGTAGCTTATATTTTGCCTTAGCCTTGTCGAGCATTGTTTTGTTGTTTTAAGCCCTCGGGTTGCTTTATTTTATGTTAATAAACCTCACAAACCTGAAGTCCTGTGTTTGGGTTCTGCCTTCTGCCCCAGAGGGGCACACACCGTGACAGTAGGACGTCGCCAGTAAGGACCCAGTGGACTCACAGGTTGTTTAGGGCTATGGCTATGGTGTGTGCTGCTGTCCCAGGGGGAGTTCAAGGCCATGAACTGGTTGAAGGGGCTGGTCGCCGTAGCCCGCTGCTCCACCGATCCAGTAAAGGTGAATGGCCTGTGGTTAGCAGCAGTCCTGGAGCTGGAGGACACCCACCGTCTGAGGATATTCCCGTGGGTGCAGGAGCTCCCCATCTGCGGGGCCCCGCGGTCTGCCTCGCCACCCAGGACCGCAGTGGAGAAGCATGGAGAGCATCAACACCGTTCCTCCTGGCATTCCACCCTGCCCCCAGTTCTAGCTGTCATAGCTCTCCACCGGACGTTCCCCGCAGCCGACCAGAGGGAGTCGACCGGCGTTTCAGCAGCAGCAGAACAGGATCAAGGACCAAGTACCTTTTCATTGTTTAACATTGTTTAATGAGAAGTCTTGCCCTGTTCCCAGGGAGGGGGTTCATCCACCTACCACCGCTAAGCTCTCTCTTCTGGTCCCTGCTGATGTGCTTATCTCACCCGCACCATCTGTCTCCCTTCTCCTGAGCTCTCCACTGGAAGTGGCTGGATTGGGGATGGATCCCCGGACAGCTGGACTCAAGGGGCTCCAGCTGGCATCATCTGGGTCTGCAACTGGTCAGTTTGCTGCGTCGTGTAGGTTCGCCGCTGATCGACCTCCATCATCTGGGTTCGCCACAGATCAGCTGGCACTGTCTGTTCCTGAGATCAGCGTACTTCAGCCTTCAGCTCCTGAGGTCTGCGCACTTCAGCCTTCAGCTCCTGAGGTCTGCGCATTTCAACTGCGTGATCCTGAGACGGGTGCTCCCTGGTCATTTGCTTTCAAGGCTGGCGCACCTCCATCATTGGTCTCTGAGGCTGTCGTGCTCCTGTCATTGGTTGCTAAGGTCAGTGCTCATCTTTTATCATTGGGCTTGGAGCAGAGGGCTCTCCAACTGTAGATCACTGTACTGAAGTCTCACTTGCTGCAGTTTGCTGAGCTAAAAGTCCCCCTGCTACTGCCTGCTCCTGAGGTCTGCACGCTCCAACCACAGTCTGTTCCTGAGGCCGGTGCGCCTCAGTCATCCACTCCGAAGGTTGGTGCACCTCCGTCATGTGTTCCAGAGGCTGGTGCACCTTTGTTGTTTTTTCCAGAGGCTGGTGTGCCTCTGTGGTTTGTTCCGAGACCAGTGAGCCTCCACCGTCTGCTGCAGAGGCTGGTGCACCTCCACGTGCTGTTCTTGAGGCCAGTGTGCTCCGTCGTTTGCTGTTGAGGCCAGTGAGCCTCTATTATTTGTGCCTGGGGCCAGTGTGCCTCCGCCATCTCTTCCTGAGGCTGGTGCACCTTTGCCATCCATTCCTGAGGCCAGTACATCTTTGCCATCCATTCCTGAGGCTGTTGTGCCTTCGCCATCTGTTCTAGAGGCTGGTGAGCCTCTGCTGTTTGCTGTTAAAGCTGGTGAGCCTCCATTATCTGCTCCTGAGGCTGGTGAGCCTCCACTATCTGTTCCAGAGGCCAGTGCACCTTCGCCATCCATTCCAGAGGCCGGTGCACCTTCACCGTCTGTTCCAGAAGCCAGTGTGCCTTCGCAGTCTATTCCAGAGGCCTGTGAACCTCCGCGTTTGCTGTTGAGGCCGGTGAGCCTCCATCATCTGCTCCTCAAGCCAATGAGACTCTGCCATCTGTTCCTGAGGCTGGTACACCTTCACTGTCTGTTTCAGAGGCTGGTGCACTTTTGCAGTCTGTTCCAGAGGCCGGTGCACTTTTGCCATCCGTTCCAGAGGCCGGTGTGCCTTTGCTGTCAGTTCCAGAGGCTGGTGAGCCTCTGCCGTTTGCTATTGAGGCTGGTGAGCCTCCATCATCTACTCCTGAGGCCAGTGCGCCTCTGCCATCTGTTCCTGAGACCGGGGCGCCATTGCCGTCTGTTCCAGAGGCTGGTGAGCCTCCACTGTCTGCTGCAGAAGCCGGTGCACCTCCACCTGCTGCTGAGGCCGGTGCACCTCCATTGTCTGTTTCTGAGGCTGATGCACCTCCATCATCTCCTGCTGAGGTCAGCATGCCTCTGCAGGCAGTTTCTGAGGTCATTGTGCTGCAGTCACCGGTTGCAGAGCATAAAGCTCCTTTATTTGTGTTTGGTGAACTCTATGCCCCTGCGACCGCTTTCCCACCTTGCTCTGCAATCTGGTGGCCTGAGAACAGTGCCAGGCCACCTGACCCACCCTGCATACCGGTCTGGACTATGGTTGGCCCTCTGACCCACCTTGTTCTTTGGTCCAGGGGCCCTTGGACTTGGGCAGGCCCCCTGACATGTCTTGGATTATGTGTTGGGGTCGTGGTCTTTGTTGCACCCCACACACTGTGTTTTTTGCTTTGGACTCTGTGGAGGGAGGGGGTTTGTTTTGGCCCACCTGGCCTCGTAACCCCCCCCCCCACCCATCCTGGGAAGGTGTTTTGGTTTTTTCTGTTGATATTGTTTTTGAGGGTTGTCTGGACGCCGCCCGTTAAGAGGGGGCTAATGTCAGTACATGGGTTGGTCCCATGTCCTCATTTTTATTTCTAGTTTATTTTCCTTGTCACCAGGACATGGGTCCAGCCATGTCCTCGCCTTGAGTTTAATTTTTGTATGATTTCCTGTTTATGATTATTATTGTCATGATCTTGTTATGGAGGGGGGTGAGACCCAAAAGCAGACCTGTGAGAAAGCGATAATAGATGTTAACAATGATCTTTATTAGATAGACGGACGTACAGATGGACTTTATCGATCCCAAACTAGGAAATTGCAGTGTAATAGCAGCACATGACAGTAGACAACCAAATAACAGAAGCACGCACAACATAACAGACAAAGGGATTACCCATTGAAAGTAAAACTAAAACTACTATTTAAAAAAAGCCTATCTACATCATAGATGAATAGATGGTGACCCATATAGATACATGAATCAAACCCACTGTACAATGCAGGACTGTCAGGAGCAGAGTGAGATGTGAGGTACCAATTAGAATGTAAGGTGCAGTATGGCTGCATAGTTATGGAAAGAATACAACATCAGAGTGAGTTATTGTACAGTGAAATGGCATGCAGCAGGAAAGATTTCCTGTACCTAACCGTTCAACAGCGAAGCTGTAGCAGTCTGCTGGAGAACGTACTCCTCTGTCTGTCCAGTGTGTGGTGGAGGGGGTGATCAGGATTGTCCATGATGGATCGCAGTTTATTTAGTGTCCTCTTCTCCACCACTGTCTCAAAAGTCTCCAGCCTGAGCCCAATTAAGGAGCCAGCCCTCTTGATAATCTTATCAAGTCTGTTGGTGTTGCTGGCTCTGATACTGCTATCCCAACAGACAGCAGCAAAGAAGATGGCACTGGCGACAATGGTCTGGTAGAAAAGCTCCAGCATCCTGCTGCACACGTTGAAGGATCTCAGCTTTCTCAGGAAGTAGAGTCTGCTCATCCCCTTCTTGTGCGCAGCATCGGTGTTAGATCTCCAGTTTCAGTCCATTTCTGTGACACCCAGGTATTTGTAGTCCTCAACCACCTCCGCATCCTCCCCCCTCATCTGCAATGGCTGAGAAGGCGTCCTCTTCTTCCTGAAGTCAATCACCATCTCTCTGGTCTTGCTGACATTCAGCCTCAGGTGATTCTGCTCTGTCCACTCCACAAATCTGTCTACCAGTGCTCTTTACTCCCCCTCTTCTCCCCCTCTTATATACCCAACAACATCTGAGTTGTCAGAGAATTTCTGCAGGTGGCATGACTCAGTGTTGCACTGAAAGTCAGTGGTGTATAAGGTGAAGAGAAACGCAGCGAGCACAGTCCCCTGTGGAGCCACCGTGTCATTACCCACCACATCAGACAAGACACTGCCCAACCAGACAAACTGTGGCCTGCCTGTCAGGTAGTCAGTAATCCAGGACATCACAGAACTGTCGACCCCCATCACCCACAGCTTCTCACTCAGCTGCAGTGCCTGGATGGTTATTAAAGGCACTTGAGAAATCAAAAAATGTGATTCTCACAGTGTCTCCGCCGCCATCCATGTGCAGATGGGCTTGTTGCAGCAAGTAGATGACAGCGTCTTCAACTCCAAAATGGAGCTGATATGGAAACTGTAGAGCTGCAGCCACGTCTTCACCTGTGGCCTCAGGTGGGCTAAGACCAGTCTCTCCAGGACCTTCATCACATGAGATGTGAGGGCAACTGGTCGATAGTCATTCAAGTCCGATGAAGATAACTTCTTGGGGACAGGAACCAGGCAGGATGTCTTCCACAGCACCGGTACTCTCTCCAGACTCAGGCGCAGGTTGTACAGGTGTTTCAGGACCAGAGCTAGCTGGTTGGCATAGGTCCTCAGGATCCTGGCGGAGATGCCATCAGGGCCTGCTACCTTCCACTGACGGAGTTTCCCCAGCTGTTTCTTAACCTGGTCTGTAGTCACAGTGATGTGAGGGAGGGGCCTGGTGTCCCCCGAGGAGAGTGAGGGGGTGAGGGTGGAGATGGAGAGAGGTGCTGCACAGGAGGGTGGAGGGGGTATGGCTGTGTTGTGGGGATGACAGGGGGTTGGAGGGGAGGGTATGTGGGGGCTTGGCTGTGTTGTGGGGGTGACAGATGATGAGTTGAACCTAATAAAAAACAGAATCAGTTCATCAGCTATATCCTGGCTCCCAGGTGTGTGTCTCACTCTCCCCTTGCACCCAGTTATTTGTTTCATTCCCATCCACACATCCTTAGTGTTGTTTTGCATGAGTTTATCCTCCAACTTCCTCCTATAATCGTCTTTGCACCTCCTCAGCATCTCTCTCAGCTCGTGCTGCACTGTCCTCAGTTCCTCCTTGTCTCCGGACCTAAAAGCTCTCTTCTTCTTGTTCAGAAGTACTTTTAGGTCACTGGTGACCCATGGTCTGTTGTTGGGGAAACAGTGTACAGTCTGAGCTGGCATGGTCATTCCTTCACAGAATCTGATGTATTCTGTGATGCAGTCGGTCATATTGTCTATGTCCATCCCATATGGTTCACAGAGTATGCTCCAGTCCGTCGTCTTGAAGCAGTCCTGTAGTGCATCAGCAGCCTCCTGTGTCCACCTCCTCACAGCCCGTGTACAAGCAGGCTGTCTTTGCACAAGGGGAACATACTTGGGTGATAACATGACCATGCAGTGATCTGATTTGCCAATGGGGGGTAAAGCTGTGGCACTATATGCATCTCTAACATTGGCATACAGTAAATCCAATGTTTTATTTTCTCTGATGGGACAGTCAACAAACTGGTGAAAGTTTGGTAGTGTTTTTCCCAGTGAGACATGATTAAAATCACTCTTGATGGCCATAAATGTGTTCGGGTGCTTCTCCAATAATGTGGCCGTAGTGGAGCTGATGACATCACATGCCACTGCTGCGTCAGTTGATGGAGGGACTTAGACAATAACTACCAAGGCACACGCCATTTCTCGTGGCATATAATAAGGTCTCATACTCAGAGCCAGCAGTTCAATGTCCGGGCTGCAGCGCTTACAAAGATTTATGTGAGTAAATGTGCAGAGGAGAGATGCGAGAGTCTGGCAACCCTAAGAGGAGAGAGCAGAGGGGCAGCTTAGTTTAACTGCAACTGTTTAGTGAGTAGGCTAAGTTTATCTGTTATGCTTACACTTCAGCAGGAGTGAGCATCAGGGAGCAGAGAAAGGTCCTTCCTGCTGGTGAAACAGGCTGCCGGGGGAAACATGCAGAGGTGCTGTAAGAGACTCTCCAGGGGTTGCTGAGAACAGGCTGGCTAGGCCTGCATGCTGGGGAGTGATAGTGAAGAGCAGAAGGGATTACAGTGGTAAGTCGACTTACGTGGGGGAATGGGGAAGTGCACAGTCCGAGATATTCCAAGTCCAATCCAAGAGGCTAGTTCCAGAATCCAAAGGCAGACAGGGGTCGAGGCACATAGGCAAATCTCAGGCAGGCAGGCAATTCCAAAAGGGGCGGGCAGTCTCAGGGTCTAAAGCAGGCAAAAAGTCACAAAACACGACATAGCAGAATGACATAGAATTCAGATCAGAACAGGTTGTATGTCATCATCACCAGGCAGAGTGAAGGGAGAGCATCCTATTTAAAGGCCTTCCCTGGTTAATCACAGGTGAAGCATGAGGCTGCAGGGGATGAGTCTAATGAGAGGGAGGCAGGGGAACAGCGCAAACAAAGACCATGACAGTACTCCCCCCTCAACGGATGCCTCCTGGCATCACTCTAGGCTTGTCAGGGTGGCGTTCATAAAAGGTCCTGATGAGAGAATCGTCCATAATACATGACTTGGGAATCCACGATCTCTTTTCAGGACCATAACCCTTCCAATCCACCCAAAACCGTATGCCCCAACCCTGGCGATGAGCATCGACGATGTGGGTGACTACGTAGACCAGACCGCCGTCAACCAACTTGGGTGGTGGTGGGTGTTTAGATGGCGGGCAAAGGGAACTGACAAACACTGGCTTGACCTAGGAGGTGTGGAAAACGGGCTTGATCCAAAGAGAGGAAGGAAGGCTGATTTGCACAGAAACAGGATTAACAATGGAGGAGATAGTGAATGGGCCAACAAAGCAAGGAGACAGTTTCTTAGAGTCAGATTTTAATGGAAAGTTCTTGCAGGAAACCCATACCTGGTCGCCCACAGAATATGGGGGGGCAGGGATCCTCTTCTGATTGGCCTTCTTGATGTTCTCCTCTCTCGATTGAAGGAGTGCTGCCTTGGTGTCCCACCAAAAGTGGTGGCATCTGGCCATATGGTCAGCGACGCTAGGGACGACGATCTCCTCTTCCATGAAGGGCTGGAGGGGGGTATATCCCAGTGACTGCCCATGGCAGTAGACGTGGCAGTGTTATGGGCGTACTCCACCCAGGGCAGGTAGGTGCTCCATGACACAGGGTCAGCTGTAGCAGCGCACTGCAGGAATGCTTCCAGCTCCTGGTTGGCCCACTCGCACTGCCCATTAGACTGAGAGTGGTAACTCGGAGGACAAACTGACTGTGGCCCCGATGAACTTACAGAAAGCCTTCCACACCTGCAAAATGAACTGGGGCCCCAATCCAAAACTATGTTGGTGGGGATACCATGTAGCCTGACAACGTGGTTGGTGAGTAGGTTAGCTGTTGGTCCATGGTCCATGGTTGGCCACCAGAACCTGCGGTGAAGAGAGGACAGGGTTCTGGCTACCCCCGGATGACAGGAAGATTTAACCACATGGAGCCAGTGGATAACCTCCCCTTAAACAGCAGCCAGAACAAGCAGGCAACCTGGTGGCCCGCCCTCAGGGTTCAGATCAATAACTTGAGCCTCCTTCACCTTGCACAAAATGTCCCAAGAGAGGGCTCCAACAACGGCAGAGGTGGGAATGATTGTTTCCTCACTGGGTGGAGTAGTGTCGGAAGCGAACTGTCTGGAGAGAGTGTCGGGCTTGGTATTCTTTGAGCCGGGTCTACAGATTATGGAGAAGTGGAAACAGTCAAAGAATAATGCCCAAATGGCCTGCCGTGAATTGAGCTGCTTGGCCATCCTGATGTAGTCTAGGTTCCTGTGATCAGTCCATATCGGGAACGGCTGAGTAGAACCGTCCAGTCAGTGGCGCCACTCTACCAGCGCTAGCTTAACCGGCAGCAGCTCTCAGTCACCAGTGTTGTAATTTCTCTTGGCAGAAGACAGTCGCCGAGAGAAAAAGGCACAAGGGTGGCTCTTATTATCGGTGGCCGAGCACTGGGAGAGTACTGCCCCTACCCCACTGTCCGAGGCATCCACCTCCACAATGATCTGCCGTTCAGGGTCAGGCTGAGTAAGGATGGGAGCGTTGGTGAATTTGGCCTTGAGGGTAGAAAATGCAGTGTTGGCCTTGTCAGACCAAATGAAGGGTAGCTTGGTGGAAGTCAGATTGATGAGGGGGGAGGCTACAGTGCTATAATTTCTAACAAACCTCCAGTAGAAATTAGCAAAGCCCAAGAACTGTTGGAGACTCTTTCTTGAGGTGGGTATGGGCCAACCTGCAACTGCCTGCACTTTCTTTGGGTCTGGTTTGAGCTGGCCCTCAGAAATAATGAAACCCAGAAAAGAGGTGGTGGTGGTGGTGTAGAACTCACATTTCTCTGCCTTAACAAACAGCTGATTCTCCAGGAGCAATTGGAGTACCCTCCGCACATGGCCCTTATGTTCTGTCAGGGAACAAAAGGAAAACAAGGATGTCGTCCAGATAAACAAATACAAATGTACCTAGAAAATCCCACAAGACGTCATTAATTCGCTATATGCACAGAGCTTTGGTGAAGCACTTCCGGTTTATCCTTCGCTAGCGGCATCAGTTCCGGTCCACACCTGTTGTTGTTTCTGTCAACTTGCCAACATGTTGCAGAAAAAGAAGTTTAAATTTCAAAAAAACGAGCGCACTACAGCGGAACATTGCTGTGTACCTTTGTGTCAGGCCTCTAGTAAGTACAACAAAGTATTTAGTTTTCATACACTTCCATCACACGAAGAAAACAGGCGAAAATGGATCGTTGCTATCCGGAGAGTTAACTTTTCAGTTATCCCCCATACTAGAGTCTTCAGCCGGCATTTCAGACAGGAGGACATCTGTGAGCCATCAGCTGAGACTGGACGAAGACTATTAAAAAAGGGAGCAATCCCTTCGTTTGAATGGAACAATTACTCCATTCCACCGTCAAGGCTGGGGGTCTAGGAGAGGAGACAACGACAGGTGGAGGATGATCCACTGCATCACACAGTTAGCAACCAGAGTGCTAGCATACACCGTGATCATGACTACGCCTCGGCTCCGGACCCTGCTATCGTTGACATGGCCCTGGCTGAAAACATGTCTCTCAGAGAGGAGATTGACCAGCTAAAACAACAGATCGAGAAGCTAACCATCAAGCAGCGGTTTGGTGTACAGCGTTTTGCTGGGTCGGACAGAGACATTCATTTTTTCACAAGGTAAACCTGAATGTACCAAATGTGTTAATGTTATGGATTTGTTCATGTCCTGATCTCAGTTTATGAATTAGAGAATCCCTGTTTATTTGTAGTGTTTTAAAAGTAGCATAACAGGCATAAGAAATACAGCAACAAAGCTAAAAATGCAATAACAGAAAATAAATCTTGTAGTAAACAATCTATCCGAAAAAATATTGCTGCTGCTGATGAAAAAATATTAAATGAATATTAAATTGCCATGATTAAAGTGCCCATTTTCAATATCCACAGCATTCAGATTTGTGTGTGTGTGTGTGTGTGTGTGTGTGTGTGTGTGTGTGTGTGTGTGTGTGTGTGTGTGTGTGTGTGTGTGTGTGTGTGTAAAGCCTAACATGACTTGATTAAGATGGATGATTATTTCACTGTACATATAGACTTGTCAATATGTAGTTTCCATAGGAAATGTATAATGCTGCAGTAAATTGAAATGCAGAAGATTCTGTATCACATATGGGTATTGGATATGCAATATATGATGACATTAACTGGCAGAATGTTATTTGGGATAGCTAATTTAATAATGCTTTCGTTATGATACATATAAAGTAGAGGGGGAAAGAGGTGGAGAGAGGGGGAAAAGGAAGAGAACGCAAGGGAGGGGACTCACATGAGCACGTGAGTCCCCTCCCGCTGTAAGATACAAGATTATGTTATCTTTTTGTGTTTTCTTAGTTTATGGCTTACTTTATTGGAAGTGAAAATTTTAACAATGGGCTCCTTTTTTGTAAGGTTTGCATCCTATGAGCATCTTATGCATTTCTGGACCTTGATAGTGCCTGCACTGTCATCTTTGGTTACTGTCACACAAGCGCAGAGGGGCAACTTCATCTAGCCGAATCATACTACACTAAGTGTTTGTATTAAAAATTACGTTGATACTGTATGATTCTTCTATGGACCGGCATGACAAAAAACGGTCATCAAAAAATGTCAGAGAAAAATAATGCACCTTTTCATTTCCTTCTTACAAACTCATTCCCTGCAGCCAATAGATGAGCTTTTTATGTTCCTGAACTACTTTGCACTGGGTTCAAAACAGCATGATCTTGCTGACCGGTATGGGGTCCACCAGTCCACAGTGAGTCGAATTATTACCACATGGAGCAACTTTCTGTACACGGTGCTTGGCTCAGTGAGGATCTGGATACCAGAGGAGAAAATAAGGGAGCATATGCCAACAAAGTTTAAGGACTTTGAGGACACTGCTGTCATCCTGGACTGCACTGAGCTGAGGTGTCAGTGCCCATCATCACCTCTTCTTCAGAGTGAAGTGTTCTGTGCCTATAAGTCCCACTGTACTCTGAAAGGTCTTCTAGGAGTTGCTCCTCATGGGGCGGTCACGTTCATTTCACCACTGTATGCTGGATCCATCAGTGACAAGCAGATCATGCTAGAGTCTGGGATTCTGTCCCTTCTGAGCCCTGGGATGGCTATAATGGTTGACCGAGGCTTTCTTGCTGATGGTTTTGTGTCATGTAAAATCTATAGGCCACCATTTCTCTCTGGCAGATCCCAGATGTCAGCTTGTGAGGTCAGGGAAACCCAAGCTATTGCACATCTCAGGGTGCATGTGGAGTGGCAAATGCACAGGGTGAAGGAACACAAGTTCTTCGACACAGAGATCTCACTGCGGCTTTTTGGCAACATTAATCAGCTGTATACTGTTGCATGTCTTTTGACAAACTATGAAAATGGGTCTCTTGTAAAAGCATGGGCAAGAAAGTAAGTTTAGGACTTATTTACTCCACCATATTCACTCTGTGAAAAAGAGTATTAAGTGTACATATAAAATACATAAATCTAGTAAAGTTTTTATCTTGTTATTCGTGTAAACACTGAAATCACTATATGGTAATTAACTGAGTAAATCTGCATGAAATCCATAACTGAAAACAGTAAATGTAAATTCAGCACTTACAAGTTTTATTTTTCTATTTATAAACATTTTTCTTGCGAGTATACATGGTTATTAAACATACAGTATGTTCACTTGAAACATGTTTGTAAATAGCAAAATTTGCTGCTAAACAGATTTACTGTGTGTGATATTAAATAGGGCAGCTCGGTGGTGCAGTGGTTAGCACTGTGGCAGCACAGCAAGAAGGTCACAGGATCAATCCCACCCTTGACCATCATGGGTTCATCGGTGACCCTTCTGTGTGGATTTTGTATGGTCTACATGAGTTTACTCCAGGTACTCCAGTTTCCTCCCACAGGCCAAAGACGTGCAGGTTAGGTTAACTGGCATCAACTGGGGATTCTAAATTGTTCTTTGGTATGAATTTGAGAGTGAACGGTCGTCTGTCTCTCTGTGTTGGCCCTGCGATGGACTGGCGATCTGTCCAGGGTGTACCCTGCCTCTCGCCCAAAAGATGCTGGAATAGGCTCCAGACCCCCCATGACCCAGACAGATTAAACTGTAGAAGATGGATGGATGGATGGATAATATTAAATATCTGTATACTCACACAAACTGTTTAATAGCAATTTTTTTCTATTTACTGTTAATGTATCTGTTCAATATCCATCTTTACCTGCTTGAAATGTTTGCAAACATATGTGTGTAGTTATAATGAAATTTGTAAATACCAATTACTGTATATGTGTATACTTGCATGAAATATTTTTAATTAAATGCTTTTTGCTCAATTTAACAAGTCCCTTTATATTGGACCTTACACCTGTCAAGTTTTCTTATCTGACCTTCTATGATAATTACCATATTCTGGACAAAACAAATGTTCCCATGCTTTTTATCTTTATTGCAATGGTTAACTATAGACATTCATGCAGTATATATTTATGCTTAAAATACAATATTCATGTAAACTGTAAACAAATGTCATTTTTAAAAAGGTACTAACTATTGTCAAAGTGTATTATAGTGGTGTGAACTTGTGAAATGAAGAGATAGTACAACACTTAATTATGAACAAATTATTTCAAGTAAGTTTTGAGTGATCGGATCAAAAGTCCAGATTTGATTTATCTTAACCCAGTCAAGACTGCTACATTCTAGTTTTATAGTGGAGACCTATTTCCATCTAACTTACAAGGGAGGCATAGAGATACACATAAAAAAAAGAAATACTCAACTTTTTCTTTGATTATTTCAGTCATTTCCTTGTCTCTGGGAATCCTCTGAATAAACATGTCTTCTTGTGTGTTGACAACAAAGTCAAACCAGTCCAATCCAGATATCAGCATCTGGCCCTGGATCTGCCAAAAGTAAGGATGTGATCTCTTCAGTGTTTGTTTACCCTCACTGATCTGAATGTATGGGCAGTCCACATTGCTTGATACATTTGGGAATTTAATTTCAACAAGGCCAAAAACATGCTGCTCCTTTGGGTCATACACAATCCCATCAGGTGATGACCCCATCCATGGTGCATCTGGATGGATCAGGAACACACGGGATAATGGTTGACCTCCCTTGCTCTGCAGTACTCCTCTACTGCAACAGTTTCCATGTCAAGGCCCCTCCTCATGTCTGCTGTCTGGTAGTTTGATCTCAGAAGTCTTTTGGCAAGATTTTCAGCTGAGCTCTATGCTCTAGTGTGACACACCTCCCTGAATTTTGACGAGGTGACACGGGACAGCCTTAGCTGGTGCCACTCAACATATGAACTTTGTTCTTTTGTATTGTTTTCAATTTTTTTGTGCCGTTTCAAATGATGTCTCCAGAGACGACATGTGGAGCTGCTGATGTTCAGAGCAAACAAAAGAACAGGTAGAGCTACGGAGAGCACATCTACAGCTGCAAGGAGGCTGCCAGGCGCATGATTAAAAGTGCCCGAGAAGTGTCCAGTCTGCATTCATGCAGTGGAAGCTGTGGGGAGCTGGGGCATCTGTGTGTGGACAGGTTTTTGGCACTCTCCGTGCTGGCATGTGACAGGATAATGCACTACCTTGTTGCATTTTTCCAAACACAGAGTCAATCAGAGGTACATCATTGGCTATACCTATAGTTGTTATCAGTGGAGCCATGTCGATGGGAAAATCACAGTAGACTTCATCTACCCTGAGTGTGGACAGTTCAGGCAGCGGTGAACTAACTCCCTTATACAACTTGCTTCTATAAAAAGAGAGAGAAAATATGTTATTAGTGTCTTGTTTACATACATGATGAAAAGTTAAAGCATTTATTACAAAGAATAGAGACAATAACTTATTTTTATTTAGGTAGTTATAGTAGTTGAAACATCTCATTTGCATGGAAAACAGACGGGGCTAGATTTAGTCTAGCTTGAATGATTGATTTAGAGCAGTGATTCTTAAAGGAAACCAGTACTGGCCACTGTAACAACATTAATCCTGCTTTAGGTATTACTTATAAACCAAAAATGTGTTTATTCAGTAAAAATAACCCTTAGAGTTAGTATACTGAATAATTTTATCCCATGAAAACTGCTCGGTCAAAACCAAAGGGCAGCAGCCATCGCCAGCCGGAAGTGATGTACACTCGTTGATTCTGGCTTTACCACAGATGAGTAAATGCATTTAACAGATGCTCAGTGGGCTGAGATCCGAGTTGAAAACAGCGCAAAATCTGCACGGATATATACTGCACAAACAATCCTTGGAAATGGCCTTTATTGACGGCATGATTCACAGTTACCTCCGGGGACCAGCAGCTGAAGGGGACCTGACGAACAGGCAAGTTCTCAGTCAAGTAACTTCAGAACACGTTGAATAAATCTTGATATACTAGAATTTTATTTCATTAAATTATATGCAGGTAGATTTGCTTGTACATGGTTGTAAAAAATTACATAAAATTCTGATGTTGAAACTTTGCTGACTGCTAGACTGCAGCCCTCTCAGTCGCACAAAGCAACGATTGTGCATCACTACCGTGCTGAAACTGGCCATGGAGGAGGCAAGATGTCGCTGACCATGACTGACAGACAGCAGTGGCTTGAAACTCGTGCGTATTTGAGAAGGAATCATGACCAAAATTACCAGACGGAACCACTAGTACTGTATTTGATCCTTTGAAATAGCTATTGATTAAAATTCACTACAGGTACCCTTTAACCTTTTTAGAGTGAGTTTATACTGTGTTTTCAACCAGGTTATATAGACTTGAGATTTTTTAGGTGTTATGATTCTTTGTATGCAACATGCACTACTTTCACAACCTCAAAGTCCTAGAAAAGACAAAATTATTATTGTGCATGCCTACAAAGATTACATTATTTTTATCAACACAGACATTAACTTGATTCCTTCAACCAATCTTCTTTTCCTGGGTCTGGCGGAAATGATTGTCATGTCATTTACGAGCCCAGGTTTAACACCCTGTATTAAAACGGACAGATAAAGGATATTTAAGAAAACTTAAGAGATGAACATAATAAATCAAAGACGAGAAAAATGTAGTTACCATGGTTCTTGGTTTGTGCCATTTCTGTTGAGTCTCTGTGCAGCTGTGTATGGGAGGAACAGCAGCGATCTTGAGCTGAGAATAACGTGCAGTCTGGTACAACAAAGCTGCTACATGGCTGCACAATGCTGCACCTGCCACACAGGTACACTGGCAGCTGTGTAGCTGCACAGGATGGACATTCCTCAGCACTATCTGTGATGATAGACAAAATCTGTTATAATTCATACTGCACCAGCTGCAACTGCAATTATACATCCAGAGAAACATGATATGTGAAAGATAAAATAGTAGCAAAAGCTACTAATTAACTCATTTACCCACCAAGATGTTAGTGCAGTTCTACACAGCCATCATCGAGTCCATCCTCACCACCTCCATAACCGTGTGGTACGCAGGAGCCACTGCCAGGGACAGACTAAGGCTGCAGCGCGTCGTGCGCACTGCTGAGAAGGTGATCGGCTGCAAGCTCCCATCTCTCCAGGATCTGTACATCTCCAGGACCCGGAGGCGTGCTGGCCGGATCATAGCCGATCCCTCACACCCTGGTCATGTACTGTTTGCCCCCCTCCCCTCTGGTAGAAGACTTCGGTCCATCCAGACTAAAACCTCCCGTCACATGAACAGCTTCTTCCCCTCTGCCATTAGACTGCTGAACACTAAGTGACTCTCGTGCACCATGTACAGCAGCTCAACCAGACTCATGTCAATCATCACTGTTTTCTTCCTGCATTACCGACTGCACTATATAGTTCTCCACAGTATCTGCTGCTGGCTAATATATATTTTAACTGTTGACCAGTATCACTTAATCTTATCCTACACTTTATTACATGTATAGTTTATTTCTCTTATCTTATCATGTTTAATGTTGCAGCATTGTACCGAGACAAATTCCTAGTTTGTGTACTACATGAACAATGGCAATAAACCTGATTCTGATTCTGATTTACACCATTTAAGACTGTCACTGAATTAATTGAACACGACTCAGTCTAGTTTCTGTGAATCCCATCACTTTTAATTTGTTTTTGGCCACACTTGTATAAATTTGAGAGTATTATATGAACAATCAACAATAAAGGCCTTCAGCTGTATGCAATTAATTTTATCACAATGATTCACAGAAACATAAATTGATGAACAGGATCCTTACATGAACAAGCCTGCACTGAACCTGCAGGATATGAGGCTTTAGGCTTTTCTTCATCGATCTGTAGCACTCAGCCCTAATAGTTATTGTCCTGGTTGTCAAATACTTGTTTGAAACTGAGATTGACAATGGTGTTAAAACAACTGAGACAGATGTAAACAGACAGTAGTACAGCAGTATCATTGTAGTAGCTAACATGCTAATGGCTAACACTATACATAAAATGCTTACCTTCGTAATTGTGGATGTAGCTTGAAACATAAAATCTGAAGCCTTTCTCTTTTTTTGTCACCGACGTCTGACATAATTCTTGAATCATGCGACTGACATCGTTTACTGTGAGTTTGGGTAAGTCCTGCAGTAACCAAGTGAAAAACGCCATATCCATCCACTGGCACAGAGCTGAACCGGAAGCCGTTGACCTGACTGAACCGGAACAAGGAAGAGAGTATGCATATAGCGGATTAAGCATTGTAATACTGCTGGGGCGCTGATGAGGCCAAAAGGCATGACCAGGTACTCTAAAGGCCCTTTTCCACTAGCCTCACTTAGCCCTACACCGCACCACTCAGCCCGCTTTAGGCGCTTTTCCATTAGCCCCAGCACCGGTTAGCAGATACTTTTTTCGTACCTGATCCAGGGCAGGGTCTAACCGAGCTGAGTAGGGCTGAGTATGGCTGTGATATGACTTTAAGAGACTGGTCGCCGCTGATTGGTCAGGTCGTAACGTCACGAAAGCGACTTTTTCTGCTGAATTTACTCCACGACCGCCATTTGTAATTGTTCAGCCAGTGAACACAGTGCGCGGCTTGAATACTGTGGATTTGCAACATGTCTTCATGTAAGGCTATCCCCTGCTCAAACGAGGAGGTGCGCAATTTTCTGGAAATATTAGCCGATGATCGCATCCAGCGCGAGTTGGATGGATTGACCAGAAATGAAAAAATATACCAGCAGGTGTCCGAGCAGATGGCTTCCCAAGGGCACATCCGCATTGCCAAACAGTGTTGGGAAAAACTGAAAAAGCTAAAAAGCGATTACCGAGCAGTGAAGGACCACAATGCTCGAAGTGGATCGGAGCGGAAAGAGTGGAAGTGGTTTGCTCAGATGGACGCCATCTATGGATGTAGGCCATAGCAATGGCAGTGACATGGGGCTCGACACGGCCACTGTCACGCCCTTGGAAACCGTGGATGTTGAGTGTTGTTTTGATATTGCGCGTCTTTTCGCCAAATTATCTTTTCTGTGCCAAGCTCACTGTTTTTAAGAAATAGGAAGGTTGTTAGATTGTGGGTAATGGTTGTTACTGAGGCTTGCTTATTATTTTGCAGCCAACTGCAGCTTCACGCTTGCTTTGTGTTAAGTATTAGCGCGAACAAAACGCTGAATTACGCTTATTGTATTCCGGTTAAAAACTTTAGAGTGTTGTGTACATGTTGCACTTTGGTGTTAAGTTTTAAATTGCGTGCATTTTCTTTCTAGAATCGCAGTTCATATCACAGGCGTCCACTTCAATGGACATGGACAGAGCGGACTCTCCTGCGTCTGCCTCTGCCTCTGCCTCTGCCTCTGCGTCTGTCGGAGCGCCATCTAGATCGACTCCGATGTCAGCCACATCACCAGCTCCATCTGGATCACGTTCAAGTGCCGGTAAGGCACAATAACCACGATTTTTTTGGGTTGAAACAGGTCCAGCGGAAACCAGGGTCGAAAATCCATCCATCCATCCATCCATCCATCTTCTACCGCTTAATCCTTTACAGGTCGTGGGGGGGCTGGAGCCTAACAAGTTATGTACTAAATTGATTAATGCAATTTCCTGTAGCTGCATATTAATTAATTGAAAATGTCTTTTTAAATGTACAAAAAGGTTATCATACCTGTCAAGGCATACCTCATGCCTCCCTTATTGGGGGGCTTTCACACCTGTACTGAGTACTTAAAAACTGTATTTATCGGTAGATGAAAGAAAACTGAACCCCCCCCCCCCCAAAAAAAAAAACCAAACAACAATTGCAACATGAACATATTTATTCAAATGTACACTTATATGGACACAATCTTGAGCCACAACTTTTTGGTAATGTGAAAATAATAAGCCAAGTAGCACAAAAAAATAAATAAAATAAAAAATAAATAAATAAAAATAAATCCAAAAATATTTTTCAAATTTACATTAGCACAAGGTAGATTGCTTAATTTGAAAGTACACAATAAGAATTATTCTGAATATAGTTCTTAATTGTCAGCTAGATACTGTATATACACTTGGAATTAAAGAGTTTTTATTTGTCAGCTTTGTTACACTAATGCACTTGGATGAACTTGAAACAAGAAAATGTTCACTGATGCTGCTTGTTATAGTTCCAAGTAGCAGCCTTTGCTGACTAGCATTTCTGAAGTGGCAGATCAGATCAGGTGGCAGATCAGAAGTGATCTGCCACCAATGGGGGTAGATTGTGCCCTGCCACAAAAAAATGACAAACCATCACTTCTGCTAGTGATGCATTGGATTTGGAAGGCGATTCCTCTCTGTTCCGGAGCCGCAGGACAGTAGAAAGTGTGAGGCCAGCAGCCTAATGATTGAGTCCACACTTCTCACTGTAGTGAGAATAGCTCACACTGAGCGCTCTGCCAACCCCCTAGCTGTGGGGGTCACACACACGACGTGTTCCTCAACACACTCACTAATTTTTTTTCCCGTATATTTTTCTTTGGGGCTTACAGAAATGGCAATACACCTGTATTTGCTAAAATTGCATTTTCCCCGTATTAAAATACGGCGAAAACGTATCACTTGACAGGTATGGGTTATTCTTTGGTCTTCACTTTATAATGTATTTCTAATCTTTTTGGCATTGATGTATGTGGTTATTTATTCTCTTTTCATTTTTCTTTTCCTTATCCTTTTTTTCTTTTGACTTGTTTCTCCTTTCTAAAGCCCATCCAGGGCCAAGAGTTGCAAATTAGCTAATAGCTATACACTCTTTGTGCAACACATCAGATTGATTGTCATTTGATTAATTGTCTATGTTTATTGCACTGTCCCTGTCAAATAAACAAATAATCTAATCTAATCACTTATCCGTGATCCACAACCCGGTCCCATTTTTAGGTGTGGTGATTGAAGTACTGTTGTAACTCCTGTTAGAGCAAAACAAATGAAGCTCATGAACTGCCGTTGAAATCAACATGCTTCATTGAAACGCTTCGCGTCAGCTGAGTGTATTAACCCATTCAGATTTCTGCGGCCACACTACAAGCAACTATTTTAAACATTACCTATCCATCCATCCATATTCTTAATCTTAATCCTTTTTAGTTTTGCAGGGGGGCTGCAGCCGAAGGCAGCACACTGCGTGTTGCAAAATCCGCTCTACTGAGGGGCAGCAACATGACAGTTCAGCTTATATACAGCAATGAAGCATAATATAATAGTGACATTGCACCAGTGTAATTCCATAATATATGTAGTGATCCAGCTTTAACGACCATGCCTTTCTGTTTTTCCATATAGGAAAGAGGAAAAGGGCGAACTCCATCGCTGACCTCACATCAGCGATGTTCCAGATGCATCGTGAGCAGCATGACCAGTGCGAACGACACCATCTGGAGTACATGCAGCATTTGCGACAGGTGGCCGCAGATGCGCATGAAGCCCAGGAGCAAGACGCTGTGTTGCGAAGGGAAGAGCTCGCAGAGATGTCAGCATTCAACCGGGAGTTTCTGACCCTATTTGGCAGGCTGGTGGATGCGTTTGGCAGTCGCCGTGTCCAAACATGTCTCCCCACGCCCAGTATGGGTTTTTTGGGGGGGAAATTTGTCTTCGGGAATAAAATTGTATTGTTTGCATCAAAAGTCTGGTTTATCTGTTATGACACCGTATGAGAAAAGCCAATAATTACATACACATTCCATTCTCTGTTCACTCCACATGCTGCTGTTCATCAGGTCAGGTGTATAGCCTTCTAATGGTAATTTAATTTTTAACAACACAACGAAACGTAATGTCTTGGTAGGTTTTTTTTTTATTTTAAACAAATTTGCTATGCTGAATCCATTTCTCTTGAACAGGTACATTTTTATGTTATAAGCAGTTGTACAGGTGTGCTTTAACTTGTAGACACTGATAAAGGTAAGTACATGTAAGTTGAATGTTGCATCACCAGTCAAAATTTAATAAATTAAGAAGGAATCTAGCAAAAATTTGGCACTAATAACATTAGACACAACTGTGTTTTTGTTGCACACAACTGTTGTTACCAACAAGTTGTGCCAAATTAATATTAGCTTTGCATTTCCACCCAAGCCAAAGTTACTTGTCTGGCAGCATTTTTTGAACATGCTCTGTGAGGTGTTTCTGCATGTTATACACAGTACCACAACTGTTGTTGACAACAACTTGTGCAAAATTTAGATTTCCGAAAAATTAAAAATCAATTTGGAAGTAAAAGTGGGGGCCCTTTGCATGGGAATATGACATGTATCAGCACATGATTGATAGTTCAATTTGCATTTCCACCTAAGCAAAAGTGGCTTGTCCAGCTGCATTTGTTGAACATGGCCTGTGCGGTGTTTCTGCATGTAATTACCCGTACCTTAACAGATAAGCGTTATGAACAACAGAGGACAGGTAGATGCAAAATGCACAACATTTTATTTACAAAAAACAGATGTTGTACATATGTATGCACATAAATGTGGCTGAAAATAAATTTCTACCTATTGCTACACAGGTGCTGCATCACAGCATCTCATATGTCGCCACCCTGCTCCTCTGCTCCCTGGGTTGCTGCCACCACTGGTTCATCTACTGCATCATCCAATGTCGTGTCATATGTCTCTCCATGACTCTCACAAAGATTATGCAGAGCACAACAACTCAGCACCATAGATTTCACCAGTTTGAGGTCACAGTCATTCCTTTTCAGAAGGCAGCGCCACCTTCCCTTGAGCCTGCCGAAAGCATTTTCCACAACCACACGTACTCGACTGATGGTCTGGTTGAAAGTGTGCTGTTCTGCAGTCAGCCGTCCGGTGTCATGGAATGCTTTCAGCAGCCAGTTTTGCAGTGGATATGCAGAGTCTCTGAGGATGTAGTATCCCACACGTACCGCACCAATGTTCCTGATGTGAGGTGGGAAGAGGTTTCCCTGACTGGCTAAATCCCACAGTGTGGACAGTCTCAGCACCCTAGCATCATGCATGCTCCCTGGCAGCCCTGCAAACACATTCCAGAACAACCCCTTTCCATCAACAACACCTTGAAGGATTATGGAGTGCCAGCCTTTACGATTAAAGTAGTCGGTGTGAAATTGTTGTGGTGCTATGATGGGTATGTGGGAGCCATCTATAGCACCAACACACAATGGAAGCCCCCACCAACTCTCCATGTAGGCTGACATTTCCATGAACCTCCCTTCATCCGGAAAACGGAGTTGTTCTGGAACCAGCAATGACTCTGCTGCTGTACAAAAATCCTGCACACACCTGCACACCGTTGTGATGCTGACCCCAAACAGATGGGCAATAGTGCGGTACTCTGAACCGGTAGCAAGCTTCCACAGTGCGATGGCCACTCTCTTCTTCACAGGCCCACATAGGCGGAATGTTGTATATTGACACTCCATGCGTGGACGCAATTTGTGCCACAGGTAGGTAAAAGTCTCCTCGGACATCCAGAAGTTCTGCAACCACTCCGTGTTGGAGAAGCCGGGAACAATATCCTCCCACCACTGCGAGGCACGGTTGACTGCCCACACCCACGGTCTGCAGCGATTATTTTGCAATGAAGCAGCCAACTGAAACACATACACACAGCATACATAATGTAATGCATTTAATACCATTGACCTGGCGACATAAAAATGCAGGACATAAAACTGACATGACTATAAAATGACATTTGCAAGCATTAGCATGCATTAACTTACCAAAATACGCTCCCTCATGTGTCGAGCATTTAGCCTCAGAGTTGCGGCTTCATATTCCAACAAGGCAGCCGAGAGCCTCATGTACCCTGCCTCCAACCTTTGTCTCAACGCACGTCGTCTCAGTGCCCATCATCGTCTTATCTGGCTCAATTGTCTGGCCTTGATTGTAGTAAACAGCCACAGAGCGAGCAAAATGAAAATCCTCTCCTCGTCAGCCATTTCGTTTGTTGTGGAGGATTCGGTCGCGTGTTTCACGTCACGAGGGTGTGGCGCCGCCTGCTGTTCAACAAATCCCACCCACAGCAGGTGTGCCAGCAGTAGTTGAAAAGCAACTGAGGCCGAACCGAACCGAAGTGAGTAGAGTCGGGTTTTCAATCGGGGCTGAGCGGGGCTAGTGGAAAAGCGCCTAAAGTGACCAGTAGGGGTATAGAATGCTGTCTTCCACTCGTCTCCCTCCCAAATACGGACCGGATGGTAAGCGTTTCTGGTGTCCAGTTTGGAGTAGATGGTGGGACTCTGCAGTTGGTCAAAGGCAGAGTTAATCAAAGGCAGAGCATATTTATCCTTGACCGTGATATTATTGAGCCCCTGGAAATCAATACATGGGCGGAGTGACCAGTCTCTCTTACCCACAAGAAGAACCTGGCACCCAGGGCAGATGATGAGGGACAGATGATGCCATCGCTCACAGACTCCTTGATATATTTAGCCATAGCCTCCCTCTCAGGGGCTGACAGGCTATAAAAGCTACTGGAGGGTAATCATGCCCCCTGTTGGAGCTCAATGGCACAATCGCAGGGTCGATGAGGAGGGAGGGACAGTGCTTTAGTTTTACTGAAAACGGGTATTAAATCGTGGTAGATAGAGGGTACATTGGTCTGGGGGTTCAGTAGAGGGAGGCGAAGTGGGGATGTGGGGGGGGGAACAGGCAGCGAGGCAAAATGGGCTCCAAGAGCTTATAGTCCCCCTACCCCAGTCAATGGCGGGATTATGGAATTTGAGCCATGGGTAGCCTAGCACTATGGGGGACAAGAAAACCGTAGGTCCTCCCGATGGTTACAAGGAAAACATAGTTAGGGGGACAGTTTGCTGGGAGACCTGAGACATGGGTTGGCCAGATAGAGCGACTGCCCCTATGGGCTGCTGAAGCCTTTTACAAGGTATTTTTAGTTGGGTTACCAGACTCTCAGAAATAAAATTCTGTTCAGCCCCAGAATCAATAAGAGCGGAACTAACGTGCTCAGTGTGTTTGAGTAAGAATCTAATGGGTAGTGTAAAGCATGTTCGCAGGGGCCCAGATGTATTGCCCGCTAATCCTCCTACTGCAACTAGCAAGCGGTATCTTTTCCCTTCACGGGACATTTCTCAACCAAATGACCCGATTGCCCACAGTAAAGACACAGCCCTGCCTCGTGGCGTTGCTGCCGTTCAGCCCAAGGAAGTTTATACTGGCCTGCGGCCATAGGTCTCGGTGAGTCAGGGGATGGGAGGGGAAGGGGCTGGGTGTGGAGCAAGCAGGCTACTAGCCGAGATTCAGATCGCCATTCCCTCGAGTGCTCTTGTAGCCTATTATCCAGCTTTATCACGAGGGTGAAAAGTACATCAAGGGACTCAGGTTCCTCCCGAAAACGAGCAAGCTCACCACGGAGAGTGGAGTTGAGGCTATGAGTGAAACCTGAGTGCAATGCGATGTCATCCCAGCCTGCACAAGCTGCGAGGACCCGAAAGTCGGTAGAGAGCTCAGCTGCAGATCTAGCCCCTTGGTAAATTGTCATGATTCAGGAGGCCGCTGTCCCTTCCTGCCTGGTGTGATCAAACACCCGGGTGAATTCTTCTGAGAAATGGCTGAAGTAGTGCAGCCAGGTGGAAGAATGGAGGGAAGATGTTTCTCCTCTCCACTAGTGGGCGATGGCATTTTGTGAGCCTCTTTCCTGGTTTTAGTAGGCAGCAGCTGAAGGGGGGGGGGACTATAAATACCTAACAGGAAACAGGAAGTTCTTTAGTTCTGCTCAGACAGCTCAAGCAGAAGGCCACACCCAAGGTGTTCGGAACAAGCCAGTGATTTTTAGGTAAAATGTTATGAGGTGCACTTGTATGTGAATGTTTTTAAAGAGTTGACATAGATTGCCCAGCATTGTATTTATTAAAGTAAAAGTGTTTGTGTAATGTTTTCAGGCATGCTGTGGTGGTGGAAAGCCAAGTGCCCTTGTTGGCCCAAAGGATGAGGGCCATGGGTTTTCTTGGTCATTAATGGTATTTTTGATGTATTTTAATTGGGATGTTTCATGTTTTTTGTTATCACTGATTTGAAATGATGATGTATTTTCTTTTGTTGTTTTAGAACTGTTGGGAGCTGAAGTGTGCATTTGTCAGTGGGCCCTAGCAATGCACAAAAACAGTATCATGTATATTTCACTGTTTAATAAGTATAACTGTTGTTGTTTTTCTTGTTAATGTGGCTTTTTTGTGTTCTGCTCTAAACAGGAAGACAGGCCACTATAGCTGTTAATGCACTCTAGTTGTGAATAGTTTTCCTTTAAGATTTGTCTATTTTAAGAACTCAGTTTTTTGTCATTCAGAATAAAGAACCTCTTTATATATTTTGTGTTTTGTCGTGAGCTAATTTGGCCAGACACCACATGAGTAAGAGTCAATGTTTGGCCCCTGGATAATAGCTTGGGCCCATGAGACAGCGCACTCGTCGAGAAACCCAGTAATGTAAGCTACCCGACTGCGGTCAGAGGGGAAATCATCCGGGACTCAAAGACGAGCTGGCACTGGAAAAGAAAACCACTGGTGCCTCCTAACTGGCCATTATAGCACGAAGGAGTGGAACCTAACAGAGAACGGTCCGGCCGGAGCTAACAGAAGCAGCAAGAGCAACCAAGGAGATGGCTGTGACGAGGCCCTGAACGGTGGACTCCAGCTTGGTCAAATGCTCGGTGAGTTTACTTAGTTCACTTAGAAGCACCTGGTTCTGATACTCGCTCTGACTTAGCCATTGCTCGAATTGATCCTTTATTGCTTCCAACCCAAGTCAGCTGGGTCAGTCTGCTGGTGACGTACTGTTATGGAGGGGGGTGTGAGACCCAAAAGCAGACTCGGGAGAAAGCGATAATAGATATGAACAATGATCTTTATTACAAAGATTTATGCGAGTAAATGTGCAGAGGAGAGAGAGAGAGTCTGGCAACCCTAAGAGGAGAGAGCAGAGGGGCAGCTTAGTGTAACTGCAACTGTTAAGTGAGTATGTTAAAGGCGACGGACAGTGACATTTTTTTTATTGAACCAATCAACTGATTGTATGAAAATATTCCATTCTTCCCATTCCCCTGATTTAATATGTGTCACCATCCTCCATAAATGACATTATTTGGTCATAGCCCATCTTTCACTCACTGATGCTGCAGTACCACCATCTCCCGATAAGTGCGTGCAGCCTTGACGTCATTTCGGTATGAAAAAAAATTGCAGAACGAGAGCAAAGTGATTCGGACAGCGATTATTTTCTCGAGTTTGACGACCTCAATATAAATGATGACATTGACAATGAAGAAGTTTTGGGTGGTGTGTGGCCTGTCAGCCTTATTTGTTCGAGCCAGAGGGAGAGGAGGAAGACGCAACACAGACGGGAACAGACCACGTTGACGACGATCGGCTGGAAGATTTATCTTGGTAAAAGATGCTTAGAAATATTTTTCTTTGGCGACATGCATGGTCACACACTTAATTTTCAAACTAAAACTACCCATTGGTCACTCGCTGCCTGATGACATGTTGTTAATCATCATCTTCTCAATACTTTTAACAGCCGCTGATTAGCACCTGCTGGTCTGTGCGCAGCTGGAGCTGATGAGACAGATGACGTCGTCCACACGAGTGAGTTTATAAACAATATTTATTCATTTGATTTAATTTCCCAGATGAATTATGAAGAAATCATTCAATACATTCAATAATCAATGCAAACGGAATAATCAATGCCAACCCCATATTTTTCAGGCGATACAGATTCATAGCCTACAGGCAACTGGTCCGGTGGTGTTGGGGATTTTTTTGGAGAAGAAGTGAGGGTTATGTTGCCTGCCTGTGCGGTGAGCCTCATCAGAGAAACATTCCCATCTCATCACTACAAGGGATTTTGCCTACCAAGATTAGATTTGTGAACAATGTTATTTAAATAAAGTTTTGTAAAATCATATATTGAGTTTCTTAATGTTCGTGTCAATGTTATAATTCTCATAGTTCAGCATTCATCAAAGTCGCATGTCATATACATTTCAATAATTTTTCTACCATTTTATGGTATAAATTTGGATTTACATAAAAGTCCTGTTCATCAGCTTCCTCTGCTTGGTCAGAAACATCAACACTATTTTAAGGTTGAGTGACAGTTGATAAAATCTGCAAAAAAAGTAGATCATCATAATTTTATCCCAGAGGTCTCAAATTGGATTACATTCATAGAAATATAAATTGATCAAACAGGCACAACCACCTCCCTATACAGCACTGAATATTTCATATTTGATGAGTATGAACACCCTAATATGCTAATATTTGATAAGTTGGTAAGGCAATGCAAACCATGGCTTGGAATTCATTTAAGATGTTTAGTAAACATTTGCAGTGAATATTAAAAATAAAAAAACTTACCCTGTTTACTTCTCGTGTTCTGACAGCTGATCGCATTGGTAGATCACCCGTGCTTTTCACGCCACTGTCACTGACCCCTTTCTCAGAGTCACACTTGGAAATCGAGGCATATATAGTTGGAATAGCCGTTTTCTTTATCAGCAATCTTTGCAAATTTCATTTCAAATTGACATAATGTCTGGCCCAGGAAACACGCACGCAGGCTCAGGATAGATTTAACAGCTTTATTCAACAAGCAGGTGTGTGTGAATGGATGTATGCGGTATGGGGATGTGCTGACGAGGCGCAGGTGTGCACGCAGCTGAAGCCGCTGATGAGCGGCGAGTCGTGACACAAATTGCATCTTATTCTCGAAATCTCTGTCAACGAAATGTCTGCTGCACATGTTGGGTGTTTTACCGACATCAGTCCATTTTTTTTCGCGTTTTCTGAACGAATTTCACCCATGCCGTTCTGATTTTCCCAGGGACGGGAAATTCAAAAACACTCACAGCATGCTCCTCTGGTATAACGTCGCACCCGTAGACAACACAACGACAAACCATATTTAATTCGATTCCTGAAATCCTAATGTTAATAAATAATCTATTTGTAATCCACAAGTATTCCGAGAAATATCGGAATACTTGGCCACTGACCGTGTGCCTAACCGAAATGACGTCACACAGTCAGTGGCCATCTTAGCCGCTGATCGCTTGACTGGGTCAGACAGCTCTCCACAACAGCGTACTTCAAGAGCGCATTGTCACCTTATGCGGCATACGTTGACACCAAAACATGTGGGGTTCAAATTAGCTCGTCTCAGACAACAATTTGAGATATGATTTAGCGATATTGAATTTTCGTCTGTCCGTCGCCTTTAAGTTTATCTGTTACGCTTATGATGGAGGGACTTAGATGATAATTACCAAGGCACATGCCATTTCTTGTGGCATATAATAAGGTCTCACACTCACAGCCAGCAGTTCAATGTCCGGGCTGCAGTGCTTTCAAAGATTTATGTGAGTAAATGTGCAGAGGAGAGATGCGAGAGTCTGGCAACCTTAAGAGGAGAGAGCAGAGGGGCAGCTTAGTTTAACTGCAACTGTTTAGTGAGTATTTTAAGTTTATCTGTTATGCTTACACTTCAGCAGGAGTGAGCATCAGGGAGCAGAGAAAGGTCCTTCCTGCTGGTGAAACAGGCTGCCGGGGGAAATATGCAGAGGTGCTGTGGGAGACTCTCCAGGGGTTGCTGAGAACAGGCTGGCTAGGCCTGCATGCTGGGGAGTGATAGTGAAGAGCAGAAGGGATTACAGTGGTAAGTCGACTTACGTGGGGGAATGGGGAAGTGCACAGTCCGAGATATTCCAAGTCCAATCCAAGAGGCTAGTTCCAGAATCCAAAGGCAGACAGGGGTCGAGGCACATAGGCAAATCTCAGGCAGGCAGGCAATTCCAAAAGGGGCAGGCAGTCTCAGGGTCTAAAGCAGGCAAAAAGTCACAAAACACGACAACAGAATGACAGAATTCAGATCAAAATAGGCAGTGTGTAGGTCAACATCACCAGGCAGAGTGAAGGGAGAGTATCCTATTTAAAGGCCTTCACTGATTAATCACAGGTGAAGCACGAGACTGCAGGGGATCAGTCTAATGAGAGGGAGAGAGAGGCAGGGGAACAGAGCAAACACACACCATTGCAGATCTCCATTCGGTTCTATTTGTATCCATGCATTGTCCTTAGTTCCGGTTATCTTTATTATTGGTATTATAATTTATTAGTATTATTATCATGGTCTTTTCTTGTAGTTTATTCCTGTCATTGTCTGTGATTTTGGTTTGGGCTTTTATTTTGTCAGTGTTTTTTGTTTACTTCCGTTTTCACCAAGCTTGTTTTGTGTCTTGTTAAGTTCTTGATTATCCACGGCTGTTTGTTTGTATTAATGTCCTTTGCTTCATTTAAGGGATGTCGCCCCTTAGCCCAGTGCAGTGTCCTATAGTCATGCTGCGTGAGCAACACACTTTAAATCTTATCTTGTCTGACTCCAGTCTTGTGTAGCTTATATTTTTCCTTAGCTTTGTTGAGCTTTTTTTTGTTGTTGTTTTAAGCCCTTGAGCTGCCTTTATTTTATGTTAATTAACCTCACAAACCTGAAGTCCTGCGTTTTGGTCCTGCCTTCTGTTCCAGAGGGGCATACACCGTGACATATTTAAGTTTAATGATGTTGGTGTTGTCAAGCCATATCTTTATATCTTTAAGTTTTGTTTCGACAGGATTGAAAAGTTGAACAAGATTTTCTCCACTATTAAACACAGTTGTGTCATTAGCAAACAAAATGCACTGCAAATTCTCGAAGACTTCACACATATCGTTCACATATATGTTGAAAAGCAATGGACCAAGTACTGAACCCTGAGGAATACCACATGTCACCCTCAAAAGCTGTGAATTTACATTATTAAATTGAACATATTGATATCGAACATCTAAGTCATTGGTTAATCACTTATGCACAGTCCCTCTGATACCATACTTTTCTAGTTTTTGAAATAAAAAAATTATGGTCAGTGGTGTCAAATGCTTTTTGTAAGTCTAGAAATATCCCATTTGCATATTTTTTTCTTTCTATACAATCAGTTATTCTTTTTATGAATTCCATGAGAACCAGTGTCGTGTTCCTGTTTTCCCTGAATCCATACTGTTATTCACACAGAATGTTATGTTTGGATAAAAATTCATTTACATATTTTTTCCAATATTTGTAAAAACTGAGAGAGTAAAGAAACCGGTCTATAGTTAGAAAACAAATGTTTATCTCCATTTTTGTGTAAGGGAATGACTTTAGATATTTTCATATTGTCTGGAAATTTTCCAGTAGACAAGGGCTGATTGAAAATATGAACCGGTGGTTTTACAATATATTCTTTTGTATTTTTTATAACAAATCCAGCCACAGGGGGTGCACAAGCCAGTGTAATCCTAGTGTTGGTCCCAAGCCCAGGTAAATGGGAAGGGTTGTGTCAGGAAGGGCATCCGACATAAAACCTTTGCAAAATCAAACATGCGGATCATGACAAATAAGACTTTCATACCGGATTGGTTGAGGCCCGGGTTAACAACGACCGTCACCAGTGCTGTTAATCGACAGGGTGCCAGTGGAAATTAGGCTACTGTTGGTCGAAGATCGAGGAGGAGAAGAGGGGGAAGGCATGTTGGGAAGGAGAGAGAGAAAGGGAAGGGTAGAAGTGTGGAGGTGAGAGTAGGAGCATTAAATGTAGGGACTATGACTGGTAAAGGCAGAGAGTTGGCTGATATGATGGAGATAAGAAAGGTAGATATACTGTGTGTTCAAGAAACCAGATGAAAGGGAAACAAGGCTAGGAGCATTGGAGGGGAATTTAAACTGTTCTACCATGGTGTAGATAGGGAGAGAAATTGTCATGAACGCCCTCGGGGCAGGGAGAGACAGATTGACGTGCTGGACTGTTTAGTGACATTTATTAACAGAGAACAAAAATTCCAAAACAGTGCTCAAACATAAAAATACAAACAAGGGTAGTATACAGGATTGGCACTCCAGAGCAGGAGCTGCTCTGGAGGAGATAAAGAGGAAAAACCTGACTGAGAAAGTAGTCCAGCTACATCAAGCAATGCCATCCATGTAATGCAGTCCATATACTGCTGCCACACTGAGAGACAAAGCAGCAGCCTTTAAATAGTCCACAGCAGATTGGCAGGCAGATGAGCAACAGGTGTGAGCTGACTGAGCGTGCAGGTGACCTAATTAGACAGACACTCACAGCTGGGAACTGGGAAACAGACTGTGAGTAGCTGGTGGGTGTGTCTGGGAGAGGAGGAAGGAGGCTCGAGTCACAAACCACAAAATAACAAACTGACAAAATAATAACAGACAGAAAATACTCAAAAATACATTGGGAGCCCTGGGTTCAGACTCATGACAGAAATGGAGCAGGAGTAATCATGAAGGAAGAGTACAGTGGGGAAAAAAAGTATTTAGTCAGCCACCAATTGTGCAAGTTCTCCCACTTAAAAGATGAGAGAGGTCTCCAATTTTCATCATAGGTATACCTCAACTATGAGAGACAAAATGAGAAAAAAAAATCCAGAAAATCACATTGAAGGATTTTTAATTAATTAATTGGTAAATTCCTCGGTAAAATAAGTATTTGGTCAATAACAAAAGTTCATCTCAATACTTTGTTATATACCCTTTGTTGGCAATGACAGAGGTCAAACGTTTTCTGTAAGTCTTCACAAGGTTTTCACACACTGTTGCTGGTATTTTGGCCCAATCCTCCATGCAGATCTCCTCTAGAGCAGTGATGTTTTCGGGCTGTCGCTGGGCAACACGGACTTTCAACTCCCTCCAAAGATTTTCTATGGGGATGAGATCTGGAGACTGGCTAGGCCACTCCAGGACCTTGAAATGCTTCTTACGAAGCCACTCCTTCGTTTCCTGGGCAGTGTGTTTGGGATCATTGTCATGCTGAAAGACTCAGCCACGTTTCATCTTCAATGCCCTTGCTGATGGAAGGAGGTTTTCACTCAAAATCTCACAATACATGGCCCCATTCATTCTTTCCTTTACACGGATCAGTCGTCCTGGTCCCTTTGCAGAAAAACAGCCCAAAGTATAATGTTTTCACCACCATGCTTCACAGTAGTTATGGTGTTCTTTCTCCTCCAAAAACGACAAGTTGAGTTTTTACCAAAAAGTTCTATTTTGGTTTCATCTGACCATATGACATTCTCCCAATCCTCTTCTGGATCATCCAAATGCTCTCTAGCAAACTTCAGACGGGCCTGGACATGTACTGGCTTAAGCAGGGGGACACGTCTGGCACTGCAGGATTTGAGTCCCTGGGGGCGTAGTGTGTTACTGATGTAGCCTTTGTTACTTTGGTCCCAGCTCTCTGCAGGTCATTCACTAGGTCCCCCCATGTGGTTCTGGGATTTTTGCTCACCATTCTCGTGATCATTTTGACCTCACGGGGTGAGATCTTGCGTGGAGCCCCAGATCGAGGGAGGTTATCAGTGGTGTTGTATGTCTTCCATTTTCTAATAATTGCTCCCACAGTTGATTTCTTCACACCAAGCTGCTTACCTATTGCAGTTTCAGTCTTCCCAGCCTGGTGCAGGTCTACAATTTTGTTTCTGGTGTCCTTTGACAGCTCTTTGGTCTTGGCCATAGTGGAGTTTGGAGTCTGACTGTTTGAGGTTGTGGACAGGTGTCTTTTATGCTGATAATGAGTTCAAACAGGTGCCATTAATACAGGTAACGAGTGGAGGACAGCGGAGCCTCTTAAAGAAGAAGTTACAGGTCTGCGAGAGCCAGAAATCTTGCTTGTTTGTAGGTGACCAAATACTTATTTTACCAAGGAATTTACCAATTAATTCATTAAAAATCCTTCAATGTGATTTTCTGGATTTTTTTTTTCTCATTTTGTCTCTCATAGTTGAGGTATACCTATGATGAAAATTGGACCTCTCTCATCTTTTAAGTGGGAGAACTTGCGCAATTGGTGGCTGACTAAATACTTTTTTGCCCCACTGTATGTGAAGAGTATTCAAGAGGTAAAGAGGGAGTCAGACAGAATCATGAGTTTGAAGCTAGAAGTCAAAGGTGTGAGGCTGAATGTTGCCAGTGCCCATGCCCAACAAGTTGGATGTCAGGTAGAAGAGAGAGGAATTCTGGAGTATGTTGGATGAAGTGGTATAAAGTGTTCCTAGAGGGGAGAGAGTGGTGATTGGAGAAGACTTTAATAGACATGTAGGTGAAGGGAACAGAGGTGATGAGGAGGTTCTGAGTAGGTATGATCTTAAGGAGAGAAATGTGTAAGGACAGATGGTTGTGGATTTTGCTAAAAGGATGGAAATGGCTGTGGTGAACACACACTTCAAGAAGAGAGAGGAACACAGGGTGACTTGCAAGAGAGGAGGAAAGTGCACACAGGTGGACTACAACTAATGCACAAGGAGAAATCTGAAAGAGATAGAAAACTGCAAGGTGGTGGCAGGGGAGAATGTAGCTAGACAGCATTGGATGGTAGTCTGTAGGATGACTCTGCAAAGCAAGAAGAGGAAAAGCGTGAAGGCAGAGCCAAAGATTAAGTGGGGGAAGTTACAGAAGGATGGATGGATGGATGGATGGGAAAGTACAGCAAAAGTATTTAGGGAAATGGGTAGAAAGGTATGTGGTGTATCCAGTGGACAGAGGAAGGAAGACAAGACTTGGTTGTGGAATGAGAAGGTACAGGAAAGTATCTAAGGGAAGAGGTTAGCAAAGAAAAAGTGGGATAATCAGGGAGATGAAGAAAGTAGACAGGATTATTTGTAATCTAGGCGCATGGCAAAGAAAGAGGTGGCAAAGACAAAGGATAAGGCATATAATGAGTTGTATGAGAAGCTGGACACTAAAGAAGGAGAAAAAGAGTTGTATCGACTGGCTAGACAGAGATTGAGCTGGAAAGGATGTACAGCAGGTTAGGTTGATTAAGGACAGAAATGGTAATGTACTAACAAATGACGAGAGTGTGTTGAGAAGGTGGAAGAAGTACTATGAAGAGCTGATGAATAAAGAAAATGAGAGAGAGAGAAGGATGAATGAAGGAAAGATGGTGAACAAGGAAGTCCTGAGGATTAGCAAGGCAGAAGTGAGGGCAGCTTTGAAGAGGATGAAGAATGGAAAGGCAGTTGGTCCAGACGACATACCTGTGGAGGTACGGAGATCTTTAGGAGAGATGGCAGTGGACTTTTTAAAAAGATTGTTTAACACAATCTTGGAGAGTGAGAGGATGCCTGAGGAGTGGAGAAGAAATGTTTTGGTGCCAATTTTCAAGAACAAAGGTGATGCTCAGAGCTGTAGTAACTGCAGAGGTATAAAGTTGATCAGCCACACCATGAAGATATGGGAAAGAGTTGTTGAAGCCAGGTTAAGAGGATAGGTGACAATCAGTGAGCAGCAGTATGGTTTCATGCCAAGAAAGAGTCCTACAGATGCAGTGTTTGCCCTAAGACTGCTGATGGAGAAGTATAGAGAAGGTCAGAAGGAGTTGCACTGTCTTTGTGGATCTAGAGAAAGCATATGATGGGGTGCCGAGAGAGGAAGTGTGGTACTGTATGAGAAAGTCAGGGGTGGCAGAGAAGTATGTGAGGGTAGTGCAGGACATGTATGAGGACAGCGAGATGGTGGTGAATTGCGCTGTGGGAGTGACAGGTGGATTTAAGATGGGGGTGGGATTACATCAGGGATCGGCTCTGAGCCTCTTCTTGTTTGCCATAGTGATGGACAGGTTGACAGACAAGGTCAGACAGGAGTCTCCATGGACCATGATGTTTGCAGACGACATTGTGATCTGCAGTGAGATTAGGGAGCAGGTGGAAGAGAACCTGGAGAAGTGGAGGAATGCTCTGGAGAGAAGAGGAATGAAAGTCAGTCGAAACAAGACAGAATACATGAGTGTGAATGAGAGGGAAGCAGATGCAATGGTGAAGATGGAAGGAGTAGCAGTAGTGAAAGTAGATGAGTTTAAATGCCTGTGGTCAATCATCCAAAGCAATGGAAAATGCACAAGAGGGGTGAAGAAGAGAGTGCAAGCAAGGTGGAGTGGGTGGAGACGAGTTTCAGGGGTGATTTGTGACAGAAAGGTAGCAGCAAGAGTGAAAGGGAAAATTTACAAGATGTTTTGAAGATGGTGGCACTGACAAAAACACAAGAGGTGGAGCTGGAGGTCGCAGAGTTGAAGATGCTTAAGGTGTGTTCACACCAAATGCGAATGGGTGGCGTGAATCCATACAAAGTGAATGGGAAGATGCGAGTACGCACAAATTTGCATGATCGCGCGTTCACGTCCGCTAGCAGCTAGGTAGCTAGCTTTGAGATTCTGCTGTCACCGGAGAAAATTATCACCATTGCAGAGTAAACTAGTTAGAAAATGAAACTCACTCACCAGGAGACAGGAGGACCTGGAACTCTTCAGCTAAATCGGGATTTTGGAGTTAGTTACCCACAGTTTCCGGCCACGGACGTCCTAGCAAACTAACAACGTAAACACCCATCGTCTGTGAAGTTTTGGAGGCTTGAGACGACATTTTCAGGTGAGCCCCTGGTCGGATAATGTAAACCTAAGCATGACGTTATTTGGGGAATTTCCACAGCAGGTTGAACACAGCTGCAGAAGTTTTAAAGACAACTTCGCCTGTCTGCATCTCACTATTCATGTCTGTTGACGTGTTTACATTGATTTATAATGTAATCGTACCGCGCAAAAAATTTGCATGTTTGCGTTTGGTATGAATGTACTTTAAGATTTTCATTGGGAGTGACTAGGAGGGACAAGATTAGAAATGAGTGTATTGTAGAGGGTAAGGAAAGGATGTGAGGCAAGGCCCGAGCACAGGATGACACAGAATCTTTATTATCCCTCTAACAACATGCACAGCCATTGACTGCGCTGGGGCTGAGAAGCCCCTCCAGTTTCTATGCGTTCTGCCTTTATAGCTTTATTAATCATGCACAGAAATTGGGGCTGGTGCATTATGCATCGTGTATGTACAAAGGAATTGTGTGATGCAATTATCATAACACTTGTTACATAAATTACAATACATTCGCCACCTGCGTGTTCATGCGTCCGCTTGTTGCTGCAGGTGGCAAAAGGTGCGTCTTTGTCTAGTTGACGCCATGTTAATTTTCCTCTCTCCAGGAGGTGTCTAAACTCTGCCCAGTCTGAACCTCCCAGCGAGCTTCCTCACACGGTCCATTGTCCTCGTGTTTCCTCCTCCTGGGTGTGAGAGAATGCTAGACCTGTCTATTGTGTCCACCACACAGCCACCCCCAGAACACCCAGAAGGGGTTGTAACCCCCCGGTCCTTTGGGCTCAAGTTGGCACCCATAACGGCTGCAGCGGGGGGTCACCGATCCAGTTGAACCATCCTGCTGGTGAAGTGTGGAGGGCATGTCAGTCTGTGGGGGGAAAGAGGAAGGGGGGACAACACTTTCTGCTCCGCTCCAAGTTCTAACACATTGAATGGCCGTGGTGCGTGGGCGCACGGAGTCCGGTGCACATCGTGCTTGATGGAACCAAAGCTGGCAATCGGCAGGCTTTTTGGGACGGAGGTGCGGGAAAAGCATGTGGAGGACAAGGGGGATGTGGGGAAAACAATGGAGAGCCGGCCCGGGACGTTAAAAGCCTCTGGGCTGTGCAAAAATTGTGTGTAGATCAGCCTCAGGTGCGGGACTTTTCTGGTAAACTCTCCGGTGATTCGCAGCGGCTGTGAAAAAAAAATAAGTTCAGTCGGCTCCTCCTCGGTACGGAGCTCCGTCCTGCAAGGATCTGGGGAAGGCGATCGGCCCAAATTCCCCGAGGATGTGTAGCGGCTGTGAAAAAACTCAAGCTGTGTCAGGGAACTGCCAAATCTGCTTTAGGTGCAGGGGCAGTCCTAAAGGCTTTGAGGAAAGCAATCAGCCTAATTCCCTGTGGATGTGCAGTGGCTGAGAAACAAATATACAGTAAGTCCTGTGGGTGAGGCTGTCCGACTCCTTTAGGTGTGATGCACAAGCCTAAAGGATCCGGGGGTGGCAATCGGCCCTGTTCCCCGGGGATATGCAGCAGCTGAGGACAATATATAAGTTCTTGGAGCCGGTTTGTCCCTGGTGTATGGCACGCACGTCCGGCGCAGTGACCACGTAGCTGTAAGCTGCGCTAGCCTCATAATCCTGCGGCGTGCCCACAGGGCTTCTGTGTGCTGAAACCCCGCTGTCGGGAGGTGAAGCCAGGGTTGGGGAGCTTGACTGAAACAATGCAGATGGCGCAGATCTTCTCCTTCCTGGCTGTTTCTGTGAGTTTGCTCGTCTCGCCGATCATGGTGCATCTCGGTCCCAGTGCTGCTCGCTCTCTCCGGCCCTTCAGGTCACCAGTGTGGAGAGAGGAACAGGCGAGCGTGCTCCAGTGTGGATGAAAAGGGAGTCCACAGTATGGTGAAAGGGAGAGACAGTCCATCTCACATCAGGTCACCAGTGTAGAGGGTAAGGAAAGGATGTGAGGTGAGGCCCGAGCATAGGACGACGCAAAATCTTTATTATCCCTCTAACAACATGTACAGCCATTGACGCACTGGGGCTGAGAAGCCCCTCCAGTTTCTATGCGTTCTGCCTTTATAACTTTATCAATCATGCATAGAAAGTGGGGCTGGTGCATTATGCATCGTGTATGTACAAAGGAATTGTGTGATGCAATTATCACAACACTTGTTACATAAATTACAATACATTCGCCACCTGCGTGTTCATGCGTCTGCTTGTTGCTGCAGGTGGCGAAAGGTGCATCTTTGTCTAGTTGACTCCGTGTTCATTTTCCTCTCCCCAGGAGGTTTCTAAACTCTGCCCAGTCTGAACCTCCCAGCGAGCTTCCTCACACAGTCCACTGTCCTCGTGTTTCCTCCTGCCTGTCTGGGTGTGAGAGAATGCTCGACCTGTGTATTGTGTCCACCACAATATCAGAGGGACAGCTCACGTTGAGCAGTTTGGAAACAAAGTAAGAGAGGCAAGGCTGAGATGGTTTGGACATGTACAGAGGAGGAATTGTGGCTATATTGGACAAAGGATGTTGAAGATGGAGCTTCCAGGCAGGAGGAAAAGAGGAAGACCACGGAGAACATTCATGGATGTAGTGAAGGAGGACATGGAGAGAGTTGGTGTTACAGAGGAAGATGCAAGGGATAGGATGAGATGGCAACAGATGATCCGCTGTAGCAACCCCTAAAGGGAGCAGCCGAAAGAAAAGGAAGAAGATATTTTTATCTTTATTTTATTTTATGTGTTTTTTAATTGATGTACTATATTAATTATCTCTTTTTCATCAGTTCATTTGATAAATATTGTATAGGTAGTTCTATTTATTTTTTTCCATAACTCCTTCTTTGATGTTGGATTCATTTAATGTTTTAGCCAGGTTAGGTCTTATGTTTACAAAAAAAAAAAAAAATCATTGAATTTATCAGCTATCAGGTTATTATCTTTAATTATTATATTATCAAAGTTAAATTGTAATGGATACATTAGTTTTCTCTTTTTTAATTATATTATTTAGCACTTTCCAAGTGTTTTTTATATCTTGATTATTCTTTAATAAATTATTGTAATACTCCTCATGGATCGTCACCTTATCATGGTGGGGGGTTCACATGCCCTAGTGATCCCAGGAGCTATGTTGTTCAGGGCAATTTGCCTCTGGTAGGGTCACCCAAGATAAACTGGTCCTGGGTGAAGGGCCTGACTAAGAACGATCCAACAGACTCTCATGATGAATGCTCGAGCAAGGATTCAGTGTACCCTGCCCGGTATGGGGTTACCGGGGCCCCACCCTTTAGCCAGGGCTGAGGGAGGGGCTCGATGGCTAGTGCCTGATGGCAGAGTTTCTGCCCATGGGATCTGGCCGGGCTCAGCTTGAAGGAGTTACATGGGTTCACCCTCCAGTGGGCTCACCACCTGCAGGAGGGACCATGGGGGTCCGGTGCTATGTGGATCAGGTGGCGGTCGAAGGCAGAGAACTTGGCGGTCTGATCCCAGGCTTCCTAAACTGACTTTTGGGATGTGGAATGTCACCTCACTGGTGGGGAAGGAGCCTGAGCTAGTGCATGAGGTTGAGAGATACCAGCTACATATAGTTGGCCTCACCTCAACACACAGCTCTGGTTCTGGAACCAGTCTCCTGGAGAGGGGCTGGAGCTTGGCCTACTCTGGAGTTTCCCCGGGCAAGAGGCGACGAGCAGGGGTGGGTATTCTTGTATCCCCCCACCTTGCTGCCTCTATATTGGAGTTTCCTCAGTGGATGAAAGGGTTGTTTCCTCGTGCCTTCAGGTTGGGAAATGGGTCCTGACCATCATTTGTGCCTATGCACCAAATGATGGTTCAGAGTACTCACCCTTTTTGTAGTCTCTGACTGGGGTGCTGGAGGGTGCTCCTCTTGGAGACTCCATTGTCCTACTGGGGGACTTCAATGCGTACATGGGCGATGACAGTGAAACCTGGAGGGGGGTGACTGGGAGGAACGGGCTGCCTGATCTGAACTCGAGTGGTGTTCAGTTACTGGACTTCTGTGCTAACCGCAGTTTGTCCATAACAAACACCATGTTCAAGAATAAGGTTGTCCATATGCGCACCTGGCATCAGGATACCCTAGGTCACAGGTCGATGATCGATTTTGTTATCGTGTCATCAGACCTGCGACCGTATGTCTTGGACACTCGGGTAAAAAGAGGTGCAGAGCTGTCAACTGATCACCACCTGATGGTGAGTTGGATCTGATGGCAGGGGAGGGTGCCATTCAGACCTGGTAGACCCAAACGTATAATGAGGATGTGCTGGGAATGTCTGGCTGAGGCCTCTGTCCAGGAGGTCTTCAACTCCCACCTCTGGAAGAATTTCAACCACATTCCGAGGGAGTCTGGAGACATGGAATCTGAATGGGCCATGTTCTCCACCTCCATTATTGAAGCAGCTGCCCAGAGCTGTGGCCGCAAGGTTATCGGTGCATCTCGTGGTGGCAACCCCCGAACCAAGTGGTGAACACCAGCGGTGAGGAGGGCCATTAAGCTGAAGAAGGAGTCCTGTCGAGCTTTGCTGGCTTGTGGGACTGCCGAAGCAGCTGAGGTGTACTGGCAGGCCAAGCGGAGTGCAGCTCAGGTGGTTGCTGAAGCAAAAACTCGGGTGTGGGAGGAATTCGGTGAGGCCATGGTACAAGACTTTTGGTTGGCCTCAAAGAGATTCTGGCAAACTGTCCGGCAGCTCAGGAGGGGGAAGCAGCTCCCTGTCCATACTGTGTATGGTGCAGATGGGGCGTTGCTGACTTTGACTGGGGATATCGTTGGGCGGTGGAAGGATTACTTCGAGGATCTCCTCAGTCCCACTGACACGCCTTCCACAGAGGAAGCAGGGCTTGTGGACAAGGGGGACGACTCACACATCACAGGGTCTGAGGTTGCCAAGGTGGTTAAAAAGCTCCTTGGTGGCTGGGCCCCAGGGGTGGATGAGATTTGCCGTGAGTACCTCAAGGCCCTGGATGTTGTAGGGCTGTCATGGTTGACACGCCTCTGCAACATTGCATAGATGTCGGGGATAGTGCCTTTGGCATGGCAAACCGGGGTGGTGGTTCCTCTCTTCAAGACAGGGGACCGGAGGGTGTGCTCCAACTTTAGAGGGATCACACTCCTCAGCCTCCCTGGGAAGGTCTATGCCAAAGTACTGGAGAGGAAAGTCTGGCCGTTGGTCGAGCCTTGGATTCAGGAGTAGCAATGTAGTTTTTGTCCTGGCCGTGTCACATTGGACAAACTCTTTACCCTATTGAGAATCCGTGAGGGTTCGTGGGAGTTTGCCCAACCAGTTTACATGTGTTAATTTAAAAATAAAATGACATTTTGTTTGTGATTTTACTTTGAAGATAATTTTACATACAGTATAATGCAACCCCACCACCTTTCTTATTAGCTCTGTTAATGAAATAAGGATCATAACCCTCAATTTCTACCATATTTACCGATTCATGATTTAACGTGCTGTTTCAGACACAGCACAATGAAGAACAACATAGTGGACACTTCAGCTTGTCAGTAGTGGCTTAAAGGTTAAAGCTCTGAACTGTGGAGGGTTGCTGGTTCAATCCCTGGACCGGCAGGATCAGATTTGGTCAGGTCAGATGACAAAGCAGTGTTTACCCCACCCTAATTAACCCCAATGTGGTGCCCTTGAGCAAGGCCCTTATCCCCAACTGCTCCAGTGGAGCTGCTCAGTGGCCAAAAGTCAGTCTGTGATTGTACTAGGCTGCTTCCAAATGTATGCGTCCTTGAAAAAGAGAGGTATCCTCTCATTGGACCTCCCCTGAATAATAATAATAATAATAATAATAATAATAATAATGGATTTGATTTATGTGACACTTTACATGTCACCTCAAAGCACTTACAGTGGATCCACTATTCATTCACTCCAGGCAGACACTGATATTGGTAGGCTACCTCTGTAGCCACAGCTGCCCTGGGGCACGCTGATGGAAACATGGCTGCTAATCCGTGCCAACGGCCTCTCCAACCACCACCAAACATTTATATACCAGTGTCACGGACACTGGAGGCAAGGTGGGTAAAGTATCTTGCCCAAGGGCACAACAGCAGGATGGCTGGGGAGGGAGCGGGATTCAAACCAGTCACTACTGCCCCAAATGAAGAAAGGTATAAATATGGGGAAAAAAAAAAAAATTGCTTCTTCAATTGTTTTTTTTGTAGAATTTTCTCACACAGCCACTGTGAAATGGCAATGACAATGATTGACGGTGCCAACAGTCACACCACTTAGCGTACACGTCCCTGTGCTTGTACATGAGTAACTGTTACAGTGTGGAAACGTACCCTATGTGAACAAACACACACGTAAACATCAGTATATCAAGACCAGAAAAAATATTGAGTTCATTTTTATATCTCATACAATAAATCAAAATAATAATTATTGTGACAGGCCTACTTATTAGCCCTCTCTAGTGGTAGCTTTATCCAGTTGAATGTACACTGGATGCCCTCATTCCTCTGGGAATGATAAAGTTTGTTAGATTAAAAACCCTACCACTTTTCTGGTCTGAGAGGTGTCTCATCTTAATCACACAGCAATTGCATACAGTAGGCCTAGCTGCAATCGTGACTGTCAGTAATCTATAAGAAGGGTGACTGAACAATGCACTGTAAAAAAAATTTCTGTAAAATAACGGTAAAGTGCTAGCAGCAGAGTTGCCAGCATTGTACCATTATTTTACAGTATTCTTACTGTGAAATGACTAACTAACTAACTAACTAACTAACCTGTACTTATATAGCGCTTTTCTACTACAGCTTATTACTGTAAAAGTGAAAAACAGTATATTTCTGTATTTATTCATTTTACAGTAAAATGCTGGCAGCAGAGTTGCCAGCATTTTACTGTTATTTTGCAGTCTTCTTACTATGAAATAATTTTATAGCTTATTACTGCGATAGTGATTTATTTAATGTATTTCATTTTTTAATGTATTTAGTGTATTTATTTTATTTTTTTTACAGGAAAGTACTGGCAGCAGAGAAGCCAGCAATATACTGCAATGAGCAGGGGGTTTCAGCCAATGACGAGGCAGCTATTGCTCAATCAGCATTTATTTTTTAACTTCCCCAAAACACCACAATGGCCAAAGCTGTCATGGGCAGCGAGAGCGCGCCCCTCCCATCCTGCCTCACATTCACCAACTCATCACTGCACCTGAGGCAGAAGACACACCTGCACCCGCTCATCAGCCAGCGTACTTAAGGAGGCTGTCTCCACGCAGTCAGCGCTGGCTTGTCTGGGTTGCTGCCACCATGTAGATGTGTCTCTTGGACTGCACACGCTCTCCTGCCACATCTCACCATCCTCAGGTTCCTACTCCACCCGGTCAGGCACCATCAACTCATCTCCCCCCCTTACCCTACTGGTTCATCTATTCCTTGCTGGGTCCTGCCGGTTCTCCTTGGATTTCCCAAGTAAGTGGCAATTTGGCTCGCCCATTTCCCCTTACTCCATTCCTCTGCTCACAGCTCTCGTCTTCTCTCCACAGGGCCATTCCTCTGGCGAGTGACTGTTTCTGCAGCTGTGCACTTTGGTTTTTGATATTTAATAAAACTTTCAAACGTGCCCCTCTGTGTGGTTCCTCCTGTGCTTTGACATCGTGCACGTGTGCTGTCAAGCTTTATTAATCATGACAGAAGCCATTAAACTGACCAGCTCCATCAGTCACAGTTTCTGCAGAGAAGAATGCACCATCTAAAATCCCAATATTAATGCAATTAAAATTAGCATTGTTCTGTGCGCTGCAGACAGGTAAGGCAAGGAAAGGCAAATTTATTTATATAGCACATTTCGTGTACAAGACAATTCAAAGTGCTTTACATAAAAAATTAAAGCATTACAGCAAATTGCAAAAGGAATACATAAGATTTTAAAAGCAAACTAAAAAGTAAATTAAAGAGAAACAAAAACAAGCTAAAATAGAATACGACAGAAATAAAAGTGCATTGTAGGAGATTAACAACTGTTCTACTGAAAGGCCGCAGCAAATAGGAGAGTTTTTAACCTCGATTTAAAGCAGCTGAGAGTTTCAGCAGCCCTGATGCTTTCTGGGAGTTTGTTCCATATATGAGGGGCATAAGAACTGAACGTTGCCTCACCATGTTTGGTTCTAACTCTGGGCACAGACAGTAGGCCTGACCCTGATGATCTGAGGGCTCTGGGTGGTTCATAATGGACTAGCAGATCTGAAATGTATTTTGGCCCTAAACCATTCAGAGCTTTATAAACCAACAGCAGCATTTTGAAGTCTATTCTTGGACAGATAGGAAGCCAGTGTAAAGATCTAAGAACTGGAGTTATATGATCCACTTTCTTGGTCTAAAGGTGTGTCCACACCAAACGCGAACAGGTGGTGCGAATCCATATAAAGTGAATGGGAAGATGCGAGTACGTGCGCAGTCGCGTGTTCGCGTCTGCGCGTTAGCTAGCTAGCTAGCTGCTAGCTTTGAGATTCTGCTGTCACCAGACTAAAAGTATCACCATTGTAGAATAAACTAGTTTGAAAATGAAACTCAATCACTGGGAGACAGGACGACCAGGAGTTCTTCAGATATATCAGGATTTTGTAGTTATTTACCCACTGTTTCTGGCCATGGACGTCCTAGCAAGGTAGCAACATAAACACCCATCATCTGTGAAGTTTTGGAGGCTTGAGACAACATTTTCAGGTGAGCCCCCAGTCGAATAATGTAAACCTAAGCATGGCGTTATTTTGGGAATTTCCACAGCAGGTTGAACACAGTTGCAGAAGTTTTAAAGACAACTTCGCCTGCCTGCATCTCACTATTCATGTCTGTTCACGTGTATACATTGAGCTATAATGTAATTGTGCCGTGCAAAAAATTCACCTGTTCGCGTTTGGTGTGAACGCACCTTTAGTGAGGACTCGAGCTGCAGCATTCTGAAACAACAGCAGCTGTCTGATGGACTTTTTAGGGAGACTTGTGAGGGCAGCGTGACAGTAGTCCAGTTTACAGAAGATAAATGCGTGGACAAGTTTTTCTAGGTCCTGCTGAGACGTCAGACCTTTAATCCTTGCTATGTTCATTAAGTTATAATAGGCTGACTTCACTACGGTCTTCATGTGGCTGTTAAAATTCAGGTCTGAGTCCAGAACCATAACTAGATTTCTGGCTTAGCTGTTGGTTTTTAGCATCATTGACTGAAGCTGAGTACTAACTTTCAGTCTTTTTTCTTTGGCTCCAAAAACTATTATTTCGGTTTTGTCTTCATTTAACTGAAGAAAATTCTGGCACATCCACTCTTTAATTTGACCAATGCATTTGATCAGGGTTTTAATTGGACCATAGCCTCCTGGTGAAACGATTATGTAGATTTGTGTATTATCTGCATAATTATGGTAATATAGTTTGTTGTTTGAACCTGGTTTTGGTGTTTAAACCTACTAAATAATAAATAACTTATTGGAACAAATGTTTATTTACAGTGGTGTGAAAAAGTGTTTGCCCCCTTCCTGATTTCTCATTTTTTTGTATGTTTGTCACACTTAAATGTTTTAGATCATCAAACAAATTTAAATATTAGACAAAGATATCACAAGTAAACACAAAATGCAGTTTTTAAATGAAGGTGTTTATTATTAAGGGGAAAAAAAATCCAAACCTACATGGCCCTATGTGAAAAAGTGATTGCACCCCACCCCCTCCCGTTAAAACATAAATTAATTGTGGTTTATCATATCTTTGGAAGGCTGAGTTCAATTCCTCTAGCCACACCCAGGCCTGATTACTGCCACACCTGTTCTCAATCAAGAAATCACTTAAATAGGACTTGGCTGACAAAGTGAAGTAGACCAAAAGATCCTCAAAAGCTAGACATCATGCTGCAATCCAAAGAAATTCAGGAGCAAATGAGAAACAGAATAATTGAGATCTAACAGTCTGGAAAAGTTATAAAGCCATTTCTGAAGCTTTGGGACTCCAGCGAACCACAGTGAGAGCCATTATCCACAAATGGTGAAAACATGAAACAGTTGTGAACCTTCCTAGGAGTTGTCGGCCAACCAAAATTACCCCAAGAGCGCAACGACGACTCATCCCAGAGACATCCAAAGAACTGTAGGCCTCACTTGCCTCATTAAGGTCAGTGTTCAGGACTCCACCATAAGAAAAAGACTAGGCAAAAATGGCCTGCATGGCAGAGTTTCAAGACGAAAACCACTGCTGAGCAAAAAGAACATGAAGGCTCATCTCAGTTTTGCCAGAAAACATCTTGACGATCCCCAAGACTTTGGGAAAAATACTCTGTGGACTAACGAGGCAAAAGTTGGACTTTTTGGAAGGTGTGTGTCCCATTACATTTGACAAAAGTAACACAGCATTTCAGAAAAGGAACATCATACCAACAGTAAAATATGATGGTGGTATTGTGACGCTCTGGGGCTGTTTTGCTGCTTCAGGACCTGGAAGACTTGCTGTGGTAAATGGAAGCATGAATTCTGCTGTCTACCAAAAAAATCCTGAAGGAGAATGTCCGGCCATCTGTTCATGACCTCAAGCTCAAGCACACTTGGGTTCTGCAGCAGGATAATGATCTAAAAGACTTTGGAGTGGCCTAGTCAACGTCCTGACCTGAATCTGACTTAGATGCCGTGGCATGATCTTAAAAAGGCGGTTCATGCTCGAAAACCCTCCAGTGTGGCTGAATTACAACAATTCTGCAAAGATGACTGGACCAAAATTCCTCCACAGCGCTGTAAAAGACTCACTGCCAGTTATTGCAAATTCTTGATTGCAGTTGTTGCTGCTAAGGGTGGCCCAACCAGTTATTAGGTTTAGGGGCAATCACTTTTTCACACAGGGCCATGTAGGTTTGGATTTTTTTTCCCCTTAATAATAAACACCTTCATTTAAAAACTGCATTTTGTGTTTACTTGTGTTATCTTTGTCTAATATTTAAATTTGTTCAATGATCTGAAACATTTAAGTGTGACAAACATACAAAAAAATGAGAAATCAGGAAGGGGCAAACACTTTTTCACACCACTGTAAACAGGCAGTATCAACATGAATACTGCTGCTGTTAAAAAAAAATAACAGTAATTATTAAAAAAAATATATACAAACTGTTAGATGCCCCAAATACACAAGCCAAAGAGATTTTGAAACAAACAAACAAACAAAAAAAACAGTTGCAATGGCAGTAAACTAAAATTACGCATGTCAGAGAACTTAACAAACATGAACACACAACAAATGTTGTAACTGCTTCAATACTATTGTCTGTCAGAGAGAGATGATCACCATCTTGCTGGTCATTGTTCCTCTCCCTGACTTTATTCCAGTGTTGCCACTCTAAAATAACAGCAAACAAAATAAGCAAAATAACTTAGGGGTGTACAATACCATTACATGCTTATGAAGTCTCTCATGGTTTCTCAGAACAACATATGGAGTTAAGAGCAAGACGCAAGAGAGAGCTCACTGACCTTTTCAAACATCATTTTTGGTAATACTCTACTGGCAAAGAAATAAAGATAAGTTAGTTTTTAATTACTTTGTTATTTGTAGATGCACAATCCAATTGATGCAGATGGAACAGGATTTCTTGTTCATGAGTACCAGCACATGTCCTATGCGTAATGCTCTGAAAGGCTTTAAAATTTTTCCCTCGTGAGTTTACCTCACCCATTCTAAAAAGTACTGTAGTTTGCTGTATATTAAGACATTTGGATACTCTTGATGGCCTGTGTGCTGTTGCTTCACGTTGAACAGCCTACAATGCATTGCAAATTGCAGCACAAAACCGTATTACATTAACACAGTATATTACTTTTGGAAATTGGCCACAAATTAACAGCAGTTGCTTACAGTGTGGTTTGCCCCTGCTCAACAATGATGTTACCTTGATACAATTTCAGTGTTTTATTTGCTTGCAGTTGCTAGTTACGGAGTAAATAACCCAACAGAAATAAGCTGTATGGTGTAATAAGCACACCTGAGGCATATCCTGTCTTTATGCAGCCTGAATTGGCATTTATCAATAGAATAGCTATGGGAAGGGTTGATATGATCCAATTTAAACTATTACGGTATGACATAGTGTGCATGGACTCACCTGCCCAAAGAAAACCTGTTTGCAACCAGTTGTCTAAACAATGGTGAGCTTTAGATTAAGATTTAATTTTTATTTTTTGCAGTAGTTTAGTTACCATGTAGTTTACATGTATCTACCACTATATATTTTTAAGCCTATTTTCAACTGAAAATTACTCGCTGGGTCTCTGTACCATATTAATGAGTCACTTGTGCTTGTTTGGGCACGCTACCACCAACTCAGTCTTTTTCATTGTTTGAATGTTGCAGTGATTTTGAAGCAAATACTTGCTAATTCTTCTTCTGGTGATTCTGTATCACATTGAATCCACAACATGTGCCCCGAGATTTCTGACCCTGATTCCCAATGGCCTTTCTGGCCCCAGGACGTGACAGAGCTCCGATGTTTCACACTCCATATTAGGACATTGACCCCAGACTTCACTGATGACATGAGCACACAAATGCACACATCACTCTGTCTTATGTTTGCATAAACACACCCCAGTCCTCTGCTGCTTTCATGCTACCCAAACACTGTGATAAAGAAGGATTAGGAGGCCATGAGCAGAGTTTCTCTGCTGACCCTTATCATGTCATACTCTCACTCCAGAATTCATCAAACCCTCCACCTCTCATCTACTGTACTGTCTGCTGATACGTTATCATATCAGCTGCAATAAGTTTAGTTGTTCCCTCAGCAGTTTGGAATTTGACACCCTGAGAGACAAATGGACGTGTAGCAAGTCTCCCATGCAAGTGTCCAGCGGCCCAGAGACTTGGAACAAGACTGTCACCTCACACCGACCACAAACTGCCATCGTCTAGTACTCTGCCAAGCATGTCACCACTTCACCAGCTGCACTTGGACCAGCCAGCGTTTTTTTGGCCGCCCAGAGTGACAGCAGCCTGTGCCCTTAACAGAACCACCTTGGTAGTATCTGTTCCAATTAAAAAAAAAAAAAAAAAGTAAAACTTAAACTTGAGGAAAGAAGCAGCTTAAAGGTTTTTTTTTTTTCTTTTTTTGAGTGGCACTTTATACACTGACCTCAAACGGGGTCACACTAAAGGCCGTCTCATTTCCCAAAATGTGTTTGAATTGATGCATGACTGTTGTCAAACAAACCAAAATATTGTGCTTCTCACAAATCCACTGAAAACTTGCTGAAATTTGTCTGTGGTCCCTTTGACATTTCATCGCTGCGAATGAGTTGTTAGTGGGCAGTATTTGGATTTTGTTTCAGGCTTGTTTAGTATTTCCAGCCTTTTCAGGCTAAAACCAAATGAAACACTTTTCGGTATTATCTCATTTTACAAAACATTTTAAAGGACTGTGGATTCCTTCACAAAACATCTTCTGACACATGACACTATCATGCCTTTCCTCAGCAGTATAGTATTTACACAGAAGGTATTCATAAGGGTCTATGGTAAGGAGCAGATTGCATGTGATGGTCTTGTTAAGAAACATAACTCAACCGTGCTGCAAAGTTCTGCAAATTGCTTTAACCATGCTATCTCATAACCTAAAGTCAATGGCATTATTGAAGACAGACTTGAGAAATTACAGACCTCAGCCATTTGTTCCCCAGAGCCCCACATGGTGCGTTACTGTAAAATGTGATACCTCTTCATTAATCCTGCTGATTGGAGTGTAGCCCAGTAGGATGTATGCAGTTTGAGATTTGACTTTACAGCTGAGGTTTGTGTGTGTGTGTGTATGGGCATGCTCAAGCACACACACACATCTGTTTTAATTGTGAGGACGGGTGCATGTGTATTTACATCTAACCATATGTGTGTGTGTGGTTCGTGAAACACTGACGCTTTGGGACCCACAGCCCTCCACCTCCGTGTGTGTGATTTGAGCACCAAAGGAGAAATCTTGCATCCATCTCATCTGACAGCTCATGACCTTTGAGTAATCCCAGTGTTTCTCACTATCTCACTCCCTATTACCTCACACATACATGAACATACACACAGACAGCAGGCATGTGACCGGCTGCCGCATCAAAGCCCTGCCAGCTCCTCATCTGCAGCTGAACTGACACTCAATCGCTCTCTGGACTCCAGTATCAGCTACTGGCCAAACTCGTCTGTCGCTCCATCTGCATTCCTGCTTTAAAGTTTGGAAACCAATTATATCATCTCGCAATCAAGCAGATTTTACTGTTATTTGTCAGGTCTTGAACATTTTACCCAAGGCTACCACAAGGTTAAAAAGCAGGTAAAATGTTGCCTTGATTTTAAATTCTTACAGCAGTTTCAATATCCATAAACCAAATCAGTAATAGCCACAAACCTTAAAGGCAGCCACTAATACAAGGGTGCTTTGCATTCTTAATAGATTAAAGTGAGATTTAGAAAACTTTATCAAAAATGTTATCCTTGTTTTTGAAAAAATGAAATGTCAGTCTAGTAGCATCTTCTTCTGGCAAGAAGAAAGGTGCACCCTGGATCAATTACAGTCCATCACAAACAAGCAGACAATCACATTGATAGAAAATTTAGAAACACCAGTTACGCTAACTTGCATGTCTTTGGACCGTGGAAGAAAGTGAACACAATCATGGAGAAGACCACTTCACACAGAACCTTCTCGTTACGAGGCACCTGTAGCTCAGTGGTTGGCACTGTCGCCTCAAAGCATGAGGGTCTTGGGTTGAACCCAGGTCGAGCTCCCATGTGTGGAGTTTGTAGGATTTCCTCTTGCTTGTTTGGGGTGAAATCCAGGTACTCTGGTTTCTTCCCACAATCCAAAGACACACAGTATAGTGGACCCCGTGTATTGTAAGCAGGCCAGTCCATCTTAGCATACTAGTGACATTGAATTGAGGAAAGTGTGTTGTTCAGGTTATCCAGTCTTGGTACTAAACTCTGCACCACCATGACCCCCCCTCCCCCCACAACTTAATAATGACATGTGATGTGATAGAATCTATTTTAATATTAAAAAAGAACAAATGCTATATCCATTTTTTCATTGTACCAAACAGTATAATTTGACATGTGGTAATGTCTGGTTCCTATGTGAGAACCCCAAGAGTGAAGAAGACTCCAAATATTAGTCTTGTTCTGCTGAAGGTCACAGTCACAACAGCTTACTTTAGAAAACATATAGCGTGACTGCTATATGGAGGTGCAATGAAAACGTCAACACACCATTCTAGATTTTTACAGAAAAGATAACTCTCCTGGTTGTTGCTACTGCAGGAAGGTGTTACTCCTCTAATATATGTGAATCTTTGGCTGATAACATGTTCCTCAGCAGTGTCTGATTTACCGCCTGTTATCTTCTACCTTCTCCATCTCTTGGAACAATCTGGTTTCACTTGGGCTTTCAGCTCTATTTAACAGCACTTTGTCAACACAATGAGAAGAGGAGGTATTCCTCCCCAGCCAAAGCATCCAATATTATGTATGCGTTGTAAAGAGACAGAAAGAAAAAAGTGGGTTTTATATGGCTGGTGCTGAAATTTCTTAATTTCTTCAAGATGTTGGAATATTTATGGGGTAGATGAAAAAGAAGTTGCATTTTTCCAAATGCAGCACATGTTTGCCATCACTGCTTATCTCACATAAAGCCATCTCAGAAAAAGATGTCATTAGCAATTTAGCTTGATAAGAACCGACTTACAGATGTAAGTGCTGCAAGTTTGAACTTGTGAAATTGTGGAATCACTGATCCTGAGTACAACTCTGACTAGAATGAAAATGAAAGTATTTGCAGTAAGTCATTTGCAAATAGCTATGTTATAAATACAGTGGATATAAAAAGTCTACACACCCCTGTTCAAATGCCAGGTTTTTGTGATGTAAAAAAATGAGACCAAGATAAATCATTTCAAAACTTTTTCCACTATTAATGTAACCTGTAACCTGTACAACCCAACTGAAAAACAAACTGAAATCTTAAAAAATAAAAACTTATAATAATCTGATTGCATAAATATGCACACTCTTAAACTAATACTTTGTTGTAGCACCTTTGGCTTTTATTACAGCACTCAGTCTTTTTGGGTAGGAGTCTATCAGTGTAGCACATCATGATGTGGCAATATTTGCCCACTCTTCTTTGCAAAAACGCTCCAGATGTGTCAGATTGCAAGGGCATCTCCTGTGCATAGCCCTCTTCAGATCACCCCACAGATGTTCGATTGGATTCAGGTCTGGACTCTGGCTGGGCCATTCCAAAACCTTAATCTCCTTCTGGTGAAGCCATTCTTTTGTTGATTTGGATGTGTGCTTTGGGTCATTGTCGTACTGAAAGATGAAGTTCCTCTTCATCTTCAGCTTTCTAGCAGAAGCCTGAAGGTTTTGTGCCAACACTGACTGGTATTTGGAACTGTTCATAATTCCCTCCACCTTGATTAAGGCCCCAGTTCCAGCTGAAGAAAAACAGCCCCAAAGCATGATGGTGCCACCACCGTGCTTCACTGCAGGTATGGTGTTCTTTTGGTGATGAGCAGTGTTGTGTTTGCGCGAAATATACCTTTTGAAATTATGGCCAAAAAGTTCAACCTTGGTTTCATTATACCATAACACATTTTCCCACATGGATTTGGGAGATTCCAAATGTGTTTTTTTCAAACTTTAGCCGGGCTTGGATGTTTTTCTTCATAAGATAAGGCTTCTGTCTTGCCACCCTAGATGGGAGATTGTTGTCATATGTACTAAACAGCCAGTACTCACCAGAAATTCCTGAAGCTCTGCTGTCAGCCTCTTGGCAGCCTCCCTGACCAGTTTTCTTCGCGTCTTTTTATCAGTTTTGAAGGGATGTCCAGTTCTTGGTAATGTCACTGTTGTGCTATATTTTCTCCACTTAATGATGACTGTCTTCACTGTGTTCCATGGTATATTTAATGCCTTGGAAATTCTTTTGTACCCTTCTCCTGACTGATACTTTTGAACAATGAGATTATAAGCACTCATAAAGCCTCAAAAAAGCCTTTTCTGTGTAAATGTTTGGGAGATTGTTGTAAGATTTTCATGGTGATCTATGGAGATCTCTGAAAGATCTTTGAGAGATCGCTGGGAGACCAGGAGAAATCGCTGAGGGATCATTGAGAGTTTGTTGAGGGACTAAAGAGCTATATACTATATATTTGAGAGGTTTCTATTGCTCTTCTACCCCCTTTGAACAGGGGTGGAAATTATTAAGAGATCATTGAAAGATGGAAAAAATGGCCAGATCTCTCAACAATCTTGCAATGATCTTCCACGGTCTCCACAATTGAGAGATTGTCAGTCCAAAGCAATCACTCAACAATCTTTCAATGATCTCTCAACAAGCACTCAACAATCTCACTGATTTCCCAGTGATCACTCAACAATCTTTTAATGGACTGTATTTGTCTTTCATCAAATGCTCAGTGATCCCTCACTTATCTCTCAGCCATCTCTACCTTCAGGGTGGAAAGATTTGGCTTTTATTGAAAGATTGCTGTGCTATCATTGGCAGATCAGTGAGACTATTAATTGGTCAAGGAGAGCTCAAGGAGCACTCAACAATGTCATCGATCTTCCAATTATCTCTAATCAATCTTTCAACGAACACCAAATTTTTCCACCCTAAAGTCAGAGATGGCTGAGAGATCAGTGAGGGATCGCTGAGCATTTGATGAAAGGCCAATAGTGCTCACTTCCCTTTGGAGATCGTTGACAGATTGTTTTGGAACGAGTCAAAACTTTGATGACCATGGAGCTCACTGAAGATCATTGAGAGACCATTAAGAGATCTTGGTGATTGCTGAGAGATCATTGAAAGATCGCTTGGAGATTGGGCCATTTTGTCATCATTCAGCGATCTCTCAATGATCTCCACCCATGTGTAAAGGAGGTATTACCACAATCACCACCTCACAGCTAGAAAGTTCGAGTCTCCTGACCAGCTCAAAGCCTCTCTCTAACGATGTGACGACTTTGCCTCTAACCAAAAGATGTAAAAGGCATCTTAAAACAACACAGTATAAATTAGTCATAGGTTTTGATTTGAGAGCTTGTGATTGAAAAGTTTTTTTTTTAAAAATGTTGAAATTAAATTAAAATGACACTGAAAGAAAAAAGTAAAAGAGAAATTCAAAATGCTTAAATGTTTCTGAATGAAAACTGTGTTTTGTCCTACTACAGAGAAAAGGTTTTGACAATATTATTAGCTACGTTGTTTAAAATATAAATCTCAACTTTTTTCCGCTTCTGCTTAGTTTTGTTTTAATTGCATTATTGGGAAATTGCAGTTGTGTCCCTTAAGGGGTCTTGATGAAATATCACCTTGTACTTTGTCTGAGCCTTTCTTAGCAAATTCTGCATGAATTTAGAAAATCTGCTTGGGGCTTTGCAAAAACATTTTACTGTTATGTAGCCATAATCTCTGGGAAGTGGTGAGATTTGTAATCAGCTTCCTCGGGCCCCAGCGGTGGCACAGCAAACAAAGGCCGCTCAAAGATTGGAAGTGAGTGACCCCAAGTTGGAAGGTCATTGTTTACTTTATACAGAAGCTAAAGGCTACTACAGGATTGCACTGTGTATACGTGACGGAGATCACAAAACCCTTGATACAACTGCAAAACTGGTCTGGACTAATCAAATTCTTTCTCTTTTATGGCCTTTTGCCTTTCTGAATCTGTTTCTCAAACTGCCCCAGTTACGTTTCACTCTGTTAAGACATATAGTCCCCTTAAACTACATTTGAAATGCTAGTTGGACTCAAGAGGAAATATATCCAGTTGATAAATCCCCCCACCAAAAAAAAAAAATAAAAATCCAGCAGCTGCTATTGTGGCCACTATAAAAATATCACTCGCTCCTCAGAGATCTAGGGGAATGTCTGTCTCAGCCGCAGTTCATCTCAACAATGCCCAAGCAGCAGGAGGGAACAGCCATGTTGCATATCCCCTGTATGTAGTTGAAACCATTTAAACACAACTGCACAACTTGCTGCATGTAATTGCTTTGGTTTACAGTGACCTGAAGCACACAAACATCTCAGTTCCTCCGAGCCAAACCCCAAAATGATTCTTTTGCTATGATAGCCCACCAATGTAAATACCTTGATTTGATTACAATTCAGCATGTCCTCTAACTCTTGTTCAGCACAGATGTGACTCTGGTTCCCAGCCAGGTTTGTCGGTGGGCGTTCAGAGAGCATCCCTGCTCTGCCACACTGCCCTGCCTTCCCCTCATCCTGAGCTCCTCTGACTCACACGCTGAACACTGTTGCCAGGGCTACAGTTTATTAGTATTGGTCCATAACTTTCAGCCTCATCTCCGGGCTACAGCATGGCTGAGAGCTGACACAGGTGCTGAATCCCCCAGACACACAAACACACCAGAGTGCAAACCCACACAGAGAAAGGGCAGACGTTCTGATTGATGTAGATTGTGAATGAGAGCTTCTATAATGGAGCAAGCCTTCTGAACAGTAGGGTGTTCAACGGGAATGGAGAAGAAAGTAGAAGAGCTGTAGGTTGGACACTAGTGCCCCCTTGTGGGAAACATGATGAACTAGTCAACGTCCCCTTGCCCAAACACAATGACTGCCTTAAGCCTTATTCAAGCTGCATTTCCCCTTTAGTCCGCTTTGGTCCATGTGTGCTTTGGACGAGCCCGGCACGCACGCAGCACTGTTCATGCTCACCTTTTTCATCTACCCAGGCCAAGCGGTTGATGCATGCACACAGCCGTCATTTGTAGTTTCACTCCCACCTGATAGGTAGCGCCAATGCGCTGACGCGCCAGGATTTTCACCAACAAAGAAACGCTGCTTGCGTTCTGCTGCTTGACTTCCTGGTTTTCACTCCTTTTCCACAAAGATGCTGCTGCTGCTGCTGAAGTATTTATGTATGATTCATGTATGTTTATTCTCATCTTCCGCTTCCTCGTTGTCTTCTTTGTCTGCTTTGTCTTGGTATGCTGTGCCGATATCGCCACCTCATGAATGGGATGTTCAGTCTTGCGCATGCGCTTTTCAGTGCGTTCAGGTTGTGGGCAGGTGGCGCGGTCACAAAATTTGGGCTGCACGCGGTCGTCTGCGGTCGAGCACTGCGGACATTAGCGGAGTGGAGACGATGACGTAAATTTCCTCACACGAGGTTTCCGTTTACACATACATGGGCAGCAGAGGTGCAGCATGAATCCAGCTTTAGAATGAATGGGTCTATTAAGAAACTGTTAATAGCTATGGAACAAATCACTGTTTACTAGATAAGGAATTGTTCATTGGATTTTTAATACCATTATATTATTTAAATACAATGTCACTATAGGTTATTAATCACTAAAGACAAATTTTCACCAACACACCAATTTATACATCTTACTGAGAAGTTGATGAGACTTTAGTCGGTTATTTCTTTCATAATTATTTCACTCAAGTTACCTTGGCTAGTACATTAAAGGACAAAGCAAAGTGTACTGTCATCATCTTTCTTATAAAACAAACCAGAAACACCACTATCCTTTTAATAATCATGTTTGTGTGCCCAAGGGAAGGGCAGTGAAGCCAAACTGGTGGTCTCCAAACAGAAGTTTGAGCTTGCAACTGTAATGTTCTAGACAGGGCTGCAGCTCCTGTCCACGTTTTTGTGTTGCGGTTTTACCCATTTGTGACCCATGCTGGCAAAATGAGTCACTTTGAGGAAATTATCAAAACTGAGGTAACTTTTTTTTCCATATTCTGTATTGAAAGACCTTCAAAATGATATTTAATTTGTATGAAGTGCGCAAAAATGGACACCAGAAAAAGACCATTTGTTTATATTTTGGCTAAGTTTAAAACTCGCATTTTGAGTTACGTCTTCTGCAAAAACATATATATTTTTAGAAAGTACGTTTTCTAAGCTTTCCAATGATACCAGGCACTTATGGGTTTTTTTTCCCTGGATTTGCCGCTAACAAACAAAGTCACGATTTATGACTTCTCCTGCCTGCAGCTTGTAATGACGCTGTGCACATTCCAACTCATTTTGCCAGCACAGGTCACATTTATCATGTTTGGTGTATATTCCCTCTGTGTTTGTACAGCCCCGCTCGTCCTGTGCTGCCTGACTGCCTTGATGGTGCTCACCTGTTCTGTTTTGCCTTGATTGCTCCCCTCTATATATATGTGCATTTTTAGTCTGTTTCCTTTGCTGCATCCTTATATTTACATTACGTTATCCTCATTATTTTTATCACCACGCCGTTTGGAATTATTAGTGTTTTTTCATTCCACGCTGTCTAGTTTGGTATTGCATGCCAAGAGGGTCCACCTGCTCGGTAAACCAAGTAGGAATGCTTTTATTGACTCCATCACATATTCCCTCAACAGATTTTGACATCATCCCAGTATCAACTAGAAAAATTTGCATTTCCTAGCAAAAAAGTGGTGTGAATGCTGTTTGCTGAAAATGCATTCCTGAAATGCTTCAAAATGCAGAAATATGCTGGAATAAAATATCTTTAAAAGTATATATGTAGACGTAGCTTAGTGTTGCCTGAATTTTGCATAATTATGCTAACTATAAGCTTAAAACCTAAAAATTAAGATAAGATAAGATAAGATAAGCCTTTATTAGTCCCACAACGGGGAAATTCCAGGATTGCAACAGCACAGGGATAGCAACACTCAGAGCAACAATCAGAAGGCAAGAAAAAAACAAGCAAGCAAGAGCAGCTAATATACATATGTACGTATTACTATAAAATATATATATATACACACACACACAGACACACAGTGCAGAGCATTGTAGCTGGATGGAATAAATATATGAATATATGAACACACAGTGCAGAGCATTGTAGCTAGATGGAATAAATATGTAAATATATAAACACCCACAGTACGGAGCATTGCAGCTAGGTGGAATAAATATGCAAGTATATAAACACACACAGTGCGGAGCAATGTAGCTAGATGGAATAATATGTAGATATATAAATATATAAACACACCCAGTGCGGAGCATTGTAGCTAGATGGAATAAATATGTAAATATATAAACACACACAGTGCAGAGCATTGTTGCTAGATGGAATGAAACAGCATAACCGTCTACTTAGTTATCCTACATGGTATGATTATGTGCCCATACATATTCTCACCCTCCATAGCGACCGGTATGTTCCTAGTTGTATGCCGGAGGGGACCATTGTGTAAGTCTATTGCATCTTTTGCATTCAAAAAACTATTAGTTTGTTACGTCTTTTTGCTATCTCTGCGAGCAGCCCTGCTTAGGTTGTACAGTCTGACAGCCGTTGGTAGGAAGGACCTACGAAACCTCTCGGTTGTGCACCTGGGATGATGTAGTCTGCTGCTAAATGAGCTCCTCAGTGCATTCAGTATGTCCTGCATAGGGTGGAACTTGGACTCCAGCAGAGATGACAGTTTAGCCACCGTCCTTCTCTCTCCTATCTCCTCCATCGGATCAAGGCGCTGCCCCAGGACAGAGCTAGCTTTCTTAATCAGTTTGTTCAGTCTCTTCCTATCGGCTGCAGTAATGCCACTGCCCCAGCAGACCACTCCAAAAGTGATGGCTGATGCCACCACCGTGTCATAGAATGACTTCAGCAGCGCCCCTTGTACACCAAAAGACCTGAGTCTCCTCAGCAGGAACAGCCTGCGCTGTCCCTTCTTGTAGAGTGCATCAGTATTGTGTGACCAGTCTAGTTTATTGTTCAGATGAATACCCAAGTACTTATAGGATGTCACCATCTCGATGTCTGTTCCCTGTATATTTACTGATACTGTGAGGGGCTGCCCATGCCTGCGGCAGTCCACCACCAGCTCCTTAGTTTTCCTCGCGTTGATCTGGAGGCAGTTCCGATGGCACCAGTCCACGAAGTCCTGGATAAGCCCTCTGTACTCAGCTTCATCTCCATTGGAGATGAGGCCAACGATCGCAGAGTCATCAGAGAACTTCTGTAGATGGCAGTGTGTTGTGTTGTGTGAGAAGTCCGCAGTATAAAGAGTGAACAGGAAGGGAGCCAGCACCGTTCCCTGGGGGGCCCCCGTGCTACTGATGATCGTGTCGGACACACAGTCCCGGGTTCTCACAAACTGAGGCCGGTTCGTGAGGTAGTCCAGGATCCATGATGACAGGTGCTGGTCCACCCCTGCGCGCAGCAGCTTGTCCTTCAGGATCATCGGTTGGATGGTGTTGAAAGCACTGGAGAAGTCAAAGAACATGATCCTCACCATATTCCCGGGCTTCTCCAGGTGGGACAGAGAACGGTGAAGGAGGAAGATCACCGCATCCTCCACCCCAATGCCATGCTGGTAGGCGAACTGGAGTGGATCCATCGCTGGTTCCACCAGGGGGCGGAGGTGAGCAAGGAGCAGTCTCTCCAGGGTCTTCATCAAGTGGGACGTCAAGGCCACCGGTCTGTAGCTGTTCAGGTCTTTGGGGTGGGAAGTTTTTGGTACAGGTACCACACAAGATGTTTTCCACAGCTGTGGTACCCTCCCCAGTTTCAGGCTCATGTTGAAGATATACGTCACAATCCCACACAGCTGGTCTGCACAGGACTTGAGGAGCTTTGCGCTGATGCCGTCCGGTCCTGGCGCCTTCCTCGCCTTGATCTTCCTCAGCTCCGTCCTCACCTGGGTCCTGGTCAGGGTCAGGATGGGGGGCTGTGTGTTGGGAGTGGGGGGGTGTTGGTGGAGTGGGGAGTGGGCAGCAGGACTTGATTTCTTTAGAGGCAGCAGCGGTTGTTGTGCAGTCAGGGGGGAGGGCGGTTGGTCAAATCTATTGAAAAACAGATTCAGGTTGTTCGCCCACTCCCTGCCCCCCGTGGCCTGGGGGGAGGTATTCTGGAGCCCCGAGATGGTTTTGAGGTTTCTCCAGACCCCGCTGATGTCGCTCTGTTGCAGCTTGTCCTCCATCTTCTTCCTGAAGCTGTCCTTGCCTTCTCTGATCTTTCTCCTCAGCTCCCTCTGTACGGACTTCAGCATCTCCCTGTTCCCTGACCTGAAGATCCTCTTCTTCTCTCTCAGAAGTGTTTTTATCTCAGGGTTGATCCAGGGTTTGTTGTTTGAGTGACGCCGTATGGTCTTGGTGGGAACGGATTTGTCCACACAGAAGCTGAGGTAGCCCGTGAAGGTGTGAATGAGGCCATCGATGTCCTCACCATGTGGATCGCAGAGCTGCTTCCAGGCGGTGGCTTCAAAACAGCCCTTTAGGGTGTCCATTGTCTCCTCAGACCATAACTCCACAGTGTGCATGGCCGGAGGTTGTCTGTGCACTAGGGGTTTGTACACCGGCCGGAGATGAACCAAGTTGTGATCCGATCTCCCGAGTGGGGGGAGTTGTGATGAGGTGTACGCCTCCTTAGTGTTTGCGTAGAATAAATCCAGTGTTTTATTGTCTCTAGTGTGGCATGTGACATACTGGGTGAACGTGGGTAGAATGGGAGACAGTGAAACATGGTTGAAATCGCCTGAGATGAGGAGAAGAGCATCTGGGTGTTCTGTCTGCAGCCTGCTGGTTACTGAATGGATGACGTCACGTGCTGTCCCAGCGTTCGCCGTCGGATTTGCATAAACAACAATGCAGATCACGTGTGAGTGTTCTCTCGGGAGATATGTAGGCCTCATGCTAACAGCTAGCAACTCAATGTCTTTGCTGCAGTGTCGTTGTTTAACAGTGATATGTCCCGGTCTGCACCAGTTGTTGTTAACATACATTATCACTCCACCGCCCCTAGCCTTGCCACTGTCTGGTGTTCGGTCAGCTCGTATCATGTGAAAACCCTCCAGCTCAATGTTAGCATCTGCTGCTAGTTCAGTTAGCCACGTCTCAGTAAACAAAAGGAGAGAGCACTCCCGGTATGTGCTATCATAACGGGAGATAGCCGCTAGCTCATCTAACTTTCATTGCTAGCTGACTTCCGGTTATGGCTGCCACGTAGGACGGACGTGTCTCGCTCTGCTCTGCTCCTGGAGAAAAAAAATCGGCAAATAACTCTCTCATTTGGGACAGAACGTATCCCAGCATTTGGGCGAGGATATGTCGGCGAAGCCTAAGGCTGGAAAACCAGGAAAAGGAAAAAGCGAGCCGCCGAAACAGTCCAAATTAACGGACTTTCAGGTCTGTGACGCAGCAAACAAAACTCCATATATGGCGGAGGAAGCTGGCGGCGGTGCGATGTTTGCGGGGAATGGCGCAGATGCGCTGATGGCTGCCATGAGTTCAATGAGAGCGGACTTTTCCTCTAGATTTGATGGGATTATGACAGCGTTGGAAGGAATAAGAAAGGAATTGGGTGACTGTGTAGAACGAACGGCGCAGATGGAGCTCCGTCTCGCTAGTGCTGAAGATGACGTCACCCGTCTTCAATTAAAGGTGCGCACTTTGGAAAAAAAAAATAAATCTCTGGAAGATAATATTTTGGATTTGGAATCTCGGTCGAGACAGAATAATTTGAGGCTGGTGGGTCTTCCAGAGGAATCAGAAGGTCGGGACGTATGTTCCTTTCTGGAAAAGTGGATTCCGGAGGTGCTGGGCAGCGAGGAGTTGCAATCAGCAGTGGTTCTGGAAAAAGCACATCGTATTGGCCCACGGAGAGATAAGGGACCGCCGAGGACCTTAATTATGAAGTTTCTTAGCAACAGAGACAGGATGAAGATCTTCAACGCTGCACGTGCTAAAGGAGAGATTAAACACCAGGACCAGCAGGTGCGGTTCTACCCAGATTTGGCCACAGGAATCCAGCAATTGAGGAAGCAGTTTGATCCCGTACGTAAGGAGCTGCGCAACCTTGGGATTCGTCATGGTGTAATCTATCCTGCGAGACTGCTGACCACGTATGAGGGCAGAACCCACATTTTCAAGACCCCAGAGGAGGCGCAGGAGTTCATCAAGAAGATCAAAGAAGAAGAAGAGACTGGTGGGAGCTAAGCATGAACAAAATATAAGGTAGAATAATTAAGCATTTGCACAGGCATCTGACTGACTTGAAGTAAATAGTAAGTTTACAAAATATAGATTGTATTATATATTAAAAAAACAAAACAAAAACAAAACAAACAAAAAAAAAAAACTATGATGTACAAAGTTGTTAAAATTTTGGAGTTAAGTTGGAAAACTACAGAGGAGAGTTAATGTTACGTCATTAAAAGCAGTAGAGTTAGGGTGATTGGGAGGATGAAGAAGGAGTGGCTTAGGCTGTTCCCCGTGGGTGTGGAACAGTCGATGGCTATATCGGGAGACAGAATTTTTCTTTTGATTTTGGGGGGTTTGCCACAAGTGTGGGAAGGGGAAATTTGTTTGTGTGTAGTTTGTAGGATGAATGTTCAACCACTCATGTTTTTGCTTCTCTGTATGAGCATGTTTACACTGCAAGGTAATCCCAAACTCTCTATTGATCATGGACCAAAGTGTTAATCTTAATTTAACTTCATGGAATTGCAGAGGTCTACAAAATTTAAAAAAACTTAAACAAGTTATGAATAAAATAAAGGACATGGGTTCAAGAATTGTGTTTTTACAAGAAACTCATCTGATAGAGGAGGATGTTAAAAGAATTAGGAGTAGATGGCAGGGAAGTGTATTCACCTCTTCATTTTCATCCCGAGCCAGGGGAGTTATGACTCTCATTCATAAATCAGTTCCTTTTCAGGTGAAAAATGTAATTGGAGACAAATTTGGAAGATATGTAATCATTCAAGGTTCTTTGCTATTAGAAAATATAAATCTTGTGAACTTATATGGTCCCAATATAGATGATCAGAAGTTCTTTGCTAATTTATTTCTCATCTTATCATCACTTACAGGGCAACATATAATAGCAGGGGATTTTAATTGTACATTGAATCCAGGTGTGGATAGATCAACAGGACTGGATTGTACGCACATTGGATGTAGGATGACTATTAATCATTTTATGAAAGAATTGAGATTGTTAGATATATGGAGAGAAATGAAACCACAAGTTAAAGCCTATTCTTGTTATTCCAGTACCTACAAGACATTCTCACGTATTGATTATTTTTTGATTTCCACAGAATTAAGGTCCAAGATTCAAAACTGCTTTTATGATAACATCGTGATTTCTGATCATGCACCCTGTTGTCTAATATATGTAGATAAAAAATTGACAAAGGAATCAGGTAGATGGCAATTTCAGCATAAATGGCTTCAGGATGAGGAATTTGTCAAGTATATAGAAAAACAGATAGACGAGTTCTTTGACATCAATACTACACAAACATCAGCATGTGTAAAGTGGGAGGCTTTCAAAGCTTTTATTAGGGGACATATTATTAGTTATACAGGTTCAAAATCTAAGAAGACTCGAGAGGAGAGAGCTAAATTGGAACATAAAATAAAAAGTCTTCAGGAAAAAGTGTATGCAGGAAGTGACCCAAGGTTGGAGAATGAATTACTGATTTTGAGAGCTGAATACGACAAAAAATCAGCGAATAGAGCTGCCTCGAGTCTTCTAAGATTGAAACAATCTTTTTATGAACAAGGTGAAAAATCAGGAAAATTATTAGCATGGCAGATTAAACAATTGGAAATTAAAACACCAATTACCAGTATTATAAGTAACGGACAGGTAGTTATAGATCCTTTAGAAATTAATAGAGCCTTTAGAGATTACTATGAAAAATTATATGATACCAAAAATGAACCTGATTTAACAAAACTAAATGGGTTTTTGAACGAACTATCTATACCGTGTATTCCAAATGAAAACAGGGAGATATTGGAGTCTAAAATTAGTCAAGAAGAAGTTGGGCTAGCCATTGATAATATGAAATCAGGAAAAAGTGCAGGACCAGATGGTCTTCCAGTTGACCTTTATAAAAAATTTAAGAATAAATTAATAAAACCTTTTTTGGAAATGGTTTTAGAAGCATTTCAAAATAATAATTTACCATCATACATAAATAATGCCTTAATTATACTGTTGCCAAAACCAGGTAAGCCCTCTAATAAATGTGAAAATATGAGACCAATAAGCCTATTAAACGCCGACCTTAAGATAATCTGTAAAATTTTAGCAAGACGAATACAAGAAATTTTACCAAATATTATTAATCGAGATCAGAATGGCTTTATAAAGGGTAGACAAGGCTTCCATAATGTAAGAAGACTATTTAATATTATTTATTTTAATAAAGAAGCACCGGATACAGCTCTCCTATCATTGGACGCCGAAAAGGCCTTTGATAGAGTTGAATGGCCCTTTCTTTTTGAAGTCCTACAAAGGTTTGGACTTGGAAATAATTTCATAAAATGGGTTCAAATAATATACAATAATGCTACAGCAGAAATCCTAACAAATAACAATATTTCAAAACCAATAAAAATCAATAGAAGATGTCGACAAGGCTGTCCACTTTCACCTTTACTGTTTACTATGGCAATTGAACCTTTAGCGATAGCGATACGTTTACATTCACAAATATATGGAATTAAAGTTGGACCAACAGAACATAAAATCTCCCTGTACGCCGATGATATAATTTTGTTTATGTCGAATCTAAAAAAATCAATTCCAACCTTGTTGAATTTAATAAAGAATTTCGGGGAAATATCAGGATATAAAATAAATAAAACTAAATCTTCAATATTAATGCTAAATGAGACCCAGAGAAATTACCCAGCCCCTGAGGTAAATCAATTCAGTGTTGTAAATCAGTTTAAATATTTAGGAATCCAAATTATGCCTAAGCTAGAATCAGTCGCCAGTGTCAACTATGAAGCCTTAATGTCAGATATCAATGAGTTAACTCAGAGATGGATGTCACTACCAATGTCGATGATCGGGAGAATCAATATACTTAAAAGTAATATTTTACCTAAAATACTTTATTTATTTCAATACATTCCCTTATCACCACCTTTAGATCTATTCTCAAGAATAAAAAAAAAGTTAGTGGAATTTATATGGAACAACAGGAGGGCTAGATTACGTTTGTCTTTATTATATTTACCATTTGATCGTGGAGGTCTGAAATGTCCAAATTTTATGTTGTACTATTGGTCGGCACAACTGAGGTCTATGACATATTATTTTTCATCAAATGATCTCCCTCACTGGACTGAAATGGAATCATACAATTTACCTTTACCTCTTCCCATATTCATATACTCAGATTCGGCAAAAAAATTACAAAAACAAGTTAAAAATCCATTTGTAAAGCATATGATCAAAATATGGTGTGAAGCTAAAAACTATTTAAAAGAACCACAGTTATTGTCACAATTTAGTCCAATATGGGGTAATCAATATTTTAAACCAGGGAGAGCGGACGCTGTATTTAAAGTATGGAATTTAAAAGGGATACAAAAGATTCAGGATTTATATTTGCCATGTGCAGACAACATAATGTCTTTTGAAGAGCTGAGGATCAAATTTAATCTCAATAGAACACATTTTTTTAAATATCTTCAACTTAGAAACTTTATTCGATCAAATCAAAATAAAGCTCTCACTCGACCTATTTATTCATCCTTGGAAAAAATGATGATGAAAGATAGTAAAAGAAAGGGTATTATTTCAGAGTTTTATAACTCATTGACACTATCTTCAAGTGAAAATTCACTGAAAAGATTAAACTACTGGAAAGAAGATCTGCAAATTGAAATTTCAGAGGAACAATGGGAATTGGCTTGTACAGAAGCTCAAACCAAATCAATAAATGCACGCCTTAAATTGATACATTTCAAATGGTTAATGCGGATGTATGTTACACCGGAGGAGTTAAATAGATATAACAAAAATATACCAGATACATGCACAAAATGCATGGAAAGTAAAGGAACCCTATTTCATTGTTTATGGGAATGTAGATTAATAAGAATGTTTTGGGAGGAGGTGAGGGTAACAATTGAAAAAATAATCTCAAAACAAATCATATTGAATCCTAAACTGTTTTTGTTGGGTCTGTACCCAGAAAAGCATAATTTCAATAAAAGTGAAAGAACATTCATAGACCTCAGTTTGCTTAATGCCAAAAAATGTATTGCACTATTATGGAAAAAGACTCATAGACCAGATGTGACTCAGTGGTTAAGACAGATGTTAACAAACCTTCCATTAGAAAGAATAACATATATACTGAAATCAAAGGAAATTGTGTTTGAGAATATATGGAGACCTTTTATTGATTATGTAAAAAATTTAAACATAACTCTTGAAGAAGAAGGTGAATGATGTGTGTGGACCTTGTAAATTCCAAACTGGTGAACATAATATGTATACTAATGTATTGGATTGTCTAGACTAAACAGAGGAGCATTGTTGAAGACTTGATTTTGTTGGTGGTTGTTGGTGTTTTTAGGGTTTTTTTTTTTTTTTTGTAGTACTTTAGTGTTAGTGTTTGATTGTTTGTATCATGTTTGTTAAAAAAAAAAAAGGTTCAATAAAGATATTGTGGAAAAAAAAAATTGCTAGCTGAAAGGCTAAATTAGTGTAATCATATAAAGTTGCAAATTAAGAAGAAAAATTTGCAAAACTATAAGAAAAAAGTTGCAAATTTATAAGAAAAAAAGTTGCAAATTTATTTGAAAAAAGTCACAAATTTAAAACAACAGTTGCAAAATAATGAGAAAAAGTTGCAAATTCACAAGAAAAAAGTATTAAATTTAACAGAAAAAAGTTAAGAAATTGTGATTAAAAATATAATCTTCAGAGAAAAAAATGAAAATTTCTGAAAAAATTAGAAAATTTACAAAGGGGAAAAATTGCAGATTTACCAGAAAAAAGTCATAATTTCACAAGAAAAAGTAGCAAATTTAGAAGAAAGAAGCTTTTATATTTTTTTAAACCTTTATTTAACAAAGCAAGACAGATTAAGAACACATTCTTATTTACAAAAAGTTAAAAGGTCCAAAATTTCGAGAAAAAAGGTACAAATTTAGGACAAAAGTTTGCAGTTTTAGAGGGAAAAAAACGTAATTTATGTGAAAAAAATGCAAATTTATGACAAAAATTTACAAATGTTAGAGAAAAGTTTCAAATTTTCATTGTTTTCAATGGAAAACCCACTGAATATAATAGGGGAGAGAAAGTTCGTAATTTTTTACAAAAAATTTGGAACCTGAGAGAAAATCAATGTGCATATTATCATTGGCAGCAGGATTATTGTCCATGATAAAAAAAATTGGTGCAAATCAGAAATTGCGCATCTGAGATACAACTGTCACGTATTTTATGGCGAAGCATCAAAAGTAGTCCATCACCATGGAAACAGTTATGTAATAGATACATGTTCAAGACCCATATAGGACTATAAAGGGCTGTCCACATGACTTACACTACCGTTCAAAAGTTTGGGGTCATCCAGACAATTATTTTGCGTTTTCCATGAAAAGTCACACTTATTTACCACCATGAGTTGTAAAATGAATAGAAAATATAGTCAAGACATTGACAAGGTTAGAAATAATGATTTGTATTTGAAATAATAATTTTTTCCTTCAAACATTGCTTTCGTCAAAGAATCCTCCATTTGCAGTAATTACAGCATTGCAGACCTAACGTGATTGCACAAGGGTTTTCTAATCATTCATTAGCCTTCTGACGCAATGAGCAAACACATTGTACCATTAGAACACTGGAGTGATAGTTGCTGGAAATGGGCCTCTATACACCTATCTAGATATTGCACCAAAAACCAGACATTTGCGGCTAGAATAGTCATTTACCACATTAGCAATGTATAGAGTGTATTTCTGATTAGTTTAAAGTTATCTTCATTGAAAAAAAGTGTTTTTCTTTTCAAAAATAAGGAAATTTCTAAGTGACCCCAAACTTTTGAACGGTAGTGTATGTTCCAATTTTCATGAAGCCATGACTTTCGTAACCCTTGAATGTAAAAAATTGATTATTTTTTTTTGATTTTGTATACTTTATTGATCCCCAGAGGGGAAATTGAGGGTATCCACCTGGATGGATGAAGCAGCCACAGTACGGCGCTATCCCTTTACCATTCACACACACATTCACACACACACCCCCGACTGCACAACAACCACTGCTGCCTCTAAAGTCATCGAGACCTGCTGTCCACACCCCACTCGACCAACACCCCCCCACTCCCAGCACACAGCCCCCCCAACCTGACCCTCACTAAGACCCAGGTGAGGACGGAGCTGAAGAAGATCAAGGCAAGGAAGGCCTCAGGACCGGACGGCATCAGCGCAAAGCTACTCAAGTCCTGCGCAGACCAGCTGTGTGGGATTGTGGAGCACATCTTCAACCTGACCCTGAAGCTGGGGAGGGTACCACAGTTGTGGAAAACATCCTGTGTGGTACCTGTACCAAAGACTTCCCACCCCAGAGACCCGAACAGCTACAGGCCAGTGGCCCTGACGTCTCACATGATGAAGACCCTGTAGAGACTGCTCCTTGCTTACCTCCGCCCCCTTTGGTGGGACCAGCGATGGATCCACTCCAGTTCGCCAACCAGCATGGCATTGGGGTGGATGATGCAGTGATCTTCCTCCTTCACCGTTCCCTGTCCCACCTGGAGAAGCCCGGGAACGCGGTGAGGATCATGTTCTTTGACTTCTCCAGTGCTTTCAACGCCATCCGACCGATGATCCTGAAGGACAAGCTGCTGTGCGCAGGGGTGGACGAGCATCTGTCATCACGGATCCTGGACTACCTCACTAACCGGCCACAGTTTGTGAGAACCTGGGATTGTGTGTCCGACACAATCATCGGTAGCACGGGGGCCCCCCAGGGAACGGTTTTGGCTCCCTTCCTGTTCACCCTTTATACGGCGGACTTCTCACACAACACAACACACTGCCATCTACAGAAGTTCTCTGGCTCTGCGATTGTTGGCCTCATCTCCAACGGAGATGAAGCTGAGTACAGAGGACTTATCCAGGACTTCGTGGACTGGTGCCATTGGAACTGCCTCCAGATCAACGCAAGGAAAACTAAGGAGCTGGTGGTGGACTGCCACAGGCAAGGACAACCCCTCACAGCACCAGTAAACATCCAGGGAACAGACACTGAGATGGTGACATCCTACAAGTACCTGGGTGTTCATCTGAACAATAAACTAGACTGGTCACACAATACCGACGCACTCTACAAGAAGGGACAGTGCAGGCTGTTCCTACTGAGGAGGCTCATGTCTTTTGGTGTACAAGGGGTGCTCTTGAAGACATTCTACGACACGGTGGTGGCATTAGCCATCACTTTTGGAGTGGTCTGCTGGGGCAATGGCATTACAGCAGCCAATGGGAAGAGACTGAAGAAACTGATCAAGAAACCTAGCTCTGTCCTGGGGCAACACCTTGACCCAGTGGAGGAGATAGGAGAGAGAAGGATGGTGGCTAAACTGTCATCTCTGCTGGAGTCCGAGTCCCACCCTATGCAGAACATACTGAACGCACTGAGGAGCTCATTTAGCAGTAGACTACATCATCCTAGGTGCACGACCAAGAGGTTTCGCAGGCCCTTCCTACCTACGGCTGTCAGACTGTATAACCTAAGCAGGGCTGCTCGCAGAGATAGCAAAAAAAAAAACGTGACAACCTAATAGTATTGAATGCAAAAGATGCAACAGACTTACACAAATGGTCCCCTCCAGTATAGAACTAGGACAGTATCAGTCGCTATGGAGGGTGACAATATGTATGGGTACATATTCATACCATGAAGGGTAACTAAATAGACGGTTATGCTGTTTAGTCCATCTAGCTACAATGCTCCGCACTGTGTATATATATTTATATATTTATGTGTACATACTGTATGTATATTCACGGCTCCTATTTTCTTATCTTCTAAATTATTGCTCTGAGTGTTGCTGTCCCTGTGCTGTTGCAATCCTGGAATTTCCCCATTGTGGGACTAATAAAGGCTTATCTTATCTTATCTTGTCTTATCTTACCTAGGGCCACTTTAGAGTCTCCAATTAACCTAACCTGCATGTTTTTGGCCTGTGGGAGGAAACTGGAGAAATCCTGGAGTAAACCCACGCAGATACCGGGAGAACATGCAAACTCCGCACAGATCACTGTTGGTCAGGGGCTGGGATTGAACCAGGGATCCCATGGCCAAGGGTGAGTTGCTGTGCTGGCGCAGTGCTAACCACTGCGATGAATGGCGATGAATGCATTACCATGGCAACAGCAGTGATAACAAGAGAAATATGACTTTCATTGATGGTCATCCAGTGTACTGTGATAAACCTCTGAAAATTTCATGTCATTGTGGCTACTGGTCTTTGAGTGAAAATTCAAACAGTTTTGTGCAGTACCTCATGTCACCACTAGGGGTCACTGTGAATAGTTCTTGAATATTACTATATAGACGTGTTAAGAGTGGGATTAGGATCCATTGTGCAAAATTTGGTCCAAATCCAACAAGGTTTGTCTGAGCTGTAACTGTCAGGTTTTGTATGGTGAGCATGCGTCAACCCATGCCAGTCATCATGGAAACAGTTCTTTACTCTGTACATGTTCTGTTAATGAGTCCTAGCAGAAGGCCACCTTTTAAATCTGGCTCCATCAATGATATTATACTCAGTGTGATTTTTTACATTGGTTCTTATGACAATCTTAATTTACACTGATTTTAATGGGAAAACCGTAGTCACCATGATGGGGGAAAAAAATATCATTTTTTAAAGAAAAATTCAGAACCCAAAGATAAAAAAGTAACTTCGTAGTTCTGTCAAGGGTCCAATCACTATCCATGATTAAAAAAAAAAAAAAAATTGGGGCAAATTGGAAATTCCCTGTCTGAGATACAGCTGTAACATGGAAAATGGCGAAGCATCAAAATTAGGCCATCGCCATGGAAACAGTAAAATAGTAGGTACATCTTCAAGACACATATCGGACTACAGAGGGCGGTCACCTTGACATATGTTCCAGTTTTTGTGACTCCACGATTTTCGTAACTTTCCAAACAAAATCACGGAGTTGATGGCGAGGAGGGCATTGCCATGGCAACAGCAGTAATGGATTGGTAAACGTGAGTTACGTTTAGGATCATCCATACACTGTGATGGACCTCAGAAAATTTCATGTCATTATGGCAACTGGTTATTGAATTAAAAATAAAACAATTTATGCAGCTTCATGCAGCTGTCTCAGTGCATGTGCTGGGTTACCATAGCAACACACACACAGCAGTTAGAAAGAGAAAGTTCTGGATAAATCCGGATTCATCCGGTCAGAGAATCACATTAATAATGCAGGCAAAACGTTGAAGCCCACCCTTCAAACAAGTGTGAGCAGAACAGAAACCGTAAGACTGACAGATGTAATTTTGGCACCGTGAGAATCCTGACACTCTGAGCTACACAGTGATGTAAATTTTATGCTCTAAAACGCAAAACTGTGCTCACACTCATGAGTTAAAAACTGTGAAAAATTTTGGATCAATATTTTTTGTCCCATTCATCGGCATGGCAGGATTCACCGGTTTTTCTTTCCTTCAGCACTTCTGGAGACAAAACTACAAAAGTTATGGCTTAGACGAAAAGTTTGTGAATGTCAGGACATCTGTGGCTATGTTTTTGGAAAAAATGAAGTCAGTAGAGTGAAAATTGTGGCCACAATCGCAATTTATCCAGAAATATTTTGTAAATTCTTCACACTCTAGCGATGACATCATGCACTCTAAGCTGCCAGCAGCCCATCCCATTGACTTCAATGTTGAAAGGTGATTTTTGCAGAAAAACCTACCTGACTTTAGATGCAAATATTTCAAAAACCGTAAAAGTTACTGAAAAGCTGAATGGAAATTAAGTAGCTGACACTTGTGGAAACAAAATAAAGCAAAATGGTTTCTGTAACTTCAAAATTGCAGAAGTTATTAAGCATAAAAGCAGAAGCAGAATTTGCCAAAGTTTCCCATAAGAATGAATGGGATTTAAAAAGCCAAAAAATTGTAATTTTTACAAAAGGTATAAAAGTTCGGAAGAAGAAAAATACAAACATACATCTCCAGAAAAAGCTGAACGTTTTGATGCCAAAATCAAGCATGTAGCACAAAAACTGCAGAATGAATTAGAGTCTAAAGTTTTGAGAAGGTTATTGTGACGATGGGATGTCACCACTGTATGTCTGGTTGTATTGTGTGATTATGTTGTATCTGTATTGTTGTAATGTCTGTATTATTGTTTGTTAAGATGCACATAGTAGTTTAGGATTTGTCTTTGCTAATTTGAATGCCCTTGGGAGATAAGTATTATGATTAAGTATTTGGTAAAATAATTTATTTCACATACCTTTGCCAACATGCTTCCTGTGAGTGTCCAGGCAAAAGACTCTGCAAGGGGTTGAGGGCCTTATATAGGACACCAGCAGGGAGCAAATATGTGTGGTAAGTTAGAGGGGTGGTTTAATATTTGTAAATAGGGGTTAAAGTTATTTATTAAATTATTTATATTACTATTTATTGTGTGTTATTTATATTTGTATTATGTATGCTTGGGGAAATTATTTATGTACTTTTAGAAATTAGTGGGTATGTGTTAAGAATAGGAATGATGATTGTTTTACCTGGGATTATGGAAGGGGCTAATCACCTCTAATTATCTTGTGCATTATATAACAGGTGTGAGATATCAAGTAAGGAGGTATTGCATGGTATTGCGTTGTATTGCGAGGTACTGCAGGCATTGCATGGCATTGATTGCTGATCGCAGAGTGCTTATTGCTCTTGATATGCTTCTTGATTAGCGAAGTGCATTTTTGTTCTGAAGAATTGTGTCAGATGATTTCCTGAGAGACTGAAGACTATGACTTGTAAGTTAAAATAAATTGGATTAATTGAAAATAGAAACTCTGGCCTCGCTTTCCTGCACCAGTTTTCAGTTATATACAAGAAAAGTGAGTGGATAACACTACGAGTAAACTGATTACTGGAGTGAACCGATAAAGGTAATAAACGGCTTATGGTGTTTACACGCACCAAGTAAACGGTTTATTGGGAAAATAACCTAGGTGACATGTTTCAGGACCCAGGAGACAGACACAGACACAGGTAGATACGAACAATTATTCTTTATTAAGAGTGAGAGAGTGTAGTGCGTGTGTGAGTGCAGATATGGCAGTCTGGTCACCGGAGCTGAGCAATTCAGATGACGACCTGGCAACCCTGGAACACACAAGCAGAAACAGTTAAGGCTGTTCAGCGATAATGGACAATTGCAGGTGTGTAGCTTACTTGAGGAAACCACAGGTTGTATTCTGCTGACTCCAAGTGTCCGTGTGATGTGGAGATGTTTGTGCTCGTAGCTGTGGTGGTGATTGCTCCTGTAGCTGTGGTGATGGTTTTGGCGAGGGTGGTAATAGTACCTGCAGCTGTGACGATGATTGCTCCCGTAGCCGTGGAGGTGATAGTGTTTGTAGCTGTGGGGATGATGGCTCCTGTAGCCGTGGTGGTAATTGTACCTGCAGCTGTGGTGGTGATAGTACCTGTAGCTGAGGTGATGGTTGTACCCGTAGCTGTGGTGGTAAGGAGGAGCTCCGAGAAGGAGAGGGAGATGCCCCGTTGGTCGGGGAAGCTGGTCCGCCGCCTGGGAGGTCCACCTGTGCACAGGGGTTAAGATTTGGAGTAGAATAGCAAAGGGTATTCTTACGTGGCTGGTCTTGACGTGACGTTCTTGGCTTGGCTGTAGAACGAAGCTCTGGCTCATACTCAGACGAGGAAGACAGACGACTCCGTGCCGGGCTGTCAACGACACTGGCTTTTAACAGCCACTGATTGGCACCTGCTGGTCTGTGCACAGCTGGAGCTGATGAGACAGATGACGGCCCAGCAGCCGTCATGACAGTACTCCCCCCTCTAGCAGTACCTCCAGGCACCTGCCCAATTCTACCTGGATTCGCCCAATGGAAGTCGCGGATCAACTGCTTATCCAAGATCAATGCTGGGCGAATCCAAGAACGATCCTCCGGTCCAAAGCCCTCCCAGTCCACCAAATACTGAAGACCACGACCCCGCCTGCGAACATCCAGGATGGCAGTCACCCCCCAGGCTGGATGGCCATCGATCATCCTCGGGGGGGCAGGCGCCACAGGGGGCGGGCACAGAGGGTCCAAGATGTACGGTTTGACCTGGGAGACATGAAAGGTGGGGCAGATGCACATGGAAGGGGGGAGAGCCAAGCGCACAGACACAGGATTGACAATTCGAGAAATGGTGTAGGGGCCAATGAAGCGCTTAGTGAGCTTGCGCTTCTCGGCCGGTACACCAATATTCCGGGTGGACAGCCAAACCTTCTGACCCACCTTGTAGTCCGGGGCGGGTCTCCTGTGATGGTTGGCCACCTGGATGTTGCGTTCAGTGGTCTTCAAAAGGGCCCTGCGGGCGATGGACCATACTCGCCGACAGCGCCTAATGTGGGTCTGGACAGACGGGACCGCTACCTCCTTCTCCTCCTCCGGGAACAGTGGTGGATCGAACCCAAATGAAGCCTTGAAGGGAGAGAAGCCCGTGGCCGTAGAGATCGTGGTGTTATGGGCGTACTCTATTCAAGGAAGGTGCTTGCTCCAAGAGGACGAACAGGAGGAGATGACACAGCGCAGCGCGGCCTCAAGCTCCTGGTTAGCCCATTCACACTGGCCATTACTCTGTGGATGATACCCTGAAGAGAGGCTAGCTGTGGCTCCCAGCACTGAGCAGAACGCCTTCCAGACCTGAGAGACGAACTGTGGTCCCCGATCTGACACTATGTCAGCGGGAATACCGTGGAGGCAGACCACATGCTGAACAAGGAGGTCCGCCGTTTCCTGGGCCGAAGGCAAACCCCAAAGGGGCACAAAATGGGCCGCCTTCGAAAAACGGTCCACAATAGTCAAAACAGTGGTGAAGTTATCTGAGGGGGGCAAACCAGTCACAAAATCCATGGCAACATGAGACCAAGGGCGGGAAGGGACGGGCAGGGGATGCAACAGACCCACCGGGGGAGATGATGTCGTCTTCCCTGTGGTGCATTGAGCGCAAGCCCGGATGTAACTCACCACGTCCTTCCGCAGCCCTGGCCACCAGAAGGTCCTCTGGAGCAGGTCCACAGTCCAACCTACTCCCGGATGACAGGCCAGCTTGGAGGCGTGACCCCACTCAATCACCTGACCCCGAATAGAGCGTGGAACAAACAATCGGCCCGGGGCACCCCCCCCCCCCGGATCTGGCTCCATCTTCAACGCTCTCCGGACTTTGGTACAAATACCCCAGGACAGAGCGCCCACAACACAGGAGGGCGGTAGGATGGGTGCATCTTGATCTTCGGTAGATGGTGCATCGAACTGCCGCGAGAGGGCGTCCGGTTTTCCGTTCTTGCTTCCCGGCCGATAGGTGATGGAGAAGTTGAAACGGCCGAAGAAGAGGGACCAACAGTTCCCTGTCTCCAATGCTGTAGTTCCTTTCCGCCGGTGACAGGCGACGGGAGAAGTAGGCACATGGTCGGATCTTGCCGTCCTCAGGAGAACGCTGGGAGAGTACCGCTCCCACCCCCGAATCTGAGGCGTCCACTTCCACCAAGCACTGGAGATTCGGGTCCACCTGGGTTAGAACACGGGCTGAAGCAAACTCCTCCTTTAATTTCTCAAATGCTCTGGCTGCCTCCTCACTCCAGCAAAACGGGGTCTTAGGGGAGGTGAGCGCAGTCAGAGGGCGAGCAATATTCCCAAAGTTGGGCACAAACCGACGATAAAAGTTGGCAAAGCCCAGGAACCCCTGGAGCTGCTTCCTGGAGGTCGGAGTGGGCCAGTCCACTACCGCCTTAACCTTGGCCGGGTCGGGGAGCACCTGGTTCCGGGCAATGATGAACCCAAGGAAGGAGGTCTGGTTTGTGTGAAACTCGCATTTCTCTGCCTTGACGAATAATTGATTCTCCAGGAGGCGCTGTAACACCCTGCGAACGTGTACCTGGTGCTCCTCCAATGTGCGGGAGAAGATCAGTATGTCATCAAGATACATGAACACAAAGGAGTTAAGGAAATCCCGCAGCACATCGTTTATTAGTCGCTGGAAGACGGCCGGAGCGTTGGTCAACCCAAACGGCATTACCAGATACTCGAAATGGCCGCTTGGGGTCCGGAAAGCCGTCTTCCATTCGTCACCTTCTCTGATGCGCACCAGGTGATAGGCGTTCCGGAGATCCAGCTTAGTAAACCAGGTCGCCCCCTGGAGGGAGTCAAAGGCGGTGTTCATCAATGGCAGAGTGTATTTGTCCTTAATCGTGATTTCGTTAAGCCCCTGGAAGTCAATGCAGGGGCGTAGCGAGCCATCCTTCTTCCCAACAAAGAAGAAACCGGCCCCCACGGCCGAGGACGACGGGCGGATGATACCTGAGGCCAGGGATTCTTTAATGTAGGTGTCCATGGCCTCGCGCTCTGGGGCTGACAGGCTGTACAGGTGGCTTGCAGGAAGGGGGGCCCCAGCCTTCAGATTAATAGCACAGTCGTACGGCCGATGGGGGGGGGGGGGTAGAGACAACGCCCGTGACTTGCTAAAAACTAACCCCAGGTCATGGTAAACCTCTGGTACCTTGGACAGCTCCTGGGGTGACGTCGAGGGAGGAGGCACCTTGACAGATGGGGCACATGCCGCAGATTGGAGACAGGCACCCAAACAGAAGGTACTCCACGCTGTAATACTCCCTCCCTGCCAGTCGATGGTGGGGTTGTGAAGCCGAAGCCAGGGGTAACCCAAGATGACGGTTGAAGAAGAGACAGGCAGGATCAAAAACCTAATCTCCTCCCTGTGATTACCTGAGACGAACACAGACACTGGGGCCGTCTGATAGGCAACGGTGGTCAGTGACGCCTTGGACAAAGTGATGAGCTTGACAGGAGGATCCAGAGGCTGACAGCTGAGGCCCATCTGGGTTGCCAGGTCTCTGGAAACAAAGTTTTGCTCAGCTCCTGAGTCTACTAGGGCTAGTGTGGAATGTTCTGTGTGTTTGTGGATTAGTCTAATGGGAATACAGAAACTCGTGAGGGGTTTTTCTAAGTCCGTGTCCGTGAATCCCCCTACTGCGATCCACGGACCTTCCCTTTTAACCGACTAGGGCATTCGAAAACCCCATGTGACTCCTTTCCACAGTAAAAACAAAGGCCTAGATCCCTGCGGTGCTGTCTCTCAGCCGCTGACACTTTAGATTGGCCTATTACCATTGCCTCTTGACCTGGAAACTCCTCTGACGCCTGGAGAGCGAGCAGGGGAGAGCTGGTGGAACGAGGGCAGGGCTTAACTGGACGGGGAGTAGACCGTCGTTCAGCCGCTCATTCCCTTAACCTACTGTCTAGGCTTATAGCAAGGGCAATTAGCTCTCCTAAATTGTCAGGTTTGTCCTGTGCCGCTAACTCGTCCTTTAACTCCACGTTAAGACTGCGGAGGAAAATACCGCAAAGTGACGGTTCCCCCCACCCAATCTCAGCGGCAAGGACCTGGAAATCAATAGCATAGTCAGCAGCTGATCTAGTGCCCTGCTGCAGGCTCAACAGCCATTCAGTCAACACCGCACCCCTATCTGAGTGGTCAAACACGGACATAAACTCGCCACGAACTGCTGGTAAGTCAACATAGGATAACCTGGTTTCGCCATCACTGTATATGCCCAGTCTAAGGCTCTACCCCCCAACAGGTTGATGATATATCCTATTTTGCTTGAATCAATGGCGAAGTCTCCCGGAACCCGGAGAAAAACTCACTCGCATTGTAAAATGAATCCACGAGCCTCTCCGAGTTTCCCACTAAAACGGGCAGGAGTTGGCACAGGGGTGAGGCGAGATGTGGATGTGATGTTAGCTTGACCTGGCGCTAAGCCTGCAGGGATTGAAACGCTAGCGACCGGGGGAAACGCCTGGTGTCCCTCCAAGCGATCCAGCCGGCCGTTAATTTGAGTAAGTTGATTAAGAATAACTGTCTGCTGATGTGAAAGCATATCCACCTGGGCACTAAGGGTGTTTAATCTGCGCGACAGTGTGCTGTCCGCTGGGTCAATGTGATGGAGTCGTACTGACATGTTTCAGGACCCAGGAGACAAACACAGACACGGGCAGATACGAACAATTATTCTTTATTAAGAGTGAGAGAGGGTAGTGCGTGTGTGAGTGCAGATATGGCAGTCTGGTCACCGGAGCTGAGCAATTCAGATGACAACCTGGCAACCCTGGAACACACAAGCAGAAACAGTTAAGGCTGTTCAGCGATAATGGACAATTGCAGGTGTGTAGCTTACTTGAGGAAACCACAGGTTGTATTCTGCTGACTCCAAGTGTCCGTGTGATGTGGAGGTGTTTGTGCTCGTAGCTGTGGTGGTGGTTTTGGCGAGGGTGGTAATAGTACCTGCAGCTGTGACGATGATTGCTCCCGTAGCCGTGGAGGTGATAGTGTTTGTAGCTGTGGGGATGATGGCTCCTGTAGCCGTGGTGGTAATTGTACCTGCAGCTGTGGTGGTGATAGTACCTGTAGCTGAGGTAATGGTTGTACCCGTAGCTGTGGTGGTAAGGAGGAGCTCCGAGAAGGAGAGGGAGATGCCCCGTTGGTCGGGGAAGCTGGTCCGCCGCCTGGGAGGTCCACCTGTGCACAGGGGTTAAGATTTGGAGTAGAATAGCAAAGGGTATTCTTACGTGGCTGGTCTTGACGTGACGTTCTTGGCTTGGCTGTAGAACGAAGCTCTGGCTCATACTCAGACGAGGAAGACAGACGACTCCGTGCCGGGCTGTCAACGACACTGGCTTTTAACAGCCGCTGATTGGCACCTGCTGGTCTGTGCGCAGCTGGAGCTGATGAGACAGATGACGGCCCAGCGGCCGTCATGACACTAGGTGTGTTAATCCGTTTTCTCAAACCTCTGTTTACATGACAGTTTGAGTAATCAGGTAACTCCAGAAAGCTGATTATAATCGGTTTAGTCCTGACCATGTAAACAGATGACCGTGTTTATATGTACACAAAAAAACAGTTATGATTGGATTTCTGCAGTTATCTGATTATTCAAGTGACGATGTAAACAGAATAATCCAATAAAGGCCATGTAGCTGGGGTGATTAACGCAAGTGGTTTACCCTCCAGTAATCCGTTTATTCAGTGCATGTAAACAGGAGAAAACTGATTAATGGCATTATCAGTTTATTGCCACTAATCGGTTTATTGTGACCATGTAACCAGGGTCAGTGTGTGAATACTTCACAGCATAGAGTCTTCAGTTTTGAAAAGTTTATATACATGAAAAGTGAGTGGATAACAATGTGTGAATGCTTCACAGTATTCACACAATGCTGTGCATTTAAGGTTTAAATATTTCATCTTATTCTTCTCCTCTCCTCCTCCGCCTCCCTTGACTGATCCCAGCTTGCTGTGTCCTGTCTGTGTCTCGCTCTCCTTCTCGCTGATCTCAATCCAAACGGAAAAAAATGGAATTGGTGAGCTCGGCTTTAAATGCAATTGACACCACTTTTTCAAACAGAAAATTGGGCCCGGGGGAGCCCAGGTGTCCTGCAGGCACTTCAGCTGTGGGTTATGTGAGAGACTCATGGGACAATTGGAAACTCATGTGTCTCTGTGATCTTTCAATTGAGGATGTGGAAGACATCTACCTGTTTGGCTTCATGATCACAGGATTTCTGCTGTTTGGCTTTGGAGTTTTCCTGGTGTATCGGAAATTGAAGAAGTTGGAAAGAGCTAATCAAAATGCGGACCCGGCGAAGCTCCTTCAGCAATTCAACCAGCTGGGGAGAGCACTGATAGCGGCAAATGGTGAACTGAATCGGAAGGTGGGAAACATCTCGGAGTTGCTGGGTGCTCTCCAGGGAATGATTTTAAAGCCTGTGAATGTTAATGTAAATTGTGATGCACAGAATCGCATGAGAGAAGAAATTTCTATGCTCTAAGTGAACTGTGCTCATCAGGCCTTGATTCGGTGTCCTTGGGAGAACTCATTCCTCCAGGAGAAGAGATAAAGCAGAAGGGAGTTTTGGCTTCTCTCTAACCCAAACAATTGCTGATGTGCAGCAATCTGAACTCTCCAAGGACAGCGTCATGTGACTAACACGGAATTTTACCATCTGGCATGCACTGAACTGTGGACATGTTATCTATGTTTTAGTACGCCAAGGACATAACATCTAGCCGTTGCCTAGGAGAGGATTTTTGTTGTCCACCAGTAACTGATACTTCATACACTGCATTCACACTGATATCACATGACTGACATACACACACTGGTCTCTCTCTTGCTTTGTTAATGTGTGGATCTGTATTGTCTGCTAAGTGTGCAATTAGAGGGTTTTTTTCTATGTGATCACAATCTTGCTCACTCGAGCTATATTTTGATAACTATGTTTTTTCTCTCTGCCCAATGTGTCACCCCCTCCCCCTCCCCCTCCCCCTCTTTACCCCCCACTGTATGAGGCGCCTGTATGGCTGCCGCGTCATTGGGGAGCGCTTAACACGAGCACACCTTAGTGATAAGTAAAATTCCTTGTATGTGTAAGCATACTTGGCAATAAAGTTGATTCTGATTCTGATTCTGATTCTGATTCTGTTTTGATGTAAACTGCCTCCCACCCTCATAAATCTTTTGCTTGAGGATGCTCCAAAGGTTCTCAATATGGTTGAGGTCAGGGGAGGATGGGTGCCACACCATGAGTTTCTGTCCTTTTATGCCCATAGCAACCAATGACACAGAGGTGTTCTTTGCAACATGAGGTGGTGTATTGTCATGCATGAAGATAATTTTGCTACGGAAGGCACGGTTCTTCTTTTTGTACCATGGAAGAAAGTGGTCAGTCAGAAACTCTATATACTTTGCCAAGGTCATTTTCACACCTTCAGGGACCCTTAAGGGGCCTACCAGCTGTCTCCTCATTATTCTGGCCCATTTGTCTGGCAGGAACCTTCCTTCTTATGCCTTTATCTGCATAAACCTGTCTGTGCTCTGAATCAGCCACAGAGTTCTTCACAGTATGATGATCGCGCATAAGTTTTTGTGAAATATCTAATGCTTTCATACCTTTTCCAAGGCATTGCACTATTTGATACTTTTTGGCAGCAGAGAGATCCTTTTTCATTCCCATATTGCTTGAAACCTGTGGTTATGTGGAACATCCTAGTTTTCCTTGAATTGGGCTCATCTGGCAAGCTAATTATGACAGGTGTCTGAGATTGATATCAGTGATTCAAAGAGCCCTGAGACACAATACCATCCATGAGTTTAATTGAAAAACAAAATATTGAATGTTTATTCAAGATTCAAAGAATATTATTTGTCAATATTACTATATGTACAGGACATACAGGAGAATTGAAATGGTGTTTCTGTCTCTCTTCAGTGGTGTGCACAATATAAAAGGAAAAAGGAATAAGGCTGGAAAAACAACAACAGCAGTCTATGTACAGTAATGCTACCAGTAGTGCAAATGGCGACAAAAGATGAATCCAGACCACCCATAGTGCAACTAAAGATAAACGATGAGACCCAGCAATCTTATATACAGAAAGTAGAGCAGTAATACTCATAGTATCAAGTTCAGTGGGGTAGTGTAGGTGCAGACAGTGTCAGATAGGATTGCACATGATCAATATTACAATGACAGACAGCAGCTGATATGGCATTTGTGCAAATGGTTGCGGTAAAGTGCAGAGACATACAGCAGCAAATGTATTACTGTTGGTGTGCCAGTCTTTCTGTGCCAACAGCTGAGGTAGTTATTGTGCGGTTGAGTGCGTTATGGTGTGTGTGGAGGGGGGGGGGGGGGCAGAGTTCAGCGTCCTGATGGCCTGATGAACAAAGCTATTTAGCAGTCTTGTGGAGTGGGCCTGGAAGCTTCGGTACCTTTTCCCAAAGGGCAGGGGGCTGAAGAGGGAGTGTGAGGGGTGGGAGGTGTTGCCTGCAATGTTGATGGCTCTGCGGGTGAGGCGGGTGAGGTGAGTGAGAGAGTGCTCTTGTTTAGTGCCATCTCAGCATCTATTTCTATTTCATGGCATAAAAAGATAGAACTAAGAAGAAAATTGAGTTAAAATTTGTATAGCGATAGGATGATAAATGAAAGAATAAATAAATAAATGAACAGATAGATAAATAGAGCAAGACAGACGATCATCATCATAGCAGTAGAAAAATTAAATAGGGTGCTTCAGATGCACATGTGCTTAAAAACCCTAAAACTTTCTTTGGTGGCCCCTTATTAAAAATATCTTTCACCCAAAAAGGATTAAGTGGAAGAAGATGGATGGATGGATGGACTTTTGAGTATAAAAATGTCTTGTTGTCATGATAGCAGGACAGTCAAGTAAAATGTGCTTTACTGATAAAAAAAAAAAAACTCCGCAGAACTGACAAGATGGTGGAGCTTCACCTTTTAATAAAAAGCTGTGGTTGTAGAGAATGTGGAAGGACGAGGCTGAGTTTATTTCACAAGTCAGATTTATTCACATTCTCCAACATCATCCAAAAACAGAAAGAGGACGAATCACCCAACAGCTGTCCCTTTTATACCCAGGACATCAAAACACACAGTCACATGGCACTTAATCCCCAGTAACAATGTAACTTCCTCCCGATCTTAACACCCCCCACCTTCAGTCTCTGGCCGCTGGGCGAAATCCCCCAAGGCTGTCTCTTTGCATGCCAAAGACTAAACTTTCACATCCTCGTGTTATCTCCAAAGCGGCTCAGTCCTTTGTTCCGTCTCAGATGTGAAGCCTAAGGTGGTATACGTATGAATCATACAGTGATATACATATGTGCATGTATGTGTGCCACATGACCCCCCCCCAAACGTCTAAGATGAAACAACGTAATAACAGTCTGCAAGTCATGGTAAAATTATTACACATCAGTCCACGTGTCGCTTGGGCCTCAGTCACCTCCCATATCTGCTGTAAGCAGGCTTAACCACTTTTGCGGCGCCCTCCTGCTGGGGAGCTGCTGTCTGAGGATGAGAACTGTTAGTCAATCCCTGTGGGTGTTCTGATGAATGCTCCTTAGGGGGTCTGCCGCGCCGAGGAGCCGTAGCCAACAGCACATCCTCGTCGGCCAACACAAAGGCGGGTTTGAGTCTGTTTATGCCAATCTTTTCTTTCCTGCCCCCCAAATCTAGCAAAAAATGCTTATCCCCTGTTTCCAGCACTCTAAATGGTCCATCATAAGGTGATCGCAACGGAGGGCGATGCGCATCGTGTCTGACAAAAACAAACTCCGCATTTTTTACAGCCTTAGGCACAAAAACGCACGGAAAACTGTGGTGAACGGGGCCGGGAAGCATGCCCGCTTCTGCGCTACTCTGCAACCGCTGAGCCGGGAAACATTCTGGCGCAGGATTATCCGGGAGAAATTCCCCGGGCAGCCGGAGTGGCTGCGCAAAAACTAACTCAGCCGGGGAGGCTTCTAAATCCTCTTTAGGTGCGGAACGCAACCCCAATAAAACCCATGGTAGTCTGTCCACCCAATTTGCATCCGTAAGCGACGCTCTGAGGGCCGCCTTCAATGACCTATGGAAACGTTCGCATAACCCATTAGCCTGCGGGTTGTACGCGGTAGTGCGGTGGATCGTTACCCCCAGGCTGCGGGCCATCGCTGACCAAAGCTCGGAAACAAATTGAGGACCTCTGTCGGACGTAATGTCCGATGGACTCCAAAGCGCGCTACCCATGCCGTTAAAAACGCGCGCGCCACCTCCTCGGGTGTGGTTGATGACAGTGGGACCACTTCTGGCCAACGCGTGGTGTGGTCTACCATTGTCAGAAGGTGTGTGCACCCCTGCGACGGCGGAAGGGGGCCTACGAGGTCCACATGAACGTGGTCGAACCTCTTAGCCGGGATGTGAAACGGCTCCAAGGGAGCTCTCGTGTGCTTGTGAACCTTGGCTCGTTGGCAAGCCATGCAGGCTGCCGCCCACTCTCTAACTTGTTTGCGCAGGCTCGGCCATACAAATTTCTCTCCTACCATTTTGACCGACGCGCGCATCCCCGGGTGCGCCAGAGAAGGAATCGAGTCAAAAACGCGGCGGCACCACGCGGTCGGTACCACCGGGCGCGGTCGTCCCGTGGAGACGTCGCAGATTAGGGGGGACATACCATCTTGCAGCACCCTGTTCTCCAGCCTTAACCCTGTTGGTCCAGACTGGAGCGCGCACACGTCCGCGTCGCTCGCCTGATCCGTGGCCATGGCTGCATAATCTATCCCTACGCGGACTGTGGCCACTACGGCGCGCGAGAGACAGTTTGCCACTACATTAAGTTTACCCGCTACGTGCTGAATATCGGTAGTAAACTCTGAGATCGCAGCCAGCTGCCTCTGCTGCCGGCCCGACCACGGTTCTGAAACCTTGACCATCGCGAAAGTCAGCGGCTTGTGGTCAACGAACGCGGTGAAACGGCGTCCTTCCAGCCAGAACTGGAAGTGGCGAATGGCCAAGTGGAGAGCTAACAACTCCCTGTCAAATGCGCTGTATTTTCGCTCACTATCGCGCAACGTCCTGCTGAAAAATGTGAGCGGCTGCCAAGCCCCGGCTACATGTTGCTCCATGACCGCCCCTATGGCCACATCTGACGTGTCAGTAGTGAGCGCTATGCGGGCCGTTGGGTCTGGATGCGCTAACAACGCAGCGTTTGCCAGGGCTGTTTTGACCTCCGCGAATGCGCGCTCTCGCTCAGGAGACCATTCGATTTTGCTTGTGGGTTTTTGTTTTTTTAGCGCGGCATACAGTGGTTGCATGCGCTGCGCTGCGCTGCGCGGGGGAGGAAACGGTTATAAAAATTTACCATTCCCAAAAACTCCTGTAACGCTTTGACCGTTTGTAGCTGGGGAAAATTTGTTACTGCGTGCACTTTGTCAGGCAGAGGAACCGCTCCTTCTGGAGAGATGCGATGCCCCAAAAAATCAATCTGCGTCACCCTGAACTGACACTTCACTGGGTTGATTATTAACCCGTGCTCTGCCAACCTCCGGAAAACTGCTGTGAGGTGGTTTTCGTGTTCGTCTTCGGACGCGCTGGCTACCAAGATGTCGTCCAGGTAGACGAACACGAAGGGGAGATTGCGCAACACCGCGTCCATCATGCGTTGGAACGTCTGCGCAGCGCCTTTAAGCCCAAACGGCATGCGCAAAAACTCGAAAAGGCCAAACAGAGTTATTACCGCTGTTTTGGGTATGTCCTCAGCGCGTACTGGGACTTGATGGTACCCGCGGACCAAGTCTATCTTGTAGGCATGACGAAACTCACTTGGGAGCCTGTGTCCACGAGGAATTGCCTCCCCGAACGCGCGTCTGTCAAGTAGAGCAGCTTGTTCTCTTCCACGAGGGCCGCGGCTGCTACCGACCCCCAGGCTTGGCGTTTCCCGAGCTCTTGAACTGGCACGGTGGTATACATTTGCGTGGCCTCTCTGCAAAGCGGCGATGGTAGAAACAGAGGTCGTCTCCTCCGCGGTCCCTGGCCCTCGCCGCTGCCGTTGTCGGTGGGTCTGCTACCGCCGCCTCTGGCCCCCTGCCGTCCCGGGCCGTCGCGCCGAGCTCCCTCGCTGCTGCAGTGGCCACGCGCTGTCTGCTGGCGTTGAGAATCCGTTGTGCCTCCTGGGCCAGCGCGCGGAAGTCCCGCTGGGCCAACAACGGTGAACCGGCCAGGGTCGCTCTCGTGGCCGACGGGAGGGTTCTCAGGAAAATGTGGGTGAAGAGGAAATCATCGCCGTCTGAGCCCCTCAGCCTCAGCATGTCCTCCATCAGGTCAATGGGCGTACTGTCTCCCAAGTCGTTCAGAGCCAGGAGCCTCTCCGCTCTCTCCTGGACTGAGGGAGTGAAACGCTGGATGAGCGCAGCCTTCAACCCGCCGTATTTGTCGTCGGCCGGTGGGTGCTCCAACAGGCTCTGCACATGTCGAGCCGTGCGGTTGTCGAGCTTGGCAATAACGTGGTAGAATCTTGTGTCATCTGCCGTTATCCCCCGGAGGGCGAACTGTGCTTCAACCAAGTGGAACCAGGAGCACGGGTTGTCTTGCCAGAAGTCTGGTAGCTTGACTGTGGCTGCATTCGCCTGGCTGGTTCCTGACGAGTTCGGCTCGGGGGAATTACTTCTGCTCATGATACGTCTTAGGGTCACCAGTGTAGAGAATGTGGAAGGACGAGGCTGAGTTTATTTCACAAGTCAGATTTATTCACATTCTCCAACATCATCCAAAAACAGAAAGAGGACGAATCACCCAACATCTCTCCCTTTTATACCCAGGACATCAAAACACACAGTCACATAGCACTTAATCCCCAGTAACAATGTAACTTCCTCCTGATCTTAACACCCCCCACCTTCAGTCTCTGGCTGCTGGGCGAAATCCCCCAAGGCTGTCTCTTTGCATGCCAAAGACTAAACTTTCACATCCTCATGTTATCTCCAAAGCGGCTCAGTCCTTTGTTCCGTCTCAGATGTGAAGCCTAAGGTGGTATACGTATGAATCATACAGTGATATACATATGTGCATATACTGTATGTGTGCCACATGGTGAGCCTTGAGTGGCCAATAGGGCATCTAGTGTACACTACCTCATCGTGTCGGTTCTGAAAGTGATGCAGGTGTCTATGGCTTATGGCAGGTTTAATAGCATGCAGTTCATTTGCAGTACATGTGTCCCATTCAGTCTGCCACTTCTTGAGGCGGGTGAGGTACAGTAGATATCCGAGAGGTGGGGCTATGACACTATGACACTAAAATCCTATTTGCATAATAATTTGGAATGCGGACACCCATACGGCCAAATTTGGTAAGTAATCTATTGAGTCCTTTTTTTTTTAACTCTGGGAGGAAACAGGAGTACCTGGAGCCTAAGATAAACGTGAAGTGCCAGTGCTAAACATTGTGCAACATATATTGTTTTGAATGAAAAATAATTTAAAATAATATTGTTTACATCCATGCTGTATACAAGGTCAAACAGCATTTAGCAAGTCCTAAGTATCTAAATGGAAATTATTAGTATGTGGGAGCCTTCGTGTACTTTTGGTATATAAGATGGATGGCTATTGCAGATATTAGTTATTTTTTTTAGGTGTGATATATATTTCTGACTCTGTTATTCTTTGTCTCCCAGAATGTCTGCAGTGCTTTCCTGCAGGACTTTTGTTTTGGGGGGGATTGCTTTTCCGTTTTGATTTGTTTTGCCTCTGAGCGCTGATGATCGAAGTACCATGATGCACTTACTCCCCCAAGTGGCCATTTGACTTCAGTTCTTCCAGAGGGTCAATGTCACAAAAAGACACACCAGCAAAAGAATAAAAATAAAGATCAAATTACAACATGCAAAAAAAAAAAAGTCGTAAAGGGTCAGATCAGAGGTGCACTGACAAGCAGATGACTGGCTGATTTATGCATTAGGATTTTTTCTTTTGTTTGTTTATGTTTAAGTTTAATGTTTATTTTAAAGGGACATTACATACTCATGAACATACAGTAAATACCAATGCAAGTATGCCAGATTTAGAAATACTGTTGATTTGCCTCTGTAGTCCCAGATGCATTATCAATTTAGAATTTAATTTGGCTCAAATTTAGCCAGCACAAAGAGGACATTACCATAAATAAACACAGTTGCTGTCATTAAATTCCTTTTTAACTAATAGACTATATTGTTTCTCGAAATAGACGAGATTTAAAATGTGTCACATTTTAACACACAAGTGCTCCTAATACCTCTTCATAAGAAATCCGGTAATAGTCAGAACTTTCAAATTATTTGAATACTCCATCTCCTAATTAAAGAGATTTTTGTAATGTCAGCACAGATGTACATTAAAAGTGAGTGTTGTGGATTTTATGAAATTAGTTACTTTCCTGCTCCATTAATATTTAAGGAGAAGCAAATGAATATTATGATATATAGATAGATTTATGGAAATACTTGACATGAAGGGGAAAAATATTATTATTATTATTATTATATGAAGCCCTTCTCCTGCCAGAGAGCACCTCTTTTTTGTTTACTCCTTAGTCCAAATAACATGATTTCTACTCTTTTTCCTCTAGCATGTATTTTAATGTTATGTTTCAGCTTACCAGAGGAGTTCACTTATCATTTTACCATGAAAAAGAGACTTAATTGAAAACTGTGTCTTGGATAGCACATATGATATATGTAGACATAACAGCAACTTGACTGCAATGGACTGGCGATCTGTCCAGGGTGTACCCTGCCTCTCGCTCAAAGATGCTGGGATAGGCTCCAGCCCCCCCCCCCCCACCCCCACCCCGACCTGAAAAGGATTAAGTGGTAGAAGATGGATGGATGGATGAACAGCAACTTGAATAAGCAGGTAAAAACAACCACTACAACTGATACTTTTGACATCAATACAAACACTACATACAAGTATATCAGCACTGATCAAGATACACACACAGGGAGTGAACAATAGAAACACACTCCCAAGACCTTGTAATTTTGTTTGTTTGTTTTTGTTTTCAGGAATATGCCATCAAGGTTTGGACACTTGAATTTTAATAGCCTCTTGTGGTAAAAATAGAGAACTGCAGCCCCATTTTTATTTCTCATTTCCATTCAGGTCTACAGGTCAGATTTCCAGATGTGTGTGCATGGAGGGAATGGGGTTTCACTTGTCTTTAGAGCCATCCACCTGTCCTAGAACCACACCCAACTCCTCCAGGAAGCACCAAGGCTAACTGAGGGAAATAATCTCTCAAACGTGCCCCGTGTCTCCTCTACATTGGACACGACTGAAAAACCTGACCTTGTAGGCATGCAGCAGCCATCATGTGGAGGATGAGGATCAGCAGCTCTCCTCTGAGCCTCTAAGTTACACCCTTCAAAGAAAGCTCATTTACCTACTGTGGTTGGTCATTTGGGTATATAAAAATGTACTAGATTAATCCGGAAATAGATGGTTTTCCCTTTAGGCTGGATGAAATTGAGTTACTGCTGCAAACAATAATGTTCTGTTGAAAGACTTTATACTAGGGGTGGGGGGGATGATTTATCGTAATATCATGATACTTTGTGAAGATGATACTGTATTGATTCAAAGACACTAGTATTGTGATACTTTATTAAGAAGTATCAAAGACGCACCACAGTTGATATGAATCCCCTTAAAATCAAATCTACATTTTATGCCCTTTTTTCCACAAAAATCCTTTCACTGTCTCACAGTTGCTTGTGAAAATATTTGCCCTTTTCCTCCTCCTTCAAATGCCAGGATCTAATGTGCCCACCCACATCCACCTGTCCTCCAGGACCACAGCACACAAAAGTATGCAAGCTGGCAAATTTGATCAGCCAGTGCTAAACTTGATAACAAACTAAACTAAACTTGATAAAACACAGTTAGCACCAGCAGATGACATGGCTCTCCAAATCAGGTGCCAAGTCCTGTCATGTGGAAATCACGGTCCCAGAGTGTGGAGGAAGAGTAGAGAAGCACAGTATCCAACTTGCTTGAGTTCCAGTGTGAAGTTTTCATGGTCAGTGATGATTTGGGGAGCCAATTAACAAGTCCAAAGTCAGCACAGCCATTTACCAGGAAGTTTTTAGAGCACTTCATGCTTCCCTCTGCTGACAAGCTTTATGGAGATGCTGATTTCATTTTTCAGCAGGATTTGGCACCTGCCCACACTGGCAAAAGTACCAATACCTGGTTTAATGACAATGGTATCACTGTGTTGTATTGGCCAGCAAACTGTACTGGTATAAATCCCATAGAGAATCTATGGCGTATTGTCAAGAGGAAGATGAGAGACACCAGACCCAACAATGCAGGTGAGATGAAGGCCGCTATCAAAGCAACCTGGGCTTCCATAACACTTCAGAAGTACCACAGGTTGATCACCTCCATCCACGCCACATTGATGCAGTAATTTATGCAAAAGGAACTCCGACCAAGTATTGAGTGTGTACATTGACATACTTTTCAGTCAACCAACATTTCTATTAAAAATTCATTTTTTTCAAAAAATTGATCTTATATGTAATATTCTAATTTTTTGAGAAGCAGAATTTTGGGTTTTCAGTAACTATAAGCCAGAATCATCAAAATTAAAAGAAATACACACTTAAAATATATCACTCTGTGTGTAATAAATATTTATAATATGCATTTCACTGTTTGAATTGAATTACTGAAATAAATTAACTTTTTGATGATATTCTAATTTATTGAGATGCACCTGTATATTAAATTTTCATTTGTTTGGGTTTAATACACCTTTGCACTGATTTTCAATTTTTCGAGCAAGATTTAAAGAAGTGAGGGGAGGCTGAAGACTTCTGCACAGCATACATTGCCCAGTGGACTCTGAGGTTCCCTGAACATAAACCCGTCTCGACCAGTAGTTTACAACCTTTGAATAAATCTTGCATAACTATCATGTGCCTCTTTATCTAATTGTCTTTGTTCCTTTTGAAGTTATCAAGAAATTATGCAAACTAAACAAGATTTATGACCAATAGCTGGTTTTATTGACCCACATGCAGATCCCATTTCAGTGCATAGCAACAGATGGTGGCCAAACATTAACAGCTGTATGTGATCGTTCTGCCTCTCTTGTCATTCAGTTTACTTTGGTCCAAGGTCAAAAACGAGGAGAAGCCTCCATAAAGTCAATGTACAAAGCAAGAACATCAACATAGATCAACTCAGCTAATTATTGTCTTAATGTTCCAAAACAGTATTGGTGGATGAGTACAGAAACACAGATTTTAATATCAGGATTAACCTTGTCATATGACAAGGCTAATGAGCATCTGTGTTGCCCAAATTCCATGCAAATGTGCATTTCCCTACCAGAGAAAATAACATCCTGGATCAGGTTTATACCAGCATCCCTGGAGCATACAAAGCTGCTCCATATCCACACTTGGGATCATCTGATCACATCTCTCTGCGGATAATTCCATCCTACAGACCTCTGATCTGTAGAACAAAACCAACTGTTAAAATCATCCAAGTCTGGGATGAGGAGTCGACTTCAGAGCTACAGTACTGTTTTGAAAACACAAACTGGGAGCTATTTGCACATAAGACGGACTTGGAGGAATACAGCTCCTCTGTTCTAGCCTACATAGCCCTGCATAGCTCTACATAGCCTACATAGAGGCTATGTAGGCTATGTGGAGCGTACATAGCCTCTGCACTGAAAATGTATTAACCACAAAAACCATCAGAGTGTATCCCAACCAGAAGCCATGGCTGAACTATGATGTGTGGTCTCTGCTCAGGGCACGGGACGCTGCATTTAGGTCAGTAGACAAGCTAGCTTACAGTAATGCCCCGTAGAGAATTGAAAAGGGGCAGCAGAGAAGCTAAACGCAAGTACCAGCAACGCACTGAGGGCCACTTCGAAACCAGTAACTCACGAAGCATGTGAAGCAGTATTAAGGCCATAACTAACTACAAGAGCAGCACATCACTGACCAGCCACGACGCTTCCAGACGCCCTGAACGCATTCTTTGCACGTTTCGATACTCCCAGCAATGGTGCTAGAGCTTCAACCACAGCACCAACCAAGCAGGAGGCCATCCTAGTCTTGCAACAATATCAGGTGAGCTCTGGCGGGACCAGACAGGGTGTCGGGCTGGACCCTGAAGTCGTATGCAGACCAGCTGCCAGGGGTATTTACAGACATCTTCAACTTGTCCTTGCAGCAAGCTGTTGTCCCCACATGTCTCAGGTCTACCACCATAGTGCCTGTGTCCAAGAGACGAGCAGTAAAGTGTTTGAACGACTATCGCCTAGTTGCCCTGACACCAATAATAATGAAGTGCTTTGAGAGGCCACAGAACTAGCTCAATAAGACAGTAACTGTCTTAGGACCCCTCCCTAATCTGTGCAATAATAACCATCATAATAATAACTGTACTTTCATACTAAACATGTTCAAGGCACCACCTGGTACTATCTTTGCACTCCACTACTTGCACAATTTATGCCTGTTTACATGTGCCATAATTTTGCACTGCAAAATGTGTATATATGTTTATATTGTGGGAATCCACCTCAGTATATTTACACTCCAACTGAAAGACAAAAAGGAATCGTCATGGGGGGTTTGTGTGTGGATATGGGGGTGGTGTGTTGATGTGAACAGTGACAAAGAGAATGGGAATTACAAAGGCTTTGATGTTAATGCAGCACAAAGAGAAGGCTGAACGAGTGGTATTATTTAAGAGCAGAGGTGCCTGAGATCTGCTACTCTTTTGTTGCTTGTGTTTCTAGAGAAATGTGAGAGAGAGTGGAATAAAGCCTGATATGATCTGGACCTCTCTGCCTGGTTCTTGACTCTCTCCACACTGGTGACCCTTGACGCACAGTGGAACGCGAGGCGAACACCCTGGAGACGACCCGGACGGGAAGTGCCAGCAACACGTGCGCCGTTTCGGTCAAACTACCAGACTTTTGGCTACGTGACCCGAAGTCTTGGTTCCTCCACACCGAGGCTCAGTTCGCACTCCTGGGAGTAACGGCAGATGACACTACGTGGTTGCAGCGCTGGATGCACGCACAACTCAGCAGGTGGCAAGCCTGCTCCAACAGCCCCCAGCCCATGACAAATACAGTGCTCTCAAAACCGCGCTAAACCGGCACTACACGCTCTCGGACTGTGAGAGAGCGGAGAGGCTCCTGACACGCTCCGAGTTAGGAGACAGGTCGGCGGTCGAATTGATAGAGAAGATGTTGATGTTAATGGGCACAGATGATGCGCATTTTCTCTTTGCCCACCTTTTCCTCCGGAACCTCCCGACGGCGGCCAGAGCAGTCCTTGCCAATTCGCCGCTGCTGGCTGCGCGCAACTACCAGGCGCTAGCCTAGGAGGCAGATCAGATTATCCTCTCTACCAGAGCCCTCACAGTGAACGCAGCGGCATCGGAACCCAGCGAGACGGCCAGCGGAGGCGAGGAGCCAGTGATGGTGACTGCAGCGGGGGCCAAGAAGCGCCGGAGGGACATGCTCTATTTCTACCACGGCCGTTTTAGAGAGGACACACGCTGATGTGTGCCACCGTGCCAACTCAAGCATTCGGGAAACGCCAGGACCGGCAGTCGGTAGCAGCGGCGACCGCCAGTGAAGCAAACAAGCTGCTCTATGTGACAGACTCACGCTCGGGAAGACAGTTCCTCGTGGACTCCGGCTCCCAAAAGAGCCTTATCCTGCCGTCCTACGCTGACCGGCTGGCGGGAACTAGTGACCCTGAACTGACGACCGCAAACGGCTCAGACATTAAGACTTTTGGTGAGAGGATGCTGACTGTATCCTTACACGGCCGTGCATACCAATGGACATTCGTCATAGCGGCATGCAGCTTCCCCATCTTCGGCGTTGACTTTTTGTGTGCACACAGACTACTAGTCGATGTTGCTAACAGACGCCTGATTAACGCAATGTCTTTTGATTGTCTCCCCTGTACAGCTCGAAGAATCGGGCCAACAACACTAGCCAACGTCACAGCTCCAAGGGGTAAGTTCCACACACTACTCACCCAGTTCCCAGCACCCAGTTCCCAGCACTCATGGTCCCGATGTTTTCGGCGACCGTCACTAAACATGGGGTGGAGCACTTCATTACCACCACGGGGCCGCCCGTTTTTGCACGACCTCGGCGCCTGGATGCAGCTAAACTGGCCATAGCGCGCGAGGAGTTTGCCAACTTGGAAAAGTTGGGCATCATCAGGCGCTCAAACAGCCCATGGGTATCCCCACTACAAATGGTTCCTAAGGCCGAGGGATTGTGGCGACCGTGCGGAGATTTCCACAGATTAAACAACGCCACAGTGCACGACCGCTACCCCATCCCTCATATTCAGGATTTTTCCGTTCACCTCACCGGGCACGCATTTTTTCCAAGATAGACCTGGTCCACGGTTACCACCAGGTCCTGGTGCACGCTGAGGACATACCTAAAATGGCAGTAGTAACCTCGTTTGGACTTTTTGAGTTTTTACGCTTGCCTTTCTGGTTAAAAGGCACGGCACAGACATTTCCATGCATGATGGATGCGGTGTTGCGCGATCTGCCGTTTGTGTTCATCTACCTGGACGACATCCTCATGGCCAGTGCGTCCGAGAACAAACACGTAACCCACCTCAGGACAGTTTTCCAGAGTTTGGAGGAGCACGGGTTAATAAACAACCCGGCAAAGTGCCAGTTTGGGGTGGCGGGGATTGATTTTTTGGGCCACCACATCTCACCGGAGGGCGCGATACCCTTGCTGGACAAAGTGCGTGCTGTGGCGAATTTTCTCCGGCCTCAGATGGTCAGGGTGCTGCAGGAGTTTTTGGGGATGGTGTAGAGGAGCTTGAAATAACGAGGCGATGTGATTCATAAACCAAAGTTTATTATCAGCTCCTCTAACAAGTCTCATCTAGGTGCAGCAGCAGAAGAAGTAAGAAAGCGAACACCTTCGGCTCTACGAACTTATACTCGCACATAACAAAAGACATGCATATCAAAAGCTGACATCCCTCATTATCTTAATCCCCCCATTGTCTTCGTACTCCTCCGCCTGGCCCTGGGGGGTCAGGGCAACCCATCCGGTCTCCACCGCAGTGCCTTGGATGCTCTTTAATCTTCACTGGCGGTTGAGACTCTTTGTCCTGTTCTGAGGTGTGAAGTCGCCTTACATATGTAATCACCAAACACTCTCACATGCTTAAACATATGTTGGTTATGGAATATATGATTAATATAGACCACAGCCCCCCCCCCCCAAACGACTAAGAAAAGGACAATAGAAAAATTCACAGTTTAAGATAATTATTATGACATACTAACTGCTACACCTCTTGCCACAGAAGAAACTTTCCAGCAGCCATGCTCCTAAGAGAGTTCAGTGGTAATCATAACAGCATAGTAAAATCACAAGTCAGTCCTAAACTGTTACAGCACAATTAGTGAACAACTGTTGAGTAGTTTGCATCAGTCTCTGTGCCGTCTGGGTTTTAATCTTCTCCCGAATCTGCTGTGGGTCCGCTTGGGCGTCCTGCTGGGACTTTCCTGTAAGGAATCTGCAGCTTGGGGAGGAGAGTGATCATTTGTTCCCTGCAGGGGGGCTGAGTCTTTTCTCTTGGGGGGTCTACCCCGCCGAGGTGCTCTCGCCAACCGTGCAGGCTCGTCTCTCAACAAGAAGGCAGGTTTAAGTCTGTCAATGCTGACTGTTTCTTTTCTATCCCCAAAATCAAGCACAAAGTGTTTATCACCAGGTTCCAGCACTCTGAATGGCCCATCGTATGGTGGGCGGAAAGTTGGTTTTAAAGCTTCATGCCTAACAAAAATGAATTCAGCGTTTTTTAAAGCTTGGGGGACAAAAACCCGTGGAAAAGAGTGATGTGCCGGCCCGGGGAGAGAGTCCGGTCCGTTGCTGCCTAAAAACCTCGGGGCTGGAAGATGCCCTGGCTCTGGGTTCTCTGGTAAAAATTCACCTGGGAGCCTGAGAGGTTGTACAAAAACTAATTCTGCTGGAGAGGCGTCTAGATCCTCTTTGGGCACAGCACGCAACCCCAATAAAACCCAGGGAAGTTTATTTACCCAATTTGTATCCGTTAGTGAGGCTCTGAGGGCGGCCTTTAAAGATCTGTGAAAACGCTCGCATAACCCATTAGCCTGTGGGTGATAAGCGGTGGTGCGGTGAATTGTTGCCACTAAGCTGCTGGACATGGCTGACCAAAGCTCCGAGACAAATTGAGGCCCCCTATCGGACGTGATGTCCGATGGGACGCCGAAACGTGCCACCCAGTTTGTCAAAAAAACGCGAGCGACTTCCTCCGCTGTGGTTGACGCCAGAGGGACTGCCTCTGGCCAGCGTGTGGTGCGGTCTATCATTGTTAACAGGTGTGTGAAACCTTGGGAGGAAGGTAGTGGCCCCACAAGGTCTACATGAACGTGGTCGAACCTTCTAGCAGGGATTCAAAAAGGCTCCAGAGGGGCTTTTGTGTGTTTGTGTACTTTGGCGCGCTGACAAGAAATGCAAGTCTTTGCCCATTCTTTTACGTTTTTGCGCAGGCCAGGCCACACAAACTTTTTGGCGACCATTTTAACTGAAGCGCGCACACCTGGATGCGCGAGGGAGTGAATCGAGTCGAAAATACGGCGGCGCCATGCAGCTGGAACTAACGGGCGAGGTCGGCCGGTTGAGATGTCGCATATTAGGGGGGGCACACCGTCGCGTAAACCCCTTTTCTCCAGCCTTAACCCTGTTGGTCCAGACAGGAGTGTGCGCACGTCCGCGTCACTACTTTGTTCCTCTGCCATGGCTGCATAATCTATCCCTGCATGGATTGGGGCCGCGTATGTGTCCGCGTTGGTGAAGAGTTCTGCGGCTGAGGTAGTATAATCTGTCTCCTCGCGCTCTGGCGATGTCACAGCGCGAGAGAGGCAGTCTGCTACCACGTTAAGTTTGCCTGCCACATGTCGAATGTCTGTGGTGAACTCTGAAATCGCAGCTAGCTGTCTTTGTTGCCTGCCTGACCACGGTTCGGAAATTTTAGCCATAGCAAAGGTGAGCGGTTTGTGGTCTACAAAAGCCGTAAAACGCCGCCCCTCTAACCAGAACTGGAAGTGGCGGATGGATAAATGGACCGCTAGTAGCTCTCTGTCAAAAGTGCTGTATTTACGCTCAGTTTGGTTTAGCGATTTGCTGAAGAATGCCAAAGGTTGCCAGATTCCGCCGACGTGTTGTTCTACAACTGCCCCTATGGCCAGGTCTGAAGCGTCTGTGGTTAGCGCAATGCGGGCCGAGGGATCGGGGTGAACCAACAATGTGGCATTAGCTAGGGCGCTTTTTACTTCCGCGAAGGCGCGTTCGCGCTCCGGGGTCCATTCGACCGCGTTGGAAGGTTTTTGTTTTCTGAGCGCGTCATATAGGGGCTGCATGAGCTGAGCTGCGTGGGGGAGGAAGCGGTTGTAAAAATTAACCATGCCCAAAAATTCCTGCAGCGATTTGACCGTTTGTGGCCGTGGGAAACTTTTTACTGCGTGAACTTTGTTTGGAAGTGGGACTGCCCCCTTCGGAGAAACTCTGTGTCCTAAAAAATCAATTTGTGACACGCCAAATTTGCATTTGGCTGGATTGATTATTAACCCGTGCTCTTCTAGTCTCTGAAAAACCATAGTGAGATGCCGCTCGTGTTCTTCCTCAGACGAGCTGGCTACCAGCATATCGTCGAGGTAGACGAACACGAAAGGGAGGTCGCGTAATACTGCATCCATCATCCGCTGAAAGGTTTGAGCAGCGCCTTTGAGGCCGAAAGGCATCCGCAAAAATTCAAAAAGACCGAAGGGGGTTATTACAGCTGTTTTAGGAATGTCCTCTGCTCGAACTGGGACTTGATGATAACCGCGGACCAGGTCTATTTTTGAAAAAATGCGCGCACCCGCCAGATGTAGTGAAAAATCTTGAATGTGAGGAATTGGGTAGCGGTCATGCGCTGTCGCATTGTTTAATCTGCGGTAATCGCCGCACGGCCTCCAAGAACCGTCGGATTTCGGGACCATGTGAAGTGGTGACGCCCAGGGGCTTTTTGAGCGTCTGATAATGCCTAATTTTTCAAGGGTGGTGAACTCGTCCCGAGCTATGGCGAGCTTGGTCGCGTCTAAGCGCCGAGCTTTGGCGAATACGGGTGGGCCCGTTGTGGGAATAAAGTGTTCGACCCCCTGTCTAGCCACTGTGGCTGAGAATTTGGGAATTGTGAGTGCTGGAAATTGGGTGAGGAGTTGATCAAACTTACCTCCTGCTGTGGTGACGCGAGCCTGCACGGGTGGTGGAGAAAGTCGAGCTGAGCAGGGAATAGAAGCAAAGGACTGTGCATTAACCAAGCGTCTGTTCGCTAGATCAACTAATAACCCATGTGCACACAAAAAATCTGCGCCCAACAAGTTAAAACTCACCGCCGCTACAACAAATGTCCATCTGTAGTTGCGGCCGTGGATGCAGAGGGGCAGGCTCTTTTCGCCAAAAGTGTCGATGGTGGAGCCGTTGGCTGCCACCGCTCCATTGCCCCGGGGGCCCATAGCCCGGTCTGCTTGGGAGGGCATGACAAAACTTAGTTGAGCTCCCGTGTCGATAAGGAACCGCTTGTCGGTGTGTCCGTCTGCCACATATAAAAGCTTGCTTTTTTCGCCGAGAACCGCCGCTGTTAACGGCTCTCGGCTTCGGCGTTTTCCCGAAATCGTGAATTTGCAGGGGGGAACGCATTTGTAAGCCTTCTCGGCGAAGCGGTGGTGGTAATAACAAACGTCGCTCCGTCTGTTGCGTCCTGGCCGTGTCGCTGTCACCACGGGCTGATTCTGCTCGGTGATTTGTGGCTCCTCGTGGCTCCGGACATCAGCGTTGAGGTCTGCGGATGCTGCTGTGGGTGTCTGCTCCTTGCAGGCGTTGACGAGCCGTTGAGCTTCGTGAGCCAGCGTGCGGAAGTCTTGCTGGGTGCTGCATCGCATGTTGGCCAGCGTCCCTCTCATGTGTGGCGGCAGCGTACTGAGGAATATGAAATGGAAGAGGAAGTTGTCATTGTCCTCTTCTTTAAGTTGCAGCAAGTCCTCCATGAGGGCCTTGGGTCTGCCTCCTCTGTGGCCGTAGACCGCCAGGATCCTCTCGGCTCTCTCCTCGGCTGAGGGGACGTAATTTGCCACGATGGTCGCTTTCAGTTCTTTATATTTGTCCTGGGCCGGTGGCCGTTGGATTATGCTCCGCGCACATCTCGAAGTGGCGGCGTTGAGTTTGGCGACGATGTGATAGAACTTTGTATCATCAGCCGTGATGCCCGCAAGTGCAAACTGGGCTTCAGCTTGCAGAAACCACGAGGCGGGGTCTTCCTGCCAGAAGTCCGGCAGGTTGACGGTGACGGCGTTTGTGTGGACCGTCACTGATGTGTCCGCAGGGTGAGAGTGCCTTGCTTCAGCTCTCTCCGCGGCGCTGGTGCTCGGTTGAGCCCTCTCTATCACTTCTGCCGTGGGAGAACGTCGTCCATCTGTTCCCCTGTCTGCATGGGCGCCGGCGTCTGCCTGGGTCGCCACAGATGAGTCGATCACGGGGGAACGCCTCTGGTCCATTCTCGCGTCAGGGTCACCAGTGTAGAGGAGCTTGAAATAACGAGGCGATGTGATTCATAAACCAAAGTTTATTATCAGCTCCTCTAACAAGTCTCATCTAGGTGCAGCAGCAGAAGAAGTAAGAGAGTGAACACCTTCGGCTCTACGAACTTATACTCGCACATAACAAAAGACATGCATATCAAAAGCTGACATCCCTCATTATCTTAATCCCCCCATTGTCTTCGTACTCCTCCGCCTGGCCCTGGAGGGTCAGGGCAACCCATCCGGTCTCCACCGCAGTGGACTTCACCGCAGACGTGTGAAGTCGTCTTACATATGTAATCACCAAACACTCTCACATGCTTAAACATATGTTGGTTATGGAATATATGATTAATATAGACCACAAATGGTTAACTTCTACAACCGTTTCCTACCCTGCGCAGCCCAGCTCATGCAGCCATTGTACGTCGCACTTAAGAAATGGAAGCCGGCAGACAGAGTCGACTGGACTCCTGAGCGGGAGCAGGCGTTTTCCGAGGTTAAAACAGCTCTGGCGAACACAGCACTGCTGGCGCACCCGGACCCTGCAGCTCGGATAGCTCTCGCTACCGATGCCTCGGACGTGGCCATAGGGGCCGTCGTGGAGCAGCACGTTGCCGGTTCTTGGCAGCCGCTCGCCTTTTTTAGCAGGTCTTTGCGTGACAGTGAGCGTAAATACAACACGTTTGACAGAGAGTTACTGGCTCTCCACCTGGCCATACGCCACTTCCAGTTCTGGCTGGAAGGGCAAACCTTCACTACGTTTGTGGACCACAAGCCGCTAACGTACGAAATGGCCAAGGTTTCAGGACCATGGTCGGGCCGGCAGCAGAGACAGCTGGCCGCGATCTCGGAGTTTACAACCGACATTCAGCATGTGGCTGGTAAACTCAACGTGGTGGCGGACTGCTTCTCGCACGCATTAGTGGCCCCAGTCTACGTGGGGATAGATTACACGGCCATGGCCCCTGAGCAAATCGGTGATGCGGACATTTGCGCGCTCCAGTCTGGACCAACAGGGTTAAGACTAGAGAGCAGCGTGCTGCAAGACGGGCCCCCCCCCCAATCTGTGATGTCTCCATGGGCCGCCCACACCTGGTGGTCCCACGCGCTTGGCGCCGCCGCGTTTTTGAGTCGGTTCACTCCCTGGCACACCCAGGAGTGCGCGCGTCAGTCAAAATAGTGGGAGCGAAGTTCATCTGGCCAAGCCTGCACAAACAGGTGAAAGAGTGGGCTGCAGCCTGCGTAGCGTGCCAGCGAGCCAAAGTGCACAGGCACACAAAGGCCCTCTTGGAGCTGTTCCATATCCCAGCTAAGCGGTTCGACCACGTTCACGTGGACCTCGTGGGCCCCCTCCCGCCATCACAAGGGTTCACGCACCTCCTGACAGTGGTGGACCGCACCACATGCTGGCCCGAAGCAGTCCCACTAACTTCCACCGTGTCTGCAGAAGTTGCACGCGCTTTTTTGATGACATGGGTGGCACGTTTCGGCTCCCCTTCAGATATCACGTCCGATTGGGGCCCGCAATTTGTTTCCGACCTCTGGCCCACCATGGCCCGGAGCCTGGGCGTCTCACTTCATCGCACAACCGCGTACAACCCACAGGCCAATGGGTTATGCAAGCATTTCCATAGATCGCTTAAAGCAGTGCTCAGGGCTTCGCTTATGGATGCAAATTGGGTGGACCGGTTGCCGTGGGTTCTATTAGGGCTGCGTTCAGCACCGAAGGAGGATTTGGCAGCCTCCCTAGCAGAGCTGTTTTTTTCCCAGCCGTTGCGGCTCTCAGGGGAATTTTTGCCGGACAGCTCCACGCCGAACACCAATCCATCCCCGCTTTCACCATGTAGCGCAGTGACAGGGACGGTACCCGGTCCGGTCCACCACTGTTTTCCGCGCGCTTTTTTGCCAAAGGCCTTGAAGGATGCGGCATTCGTATTTGTCAGGCACAATGCCACCAGACCCCCTTGCGCCCGCCCTACGATGGCCCTCTCAGAGTGCTGGAACCCAGGGAGAAACATTTTGTGTTAGACTTGGAGGGACGCAGAGAAACAGTCTGTATAGACAGGCTTAAGCCCGCTTTTGTATTATCAGACGAGCAAGTGGTGTTGGCCCGAGCTCCTCAGCGCGGACAACCCCCACTGAGAACTCCCCAGGTAAATGACTCGTCAGATCAGTCACAAGGGCATGCTAATGATGTTTTCCCCCCTCCCAATGTCCCCCCACAGACGGACGCACCCCCAACCTCGAAGCCGTAGACCCCACATTACAGCCGCTATGGACGTAAGCTGAAGCCCAAAGGACATGAGGGTCAAGGCTCAGTCTGAGTCGGGGGTGGGGGGGGCAGTGTGGGAATCCACCTCAGTATATTTACACTCCGACTGAAAGACAAAAAGGAATTGTCATGGGGGGTTTGTGTGTGGATGTGGGGGTGGTGTGTTGATGTGAACAGTGACAAAGAGAATGGGAATTACAAAGACTTTGATGTTAATGCAGCACACAGAGAAGGCTGAACGAGTGGTATTATTTAAGAGCAGAGGTGCCTGAGATCTGCTACTCTTTTGTTGCTTGTGTTTCTAGAGAAATGTGAGAGAGAGTGGAATAAAGCCTGATATGATCTGGACCTCTCTGCCTGGTTCTTGACTCTCTCCACAAGAACTAAGCTGTTTAATTTTCTTTTTTATTACTGTGCTGCGCTGATTGCTGGAGCTGCCACACAAGTTTTGTTGCACTTTGCACAATGACAATAAAGCATCTTATCTTAAATTATCTTTTCGTATCTTATCTTATGTGAAATTTTTATCTTACAGTATCCGGGTTTTGCTTGCTAAGAAGTTGTTTTTGTAACAGTGACCTGGAAATCAATATCAAAACATCCTGATAGAAGATATATCAAGCCTTCAAATGCAGCAGGAAGACAGAGGATGAAAAATCATGTCTCCTCGCTGGAGGAGCTCTGATTGAAGATCCACAGCTGTATCCTTTGCAGAAGTGTTTTTACCAGTGATAGATACTGCATATACTGTATGTGTCACGTTGTTAAATGCCTCTCTGTTGCTCTCCCGTTTCTTCTGCCTCCTGTGGTTATATCTTTGAAGTGACAAAACTGAGTAGAAGAATCAGGGTTGCAGTAAATTTAGAACCTGGATAGGCTCAAAGTCATTCACAGAAGACTTTTCATCTGTTCCATTATGAATTAGTGGTAGGCAAAGTTTACCTTGACTGACAAATGTGATTTTTGGGGTTTCATCAGTACTCCATGTTGGAACATGTTCAAATTATGAACATTATTGACCCAGGTTTACACTGATTTTGTCCTTCCCCCTGTGGCTGAGTAATCAACTTTCCTTTCTCCATTCCATAATGTTGAGCACCAAGTTAGAAGGCTGAAAGTTCCATTTTTAATGGCCTTTGATATGACCTGTAGGGGTTTGAACCCACAACCTCCCGGCTGTGGGGCGTTTGCTCTACCACTAAGCCTGCTAACATCATTATGCAGCCAAATCAGAATATGACAATATTCATTTTTACCCTGGGATAAAATTTTGTACTGATATTAGGATGAATGGCATGATATGACACACTCCTTAATGTGAATATAGTCAGAAAAAGGCACAGCTCTTTATTTCACTCCCCCTTTTTTCTTTTTTCTTTTTTTTTTTTTCAAAAAAAACATGATATTGCTGTTTCAGGAGTAAAATTCTCCAAACAATACCCAGTACAAATGAAAAACACATTTTTTGTGAAAAGGCATTCATTTGAAAGTCTTCCATTTCAGTGCAGGTGGAATTATTGACAGTGCTGCACTCAGGCTGTGATTGCTCCTTTTTAAAGAGCTGCTACAGCCCTTCGGGTAAATCTCTGTCAAAGTCAGTCAGGCTTGCGTCAAACCATTTAAAGCAGCAGGTAACAATTTATCTATACAGCTATATATACAGTGGGGCAAAAAAGTAGTTAGTCAGCTACCAATTGTGCAAGTTCTCCCACTTAAAAGATGAGAGAGGTCTCCAATTTTCATCATAGCTATACCTCAACTATGAGAGACAAAATGAGGAAAAAAAATCCAGAAAATCACATTGAAGGATTTTTAATTAATTAATTGGTAAATTCCTTAGTAAAATAAGTATTTGGTCAATAACAAAAGTTCATCTCAATACTTTGTTATATACCCTTTGTTGGCAATGACAGAGGTCAAACGTTTTCTGTAAGTCTTCACAAGGTTTTCACACACTGTTGCTGGTATTTTGGCCCATTCCTCCATGCAGATCTCCTCTAGAGCAGTGATGTTTTGGGGCTGTCACTGGGCAACACGGACTTTCAACTCCCTCAAAAGATTTTCTATGGGGTTGAGATCTGGAGACTGGCTAGGCCACGGCAGAGGGTGCCGTGTCCTCTGCAGTGGTTGCCGGTTTACCCCCCTACACCTCAGACAAACAACTCAAAAAAGAAAAAATGCCAAAACCCGCAGTGGCTGGTGTCCTCACTGGCCGTGTCCTTCTGTCATAATGCACTTGTTTCACGGGCGCAAAATAGGACACCAAACACCTGCTGTAGGTTGGCACATTTATTTATTTATTTAGCGAATGCAAAGTCCTTAAGCCAAGCAGTTGCCTCCTGGTTTGCTGTATGGAGGGTGTGTAATCCTCCTTCCAGTCTTTGGAGCGGGCAAGCCTCTATGATGTGTTCCATAGTTTGCTCCTCTCCACATGCGCACAGTGGGCTAGGGCTACTGCCCCATCTGTGAAGGCTGGCCAAGCAGGGGCCATGTCCAGTCCTGAAGCGATTGAGTGTAGACCACTGTCTCCTTGGGAGGTTGGTGCCCGGGACCTGTTGGTTGGGGTTTATCACCAGCTGTTTGTTTGGGACCTCCTTGGTTTCCCATTCCTCTTGCCAAGCTGTCTGGATGGTAAAGTCAGCTGGGGGAGGGTTTTTCCAAATCGGCCGTCTGGATGAAAGTCGGGCAGTGGGTGGGGTGTAGATATCTGCATGGATTGGTAAGTGAGGAAAATCTTTAACTTTTTGGAGCATCCTTTGAGTTAATGCACATTTATTAACAAAAACACAAACAAGAACGATTCAAACTAATACAACTAATGAACGTGCACTGTAATAATAAGGAGACATAATTACTGACACTGGAGGAGAGTGGAGCTCAACATCAGAGGTAAAGTCAGGGAACACCTGACCAGGGGAGAGAACAGAAGATGCTGAGAGAACAGAGAATGGGAAAAAGCACCAAGACGGAGCACACCAACTCACCTCGACAGTGGGACATAAACCCATGGTGACTGTCAGCGGGCAGGCATACACAGGAAGAGAAGAAGGACACGGCAACGGCAGAGGTTGCCGTGTCCCTTAAATACACACACAAATATCAGAGACAGGTGTAATCCATGAGTAGTCAAATGGCAGCAGCTGTGCAGCCTTGAAGGAACTGACAGCCGGAAGCTGCACAGCGCTGTCAAAATAAACAAACCGGAAACATAAAAATACAAATACAGCAAAACTCAAAAACATCATAATAATCTTAGAGATAACAGAAAACAAACAGAAAAATGCTCACTGGGCAGAGAAACTGGGCACGGCTCTAACCCATGCCCCAGGAACATGACGGAGCCCCCCCACACACACACAAGGGGTGAAACCCAGACACCCCAGGGTAACATCACAAAGCAAGACAAGAAAAAACAAAACCTCCCACACACATAGAAATGACCCACCTTGTGGGGGAAGGAGGGGGAATCCAGGAACAGAGGGACCGAAACCAGAGCAAAAAAAAACAAAACAAAAAGAAAACCAAAAAAAAACACCCATGAACAACACTCTGTCTACCAGGTGGCCACACAGGACTCTAAGCCCGACCGATAAATGGGCGGAGCAGTTCAGTCGGTCTTCCCAAGTCAAACGACCACCAGCATCTGTGTTGGAACACATTGGGTGGCCTCCCCATCCCCCAGACCCAACGGAACAGCAGGGGCAGTTCAGGCAGTCTCCCTAAGTCCCAAGACCACCAGCATCTATGCTGGGACATGTCTGGTGGCCTCCCTGTGCCCCAGAACCAGCGAAGCAGAAGAAGCAGCCCGTCAGGCGACCTCCCAGCATCCCTAGGTCAACAAGCCCCAGAAGCTAGGGGGCGAAATCCCTCAACAAAGGGCAGCCGTTCAGTGGGAACCTCTCAGGATGCACCAACGGTGGCCCCGGGCTGAGACAGAGCTGCACCCTCAATGGCTCCGGGCAGGAGCAATGCTGCACCCTCGGTGGCTTTGGGCTGAAGCGGAGCTGCACCCGCAGTGGCTTCGGGTTGAAGCATTGCAGTACCCGCAGTGGCTCCGGGCTGGAGCAATGCAGCACCCGTGGTGGCTCCGGGCTGGAGCATTGCAGCACCCACGGTGGCTCTGGGCTGAAGCGTTGCAGCACCCATGGTGGCTCCAGGCTGGAGCGCAGCTGCACCCTCGGTGGCTCCGGACGGGAGCAACGCCACACCTTCAGTGGCTCCAGACGGGAGCAATGCCGCACCCTCGGTCGCTCCGGACGGGAGCAACGCCACACCCTTGGTGGCTCCGGACAGAAGCAACGCCACACCCTCGGTGACTCTGGACGGGAGCAACATCGCACCGTCGGTGGCTCCGGACGGGCGCAACGCTGCACCCTCGGTGACCCAGGATGGGAGCAACACTGCACCCTCAGTGACCTAAGCCGGAGGGGAAGCAGCACCCATGGAGGTCCCAGGCTGGGATGGAGCATCTGCGATGACCTCAATGGGAGGAGCTGAACCCACGATGGCTTCAGGCGGCAAGCCTGGACCCACGGAGACTTCTGGCCCAGGTGGATCTTCCCCGGCGACCCTGGGAGAAGGCTCAGGAAAAAACAAACAGAAGAACAGGGTCACCGGAAGCGGCGGAGCCCTGCAAGATGAGCTCAGGTGCAGCTGACGGCTGCATTTGGCTCTCCTCCCCAAGAGCCAGACAAGACCTCTCCAAGATAGAAAAATTAGAAACAGAAGAGGACACTTGCCTGAACTCGAGATCCACCGCCGTCCAGGACTCCATCGATACAGGCGACGATGCTCCGCGCTCTGTCCTCTGGAGGTCCGGTTGCAACTCTGTTGCCCCCAGGCAAAGTGACCCACGATTGTGGCTCCTCCAGCATGGCAGCTTGGGATCGGCTCTCTGCTGGCACTAGAACAGGAACCTCCAAGGCCATAGGCTCCTCCATCCTCCGGCGGCTCAGTTCAGGGACCGGCAGACGCTCAAGGACAGATGGGGAGGACACAGAGAGGACAGGTGAGGAATTATTTGCTGCAGCAGGTGGGGAGAGCTCAGGGGACTGCGTTTCCTGAGCCTCCCTTCCAGGGATCAGGCAAGGCACATCATCATGAATTGAAGAAGAAATAAATGACACGCCTGTCATCCTGGTGTGCGATGTTTTCTGCTGCAGCAGATGCACAGTCATCCTTCTCCATGTCCATGGTGAGCCTGGGCTCCTCTGTGGATTGTGGAAGAGCCGCCCCAAAAGACACGGAGGTGGGTGTAGCCAGGGAAAACCTGGAGGACCTCTCAGCAGCAGACGGAGAAAACCCAGTGGACTGCAGGAATTGGGTCTTCTCTCCAGGAACCAGGCAAGAATATTCATTTTTTAGTAATGGAAAACAAGAGTTCACTTGCCTGGATTCCTGGGGGGTGATGGAGTCAGCTGCTGCTCCAGGGTCAGGCTCCATCTTTCCGGGAGCCTCAAGAGCTGTCTGGGTAGAGGGTGATGGTGTGGACTTGAGGCAGGAGTGGCGAGCCCTCCGCCCCTGTGAACGCTTCTTCAGCCTGGGTTGAACTGAGTGAAAATCTTCCAACAGCTCCACAACTCATTGTCTAGTTTTGTAAATCATTGTGAGAAGAGGAGTCAGACTTGGGTAGCTCCAAAGATTGGGACAAGTCTCAATCAACCCGGCTGCGAAGTTCACAAAGCCAAAAACAGCCTCGGGAGTGTGGGTGACCTGAGCCTTAGAGGCAAAATCCACAACAAGATCTGCCGCCGCACACTCCTCCACACTCAATCCTAAAATCCTGAAGTCCATGGTGGTTTACCCCTCTACACCTCAGACAAACAACTCAAAAAATAAAAAATGCCAAAACCCACAGTGGCTGGTGTCCTCACTGGCCGTGTCCTTCTGTCATAACACGCTTGTTTCACGGGCGCAAAATAGGACACCAAACACCTGCTGTAGGTTGGCACATTTATTAACAAAAACACAAACAAGAACGATTCAAACTAATACAACAAATGAACGTGCACTGTAATAATAAGGAGACATAATTACTGACACTGGAGGAGAGTGGGGCTCAACATCAGAGGTTTAAAGTCAGGGAACGCCTGACCAGAGGAGAGAACAGAAGATGCTGAGAGAACAGAGAATGGGAAAAAAGCACCAAGACGGAGCACACCAACTCACCTCAACAGCGGGACATAAACCCATGGTGACTGTCAGCGGGCAGGCATACACAGGAAGAGAAGAAGGACACGGCAATGGCAGAGGTTGCCGTGTCCCTTAAATACACACACAAATATCAGAGACAGGTGTAATCCATGAGTAGTCAAATGGCAGCAGCTGTGCAGCCCCAAAGAAATTGACAGCCGGAAGCTGCACAGCGCTGTCAAAATAAACACACTGGAAACATAAAAATACAAACACAACAAAACTCAAAAACATCATAATAATCTTAGAGATAAGAGAAAATAAACAAAAATGCTCACTGGGCAGAGAAACTGGGCATGGCTCTAACCCATGCCCTAGGATCATGACACAGGGGCTGTCAAACACAAATAATGCTGAAGACAGATGATGAAGAGGGTAAACCAACATATGAGGTCACAACAACAAAAACTCAGACTGACATACAGTGGATATAAAAAGCCTACACACCCCTGTTCAAATTCCAGGATTTTGTGATGTAAAAAAATGAGACAAAGATAAATAATTTCAAAAATTTTTCCACCATTAATGTGACCTATAACCTGTACAACCCAAATGAAAAACAAACTGAAATCTTTTAAGGGGAAAAATAAAAAATAAAAAACTTACAATAACCTGGCTGCATAAATATGCACACCTGTAAACTAATATTTTGTTTCAGCACCTTTGGCTTTTGTTACAGCATTCAGTCTTTATGGGTAGCAGTCTATCAGTGTGGCACACCTTGATGTGGCAATATTTGCCCACTCTTCTTTGCTCCAAATCTGTCATATGGTGAAGGCATCTCCTGTGCACAGTCTTCTTCAGATCACCCCACAGATGTTCAATTGGATTCAGGTCTGGACTCTGGCTGGGCCATTCCAAAACCTTAATCTTCTTCTGGTGAAGCCATTCTTTTGTTGATTTGGATGTGTGCTTTGGGTCATTGTTGTGCTGAAAAAATGAAGTTCCTCTTCATCTTCAGCTTTCTAGAGGAAGCCTGAAGGTTTTGTGCCAACACTGACTGGTATTTGGAACTGTTCATAATTCTCTCCACCTTGTCTAAGGCCCCAGTTCCAGCTGAAGAAAAACAGCCTCAAAGCATAATGCTGCCACCACCACGCTTCACTGTAGGTATGGTGTTCTTTTGGTGATGAGCAGTGTTGTGTTTGTGCCAAATATACGTTTTGGAATTATGGCCAAAAAGTTCAACCTTGGTTTCATCGGACCATAACACATTTTCCCACATGTGTTTGGGAGATTTCACGTGTTTTTGCAAAATGTAGCCGGGCTTGGATGTTTTTCTTCATAAGTCTTCTGTCTTGCCACCCTATCCCATAGCCCAGACATATGAAGAAGACAAGTGATTGCTGTCACATGTACTAAACAGCCAGTACTTGCCAGAAATTCCTGCAGCTCCTTTAATGTTGCTGTCAGCCTCTTGGCAGCTTCCAAGACCAGTTTTCTTCTCATCTTTTCATCAATTTTGGAGAGATGTCCATTTCTTGGTAATGTCGCTGATGTGCTATATTTTCTCCACTTGATGATGACTGTATTCACTGTGTTCCATGGTGTTATGTAGTTATTTATTGTTCATATGTTGTATTGTCTTTGGGGATTTTATTTGTGTGGCACGGGGTGGTGGCTCCATGTTCTGGTTCTGCCAATCCTGTGTGTATAAGAGGGGCTGCAGGTAGGAGCCGGTCTCTTCCGCCTTTACCTCTGCCAGTGATCGTATGTGTGGTCAGGTGCACTGCGCCCTGTGTTATAATAAACGTCTGTTCAGCTCCACTATTGCTCTCCTCCTTGACTCCAGTTCCAGACATAACACATGGTATATTTAATGCCTTGGAAATTCTTTTGTACCATTCTCCTGACTGATACCTTTGAACAATGAGATCCCTCTGATGCTTTGGAAGCTCTCTGCGGACCGTGGCTTGTGCTGTAAGATGTGACTGCAAAAGTGTCAGGAAAAACCTACTAGAACAGCTGATCTTTATTTGGGGTTAATCAGAGGCACGTTAAATGGTGGCAGGTGTGTTCTGCCTCCCATTTAACATGAGTTTGAATGTGATTGGTTAATTCTGAAGACAGCCAGCTGTTACAACTCGGTCTCGCCTGTCATCAGCGCCAGCGGCGCGCACACCTGCACCTCATCAGCCTCCGCCTATATAACTCCCTCTGCCCTCTGCCTCGGCCTGGAGTCGTCTGCTCATCTACGCTCCCAAACCTCCAGTGCTCGACCGTTTCGTCCCGGCCAGCGCACCTTCTTCCAAGCACGTAAGCTGCATAATTCCTCTTACCTTTCTCTCCAGCTTCTCCCCTGGGCACAGGTGGACCTCCAGGGCGGCGGACTTCCTCATCCTCGCCTCTCCCCGTCAATCCTCTCTCCAGCGCGCCGGGAGCGCGCAGAAGCGCTGTCCTCCAGGCAGCATCAGCTTCGCCAACGCCAGCCACCATCTCATCTGCATGTAAGCAGTACATTGTGGTTATTCCCCACGGGGTGTCTGACTGTAGCTAACCCCCTGCTCTGCTCTGCCCTTAGGGTTGCCTGGCTGCACAGCGAACTGTTCTGCTCTCGACGCACCCTGTTCACCCACAGCACATCCACACTTCCTCTCATGCATCCAAACACCACTGGTTGTTGAATAAAGCCTTAACTCTTTCCTGAGCCTGTGTGTGTGTGTTCCCTGAGCCCATCATTATGTCAGTACGACTCCAGCAAAGCGGCTCAGCGGACAGCGGGCTCGCACACCGACGTTCCACCCTCGAGGCTCGGGTGGATTTAATCGCTCATCAGCAACAAGTGATTTTCAATCAACTCACCCAAATTATCCAACGATTAGATCGCCTGGATCCCCCACGGGCCTTCCCTCCGGCTCCGGTCGGCGGGCCAGCTTCGGTCCCTTCCCCGACTAGCTCAGCTAGCTCGGGACCGCTAACCCGACTCACTCCCATTCCAACCCCCGCGCGCTTCAGCGGAAAACTCGGTGAGGCACGCGGGTTTCTCCTGCAATGTGAGTCGGTGTTCCAGCGCGTCCCCGGGGACTTTCCTTCAGATCATAGCCGAATTGGGTATGTGGCAAATCTTTTGGAAGGGCGAGCACTAGCTTGGGCCTACGCCGTCATGGCGAGGCCCAGTTACGCGAAACTGACCTACGCCCGATTCGTGCATGATTTTAAGGAGGTTTTTGACCATTCAGACCGAGATAACGTCCTAACCACCCAGCTACTAAATCTTCGTCAGGGTAGCCGGTCGGCCGCCAACTACGGTGTCGACTTCCAGGTGGTTGCGACGGAAGTCGGGTGGGGCGAAGCTGCGCTCTGCAGCATCTTCACCCGCAGCTTGAATTCATCCTTACAGGACGAGCTGGCCTCCCGGGATATACCGGACCAGTTATCAGAATTAATATCCCTTGCAATCAATTTAGATAACAGGCTGAGGGAATGGGCCGCCAAGCGGAGGGCATCCAGCCGCTCGAGCACCTGCATGAGCACCTGCCTCCAGTCCGCTGCCTGTGCCCCGTCGGTGCCGCTCCCTGCTCCTGACTCTCCACCGCCGGACCTCTCCTTGGTACCCCCGGAGTTTCACGACCTGGGTCTGGTCTTCACTAAGTCCAAAGCACTGTCTCTACCCCCCCACCGCCCCTACGACTGCACCATAAACCTCCGCCCGGGGGCGCCCCTACCATCTGGCCACCTCTACAGCCTGTCAGCCCCGGAGCGCAAGGCTATGGACACTTATATTAAGGAGTCGCTCAGCGCAGGCATCATCTGGCCCTCTTCATCCCCGGTTGGAGCCAGATTCTTCTTCGTGGGCAAGAAGGATGGGTCCCTGCGGCCGTGTATCGACTTCCGGGCTCTCAATGGCATCACGATAAGGGACAAGTACACGCTGTCCCTGATGGACTCGGCCTTCAACTCCCTCCAGGGGGCCTCCTGGTTTACCAAACTGGACCTGCACAGCGCGTACCACCTTGTTTGGATCCGGGAGGGTGATGAATGGAAGACGGGGTTCCGGACGCCCAGCGGCCATTTTGAGTATCTGGTCATGCCGTTTGGGCTCACCAATGCTCCGGCCGTCTTCCAACGCCTCATCAACAATGTTCTTCAGGACTTCCTGGGGGTCTTCGTCTTCGTTTATCTGGACAACATCCTGATCTTCTCCCGGACCCATGAGGAGCATCAGGCCCATGTGAGGCGGGTCCTTCAGCGACTTCTGGAGAACAGGCTGTACGTTAAAGCAGAGAAGTGTGAGTTCTACACCAACCAAACTTCCTTCCTGGGGTTCGTCGTCGCTCACAACCAGGTTCTCCCCGACCCGGCTAAGGTCAAGGCGGTGGTGGAAAGGCTCGTCCCTTCCTCCAGGAAACAGGTGCAACAATTTCTCGGGTTCGCCAATTTCTACCACCGCTTTGTGCCGAAGTACAGCGCCATCACCACTCCCCTGACTCGCCTCACCTCCCCCAAGGTGCCGTTCCAGTGGACCAAGGACACAGCATCGGCCTTCTAGACCCTGAAGACGGAGTTCGCCTCCTCCCGGGTCCTCACCCAGGTTGACCCGACACTCCAGTGCCTGGCCGAGGTGGACGCATCCGACACGGGGGTGGGGGCAGTGCTGTCCCAGCATTCACCGGCGGATGGGCAGGTGCGTCCCTGCACCTTCTTCTCCCGGCGCCTTTCCCCTGCTGAACGAAATTACGACGTTGGTGACAGGGAGCTCCTGGGGGTGAAGCTCGCACTTCAGGAGTGGCGTCATTGGTTGGAAGGAGCAGCTCAGCCGTTTGTGGTCTGGACCGGTCACAAGAACTTGGAGTACCTGAGGACGGCCAAGCGTCTGAATACCCGCCAGGCACATTGGTCACTCTTCTTCCGACGCTTCAAGTTTACCATCACCTATCGCCCCGGTTCCAAGAACGGCAAACCGGATGCACTGCCCAGATAATTCGCCCCTGAAGACCCAGAGGATCGGGACCACACCATCCTGCCCACCTCGTGCGTCATGGGGGCCATCTCGTGGGGGATTAAGGCCAAAGTCCGGAAGGCACAGGAGGAGGAACCTGATCCTGGCGGCGGTCCAGTCGGGAGACTGTTCGTTCCATCATCGGTCCGGGGCGACGTCACCCACTGGGCTCATACGGCCAAGTTCGCCTGTCACCCTGGCATCTCCCGGCTGGTGGAGCTCCTCCAACGATCCTTTTAGTGGCCTGGTCTTAGGAGCGACGTCACCAACTACGTCCGTGCCTGCCCCCAGTGCGCAACGGGTAAAACCTCCACTTCTCCCCCAGCTAGTCTCCTCCATCCACTGCCGGTCCCCAGTAGGCCCTGGTCTCACGTGGCTCTGGACTTCGTCACCGGTCTCCCCAAGTCTAATTCCTATGACACCATCCTGACCATCGTCGACCGATTCTCCAAGGCGGCCCATTTCGTGCCTCTCCATGGGCTCCCTTCGGTGCGAGAGACGGCCGACTTATTAATCCAACATGTGGTCAGGTTGCACGGGATCCCAGCGGATGTGGTCTCGGATAGGGGGCCTCAGTTTGTGTCCAGGGTTTGGAAGTCCTTCTGTAACGCACTGGGGGCTACAGTGAGTCTGTCTTCCGGTCACCACCCTCGATCGAACGGACAGTGTGAGCGCACTAACCAGGAGCTGGAGGCAGCTTTGCGCTGCGTCACCTCTTCTAGCCCCTCTTCCTGGAGCACCTGCCTACCCTGGGTTGAGTACGCCCACAACTCGACCCTGTCATCAGCCATTGGAATGTCTCCCTTCCGGGCGTCCCTGGGGCATGACCCGCCCTTGTTCCCCGAAGAGGAGGGTGAGGTGGCAGTCCCCTCTGTCCAGGCACATCTGAGGCGCTGCCAGCGTATTTGGACCAAGACGCGCCAGGCGCTTTTACGCATGGCGGAGCACAATTCCCAAGTCACCAATCGCCACAGGAGGGCCGCTCCCAGCTATCAGGTGGACCAGCAGGTATGGTTGTCCACCCGAGATATTAAGTTGAAGGCTGATAGGAGAAAGCTGGCGCAGCACTTCATCGGTCCCTACCCCATAACTAAGATAATTAATCCGGTGGCTGTGCGTTTGGCTCTCCCCCCCTCCCTCCGGGTCTGTCCAACGTTTCACGTTTTCCATATTAAACCTGTTGTTTCTGACCCTCTCTGTCCTCCTCCCAGAGCCCCTCCTCCCCCCAGGATGATCGACGGCGATCCGGCATGGGGGGTCACGGCCATCCTGGACTCCCGCCGCCATGGTCGCGGTCTCCAGTATCTGGTGGACTGGGAGGGATATGGCCCTGAATGCAGATCCTGGGTGCCCCCATCCTGGGTGCTGGATAAGAGTCTCATCACGGAGTTCCACCGGGCGCACCCAGGTAAGCCAGTTCCGGGAGGCGCTGCTCGGGGGGGGGGGGGGGGGGGGTACTGTTAAAACTCGCTCTCGTCTGTCATCAGTGCCAGCGGCGCGCACACCTGCGCCTCATCAGCCTCCACCTATATAACTCCCTCTGCCCTCTGCCTCGGCCTGGAGTCATCTGCTTGTCTATGCTCCCAAACCTCCAGCGCTCGACCATTTCGTCCCGGCCAGCACCCCTTCTTCCAAGCACGTAAGCTGCATAATTCCTCTTACCTTTCTCTCCAGCTTCTCCCCTGTGCACAGGTGGCCCTCCAGGGCGGCGGACTTCCTCATCCTCGCCTCTCCCCGTCAATCCTCTCTCCAGCGTGCCGGGAGCACGCAGAAGCGCTGTCCTCCAGGCAGCATCAGCGTCGCCAACGCCTGCCACCATCTCATCTGCACGTAAGCAGTACATTGTGGTTATTCCCCACGGGGCGTCTGACTGTAGCTAACCCCCTGCTCTGCTCTGCCCTTAGGGTTGCCTGGCTGCATGGCAAACTGTTCTGCTCTCGACGCACCCTGTTCACCCACACCACATCCACACTTCCTCTCACGCATCCAAACACCACTGGTTGTTGAATAAAGCCTTAAATCTTTGCTGAGCCTGTGTGTGTGTTCCCTGAGCCTATCATTATGTCACCAGCAACCAGGTTATTGTAAGTTTTTTATTTTTTATTTTTATTTTTCCCCTTAAAAGATTTCAGTTTGTTTTTCAATTGAGTTGTACAGGTTATAGGTCACATTAATGGTGGAAAAAGTTTTGAAATGATTTATCTTGGTCTCATTTTTTTACATCACAAAAACCTGGCATTTGAACAGGGGTGTGTAGACTTTTTATATCCACTATATATATAGGGAACCGATAATGAACTAACATAGGACAGCTGGGACCAATTAGGAGACAATAGAGGCACAGCTACAAACAGGACGGGCAGGGCTGTGCAAACAATGGACACTGGGAGAAGCACAGAGGACACACAATGCAAGTAATAATGATAATGAACCAAATCAGGGAGAAAACATAACTCAACAAAGAACTGAGAATAACGCAACAAACCAATGATAACAGAATTGTGCAAACATTTCAAAAATCACAGGAAGTAAGGACAGAATGTCTAGATTATAACACTGTCTAAGCTGCTGTAAAACTGCATTTGATTCAAGGCTGATTTACTGTATGCCATTCTATTTTTCTAATGTGCAATTCGATGACTGTTTCTGTTCTAGCAGACTGCTTACTTATCCTCTTCGTCCCAGGTAGGACATAAGGCCACAACAAGCAACCCCCATTTTGCCCTGTCCTTTGCAACATGTTGAGCTTGTCCCCAGGTGTATCCCATCTCCGGTAGTTGCTGCTTGGACTGTTCTTCTCCAGGTGGCTCGTGGTCTGCCTGGCTTTCTTTTCCCTGGTGGTGTCCAGTTTAGAGCAACTTTAGGTATTCGGTTATTTGACACTCTTAGCACGTGCCCTAGCTATCTGAATTGCCGTTGTTTGATCTCTATAGAAGTTTTTTTTAGTATTACATCTTTTCCAAAGTTCTTCATTTGACATTTTGTTGGGCCAGTAGATTCTCAAGATCTTATGGAGACAAGTGTTGCCGAAAGCCTCTATTTTTTGCATATCGCTCTGTATGATTCACCAGCATTCCGATCCCATACCCGTCAAGTGATACGGTTTCGCCATATTTTAATACGGGGAAAATGCAATTTTAGCAAATACGGGCATATTGCCATTTCTGTACGCCAAAAAGAAAAATATACAGCGAAAAAAAAAAATTATTGAGAGAACCTAAAATCAACTGAACAGTAATTCGATGCCTGGCGAAATTGAGCGCACCTAAGCAGTCTTTTTGTGATTTTCAAAATGGCTTCATGCAGCGCGCCGCCGGCGAAGAAAACAAAGCTTGAAGAAAAGGGAAATCGAGGGACTGGACGTCACCGAAAAGAATGGGAGAGTCCGAGCTTCGAGAAGGGAAAATACGCTGGTTGGATAAAGGCTTCTCCAGAGGGCCCTACACACTCCTTCTGTGTTCCATGTAGGAAGAGCATAAAAGTGACTGCATCGGGGATTTTCGACCTGAAGTCGCACTTCGCTACACGGGGCCACAAAAACTGTGTAGCCAAATCGAAAACGTATCGATCGATGGATGAACATTTTCAGCCAGTGAGAGAACCGACGCCTTCCAAATCCAATGCATCACTAGCAGAAGTGATGTTTTGTCATTTTGTGGCAGAGCACAATCTACCCCATCGGTGGCAGATCACTTCAATGACTTTCAAATTAAGCAATCTACCTTGTGCTAATGTTAATTTGAAAAATATTGGGGGTTTTTATTTATTTATTATTAATATTATCATTTATTTTTTTAATTTATTTATTTTTTATTTTTTTATTTATTTTTTTGTGCTACTTGGCTTATTATTTTCACATTACCAAAAAGTTATGGCTCAAGATTGTGTCCCTATAAGTGTACATTTGAATAAATATGTTTGAAATAGTTCATGTTGCAGTTGTTGTTGTTTGTTTTGTTTTTGTTTGGGTTTTTTTGCTTCAGTTTTCTTTCATCTGCCGATACAGTTTTTAAGTACTCAGTACAGGTGTGAAAGCCCCCCCAATAAGGGAGGCATGAGGTATGCCTTGACAGGTATGCGATCCATATAACAAAACTGATTTCACATTGCTGTTAAATAGGCAGAGCTTGGTTTTGTGCTGTACTTTGACTTCCAGATGGGCTGAAGTTTGGTGAATGCTGCTCTTGCTTTTGCTAGTCTTGCTCTGATATCCTTTTTGGCGCCATTGTCTGTGCTGACAATACTTTCTAGGCAGGTGAAATCCTCTATATTTTCTATGGGCATGTTGTTGATGGTAATAGGATGCTGTATATCTGCATTTATGATCAATGTTTTGGATTTTTCTACATTTACGGTATATGTAGTTTGTATGCCAGTGTCCACTGGATACCATTTCTTTTTGTTCTTGTTTTCCTCTGTATCCAGCCAATAACCATAAGGAATAGTATATACAGTATAGACACTATGCAACCTTGCCTCACACCAGACCTTACTTCAAATGACTCAGAGATGGTGTTTCCCATGATGACGCTTACATTCAAAGCTAGTAGAAAAGATCTTCATGAATGACGCTATCTTCGACGGAATGCCATCTGCCTTTAGTATCTTCCACAAGTTGTCTCTGGGGACGCTATCAAAAGCTTTTCGGAAATCTATAAAACTGATGAAAAGATTTGATGCTTTGTTTGATGATGTTTCTTAATGCAAAGATTTGGTCAATACAACCTTTTCCTTTCCAAAAGCCAGCTTGTTCTCTTCGCTTTTTGTTTATTGCTTCATAAATCCTTCCCAGAACTAGAAAAGCACTCGGAGAGCGCAGACCTCCGCCAAGCGGCACAGTTCCCCCCATACAGTGTTTGTGTGTACGTTTTCAGATTCCCTGAGCATGAAGAGATATGACTAGCAATTGGATTCACAATGATTATTTGTTTATTTGACATGGACAGTGCAATAAACAGACAATTAATGAATGACAATCAATGTGATAGTGATAGGATTAGTGGTTCAGTAGTGTAAAACGGGGCTATAAGGGACGGCGGGTTAATAAGGGACACTTTTCTGGGAAATGTTTTAAATGTAATTCTGCTCTTTTTATTTTGAGCAGGACGCTGAGTTGTGTTGTTATTGTCAAATATCCATGAATCCTTCATCAAATCTAGGCGGAAGCAAAATTAAAAAGGCAGAATTACATTTAGAAAAGTGTCCCATATTACCCCGCCGTCCCTTATAGCCCCGTTTTACGGTTGTAAAAGCATTGCCTCCTTGGCGGAGGTAATAAACTGAAGTGTTGGTGTGTCCATCTCCTCCACTGACGGATGCAGATTGGTTAGACAGGTTGCCGTGGGTTTTATATTATATTGGGGTTGTGCTCCGCGGCAAAACAGAATTTAGAGTCTTCCCCGGCAGAGAGGTCGTTTTTACGCAGCGCCTATAGCTGGGCGGGGAATTTGTGGCAAATAATCGGGCGGCGGACAGGTGGCCGTGTCAGGTTTTGCAGTGTGGCGCAAAAACAGGCACGCTGGCGGGCCCAGGCCAGCAGTGTTTTCCGCGTGCTTTTGTGCCTAAAACGTTGAAGAACGCGGAGTTTGTGTTGGTCATACACGGCGACCAGCGCAATGTGCGCAGCGCCTATGGCTGGCACAGGCATGCTGGCGGGCCCAGGCCACCAGTGTTTTCCGCATGCTTTTGTGGCTAAAACGTTGAAGAAGGCGGAGTTTGTGTTGGTCAGACACGACGCCCAGCGCCCTCCATTGCGCCTGCGCACATGTTGAAAATGGCCGTATGTCACAGTGTGGAAAAATGCTTTAAAAAATTCCTGTATGCAGACGGTGATGCAGATCATCCCCAAAATTTAATCAGTTCTTCCTTGTACCATTTCCAACAACGCCTGAAAGTTTCATTGAAATCCGTCCAAAAGTTTTTGAGTTATCTTGCTAACCAACAGACAAACAGACAGACAGACAGACAAACAGACAAACACACAGACAAACATACAGACAAACCCCGGCAAAAACATTACCTCCTCCTGGCCTTTCGGCCTGGCAGAGGTAATTATCTTGCAGAACACTTTACTTGGAACAAAGAGTAGTTTGATTCCTCTCCAGTTATCACAGGATTGTAAATCTTCCTTTTTTGGTAGTTTTACTATGAGTCCTTTACTCCAGTCTGATGGAAGGTTTTCTTCATCCCATATTCATTTGAAGAGATTGTGCAAAATCCTTGTTGATAATGTGATAGCTGCTTTTAGCATCTCAGCTTGGATGGTATGAATGCCAGCTCCTTTTCCATTCTTAAGGGATATGAGGGCTTTCTGGGTGTCTTCCATAGTGGGTAGACTGTTATCAATTTCAGGATCATCAGGTACTGGTGCTGGACATGCCTCTTCAGGTGGATCTTGGCAGTTTAGTACCTTTTTTTTTTTAATTTAAGTTTTTGTAAAGGGTATACATGTCATTACAGCATTGCATTGTTTACATTTTCATCACATGTTCCCTTTTTTTGTTTTTTGACAACAATGGAAAAATAATTATTACAACACCCTTTTTTAAGTGAAAGAAAAAGAGAAATTAAAGAAAGAACAAAAAAACTGTGGAGAATGGTGAAGGATGAGGCTGAGTTTATTTCTCAAGTCGGTTTTATTCACATTCTCCAACATCTACCAAACACAGAAAAAAAGAGTGAATCTCCCCACATCTGTCCCTTTTATACCCAGGACATCAAACATACAGTCACATGGTACTTAATCCCAGTCACAATGTAACTTCCCCCCGATCTTAACTCACTCCACCTCCCAGTCTCTGGCCGCTGGGAGAAATCCCCCAAGGCTATCTCTTTGCATGCCAAAGACTAAACTTTCACACCCTCGTGTTATCTCCAGAACGGCTCAGTCCTTTTTTCCGTCTCAGATGTGAAGCCTAAGGTGGTATACGTATGAATCATACAATCATATACATATGTGCATATATGTGTGCCACATGACCCCCCCAAATGTCTAAGATGGAACAAACGCAATAACAGTTTGCAAGTCATGGTAAAATTACTACACATCAGTCCAAATGTCGCTTGGGCCTCAGTCGCCTCCCATATCTGCTGTAAGCGGGCTTTACCACCCCCGCGGCGTCTTCCTGCTGTGGAGCTGCTGCCTGAGGATTAGAACTGTTAATCAATCTCTGTGGGTGTTCTGGGGAATGCTCTCTAGGGGGTCTGCCGAGCCGAGGAGCCTTAGCCAACTGCACAGTTTCGTCAGCCAGCACAAAAGCGGGTTTGAGCCTGTTTATGCCAATCATTTCTTTTCTGCCCCCAAAATCTAGCAAAAAATTCTTATCCCATTTCCAGCACTCTATATGGTCCATCATAAGGTGGGCGTAAAGGTGGACGATGGGCATCATGTCTGACAAAAACAAACTCTGCATTTTTTAAAGCCTTAGGCACAAAAACACGCGGAAAACTGTGGTGAACGGGGCCAGGTAGCGTGCTCGGGCCCGTGCTACTCTGTAACCGCTGAGCTGGGGAGCACTCTGGCGCTGGATTATCTGGGAGAAATTCCCCGGGCAGCCGAAGTGGCTGTGCTAAAACTAGCTCAGCTGGGGAGGCTTCTAAATCCTCTTTAGGTGCAGAACACAACCCCAATAAAACCCATGGAAGCCTGTCCACCCAATTTGTATCCGTAAGCGATGCCCTGAGAGCTGCCTTCAATGACCTGTGGAAACGTTCGCATAACCCGTTAGCCTGCGGATTATACGCGGTTGTGCGGTGAATCGTCACCCCCAGGCTGCGGGCCATTGCTGACCAAAGTTCGGAAACAAATTGCGGGCCTCTGTCGGACGTAATGTCCGACGGGACTCCAAAACGCGCTACCCATGCTGTTAAAAACGCGCGCGCCACCTCCTCGGCTGTGGTTGATGACAGTGGGACCACTTCCGGCCAGCGCTTGGTGCGGTCAACCATTGTCAGAAGGTGTGTGCACCCCTGTGACGCCGGGAGGGGGCCTATGAGGTCCACATGAACATGATCAAACCTCTTAGCCGGGATGTGAAACGGCTCCAAAGGAGCTCTTGTGTGCCTGTGCACCTTGGCTCGTTGGCAGGCCGTGCAGGCTGCTGCCCACTCTCTAACTTGCTTGCGCAGGCTTGGCCATACAAATTTCTCTCCCACCATTTTGACCAACGCGCGCACTCCCGGGTGCGCCAGGGAATGAATCGAGTCAAAAACACGGCGGCGCCACGCGGCCGGTACCACAGGACGCGGTCGCCCAGTGGAGACATCGCAGATTAGGGGGGGCATACCGTCTTGCAGCACCCTGTTCTCCAGCCTTAACCCTGTTGGTCCAGACTGGAGTGCGCGCACGTCCGCGTTGCTAACCTGATCCGCGGCCATGGCTGCATAATCTATCCCTACGCGGACTGGGGCCGCGTGCACTTCCGCGTCGCTAACCTGATCTGCGGCCATGGCTGCAAAATCTACCCCTGCGCGGGCTGGAGCCACCACGGCGCGCGAGAGGCAGTCTGCCACTACATTAAATTTACCCGCTACATGCTGGATATCGGTAGTAAACTCCGAGATCGCGGCCAGCTGTCTCTGCTGCCGGCCCGACCACGGTTCTGAAATCTTGGCTATCGCGAAAGTCAGCGGCTTGTGATCAACGAACGCGGTGAAACTGCGTTCCTCCAGCCAAAACTGGAAGTGGCGAATGGCCAAGTGGAGAGCTAACAACTCCCTGTCGAATGCGCTGTATTTTCGTTCACTATCGCGCAAGGTCCTGCTGAAAAAGGCGAGCGGTTGCCAAGCTCCTGCTACATACTGCTCCACGACTGCTCCTATGGCCACATCTGACGCGTCAGTGGTGAGCGCTATGCAGGCCATTGGGTCTGGATGTGCCAACAACGCAGCGTTTGCCAGGGCTGTTTTGACTTCCGCGAATGCGTGCTCTCGCTCCGGAGACCATTCGATTTTGTTTGTGGGTTTTTGTTTTTTTAAGTGCAGCATACAATGGTTGCATGAGCTGCGCTGCGTGGGGGAGGAAACGGTTATAAAAATTCACCATTCCCAAAAACTCCTGTAACGCTTTGACCGTTTGAGGCTGGGGAAAATTTGTTATTGCGCGCACTTTGTCGGGCAGAGGAACCGCTCCTTCTGGAGAGACACGATGCCCCAAAAAATCAATCTGCACCACCCCGAACTGACACTTCACTGGGTTGATTATTAACCCGTGTTCTGCCAACCTCCGGAAAACTGCTGTGAGGTGGTTTTCGTGTTCGTCTTCGGACGTGATGGCTACCAATTTGTCGTCCAGGTAGACGAACACGAAGGGGAGGTCGCGCAGAACCGCATCCATCATGCGTTGGAACGTCTGCGCCACGCCTTAAAGCCCAAACGGCATGCACAAAAACTCAAAAAGCCCGAAAGGAGTTATTACCGCTGTTTTGGGTATGTCCTCAGCGCGCACTGGGACCTGGTGGTAACCGCGTACCAAGTCTATTTTAGAAAAAATGCGCGCCCCCGCCAAATGAACTGAAAAATCTTGGATGTGCGGGATCGGGTAGCGGTCGTGCGCTGTAGCGTTGTTCAACCTGCGAAAATCACCGCAAGGTCGCCACGAGCCATCAGCTTTTGGGACCATGTGAAGCGGTGAAGCCCATGGGCTCTTCGAACGCCTGATGATGCCCAACCTTTCCAGGTTGGCGAACTCCTCGCGCGCTATGGTCAGTTTAGCTGAATCCAAGCGCCGAGCTTTTGCAAAAACGGGTGGGCCGGTGGTAGTAATAAAATGTTCCACCCCGTGTTTAGCCACGGTCGCCGAAAATGTTGGAACCGTGAGAGCTGGGAACTGAGTGAGGAGTGTGTGGAACTTACCACCTGCAGCTGTGACATTGACTTGTGCTGTTGGCGGGGCCACTCGAGCTGTACAGGGAATAGAATAAAAAGAGAGTGCATTAACCAGGCGTCTGTTAGCAAGATCAACTAACAAACCATGTGAGCACAAAAAATCAGCCCCTAACATGTTGAAATTGACTGCAGCTATGACGAAAGTCCACTCGAATGCACGGCCGTGTAAAGACAGAAGCAGAGTCCTCTCACCGAAGGTCTTAATCGCCGAGCCGTTCGCTGCTGACACCCTGGGGCCACTGGAAGGCGCCAGCCGATCAGCGTAGGAAGGTGTGATGAAACTCAGCTGGGAGCCTGTGTCCACGAGGAAATGCCTCTCCGAGCGTGCATCCTTCAGGTAGAGCAGCTTATTCTCCTCTCTGAGGGCCGCAGCTGCTACCGACCCCCGGTCTTGGTGTTTTCCCAAGCACTTGAAATGGCACGGTGGAATGCACTTGCGTGACCTCTCTGCGAAACGGCGATGGTAGAAGCAAAGGACGTCGTCTGCTCTGTGTTTCCTGGCCCCTGCCGCCGCCGTCGTCGGTGAGTCTGGTGCTGCAGCCTCTGGCCCCCTGCCATCTCCGGACGTTGTGCCTAGCTCCGCTGCCGCGGCCGTAGCCACGCGCTGTTTATTGGCGTTGACGAGTCGTTGCGCCTCCTGGCCCGGCTCGTGGTAGTCTCGCCGGGCCAACAGTGGTGAACTGGCCAGGGTCACTCTCACCACTGACGGTAGGGTCCTGAGGAAAAGGTGGGTGAAGATGAAGTTATCATCCTCGGAGTCTCTCAGCTTCAACATCTTCCCCATCAGGTCTGCAGGTCTGTCGCTCTCAAATTCAGTCAGCGCCAGGAGCCCTTCTGCTCGCTCCTCCACCGAGGGGGTGAAGTAACGGATGAGTGCAGCCTTCAACGTGCTGTACTTGTCGCTGTCCAGCGGGTGGTTGATCAGGCTTTCCACTCGCTGGGCTGTGTGGTTGTCCAGCTTTGCAACCACATGGTAGAACTTTGTGGTGTCTACCGAAATCCTCCGGAGGTTGAACTGCGCTTCGACCGCGCTAAACCAGGAGCGCGGATTGTTCTGCCAGAAGTCCGGTAGCTGAACTGTAGCTGCATCCATTTGGCTGGCTCCTGACGAGTCTGGCTTGGGAGAATTGCTTCAGCTCATAATACGTCTAAGGGTCACCAGTGTGGAGAATGGTGAAGGACGAGGCTGAGTTTATTTCTCAAGTTGGTTTTATTCATATTCTCCAACATCTTCCAAACACAGAAAAAAAGAGTGAATCTCCCCACATCTGTCCCTTTTATACCCAGGACATCAAACATACAGTCACATGGTACTTAATCCCAGTCACAATGTAACTTCCCCCCGATCTTAACTCACTCCACCTCCCAGTCTCTGGCCGCTGGGAGAAATCCCCCAAGGCTATCTCTTTGCATGCCAAAGACTAAACTTTCACACCCTCGTGTTATCTCCAGAACGGCTCAGTCCTTTTTTCCGTCTCAGATGTGAAGCCTAAGGTGGTATACGTATGAATCATACAATCATATACATATGTGCATATATGTGTGCCACAAAACAAACAAAAAACAAAACAAGAAAAAAAAACAAAAGAGCAAAAAAAATAAATAAATAAATAAAAGAGTATCTGAGTAGTGTTGGAACAAAGAGATGTGCCATTATTGAAATGGTATTTGTCAAAGATTGGATCTAATGGAAGACACATATGCGTTCCAGGGTTGCCAAAAGTTCAAGAACCCATCCATGTCCTGTCTCAGTGCGAATGTCAACTTTTCCATCGAATAAATGTCTTGAATCACATTAATCCAATCTTCAGGTGTAGGACAATCCTTCAACATCCATTTTTTTGTTAGAGCTTTTTTACTTGCCAATATTAAAACACTGAATAAGTATTTTTCTCCTCGTCTTTCCAGTGATTCCGGTAGTAAACCCAAATACAAAGTTACAAAAGAAAAGGGAACTGTTATTTTGAATATTTTCCCCAATATTGTCTGTACATTGGTCCAATATTGGTGGATAACTGGGCATGACCAAAACACATGAAAATGATTTGCAGTCTCTTCACCACACAAGCACCAACAATTCAACCCCTTACGAGTAAATTTGTTTTGTGCAGGTGTTCTGAAAAATCTTACCAAATTTTTCCATCCAAATTCTCTCCACTGCAGGGATGAGGTACTTTTCCATTGTTGTTTATTTAGCTTTTCCCATATTTTCAGTTGTAAAGTGAAATTCCCCTCTTTTTCCCATCTCTCTTTTATATATGATGTGTTGTCTCCTTTTAAGTCTTGAAGACCTTGGTATATTTTAGAAATGTATCTGATCCCTGGGATCCCTTTATATGCCATTAAGAAGACCTTCAGAACACCTGACTGGGCCCTTTCCAAATCCTCCTTTTTAAGTATTTTGTTTATGTGGTGTCTAAGCTGAAAGAACCTGTAAAGGTCTTGATTTATTAGACCTTGTTTTTTCAAATCTTCAAAACTTCTTAAAGTTTGCCCTTTAAAAAACCCGTAATATTTTATCAGTCCGTTCTCTTTCCACTTTTTAAATCTAGTGTCTGTTTTATTAGGAGTAAAGTCTTGATCATAGGCAATCCATTGCAGTAATCGATAGGGTTCTTTAGTTTGATTCTCTCTGACTATCTTAAACCAAATTTTTAGCGGGGTCTCTATCCACGGGTTAGTGTCATTCAAAAGTTTAGGTAAGGCATTGTTCCCTATTATCGCCTGTAGGGGGATGTCACTTGTTATTTGGCATTCCATCTCCTTCCATTGTGCAGTGTAGACTGGGTTACATATCTCTACTAAAGTTTTAATTTGTGCGGCTTTAAAATAGTCCCTGATATTTGGCAGCGCGAGCCCACCTTTGTCTTTGTTTAGCTGTAGGGTTCTATATCTGATTCTAGATCTCTTGCCCTGCCATGTGAATCTTGAGATCCTCTGTCCAGTTCTTGCCATGTTTTTTTGGGAGGTTCTACCGGTATTGTTTGGAAAAGGTATAGAAGACGTGGAAGTATATTCATTTTGACTGCTTCAATTCTTTGTGCAGTACCTAAGAATGGTATCATATTCCATCTTGCTAGATCAGATTTTATTTTTGCCATCAGTGGATCATAGTTTAGTGTTATAATTTTGTTGAGTTGTTTCGGGATATTGACCCCCAGATATTTCATAGATTCCATCTCCCAGTTAGTTTTGAGTTTGCTTAGTAAGTATTGATTTGGGTCATAGTTGAATGTTAAAATTTGGGTTTTATGCATGTTTAATTCGTACCCCAATAAATCTCCATACTCTGAAAAAACTGAGATTAGTTCTGGAAAAGAGGTGTCTGGCTGCCCCAGGTATATTAAAATGTCATCAGCAAAGACTGCTATTTTATGTTCCTTCTGACCAAGTGTAATACCTTGAATTTTTTGATTCTGTCTTATCCATTGGCTCAGAGGTTCTATGAAGATTGCAAAGAGCAGTGGAGACGAGGGGCAGCCCTGACGACATCCTCTTTCCAGTTCAAAAGATGATGATAATTTACCATTAATCCTTATTTTAGCTGTTGGTTTTTTTATATAATGCCTGGATAGTTCTAATGAAGTTGTTATGAAAATTGAAACTGGATAAGATTCTATATAGGAAAGACCAGTCAACCGAATCAAATGCTTTTTCAGCATCTAATCCCAATATGGCTGCATTTAAATTATATTTTTTTATATGATGAATTATGTGTAAAGTGCGTCTAATGTTATCTTGTGTCTGTCTTTGTCTTATAAAACCTGTTTGGTCTAAATGAATTAAGTCTGTCAGTATATTTTCTAACCTTTTGGCAAGGATAGTGGTAAAAAGCTTATAATCCTGATTTAACACACTGATTGGTCTGTAGTTGGAGCAGTCTAGTTTATCCTTTTCAGGTTTAGGTATGACTGCAATGACCCCTTCTCTCCAGGAAGGGGGGATTTCCCCTGTGTGGAGGACATAGTTAAATGTTTTCAGGAGGAGAGGAGATCGTTGCTGTTTAAAGGTTTTGTACCACTCTGCTGTAAAGCCATCTGCTCCTGGGGATTTGTTAGCTTTAAGTTTCATAATTGCTTTTTCTAATTCTTTAGGTTGTATTTCTGACAATAGTGTTTTATTTTGTGACTCAGTAAGTTGGGGAAGGTTTAATGTATTTAGGAAGGCTTCGGATGCGTTTTTATGTTTTTTGAGTGAGTACAAGTTCTTGTAGTAGTTCTCGAAGCTTTTAAGAATTTCCTGAATTCTAAATTTTATTTCCTTTGATACTGGGTCTCTGATGTTGTAGACTGCTCTCTCCGTTTGTTGTTTCCTCAATTTATAGGCTAGTAATTTTGCCGATTTGCTACCTGTTTCATAGTATTTTTGTTTCAGAAATGTAAGTTTCTTCTGGATTTCTATTGTGTAGATCTCATCTATTTGTTTTTTAATTTCCTTAATTTTGAGCGAGTCATCAGAATGAGTGTTGTCTATGTGCTCTTTTTCTAGTTTCTTAAGTTCTGACTCTAATGTGCTTAGTTTTTCTTGTCTCAGTTTCTTTTGGATTGCCAGTTTTGCGATAATCTTTCCCCTTATTACAGCTTTGCATGCGTCCCACAGTATTAAAGGCGATACTTCTCCATTATCATTTTCTTCCAAATATCTGAGAATATCTGATTCCCAATTCATCTTTCAGTGGTCCTTTCAGCACATTTGAATTTAACCTCCAAGAAAATGTATTATTTGTGTATTTTTGGCTACTTAAGTCCATATAGATCGGACTGTGGTCAGAGAGATCCATCAGTCCTATTTTACATGTTTTTACTCTTCCAATGTCTCTATTAAACATAAAAACATAGTCAATCCTTGAGTATGATGAATGTGGTGCTGAGTAAAATGTGTAATCTTTTACACTGGGCTTGAATTCCCTCCACACGTCACAGATTCCCATTTCTTTTAGTAGCATCCGAGTTTTTCTACTTTGAGTGTTATTTTGATGTGGAGAATTACCTGATGCATCCCAGTATGGATTCAGTCTTAGACTGAAGTCTCCACCACATATCACTAAACCTTGGGCTTTAGTTATCATTAGGTCAAATACATTTTTATAAAATTTCCAGTTAGCCCCTGGAGGTGCATATACATTCAGCAGGGTGATATCTTCTCCCTCTAGCCGACCAAGTACCATGCTGAATCTCCCTTCTTTATCTTTGTGTTCTGATTTTTTTTCAAATATAATTTTGGTTGAGATCAATGTCGCTACCCCCCCTCCTCCTCCCTGACTTATATGAAGATGAAGAGATCATTTTAAACCCTTGTCTATTAAGTTTAGTGTGCTCCACGTCTGTTAGGTGGGTTTCCTGTAAAAATATTATTCCTGCTTTGTCTTTTTTCATTTTGCCTAGAATCTTGGATCTTTTAACTGGATTCAGGATCCCTTTTATATTATATGAGATTATTTTGGTTACACCCTGTTTCTCCATTGTGTTGTCTTATTTAGTATAACAGTGTGGTGGCCCTCTTTTATGCTACTCAAAAACTGAAAGAACATTAAGAACATAAAAAACATTAAGAACGTAGTATATAAAACTTTAAAACAAAAAACTGACAAAAGATCTTCCTGAGCTGAGGTCTTTTTAGTGACCTTAGAAGAGCCTTGATGGTGTGTTAGCTCTGAGGAAAATTCCTCAAACTCTGTTACGTGTTGAGGGCCCTCTCTTACCCCTATAAGTTGTCCCATGTTTTTAACGTGAATTTCAGATCCCAATCTGAACTTGTAATGATTTTATTTTTTTTTTATTTTTTTTTTTTTTTATGCCTATACCCTATGAAATTGTGCGCAACCTCCCACCACCATCACAGCAAACAGTCACGTTAATACAGTATTTGTTAGTGTGGAGAGATCATGTGGTTCATTGTCACATTTCTATTTTAACAAGTTTTTTTTTTTTTTTAAAGACTTATTTGTTTCTAATATTATGTCTGTTCCATGAAATGTTTTACCACTTGATACTTGCTGATTCTGCATCTCCTTTAATGTTTGTTACCTTGTAGGAGGAGGGTTGGATGCGCAGATTGACTAAAAATATCGTTATTCCCTCCTGTAAACGCTCAGTTTTTCCTTATAGCCCTGGAGCTGGGTTTCCCGCTGCTGACCCGTGGATTTTGAGGGTCTCTGTGTGCACCACGTTTGAGCCTTGATTCTTTCGATCGGGTCTGCAGCGGGTTTATACACCCTTACCGGGAGCCCTCTTCTCGCCATATCCGTGGTTGCTTCTTCCGCCGAGTTGTAGAGACACGTCTCATCCCCGTAAAACACCCTCAGCTTCGCCGGAAATGGAGTCTGAAAGTGCAGTTTCTTCTCTCGTAGTACCTTTTTAGCGTTGTTGTATTCCCGACGCTTTTTAAGGACCTCCGGGGCGTAGTCGTGCTCCACAAAAACTTTTCTCTCTTGGTGCATAAATCCTCTTTTCTGCCAAGCCAGTCTCACAACCTCTTCTTTTATTCTGGAGTTGGAGAACTTCACCACCACCGATCTTGGTGGCGCTTCCGCCGACGGCCTTGGGGCTAATGTACGGTGCGCCCTTTCTATCTTCAAGTCGGTGGACTGGGGAATTTCCAACTTCTCTCTCAGTATGGATTCCACGCATGCAGCCATTGTGGTGAAACTGTCCTCGACTCCTTCTTTCAGACCATGAATTCTTATGTTGTCTCTTCTTAGTCTTCCTTCTTGGTCGGTTAGCTTAGCCTCCAGTCTTGACTGTCGTTTAAGTAAATCCAGCACGGTTTCTTCCAGCCCTTTTATTCTTTCCTCTGCTTCCATGATTCAGTCCTCAGCCTGGTCCACTCTGCTGTTTGTCCTTTTTATTTCGTCTTTAATTTCACGAAATTCGGCCCAACACTTTCGGCGAAATTGTCTTAATTCTTGAAGTACCATTTTTAACCTAATCTTGTTGCTAGCTTCATTCAGCTCCTCCGCTTCTGAATGGATGTCCTCCGGGTCAGATTCTCCGGCCGATGCGTGTCTTGGCCTGGTAAATGTCGATCTCTTCTGTTTTCCTTTAGGCATAATGACTTTGTCTTTTGATTTTCACTCTTCCAAAAATCCGTTAAATCTGATTTTCAAGGTATTTTCATGGATCGGGTCTGGGAGCTTCAGCGTTAAGCTGCTATCACCATGGTGTCCAGACCGGAAGTCAGTTTAGTACCTTTTTAAAGTGTTCTACCCATCTATCTGCTTGTTTTTTTCTCTTGTACTAGAAGCTTTCCTGACTTATCTTTATATGTGTAGTCTGTACGTTAGAGGTACCACACAGTTGTTTTGTGGTTTTATATACAACACTCATGTCCTCCTTGGTGGCTGCACGTTTTGCTACTTCAGCAATGTTTTCCACATAGTTCCTTCTATCTTTCCTAGCATTTCTTTTGATTTCTTTGTCTTTTACCTTTATAGGTGTTTTGAAGTTGCTCCAATAATCTTGGGGACTTCGTACTGAGCATCTTTTCTTGATTGTCTTCCTTTCCTCGATTTTATGTCACGTTTCTTCAGAGAGCCAATCTTTGTTTTTCTTTGCCTGGTATCCCAGTGTGTTTTCAGCAGTTTTAATACAGATGTCTTTAATGTTGTTCCACTGCTCTTGAATGGTATTTTCTTTGCTCTGTAGCTGTCCTAGAGCATTAAATCTGCTCTTCAGTTCTAATACAAATGCTTTCTGAATGAATGGTGCTTTAAGATGTGGGATATCAAGCCTTTGCCTTCCTTGTATTTGTTTAGGTGTTTTTCTTAGTTTGAGCTTGTTGTTTCTTAATTTGGCTTGCAACAGATAATGGTCACTATTGACATCAGCTCCTCTCAAAACTCTAACATCTTGCAAAGATCTTCACCATTTTCTGTTGATAACTATGTGGTCTATTTGATTTGTTGTTATTCCATTTAGTGATTTCCATGTCAGCTTATAGATAGCTTTAGATGGAAAGATGGTACCTCCTATTACACAGTTGTTGTTTAGGAAGAAATCTACCAGGTGTTCACCATTTTCATTTCTTATTCCACAGTTGTGCTTCCCTATAACTTGTTCTTTGTTGGCATTTTTCTGTTCCAACTTTAGGATTCATGTCACCCATTATAATGACCATGTCATGCTGTAGTATTTTTGAAAAGATAGTTTGTAGTTGCTCATAGAATTCCTCTTTGGCATTTTCTTCAGAGTCATTGGTTGGGGCATAACTTTGCATGACGGTGTCAAGATCTCCCCTCTGGGCAGATGAGGATTTGTTGACAAGACTCATAGCACAGGCAGGGATTCAGTGCAATATGATTTATTAACAAAAACTCAGAAACAAAGCAAAGGCAGCATGGGGGCTGAAAAGAAAACTAAACTTGGCACGGCAAAACAAACTCACGAGGAAACTCGGGACACAGGATCTCACAGGAACAACGAAAATAGATCAAGACAGGAACGCTGCAGGATAGACAATGACCTTTCATAGAACAAAGCACAGACTCACATATATAGGGGAGGGAACTATTAACAGGACGCAAGACAGCTGGGGGCCAATCAAGGGCAATCAGAGACAGCAGGGCATGGCAACAGATACAGAAAACATGAGGGACTGAGACAAAAGGTAAACAGGAATGCAAGGTACACAAAATACATGAACACAGGACCAGGGAGTACATAACCATGACAAATAATAATGATAATAGTCACAACTCAGAACCGGCCAGGAACATAAGAGACCTGATAATGGAAATAAACACAATGACCAAACTTAGGCTGAGGCAGAGAAAATAATCACATAATGGGAATCAGAATTAAAGACACGGCAGAGATAAATAATGAAAAACAAACCAGGATAATACTAAACACAGAGAATAGTAAAAATGAACTTAAAGGGTGAGCATGGTCCCCAGACCATAACCTCAATCATGACAGATGGTGAGGTTCCAAAATTTTGAATTGAATCTAGCTGTTATTATTCGATTGCTTATTGGGTAATGTAATAAAGTCTTAGTTGCTTCTTTGCTGATAATGATAGCAGCCCGATTGATGTGATTGACTTCCTGTCCTGGGTAGAGAATAGTTTGGCCACTGTTCAATTTCATTTTTCCACTACCTGTCCACAGACATTCACTAATGCCCAGAATGTCTATTCCATAACACTGCATTTCCTTGGTTACCTGCATAGCCTTTGATGCTTCATATATGGTACGAACATTTCAAGCCCCAACTTTGATTTTGCTTTTTGGTCAGAGGAGGCTCTCATTTAATCTTCTAGCTTCCCTATATGGGCTTTCACTAGGAGATGTCATGCTGCTATGCTCTTCATCACAGCTAGAGTCATCCATTCCACCAGTAACAGGGTTAGATTTAACATTGCTTGTTGTAGCTTCTGTAACTATATATTGTTTTCTAGGATGGGGTAGTTGACCCCATGCCAAACCTCCACTCCGGTGGGCTGGGTTTTCTCTCTGGGTTGTCCTTCCCATAGATGCTTGCGGTTACCACACTCATGAGTGTCATCTACCCAGATTTTCTGTCAGGGTTTACTCCCTTAGCCTTTGACTTTCCCAAGACTATCACAAGGCAGTGACATTATTTAACCCATAGCTGGGGACTAGGATTGCAGCCATCAGGGCATATCCACACACTGGTGGGCTATGCATGTTGTGTATTTAGGGCCCTAGTCATCTCCAAGACCCTGTGGTTTAGTTTGGGGCCGCAAGGTACCAAATTACCTTCTGCTACCTCGGAGAGGATCTCATATCTTGGCCACATAGGTCTAATTGTGGAGAGGCTATACCTAGCAGGGAAGATTTACATATGCTTCTTCCTTTTCACAGTGAAGTGCTAGCCAGAGGTGGTGCTGAAAGTGAGAGTGACAAGCACAGACACAAACAGACACACACTGTAAGCATCACACAGCCATTTTAGCAGACTGTTCTAGCAGAATTATCTGAACACTTAAGTCATATAGAACCTTATTTATAAATTGCAGTTACATTTCAGTATACAAACTGTATGTTGTACCCAATTAATATGTTGACTTGCCTCACTGTGCACCAGTCCATTACAAACCAGGGTTCATTGTCTTGCCTCATTTCCTCCACATTTTCTTTTAATGCCACCATCAGGCATTCTGCGTGAAATATCTCAACAACTGCTAATATTGATAAACTGAAGTGACTTTAATGATTTTTTTAAAAGATTTTTATGAAAGTTTACCATTATTACTGTACAAAAGGGACACTCCCAAGAGCCTCAGCTTCATTTCCATGTCAGTTAGCAAATACACGTAAAGATTGTACCTGCAAATAATTTAATACAGTTGTGTTTTTTAGAAAATATACTTGAGCCATCTTTTAATGACTCAGATGATCTTGTCCTGCAGAGTTAAAAGGTGCAGTTTTCATCCATATAGTCTTGATTTGAAAGCGTACCTTTTTATCTTGCCAAGAAGAGCTCAGAGACACTGCTTTGTGATCACCGTAAATCACATCATAGTCTGTATCAGAGGGTGTGCCAGCGTTTGAAGTTATTTTCAAAGTCAGTACATCCTGGTGCTGGTGTAACATAAAAGTGCTGACTCAAAAGAATGTATGCACTTTAGGTACAGTGTCAGTTTATCATATTGTATCTGCACAAATTTGGTGAGCCAAGTCACTGAACAGGCAATTACAGATTGTCTTTGTTTTTTTTTTTTTTGTTTTGTTTGTTTGTTGTTGTTGTTGTTTTTTTTTGCTTTGCATTGTCTAAAAGACATTGTATAATATTTCATAATGATGCTGTGCTTATTATTCACAAAGGGCAACAACACTGACTGGAAAAAGCATGCATGTACTGTTGTATAGTTCAATATGCTCTTATTTATGAAGTACGATGTAGTGGCACCCACTTCCGTTTCTGCCGCTACACCATGCCGATAAAGAGCAGCAGGCAGGGAAGTCCGGCCTCTTTGCCAGCACCCCTGCCTAGCAGTTGTAATGTGAAGCCTGTGACTTCAATAAAGCTAAGTTCAGTCATGCACCTGGCCTCATTATTAAGTTAATAGTCTATTTACAGACATAACATTTTGGTGACAAGGATAATGGATTAGATTTATATGGCACTGTACATGTCAATTGACATCTCAAAGCACTTACAGTGAGTCCATTATTCATTCACTCCACAGACATTGATAGTGGTAAACTACTACTGTAGCCACAGTTGCCCCAGGGCAGACTGACGGAAACGTGGCTGCCAATCAACGCCAACGGCCTCTTCGACCACTACCAAACATTTATACACATTCATACCCAGTGTCATGGACACTGGAGGCAAGGTGGGTAAAGTGTCTTGCCCAGGGACACAACAGCAGGATGGCTGGGGAGAGTGGGATTCGAACCACCAACCTTCTGGTTATTGGACGACCCGCTCTACCTCCTGAGCCACTGCTGCCATGGAACCGAGCATTTCTACAATTCGGCCCTTCCTGGAGCTCCCGGGCGAGCCACCTGTCACCTGGCTGAGATGGTATGCAGCCTTCGAGACATTCATCGTGGCGCTAAATCTGGGTAAGATGGACAAGCTGAGGGCACGTGCACTCCTGGTGCACAATTTGGGAATTGACGGCCAGCGGATACTGAGCACACTTGGTGATTCGGACAAGTTTGGGGACATGGTCGAGCTGATGGTGCACAATTTTCACGCCCCGGACAGCGTCAGTGACCGGAGGATCAAGTTTTGGCAGCGCCATCAACGGGTAGGCGAACCTATCCGGCAGTTCGTCACCGACCTGAAACTACTGGCTAGTGAGTGCCATTTTGGGCCGCTGGAGTGGGAGATGGTTCACAACCAGCTGGTGGAGCACAACAACAACACTGCAATATGGACGAAGCTGCTCACGGTATCAGGTGACTTGACGCTAGCTAGGGCTGTTGAGTTAGCTCTCCAGTTGGAGACAGTGGACAAGCTGGCTCTAGAGCTAAGTGAGCGTCTGTCACAACGACTGCTGGAGTTTCCCGCCACCACACAAGTAGCAGACCCAGACAGCAATGACAGCATGGGGGGCAACACTGCGGAGGCCAACGCTGCAAAATTTAGGTCTGCCCCGGGAAAACCGATGTGTTTGGGTTGTGGGTCCATGAAACACCGCTTCAAGGCTAGGGACTGCCCGGCAAGAGGGAAGCACTGCGGCAAATGTGGACACTTGAACCACTATGCCAGGGTGTGCCGTGGGTCCGATAGGAGAGCCCACAAAGGAAATCGACCCTTCCCCCCAAACAAAGGATGCGAAGTTAACCTTTTGTGTGTGAGAAGTTTCTAGATGCCCTAGTAAGATAACAGGGAGGTGTCAAGGATGAATGGACTGACTGCAGTCGGATGGGGAGATTATCTTTTGTGTGTGAGAAGAGTCTAGAAGGAGATTATCTTTTGTGTGTGAGAAGAGTCTAGAAGGATGTCATGTGATTTAAGGGAAGAGTTCCTACTTGTATGCCATTCTGTCTATGCTCCTTGTGTGAGTCGTGTAATAAACCGCCTGAACCAAATCCGCCTCATTATTTACACGCTCCACAAAGGTTCATTTTTGAAGAGTTCCCATGTCATCTTTCTTTCCTGTGACTAAAGAAAGGCAGGAGAAAGCCACATAAACCAGTCGCAGGAGAAGATAGATGCCTTCATATAGAGAAGCATTAGAACAACTTACTGATTTTTTTTCTCTTTATGAAGAGTGCATTTTTGTTTTTGTTTAAAGTGACACTCTGCCAAAAATCTTTTTTTTTCTTGTTCACATGTCTGTAATATGTTTTATGACTTACAAGACATATCAAGAGTGAAATCTCTCAAATGTCTAGGTTTTTTGCTGTAAAATTTCACTTAAGCCCCACTCCCTGAGAAAAGACGAGTTGAGACAGAGCGTTTTTTGTAACTATGCATGAAGCTGGCACTTGGTAGTGTTGAGCCAACTGGGACTTTCTGGCCTAAGTGAAGTTATCCTCCAGGCTATTTAGCATTTTTTAACAAACTGCTTTGAAAACTTGACCCAAATTCATATGGGTTTTACCATTAAACTGCTTTTAAGGACCGATGCAGTTTCAGTCATTATCGTGGGCCACCATGCATACAACTGGGCATGTGCTTCAACTATTAAGTGTCATGCGGTGACCCTCGCGAGCCACCATAAGATGCCACAAGTCACCGGTGAAGTTTGCATAGTTGTTTATTAACAAAAGAAACACAAAACAATGAGCCACGGTGGGCTAAAACACACTACACTACAAATACTTGGTCATGAGGCAAACACGGCACACTTACAGTCAAAACCCAGGAACGGTCGACACTTCAGATCATGGAGGAATAATTGACATCTGAGCCGAGAAACGCTGGCTCAACGTCTGGCAAGGAATAATCGTTGACAAACTGACATTGACAATTCGTTGACATTGACTGACAATTCGTTGACATTGACATGGAATTGTTGACACTTCGTTGACATTGACATTGACATTGACAAGACTGCCGCATTATTCTGTTCCCAGCGCCCACTTAAATACAGAGCTGCTGATGAGCCGAAAATGCAGCACAGCTGTCAGGCTTGACAGCAGGAAGCCCCTCCGAGCGCTGTCACAATTAAGGCTCGGGAAGCCAGAGGGTAAACATTGCTGTCAAACCTGATAAAGATGATGCATGGCTCGTGCGCGGACGAGATCGGCGCACGAACCATGACAGTACCCCCCCCCCACCAAGGGCGAGCTCCGAACGCCCAATGATACCCAAGCCCCCACCCCCCACCCCCAGGGTGGGCGGATGGGGGAGCAGGCCCAGAGGGAGAGGGCCAGCAACAGAAAAAAAAAAACACCATGACGATGGCCGGGAGCACAGTGATAATTACAGAGTAAAACTTCCCAGAAAAACACAATACTCCCTAATGCACAAACCATAATTAACACAGGGCATAAATGAGGCAATTGCAGAGCACGATTAACAGAAAATACAATACTCCATAATGCACAAAAACACACAGGGCGAGCAAAGACAGAAAAAAAAAACCCACAACTAAGTACAATACATCACTCAGACAGAAGAGGGGAAGAAAAAAAAACCCACATGCTAACAAAGGCAAAAACACTGGGCAGAATTATCACACCGAAAGCCTTTTAACCTACACAACTCAAGAGAATGACGACAGACAGAGTCCAAAAACAACGGAGACAGTTCCAGTGGTCTCCCTGCGTCCAATGGCCAACGGGTGATTACGGGGGACTGTACATGATCGGGCAGCCTACCCCAGTCCCAGGCCCGGAAAGTCAAATCCTCCGGTGGCCGAACCAGGTCGCCCAGTTGCAAACACAATATGTCGGGTGGCCGACCCAGGGCGCCACACTGGCGAAACAGTTCCTCGGGTGGCCGACCCGCATCCCTCAGCCACCAGAACCGTGGGGAGACAACCTGCGGTGGCCTCCCTGGCGGGGGGAAGACGAGGGAGAACCGGGCTGAACGTAGAGGCCCCCCAACGGCCCCCGGCAATGATAAGCTGGGTTGGTGACTACAGCGAGGGGGCTGATGACGATGACCAGCCCGCACAATGTCAGGTGGCGAAGGGTCTGCAGCTCCTCCACCGACCTTGACCCATATCGATGCTGCATTCACGGCTGCACCCACGTTGGACCCCGACTGGGTCTCGGCTGCGCCCGCGTCGGACCCCCACTGGGTCTCGGCTGCACCCACGTCGGACCCCGACTGGGTCGGCGCAGCACCAGTGACGACCTCCGACCCCGAACTTGGAACCTCCAGCACAGCGACCGCGACTGGCTCCGCACCAGTGACTCTGGAAGAAGGCTCGGAAGACAAGAAAGAACAGGGATCAGAATCACCGGTAGCAACAGAGCCCAGCGAGACGAGCTAGGGTGCAGCAGCCGGCTGCCCCTGACTCGCCTCCCCGAGAGGCAGGCAGAAATGCTCCAAGACAGAAGGAGAAACACAAAGTAGAGCACTTGCCTGCACTTGGGTTCTGTGGCCGTCCAGGACTTTGTCGATCCAGGCTCAGGACGGAGAAGTTCGTCATCAGGCTCCCACTCGGCCACGGCGGGTTCCGCAGCCGGCATGATGGTCTCTGCAGTCTGTGGATCCTCCGGCGCTGACATCCACGCCGATAACCCGCACGGCGTGGTGCTGACGTCTTGGACGGCCCCCAGATGGCGCGAACTCCTGGACCGGATCGGAGGGACACTGCTTTTCATCACAAACACTGCTGTCAAACCTGATAAAGATGATGCATGGCTCGCGCGCGGAAGAGATCGGCACACGAACCATGACATTAAGTCTTTTTATCACAGGATTTATGCTGTTTAATGTAGCGCTATCCACTATAGAGAGCCTAAGTCATGCCCCCTCTACTTCCACATATGGGACCTTAAATCAGAAAAAATCTCCATTGAAATGAATGGCAAGAGCAAAATTATCTATTGATCCCAATCAAAGTTTGCCAATACAGTAGTTTCACATATGACATTTGTCAATTTAAAAGATGATTTTCCACGTAAATAATGGTGTAGGCTGTTGTCTAACTGTTAAGGTATAAGGTTATGAAAATACATAAATTAAAAAACTACAAACACAGATGGACAGAGCTTATGTCATCTTTTCAAGGCATGCCCAGAGTGAAGAAACTAACAATACTCTCACAATACAAAACAATACCTTTGTGTTGTTTTTCTCCTCTTTGGATTCTTCTGTCATTGGTGAGAAAACGGGAGGTGAGGTTTTAATAATATCCCGCCATGCTCATGTGTAGTGATGTGGGATGTTGGCAGTTGTCCGCTAATTGTCGAAAGAAAAACTAATATTACTCTTGTGGGCACCCAGCACATTGCAGACTGATAATATTCACGCTCAGCAGGGATTGCATATGAACAGAGAGCCCTAGGGGGACAACCAGAACAATGACTATTGTTATTCATCCCGGAGTAAGGAGAGGAGTCTGTCGCCAGTTAATCACGCGATTGATACGTATTGTCTGATATATATATCAATATGTAAATGTGCCATGCATTCTCTCTTGTCTGTATAAAAGAGCTGACTTTACATGCCTCACTAGCGCACTCAGACAACAGTGCAGACACAGCACACAGTGCTGCAGTGTATCTCATGATGATGGAGGAATAAAACTCATAAACTTTCAGCTCGCCGTGTCACACCTGAACTTATTTTGTTCCTCCACACTCTGTTATTATATGACAGGTGATAACTTTAATATGTGAAAAATTATCTTTTAACTTGACAAACATCATATATGTGACTCATGGCAAAATTCGATCGGGATCAAAGGATAATTTCACTCTTGCCATTCATTTCATTGGAGAATTTGTTCGATTTAAGGTCCCATATGTGGAAGTAGAGGGGGCGTGACTGAAACTCTCTATTAGCCTTGTGGTATGTGGGTTGGATTCAGTCACTGATTCTGGTGTTGGGGTGGCGGGGGGGATTTCAACAGGAACCTGTGAGGCAATGAAAGGGTTTTTTTTGTAGGAAAAAGGGCATAAGAAACCATTTTAGAAATTGTAGATTTGTTTTTATAGGGGATTTACAGCCACCAGAGTGTGTCTTTAATTGTTTTGTCTACACCAGGGGTCACCAACGCGGTGCCCGCGGGCACCATGTCGCCCGCAAGGACCACATGAGTCGCCCGCAGGCCTGTTCTAAAAATAGCACAACTCGCAAGTGAGCTGCGTCTAAGATGTAATTTTTTCTGCCGCTATTTTTTAAAATCACACTTGCATTTATATAGATTTTAAAATGACAATGTCTTAAAAATAAAAAAAATGAAAATATGTTTATTATACGTAAAGTTAAGGTGAACTCTGACCTAGTTCAAAGGTCAGTATTGTGCGCATGACAAAACCTTCGCGCTTGTGGAGCATAAGCTAGCGGGCAGTGGAGATGGTGAGCGCAGTGCAGTTTCCTAGCCCAAAAACATGGCAAAAAAAAAAGACAGAAAATTTATCATTTTCAAAGTGAGCGGGAGGAAGAGTTCTTTTTTCCTACCGTGAAAGCAAGCTGCGTGTGTTTCATTTGCGGGGCGACGGCGAAGCGGGACTATGTGGACCTTGTTCTCAATAAAGTTTTTGAAAAAAAAAAAAACTTCAATACGCGTCATGAAACTGCTGCCCAGTCTTTTTTTTTTTTTTGTACCTGTAGGTAGATTTGTTCTGCAGTCCGGTGACAAGCCTTAACTCCCTAACCTGCATGTCTTTGGCATGCGGGAGGAAACCCACACAAACACGGGGAGGACATGCAAACTCCACACAGATCACTGTTGGCCGGGGGCAGGGATCGAACCCACGAGCCCCGCGATCCCGCGGCCGAGGGTAAACTGCTGCCGCGGTGCTGGTTATTACTCCAGCATGATTCTTGGCAAGAACTGTATGGATATAATTCCAGTGAAGAAGAACACACAAAAGTGTGTTTATTAAATGTAACAGATTTTGAGCAGAATTGCAGCAGATTTGTTCAGTTAAAAATGTGATAAGATTTATTTAATATGAAAGTTGATTTTTCTTAAATGTTGCATAACTTTTTCAAACATGGTTCAACATAGTTCATGAATTAAAAGGGTTTAGTTTTTTATGGTTAAAAGGGACTGGTGAAAACTGGACATTTTTTTAATGAAATGTAGAAGTGATCATCTGAACAATTGCTGAGATTAATAAAAACTAGAAAAGCACTCGGAGAGCGCAGACCTCCGCCAAGCGCCACAATTCCCCCCATACAGTGTTTGTGTGTACGTTTTCAGATTCCTTGAGCATGTAAACATATGACTAGCAATTGGATTCACAATGATTATTTGTTTATTTGACAGGGACAGTGCAATAAACACACAATTAATCAATGACAATCAATCTGATAGTGATAGGATTAGTGGTTCAGTAGTAAAAGCATTGCCTCCTTGGCGGAGGTAATAAACTGAAGTGTTGCTGTTGTGTCCATCTCCTCCACTGACAGATGCAAATTGGGTAGACAGGTTGCCGTGGGTTTTATATTATATTGTAACGTGCTGCTCGACATGGCGACGTCCCACCGGGAGGTTCGAACTCACGCTCCGGAGTCCCGCACTGTACCTGTGTCGCCAATAGGGTCAAGCCACTTGGCAAGCCAAGTAGGGTGCTCATATTGAGTTCGCTACAATATTATTTTTTGGGGGGTTGCGCTCCGCGGCAAACGAGAATTTAGAGGCTTCGCCGGCAGAGAGCTCGTTTTTGCGCAGCGCCTATGGCTGGCCGGTGAATTTGTGCCAAATGCGCAGCTCCTATGGCTGGCCGGGGAATTTCTGCCAAACAATCCGTCGGGGGACAGTTGCCCGTGTGAGGTTTTGCGGCGGGCCCAGGCCATTCATTCATTCATTCATTCATTCAAGGTGGTAAATCCCTGATGCAGTCACTTTTAGCATTAGAGTGAGACATATCAGGCGCAGCATTACTGGCGCCGGGATTCCTCTCTGTTCCGGAGCCGCTGGACAAAAGAAGGTGTGATAATGGTTGCCGTGGGTTTTATTGGGTTTGCGGTCCGCGGAAAAAAGAGGATTTGGAAGCCTCCCCCGGCAGAGAGCTGGTTTTTGCGCAGCCCCTATGGCTGGCCGGGGAATTTCTGCCAAATAATCCGACGCCGGACAGCTGCCCGTGTCAGCTTTTGCAGCGTAGTGCAAACACAGGCACTCTGGCGAGCCCTGTTTTCTGTGTGCTTTTGTGCCTAAAACTTTGAAGAAGGCGGAGTTTGTGTTCATCAGACACGTCGACCAGCGCCCTCTATTGCGCCTGCGCACATGTTGAAAATGGCTGTATGTCACAGTGTTGAAAAATGCTTTAAAAAATTCCTGTATCCAGACGGTGAACCGGATCACCCCCAAAATTTAATCAGTTCTTCCTTGTACCATTTCCAACAACGCCTGATAGTTTCATGGAAATCCGTCCAAGACTTTTTGAGTTATCTTGCTAACCAACAGACAAACAGACAGACAAACAGACAGACAGACAGACAAACACACAAACTCCGGCAAAAACATAACCTCCTCCTGGCCTTTTCGGCCTGGCGGAGGTAATAAAGTGTTGAATATTGATCTTGTCTGTTACCCACTCTAAGTTATTGATAATTATTTATTTATGTATATATATATATATATATATATACAATTTGTTGTTTTAGAGGAGTGTGTCAAGTTGGTGCCCTTCACATGACTCGATACCCATGGAGTTGCTCTTGGTTTCAAAAAGGTTGGTAACCCCTGGTCTACACAATAGAGCGCCTAAGTCCCACCCCCTCTACTTCTGCACATAGGACCTTAAATCTGAAAAAATCTCTATTGAAATGAATGGCAAGACCGAACTTATCTTTTGATCCGATCGAATTTTGCCGTGAGTTGCACATACGATGTTTGTCAGGTTAAATGACAATGTTCCACATAATTAACAATGTAGGCTGTTGTCTAACTGTTAAAGTATAAGGTTATGAAATATGTAAATTAACAGACTACAAACACAGAGGCGCGTACCTGACATCACATGTTCAAAGTGCGGCCAGGGTGAAGTAACTAACAGTCCTCTGGATCAGCTGCAAACCTCAAAATACAAAACAATACCTTTGTGTTGTTTTTCTCCTCGTTGGATCCTTCTTTCATCGGTCAGAAAACAAGAGGTGAGGTTTTAGTAATCTCCCGCCATGATCATGATTGGTAATGTGGGATGACGGGAGATGTTGTACTCTAATTGTTTTCACAAAAACTAAATATCCATCCATCTTCTACCACTTTTCCAGAGGTCCAGGTCGCGGAGGTAACAGTTCAAGCAAAGAAGTCCAGACTTCCCTCTCCCTAGCCACCTGCGCCAGCATTTAAGAGGGGACAACAAGGCATTCCCAGACCAAATGGGAGACATAGTCTCTCCAGCGAATCCTGTGTCTGCCCCGGGGTCTCCTCCCAGTGGGACGTGCCCAAAACACCTCAAGTGGGAGGCGTCCAGGAGGCATCCTGATCAGATGCCCAAACCACCTCAACTGGCTCCTTTCAATGTGGAGGAGCAGTTGTTCTACTCTGAGCCTCTCCCTGATGGCTGAGCTCCTCACCCTATCTCTAAGGGTGAGTCCAGCAATCCTATGAAGAAAGCTCATTTCAGCCGCTTGTATCTGCAATCTCATTCTTTCAGTCATTACCCAAAGCTCGTGACCATAGGTGAGAGTAGGAACGTAGATTGACTGGTAAATCGACAACTTTGCCTTAGAGCTCAGCTCCCTCTTCACCACAATGGACTTGTACAATGTCCACATCACTGAAGATGCTGCTCCAATCCGTCTGTCAATCTCTCGCTCCATTCTCCCCTCACTCGTGAATAAGACCCCGAGATACTTCAACATACTTAAACTCCTCCACTTGGGGCAGGAGCTTGTCCCAAACCGGGAGAGGACAATCCACCTTTTTCTGGCTGAGGACCATAGACTCGGACTTGGAGGTGTTGATTCTCATCCCAGCCACTTCATATTCAGCGGCAAACCATCCCAGCAAGACCTGCAGGTCATTGCTGGATGAAGCCAACAGGACAACATCATCTGCAAACAACAGAGAGGAGATCCTATGGTCACCAAGCATGACACTCTCCATTCCCTGGCTGTGCCTAAAAATCCTGTCCATAAAAATTATGAGCATGATTGGTGACAAAGGGCAGCCCTGGCAGAGTCCAACTCTCACTGGGAATGAGTCCGACCAAGTGTTGGCAATACGAACCAAACTCTCACCATGGTCATATAGAGACCGGATAGCTCATAACAACAAGTCTAATACCCCATACTCCTGCAGCACCTCCCACCAAAAACCACAAGGGATGCAGTTGAATGCCTTCTCCAAGTCCACAAAATACATGTAAACTGGTTGGGCAAATTCCCATGAACCCTCAATGGTTCTCAAGAGGGTAAAGAGTTGTCCGATGTGCCACAGCCAGGACGAAAACCACATTGCTCCTTCTGAATCCGAGGTTCGACCAATGGCTGGACTCTCCTTTCCAGTACCTTGGCATAGACCTTCCCAGGGTGGCTGGGGAGTGTGGTCCCTCTAAAATTGGAGCACACCATATGGTCCCCTTTCTTGAAGAAAGGAACCATCACCCCGGTTTGCCATGCCAAAGGCACTGTCCCCATCCTCCATGCAATGTTGCAGAGGTGTGTCAACCATGACAGCCCTACAACATACAGGGCCTTGAGGAACTCAGGGTGAATCTCATCCACCCCCGGCCACCAGGGAGCTTTTTAACCACTTTGGCAACCAAAGCCCCTGTTATGGGTGAGTCGTCCCCCTCGTCCACAAGTCCTGCTTCCTCTGTGGAAGGTGTGTCAGTGGGATTGAGGAGATCCTCGAAGTATTCCTTCCACTACCCGATGATATCCCCAGTCAAAGTCAGCAGCGTCCCATCCACACAATACACAGTGTGGACAGGGAGCTGCTTCCCCCTCCTGAGGCGCCGGACAGTTTGCCAGAATCTCTTTGAGGCCGACCAAAAGTCTTGTTCCATGGCCTCACCGAAATCCTCCCACACCCGAGTTTTTGCTTCAGCAACCACCTGAGCTGCACTCCCCTTGGCCTGCCGGTACACCTCAGCTGCTTCGGGAGTCTCACAAGCCAACCAAGCTCAATAGGACTCCTTCTTCAGCTTAATGGCCTCCCTCACCACTGGTGAGGGCCACCACTTGGTTTAGGGGTTACCACCACGAGATGCACCAATTACCTTGCAGCCACAGCTCTGGGCAGCTGCTTCAACAATGGAGGTGGAGAACATGGCCCATTCAGACTCCATGTCTTCAGATTCCCTCGGAATGTGGTTGAAGTTCTTCCGGAGATGGGAGTTGAAGACCTCCCGTACAGAGGCCTCAGCCAGACATTCCCAGCACACCCTCATTATACGTTTGGGTCTACCAGGTCTGAATGGCATCATTCCCTGCCATCGGATCCAACTCACTACCAGGTGGTGATCAGTTAACAGCTCTGCACCTCTCTTTACTCGAGTGTCCAAGACATACGGTCACAGGTCTGATGACATCATAACAAAATCGATCATTGACCTGTGACCTAGGGTGTCCTGGTGCTAGGTGCACATATGCACACCCTTATGCTTGAACATGGTGTTCGTGATGGACAAACTGGGGTTAGCACAGAAGTCCCATAACTGAACACTACTAGGGTTCAGATCGGGCAGGCAACTCCTCTCAATCACCCCCCTCCAGGTTTCACTGTCATCGCCCATGTGGCCATTGAAGTCCCCCAGTAGGACAATGGAGTCTCCAAGTGGAGCACCCTCCAGCACCACAGTCAGAGACTCTACAAAGGGTGGGTACTCTGAACCACCATTTGGTGCATCGGCACAAATGATGGTCAGGACCCGTTTTCCAACCTGATGGCGCAGGGAAACAACCCTTTCATCTACCGGGGAAAACTCCAATATAGAGGCAGCAAGGTGGGAGGATACAAGAATACCCACCCCTGCTCATTGCCTCTCACTCGGGGCAACTCCAGTGTTGGCCAAGTTCCAGCCCCTCTCCAGGATACTGGTTCCAGAACCAAAGCTGTGTATTGAGGTGAGGCCGACTATATCTAGCCAGTATCGCTCAACCTCATGCACCAGCTCAGGCTCCTTCCTCACCAGAGAGGTGGCATTCCATGTTCCAAAAGCCAGTTTAGGAAGCCTGGGATCAGAGCGCCAAGGTCTCTGCTTTTGACCGCCACCTGATCCGCATAGCACCAGACCCCCATGGTCCCTCCTGCAGGTGGTGAGCACACTGGAGGGCGGACCCATGTAACTCCTTCGGGCTGAGCCCAGCCGGGTCCCAAGGGCAGAAACCTGGCCACCAGGCGCTAGCCGTCAAGTCCCTCCCCCAGGCCTGGCACCAGGGTGGGGCCCCGGAAACCCCAAATCGGGTGGGGTACACTGAATCCTTGTTCTAACATTCATCATGAGAGTTTGTTAGATCGTTCTTAGTCTGGCCCTTCACCAAAAACTAAATATTACTCTGTTATTATATGACAACCGATAACTTTAATTACGTGGCAAATTATCATTTAAATTGACAAACATCATATGTGTAACTCATGGCAAAATTTGATCGGGATCAAAAGATAATTTTGCCCTTGCCATTCATTTCAATGGAGAATTTTTTTCCGATTTAAGGTCCCATATGCAGAAGTAGAGGGGGTTTGACTGGCTCTCTATAACCTGGCTTCTAACCTGTCTAACACTTCCAGGACAACTTGACAAGCTGAAGGCCAAGAGCTGACAAAAGGGAATTAAACTGACCTGGTAATGATGCTGTACAGGGTACCAGTGTATGTGGAAAATGACACCAAGGCCTGAGCCTGGTAAGTTTGCACCCCTACACATACACAGCGCAACTGAGCAATGTTCCACTTCATAATACTGTATGTAAGACATTGCTCTTAGATGGTTAAGCGTGTACAGCAGGGAAAATAAGTATTGAACACGTCAACATTTTTCTCATTAAACATATTTCTGATGGAGCCATTGGCCTGAGATTTTCACCAGATATCAGTAACAATCCAAGTAATCCATACACACAAAGAAAACAAGGCAACTGTGTTCACCAAACAAGTTATATTTAATAAAGTGGAATAACACAGGGAATAAATATTGAACACACGTGGTGAAGTTCATTTAATATTTAGTAGAAAAGCCTTTGTTGGTAATAACAGCTTCCAGATACCTCCAGTATGGAGAAACTAGTCACAGGCATTGCTCAGGAGTGATTTTAGCCCATTCTTCCACACAAACTGTCTTCAAATCTTGAACGTTCCGAGGGTGTCTTCTATGAACGCTGATCTTCAGTTCATTCCAGAGATTTTCAATTGGATTCAGGTCAGGTGACTGACTGGGCCATTCTAGACGCTTTATTTTCCTTCTCTGGAGCCAGTTGAGCATTTCCTTAGCTGTGTGTTTGGGATCATTGTCTTGCTGAAATGTCCACCCTCGTTTCATCTTCAGCATCTTGGCAGATGGCAACAGATTCTTGTTAAGCTTGTCTCTGTACATTTGTTCATTCATCTTTCCTTCAGTTAAAGTGGTGTGAAAAAGTATTTGCTCCCTTCCTGATTTCTAATATTTTTGCATATTTGTCACACCTAAATGTTTCAGATTATCAAACAAATTTTAATGATAGACAAAGATAAACAAAGTAAATACAATGTCATGGCGGCCTCTGGGCCGTCATTAGCATCATTAACTCCAGCTGCACACAGATCCACAGGGGTTAATCAGCAGCTGTTAAAAGCCAGCGTTGCTGACAGCCCGGCACGGAGTCGTCTGTCCTCCTCGTCTGGGAAAGAACCAGAACTCCGTTCTCTGGCCTCGTCAAGGTATTCTCTTGTCTCGTCAGAGTCTGTCTCGTCAAGAATTGTTTTGTCAAAAACTGCCTCGTCAGAAACTGTCTCGTCAGAACCTGTCTTGTCAGAAGCTGTCTTGTCGGAAGCTGTCTCGTCTGAAGCTGTCTCGTCAGAAGCTGTCTCGTCAGGAACTGTCTCGTCAGGAACTGCCTCGTCAGAATCTTCTCTGGCCTCGTCTAGAACATCTCTCGCCTCGTCAAGGACTTCAGTTCAAAGTCAAGCACGTAAGAGAGCTGTTTGCTACTCTACTCCTAACCTCTACCCCTGTGCACAGGTGGACTCCCTTGGCGGCGGACCTGCGTCCCCAGCTGACGGGGTTACGCCAACTCGCTCACGTAGCGGCTTGCTACCACCACGACTACCGGTACGTCTGGCTCCACAAATTCCTGAATTATTACTGTATCAGTTACAGGAGTACTGGCCACCGTTACCGGTGGAGTTTGGGTCATCGTTATCTGTTGTGTCATCGTCACCACGCTCTGTGGAATCACCCGCCTTGTCATCGTCTGGATTATCATCGTCACCACGTTCGGTGGAATCACTTGTCTTGTCATCAGCTGGTTTGTCATCGCCCCGGTCTGTGGTGTCACAGCCGGAGTCACTGGAAAACCTGTCCACGCCTCAGTCACAGGTGGAAGCCCCAGCTCCTTACCGGACGCCTTCACCTCCACGTTGCACGGCCGCTGGTTCTCAGCAGGACGTAACCTGCACTTCTCCCAAGTAAGCCTCACTACTGATAGCTTGTCATTAGCGTGGGACAAAAGTAATGGTCTGTGCTTATATGTTCCAGGGTTGCCGGGTCTCCGTCCAGAGTGCTCAGTTCCAGTGACCAGGATACTATCCACGCGCTCACACTTGCACTACACACCCTTTCACTCTAATAAAGATTATTGTTCACTAATTTGCCCGTGTCAGTGTCTGTCTCCTGGGTCCCGAAACATGTCATACAAAATGCAGTTTTTAGATGATTCTTAATTTATTAAGGGGAAAAAACTGTCATAAATTGCCCTGCAAGGGCGGATTGAGGACACCAAACACATGCTGTGAGTTTGCACATTTAATGAGGACAAAACACTAAGTACACAAAAACATTACACTTACACATAAAGGCAGGATAACGGGAGGAACAGCGCAGGGCTCACGTCCCGGGGAAAAGCAGGAGGACAGCCTGGCCGGACCCAGGCTGGGGCGTGCAGAAATGCTGGGAGGAAAAACAAAAGAGAGCCGGACAGCACTCATCCATGAACAATAAACTAGACTGGTCACACAATACCGACACACTCTACAAGAAGGGACAGCGCAGGTTGTTCCTACTGAGGAGGCTCAGGTCTTTTGGTGTACAAGGGGCGCTGCTGAAGACATTCTACGACACAGTGGTGGCATCAGCCATCACTTTTGGAGTGGTCTGCTGGGGCAACGGCATTACAGCAGCCGATAGGAAGAGACTAAACAAACTGATCAAGAAAGCTAGCTCTGTCCTGGGGCAACGCCTTGACCCAGTGGAGGAGATGGGATAGAGAAGGATGGTGGCTAAACTGTCATCTCTGCTGGAGTCCGAGTCCCACCCTATGCAGGACATATTGAACGCACTGAGGAGCTCATTTAGCAGTAGACTACATCATCCTAGGTGCGCAACTGAGAGGTTTTGCAGGTCCTTCCTACCTACGGCTGTCAGACTGTATAACCTAAGCAGGGCTGCTCGCAGAGATAGCAAAAAACGTGACGACCTAATAGTATTGAATGCAAAAGACACAACAGACTTACACAATGGTCCCCTCCAGTATACAACTAGGACAATATCAGTCGCTACGGAGGGTGACAATATGTATGGGTACATATTCATACTATGTAGGACAACTAATGGCCCTTTCCCATTAGTATCGCTTTGGCCTTACTCACTTCTACTCGACTCGCTTTCTAGCCTTTTCCACTGTACCCAGCACGGTTTAACAGGCGCTATTTTCGTGCCTGTTCGAGGGCAGGGTACAACCGTGCTGAAGCAAGCCGAGATGTGACGTCAACAGACTGCGAGCCGCTGATTGGTCAGGGCGTAACGTCACGAAAGCGTCCGTCTTCAGTGGAATCTTTACGACCGCCATTTGCAATATTTCACGGACTAACTCGGTCACGGAGTAAATACGATATTAATACAGACAGCGTTGTAGGTTTTGCAGAAATCTACACCGTGGTCCAACGAAGAGGTGCGGGGTTTCCTCTGCTTGGTGGCAGATACACAGTGAGAGGAGCGACCCGGACCGATACAGATGGCAGCCCAGCATAGAACCGGACTACGGACAAGCTGAAGACGAACATGAGAGAACCATCGATGGTGAGTGATTTGTAATAATGTGCATCTGTTCGCTTATTTATCCTGTTGGTGGTAAGCTCCCTTTTTTTGAGCGTGCTGGCTAACGAGTTTTACCTAGTAGCTAGCTAGTACCAACTGCTGATTCGCGCTTGTTTTCTCCTAAGTATTCGCTTGTGAGAGCAAAACGATGAAATATGTTAATCCTGGTTAAAGTCCTGGTTTGCGTACGTGCTGCACTTTGGTGCTGCACATTAAATTGTGTGCAATTTAATGCTAGAATGTGTTTCCACATGCCAGGGTTTAGCCTTCCTCAGTGTTTATATTGTGGATACTGGTGAAATGGACCACAGGAGCCGAAATCTCAACAATATTAAGTGCTTTTTCAAACCAGTGATTTATAAACTCATTCATATAATTTTCTAAAGCGTCAGAATAGACCCACACACCTATTCTGTGGATTTTCCATAAAAGGTGCTGGAACAGTATTGTGCTGTTCCACCATAAATCCCTGGATTGATAATGTACCTGTACAGAATGGATCCTGCGGTGCTTGTCAGGGAAACGAAGCATTTTTGTCACATCCCACCACTGACTTTCACAAGTGTATTTCCCTAATACAAGTACATCTCCAAAAATTAGAATGTCATGAAAAAATTCAATATTTTTTGACACTCATTTCAGAAAGAGAAATCCATATATTATATCAATTCATTACACAGACAGTGATATATTTCAAGTGTTTATTTATTTTAATTTGGATGATTATGGCTTACAGCCCCTGAAAACCCCAAATTCAATTTGGCAAAAAATTAGAATATTACATAAATTAACTTTAAAAAATAGTTTTTAAATAGAAATGTTGGCCGCTGAGGTGTTGGTTAATATGGGCTGTAGCCATAATCATCAATATTAAAATAAACACTTTCAGTATATCACTGTCCCTGTAATGAATCTATATATGGGTTTCACTTTCTGAAATGAGTGATAAAAATATTGAACTTTTTCATGATATTCTAATTTTTGAGATGTGCCTGTATAAGTGTTGAACTTGCTTGAAACTAACCACCATCCATTTCTGTCATTCGTCTAGGCAAGAGGAAAGCAGCCGCTCCACAACGGACCTCGCCACTGTGGAAAGTACTGAAATCCTTTGCTTTTTTAGGTAAAGTTTAAAAACCAAAGTAGCACAATTTCCACTTAATATAAAAGGGACTGAACTGAGATTTATTTGATTGTGTGAGTATTAATTACAGAATAATTGAAAAAGAATGGCGCATCAACTGTAAAATAAACCGCTTGTTAATGTATTTATTTTTTTGTCAGATCACTTGTGTGATCCTTTGTGAGTTATGTTCATAACTGTATCTTTTGGGGAATGGCAGCTGTACAGTCATCAATATAATTTACTTTATATGTGTAGTTTATAGTCTATCATCAATAAACTCATGCAGTAACAGGACACATTACAAATATTTGAGACCCATTGTAGTGCTTCCTTTTATATTTTAGCAATGCTAGTACAAAACACCACCCACACTTGAAGCCAGGGCAAGAAGAGACACTTTTACATTCAAGACAAACTTTTATTGATAAAAACTCCATATTTTGACTGAGCGACTCCATACTCAGTGATGCATACCCTCAGTTAAAGTACTAGATTCCATTCAAGTGAATGTATTAATTCATTCTGATTGCTGAGGCCACAGTAAAAACAGATGATTGTAAATGTAACGCAGCCCTTGTAAAATCGACTTTACATCAGTGCAGCTACATGAAAATTGTGGTTAAATACAACAACGAAGTACTTTATTGTCACATTGGAATTGGAATCGCTCCTGTTTTGTTTTTCTTTTGAATTCTTGGATGGAATGTGGGTGGGCAATATAAGCTGCAGCTTCAGCCATCACCCATTTCAGATAACCTATGTTGAACTGTATAATCAGAGGAGTTATTGTTTAATTCGACCTTGTTAGATTTTTTTTCCCCTTTGTTATATTATTCTATTTTTCTTTTAATCTATCCGAAATAAAGATTCATTCATTCACATTCCACCACTGGCTTTTAGCAACAAGTGTATTACCCAAATATGTTTTAAACTTCCTTTATTTAACCACCACCCATTTCTGTCTTTTGTCTAGGCAAGAGGTAAACGATCGATCCACCCCAAACTGGACCTTGCGTCACTATTTACAGAGATGCAGGCCTAAGATCTGCTGATCTGAGACCAGTGTGAGCTGCACATCCCAGCTGCTGAGTGACCCAGTCTTACAGGTTGAGTTTTGCACATTCTGAATAATCTGGAATTTGCTGCTGATTGTAATAAACAATTTAGTGACTTATGTGTTTGCATCATGATTTCTATTTTTGTCTGTTAATACACTGGTGGGAAAAGAGTCAATAGTACAAACCATTAATGGGTGACCTTGAAAATAATGGCTCATTTTTAAGAAAAGTAACCGAAACAATTATTTTATTAACTGAAGACTGTATTGTTGGATGTGCCACCACAGAGGACCCTGCATACGTTAGTGATAGTACCAGTATATGGAGGAATTCTGGGTCATATTAGCATCTGCTCTTCATCATAATGGGTTTGGGCAGGGGTGTCCAATCATGTGCCATGGAGGGCCAAGACCCTGCAGGCTTTACCTCCAACCAGTGTCTTCAGATTCCACTGAACTTCTTCCACTGACTGCACATCAGTGAAAACACCTGCTGAAGAGACTGGGTAGAAAAGAACCTGCAGGGTCTTGGCCCTCCATCACACATGATTGGACGCCTGTGGGTTAGAGTTTAATGGGATTTAACATTTTAACACAAACTGCTTTATGGTTCATAATCCTGTTGACAGATTTACACCAAACCAAAAGTGATTTCTCAAACTGCTGGATTGTTCTTAGACAGCTTTTCCAATCTGTCAGTATTAAATTTATGTCACATGGTGGTAACCTTCACATATAAAAAAGAGACATCTGCAAAAACTTCAGAGGTTTATTGTCAGTGCAATACTACATGAATGCATGTATAGTGCATTGTTGATGCAGAGAATATATATTTCTACCGTATATGTATCTAGTAAATCAAGTATTTTCCATGTAACCTTGTGACTGCATTATTTTAATTGCTTTTAATCCTAGATCAAGTTTGTTTTGGCCTAAAATGCATCAATAACTGTCAAATATATCTTATTATACCTAACTCAGTACTGTTTACTTTTTGAATATATATTTTGTGGCTAATATAGTTATTAACATCATGATCAAGGTGTGTCAGATGATCATTTTTTGCTATGACACCACCTCAGACTCAGTGCAGCTGGAGCAGGTACGCCCATGATGTCTCAACAGTCTCTCCATAATTTTCACGCAGATCAGAGCAATTTTTTGCACAGGAAATAAACGTTTCTACAAACATTCTTAAGCTCTACAACCACTGATCGTTTGTAAAGCTGGGGTGACATCAGTGACGGGCTGTGTTGACATCAGTGACAGGCTGTGTTGAACGCCCAGACCGACCGTTTGAAGCGGTAATTTTCCCACAACAGAGCCATCTGAAACCCACACACAGCATACATATTTTAGTACCTAACAGCAATAACTTGCAGACATTAGTGTAGTATGACGTACTTATAGCAAACTAGCATTAGCAACCATTAGCTTACCATCATATATGACCTAGTTTGTATCCTCACGTCTTCGGCTCTCCCAGAAGCTGTATATAAGCTGTGTATTCCAGAGTGTTTCATCTCGCTGCCTGTACCCTTGTCTGGCAGTCCTTTTTGGCATTTACGGTGACAAAAAGCCACAGACTGAGGAGTCGCCTTGTAGAGCCGCCATGTTATGTTTTGCTTGGGTCGCGTGTTTTACGTCATGGGAGTCTGGCGCCGCCTTGCTGTAAAAAAAATCCCGCCCACCCCAGCTTAACCCCGCTTTACCCGGTTGCAATGGAAAGACAACTGAGGCCAAAACGAGTAATGGCGAATTGAGGCGAGTCGAGTCGAGTTAGGCCGACCAGGGCTAGTGGAAAAGGGCCATAATAGGTGCGGGTCACATGAGCGAAGAATAGTTGACCTAATTTTTTGTTTAGCGCAGGTTAAACACTTCTGTGTTTAACCTGAGCTAAACACGGAAGTAACACGGGGCGCTGTCAGAAACAAAAGCACAGGAGAATAGCACAAGAATGACTGACTAAAGGTAAGGAAGGAATACCAAAATAAGAAATAGACCAAATAATAATAACAGGGAAAAATTAACCATAAGGCGAGGATATAATGAATACAGAGACAAGAGATACAAATACTGAAATCATCATCATCATAGCAGTCTGTCGTGGGTGACAATGACTGTTTCATTTAGGTCTGATCAGATTCCTCCACGCAGCTCTGTCCTTCACCTTCTGCTGCTAGGAACTCCTGTCTGTATCCAACTTCTTCAGGTTTCTTTTTACAGTGTTTTTAAATCTGAGCCTTGGTCTACCCTGACTGCGTTTGCCCTCGCATAACTGTGAGTAGAGTAACTGCCGAGGGAGACGCTGGTGGTCCATACTCTTAACATGTCCAAGCCATCTCAGGTTCATCTGTGTTAGCATGTCCTCCATTGATGGTAGACCAAAAATTCAACAAAAATAAATTATCTCTAAATCTGGAAAAAAAAACCAAAGATTATGTTGTCAGGAAATTATAAAATAAATCATGAAATAATGGTAATGATAGATGATACCAGAATTGAAATAGTACAGGAAAATAAGTTTCTGGGGGTGACGCTAGACAATAAAATCTGCTGGAAACATCACATCAGTCACATCCGGGCCAAGTTGGCAAAATGTATAGGGATACTGGGGAAGACAAGACACATTTTGGACTATAAATCATTATTCTTACTGTCCAATTCACTGATTTTACTATATCTTAACTACTGTGTAGAAGTCTTGGGAAACACCTACAAGACCAACCTACAGCCAATACACACATTACAACAAAAGCTATAAGGATAATAAATAATGTAGGATATAGAGTCCATACCAACTCGTTGTTTTTAAAGTCACATGCCATAAAGTTCATGGATTTAGTTAAATTTAAGACAGCACAAGTAATGTACAGGGTAATTAATAATCAACTCCCAACTAATATACCAGCTCATTTCAGCACCTCTATGTTGGTTATCTTGTCTTTCCATGTGATGTTCATCATGGCTCGAAGGTGTCTCATCATGCACACGTGGAGTTTCTTTACCTGCACCCTGTAGACAGTCCAAGTTTCAGCACCATACAATTGAGTAGCCAGTACTGTCACTCTGTACACTTTGCATTTCACATGGATAGACACATGTCGATTGTTCCACAGTCTCTCCCTCAAGTTTCCAAACACAGTACTCACTCTTCCCATTCTGAGAGATAATTCATTCTTCAGCCTAGCATTCTCTGAAACAGTACTCCCGAGATACTTGAAAGTATTACACTTGACTAGTGGCTCTGTACCAATGCTGATCTCTTCTGGTGGTGATGTTGATAACTGGAACTTTGGTGGTTGATAAAGGCACTCTGTCTTCTTGATGTTGATTTTGAGGCTGAATTGGCTAGCTGCTCTTGCAAATTTCTCCACTAAAGATTGCATATCTTCCACACTGTGTGCAGCTAGAGCACTGCCGTCGGCAAAGAGCATTTCTCTTACTACCTTTATCGATGTCTTACTCTTGGCTTTAAACTGTGCCACATTGAATAAGTCTGCTTCTTTCCTTGTTTGAATGTATACTCCTTCTGAAGTGTCTTTGAAGGCCAGCTCAAGCATGGCTGCCAGATGTGGCGAGAAGAGTGTAGGCGCCTGCACACACCCTTGTTTCACCTCGTTGCTTACTGAAAAGTCTTTAGACACTGAACCACTCATTGCCATGTCTGCTTGCATACCTGTATGGAATGAATCAGGTTGACAAACTTCTCTGTACAGCCATATTTCTTGAGTACCTGCCAAAGTCCTTGTCGTGATACACTATCAAAGGCTTTACTGAAGTCAATGAGGACTATATAAAGCGATATGTTAAGATAAGATAAGATAAGATAAGATAAGCCTTTATTAGTCCCACAATGGGGAAATTCCAGGATTGCAACAGCACAGGGATAGCAACACTCAGAGCAACAATCAGAAGGCAAGAAAAAACAAGAGCAGCTAGTATACATATGTACATATTACTATAAATATATATACAGTGGGGCAAAAGAGTATTTAGTCAGCCACCAATTGTGCAAGTTCTCCCACTTAAAAGATGAGAGAGGTCTCCAATTTTCATCATAGGTATACCTCAACTATGAGAGACAAAATGAGAAAAAAAAAATCCAGAAAATCACAATGAAGGATTTTTAATGAACTGGTAAATTCCTCGGTAAAATAAGTATTTGGTCAATAACAAAAGTTCATCTCAATACTTTGTTATATACCCTTTGTTGGCAATGACAGAGGTCAAACGTTTTCTGTAAGTCTTCACAAGGTTTTCACACACTGTTGCTGGTAGTTTGGCCCATTCCTCCATGCAGATCTCTTCTAGAGCAGTGATGTTTTGGGGCTGTCGCTGGGCAACACGGACTTTCAACTCCCTCCAAAGATTTTCTATGGGGTTGAGATCTGGAGACTGGCTAGGCCACTCCAGGACCTTGAAATGCTTCTTACAAAGTCACTCCTTCATTGCCCGGGCAGTGTGTTTGGGATCATTGTCATGCTGAAAGACCCAGCCACATTTCATCTTCAATCCCCTTGCTGATGGAAGGAGGTTTTCACTCAAAATCTCACGATACATGGCCCCATTCATTCTTTCCTTTACACAGATCAGTCGTCCTGGTCCCTTTGCAGAAAAACAGCCCCAAAACATGATGTTTCCACCCCCATGCTTCACAGTAGGTATGGTGTTATTTCTCCTCCAAACACGACAAAGTTCTATTTTGGTTTCATCTGACCATATGACATTCTCCCAATCCTCTTTTGGATCATCCAAATGCTCTCTAGCAAACTTCAGACGGGCCTGGACGTGTACTGGCTTAAGCAGGGGGACACGTCTGGCACTGCAGGATTTGAGTCCCTGGCGGCGTAGTGTGTTACTGATGGTAGCCTTTGTTACTTTGGTCCCAGCTCTCTGCAAGTCATTCACTAGGTCCCCCCCGTGTGGTTCTGGGATTTTTGCTCACCGTTCTCGTGATCATTTTGACCCTACAGGGTGAGATCTTGTGTGGAGCCCCAGATCGAGGGAGATTATCAGTGGTCTTGTATGTCTTCCATTTTCTAATAATTGCTCCCATAGTTGATTTCTTCACACCAATTACCTATTGCAGATTCAGTCTTCCCAGCCTGGTGCAGGTCTACAATTTTGTTTCTGGTGTCCTTTGACAGCTCTTTGGCCATAGTGGAGTTTGGAGTCTGACTGTTTGAGGTTGTGGGCAGGTGTCTTTTATACTGATAATGAGTTCAAACAGGTGCCATTAATACAGGTAACGAGTGGAGGACAGAGGAGCCTCTTAAAGAAGAAGTTACAGGTCTGTGAGAGCCAGAAATCTTGCTTGTGTGTAGGTGACCAAATACTTATTTTACTGAGGAATTTACCAATTAATTCATTAAAAATCCTTCAATGTGATTTTCTGGATTTTTTTTTTCTCATTTTGTCTCTCATAGTTGAGGTATACCTATGATTAAAATTGGAGACCTCTCTCATCTTTTAAGTGGGAGAACTTGCACAACTGGCGGCTGACTAAATACTTTTTTACCCCACTGTATATATAGACACACAGTGCAGAGCATTGTGGTTGGTGGATGTGCAGCAGAAAGTCTAAGCTCTCTCTTCGCGGATGCGGCGGGCCAGCTGGATATCTTTGGGCATGATGGTGACCCTCTTGGCGTGGATGGCGCACAGGTTGGTGTCCTCGAAGAGACCCACCAGGTAGGCCTCGCTGGCCTCCTGCAGAGCCATGACGGCGGAGCTCTGGAAGCGCAGGTCGGTCTTGAAGTCCTGAGCTATTTCCCTCACCAGGCATTGGAAGGGCAGCTTATGGATGAGCAGCTCCGTGGATTTCTGGTAGCGACAGATCTCTCTCAGAGCCACAGAACCGGGCCTGTAACGATGTTCTGTTCAATACACTTTTCTTGAACCTGTTTCAAGCAGAAAATCATGTCCATTGTGCTTCTTCCACTTCTAAAGCCACACTGGGTTTCTGGTAGTATTGTGGAGAGTTTTGGAAATGAGGAGGCCGGTTTACGAGCAGACGAAGTTTATTAACACTCTCTCATCAGTCATACACATAAAAAGCATGAAACAGCCAAGCCAGGTTTCTCCTTATAAACTCAACAGATCATCTCACATCTGCATGACATTTCACATCACACTGCATGACATCTAACCCCACAATACATTTCCCTTAAACCCCCAGCTCCCTCTTCCTGCCAACTCCCCATGACGTCCCTGTCTATTAACCTCTTATGTTTAACCACTGCATCCTGACTGAGACGCTGTCTGCTGACTCCTCTACAATATGCATTGCTACATTACATTCTTTGAGATGTGTTCATTGAGTCTGTTCAGTAGTACTCGTAAGAGAATCTTACCAACAGTGGCTAGCAGTGATATACAGTATCTCGGTAATTTCCACAATCTTTCCTGTCACCTTTCTTGAACAAAGGCACAATACTTGCATCCTTCCAGTACTGAGGTACTTTCTGGGCATCCATATCTCAAATTTCCACACTTCTGCTGGAATTCCATCCTTTCCTGGAGCTTTACCATCCTGTATTGTCCTGATAGCTGCCATTAGTTCGTCAAGATTTGGTGGTTCATCCAGACTTGATACAACTGGTCGCTGCACTAGAGCTTCTTTAGCCTCTTCAGCGAGATCTCCAGAGTTGTTTAGTAGTTGGTCAAAGTAGTCTGCAAATCTGTCCAGGAATTTGTCTTTCTCCCATAAAACCGTTTCACTATCCATAGCCTTTAGTTGGATCAATCCTCTTGGTTTAGGGCTGTAGATTTCTCTCAAACCTGCGAAGAATGTTTTCATGTCCTTCATGTCTGCTGCAGTTTTAAGTTCCACCGCTTTTTCATCCCACCAGTTGGACTTCACCTCTCTGGTGTACTTCTGTAGCTCATTCTGAGCCTTTGAGTATTTCTTCTTTTTTGACCTTGTGTTACACTGTAGATTTTCCTGCCTAGCTGTTTTCCTCGCTTCTTGTAGTTTCTTCAGATGTTCATCATGCTCATCAAACCAATCTTGATGTTTCCGTTCAGGGTGGCCTAAAACATCACTCGCAGTCTGATACACCAGATCCTTCAGTGTTGCCCATTTCTCTTCTATGTCATTCTCTGAGTTGTTTCAGTCTTTCAAGTTTTCATCCATTTCCTGTGTAAGTTCTTCCTGCTTCTTTTGGCCTTTCAGTGCAGTAGTGTTTAGCTTCCGTGGTGGCTTCGCACCCGTCCTGCAGTGCTGTTTTCGTCTGCAAATCCTTAATCTAGATCTCAGCATAACATGATCAGTACCACAGTCCGCACCTCTCATTGCTCTGGTGTCCAATACATCCCTTCTGTCTCTCTGCCTTACTATGATGTAGTCTAACAAGTGCCAGTGCTTGGATCTTGGGTGCATCCATGTCTTCTTGGGTGTGTCTTTGTGCTTAAATAGGGTGTTGGTTATCACAAGGTTGTATTCTGAACATAGTGCAAGTAGAAGTTCTTCATTAGCATTCCACTTGCCTACTCCATGACTGCCTAGCACTCCTTTCCATTTCTCAGTGTCTGAACCAACTCTAGCATTAAAATCTCCAACGAGTATCAGCCTGTCATCAGTCGGTACGTGCCTGATAGTCTCACGTAAATCACTGTAGAGCTCTTCCTTTGCCTCCTCATGACAAAATACAGAATGAGAACAGAGAGTAATGGTGAGGGTAGGCTCATGTCTCACAGGAAGAATAATTACAATGAGAAACTAGATGGTAATGGATGCAAAATATAAATGACTAAAGCTATAGGGAAAATAATAACAGAAACTCAAAACACAGTCAGGGACAAAAGACAACTAAAAAACATTTTACATCCAAAACCAACTTAAGACACAAGAATGAAACTAGAATGAAGAAAATACAGAAAATAATTAGAAATGAACTTAGAGCATGAAAATAGCTCTTCTACCCATGCTCAGCATCATGACAAAAACTATCCAAACCAACCTGGCTCTATGTGAAAAAGTAATTGCCCCCTAAACCTAATAACTAGTTGTGCCACCCTTGGTGCCAACAACTGGCAATGAGCCTTTTACATCACTGTTGAGGAATTTTGATCTACTCTTCAGTGCAGAATTCTTTTAATTCAGTCACATTGGAGAGCTTCATGAACTGATGGCTGGACATTCTCCTTCAGGATTTTCTGGCAAAGAGCAGAATTCATGGTTCCATCAATTAGGGCAAGTTGTCCAGGTCCTGAAGCAACAAAGCAACCCCAGACCATGACACTACCACCAAAATGTTTGACTGTTGATACAGTGTTTTTTTTTTTTTAATGAAATTCTGTGTTAGTTTTATTCCAGATAAAATGGTCAGTCCCCAGAATTTTTTCCCCAAAGTCTTGAGGATCATCAAGATGTTTTCTGGCAAATGTGAGATGAGCCTTTATGTTCTTTTTGTCCAGCAGCGGTTTTTGTCTTGGAGCTCTCCCATGGATGCCATTTTTGTCCAGTCTCTTTCTTATTGTTCCATCGTAGACCAGTGTCCAAACTGAGGCCAGTGAGGCCTGCAGTTCTCTAGATATTGTTCTGGGTGTTTGTGTCTCATCTGTTCAGACAGGTTCTATTTACATGATTTCTCGCTTAATCAGATCTGGTAGTAATCAGGCTTGGGTGTAGCTACTGAAACTGAACTCAGCTTTCCAAAAAATGTGGTTAATCACTTAATTCATGATGTAACAAGAGGGGCAATTACTTTTTCACATAGGGCCAGGTAGGTTTGGATAGTTTTTCCCTTTAATAAATGAAATTATCATTTGAAAACTGCATTTTGTATTTATTCAGATTGTCATTGTCTGATATTAAAATTTGTATGATGAGCTGAAACATTTAAGTGTGACAAATATGCAAAAATATAAGAAATCAGGAAGGGGGCAAATGTTTTTTCACAGCACTGTATATGAAGTCTGCCTGTACCATGTGCTGAAAAACATCCCCACACCATGATGCTCCCACCTCCAAATTTCACTGTTGGTATGGTATTTTGGGGCTGATGTGCAATGCCATTTCTCCTCCGAACATGCTGTGTGCTGTGGCATCCAGAAAGTCCAATTTTGGTCTCATCTGACCAGATTATATTCTTCCAGTATTTTACTGGCTTGCCCAAATGTTGTGCAGCAAACTTTAAATGAACTTCAACATGCTTTTTCTTCAGCAATGGAGTCTTGCGAGGTGAGCGGGCATAGAGCCCATGTCGGTTGAGTGCATTACTTATTGTTTTCTTTGAAACAGCAGTACCTGTTCATTCCAGGTCTTTCCGGAGCTCTCCACGAGTGGTCTTCTGGCTCTTGGATAACTCTTGTGATATTTCTTTTGACTCCTCTGTCAGAAATCTTGCGAGGAGCTCCTGGTTGTTGTTGGTTTATGGTAAAATGATGTTCTTTCCACTTCCGAGTGATGGCTCCAACAGTGCTCACTGGAACATTCAGCAGTTTAGAAATGCACCTGTAACTAATGCTATCATTATCTGTGATGAATTGTCAAGAATTGCCCCTCAGGGCAGAGAGGAGAGACCCACGTGCAGGACTGCAGTTTGTGAAATTTATTAAACAAAACACAAAGACCAAAACGATGCTCAAACCCAAACTGATATACAAAATAAACTTACAGATACCACACCAGAACAAGGGCTGGGTTCTGGTGGAGACGGGAGAAGGAAACTTAAGACTCCGGCAAAGGAAAATGAAAATAACACCCCTCAAACAGGATCACAAAGAGTAACCGGTGTGAATCACATGAGCGGGTTGGGGAGAAAATGACAATCAGCTATGAGTCATGAGGAGGGGAGACAAAGCTGACAGTTTGATAGGCGCACCGCCCACAACCAGGGAAAAGCCCAGAAATGCTCCCGACAACTGCAACTCCTGAGAGAGAAAAGAAAGAGAAGACACCGGCAAAAATAAAGTGGAAACAAATAAAAACAACTAAACCCAAATATGTAAACAACAAAACTACACTGAACGTAAACAGGAAAATAAATCATACAAAGAAATAATTGTGAAAACAAACTAGAAATAGCATCACTGGCAAAGAACTCCAAAATACAATATACAAACTAGAAAAGCACTCATAGAGCGCATACCTCCGCCAAGGCTCCTTCCGTTTGTCATGGATCACCTCCAAAATGTAATGGGCTTGTGTGTAGGCCTATTGCCACTTGTGGTGAAAATTGCATCCAAGTCTGTCCATTAGTTTTGGAGTTTTGTGGCTGACACACTGTGAGAAGAGCCTTGGCTGAGGTATGCATTCGCAGATCATTCCCAAAATGTAATGGGTTCCTCTCTAGGCCAAGAACCACCTCTGGTGAAAATTTCATCCAAATCCATCCAGTAGTTTTTGTGTGATCCTGCTGCACAAATACAAACAAAGCCCTTGGTGGAGGTATGCACTCTCAGATCATCACCAAAATCTAATCATCTGTTCCCTGTGCCATTACACACCTTTCCTGAAAATTTCGTCAAAATCCGTTCGTAACTTTTTGAGTTATGTTGGTAATAGACAGACAGACAGACAGACAAATGGCAGTAAAAGCATTACCTCTTTGGCGGAGGTAATAAACTCAAGTGTTGCTGTTGTGTCCATCTCCTCCATCTCCAAACTCCCAGGCTGCGGGCGTTGCAATTCATCGCACAACCGCATACAACCCACAGGCCAATGGGTTATGCGAGCGTTTTCATAGATCACTGAAAGCAGCACTCAGGGGTTCACTGACGGATGCAAATTGGGTAGACAGGTTGGCGTGGGTTTTATTGGGGTTGCGCTCCGCGCCAAAAGAGGATTTAGAAGCTTCCCCGGCAGAGAGCTTGTTTTTGCACAGCCCCAATGGCTGCCCGGGGAATTTCTGCCAAATAATCCCGCACCGGACAGCTGCCCGTCTCAGCTTTTGCAGCGTAGCGCAAACATAGGCACACTGCCGGGGCCAGCCCACCACTGTTTTCCGAGTGCTTTTGTGCCTAAAACTTTGAAGAACGCAGAGTTCGTGTTCGTCAGACACGACGACCAGCGCCCTCCATTGCGCCTGCCCACATGTTGAAAATGGCCCTATCTCACAATGTTAAAGAATCCTTTAAAAAATTCCTGGATCCAGACGGTGATCCGGATCACCCCCAAAATTTAATCAGTTCTTCCTTGTACCATTTCCAACAATGCCTGAAAGTTTCATTGAAATCCGTCCAAAACTTTTTGAGTTATCTTGCTAACCAACAGACAGACAGACAGACAGACAGACAAACAGACAGACAAACCCCGGCAAAAACATAACCTCCTGCGGCCTGCGGCCTGGCGGAAGTAATAAGGAAAAACAAAAAGGCAAAGAGACAAAGCATGGCAAAATCCCCCGTGCTAGATCGTGACATTATCGTTTTCAGCAATAAAGTTGCAAAGGTCTAGAGAGAGCTCTTTGCTTCTACCCATCATCAGTTTTTTGTGGTGTGGAAATCTGATATTCACAGACCTTTTTTAGGCTATGAGCTCCCACCGGTCTGTTAGATCAAACACTATTGATGGTGTGACTGGTGATGTTAATATTGCTGAAAAGTGGAAATGTCAATATGAATCTATTTTCAACTCAGTCAAGAATGTTTCAATGAAGGATTCTGTTATGCATGATGTTCGCCTGTATAATGACATGTTTGATACCTCCGATATTTCTGCTGTTACTCCTGTTGAAGTTGCTTCACTGATCAAAGTTCTCAAGAAAGGCAAATCAGCTGGCCCTGATTGTCTCACCAGTGAATGCCTCATCAATGCTGATTTCAATTTGTGTATTCTGTTGTCATTGTGTTTTAACTGTATGTTTGTCCATGGTTACATGCCAGATATGTTGATGGACTCTGTTATTATTCCCTTGGTGAAAAACAAGTGTGCCAGTCTGTCTGATATGAACAACTACAGACCTATAGCTATTGCAAATGTTATATCTAAATTGTTAGAGGGTTTAATTCTGAACAGAATTGAGGATTATCTGTGGACAAACAACAATTAGTTTGGCTTCAAGTCAGCCCATTCAACTGATAAGGCTGTTTACCTACTCCATGAATTTGTTAACTACTTCAGAAGCCAATCCACTAGTATCTATGCTACGTTTTTAGATGCTAGCAAAGCTTTTGATAGAATTAACCACTGGTGTTTGTTTAGAAAACTGATCGATCTAGGTATTCCTATTTACATTGTTAGCATCCTGTTATACTGGTACAGAAGGCAGTCTTAGGTGGGGCAATGTTACCTCATCCAAATTTCATGTGACCAGCGGTGTTAAACAAGGTGGTATACTGTCACCCTTGTTGTTTAATGTCTATGTTGATGATCTCAGTGTACTGTTGAACAATACTAATGTGGGCGGCTCCATTAACGGTGCACTGTTAAATCACATTTTCTATGCTGATGATCTCTGTTTGTTAAGTTTGTCTACTGCAGCGATGCAACATCTCCTCTCAGAATGTGAAAAATTTGGTGAAAAAAATGACATCTTGTTCAACTGTACTAAATCTATGTGTATGGCTTTCAAACCGAAGGGTGTCAATACTTCGAATCCTGTTATGCCACTTTGTGGTAATAGCTTGAACTTTGTTGAAAAAGTCAAATACCTAGGTGTGTGGATTGAATCTGATAAGACCAGTGTTGATTGTAACAGGCAACTCAGGAAACTCTATGCTCAAACAAATTTACTGTGGCGAAATTTCCATAGATGTTCTCCTGATGTTAAATGTATGCTGTTCAAGACCTTCTGTACCTCAATGTATTGCTCGCCTTTATGGTTTAATAGCAATGTTGCTGTTAGGAACAAAATCTGCATTGCATATAATAACTCCCTAAGAAGGTTGTGAGATATACCACGTAGGTCGAGTGCAAGCAAGATGTTTGTGTCCTTGAACATTCCGTCTTTTGGCGAGTTGATACGAAAGAATGTTTACAGTTTTATGAGAAGGTTGCTGGCATGTAACAATCATCTTATATCAGCAATTGTCAACTCGTCACTCACACTTCACTCCAGCATTTAGAAGTGGTGGTGTTCTATTTTATGCTGAGTTCAATATTGTATGTTATTGTTGTCACAAGAGCGCCGAGTGACTGCTGATCTGTATATATTTTTATTTATTTATTTATTTATTTTCAACTCGTTTTAGTTCTGCATTTAATATGAACCCTGAGTTTGAAATAAATGTTTGAATTTGAATTTGAATTTGAATTTAACCCCTTGCACTCTGGTCAATTTCCCTAAAAACGCCTAAAAATAGCGTACCCAAAGTAAATCAAAAGCTGTTCTTCAACCCTTTGCAGCATCTTCATGGGGTTGGTCTCATTTAAAAGAAAACACTTTGAATTTTTTGGCAAAACAGTCATAATCTCTCTAAGTGCTCCTGCCACTGAGTAACAGTCATCTAAACATACTGAACTTGAAGAAAATAAAGTTTGCCTGGATGTTTTTTTGGATACAAATGCTTGCAAATAACACACAGCTGTCAGATACAGGTTGGAAAATGTAACAGAAATGTAGAACCAAGTGTTATCCAGCTGAGGTCAAAATTTTGTAACAATACCACAAAAAATGAATATATTACACAGCTTTTTTCTCAGGTTGTTCCCAGGCGTTTTTGAACTGTGCCAAATTGTGCCAAATGGCACAGTTTGGAAAAACATCTATAACTTTTGAATGATTCAATATAGAAACTTGATCTTAGGCTCTAATGAAAGGTGACACTCAGGGCTGTGTGTGTGTGGGGGGGGGGTGTTGTTTATTCATTCATGATTGAATGAATGAACAAACAAGCCCCCCACACACAAAGAAGCATGTCACGTAAAAAATGTGTGGCCTTTTTTTACAAGAAAAAATAACCTACAGTGCAATAAAAATTATACTAAAATATCTGCAATGTAGAGGATAACAACTCCCACCCACCCCTCCCCCGCTACAGAGGAGCACACAGTTGTAATTTACCGATCGGTCAAAAGTCATTTTTATTACTATTTTCAGTGATAAAGAATAATTTAGCTTATAACACTTACCTGTCCACAACAGCAGTGTCGCTGGCGGACATCTGTTCCTCATTGTCAGACGAACATGATGCTGGTCCGTTTGTTACGACTCGTGGTTCTGGTCACGCGACCTGGTCAAACCATGATTCCATTATTGCGGTTTTGCGCTTCCATGATTGCGGTTTTGGCGAACGATTTTTCAAAACAAATGAGAACAGTAGTAATAAAAAAAGACTGCCGAACGCTACTAACTACTAACTAACTAACCTGCACTTATATAGCGCTTTTCTAGTCACAAAGACCACTCAAAGCGCTTTCATTAATACTAACCCTCTATTCTAAGGGCCTATAGGAAACAGATATCTAGGGACAATTTAGAACAGCCAATTAACCTAACATGCATGTTTTTGGCATGTGGGAGGAAACCGGAGAAATCCCGGAGTAAACCCACGCAACACGGGGAGAACATGCAAACTCCACACAGATCACTGTTGGTCGGGGGCTGGGATCGAACCCACGATCCCCACAATCCCCCGGCCAAGGGTAAACTGTGCTGCCGCAGTGCTAACTACACACAGCAGCTTACACAAAACAGATTTTACGCACGGGACGCAGGCTTTCAATCATCGAACTTCTCTGCTTCAATTGGCTTGCTGTATTCGCAGCCGTTGGTAGGCAGGTCCTTCTTGCTAGGTTTTCAGTCATTGGTTCTTCAAGGTTTCAGAAACCCAATTCAAGGCTCTTATTAGTCGAATGAGAGGTCAATCAAATCTAAACCAATCAAAGCACTCCTTTGGCTTTCTGTTCGCGGCTGTGTCTGTAGTGGAAGAACAGAAATGCAGCTTTTTTTTTTTTCACTGCGCACTGAGACGCACAGTGTGCGTCCTAGTGCGCACGAGGACGCACTAGGACGCAGAGACGTGACCGCCCGCGGTATCTCGGAGTGCAAGAGGTTAAAGGCTATCAGTCAGGACTTAACCAGCTGAAATTAATTTGCACTGATGGAGGATGGGATGCCTTCCTAAATTCTGATGGAGTTCAGCTGGTTTCTTGGCTTTCTATGCCTTTTTGCACCTCTTTTTCTTCATGTGTTCAATACTTATTCTCTGTGTCATTCCACTTTATTAAATATAACTTGTTTTGTGAAGACAGTTGCCCTGATTTCTTTGTATGTGTGTATTACTTGAATTGTTACTGATATCTGGTGAAAATCCCAGGTCAATGGCCCCATCAGAAATATGTTTAATGAGAAAAATATTGACATGTTCAATACTTATTTTCCCCACTGTACTTTTACAAGAAATAACAGTGAATTCTGCACTGTAGGTTAGTGGAAATGACAATCTTTATGCTAAGTTTAGTTAGCTGAACTTAGCATAAGGACTTGAGACAGGAGGAAACAAGTGACCCAGGTGAAACTAATCCTGCCCTCACAGCCCCTGCAGAAATTCTGGCCTCAGTTCAGTTTTATTTATATACTGTTGTGCCAGTTCACAACATCAGGGACCTCATGGCTTATGTGCTGCTTCAGTGTATAAAACACATAATGTATTTAAGTAAGCTGTACAAGTGTTATGTCTTACTGAATAAAACATTCCCAATTATGGCTTAATTTTTAACAGACAGATGTGATAGGGAAGTCACTCCTCTTATCTAGCTCTCAGCAAGAATGTTAATTATTGTCTTTGAACAAAATCTCTCACCTGAACACAGCCTAATAAAACAAATTTCAGAGAAAACAAACCAAGACAGCAAAAAATCTTTGTAGACAAATTAATGCATTGCTCCTGCATTAAACCTCTCAGTCACACATTCCTCCTATCCTCTTCCATTTCGTCACCTCCTTTCAGCTAAGTGGCATTATACATTTGACAAGAATTCAAAGACTTTCAAAAGAAAAAAAGCTTTTTTTGTGGAAATCTTTGCAAAATTACAAGGAGTTAGCTATAATCTGTGGGTCTGCAGACAAATATTGCTGCGTGCCTTTATTATCTCTCCACAGATAAATACTATTCAGTCACACAGTCATTTGTACTGTAGGCAGCTTTGCCCAAGTGACTCAGTTTAATACATATTCTCCTTTCTCATGTACACAAATAATTACAAAGCAATCCTTTTTTGCTCAAATATCCAAAAACACAGGCATTTCTGTCACTTCATCTCTGATTTGCACCACAATAAATATAAAACTGCTGTGTCAGATACAAGGGAAAAACATAAGTGGGTGAAATTTGTGGCATGACACATATTTTTGGTTTGCTTGCAAATTAATGTTTCTGGGAACTGAGATCCATTCCCAAAGCCACTGCTCATCATTCCTATCAGGGAGAGGAGATAATCAGTGGTGCCAGAGGAGGAGGGGGAAGGGGGGGGAAGGGAGAGAGCGATGGCAGTCATGTACTTTGTAGCAGACACCCACACACACACACACACACACACACTTTTTCACATATACACTGCATGCACATCGGTTCACTTGCCACTCTGTGCGTGGATCTGTTCAGAGTGGAATTGTAGTGCCAAGATGCCTTCCTGTGGCTGGCTGCTGGCTCTGTCTCTGGCAGCACTGACAGGTAAAGGAAAAGTTCCCTTTTTTTTCTCATCTTGATTTGCTCTCAAACCGCCCTATTTGTTTGTGAAGCCAAATATAACAGCAAGTCTTACAGTGGTTGTTACTGTCTTGTTACAAGATGCTTTTAATGAAATTGCATGCATTTTATATAATCCACTGTTTCTGTATCTGCAGCTTTAGTCACTGAGATTTTTCAACACAAAATTTGTCTGCACTTTGCTTACATTTTCTCTGTATTCATTTGTCCATTTATAGCTGTGAACATTACTTTAAAGTAAACACATAATTATGATTAATTACCATGTTCTTCTAGGAGTAGTTATGCAATTGATAAAGCCGTTTCTGGAACAGCGATCTTGACTTTGACAGCTGTCTTCATAAATTTGAAGAACTGACTCATACAGCTTGGTCTGACAGTAAAGACCCATCTGAAAAAATTAACTAAGTTTGCTTTGTTTGGGCTGCGTTCCAATGTGTTTCACTGCCATCTGATTTCAGGAAACACTGCTGCTGCTGTCACAAATGATCCAACTGAGAGGAACTGCACCCTAAAGCCACCGGTAAAAAAAAATAAAAACAAATAAAAACAGTAATTTAGACACTAACAGTTGATTTTTGTCGTCAAATCAGTCACTCAGTGTATTATTGTTAGGAAACATGCTGCAAGAGTTTTTTTGATTGTTTCACTGAGTTAATGATCACTGGATATGCACTACTGTCAGCAATTACAAGGACAGATACAAAGAATGATGATTTAGCAACTCCCTAGGTTTTAACTGAGTCAGAACACTTTGATTTTGTGTTACAGTACCTCCCCAGCACAGCAGTAGACACCATACTCCAGCTGCAGGAGCTGCGAGCGCTAATGCTCTCCATGAATATTTCTGCCTACATTATCCCTGGCACTGACGCTCACTTGGTACATCAGCTGTCCATCATCATTCATTCTTCTGGGTTCGAAGCTTGTATGTATGTCTGACTTTGTGTATGTGTTGCCCTGTTCAGAGTGAGTATATCGCACCACGTGATTCCAGGATGGCCTTTATGACTGGCTTCACAGGTTCCGCAGGTACAATCTTCGTCTATCTCCTCCTCCTCTTTCTCCCCATGACTCACTCACCACATCTGCGATCACGCCACTCCTCTGCTTTCATCCCACATCTCACTATACATCCTGCTCCTTCCTTCTTTCATTTTTTTCACCACTTTCTCTTACTTTGTCATTGCAGTGCCCCGTTCTTGTATATTAACTTGAATCTTTCATCATGAGATGCATTTTTAACTGTGAACAGAATTAATGATCAGCTGTTGAACAAGTGAAAAACTGCCACATTCCTTTGAAAAAAGTCACATTTTCTATGCATCTATCAAGAATCACCAGAATGACAAATTTAAAATTACCTTCTTATCTCTTAAATGGGGAATAATGATGTAAATCCTCATTTATCCTCAACGCTTCACCCATGGCCATCGGTGCTTCTTCCTCATCTTTTTTTCATGCCACATGCAGATATCTTTCAAGATTAGTTGGCTCATCACGCATTGTACTGAGACAGCTCTGACATTTATAGTCTTTTGTAATTCACTGTCACTGCTGCTGCCCTCTCCGTGACACAGCTGTTGTCCTGCTCCTCCCCAGGCACCGCTGTGGTTACTCAGACCAAGGCCGCTCTATGGACTGACAGCCGCTACTGGGTTCAAGCTGAGAGACAACTGGACTGCAACTGGGAGCTGGAAAAAGATGGTAGGGGTTGTAATGTTATGCTTACTTGTTATGACAACCACTAGTAAATGGATTCCAAGTCAATATAGAGCTGCATTACTTTAATTTCCAACAGGCTTTAAAACTGTACTGAATCACATTCTATACTTTTATCTTAATTTTTTTTTTCAGCTTTTGAAATTAGTTCAGTCTATCCTGTTCATAATTTTTATGGACAGGACTTCTAGGCACAGCCAAGGAACGGTGTGTCATGTTCGGTGACCACAGGATCTCATCTCTGCTGTTTGCAGATGATATCGCCCTGTTGGCTTCATCAAGCAATGACCTACAGGTCTTGCTGTAGGTTGCTGTGTGGTTTGCTACTGAGTGGGGAGAGGTGGCGATGAGAATCAGCACCTCCAAGTCCGAGTCCATGGTGCTCAGTCGGAAAAGGGTGAATTGTTCTCTCCGGGTTGGGGATGAGCTCCTGCCCAAGTAGGGGAGTTTAAGTATTTCAGGGTCTTATTCACGAATGAGGGGAGAATGGAGCGGGAGATTGACAGATGGATTGGAGTTGCATCTGCAGTGATGCAGACGTTGTACCAGACTGTCGTGGTGAAGAGGGAACTGAGCTCTAAAGCAAAGCTGTCAATTTACCGTTCAATCTACGTTCCTACGCTTACCTATGGTCATAAGCTTTGGGTAATGACTGAAATAATGAGATTACAGATACAAGTGGCTGAAATGAGCTTTCTCCGTAGGATTGCTGGACTCACCCGTAGCGATAGGGTGAGGAGCTCAGTCATCCAGGAGAGGCTCAGAATAGAAAGGAACCAGCTGAGGTGGTTTAGGCATCTGATCAGGATGCCTCCCACTTAAGGTGTTCCAGGCACATCCCACTGGGAGGAAACACCGGGGCAGACCCAGGACACGCTGGAGAGACTATGTCTCTCAGCTGGCCTGGGAACGTCTTGGTATCCTCTCTGAAGAGCTGGAGCAGGTGGCTGAGGAGAGGAAAATCTGGGCTTCTCTGCTTGAACTGCTGCCTCCGTGACCCAGATCTCCAGAAAAGTGGTAGAAAATGGATGGATGTTTTACTTGTGTTATAACTTATATCTGTCATTCTGTTACCAATCTGTCCATCTGTCCATCTATCTGTCTGTATTTGTGCTTTAACTCAAGAAGAAATTACGCTCAGGTGACCAAACTTTGTGCATAGGTTATGGGATCAAAAGGTCAAAGGCCAAGGTTACAGGGTCATAAAAGGTTAAACTCAGATTTGGTTTACAGTGACTTTACTATGAAAGATAGAACCACCACATTTTAACACAACATTCTGACCTTGAAGATCGGTAAGGTTGGAAAATAGGTCATGGTGTCCCATCAGAATTGAAGTAGAAAGTCAACCAGGGATTTTCTCTACTATATGACATTCCAGTGGGGATAGGGGTTGTAAGCTGTGGGTCTCTTCTCTGTCTTTCGACACACACATTAAATCTGTCACCAAAGCTGCCTTCTTCCACCTGAAAAATATATCCAGACTCCAACCATCACTCCCTGATTCTGTTGCAGAAACTCTAATACATGCCTTCGTAACCTCATGCCTGGACTACTGTAACACCATCCTCCACGGGCTCACCAATAAAACTCTGGACAGACTGCAACATGTACAAAACTTAGCTTCCAGGGTTCTTACTCAATACTGTAGTGATCTGAACAGGGTTGCAGCCCCTATCCATGCTTTATGTTCCTTTTTGGATTCGTTATCATTATTGTTATTATTTTTGTTGCTGTTTCACTCATCATGTTGGGTTTATTTGTGGTGACAACTCTCTCGGGTACTCCTGCTCTTCGTTATTGGCCACTTTGTCCTTTGTGTTGTTAATTATTCACAGCTGTATCTGACTGTGTTGATCACCGGCTACCCCTTATATTCAGCTCTCGCCTCGCTCCCAGTGTGGCAATCTACTGTTTAGTTGACGGTTTGGTTGACTGCTAGAATTACTATCTGCTGCATTTCCTTTTTGTTTGGCACGTTTATTATTTTTCCAAGTTCAAGAAGAAGTTTCACACTGGAACACAAACTTAATTTTAGTCAAGCTGTTGGCACTGACGTTGGTTGTGATGCTAATAGACCCTGTTAATCCTTGGCTCTGAAGGAAGGCTTTACACCCTGATGATCCCATAGCACGGGGGAAAAGTGGTGATTATGATGGTGGAATGGACGCCTCATTAGTGTTTTTCTAACAGTACCTGATAACCTGCTGTGTCCAGGCTGCTCTGTCTATCAATAACTACCTCCACAGAGGTGGGTAAAGAACCATTCTGTCCCCAGTAGAGCATATTCGTTTTTTTGTTTTTGTTTTTGTGGGGGTTCAGTTGGTTGTTGTTACCTCATTCCAAGGAAGACAATAGGAGCTACTGCGATCTAATGTGATAGTGCTACATCTGTATGACAGTATACATTTCACAGAAATCACGATTCCTCCTAGACAATTGCCCTGATGCTCACCAAACTCATGTACAATGCTCCTTAGGTGGGTCTGCATCCAGTTTGTGCTCAAGGTCAAGGTCGGGAGATCTGGGCATTCTCACGGTGGTTTCATCAGGCTAGTATGAGCTACTCCGTGATTGACAGTCTGGTTATTGTTCTCATGCAAACGGCTGGAATCCTCGTCATGTATCGGATCAAATTTAAAAGCCTATAAAATGCTTTACTTATTTTCTGCCATATACTCAACATTTTTTTTTTTCAAATAATGAAGCTAATTTTTTCAACAAGTGAGCCAAAATTAATATGGTCCTCTCAGGGACACAGAAGTCACTCAGATAACAGGTCGGTTAGAGGTAATAAAGTTTTAGCCCTAAATACAAGTATGAATGAAAAGACCAACTGGGATTTAGTTTAGTAAATCACAGAAGCATTGTAAAAGCATCGGATGGTTATTGATACTTTTTGTTTTCTTTGTGCTTCCTTTCTAAGCAAATCTGGCCCTTTACTGCTGAGAGCAAATAAATTATGAAGGGAATTTTTTTACCTGATGTACAAGCAAAATTAAATAAACAGCTGAAGACATTGGAGACTCATTATACAGTGGTGTGAAAAAGTGTTTGCCCCCTTCCTGATTTCTCATTTTTTTGTATGTTACACTTAAATGTTTCATATCATCAAACAAATGTAAATATTAGCCAAAGATAACACAAGTAAACACAAAATGCAGTTTTGAAATTAAGGTGTTTATTATTAAGTGGAAAAAAAATCCAAACCTACATGGCCCTGTGTGAAAAAGTGATTGCCCCCTAAACCTAATAACTGGTTGAACCACCCTTGACATAATGCATGGCTCAGGAGACACACACGCAGGCTCAGAGTAGCTCAAATAGCTTTATTAACAACAAGGGTGTATGAATGTGTGTCTGCGAGATGTAAATGTGTTGGTGGTGGCGTCTGCTTCGGGCACAGAGGCAGGAGACCGTACAGCCGGACAACCCTATGGGAAAAGCACAGGGAGAAGGGTGACGGGCACACACCAACACAGGAGATGTAAAAGCTGGAGAGGAGCTTACTTGGAGTGAGCAGGTGGCTGGCACAGCAAGGACGAGGTCCAGTAGACAGCAACCTGGAGAGCCCGGTGCAGCAGCGAGGGAATGGAGACGGGGAGGAATGGTCCGCCGCCGGGAAATCCACCTGTGCACAGGGGAGTAGACTTGGAAAGGGAAAAAGGTAAGGGCTTCTTACCGCGATGCTTGCTGAAGTGTAAGAGGTAACTCCCAGCAATCCAACGAGTGAAGTCTGACGGCTTCAGGCCGAAGCCCAGGGCGAGGCGGCTTAAATCCCTCGCCGCTGATGATGTGCAGGTGTGCGTGCAGCTGGCGCCACTGATGAGCGGCGAGGCGTGACAGTACTCCCCCCTCTAGCAGCGCCTCCTGGCGATGGTTTCTCCGGGTGCGCTCGGTGGAACTCAGTAATGAGGGATGGGTCCAACACAGACAACGAGGGTACCCACTGCCGATGTTCAGGCCCATAGCCCTCCCAGTCCACCAAGTACTGCAACCCACGACCCCGGCGCCGGGAGTCCAGGATGGAGGAGACAGGCCAGGCCAGATGGCCATCAATCATCCGGGGCACGGGTTGCGCAGCAGGAGGAGGGCAAAGGGGGTCGGAGACTGCCAGCTTCACCTTGGATACGTGGAAGGTGGGATGGATGCGGAGGGAGGGGGGGATAGCTACACGCACAGCCACCGGGTTGATAATCCTGGTGATGGGGTATGGGCCCATAAAACGCTGTACCAGCTTCCTCCTCTCGCCCTTTAAAATCACGTCCTGGGTCGACACATAGACACGCTGACCAACTCGGTACGCTGGGGCAGGTCTTCTGTGCCGGTCCGCCACGGCTCTGTTGCACTCCGCCGTGCGTAAAAGCGCATTGCGCGCTGACGCCCAGATGAAGCGGAACTGCCTGAGATGCGCCCGAACTGAGGGGACAGTTACCTCACTCTCCTGCGCCGGGAACAGCGGGGGGTCATAGCCCAGGGACGCCTTAAAGGGGGACATCCCTGTAGCAGAAGAGCGAGCGGTGTTGTGGGCGTATTCAACCCAGGCGAGGTGGTTACTCCAGGACGTAGGTTTGGACGCCGTGACGCAGCGGAGCGCAGCCTCCAGCTCCTGGTTGGTCCGCTCACACTGCCCGTTGGTTTGGGGGTGATGGCCGGAGGAGAGGCTCACCTTGGCTCCCAGGGCGTTGCAGAATGACCTCCAAACCTCTGAGGAAAATTGGGGGCCCCGGTCCGAGACCACGTCCACCGGAATCCCGTGCAGCCTGGCCACGTGCTGGATTAGGAGGTCCGCCATCTCCAGGGCGGTTGGAAGACCTCGTAGGGGGATGAAGTGTGCCGCCTTGGAGAAGCGGTCCACGATGGTCAGGACGGTGTCGAAGGTGTTTGAGACTGGGAGTCCGGTGACGAAATCCAGGGCGATATGCGACCAGGGCCTGCCAGGGATGGACAGAGGCTGGAGCAAACCCGCTGGAGGGACATTACCTGATTTGCTGGTGGCACACACTGGGCAGGCCCGGGCGTAGCGGGCAGCGTCCCTCCGCAGGCCCGGCCACCAGAAGAACCGTTGGAGGAGGTCGATCATCCGGGAGGAACCAGGGTGACAGGTGAGCTTGGACGTGTGCAACCAGTGGATGACCTCCCCCCGAACCGTGGATGGCACGAACAGCCTCCCCTCCGGTCCGCCGCCAGGGTCAGGTTCCACTTCCTGCGCCTTCCGGATCTTGCTTTCTATGTCCCAGGTGACAGCTCCCACGACGCACAACCTGGGTAGGATGGTGTGGACCGTGTCCTCCGACTCCTCAGGGGCAAATTGCCTAGAGAAGGCATCGGGCAGGCCGTTCTTGGAGCCAGGCCTGAAGGTGATGTTGAATCGGAACCTGGCGAAGAACAAGGACCAGCGCGCCTGGCGGACGTTCAGACGCTTGGCAGATCTCAGGTACTCCAAGTTCTTGTGGTCCGTCAGGACCACGAACGGCAGGTCCGCCCCCTCTAGCCAGTGACGCCACTCCTGCAGCTCGAGCTTGATGGCGAGGAGCTCTCTGTCCCCCACGTCGTAATTCCGTTCTGCCGGGGACAAGCGCCGAGAGAAGAAGGCGCAGGGCCGTTTGACTCCATCATCCGGTGACCGCTGGGATAGAACCGCCCCCACTCCTGTGTCCGAAGTGTCCACTTCCACGATGCACTGCAGCGCTGGGTTGACTTGGCTAAGGACCCGGGAGGAGGAGAACTCCGCCTTCAGCGCCTGAAAAGCAGCCGCGGCCTCTTCGGTCCACCGGAACGGGACCTTAGGGGACGTGAGGCGGGTCAGCGGGCCGATGACAGTGCCAAAATTAGGGACGAAGCGGCGGTAGAAATTTGCAAACCCGATGAATTGCTGCACCTGTTTTCTCGATGCAGGTGTGGGCCATTCCACCACCGCCTTCACCTTCACTGGGTCCGGAAGCACCTGGTCATGGGAGATGATGAACACGAGGAAGGATGTTGTCTTAGCGTAGAATTCGCATTTTTCGGCCTTCACATACAACCGGTTCTCCAGCAGTCTTTGGAGGACCCGCCTCACATGGACCCGGTGCTCGTCCCTGGATTTGGAGAAGATGAGGATGTCATCCAGGTAGACGAACACAAAAAGGCCAATGAAATCCCGGAGGACGTCATTAATTAGGCGCTGAAAGACGGCTGGAGCGTTGGTCAACCCGAACGGCATCACCAGGTACTCGAAGTGGCCGTTCGGGGTACGGAAGGCTGTCTTCCACTTATCTCCCTCCCGGATCCGGACGAGGTGGTATGCGCTGCGTAGATCCAGCTTGGTGAACCAAGTCGCCCCCTGGAGGGAGTGGAAGGCGGTGTCCATGAGGGGCAGGGTGTAGCGATCCTTCTCCGTAATGTCATTTAGGGCACGATAGTCGATGCAAGGACGGAGGGAACCGTCCTTCTTGCCCACGAAGAAGAATCCTGCCCCCAATGGTGATGATGAGGGATGGATAATCCCAGCACTCAGCGACTCCTTGAGATAGGCGTTCATGGTCTCCTTCTCCGGCGCCGACAGGCTGTAGAGTCGCCCAGAGGGTAAGGGTGCCCCCTGGCGGATGTTTATTGCACAGTCGTTGGGTCTGTGTGGAGGAAGAGACATCGCCTTGGACTTGCTGAATACCATACCCAGGTCGTGAAATTCCAATGGCACCAGGGATAGGTCCGGGGGCGCAGCGTCCGTAGGTGTTGGGGAAGAGGACGGAGAGCAGGCAGCGGACTGTAAACAGGTGCTCATACAAAATGTGCTCCATGCCGACACCCTGGCGGACTTCCAATCCAAGACGGGGTTGTGGAGGCGTAGCCAGGGGTACCCCAGGATGACGGGCGACACAGAGTTGGGGAGGACGTAGAAGGTTAATTCCTCCCGGTGGTTCCCAGAGATGATAACGGGAACAGGGACGGTCTGATGTGTTACTCTCCCCAGGGAGACATGGGAGAGGTTGACTAGGGCGAGAGGAGATTTGAGAACTTGGCAACGGATGCCCAATCGGGTTGCCAGGCCTTGTGAAATAAAACTGCCCTCCGCGCCCGAATCCACCAGTGCGTGGGTGAGATGCCCAGTGGAGTTGTGACAAAATCGGACGGGCAGCTTCAATTGGGAGAGTGGATTTAACCGATTGATGTCCGCGAGGCCCCCTACAGTGACTCGCGGACCCCGCCGTTTGGCTCTCCATGGGCAAAGCTCCACCGTGTGTTGACTATCTCCGCAATACTTGCAGAGATCCAACTAACGGCGGCGTTGTCTCTCCGCAGGGGGGAGCTTTGTCCAGCCCGTCACCATCGGCTCCGACTCCTCGGGGCACGATGGTGGCGGCGTCGCCAGGGGGCGAGCTTGGAACAGGCACGACGAGACACCACGAGAGCGAGAAGAAGACGACTTCCGCCCCGAGGAGCGCTCGCGCAGCCTGTTATCCAAACTGATGGCTAGGGACGTTAGCTCCGCTAGAGTCTCCGGGATGTCCCGCCCAGCCAGTTCATCCTTCAGATTATCATTGAGACTGCGGAGGAAAAGGCCGCAGAATGAACGTTCATCCCAGCCCAATTCCTCCGCCGCTACCCGGAAGTCGATCGCATAGTCTGCTGCCGACCGGCTTCCCTGCTGGAGGCTGAGAAGCCGATCGACCTGGACAGTCTCGGTACGAGAGTGATCAAAGACCTCCAGGAATTGTCTCACGAATTGGCCATAGGTGAGGGTGGCATAACTGGGCCTCGCCATTACGGCGTAAGCCCAGGTTAGAGCTCGCCCCTCTAGGAGATTACCAATATAGCCAATTCGGCTATGATCTGAAGGAAAATCTCCGGGCACACGGTGGAACACGGACTCACACTGCATTATGAACCCCCGCGCACCGCCGAGCTTACCGCTAAAGCGGGCGGGGGTCGGAATGGGCGTGAGCCGAACCGGTGCTACCGGAGCTGACTGGGCGGCCGCTGGAGTAGCAGGAGCCGCGCCACCCTGACGAGCCGGGGGGAACGCCTGTTGGGGGTCCAAGCGTCCCAATCGGTTAACGATAATGGTCAATTGGTTAAGAACCACCTGTTGCTGGTAAGCTATTTGGTCCACTCGAGCCTCGAGAGTGGAAAGTCGGCGTGTGAGCCCGCCGTCTGCCGAGCCGCTCTGCTGAAGCCGTACTGACATAATGCACGGCTCAGGAGACACACACGCAGGCTCAGAGTGGCTCAAATAGCTTTATTAACAACAAGGGTGTATGAATGTGTGTCTGCAAGATGTAAATGTGTTGGTGGTGGCGTCTGCTTTGGGCACAGAGGCAGGAGACCGTACAGCCGGACAACCCTATGGGAAAAGCACAGGGAGAAGGGTGACGGGCACACACCAACACAGGAGATGTAAAAGTTGGAGAGGAGCTTACTTGGAGTGAGCAGGTGGCTGGCACAGCAAGGACGAGGTCCGGTAGACAGCAACCTGGAGAGCCCAGTGCAGCAGCGAGGGAATGGAGACGGGGAGGAATGGTCCGCCGCCGGGAAATCCACCTGTGCACAGGGGAGCAGACTTGGAAAGGGAAAAAGGTAAGGGCTTCTTACCACGATGCTTGCTGAAGTGTAAGAGGTAACTCCCAGCAATCCAACGAGTAAAGTCTGACGGCTTCGGGCCGAAGCCCAGGGCGAGGCGGCTTAAATCCCTCGCCGCTGATGATGTGCAGGTGTGCGTGCAGCTGGCGCCACTGATGAGCGGCGAGGCGTGACAACCCTTAGCAGCAACAGCTGCAATCAAGCATTTGCAATAATTGACAATGAGTCTTTTACAGTGCTGTGGAGGAATTTTGGCTTACTCATCTTTGCAGATTTGTTGTAATTCAGCCACATTGGAGGATTTTCAAGCATGAACTGCTTTTTAAAGGTCATGCCACAGCATCCCAATCAGATGCAGGTCAGGACTTTGACTAGGCCACTCCAAAGTCTTCATTTTGTTTTTCTTAAGCCATTCAGAGGTGGACTTGTTGGTGTGTTTTGGATCATTGTTCTGCTGCAGAACCCAAGTGCGCTTCAGCTTGAGGTCATGAACAGATGGCTGGACATTCTCCTTTGGGATTTTTTGGTAGACAGCAGAATTCATGGTTTCTTTTACCACAGCAAGTCTTCTAGGTCCTGAAGCAGCAAAACAGCCCAGACCATCACACTACCACCACCATATTTTACTGTTGGTATGATGTTCCTTTTCTGAAATGCTATGTTACTTTTATGTTGGTTGTAATGGGACACACATCTTCCAAAAAGTTCAACTTTTGTCTCATCAGTCCACAGAGTATCCTCCCAAAAGTCTTGGGGATCATCAAGAAGTTTTCTTGCAAAACTGAGGCAAGCTTCTATATTCTTTTTGCTCAGCAATGGTTTTCATCTTGGAACTCTGCCATGCAGGCCATTTTTTCCCAGTCTCTTTCTTATGATGGAGTCATGAACACTGACCTTAACTGAGGCAAGTGAGGCCTGCAGTTCTTTGGATGTTGTTGTGAGGTCTTTTGTGACCTCTTGGATGAGTCTTCACTGCGCTCTTGGGGTAATTTTGGTCGGCCGGCCACTCCTGGGAAGGTTCACCACTGTTCCATGTTTTTGTCATTTGTGGATAATGACTCTCACTATGTGGGCAGCATGGTGGTGGAGTGGTTAGCACTGCGGCAGCACAGCAACTCACCCTTGGCCAGGGGATCCTTGGTTCGATCTCAGCCCCCGACCAACAGTGATATGTGTGGAGTTTGCATGTTCTCCTCTTGTCTGCGTGGGTTTACTCCAGGATTTCTCCGGTTTCCTCCCACATGCCAAAAACATGTAAGTTAGGTTAATTGGCCTCAGACTGGGGATTCTAAATTGTCCTTGGGTATGACTGTGAGAGTGAATGGTTGTCTGTCTCTCTGTGTTGGCCCTGTGATGGACTGGCGATCTGTCCAGGGTGTACCCTGCCTCTCGCCCAAAAGATGCTGGGATAGGCTCCAGCCCCCCCCCCCCCCCGCGACCTGAAAAGGATTAAGCGTAAGAAGATGGATGGATGGATGGATGGATGGACTCTCACTGTGGTTCGCTGGAGTCCCAAAGCTGTAGAAATGGCTTTATAACCTTTACCAGACTGATAGATCTCAATTACTTTGTTTCTCATTTGTTCCTGAATTTCTTTGGATCGCAACATGATGTCTAGCTTTTGAGGATCTTTTGGTCTACTTCCCTTTGTCAGGCAGGTCCTATTTAAGTGATTTCTTGATTTAGAGCAGGTGTGGCAGTAACCGGGCCTGAGTGTGACTAGAGAAATTGAACTCAGCTTTCCAAAGATGTGATAAACCACAGTTAATTTATGTTTTAACGGGAAGGTGGGGGTCACTTTTTCCACACAGGACCATGTAGGTTTGGATTTTTTTTTTACTCTTAATAATAAACACCTGCATTTAAAAACTGCATTTTGTGTTTACTTGTGTTATCTTTGTCTAATATTTAAATTTGTCTGATGATCTGAAACATTAAATTGTGAAAAACATACAAAAAAATGAGAAATCAGGAAGGGGCAAACACTTTTTCACAGCACTGTATATACATGTATATCATATAAATAATGTCTCTGCTGTCAGCTTGTGATCTGATGATGCACATTTTAGCACTCACTGTAAACAAGATTTTTCACACTGTTGGTGTTGTTAGAAATAATTTAAGCATTTTTTTAGAAATGTTTTACTAAAGACCAGAAAATCTTTTCTGACTGACAAACTGACATGTTCCTAATTACTAGTTTGAATAAACATCATTTAGGTTTTCTGTGTAATGATAGAAACTATTAGGGGTGGGAATCATGAGGGACCTCAGGATATGATACGTCTCACTTGTGTCATGATGCAATACTATCACAATACTACAATTCCTTAACTATTGCGATACCATACAGTCTATGTATAATTAATAAAAGACTGGTTTGTGTGTTTAGGGATCGATATATCATCATGAGTGTCAAATATTGCGATACAATGCCAAATCAGTCTTTTTCTCCACACCTAACACCATCCAATGGACTGAAAAGTCAAATGGTTTTTATTCCTCTGACACCTAAATAGGTAAGTCTGTGTTTGTAACATTTATTAATAATTTTTACCTCCGCCAAGGAGGTTATGTTTTTGCCTGCGTTTGTCTGTTTGCCTGCTTGTTTGTTAGCAACATAACTCAAAAAGTTATGGATGGATTTTGATGACATTTTCAGGAAAGGTGTATCATGGCACGGGGAACAGATGATTAGATTTTGGTGACGATCTGAGAGTGCACACCTCCACCAAGGGCTTTGTTTGCATTTGTGCAGCAGGATTACACAAAAACTACTGGATGGATTTAGATGAAATTTTCACCAGAGTTGGTTCTTGGGCTAGAGGGGAAGCCATTACATTTTTGGAGATGATCTGAGAATGCATACCTCCACCAAGGCTCTTATATCCTCACAGACTGTTAGCAACAATACTCCAGAACTACTGGATGGATTTGGATGAAATTTTCACCAGAAGTGGTTCTTGGCCTACACACAAACCCATTACATTTTGGGGGTGATCCATGACTGCGTACCTCCGCCAAGGCTCAATCTTCTTGCAGTGGTTTAGTAGGATTATGTAAAAACTACTGGATGGATTTTGCTGAAATTTTAACCAGAGATGGTCCTTGGCCTGCAGACGAACCCATTACATTTTGGAGCTGATCTGTGAGCACATACCTCTACCAAGGCCCAATCTTGCAATGTATGGTGGGATGGAGGCGGGGAGATACAAACGGATGGACAAAGGGAGGGAAGGAAGGAGACTTGGCGGAGGTATGAACTCTCTGAGTGTTTTTCTAGTTACTAATGTATCTTGATATTATGTCTCTGAATTGATACAGTATCACCACCTTTAAGTGTTGTGATGCACCGATGAATCAATTTTTCCCCCACTCCTAGAAACTATGGTGTAAAGAGTTTTTTTCCTGCAGTTTAACTGAACCGTCTCTTACTCTGCTCCTTCACTTCAATTATTTTTGGTGATAGTTTTATCAGAATTTAGGGTTGAGGGCCACACCCCAAACACACCTTGCTGCCAAATGTCTATAAATATCATTGTGACCTTTACTTCAACTTGTTTTTGTTGCCGTGCCCACCCTCCCACCCTGGTTCTCCTTCAGGGCCTCTGTTGAGCCCTGGAGCCCAGCAGATCTTCAAAGTAGCCTTCTCGAAACCACCATATCAGTCCCCTCCACCTCCTCCATACATCTCCACCTTCTATCCAATACAATAATCTCTTCATATTTGGGATCACAGTCCTAACTCTTGAAATTTCTTTATTTAAACTATGGAATGAAACTTCAATCTGCGAGACTTCTCAGAAAGGAATTTTGTAAATTGGGTTGCAGGTCACCTCTAAAACACGAGTTTCATGCATACAGGTGTTAATAAAGGTGTTAATAAAATGTCTGTGACATGCTTTGATTAAAACAAGTCAGGGTTTAAATATTGCAGTGTAGAGGATGCGTTCAATGATGAGGTTGAGTTTTATTTCTCAGCTTCAGCTTTATTGACAGAACACATACTCTAGCTTTCTCAAAGCAGGAAGAAGAGAAAGAACTATATCATATCACCCCTTTATATCTTTCCAGCATCGGAACTCAAGTCACATGGTGCTTCAGTAAACATACAGTCACATGGTACTTAATCCCAGCCACAATGTAACCCTTTGAACTTTCACCATTGTCTCTTATTCATTGATGAACCGGAAATCTCTCTGGGGCATCTTCTCCGAGACAAAGGCCAAATCTCACACCTCCTCCTCATCCTCTGCAGATCCGAGCCTTTTGTCCTTCGAGAGGTGAAGCCTCCAATAAACATGCAGTCATACCTTTGTGGAAAATGTGAGCCCAACATATGTGCCACAGCAGCAACATTTTCCACCCATATTAAACACCCTTCTTCACAATGAAGGAAGAGTACAGTTTCAAGAGTTTCAGTACATGTGTCTTTAAATGGTAATGAGCTGCAGTTCACCCCACCCTCTCTCCTTTGTCACTGAGATCTGTGGTTGATGTTAGTGTTAGCTGAATAGCCAATAGTTCTGGTGGTGAACACAGCCAGAGCTAACTAACATAAAACTGGCTGAATGTCTAGCTAAAATGCTAGTTTTATTAGCTGCAGCTAGCCACTGCTGACGAAAGCTCCTTCTCGGCCAAAACTATAGTAAAATAAGCTAGGAATGACATATTTGGTCAAGTGTTGCTAGATGATCCAGTTGGGATTACAGATGGCTAGGAGAGTGAGTAGAATACACAGAAACAATCCCCCCCTCCCAAAAAAAAAAGACAAAAACTGAGGTCACTCAGCTAAGGTAACTCTGCTAGTGGCCTGATATAATAGGCTATCACAGTCAAAAAGTAACAAAATTGAATTAGCATAATTACCACGGTTTCTCAGCTAAGCTAACTTGTTATCAGTGTGGTTTTGAACACTCACTGGGAAATGCCCACCATCACTAAAATGCTTGGAGATAAAGCTAGAGGCAAACACCCTGAGGCAAATGAAAACTGCTCATTGAATAAGAAAGTGGATGGATGCTAACGAAGTGTCATAGTTTTTGCATTGCTAACCACTCCAGGTACCAAAAGTCATGTGAAAAAAACACTGAAAATGTGAAATCTTCTTTATATGTCCTCTTTGTTATACATCTAACTGGCTAAAGATATGATACTTTCAATATATTTGCCACATTTTTTTCTAAATTAATAACTTGACTCCAGTCTGTCATGTGTGATCTTCTCCAGTGTCTATCAGCAACGTGGCAGCATGGCTCCTCTCAGAGGTACCATCGGGCGGTGTGATCGGCTTTGATCCATTCCTGTTCTCTCTCAGTGAGTCTCAGTTCTCTGCCCCTCCTGTCAGTCCAGCTCAACGTCAATAAAGTGCTCACCCAAGTAGATGGAAAATTATTGATGCAGCTTACAGACGCCACGCAGTCTATTTGCTTGTTATTGATTCAGTTCAGCGTGCATAATCATGTGTGGTTTTCCTCCATTAGAGACACATGAAAACTATGATATCAATCTGGAGTCAAGCAATCGCAGCCTGAAGTCCATCCCCGAGAACCTGGTTGATCGAGTGTGGAAGACTAGACCACATGTCCTCCCCTACAACCTCACCCGTCTGCCTGACAGAGTTATACGTAGGTTTACAGTTAAATGTGTGCGTGGATTTGTGTGTCTCTGCATACACCATTAGGCTGTGTGTTGATTAATACCTACAAACTGGACACTAAGCAATAACTTGCTCCACACACACAGTCATAAACATTCATGGTTTTATAGCCGGCTGACAGATCAAGTACTAACTTAGATAGACTGGATCAGGAAATAGTCTGGACCCTTGTGAGCCTTATTTGTCTTTATAGCTGTAGAAAACACAAATGGAGCAAGTGGAGAGAGTCATAAACCTAATGATCTGTGTATGTGTATTCATTTGATGGCAATCTGAACAAAGCATTGAATATAAGGCTTTTAAAATCTGTCTTGTGCTGTAAGTTTGCGTATGGCAGCTTATTCCTAGATGTGGCTGACTGTGAGGATGCAATCCAAATAATAATGACAAGTTTTTAGAAAATAGGAATGTCAAAAAAATTTATGGGAACGCAGCGATGTGTGTTTGCACTAAGTAAGAACCATCACATTGATTGATGCAACTGCTATTCCTTTTGGTTGTTCCAGTCAGTTTGAGCGATTTGAAATGGCCAATAATGTAAATTATTGCCACTAACTTACAAAGTTAAAAACTGTTTTGTGAACATAATGGAGCCTTTAGTTTAATGGTGTAAATATTTTCCGGACAAGCCAGTTATTTATTGCAATTAGCACTTTCAGATATAAACTGTATATGCAGTGATTGAATGAATGTGTCAACTTTCCATGAGCACACTGAGATCAATGCCAGTCAACTGTAGTTAATGTAGCAATAATGTAGTGACCTAAGTAGAGCTAAAAGGTTCGTGTGATCATAAACATGTCCTCAAATGAATTATTATGTTGATCCATAACTGCTGGCTGTTTAAAATGACACATGTATACTAAAAAGGTCAGTCAGATCTTTATAAACTGATATCAGGTAAAGAAACAGCTGATGTGTCTTTAAGTATAAAGTTCATACCAGCCTATTCTTTGCTGTAGCCTATCCACAGTTGCTGCTGCCTCTGCAAACCGCCTCTCAACCCACCTCCATCCCTGCTCCTTCTCTTTATTCTGTTTCTGATTTAATCAGTGTTGCTTTGTTGTTTACATACTGTATTGATTTTACTCTCCCTGGTTCTGTTCATTCATTCATTCATTCATCTTCTTCCACTTAATCCTTTTCGGGTTCTGTTTTGGCTTTCAATTTATGCTTGTAAAAGGCTGAGAAGATGCCTGCCAAGTATGGATTCTTAGATTAATTGGAAATGACATACTTCTTTTAACTAAAGTGGATGCATATGAAATAGCAATTGTAATAATATTATTGGTGTTTCGGTCAGCATTGTAAGTGCATATTGTCATTGGTTTCAGATAACAATCAATTTTGTGTTTGTAGAAAGGTCCTGGCAGGTTAAAGTGGGTGACATACGGGCTCAAATGATGGACAATCCATTCGAGCCCACAGCTCTTCTGCTTTCAGCGTTGGATGAAACAGCCTGTAAGTACTATTGAAAAGCTTTAAATGCATTTCAATAAAAAATGCTGCTAGTTTATAAAAATGACTAAGCCTGAATTAATTGAAAAACTGTAGGTGTTATGAAAGCACTTGCAATGCGTAGCGGTTATAGCTGTTCTAAATGTAAACATTCATAGCTTTTTCCAAAAGAAGAAAAGAACCATTTATTTTAAAGGGGTCAATGACTGCATTTTTCCACATTTTAACAGCTCACACAGGTATTAATGAAATGCTTGTGACATATTTTGGTAAAATATTCTTTAATTATTGCAGCATAATTGTGACTCATCTTTTACACCTTTTCTCAGAATGACTGATTTCAGTGCATGTCTCTTTAAATTCCTAAGACCACCTTTAACTCCACCCTTCCTTTTATGTCACTATTGCTAATCTTAGCCGGCTGACTCCTAGGTTGGCTTGAGCCTGAGCTAACTAAGGTAAATTCATCTTTAAGAATGAATGAAATAAAGCATTATTGGCAGACAGGGGTGTGTGGTTTCAGTGGTCGATAGGATATGGCCAGTCCCTAGAGCACAATAAGCACAAAAATATTTATAAATGAGTGGCTAAACTGCGAGTTTTAGCTAACCACCTTGGATCTCAGTTAGAGAAAATAAAACTTTACTTAACCTAAAGAAATGTCTAAAAACAAAGTACATGGTCAAGTGTTGTTAGTACGGGTGTGCCATATCGTATTGTTCACGATAATACCAGTATAAATTTTGATACCGGTGTAAAAATGAATATCACGATATTTGGGGTCCATTACACTGCCAATGGAAGTTACGTGTTACCATAGAAACAGCTAAAAAAAAATATGGCGCAGAAAACAGTGCTCCATGCTTGGAACATCTGCGTCTAGTTGTGAGGAAATAATTTAGTTTTAAGGCCGTTTCAAACTGTTGCCATCTTTTAAAAAATGGTGCAGGAATGCAAATACAGTGGGGTAAAAAAGTATTTAGTCAGCCACCAATTGTGCAAGTCCTCCCACTTAAAAGATGAGCGAGGTCTCCAATTTTCATCATAGGTATACCTCAATTATGAGAGACAAAATGAGAATAAAAAATCCAGAAAATCACATTGTCTGATTTTTAAAGAATTTATTTGCAAATTATGGTGAAAAATAAGTATTTGGTCAATAACAAAAGTTCATCTCAATACTTTGTTATATACCCTTTGTTGGCAATGACAGAGGTCAAACGTTTTCTGTAAGTCTTCACAAGGTTTTCACACACTGTTGCTGGTATTTTGGCCCATTCCTCCATGCAGATCTCTTCTAGAGCAATGATGTTTTGGGGCTGTCGCTGGGCAACACGGACTTTCAGCTCCCTCCAAAGATTTTCTATGGGGTTGAGATCTGGAGACTGGCTAGGCCACTCCAGGACCTTGAAATGCTTCTTACGAAGCCACTCCTTCGTTGCCCGGGCAGTGTGTTTGGGATCATTGTCATGCTGAAAGACCCAGCCACGTTTCATCTTCAATGCCCTTGCTGATGGAAGGAGGTTTTCACTCAAAATCTCACGATACATGGCCTCATTCTTTCCTTTACACGGATCAGTCGTCCTGGTCCCTTTGCAGAAAAACAGCCCCAAAGCATGATGTTTCCACCCCCATCCTTCACAGTAGGTACAGTGGGGCAAAAAAGTATTTAGTCAGCCACCAATTGTGCAAGTTCTTCCACTTAAAAGATGAGAGAGGTCTCCAATTTTCATCATAGGTATACCTCAACTATGAGAGACAAAATGAGAAAAAAAAAATCCAGAAAATCACAATGAAGGATTTTTAATGAATTAATTGGTAAATTCCTCGGTAAAATAAGTATTTGGTCAATAATAAAAGTTCATCTCAATACTCTGTTATATACCCTTTGTTGGCAATGACAGAGGTCAAACGTTTTCTGTAAGTCTTCACAAGGTTTTCACACACTGTTGCTGGTATTTTGGCCAATTCCTCCATGCAGATCTCCTCTAGAGCAGTGATGTTTTGGGGCTATCGCTGGGCAACACGGACTTTCAACTCCCTCCAAAGATTTTCTATGGGGTTGAGATCTGGAGACTGGCTAGGCCACTCCAGGACCTTGAAATGCTTCTTACGAAGCCACTCCTTCATTGCCCGGGCAGTGTGTTTGGGATCATTGTCATGCTGAAAGACCCAGCCACGTTTCATCTTCAATGCCCATGCTGATGGAAGGAGGTTTTCACTCAAAATCTCACGATACGGACTTCCGGTCTGGACACCATGGTGATAGCAACCTAACGGTGAAACTCCCAGACTCAATCCAAGGAAAACCTCCTCAAAATCAGACCTAACGGATTTTTGGAAGATTAAAATTCAAAAGACAATAACACCATGCCTAACCAAAAGCAGAGGAAACTGACATTCTCCAGATCAGGACGCACAGCAGCCGCGGAATCGGAACCAGAAGACCTCCGTTCAGAAGACGAGTGCCTGGGCCTAGCTAACAAAAGGATTAGCTTGAAATCGCTATTTGACAAATTACGACGATTTCGGGCCGAATTTCTTGAATTCAGAGAGGATCTAAAAAAGGCAAACAGCAGATTGGACCAGGCCGAAAACCGAATCTTGGAAGCTGAAGACAGAATAAAAGTGCTTGAAGATTCTGTGCTGGATTTACACAGAAAACAGTCAAGGCTGGAGGCTAAGCTAGCCGACCAAGAAGGAAGACAGAGACGGGACAACATCAGAATTCACGGTCTGAAAGAAGGAGCTGAAGATGGTTTCAACACAGTGGCAGAATGCGTGGAATCCTTATTGAGAGAGAAGTTGGATATTCCACAATCCACCGATTTGAAGATAGAAAAGGCACATCGCACATTAGCCGCAAAGCCAGCCCCGGAAGCGCCCCCACGTTCAGTGTTGGTAAGATTCTCCGACTTCAAAATAAAACAAGAAGTTGTAAGACGGGCTTGGCAGAAGAAAGGATTTATGCATCAAGAAAGAAAAGTCTTCGTGGAACACGATTACGCCCCTGAAGTTCTTAAAAAGCGACGGGAATATAACGACGCCAAAAAGGTTTTAAGGGAAAAGAATCTACGCTTTCAGACGCCATTTCCGGCGAAGCTAAGGGTCTTTTACGGGGAAGAGTCATGTCTCTACAATTCAGCGGAAGAAGCAACAACTGACATGGCAAGAAGAGGGCTCCCGGTAACGGTGTTTAAACCCGCAGCGGATCTGAACGAGAAAATCAGAGCTCAAACGTGGTCCACTCAGAGACCTTCAAAATCCACGGGCCAGCAGCGGAAACACCCAGCCCCAGAGCTACAAAGATAAGCTTTCCAGTACCAGAAAGGAATAGCAACCTTTTTGGTTTTTTTTTTTTTCTTTCTCTCTACAGTCACTCTGCACTTCCACCCCCCCTCCTACAAGGTAACAAACATTAAAGAAGATGCAGAATCAGCATGTGGTAAAACCTTTCATGGAGCAGTTTTAACATTAGAAACAAATGTCTTCTTAATTTAAAGGGAAAAAAAAAAATCATGTTAAAATAGAAATGTATCAATGACCCACATGTTCTCCCCACACTAACAAATACTGTATTAGAGTGAATGTTTGCTGTGATGGGGGTGGGAGGGTGCACACAAGCTCATAGAGTATAGGCATAAAAAAAAAAAAAAAAAAAATTACAAATTCGGATTGGGATCTGAAATTCACGTTAAAAACATGGGACAACTTACAGGGGTAAGAGAGGGCCCTCAGCACGTAACAGAGTTTGAGGAATTTCCCTCAGAGCCCATACTCCATCAGGGCTCTTACAGGGTCTTTAAAGAGACCCCAGCTCAGGAAGTTTTTTTGACAGTTTTTTGTTTTAAAGTTTCGTTCATTATGTACTTAATGTTTTTTATGTTCTTAATGATCTTTCAGTTTCTGAGTAGCAAAAAAGAGGGCCACCACACTGTTATACTAAATAAGAAAATACAATGGAGAAACAGGGTGTAACCAAAATAGCCTCATATAATGTAAAAGGGATCCTGAATCCAGTTAAAAGATCCAAGATTCTACGCAAAATGAAAAAAGACAAAGCAGAAATAGTATTTTTACAAGAAACCCACCTAACAGACGTGGAACACACTAAACTCAGTAGACAAGGGTTTAAAATGATCTCTTCATCTTCATATAAATCAGGGAGGAGGAGGGGAGTAGCGACATTGATATCAACCAAAATTACATTTGAAAAAAAATCAGAACACAAAGATAAAGAAGGGAGGTACAGTTTGGTAACTGGGCGGCTAGAGGGAGAAGATATCACCCTGCTGAATGTATATGCACCACCAGGGGCTAAATGGAAATTTTATAAAAATGTATTCGACCTAATGATAACTAAAGCCCAAGGTTTAGTGATATGTGGTGGAGACTTCAATCTAAGACTGAATCCATACTGGGATGCAACAGGTAATTCTTCACATCAAAATAACACCCAAAATAGGAATACTCGGATGCTACTAAAAGAAATGGGAATCTGTGACGTATGGAGGGAATTCAACCCCAATGTAAAAGATTATACTTTTTATTCAACGCCACATTCATCTTACTCAAGGATTGATTACTTTTTTATGTTTAATAGAGACATTGGAAGAGTAAAAACATGTAAAATAGGACTGATGGATCTCTCCGACCACAGTCCGATCTATATGGATTTAAACATCCAAAAATACACAAATAATACATTTTCCTGGAGGTTAAATTCAAATGTCCTGAAAGGACCATTGAAAGATGAATTGGAATCAGATATTCTCAGATATTTGGAAGAAAACGATAATGGAGAAGTATCCCCTTTAATACTGTGGGATGCGTGCAAAGCTGTAATAAGGGGAAAAATTATTGCAAAACTGGCAACCCAAAAGAAACTGAGACAAGAAAGACTAATCACACTAGAGTCAGAGCTCAAGAACCTAGAAAAGGAACACAAAGATAACACTCATTCTAATGGCTCGCTCAAGAGTAAAGAAATTAAAAATCAAATAAATGAGATCTACACAATAGAAATCCAGAAGAAACTTACATTTCTGAAACAAAAACACTATGAAGCAGGCAGTAAATCGGCAAAATTACTAGCCTGTAAATTGAGGAAACAACAAACGGAAAGAGCAATCTACAAAATCAGAGACCCAGTATCAAAGGAAATAAAATTCAGAATTCAGGATATTCTTAAAGGCTTCGAGAATTACTACAAGAACTTATATTCCCACAAAAAACATAAAAACGCATCCGAGACATTCCTAAACACATTAAACCTTCCCCAACTTACGGAATCACAAAATAAAACCCTACTGTCAGAAATACAACCTAAAGAATTGGAAAAAGCAATTATGAAACTTAAAGCTAACAAATCCCCAGGAGCAGATGGCTATACAGCAGAATGGTACAAAACCTTTAAACAGCAACTATCTCCGGTCCTCCTGAAAACATTTAACTACGTCCTCCACACAGGGGAAATCCCCCCCTCCTGGAGAGAAGGGGTCATTGCAGTCATACCTAAACCTGAAAAGGATAAACTAGAATGCTCCAACTACAGACCAATCAGTGTATTAAATCAGGACTATAAGCTTTTTACCACTATCCTTGCCAAAAGGTTAGAAAACATACTGACAGACTTAATTCACTTAGACCAAACAGGTTTTATAAGACAAAGACAGATACAAGACAACATTCGACGCACTTTACACATAATTCATCATATAAAAAAATATAACTTAAATGCAGTCATATTGGGATTAGATGCTGAAAAAGCATTCGATTCGGTTGACTGGTCTTTCCTCTATAAAATCTTATCCAGTTTCAATTTTCATAACAACTTCATTAGAACTATACAGGCATTATATAAAAAACCAACAGGTAATTTATCATCATCTTTTGAGCTGGAAAGAGGATGTCGTCAAGGCTGCCCCCTGTCTCCACTGCTCTTTGCAATCTTCATAGAACCTCTGAGCCAATGGATAAGACAAAATCAAGAAATTCAAGGTATTACACTTGGTCAGAAAGAACATAAAATAGCACTCTTTGCTGATGACATTTTAATATACCTAGGGCAGCCAGACACTTCTCTACCAGAACTAATCTCAGTTTTTTCAGACTATGGAGATTTATCAGGGTACAAATTAAACATGCATAAAACCCAAGTTTTAACATTCAACTATGACCCAAATCATTTTTCACTAAATGAACTCAAAACTAACTGGGAGTTGGAATCTATGAAATATCTGGGGGTCAATATCCCGAAACAACTCGACAAAATTATAACACTAAACTATGATCCACTGGTGACAAAAATAAAATCTGACCTAGCAAGATGGAATATGATACCATTCTTAGGTACCGCACAAAGAATTGAAGGAGTCAAAATGAATATACTTCCACGTCTTCTATACCTTTTCCAAACAATACTGGTAGAACCTCCCAAAAAAACATGGCAGGAACTGGACAGAAGGATCTCAAGATTCATATGGCAGGGTAAGAGACCTAGAATCAGATATAGAACCCTACAGCTAAACAAAGACAAAGGTGGACTCGCACTGCCAAATATCAGGGACTATTTTATAGCTGCACAAATTAAAACTTTAGCAGAGATATGTAACCCAGTCTACACTGCACAATGGAAGGAGATGGAATGCCAAATAACAAGTGACATCCCCCTACAGGCGATAATAGGGAACAATGCCTTAACTAAACTCCTGAATGACACTAACCCGTGGATAGAGACCCCGCTAAAAATTTGGTTTAAGATAGTCAGAGAGAATCAAGCTAAAGAGCCCTATCGACTTCTGCAATGGATTGCCTATGATCAAGACTTTACCCCCAATAAAACAGACACTAGATTTAAAGAGTGGAAAGAGAAAGGGCTGATAAAATATTACAATTTTTTTAAGGGGCAAACTTTAAGAAGTTTGAAAGATTTGAAAAAACAAGGTCTAATAAATCAAGATCTTTACAGGTTCTTTCAGCTTAGACACCACATAAACAATATACTTAAAAAGGAGGATTTGGAAAGGGCCCAGTCAGGTGTTCTGAAGGTCTTCTTAATGGCATATAAAGGGATCCCAGGGATCAGATACATTTCTAAAATATCCCAAGGTCTTCAAGACTTAAAAGGAGACAACACATCGTATATAAAAGAGAGATGGGAAAAAGAGGGGAATTTCACTTTACAATTGGAAACATGGGAAAAGCTAAATAAACAGCAATGGAAAAGTACCTCATCCCTGCAGTGGAGAGAATTTGGATGGAAAAACTTGGTAAGATTTTTCAGAACACCTGCACAAAACAAATTTACCCATAAGGGGTTGAACTGTTGGCGCTTGTGTGGTGAAAAGACTGCAAATCATTTTCATGTGTTTTGGTCATGCCCAGTTATCCACCAATATTCGTCCAACGTACAGACAATATTGGGGAAAATATTCAAAATAACAGTTCCCTTTTCTTTTGTAACTTTGTATTTGGGTTTATTACCGGACTCACTGGAAAGACGAGGAGATAAATACTTATTCAATGTTTTAATATTGGCAAGTAAAAAAGCCCTAACTAAAAAATGGATGCTGAAGGACTGTCCTACACCTGAAGATTGGATTAACGTGATTCAAGACATTTACTCGATGGAAAAGTTGACATTCGCACTGAGACAGGACATGGATGGGTTCATAATCTTTTGGCAACCCTGGATCGCATATGTGTCTTCCATTAGAACTAATCTTTGACAAATACCATTTCAATAATGGTCCCGCTCTTTGTTCCAACGCTACTCAGTTGCTCTTTTACTTTTAATTACTTAATTTTCTGTTTGTTTGTTTTTTGCTGTTCTGTTTGTTTGTTTATTCGTTTGTTTGTTTGTTTTTTATTTAATTCTCCTTAACTTCACTTTTTCTTTCACTTTAAAAAAAAAAAGGGGGGGTTGTTGTAATAACTATCCTACCAATGTTGTCAAATAGCAAAAAATAAGGGAACATGTGATGAAAATGTAAACAATGCAATGCTGTAATGACCTGTATACCCTTTACAAAAATTTAATTAAAAAAAAAAAAAAATCTCACGATACATAGCCCCATTCATTCTTTCATTTACACGGATCAGTCATCCTGGTCCCTTTGCAGAAAAACAGCCCCAAAGCATGATGTTTCCACCCCCCTGCTTCACAGTAGGTATGGTGTTCTTTCTCTTCCAAACAGGACAAGTTGAGTTTTTACCAAAAAGTTCTATTTTGGTTTCATCTGACCATATGACATTCTCCCAATCCTCTTCTGGATCATCCAAATGCTCTCTAGCAAACTTCAGACGGGCCTGGATATGTACTGGCTTAAGCAGGGGGACACGTCTGGCACTGCAGGATTTAAGTCCCTGGCGGCGTAGTGTGTTACTGATGGTAGCCTTTGTTACTTTGGTCCCAGCTCTCTGCAGGTCATTTACTAGGTCCCCCCGTGTGGTTCTGGGATTTTTGCTCACAGTTCTTGTGATCATTTTGACCCCACAGGGTGAGATCTTGCGTGGAGCCCCAGATCGAGGGAGATTATCAGTGGTCTTGTATGTCTTCCATTTTCTAATAATTGCTCCCACAGTTGATTTTTTCACACCAAGCTGCTTACCTATTGCAGATTCAGTCTTCCCAGCCTGGTGCAGGTCTACAATTTTGTTTCTGGTGTCCTTTGACAGCTCTTTGGTCTTGGCCATAGTGGAGTTTGGAGTCTGACTGGTTGAGGTTGTGGACAGGTGTCTTTTATACTGACAATGAGTTCAAACAGGTGCCATTAATACAGGTAACGAGTGGAGAACAGAGGAGCCTCTTAAAGAAGAAGTTACATGTCTGTGAGAGCCAGAAATCTTGCTTGTTTGTAGGTGACCAAATACTTATTTTACCGAGGAATTTACCAATTAATTCATTAAAAATCCTTCAATGTGATTTTCTGGATTTTTTTTTTTCTCATTTTGTCTCTCATAGTTGAGGTATACCTATGATGAAAATTGGAGACCTCTCTCATCTTTTAAGTGGGAGAACTTGCACAATTGGTGGCTGACTAAATACTTTTTTGCCTCACTGTATGGTGTTCTTTGGATGCAACTCAGCATTCTTTCTCCTCCAAACACGACAAGTTGAGTTTTTACCAAAAAGTTCTATTTTGGTTTCATCTGACCATATGACATTCTCCCAATCCTCTTCTGGATCATCCAAATGCTCTCTAGCAAACTTCAGACGGGCCTGGACATGTACTGGCTTAAGCAGGGGGACACGTCTGGCACTGCAGGATTTGAGTCCCTGGCGGCGTAGTGTGTTACTGATGGTAGCCTTGTTACTTTGGTCCCAGCTCTCTGCAGGTCATTCACTAGGTCCCCCCGTGTGGTTCTGGGATTTTTGCTCACCATTCTCGTGATCATTTTGACCCCACGGGGTGAGATCTTGCGTGGAGTCCCAGATCGAGGGAGATTATCAGTGGTCTTGTATGTCTTCCATTTTCTAATAATTGCTCCCACAGTTGATTTTTTCACACCAAGCTGCTTACCTATTGCAGATTCAGTCTTCCCAGCCTGGTGCAGGTCTACAATTTTGTTTCTGGTGTCCTTTGACAGCTCTTTGGTCTTGGCCATAGTGGAGTTTGGAGTCTGACTGGTTGAGGTTGCGGACAGGTGTCTTTTATACTGATAATGAGTTCAAACAGGTGCCATTAATACAGGTAACGAGTGGAGGACAGAGGAGCCTCTTAAAGAAGAAGTTACATGTCTGTGAGAGCCAGAAATCTTGCTTGTTTGTAGGTGACCAAATACTTATTTTACCGAGGAATTTACCAATTAATTCATTAAAAATCCTTCAATGTGATTTTCTGGATTTTTTTTTTTGTCATTTTGTCTCTCATAGTTGAGGTATACCTATGATGAAAATTGGAGACCTCTCTCATCTTTTAAATGGGAGAACTTGCACAATTGGTGGCTGACTAAATACTTTTTTGCCTCACTGTATGGTGTTCTTTGGATGCAACTCAGCATTCTTTCTCCTCCAAACACGACAAGTTGAGTTTTTACCAAAAAGTTCTATTTTGGTTTCATCTGACCATATGACATTCTCCCAGTCCTCTTCTGGATCATCCAAATGCTCTCTAGCAAACTTCAGACGGGCCTGGACATGTACTGGCTTAAGCAGGGGGACACGTCTGGCACTGCAGGATTTGAGTCCCTGGCGGCGTAGTGTGTTACTGATGGTAGCCTTGTTACTTTGGTCCCAGCTCTCTGCAGGTCATTCACTAGGTCCCCCCGTGTGGTTCTGGGATTTTTGCTCACCATTCTCGTGATCATTTTGACCCCACGGGGTGAGATCTTGCGTGGAGTCCCAGATCGAGGGAGATTATCAGTGGTCTTGTATGTCTTCCATTTTCTAATAATTGCTCCCACAGTTGATTTCTTCACACCAAGCTGCTTACCTATTGCAGATTCAGTCTTCCCAGCCTGGTGCAGGTCTACAATGTTGTTTCTGGTGTCCTTTGACAGCTCTTTGGTCTTGGCCATAGTGGAGTTTGGAGTCTGATTGTTTGAGTTTGTGGACAGGTGTCTTTCATACTGATAATGAGTTCAAACAGGTGCCATTAATACAGGTAATGAGTGGAGGACAGAGGGGCTTCTTAAAGAAGAAGTTACATGTCTGTGAGAGCCAGAAATATTGCTTGTTTGTAGGTGACCAAATACTTATTTTACTGAGGAATTTACCAATTAATTCATTAAAAATCCTTCAATGTGATTTTCTGGATTTTTTTTTTTTGTCATTTTGTCTCTCATAGTTGAGGTATACCTATGCTGAAAATTGGAGACCTCTCTCATCTTTTAAGTGGGAGAACTTGCACAATTGGTGGCTGACTAAATACTTTTTTTACCCCACTGTAATCTGCCCGCATTTTTTCCACATGTCAACAACGCCACTTCAGGGAAAAGTTTTACTTCGTTACATTTACTTCTCCCTGAAGCAGCGCTGCTGATGTGCTTCAGAGTGATTTATTCAACAAACTAAAAGAAAAAAAAATTGTTAACAGCCCAGGAGTTGGCTGTGCAACAGAGATTTCTAACGTGGGTAAACTGAAAGAAATAGAGATAGGAGGTCTAATGCAGCATTCATTTACCTGCAGAAGTGTCTTGGGAAATAGCAGACAAGTATGCCAACATATATTCAATATGATGAAAATTATGAAATAATAATAGTTTTAAATAAGCACACTCCCTCCCTGTTTTATTTAGACTCTTCCTGACCTGGTGAATAGGCTGCATTAACAAGAGCTAAATTGCTCTTACATTCATAAGGCAATGTTTTCAGGATTATTCAGATGTCTTAAGAAAAATCTGCAGAATTTTCAAAACTACAGGCTATATGTAGTCTGCAGTACCAATTTACTCTCATCTGCTTGTTATTGTTCTCTCTTAAATTTGTTTTCTTTTCTCATTTTTTAAACATCTTTTCACAAAGGTACATTTTTTTTTAATTTTGAACGTTTTTGGTGACAAATTTGTGACCTTTTTCATGCAAAATTGTAACTTTTTTCCCTAAAGCCTCTTACCTTGTGTTTTTATTCTGAAAAGGTGAAGAAATCAGAAACATCACCAGATTTAAATTAAGATGAGTCAATCACAAGTGTTCACGAAGCTGGACCTTTGCCAGGGTTACCTGCAGGTGCCCCTCCACCCAGCCAGTAGGAACCTGACAGCGTTTGTGACCCACATGGGTGTGTTCAGATACACCCGCATGCCGTTTGGTCTGAGTTCAGCACCCAGCTGTTTCCAGAAAGTAATGTCCACGATTCTGGCCGGCCTCAAGGGTGTGGTGGCATACCTTGATGACATTGTGGTACATGACACGTCGCGTAAAGAACATGATCGGTTGGAACTGGTGCTGACAGTGCTACAGGAACATGGAGTCACCCTGAATGGGGAAAAGTGTATTTTTGCAGCGGACTCGATCGAGTTTGTGGAGTTCCAGTTAATGGGGAAGCGGGGGGGGCTGTGGCCCCTGCATTCGAACATGGAGATGGTCCTACACCTCCCAGAACCATCAACACCTGCACAGATTTCCTCATTTCTGGGTATGGTGAACTTTTATAGACGTTTTATTCCCCGCTACTCGGAAACGATTGGGCCCCTCCGGGCATTGTTGAAGCAGGATTCACCGTGGCAATGGACCCCTGCCTGTTCAGCGGCAGTCACTAAGCTGAAGCATCAACTCACTTCCCCTTCGGTGCTGACCCATTTTGATCTAAAATGGCCTACCACTGTGACCTGTGACACGTCTGGCTCAGCGGTGGGGGCGGTTATGTCCCAGGTGCAGGACAGCACGGAACGTCCAGTGGCGTTGCACCGAGGTCTCTCTCAGCAGCTGAACAAAAGTATGTCGTAGGTGAGAGAGAGGCGCTCACTTGCATCTGGGCGTGTGAACGGTGGCATATCTACCTCTATGGGCGCCATTTCACTCTAAAGACAGACCACCAAGCGCTGACGACATTACTGGAGACGTCGGATTCAGGACACAGACCTTTGCGGATCCACAGGTGGACGGAGCAGCTGAGGACCAACAATTTTACCACCCAGCTCACTCCTGGTAAGGATAACGTAGTGGCGGATCTCCTGTCCCGCGTCACGGCCAACTCTGTACAATCGGACGACAACGATGACAGCGATCCAACACAGACAGACCTGGTTAATACGCTGCACAGGGCTCTCCGGGATATAGTATCCCCCCAGGAACTTCGGGCAGAGTCAGAACAAGACCCCGTGCTGTCACAACTCTGCTCGGTGAGAGCACAGAAGCGTCATAGAGCCCTGTCTTAGAGAGGGTTGGCCCGCAAAGGCGCAGGACGGGCTGGCACCCTTCCACTGGTTTAAAGACGAACTGAGCTGTTGGAATGAAGTGTGTGTGGTGAGGGGGCACTGCAGGCTAATCCCGGTGTCTCTGAGGCCGCGTGTCCTAGCGATGCTCCACGAGGGCCACCTGGGCATGGTCAGGGTAAAACAGCGCTGCAGGGATTCTGTTTGGTGGCTGGGTATTGATAAGGACATTGAAGCTATGGTGAAAAACTGTGGTCCATGTTTGGAGCGCGGGAAGACCGGCGGACCATCCCCCCCATCCCCGCGGCCACTGCTATACCCGGAAGGCCCTTGGAAACACATACAGTTGAACATTTGTGGCAAACTGCATGCGGCACCCCCAAACAGTCAGTTCCTGCTCGTGGCCTACGACTTGTTCTCAAAGTGCCCGGAGGTGTTACCCACTAACTCAGACATGACAGATGTGGTTACGGGTTTCCTCTCGTCACTGTTCGCCAGGTGGGGGGTCCCGAATGAAATCACAACTGACAATGATCCGCAGTTCATCTCTGGGGCGTTTGAAGAGTTCTTGAACAGTAGGGGCATGGAACACATTAAAACCACGTTCAACCATCCCCAGGCCAACGGGGGCGTTGAATGTTTTAACAAAACCCTGAAAAACGGACTGAGAGCCCATTTGGCAGACGGCTTCGCATTTCCGGACACCCTCCAGAGTACACTGCTTCACTACACTGATCACTACGACAGAATGCTCCCCGGCGGCTCTCATGCTGGGACGTGAACTGCTTCTACCTTTGGATTGACTGAGGCCGCCCACGACTCACTCTCCAAGGAATATGGACCCTACACGGGACCGGGTGGCTACGCAACAGCGTAAAATGAAGCGACAATTTAACAGGAAGTACAGAACAAGAGCCCATGGACTGAGGGTGTTGGACCAAGTTTGGATTAGACACACACATAAGCTGCAGCCGCTCTGGACGGGGCCCCTGCAAATCACAAGGCAATGAGGCCAGGACATGTTCGAGCTAGCAGATGGGTCACGGTGGCGCTCCTGTAGACTCAGAAAGTCACCACCGGAACAGAGGACTAGAGCTACGACGAGACAGCCTGACGTGAGGTGGGACTGGTTGGACTGGGGTGGTGAGAACTCACAGGCACGGCCGACGGTGCCTGGTGCAGAGTCCTCGCCTAGGGGACGCCCGGCTATAGTCTCTTCACTTCCGCCTCCCAAAGAGAGCAGACGCCTTTTTCTTCTCTCCTGCTCTGACTTATCTCCTTCCTCCTCTAACTAACTGGATCCCAGCTTGCTATCGTCTGTCTGCGTGTCTCTACTGCTGATTATCGAACAAAATTATGGATTTAATAAGCTGGGCTTTGAACGCAATTGACACTATTTTTTCAACGAGGAAAAGTGCCCCGGGGGAGGTTGTTTGCCCCGCAGGAACGGCTGCTGCGGGCTAATTGAAAGGACACAAGTAATTGGAAACTCTTGTGCCTGTCTGATCTTTCCATCGACGATGTCGAAGATTTGTACGTCTTCGTAGTAATGGTCATCGGGATCATTCTGATTGGATCTGGGATTGTCCTGGTGTACCGTAAATTGATGATGATGGACATAGCCTATCAAAACGCTGGCCAAGCGAGGTTTAACCATCAAATTGAAAAAATGGAGAGGACTCTGACAGCGGCAAATGGAGAACTGTCTAGGAAAATGGATTACATCATGATCACGCTGAGAGCCGTCCATGAAGGATTCAGCGTCCAGCAATGAAGGATTAAGTACTGAATCTGCAAGAGGATATAAAGTTTCTTTCTCTGGGATCAGTACTATTCGACTAATCTGACCCCCCTCACACAAGTCCTCCAGATTATCTGCAGTTTTTTGTTTTCAAAACATTTGAGCTGCACTGACTCATGGACAGCCAGCTGCATGGCCCAAGGACAATGCCAGCAGCTAAGACAAAACATCTCCTGCCAAAGAGACTTTGTTGTTCTTAACTGATACAAACACCTACACTCAACACTACACCCACACTGACTCAAAAACTGATGAAAAAGATCACTCACTCACTGCTCTCTTTGTGTTCTTGTGTACTTTCTTGTCTGCTAACTGTGCATTGAGGGCTTTTTTTCTTGTAATCATAATATTGATCATATATGACCGGTATTCTGACAATCAATGGTTTTTTGCTCTTTCCTATTGTGTTATCCTTTTCTTCCCTATGCATCCTGTACCCATCTGATGACAGGCGCGTTCTCAGATGCTGCCGTGTCACCGGAAATGCAGGTCGTTTTCTGTGTCAAGTCAAATCCCTCGTATGTTATCAGTCATACCTGTTAATGTACTTGGCAATAAATCCTTTCTGAGTTCTGAGTCTGAGTCTGTCAGAGGCCCAGGTACCTGGAGAACTATGTATTGAGGACAGCAATAGATAATGCATGTTGGGACTAAGCGGCAGAATAATCCACCCCAACACAACACGGTGTTCTGGTAGTCTACCCAGACGCCCGTTTAGTTGGCTGAGTTTTGCTTATTTAGTGTTATATATATACAAGGGGAAGATGATACTTTCTTTGGGGGTTTTTTTCGGTTTTTTTTTTTGGGGGGGGGGGTGTTCTTTGACTTGGTGGGGGGAGGTTATATGTGGGATTTGACTCTCGGGGCTTGCCGTAGCCTGGCCGAGGGGGTTGGGGTAATGACGTCAGGTGGGCCACGGCTGGTGTATATATTCTGTTGTTCACAGTAATAAAAGGAGTTCAGTGTTGAGAGAGGCTCCTGTCTCATGTTATTTGGACATAACAACATGGATGTCTATTAGGATGACTGAAATCTAAAGAAAATAACAATATAAACCGTGCTTGATTAGCAAGCTCCCTAGTACAACTGTTAGCTCTGACTACAGTGCAGACAGTTAGGCTGTCCAGTAATAGAGTAGTGTCATGTTTATGATGTCCCAAAGCAAACCTGGAAGAGTTAAATCGGCTTCTTGGAAGGAAGAACAATATAAAGGCTGTGTTTTTGTAAGAAGTGAGTGTTTTGATATTTTTTTTTTAATAATCAGGCACATTTCAGAAGGAAAAACAAATACATAGTTTTTTAGTAATCGACCCCTTTGTTGTCTACTAACACTGAAACTGAAGGGGGTGGCATGATGGCATGGGGTGGTGTGAACGGGGCACAGCATCATCATGCACCCCACCAAAAGGTAAGAATAGAAGTTTCATCAGCAAATTGCACAGGCATGTCCCATACTGCTGTTGCACTAAGCAGACCGAGTGTGCGGTAACCAAATAAAAGCAAAAACTGCTATGTGGTGTCTGATGTAAAAGGTGGCAACAGGTAATATACTATAAGATAAAATTTCTTAAATTTCTTCTTTTCTCTTAGAAAAGAGTAATGATGAACATTCATAGTTAAATAAGGTTTAACCTTGTTTTAAACTAAATTACTATGCTCTGTTAAAGGATATTAATATGAAGGACTATTCATTCAGCATTTTGCAGATGAACAATGGAAAAAGCATAACACAGGAGCTGTACTGTTACCTACTTCTGATTTTAAAATGACTTTTCAATGGTGGGGACACAAGGGAGGTCCCATACATCAGACACATACAACAATAAATACAAACAGTGATTTGTAGGCTCACAAATTGTGCGTTTTTATTTTTTAGGGTTGTTTAATATGCGTGGCAATGACATCCCATACAATCCCTTCTTCTACTCCTACACACTTCTCACAATGGATGAGATCTGGTGAGTAAATTATTTCAGGGATTATTTGAACACATGCTGGGACACCATTCCTGTAGACCTAAATTCTTTTCCCGGTTGTTTGATCATTATGGAAAAGCATTTCTCCTGCTCTTGTTCACTTTATTGACAGGCTCTTTGTCCATACTGAACGACTGACAGAGGATCTGAAGGTATACCTTAACACCTCCTGTGACGGACTGCTCTGTGTGCAGCTTAAAGACTATGGCACCGTCCTTGATGATTTAAAGAAGTATGTGGCCAAGCCTGGGGTTAAAGTTTGGGTTGGCACAGAGTACACAAACTACGCTGTGTATGAGATCATTACACCACAGGTATGACATTTTGTCCTCTTTGTCTGCTGCAATATTTTTATTTATTTTTATGGATATCTTGTCTTTCGCTGCTTGGAAACATTTTATTTGTTTATTTCATTCAGGATAAACTGTTGACAAGCTCCTACTCTCCTGTGTTGACAACCAAAGCTGTGAAAGATGACACTGAGCAGCAAGTACTGAGGGATGCTCACGTACGTAATCTGTGCAGACACACGCACACGTTTCCAAACGTGATGCCACACGCAGGTGCATGAATAGCTCTGAAATGAAATATTTCACACACACACCTACTAGGATTGTTACAATATCAAATTTTCAGTGATCATGGCAGGTAGATAGTGGGATTATTATGGTATCTGTAGAAAAAGTGAAAAAAAAAGTGTATCAGTGAAATTTAACTGTAACTTTGTTTATTATATGTTTTTTAAATAAACACTCCATGTGTGACTGTACAAGTGTGCAAAAAGAACAATTATGCTTAGTCCAAGGGATATAACATGTAAAATAATTATTGTAACACATCCTGTTTCAGTTATAGCAAACTAACTCCAGTTCCACAAACACAGCTAACGCGTGTTAGCTAAGCTAACATGCTAAGCTAATGCTATCGCTATAGCTAACGCCATAGCTAGTCGTAGCTAACACCGATACAAAGGAGCGACTCTGCCCTGGTTCGTCTGACTGACCCGGCATCGGCTCGGTAGATGACGGCTGAGCCTCCCACACAGATTCTTAGAATCTTGTGATTGGAGCTCGGTGGAGGAACAAACCGAGGCCATAGCTGGACAGGAGCCGGATCGGAGCTCAATTACAGCGGTGGGGCTCGGTGGAGGAACTACTGAGGAAGACGGCAATAGGCGGCGGGGCTCAGCGGAGGAACTACCAAGACCCCAGCCGGACAGGAGCCGGATCGGAGCTCAGCTGCAGCAGTGGTGGGCGGCAGAGCTTGGTGGAGGAGCTGCCGAGGCCCCAGCTGGACAGCAGCCGGATCGGAGCTCAATTACAGCAGCGAGACTAGCAGCGGAGGGGGCTGGCTGAGGCCCCGGCTGGATTCAAGGTCGGCTGGATCAGATACCGGCGACACTAGCAGAGACTGTCCGACTATCATCAAGTCAGTAAAAAATGCCACCAAAGAAGGAGGAAATGGAAGAGATTAAAAAAATTTCTGAACTTCATGTCAGAAGAACTGACCAAAGTGGCCAGTCAACAGTCTAAACTATTAGGGCTAATGGAGGAAGTCCGAGAATTGAAATTAACAATTAAGGAAAGAGACAAAAAAATTACAGACTTGGAGCGACGCATCGAGGATCTTGAACAATATTCTCGTATGGATGATTTAATCATTAGTGGATTAGACATTAAATACCAATCATATGCCAATGCTACAGCAGGAATGAGAGGTGAGGAGGCTCCCCTAAGTGAATCAGTCTCCCTGGAAAACCAGGTGCTTCAGTTCCTTGAAAGCAGAAACATAAAGGTTGAAGGAAATGCAATTTCAGCCTGTCATACTTTACCCAGAAAGGATAATAAAACAAAGAAATCAATTGTGATGCGCTTTGTGAACAGAAGGGTAAAGAATGACATACTGAGGCAGGCCAGAAAGCTATGGGGAACAGAAGTCTACCTAGATGAACATTTAACAAAGACTAATGCTGAAATAGCACGGCAAGCACGGATGCTAAGAAGACAAAACAAGATACAAGCAACATGGACAAGAAACTGTAGAGTTTGGATCAAACTAAATGGAACACCTGAGGAAGCAAAGGCCATAATAATAAGAGATCTCACTGACTTAAATAAATATAGATGAACACTGATTGGGAAAATTAAGAGACTATGGTAATCCATATCCACACACACGGCAAGAACAATTCATGTCAGTGTACTTTAAAAAACAAAGCAAAACCAAAAAAAACTTATGACTGACTTTAGTAGACATCAATCATCCCCAGTTGGAGGAGGTCATTTGACACAGAATGAGGAAATTCAGACTCTGAAAATATGCCATTATACTGAACATAAACTACAAGAGATGGAGAATGATATTGATCCTGATAACCACTTCTTCAGTAATATTCATAATCACTGTGAATATTATACTGAAAAGCAATTCAAAAGTCAAGTACAAGTAGATGGTAAACTATCAATAATACACCCAGGGATGGCAATTTTCCGCCGATCTGCGGATTTCCGCCGATTTATTATCAAATTGATTGTTTCTGTGAATCGTCTAAATCCGTTGAGAAAATTTTAGGGGGGGGTAAGGTACCTTATTGTTACCGATTTTAGCAAAAATCAACACAATTACATAAGCGCTCGGCGCTTCCCCGGGTCAAGTCTCCCGCGATAACCCGGATGTACTCAAGCTACTGCTGTATTGTAAACGGCCCTGCGATTGGATAGTTGCAAACAAGTGGACCAATCAAATGGCTCGTTGTATGCTTTGTCAAAAATTCATGGCGGCTTGTTCTCAGGGATGTGATTTTTCCGGTAATTCGCCGAATTCCGCTTTATTTTATCTTCCAGGAAGATAAATTACGTTAAGTACGTTAGCGGCTTGTGGTCCACGAACGCAGTGAAGGTGCGCCTTTCAGGCAGAACTGGAAGTGGCGTATGGCCAGGTGGAGAGCCATTAACTCTCTGTCGAACACGCTGTATTTACGCTCACTGTTGTGCAAAGACCTGCTAAAAAAAAAAAAGGTGAGCGGCTGCCAAGAACCAGCAACGCATTGCTCCACAACGGCCCCTATGCCCATGTCCGAGGCGTCGGTAGTGAGCGCTGTTTTAACCTTAGAACGCCTGCTGCCGCTCAGGAGTCCAGTCGACTCTGTCCGCCGGTTTCCATTTCTTGAGTGCGGCGTACAACGGCTGTATGAGCTGGGCTGCGCAGGGGAGGAAACAGTTATAAAAGTTAACCATCCCAAAAACTCCCGCAGCACCCTGACATTGATGTTGAGGAGAAAAAAATAGCAAAACAATTTAGTTACATTACTTTTATGATTCCAAACAGTTTGAAATTGACAGTGCACAGTGGATATTGACTCATAACTTTTGAATATTTCTAAGACTTGGCTGCATCAGTGATTGTGCAAAATGACCTGCTCAAGACTCAATGGAGATTGAAACTGGTGATCTGAAATGAATGCTGAAATGATAAAAAGTAATGGTGTGTTGGAATTTTATTTCTATTATGGAATAGATAAAATTAACTGATTTTGATTTGCTCAAGTGTTAAAGCATGTGATGGATAATGCTTGTTGGAATATTTTAGGAATGCTATCTTCTTGGAACATAAGTCAATATTATACAGTAATAAGTGGCATTCAGCTGTTTGTTTTATGTCATTTAAACACAGTTCTGGTACTTAAAAATCATAAAAACCCAGGAGCTTTGGGGGGCTTCGCCCCCCTTGCCCCCCCACCGGGGCTCTGTCCCAGACATCGCTGGGGTGCTGCATCCCCCAAACCCCCTGCTAAATTTTCAGATAATTTCCCCAACCACAAATCACATCCCTGGTTCGTGTTGGAATTCTGAGCTTTCGGTATTGTTTTCAGTGGAATTATGAGATTTTTATCGAAGGATCAGGAGTCATCAGTGCTAGAAATAGACAAAAGTGTCAAAAATAAGTTCCGATGGAATTGGCTTGAGAGAAAAGTGACGGTAAAATTGAAAATTGGCTCAAAGTTCGACGAGGTAACAGAAACACTCAGACAGTTTCTGAAGAAACCAGAAAAGAAGATTAAGTTCAAAGTTCAGAGACTGACACAGCTTGCTGCCAAAAGGAAGAAATTTTCACATTAGAAGTGACTTGGTGACCAGTGTAAATAGTGTAATAAACTCTTATAGAACTGTTAAATATGTTGGACTAAAGACAGTGAGACAACACTGAAGAAAAAGTAAGTTTACTTTTCATTAAATTTAATGATTTATCTAAGTCTAGTATTTCATTTTTTTGAATCATTTTTTTCAGTCTAAATCACTTCTGTTTTACTGAAAACCTCTCAGCTTCAGGGGGGCTGCGCCCCCCCGGCCCCCCCATAAGTCAATCGACCAAATTAGATTTCAGCTGAAATCAGAATTTCCTGTTGCCATCCCTGTACACTTCAACAGCAGAAGTCTTAACAGAAACTTTCCATAGATTCAGGACTATTTAAAACAGCTAGATAGAAAATTTACAGCTAACGCAGTCTCTGAAACTTGGCTCAATGAAGAGTAGGCTTCTCTGATGGCAATAGAGGGATATCAGATGTTTTATATTAATAGATCTCAAAAAAAGGGTGTTGTTGTTGCACTGTATATTGATGACCTGTATAGGTGTAAACTTGTAAATGGAATGTCTTTTGCACTACCAGTGATTCTGGAATGTGTTACTGTTGAGATTGACCAAGATAAAACAAAAAATCTAATTATAAGTTGTATATATAGAATGCCGGGAACTTGCATTGAGACATTCAGAGATAAGTTAGTCGAGCTGTACAATAATATAACAAATAAGGAAATGGTTGTAATCTGTGGAGACTTCAATATTGATTTACTAAATCCATTTCAACAAAATGTAATTACAGAGTTCATTAATTCTATGTACAGTATGAGTCTATATCCCACAATAACACATCCCAGTAGAATCACAGTTCACACTGCTACACTTATTGACAACCTGTTTGTTAATATTATTGATAAGAAAATAGAAAGTGGATTATTGATAAATGACATAACTGACCATTTGCCAGTCTTTGCACTTATCCATGGCTACGCGTGGGCCAATACAGAAAAAACTTTAAAATCTTTCAGATACAAATCACAAAATGCAAACAGTTCTTTTAAAGAAGACCTGCTGAAGCAAGACTGGACAAAAGTCTATGTATCAGATGTAAATGAAGCCTATGACACATTTATGAACATTGTAACCACTCTTTATGAAAAAAATTGTCCATTAGTAAAGAAAAAGCTTAAACAGAAATTTGCCGACAAGCCATGGTTAACCAAAGGATTATAAAAAGCGTGTAAAAAGAAAAATTCATTATATAAAGCCTTTCTAAAAAGGCCAAAAGAAGCAGAGCAGCGGTATAAAACATACAAAAATAAGTTAATTTATATAATGAGATGTAGTAAAAGAGACTATTACAGTAAAGAACTGGAGAAAAACAGAGATAACATTAAAATACATGGACAATACTTAACAATATTCTTGGAAATAAAAACAGAAATACAGTACAAGCTACCCAACGAATCTTTCAAAGAAAAAAATGACTCAGAGTGTGAATGCAGTCTCACCTGCAGATGAATTTAATAAATTTTTTGTTAACATTGGTCCTAATTTGGCTTGAGAAATACCCATTACGGCATCTGCAGGTGATGCTATAAAAGACTCCATTTTCATAAAGAACACAGATGAGAGCGAAGTCATTGAAATTGTTAAATCATTTAAAAGTAAAACATCTACGGATTGTGATGGTATTGACATGCTTTTAGTCAAAACTATCAGTGAATGCTTAGGGAAGCCACTGACGTATATCTGTAACCTGTCTCTCCAAACAGGTATATTTCCCAGTGCAATGAAAACAGCTAAAGTAATTCCAATATACAAAATGGGTGACAGAGGGGAATTTTCAAACTATAGACCTATTTCACTATTGCCACAATTTTCCAAGATACTTGAAAAAATATTCTGAGAGAACTGACAACTTCATAATGAAGAATAACATTGTGTGAGCAGCAATATGGGTTCAGACACAAGAGGACAACTGCATTTGCTCTAACAGAATTTATAGAAAAAATATCAACTGCTGTTGAAAATAAAGAGTATTCAGATGGGGTATTCCTGGATCTTAAAAAAAGCATTTGATACAGTGGATCATAAATTATTGTTAATGAAACTACAAAATTATGGTATTAGGGGTGTAGCACTGTCCTGGTTATGTACTTACTTTAAAGAACAGATATCAGTATGTACAGTATGTGTTGGTAGCAAAAACTCACAGTTACTGAAGGTTACTTGCGGAGTCCCACAGGGTTCAGTTTTGGGGCCATTGTTATTCAATGTGTATATAAATGATATACGTAAAGTTTCTGAAAAAATGGATTTAATATTGTTTGCAGATGACACTAATTTATTATGCAGTGGAAGCAATTTGGAACAACTTTTGGATACACTTGGAAAGGAATTAGAAAAGCTTAAACTGTGGTTTGATTCAAACAAATTAACACTCAATTTAAGTAAGACAAAATTTATAATTTTTAACAACTATCACAACAACTCAGTATCTAAACTCAGTGTAAATGGTGTAGAGATTGAAAGGGTATCCGAAATTAAATTTCTTGGAGTAATAATTGATAACAAACTGTGTTGGAAGTCACATATCAATTATATTAAAGGTAAAATATCCAAATCAATCGCAATACTACACAGAGTGAAATATTTGAATGAATGAATGAATGAATGAATGAATCTTTATTTTGGATAGATTAAAAGTAATGACCAAAAGAAAGGAACAGAACAATACAACAAAGGGGAAAAAAAACATCTTATAAGGTCAAATTAAACAATAACTCCTCTGATCATTTGCTGAATCAACCCACACTGTATATACTTTGTATCATTCATTCATACTCCCATACATGACATATTGTACTGAAATATGGGGAAATATATATAAAACAAACATATATCCAGTCTTTATGCTTCAGAAGAGAGCTATTAGAATAATAAACAAAGCTGCCTACAGGGAACCAACAAACCCACTTTTTCTTAAATTAAAAGCTCTCAAGTTGAAAGATCTGGTTGACTTTAAAACTGCAGTAATAATATTTAAAGTGAAGAATCTATCACTGCCCGCAAATATCCAAAAGTTGTTCCAAATAAGGGAGAAACAATATCATTTCAGAGGAACATGTATATTTCAAAAACCTTCAGTAAGAACTACCACCAAGCAACACTGTGTTTCAGTGCAAGGAGTCAGATTGTGGAACGCTTTTGGACCTGAATTAAAATCATGTACAACGCTTGGACAATTTAAACAAAAACTAAAGGAAGAAATACTCCAAACATATATACAAAATGACATGTAAAACCACATAAGAATTATCATATTCAGTCTGTGTTGTGCTGTTGTTTAGTTTAATGTAATGGGTTTGTGTGTCGGCCAAGAGCCACTTCTGGTCAAAACTGCATCAAAGTCTGGCCATTAGTTTTGAAGTATTGCTGCTATCACACTGTGAGAAGACAAGAGCCTTGGCTGATGTATGCATTCTCGGATCATCACCAAAAGGTAATGGGTTTGGCTCTAGCCCAAGAACCACCTCTGGTGAAAATTTCATCCAAATCCATGTGAGGTAGTTTTGGAGTATTGTTGCTAACACTCTGTGAGAAGATAAGAGCCTTGGCAGAGGTATGTATTCTCGGCTCGTCACCAAAATGTAATGGCTTCCTCTGTAGCCCAAGGACCACCTCTAGTGAAAATTTCACCCAAATCTATCCAGTAGTTTTTGTGTAATTCTGCTACACAAATACAAGAAAAGCCCTTGGTGGAGGTATGCACTCTCAGATCATCACCAAAATCTAATCATCTGTTCCCCATGCCATTACACACCTTTCCTGAAAATTTCATCAAAATCCATTCATAACTTTTTGAGTAATGTTGCTAACAGACCAGCAAAAACATAACCTCCTTGGCGGAGGTAATTAACTCTTTATCTGCTGGTAGCCCTTTGAATGAATGCACTCATGTACACATATAGCAAATTTTCTTCACTTTTTACACATAACTGCTGTGTCCATTTCTCACATGCGGTCTATGCACTCAGCATATTAGTTAAATGATTGTGTTCCTCCATGTTGTGCTTTGCAGGTGAGGGATGCAGTCGCTGTCATCCAACTGCTGATGTGGCTGGAAAAGGTTGTGCCAGAAGGAACTGAGACAGAGCTGAGTGCTTCAGAATATGCCGATGAGCTTCGCAGGTCAGCGCACCCATGCAGTGCATTTACATAAGGCAGTTAGCATGCAGTATTGGAATTCTGCTACTGTTTGAATTGTCTTTTGCATAAATACACCACATCTCAAGACAATTTGTCACACATGTCAAACATTTGACTTTAAAAATAATGAGCCTTGTGCACTGCTAACATGAACTTTATTATAGCAAACAAAATGACAACAAAGGCCCAAGCTTTGAGACGATCTCTGCAAGTGGACCCAATGCTGCTCTTGCCCACTACAAGTAAGGCTTTGTCCTCTTTTTTCATTCATGTCACACATACGGTACATTTACACTGCTTAGCTCCTGCATCTCTTCTTTGCCATTATCTTTTCTGGCATTTGTATAAGAAGTCTTTTCATATTGATAATCATGTATTTGTACATTATTCCATAATGTTATTACCTCCGCCAAGAGAGGATGGAGGTAATGTTTTTGGTAGCGTTGGTTGGTTTGTCTGTTACCAACATAACTCAAAGTTAGGAACGGATTTTGATGAAATTTTCACGAAAGGTGTGTAATGGCACGGGGAACAGATGATTAGATTTTGGTGATGATTTGGATCCCGATGTGGATGCAGGAACTTTTTGAATATTATTTTATATATTAATCTGGTATTATAAAAAAGATATTGTAACAAATATTCGGCCTCATGCAAGAACATGTTGGCATGTGTAAATGCTATGTACTGTGTTTATAATATATATATATACTGTATATATATATATATATATATATATATATATATATATATATATATATATATATATAATATATTATATAATATATTATAATATATATAATATAATATATACAGTATATTATAATATATATATTATTATAATATATTATAATATACTGTATATATATTTATAATTGTGTATTTATAATCTTTTTGCATTGATGTATGTGGTTATTGTGTATTTTCTTTATTTCTTTTCTTTTCTTTACTTGATTCTCTTTTCTAAAGCCCATCCAGGGACAAGAGTTGCAAATTAGCTAATAGCTATACACTCCATGTGCAACACATCAGATTGATTGTCATTGATTAATTGTCTATGTTTATTGCACTGTCCCTGTCAAATAAACTAATCTATCTATCTTAAATAATCTTCAAAAAAATGGTGAATTACACCTGTGTGTAAGTGAGCGTACGTTCACAAGTATTGAAGATTTGCATAATTGAGGCCCTAAAACTACTATATAAAACCACGCTTTGGCAGCATATGACAAAAGTTTCATTCACAAAAATGGCGTCAAAGTCCAAGCAAAAAAAAAAAAATAAAAAGATTCTGAAACCAATTTTAAGCTCTCCTGTCTAAGATCCAAAAAATATAACTGAAGTAGTAGCGTCATCAACGGAATCAAAAGAGCAGAAAAAAATGAAAGAATCTGTCAGATTATAGGAGATGTTTCAGTGTGTGGCGTTGCTGCAGTTGTTCCTCTTAACAATGACTAACATGAAGACACAGGTCAGCACAGCAGCCTTTGATCATTTGTGCCAGCCGTGCACACTGTACTGAAACTGCTGGGCAGTATGACACATTTCAGCAATTTAGGCTTAAAATGTGCACTTAAAAAAGCTCTAAAAATGGACTGTTAATTTTCACACTATAATGTTAATTTATATAGAAATACAGTCTACTTTTTCCTCAAAATGACTTGCCAGAATGGACCCTGTTCTGCACCCTAACCCAGAGGCAAAGCTCACACACCTCATGTGAAAGCAGTAAAATTCAGAATGATATTCACGTGATCCTATGTGGTTTGCATTGTGATAGATGATAAGTCACCCACTGATCAGCCAGCCATCAGCATCACCTTGTGTGGGATGTGTCCCCACTGCACTGTTCTCCAGTATAATGAAGTCATGCGCCGCTGCGGCAACAATGTTAAAATCTTATATTTTGCATCTGATATGATTTGGACGTTGATGAAATGATAGTTTTTAGTTATTCTAATTTCTTGAGTCAAAGTACAAAATCTTGCCAACTAATTATTAAGTTTACAGTGTTTACACTCGTATACATGATTGAGACAATAAAATATAGAGACATTTAGTGAAAACTAAGGTTATAATAGCAAACTATTTACATAAAACTCTTACAACTGGTCAACCACTTGTAAATTTTGTCAGTGCCTGTACTAAATTTCAAGATACTAACAGATTGGTGAATTCCACAAGTTCATATAAACTGATCACATGCCACATTTATGAACAAATCTATGAGTACGGTTCTTGCATGGGGCCCATTGTGTAGCTGGTCCTAAATCAATTAAAAAGTTGTTTTTTTTTTCCCCCTCATATGTAATCCATGAATTGACAGTATGGTTTTATGTCTAAATCAGTACCTTTATTGTAAGTATAGAATGTTGAAAAAACATATAATACATTCATATAATATATAATAAATATAAAGACAACCCAGAAGACATAGTTAGGATGACAGCGAAAGAATGAAGAGCTTTTTTATTGTGCATGGGAGATAAACACATCTCTTGTCTGCTTCTAAGGTACAATACAACAATATTTCACATGGACATTATTGCAGTGATCAGGCTTAATTTGATTCATTGCCATTAATTTTAAGTTTTGACATCTACAGTGACATATAGATGTAATTTTAAAGGCCAAAGGTCTTGAAGACTTGAAGCGAATCAAAACAGTTTTTAAAATACTTTGAAAACTTTTAGCTTTATTGCATTTTCTTTAGTTTATGGTCTTGCACTTCCTAAAATATTGGTGTTCTGAATGCCATCATAAGCTGTCAGAGTTGTTTTAATTTCCTGCTTTGTTTTTTCCTGTGTCCTAGCCCTACTAACGAAACCAACAGGAAGTTGACAGTTGATGAGATGTACCTCATAGACTCTGGTGGCCAGTATCTGTGAGTAAAAACACTGCTCTTTTACACTCGTCCAGTTTCATTTCACGTCATGCATGTTGAGATGAGTCGCTTGTCTGTCATATCTTTTAGGGACGGGACCACTGACATCACTCGGACAGTTCACTGGGGACAGCCAACAGCCATGCAGAAGGTGACATTCATAATAAAGGAAAATTTACATTTTCTCTGTCGCAACCCCATTCCTAGATTGTCTGGTATACAACAACAGTTTTTGTTTGTTATATTGTAAATACCACATTATCCTTTAAAATAACACTTCCCTTTGATTAATGATTTGTTCCTCTTCACAGGAGGCTTTCACTAGAGTGCTAATGGGAAACATTGAGATATCCAGAACCATTTTCCCATCGGGGACAAGAGGTGTGGATAAAAAAAAAGATTTATGCACATTTAAAACAAGATTTCCCCAAAATAGTTCCTGTTTGCACCACTAGAGTGTGATCTTCCTTCACTACATTTTTGGATGCAGAAGCAAGTGCAGCAGTTTGATTCCATCTCTTTGTTTGGCCTTTTTGCTCCTCAACAGGGGTAAACATGGAGATGTTGGGTCGCCAGGCTCTGTGGGAGGTGGGCCTCAACTACGGCCATGGCACAGGTCATGGTGTTGGAAACTACTTTGGAGTTCATGAGTGTACGCCTCTTTTTTTAGTTTACATAAAGTTAAATAAATATGATGCTATATCCAGAATACATGGTGCTAAGTTTTAAACCAGAAGTAAAATGCAATTTCTTAAAATTAATGTGTGCAGCACCTTTACATTAAAATTAATTTAGCACTAATACCTGGGTGTGAGAATTTGATTTGCACTGTAAATGTGGCTTGAACTCTTTTTATTTGTTTTGCAGTGCAACCACCTGTGATGTCATTGCATAAATAAAACCCCAGAACAGTTTAAGCAAATTGGCCGCAGCTAGTGTGAGAGGAGCAAAGAAAAGATCATTCAGTGTCAGACTTAACCAAAACTGTGATAGTGAACAGTGCAGCAGCAATCAATTAGTATTAAAATGAGTTTCTTCGTTCTCTCCATGCAAAGAGCAGCAGCAGCAGATCAGTTTGGTTCACTTCTCATGCTTTTTTTCCTCGGATTTATCCTGCTAAAAACGAGTGCTATTGCTAGATTAGAAAAAGGTCAGTTAAAGCAATGTAGAGATGCATTAGTTTTAGCAATCGCTGCTTCAGCATCTCATTATGAAACTTATAAAATTATGAACCCAATGCTGCAGTATAAAAATGAACTAAAGGCTGCCCCCTGTCTGCAGCTGGAAGTATTAGCTTGCTAAATAAAAGCTGAACTTTCATAGTAAAAACAATTAGATGAACTTCCGGTTATGGCTGCCACGTAGGACGGACGTGTCTCGCTCTGCTCTGCTCCTGGAGAAAAAAAATCGGCAAATAACTCTCTCATTTGGGACAGAACGTATCCCAGCGTTTGGGCGAGGATATGTCGGCGAAGCCTAAGGCTGGAAAACCAGGTAAAGGAAAAAGCGAGCCGCCGAAACAGTCCAAATTAACGGACTTTCAGGTCTGTGACGCAGCAAATAAAACTCCATATATGGCGGAGGAGGCTGGCAACGGTGCGATGTCTGCGGGGGGAGGCGCAGATGCGCTGATGGCTGCCATGAGTTCAATGAGAGCGGACTTTTCCTCTAGATTTGATGGGATTATGACAGCGTTGGAAGGAATAAGAAAGGAATTGGGTGACTGTGTAGAACGAACGGCGCAGATGGAGCTCCGTCTCGCTAGTGCTGAAGATGACGTCACCCGTCTTCAATTAAAGGTGCGCACTTTGGAAAAAAAAAAATAAATCTCTGGAAGATAATATTTTGGATTTGGAATCTCGGTCGAGACAGAATAACTTGAGGCTGGTGGGTCTTCCAGAGGAATCAGAAGGTCGGGACGTATGTTCCTTTCTGGAAAAGTGGATTCCGGAGGTGCTGGGCAGCGAGGAGTTGCAATCAGCAGTGGTTCTGGAAAAAGCACATCGTATTGGCCCACGGAGAGATAAGGGACCGCCGAGGACCTTAATTATGAAGTTTCTTAGCAACAGAGACAGGATGAAGATCTTCAACGCTGCACGAGCTAAAGGAGAGATTAAACACCAGGACCAGCAGGTGCGGTTCTACCCAGATTTGGCCACAGGAATCCAGCAATTGAGGAAGCAGTTTGATCCCGTACGTAAGGAACTGCGCAACCTTGGGATTCGTCATGGTGTAATCTATCCTGCGAGACTGCTGACCACGTATGAGGGCAGAACCCACATCTTCAAGACCCCAGAGGAGGCGCAGGAGTTCATCAAGAAGATCAAAGAAGAAGAAGAGACTGGTGGGAGCTAAGCATGAACAAAATATAAGGTAGAATAATTAAGCATTTGTACAGGCATCTGACTGACTTGAAGTAAATAGTAAGTTTACAAAATATAGATTGTATTATATATTAAAAAAACAAAACAAAAACAAAACAAACAAAAAAAAACTATGATGTACAAAGTTGTTAAAAATTTTGGAGTTAAGTTGGAAAACTACAGAGGAGAGTTAATGTTACGTCATTAAAAGCAGTAGAGTTAGGGTGATTGGGAGGATGAAGAAGGAGTGGCTTAGGCTGTTCCCCGTGGGTGTGGAACGGTCGATGGCTATATCGGGAGACAGAATTTTTCTTTTGATTTTGGGGGGTTTGCCACAAGTGTGGGAAGGGGAAATTTGTTTGTGTGTAGTTTGTAGGATGAATGTTCAACCACTCATGTTTTTGCTTCTCTGTATGAGCATGTTTACACTGCAAGGTAATCCCAAACTCTCTATTGATCATAAACCAAAGTGTTAATCTTAATTTAACTTCATGGAATTGCAGAGGTCTACAAAATTTAAAAAAACTTAAACAAGTTATGAATAAAATAAAAGACATGGGTTCAAAAATTGTGTTTTTACAAGAAACTCATCTAATAGAGGAGGATGTTAAAAGAATTAGGAATAGATGGCAAGGAAGTGTCTTCACCTCTTCATTTTCATCCCGAGCCAGGGGAGTTATGACTCTCATACATAAATCAGTTCCTTTTCAAGTGAAAAATGTAATTGGAGACAAATTTGGAAGATATGTAATCATTCAAGGTTCTTTGCTATTAGAAAATATAAATCTTGTGAACTTATATGGTCCCAATATAGATGATCAGAAGTTCTTTGCTAATTTATTTCTCATCTTATCATCACTTACAGGGCAACATATAATAGCAGGGGATTTTAATTGTACATTGAATCCAGGTATAGATAGATCAACAGGACTGGATTGTACGCACATTGGATGTAGGATGACTATTAATCATTTTATGAAAGAATTGAGATTGTTAGATATATGGAGAGAAATGAAACCACAAGTTAAAGCCTATTCTTGTTATTCCAGTACCTACAAGACATTCTCACGTATTGATTATTTTTTGATTTCCACAGAATTAAGGTCCAAGATTCAAAACTGCTTTTATGATAACATCGTGATCTCTGATCATGCACCCTGTTGTCTAATATATGTAGATAAAAAATTGACAAAGGAATCAGGTAGATGGCAATTTCAGCATAAATGGCTTCAGGATGAGGAATTTGTCAAGTATATAGAAAAACAGATAGACGAGTTCTTTGACATCAATACTACACAAACATCAGCATGTGTAAAGTGGGAGGCTTTCAAAGCTTTTATTAGGGGACATATTATTAGTTATACAGGATCAAAATCTAAGAAGACTCGAGAGGAGAGAGCCCAATTGGAACATAAAATAAAAAGTCTTCAGGAAAAAGTGTATGCAGGAAGTGACCCAAGGTTGGAGAATGAATTACTGATTTTGAGAGCTGAATACGACAAAAAATCAGCGAATAGAGCTGCCTCGAGTCTTCTAAGATTGAAACAATCTTTTTATGAACAAGGTGAAAAATCAGGAAAATTATTAGCATGGCAGATTAAACAATTAGAAATTAAAACACCAATTACCAGTATTATAAGTAATGGACAGGTAGTTATAGATCCTTTAGAAATTAATAGAGCCTTTAGAGATTACTATGAAAAATTATATGATACCAAAAATGAACCTGATTTAACAAAACTAAATGGGTTTTTGAACGAACTATCTATACCGTGTATTCCAAATGAAAACAGGGAGATATTGGAGTCTAAAATTAGTCAAGAAGAAGTTGGGCTAGCCATTGATAATATGAAATCAGGAAAAAGTGCAGGACCAGATGGTCTTCCAGTTGACCTTTATAAAAAATTTAAGAATAAATTAATAAAACCTTTTTTGGAAATGGTTTTAGAAGCATTTCAAAATAATAATTTACCATCATACATAAATAATGCCTTAATTATACTGCTGCCAAAACCAGGTAAGCCCTCTAATAAATGTGAAAATATGAGACCAATAAGCCTATTAAACGCCGACCTTAAGATAATCTGTAAAATTTTAGCAAGACGAATACAAGAAATTTTACCAAATATTATTAATCGAGATCAGAATGGCTTTATAAAGGGTAGACAAGGCTTCCATAATGTAAGAAGACTATTTAATATTATTTATTTTAATAAAGAAGCACCGGATACAGCTCTCCTATCATTGGACGCCGAAAAGGCCTTTGATAGAGTTGAATGGCCCTTTCTTTTTGAAGTCCTACAAAGGTTTGGACTTGGAAATAATTTCATAAAATGGGTTCAAATAATATACAATAATGCTACAGCAGAAATCCTAACAAATAACAATATTTCAAAACCAATAAAAATCAATAGAGGATGTCGACAAGGCTGTCCACTTTCACCTTTACTGTTTACTATGGCAATTGAACCTTTAGCGATAGCGATACGTTTACATTCACAAATATATGGAATTAAAGTTGGACCAACAGAACATAAAATCTCCCTGTACGCCGATGATATAATTTTGTTTATGTCGAATCTAAAAAAATCAATTCCAACCTTGTTGAATTTAATAAAGAATTTTGGGGAAATATCAGGATATAAAATAAATAAAACTAAATCTTCAATATTAATGCTAAATGAGACCCAGAGAACTTACCCAGCCCCTGAGGTAAATCAATTCAATGTTGTAAATCAGTTTAAATATTTAGGAATCCAAATTGTGCCTAAGCTAGAATCAGTCGCCAGTGTCAACTATGAAGCCTTAATGTCAGATATCAATGAGTTAACTCAGAGATGGATGTCACTACCAATGTCGATGATCGGGAGAATCAATATACTTAAAAGTAATATTTTACCTAAAATACTTTATTTATTTCAATACATTCCCTTATCACCACCTTTAGATCTATTCTCAAGAATAAAAAAAAAGTTAGTGGAATTTATATGGAACAACAGGAGGGCTAGATTACGTTTGTCTTTATTATATTTACCATTTGATTGTGGAGGTCTGAAATGTCCAAATTTTATGTTGTATTATTGGTCGGCACAACTGAGGTCTATGACATATTATTTTTCATCAAATGATCTCCCTCACTGGACTGAAATGGAATCATACAATTTACCTTTACCTCTTCCCATATTCATATACTCAGATTCGGCAAAAAAATTACAAAAACAAGTTAAAAATCCATTTGTAAAGCATATGATCAAAATATGGTGTGAAGCTAAAAACTATTTAAAAGAACCACAGTTATTGTCACAATTTAGTCCAATATGGGGTAATCAATATTTTAAACCAGGGAGAGCGGACGCAGTATTTAAAGTATGGAATTTAAAAGGGATACAAAAGATTCAGGATTTATATTTGCCATGTGCAGATAACATAATGTCTTTTGAAGAGCTGAGGATCAAATTTAATCTCAATAGAACACATTTTTTTAAATATCTTCAACTTAGAAACTTTATTCGATCAAATCAAAATAAAGCTCTCACTCAACCTATTTATTCATCCTTGGAAAAAATGATGATGAAAGATAGTAAAAGAAAGGGTATTATTTCAGAGTTTTATAACTCATTGACACTATCTTCAAGTGAAAATTCACTGAAAAGATTAAACTACTGGAAAGAAGATCTGCAAATTGAAATTTCAGAGGAACAATGGGAATTGGCTTGTACAGAAGCTCAAACCAAATCAATAAATGCACGCCTTAAATTGATACATTTCAAATGGTTAATGCGGATGTATGTTACACCGGAGGAGTTAAATAGATATAACAAAAATATACCAGATACATGCACAAAATGCATGGAAAGTAAAGGAACCCTATTTCATTGTTTATGGGAATGTAGATTAATAAGAATGTTTTGGGAAGAGGTGAGGGTAACAATTGAAAAAATAATCTCAAAACAAATCATATTGAATCCTAAACTGTTTTTGTTGGGTCTGTACCCAGAAAAGCATAATTTTAATAAAAGTGAAAGAACATTCATAGACCTCAGTTTGCTTAATGCCAAAAAATGTATTGCACTATTATGGAAAAAGACTCATAGACCAGATGTGACTCAGTGGTTAAGACAGATGTTAACAAACCTTCCATTAGAAAGAATAACATATATACTGAAATCAAAGGAAATTGTGTTTGAGAATATATGGAGACCTTTTATTGATTATGTAAAAAATTTAAACATAACTCTTGAAGAAGAAGGTGAATGATGTGTGTGGACCTTGTAAATTCCAAACTGGTGAACATAATATGTATACTTATGTATTGGATTGTCTAGACTAAACAGAGGAGCATTGTTGAAGACTTGATTTTGTTGGTGGTTGTTGGTGTTTTTAGTGCATTTTTTTTTTTGTAGTACTTTAGTGTTAGTGTTTGATTGTTTGTATCATGTTTGTTAAAAAAAAAGGTTCAATAAAGATATTGTGGAAAAAAAAAAACAATTAGATTTTAAATAATGTATTTAAATCTCTTTCTTTCTGATGGATGTAAAAGTGAAGTAATAAAAAAAAATCACAAATAATTTCAATAATTTACTCATAATGAAAGTATTTATTATCCATAACTACTGTATGTGTACATTCCACAAAATTAAAAAGAAAAATATATTTTTTAATCACTGGAGAAACCAAAATTGAAGTAAATTGCTCAGTTAATCATGTTGTTGATTTGACATCACATTGCCTAGGCCTGTTTTCTACCACCATTTACTGTAATATAAGCTGTAGTCTGAATTTGTGTTTTTATGGTTTATTTGCAGGGCCTGTTGGCTTTCAAAGCAACAACATCGGCTTCAAAGCCGGCATGTTCACATCTATCGGTGAGACTTTTTTTTCTCTCTTAAATAAAATCCACATTACACTACTTGGAGATCATTTCACCTATCTGGTCTCCAGAAAATAACCCAGAGCCCCCTCTGTTTGTAATCTGACTTCTGTTATTCTTTAGATTGTAATCAGCTTCAGAGAAATGAAAATTGTCTAATCTCAGAGGGTTTGGAGAGACGAAACTTTGTATTTCATGCTTCAAATGTTTAAATGTATTTTTAAAAAAAACTGACCATGATTTTCTCATAGAACCTGGTTATTATAAGGAAAATGACTTTGGGATACGGATTGAAGATGTTGCCGTGACTGTACCATTTCATACAAAGGTAGAAACAAACCCTGCTGATCATTTTCCACTTAAAACTGTTTTATTTTAATGTTAATAAGGTTTTTGTCTCTCAGTATGGACGTGATTTCTTGACCTTTGACACTGTGTCACTGGTTCCATATGACCGAAAACTGATCGACACCTCACTGCTCAGCCCACAACAGGTAAGACTAAATTAATTTAAAATCATCATCATGCGGCGGCATGAAATAAAGCGGCGTTGTTGGAGGTTTTAAGTAGAGTTTTATTAATCATACCGCCGTCACGGGAACTCGGCTCCAGCCCATAGCGTGAGCAGGCTGAAGCCGAATTCCTCAGGCTCTCAGTGAAGAGGGGACACAAAGTCTGTGTCCTGCAGCAGAGGTTGAAGTGTGAGTGAGAGGAAGTGTTACAGAACCTGTGCAGTATTTATACCCAACTCAAACAATACATCAAAGCAGATTCACAGCAGTTTGTCTGATCAAAGGGACTGCAGAACAGGCATGAGATATTTGCATTTGTGAGACATACATCACAATAGGCAGATCTGCTCCAGGTGCAGAACAAAGAGGTTAACAGGCACATCTACATATTGATCTGAGTCTCTAGGTCACAGTAAGGACAGGACACATGAACACAATGCATGAAAGGTGACATTATCACAGTAGTGTAGCGGAAAAAACCAGGAGTAGCGAGTTGTCTGTCCTTAGTCTGTTTGTGGGGGTTTTCCCAAACCGCCACAATCATCATATTTTGACCAGTCAGTTTGAGAAAGCATTGGCCCATCTCTTAAAAAAAAAATGCCCGGAAACAAGTTAACTTCTCTAAAACTAAATCAGCTTCCTGTTTTAAATACCTTTGAGGCATACACATTTTCTTTTTCCTGGTGTAAGAGTGGTGGTTTCCTCTTAAAATCTGCTATTACACTTTGAAATGAAGTTTTAGCGTAACTCACACATCACAACGCCTTTTTAAAGACAACAAAGCCACGTGTGAAATTGACGTCTATGTTTTGCCTCTTTCAGTTCAAAGGGGAAAAAAGTCAACAGTAGTGTAAAAACTGCAACATTAGTTTTGTAATTCTTTACTTTTAATCTCAGTTGAATGTTCACATCTCAGCATATATTAGATGTATTTGATCACTTTTTGCATGCATAAGTAAGGATTATTGAGTGTGTAGATTTCTAGTTTACATGAAGAGCACTGCTTGAAACGTCATAATTTTATAATGGTTGTGACCATATCTGTAATTTCCCAGTTTGGTATCAATAAAGTGCATCTATCTATCTACTTATCTATCTCAGACTTGCATAAAAATAACTACTGTCACCCATTGCTTAGCAGGAACTTTCTGCGTGGAGTTTGTATTGAGCAGTTTATATTTTGGCAGCTTTGACTATTCACTTAAATTTGCAACATTTTACATGAACCTTTGCAACTTTTTTTTGGAAATTTGTATTTCTTTTTTATAAAAGTGCTACTTTTTTAATAAATTTGCTTTCTTTTCTCATTTATTTGGTACTTTACACACATAAACTGGAGGCATTTTATTATATATTTCTCACTTTTTGAGACTTTTTTTGTCATAAATATGCAAGTTTTGTCTTTTAAATTTACAACTCTTTAAATAAATCCAATTTAATTGTCATTCAGTCTACACACAGCAAAGCAAGTACAGAAAAACAAAATTATACTTCTCCTGTTTACAATGTTAGTTATATCTAGAATTGGAGTGGTCGCTGCCATGAAGATGACTTTTGAATTGTAGGAAGAAACCAGTGAGAGAATATGCAAACTCCATACAGATGGTTTTGACCTTGATCCAAGCCTCAGTCTCACTCACTTTTTCTATGAGGCAGCAGTGCTGGCCACTGAATCACTATACCACCCATAAATTTACAATTTATGGCTCTTTGGCAACCCCCCCCCCCCCCCCCGTGCTGTCAGGCAGCTAGGTGAGCAGAACAGAAATCTACTACCCTTATTGTGCCAAAACAGATTTACTTTGCCAAAAGGAGCTTTATACAGTACCAATCTACGTACTGTATATTGTTGAAAACTCCTCCTGTAATAACTTCTAATACTTTATTTAAATTATTTTACCCATGAAGGACCTGACAGGATGGGGAATGGGGAAAGGAATTGTGGGGAGGGGGGGAAAAAAAGGGAGAGGAGCAGACAAAAAAGAAATAAACCAACAACTAAAACAATCAGAAGACAGACTGCTTCTTCCACCAAAGAGGTCTCAACACGAGTCTGGTATCCGCACCCGTTAAAGGGGAGACATTTGTGTGTGTGCATCCGTATGTGTGTATATGAGAGTGAGTGCAAAATAAGTGTGTGCATGTGAGTGGTTTGTCAGGCCTGACGCAGCAACTCCGGCCCCCCAGAAACCCCGAGCAGGCAAGGCAGCGCCACCAACAGTCACAGGGCACAAATGTCCAAGGTCAACAAGCCCCAGGTGGGACGGCTGAGGGACGCCAGGGCACCAGGCGGCTGGCGCGGCGGGTCCACACCCCCGGGTCCACCCCCGCCAGCGGGGTCAACGCTGGGCCCCAGGCGCCGGGAGGCCAGCACCCCTGGCATGAGCCCCCCCCCCAGGCACCCCCGCAGCGCGCCCCCCAGCGCTACCGCCCCCGTCCCCCCCCCGGGGACCCCCCACACCCAAAGAAGTCCCCCCCATCCAGGGGAGCCCACGTAGCCAAGCGGCACGACCCCCTCAATCCAGCACCTCCCGACTAACAGACACACCCATTCCCACACATTCACACCCTCATGCTCTCATACGCACCCACACGCACTCACTCTCTCTTGCTCCCCCTCTCCCCCTCACAATCCCACTCTTGCACTCCCAGATCCACCCATTCTCTCTCATTCGTGTACCCACTCAACCTCACTCCCACTCGCCCTCAGGGTCACCCACACTCACTCACGTTCACCCATGCACGCATTCTCTACTCACACTCCAACCTATTCACATCCATTTGTGCTCTCCCCCACACATTCACTCACCCTCATTCACCTTTATTACTTAGGAAGACCACAATGCAGATGCAGCGAGCGTGAACACGCACCAGCACCTGGCAGCAGCCCGGGAGACCGCTGGTGCAGGCCAGCAGCCACCCCCCTCCTGACCTACCCCAGGGCAGCCGTGGTCACAGAAGCAGACCCCCACCCCCAGCGCCCACCCGAGCGACTGATCAGCAGACTGCCGCAGGCGCTCTGAGATGCCACCCGACACGCAAAGCGCCACACGAAACCGACCCACCATCACCATCGCCACTCATCACTCCCTCACTCTCGCTTACTCTCTTGTTCAATCACTCTCTCATTCCCTTGCTCGTATCTATTCATTCGGCAGCACCCAGGGATTTTGACAACATGGCGGGTCCCAGGTCCCCCGTTGGGCCCCAGGCCCCTGGCAGAAGGAGGGCAGCAGGGGTGGGGGAAGACCCCCACCCCCCTTCCCCTTGCACAAATCATGATAGGTGTGTGTCTGTTGTATGATGTGATTGTGTGCAGGTGTGCGAACTACCATAGTGCAGTTAAAATTGGGGGGAAGGTGGTTGGAGCACCACTAGCCACTGCGATAGGCAGTGGGGCCCACAAGCCCCCAGTGTCTAAAATGCAATTAAAATTGAGATGAGGGCAGCCCTGCTGCACAGCAGAGGTATCTCCTTCACCGACACAGTGCAGCATACCCCCACCCCAAAACCTTAAGTGTATCCAAGAAGATGTATGCTCCAGCCAGAATCGGAAGGGGGGTCCAAAAGGGAGCCTGTCCCCCCCAGAAGCCAGCTTGCAAACTGGTTCAGGAGACCACCCACTGCCCTCAAATCCAAACCCAGGGCAAGGGCCGCCAAGCCGAACAACCCAGGACCCACCAGCGTCGCGCCCCGGCGTTCCCAGTGCCACAAACATGATGGAGCAGCCACACCCACTCCCACTCATCTTGCACACACGAACATGCACAACAATAGTCACAGTAGTGAACAATGGGCCAGACCCACATGGCACCCCACACGCCAAGCGACACCCCCGAGCACCCACCAACCACCTACCCCAGACACACACGGACAGCAGCAGGCCGCCCCACAGCCACAGTCACCCCGGAGTAGACTGACAGCAACACAGCCGTCAACCCACGCCAACGGCCATCCCAAGCACCCACACACACCCAGCACCAAAGACACCAGGGGCAATGTGACAAAGCGCCCCGCCCCGTGACACAACAGCAGGGCAGCCGGGACAAACATTCTCCGAATCGCCAACCCCCAGGCCACTAGATGGTCTACCCTACCCCCACCACCCAATGAGGTTCCCCCACCCACACACACATCCTCCGCCCCCGCACATCCATCCACAGGTATCTGCACCCGTACACACACACACACCCTCCCACCCTCATGTGCACACACACACACTCATCATCACACATGCCCACCTACACCCACGCACAGCCCCACATGCCCACACCCAACACATACACACGCGCACACACCCACATCCACACACGCACCCACTCACACCCACACTCACCTGCATGCACACACACACTCACACATGTACACAGGCCAGCCAGCCCGGCACCATGGCCCAACCCCCCGGCCCACCCCACAACCCCCTCCACCAACCCCCCCGCCCCAGGCCAGACACAGCCTCTCCAGAACAGGCCCCCTGGGCACTGGCCCCAGTGGGTCGCAGAAACCCCTTGTAGTCATGGCTCAGCCAGCCGCCAGAGGTGCCAAGGAGAGCGAACCACTGCCCGCCACCCCTCAGGTTATAGAATTAATAGGCGGGGACCAGAGAGAATTGAATTCAGTCAATTGGTTATTTGAGGAGGCAGACATTTTCTCCAGGCTAATATAATCTAATAGTAGGTTATTATAGTGGGTCATGAATAAATTATTTCTTGATTTCCAATTCATGTGGATAGTTTTCTTTGCGATGCATAACACAGTGAGAACCATGTGTGACATCTTTGCCTCTATATTTATTTCACTTAAAATCACCTAATATGCAAAGTGTGGGTGAGGATGGGATATGATACCCAAGGCATGCCGACAAGTTCTCACATGTCTTCTGCCAGAACTTTTGGACTGGTGCACAGGACCACATAGTATGCATATAACTAACTGGGACGTTGCTGGTGCAATAGGAGCAGATATTTGTGTGACTCAGGCACATTTTGAACATCCTTTGTCCTGTGTAATGCGTTTTATGTAGAACTTTGTCCTGTATGAGTTATAAATTAGAGTTTTTAGTCATCTTTAAAGTGTTTAAACATATTTGTGTCCAGAAGCTTTCACCCTTATTGATCGATAAGTCTGTCTCCCATTTTGATTTTGGAAGAGATACTGACTCATCCAGTTTTTGAAAATGGTGTATTTTCGATATCAATTTAGGGGAATGAAGATTTAGAAACTCTGCCACCTTAACTGGTACCTCTAAATCTGTCTGATTAAGATTGAATCTTGCTTTTATTATGGATTTAAGCTGTTGGTATTCAAGAAACTTTTTATCACTGATGTCATACTGTGACACTATTTCCTGAAAATGGATAAAATTTCCACCTCGAATAAGATGCTCTAAGTGTTTTATTCCTTTCTCATGCCATAGTGGAAAGTTTAACGTCCTCTTTTGATTTTAGCAAGGACCATCATTTTAACGGTTGCAACTCTTCCCATTAGTGATATAGGTAGTGTCCTCCAGCACATAAGGTCGTCTTGTATTGTTTTTAAAAGGGGAATGTGATTTAAGATAAGATAAGATAAGATAAGCCTTTATTAGTCCCACAACGGGGAAATTCCAGGATTGCAACAGCACAGGGATAGCAACACTCAGAGCAACAATCAGAAGGCAAGAAAAAAAACAAGCAAGCAAGAGCAGCTAATAAACATATGTACGTATTACTATAAAATATATATATATACACACACACACAGACACACAGTGCAGAGCATTGTAGCTGGATGGAATAAATATATGAATATATGAACACACAGTGCAGAGCATTGTAGCTAGATGGAATAAATATGTAAATATATAAACACCCACAGTACGGAGCATTGCAGCTAGGTGGAATAAATATGCAAGTATATAAACACACACAGTGCGGAGCAATGTAGCTAGATGGAATAATATGTAGATATATAAATATATAAACACCCACAGTACGGAGCATTGTAGCTAGATGGAATAAATATGCAAATATATAAACACACACAGTGCAGAGCATTGTTGCTAGATGGAATGAAACAGCATAACCGTCTACTTAGTTATCCTACATGGTATGATTATGTGCCCATACATATTCTCACCCTCCATAGCGACCGGTATGTTCCTAGTTGTATGCCGGAGAGGACCATTGTGTAAGTCTATTGCATCTTTTGCATTCAAAAAACTATTAGTTTGTTACGTCTTTTTGCTATCTCTGCGAGCAGCCCTGCTTAGGTTGTACAGTCTGACAGCCGTTGGTAGGAAGGACCTACGAAACCTCTCGGTTGTGCACCTGGGATGATGTAGTCTGCTGCTAAATGAGCTCCTCAGTGCATTCAGTATGTCCTGCATAGGGTGGAACTCGGACTCCAGCAGAGATGACAGTTTAGCCACCGTCCTTCTCTCTCCTATCTCCTCCATCGGATCAAGGCGCTGCCCCAGGACAGAGCTAGCTTTCTTAATCAGTTTGTTCAGTCTCTTCCTATCGGCTGCAGTAATGCCACTGCCCCAGCAGACCACTCCAAAAGTGATGGCTGATGCCACCACCGTGTCATAGAATGACTTCAGCAGCGCCCCTTGTACACCAAAAGACCTGAGTCTCCTCAGCAGGAACAGCCTGCGCTGTCCCTTCTTGTAGAGTGCATCAGTATTGTGTGACCAGTCTAGTTTATTGTTCAGATGAATACCCAGGTACTTATAGGATGTCACCATCTCGATGTCTGTTCCCTGTATATTTACTGGTACTGTGAGGGGCTGCCCATGCCTGCGGCAGTCCACCACCAGCTCCTTAGTTTTCCTCGCGTTGATCTGGAGGCAGTTCCGATGGCACCAGTCCACGAAGTCCTGGATAAGCCCTCTGTACTCAGCTTCATCTCCATTGGAGATGAGGCCAACGATCGCAGAGTCATCAGAGAACTTCTGTAGATGGCAGTGTGTTGTGTTGTGTGAGAAGTCCGCAGTATAAAGAGTGAACAGGAAGGGAGCCAGCACCGTTCCCTGGGGGGCCCCCGTGCTACTGATGATCGTGTCGGACACACAGTCCCGGGTTCTCACAAACTGAGGCCGGTTCGTGAGGTAGTCCAGGATCCATGATGACAGGTGCTGGTCCACCCCTGCGCGCAGCAGCTTGTCCTTCAGGATCATCGGTTGGATGGTGTTGAAAGCACTGGAGAAGTCAAAGAACATGATCCTCACCATATTCCCGGGCTTCTCCAGGTGGGACAGAGAACGGTGAAGGAGGAAGATCACCGCATCCTCCACCCCAATGCCATGCTGGTAGGCGAACTGGAGTGGATCCATCGCTGGTTCCACCAGGGGGCGGAGGTGAGCAAGGAGCAGTCTCTCCAGGGTCTTCATCAAGTGGGACGTCAAGGCCACCGGTCTGTAGCTGTTCAGGTCTTTGGGGTGGGAAGTTTTTGGTACAGGTACCACACAAGATGTTTTCCACAGCTGTGGTACCCTCCCCAGTTTCAGGCTCATGTTGAAGATATACGTCACAATCCCACACAGCTGGTCTGCACAGGACTTGAGGAGCTTTGCGCTGATGCCGTCCGGTCCCGGCGCCTTCCTCGCCTTGATCTTCCTCAGCTCCGTCCTCACCTGGGTCCTGGTCAGGGTCAGGATGGGGGGCTGTGTGTTGGGAGTGGGGGGGTGTTGGTAGAGTGGGGAGTGGGCAGCAGGACTTGATTTCTTTAGAGGCAGCAGTGGTTGTTGTGCAGTCAGGGGGGAGGGCGGTTGGTCAAATCTATTGAAAAACAGATTCAGGTTGTTCGCCCACTCCCTGCCCCCTGTGGCCTGGGGGGAGGTATTCTGGAGCCCCGAGATGGTTTTGAGGTTTCTCCAGACCCCGCTGATGTCGCTCTGTTGCAGCTTGTCCTCCATCTTCTTCCTGAAGCTGTCCTTGCCTTCTCTGATCTTTCTCCTCAGCTCCCTCTGTACGGACTTCAGCATCTCCCTGTTCCCTGACCTGAAGATCCTCTTCTTCTCTCTCAGAAGTGTTTTTATCTCAGGGTTGATCCAGGGTTTGTTGTTTGAGTGACGCCGTATGGTCTTGGTGGGAACGGATTTGTCCACACAGAAGCTGAGGTAGCCCGTGAAGGTGTGAATGAGGCCATCGATGTCCTCACCATGTGGATCGCAGAGCTGCTTCCAGGCGGTGGCTTCAAAACAGCCCTTTAGGGTGTCCATTGTCTCCTCAGACCATAACTCCACAGTGTGCATGGCCGGAGGTTGTCTGTGCACTAGGGGTTTGTACACCGGCCGGAGATGAACCAAGTTGTGATCCGATCTCCCGAGTGGGGGTAGTTGTGATGAGGTGTACGCCTCCTTAGTGTTTGCGTAGAATAAATCCAGTGTTTTATTGTCTCTAGTGTGGCATGTGACATACTGGGTGAACGTGGGTAGAATGGGAGACAGTGAAACATGGTTGAAATCGCCTGAGATGAGGAGAAGAGCATCTGGGTGTTCTGTCTGCAGCCTGCTGGTTACTGAATGGATGACGTCACGTGCTGTCCCAGCGTTCGCCGTCGGATTTGCATAAACAACAATGCAGATCACGTGTGAGTGTTCTCTCGGGAGATATGTAGGCCTCATGCTAACAGCTAGCAACTCAATGTCTTTGCTGCAGTGTCGTTGTTTAACAGTGATATGTCCCGGTCTGCACCAGTTGTTGTTAACATACATGATCACTCCACCGCCCCTAGTTTTGCCACTCTCTGGTGTTCGGTCAGCTCGTATCATGTGAAAACCCTCCAGCTCAATGTTAGCATCTGCTGCTAGTTCAGTTAGCCACGTCTCAGTAAACAAAAGGAGAGAGCACTCCCGGTAAGTGCTATCATAACGGGAGATAGCCGCTAGCTCATCTAACTTTCCCAGTATCGACCGTACATTTCCCATGACAACAGATGGAAGGGAGGGTCTGTACCTTATATTTTTTGTCCTCCGCCTTACTCCAGCCCGGCAGCCGCGGCGTTTTCGCCTCAGTTCACTCGGTATGTCGAGTTTTTCCAATGGGACCGGGTGGCGGTTGAATGCTAGCAGCTGTTCTCTGCTGTATCGTATCCTGCTATAGACAGTGGCTCCGTCCACCGGCTCAGGAGACATTTAGGACGATCTGTGTGTCCGTGATATAAGTGGGGTGAAAAAAAAAGACGGATCAAAATTTAGTTGCAATAACTCTGAGAGCCTGGGGGAAATATCTATTCCTAAATATTTAATATTACCTGATTGTAATGAAATAATGGATATATTTGAAAAATTACAATTTATAGGAAAGATTGTTGATTTACCCCAGTTAATAGAGTAGTCTGATAATGATGAAAATTTATCAATGAGCGCTATTGTCTGAAGAGGAGATCTTTGTGAGTTTTCAAGGAAAATCAATACATCATCAGCATAAAGACTTATCTTGTGTTCTTTTTCTCCAGTTTGGATACCTCTGATATCAACATTTTGTCGTATGGCTGCTGCTAATGGTTTAATAAAGATGGCAAAAAGTGAGGGAGAGAGTGGACACCCCTGCCTAGTTACCTCTCTGGAGATTAAAGCTTCGAGAAGTTTGATCATTTGTTCAGACAGATGCAGTTGGACAGCTATATAGTGTTTTAATCCAGTTTATGAAAAATGAACCAAACCCAAACTTGTTTAACACCATAAAAAGAAATTTCCAGTTAACAAGGTCAAAGGCTTTCTCTGCATCCAGAGATAAAATTGTGGTTTCTAATTTATTAATCTTACAGTAGTCTATTAACTCTTTGAATGTGTCTGTCGCCAAATTGTGACATAACTCCTAGTGGTCAAGAGTGGTAAATATTTTTTGTCAATAAAATAGTTCAGATTTCCAAGGCTGTAACTTGACAGTGGTAAGAGATAATGGCTTACTCTCAATTAAGCCATTAAGTCAATTAAGCCAGGCGGTGCGGTGGCACAGTGGTTAGCACTGCGGCAGCACAGCAACTCACCCTTGGCCATGGGATCCCTGGTTCAATCCCAGCCCCTGACCAACAGTGATCTGTGTGGAGTTTGCATGTTCTCCCCGTATCTGCGTGGGTTTACTCCGGGATTTCTCCAGTTTCCTCCCACATGCCAAAAACATGCAGGTTAGGTTAACTGGAGACTCTAAAGTGGCCCTAGGTGTGAATGTGTGTGTGAATGGTTAAGGGATAGCACTGTACCATGGCTGCTTCATCCATCCAGGTGGATGCCCTCAATTTCCCCTCTGGGGATCAATAAAGTATACAAAATCAAAAAAAAAAAAATTAGAAAGATGTAAAATATGATCCAAAGTTTCAGATAGGAATAAATTTACACATCTAATTTGCATAATGCCCCGGCACCTCTTTAAATTCCATAGCTCAGTCAAAACTGGACTTTGAAGGTATTTACACAAAGAATGGTTCAGTCTTTGGACACCGTTTTCTTGTACAGAGGAACCTCATCATCTTATCTTCAAAGTATATGAACAAGAAATCAGTACAATATTAGGAAAAAACACAGAAATTCCTCACTTACTGGAGGCTAAGGGGATTCGCTCGCTGCCGTGGTTGCTGCGTTTTCACCCATCGTGGTGTTATTTTGTGTTCTGTCGGTCATTTACGCTCTCTATCACATCTACAAAGTCTTATGATTATCCCACATAAATTTCGCTTGTATCCCGCGGCTATTTTCTGGGTACAAAGCCGACTAAGTGATGGTGCATGATGACTGATGGCAGCCATATTTCTGGGCTAAAATGTTAAAAACAGGAAAAGGAAATGAGGAGTTCTTCTTCTTTGGTGTATTACGTGTCATCCATTGAGTCCTCCAACGGATGTCTGCCACCTTCTGAAACTGGCAGATCAGTACAAATCAGTACAAATCCTCAATGTCAGAGTGAGCTGACAGGCGCAGCGCCGTGCTCTGCCTCTAGGGGCACGCAAAATCTCACACTCAAAAGGTTAAATTAAATTGCCTGCGTGTATCATTAGCCGAGTGCCTAGCCTTGATGAAGCCTGTTTGATCTGGGTGTATAATAAACGGAATTATCCTTTCCAGTCTTTTGGCGAGAGCTTTACAAATTATTTTAAGATCGGCATTCATAACCGAGATGGGATGGTAGCTGGATTTAAGCATAGGTTCTTTTCCGGGTTTAAGGAGCAGGATAATACTAGCCAAGTTCATATTTGGAGGGATTACATTATCTTCTTTAATTTGGTTCACCATTTTAAAGAAAGTAGGTGCCATCACAGGCCAGAATTCTTTATAAAATTCTACTGGAAAACCATCTGGTCCCGGAGCTTCGTTGTTTGGGATGTGCTTAAGTGCCTTCTGGAGTTCGGACACCAGAGCTGCAATCTGTTCATCATTTAATCGTTGTAAGTTAACATTGTTCAGAAATTTATTTATCTCTGAGTCAGATGGGTTAATCTGAGATGAGTAGAGGTTTTCATAAGAAGGAGTTGTTCATTTCTTCAGGCTCATGGGTAATACAGCCGTGGACAAAATTGTTGGTACCTATATTCTAGAGAGAAATGTGCTGCCCAGTGTTAGACAGCTTGGTCTCAGTCACAGGTCATGGGTCTTGCAACAGGATAACGACCCAAAACACACAGCAAAAAACACCCAAGAATGGCTAAGAGCCAAACATTGGACTATTCCAAAGTGGCCTTCTATGAGCCCTGATCTAAATCCTATTGAACATCTGTGGAAGGAGCTGAAACATGCCGTCTGAAGAAGGCACTCTTCAAACCTGAGACAACTGGAGCAGTTTGCTCATGGGGAGTGGGCCAAAGTACCTGCTGAGAGGTGCAGAAGTCTCATTGACAGTTGCAGAAATCGTTTGATTGCAGTGATTGGCTCAAAAGGTTGTGCAACAAAATATTAAGTTAAGGGTACCATCATTTTTGTCCAGGCCTGTTTCATGAGTTTCTTTTTTAAAATAATTCTGTTGAACCACAATTCAAAAGCATTGTCTGATTTTCATTGGTTAATTTTCATAGAATTTTTATTTATTACCACTTTTGTCAGATTCAAGTTATTTCTGTGACCATTGTGGTTTTTTCTTTCATTAACAGAGGGGTACCAACAATTTTGTCCACGTCTGTATTTCCAGTCATATCCTTAACAGAGTGGATAGTTGTTTTTTTCTTTATTCAATCTAAGCTGGTTAGAAAGATATCTCTCCGATTTATTACTGTGTTCAAACTTCTCAAGATGCAGTCTTTGTATTACAAACTGTGTCCTTTTGTTTATAATTTCTTTTAATTCCAGCTTTAATTTTCTCAAATTGTTAAGTGCCTGTTCCTGTGGAGAAATGGCGCAGGTCGTCTCTAGTGATTTAATTTTCTGTTCTAACTCTAGTACCAGTGCCTTTTCTTTTTTATTCTTACATGAACCCTAAGAGATTATTTTACCTCATGTGACCGCTTATTCTGCTTCCCAAAGAACACACGGCGATATTCCTGGCACATCATTATATTCCAGATATGATTCCCACTCTTTATTAAAGTAATTAATAAAGTATGTCTTTTAGTAGTGATGTATTAAATTCCCAGCTCCTAGTTTTCCTTGTAGCTTTTCTATTTACTAGTGTAAAAGATAGAGGATGATGATTGTTAATAGCTTGATTTGAACAAATTTTAGTGTCTGTGACATCCCTCACAATAGAGTTACTGGCTAAGAAGAAGTCTAAATGGGAATGTGAACTATGAACTGATAAAAAAAAGTGCATTCCCAAAGAGTTGGGTGAAGAGAACACCATTCATCGCAAAGACCAAAATCATTCATGCATTGTTTGAGAGTGTCAGTAGCTTGCAATTTTAAATAATTCCCTGATGTACTGAATCTGTTAATTGCAGGGTTTAATACCAGGTTGAAGTCTCCTCCTATTATGAGTGTAGTGTCCAAGTGCTCAGAAAGAGAAGTGGTGAAAGTGTGAAAATAAGATGGGTCATCAACATTTGGGCCATAAATGTTTGCAATACATGGATCCATATTTTGAAATGAGATTTTTAATATTATAAATCTGCCTTCTGGATCTGCTATGGTATTATTCCCACCAAAGCGTATTCTTCTGTTTACCAATAAAGCTACCCCCCTTTGTTTGGAATTAAAACAGGCTGAGAACATGTGGGGAAATTCCAGGGAGGTGAGCGCATCTACAGAATCAGAATCAGAATCAGATTTATTGCCATTGTTCATGTAGTACACAAACTAGGAATTTGTCTCGGTGCCATGCTGCAACATTAAAAACATGAAGAGATAAAGAGATAAACTAAAAAAACTAAAAGACTAAAAACATGCAATAAGTGTAGAATAATAAGTAATAATAATAATAATAATGAGTAATACTAGTCAAGGCAGATTTAAATAAATTAGCAAGTAGCAGATAATATGGGGTACCACAGTGCAGTCAATAATGCAACAGAAAAACAGTGATGAACGACATGAGCTGCTGTATATAGTGCACAAGAGTCAATAAGTCACTTAATGTTCAGCAGTCTGATGGCAGAGGGAAAAAAGCTGTTCATGTGCCGGGAGGTTTTAGTCTGAATGGACCAAAGTCTTCTACCTGAGGGGAGGGGGGCAAACAGTACGTGACCAGGGTGTGAAGGATCGGCTATGATCCGGCCTGCACGCCTCCAGGTCCTGGAGATGTACAGGTCCTGGAGAGATGGGAGCTTACAGCCGATCACCTTCTCAGCAGTGCGCACGACACGCTGCAGCCTTAGTCTGTCCCTGGCAGTGGCTCCTGCGTACCACACGGTTATGGAGGAGGTGAGGATAGACTCGATGATGGCCGTGTAGAACTGCACTAACATCTTGGTGGGTAGCTTGAGCTTCCTCAGCTGCCGCAGAAAGAACATCCTCTGCTGGGCCTTTTTGATGAGGGAGCTGATGGTTGGCTCCCATTTGAGGTCCCGGTTGATGGTGGTGCCCAAGAAGCGGAAGGAATCTGCAATGGTGATGGGAGAGCCTGTGATGGTGAGGGGGGCTGGGGGGTTGTGACTTTCCTGAAGTCCACAATCATCTCCGCTGTCTTCAGAGCGTTCAGCTGCAGGTTGTTGTGGCTGCACCAGGACACCAGCTGGGCCACCTCTTTCCTGTAGACGGACTCGTCGCCGTTGGAGATGAGCCCGATGAGGGTGGTGTCGTCCGCAAACTTGATCAGCTTAACAGACTGGTGGGAGGAGGTGCAGGAGTTGGTATAAAGGGAGAAGAGTAGGGGGGAAAGTACACAGCCCTGGGGTGATCCGATGCTGATGCTAACAGAGATGCTGATGTAACAGATGCTACAGATGGCTTAGAAGCCATCAGTGTGTGAATGTGTGTGTGAATGGGTGGATTGCAGGATCTGTAAAGTGCTTTGGTCATCAAGAGATGAGAATAAAAGTGCTATATAAGTTAATGCCATTTACCATTTACTATTTTAGAAACATGTGTTTCCTGTAATAAGACAAAGTCTGCCTGTAGATCCTTCAGTCGATTAAAAACTTTTAGCCTTTTCTCCCTTGTATCAATTCCATGTATGTTCCACGTGACAAACTTTAATGTGGCTCTTTTGCAATTTGCTATTGGCAAAAGAGCCATATGCAGGTGTTAAGCTGTAGGACTGGGGCTGAGGAAGACCTCCTTTACAACTTCTGGCACCGCACAGATCAGCAGCCTCTGTTGCAGCAGCTACTCAGTACTGAGTTTGTTCTCGCTTCTATTTTATTAATCGTATTTTGTTACAACTTTTTTCTCGCTCTTGTCACCTTATATTCATCACGGACACCATAGATACTAATATCGCCGTTCTTGTTCTGATATTGGTCTTTTTCTTCACTTCAGCTGTGACTGGGGATCCGGTGCACTGTGGCTTTATTGTTTACAGCAGGGGTGAACTGCGAGTGCTCCATAGCTCAATGGGGCTAATGGATAAGAGACCCGACGTCCCACAGGAACTACGATGTAAACAGGCCAGATGCCAGGCCAGAGTGAAGCGACGGGTGAGGAAGACAAAGTACAAGCCCGTTCTTCTATCCATCATCATGGGGAATGTGAGGTTGCTTCAAAACAAGGTGGGCGAGTTAGCAGACCTGACCTGGTATGAGAGAGCCTACCAAGAGGTTAGCATCATGCTATTCACAGAAACGAGGCTAACCACACTAACCTCAGATGTTAATATCGGACTGGAGGATTTTTCATCTACTGTGGGGGAGATTGAACAGCAGAAAGCGGCAAGAGGAAAGGGAGTGGGCTAGCAGTGATTGTGAATGATAGATGGTGTCACCCTGAGCACATCATGATTAAAGAACAGCACTGTAGCAAGGACATTGAGTTGTAAGCTATTAGCATGAGGCCATACTACAGTGGTGTGAAAAAGTGTTTCCTCATCCCAATTTCTCATTTTTTTGTATGTTTGTCACACTTAAATGTTTCAAATCGTCAAGCAAATTTAAATATTAGACAAAGATAACACAAGTAAACACACAATGCAGTTTTTAAATGAAGGTGTTTATTATTAAGGGAAAAAAATCCAAACCTATGTGGCCCTGTGTAAAAAAGTGATTGCCCCCTAAACCTAATAACTGATTGGGTCACCCTCAGCAGCAACAACTGCAATCAAGTTTTTGTGATAACTGGCAATGAGTCTTTTACAGCGCTGTGGAGGAATTTTGGCCCACTCATCTTTGCAAAATTGTTGTAATTCCGCCACATTGGAGGGTTTTCAAGCATGAACTGCCTTTTTAAGGTCATGCCACAGCATCTCGATCGGATTCAGGTCAGGACTTTGACTAGGTCACTCCAAAGTCTTCATTTTGGACTTGCTGGTGTGTTTTGGTTCATTATCCTGCTGCAGAACCCAAGTGCGCTTCAACTTGAGGTCACAAACAGATGGCCAGACATTCTCCTTCAGGATTTTTTGGTAGACAGCAGAATTCATGGTTTAATTTACCACAGCAAGTCTTCCAGGTCCTAAAGCAGCAAAACAGCCCCAGACCATCACACTACCACCACCATATTTTACTGTTGGTATGATGTTCCTTTTCTGAAATGCTGTGTTACTTTTACACCGGATGTAACTTTTAGACCGGATGTAATGGGACAAACACCTTCCAAAAAATTCAACTTTTCTCTCGTCAGTCCACAGAGAATTTTCCCAAAAGACTTGGGGATCATTAAGATGTTTTCTGGCAAAACTGAGATGAGCTTTTATGTTCTTTTTGCTCAGCAGTGGTTTTTGGCTTGGAACTCTGCTATGCAGGCCATTTTTGCTCAGTCTATTTCTTATGGTGAAGTCATGAACACTGACCTTAACTGAGGCAAGTGAGGCCTGCAGTTCTTTGGATGTTGTTGTGGGGTCTTTTGTGACCTCTTGGATGAGTCGTCGCTGCATTCTTGGGGTAATTTTGGTCGACCGGCCACTCCTGGGAAGGTTCACCACTGTTCCATGTTTTTGCCATTTGTGGATAATGGCTCTCACTGTGGTTCACTAGAGTCCCAAATGGCTTTATAATCTTTTCCAGACTGATAAATCTCAATTACTTTGTTTCTCATTTGTTCCTGAATTTCTTTAGATCACAGCATGATGTCTAGCTTTGGAGGATCTTTTGGTCTACTTCACTTTGTCAGGCAGGTCCTGTTTAAGTGATTTCTTGATTGAGAACAGGTGTGGCAGTAATCAGGCCTGGGTGTGGCTAGAGAAATTGAACTCAGTTTTCCAAAGATGTGATTAAACCACAATTAATTTACGTTTTAACATGGTTTAATCACTTTTTCACACAGGGCCATGTAGGTTTGGATTTTTTTTACCCTTAATAATAAACACCTTAATTTAAAAACTGCATTTTGTGTTTATTTGTGTTATCTTTGTCTAATATTTAAATTTGTTTGATGCACTCAACCGACATGGGCTGTATGCTCGCTCACCTTGCAAGACTTCATTGCTGAAGAAAAAGCATGTTGAAGCTTGTTTAAAGTTTTCTGTACAACATTTGGGCAAGCCAGTAAAATACTAGGAGAATATAGTCTGGTCAGATGAGACCAAAATTGAACTTTCTGAATGCCGCAACACACAGCATGTTTGGAGGAGAAATGGCACTGCACATTAGCCCAAAAACACCATACCAACAGTGAAGTTTGGAGATGGGAGCATCATGTTGTGGGGGTGTTTTCAGCACATGGTACAGGCAGACTTCATATAACTGAAGGAAAGATAAATGGACAAATGTACAGAGACATCCTTGATAAGAAGCTGTTGCCATCTGCGAAGATGCTGAAGATGAAACAAGGGTGGACATTTCAACAAGACAATGATCCCAAACACACAGCCAAGAAAACTCTCAACTGGCTCCAGAGAAGGAAAGCAAAGCTGCTAGAATGGCCCAGTCAGTCACTTGACCTGAATCCAATTGAAAATCTATGGAACGAACTGAAGATCAGAGTTTATAGAAGACAGCCCACGGAACCTTCAAGATTTAAGGACAGTTTGTGTGGAAGAATGGGCTAAAATCACTCCTGAGAAATGCCTAGTTTCTCCATACAGGAGCCATCTGGAAGCTGTTATTACCAACAAAGACTTTTCTACTAAATATAAAATTAATTTCACCAAGCGTGTTCAATACTTATTCCCTGTGTCATTCTATTTTATTAAATATAACTTGTTTTGTGAACACAGTTTCCTTGATTTCTTTGTATGTATGGATTACTTGGGTTGTTACTGATATCTGGTGAAAATCTCAGGTCAGTGGTTCCATCAGAAATATGTTTAATGAGAAAAATGTTGTGTTCAATACTTATTTTCCCCACTGTATACTATACTGTGCATATAAGTACATATACTATTTTTTTCCCAATTTTTTTTTAATCTTATTTATTGCTCTGAGTGCTGCAATCCTGTAATTTCCCCATTGTGGGACTAAGAAAGGTTTATCTTATCTTACTGTATCTCATCTTGTCTTATCTGCCTCCAGCTATCAACCTGACATCTCTTGGAAAAGGCAAAAATTTAAATAATGAAGGTGGAGTGCATACAAATAAACTTTAAGGGCCAAAAGTTCAGGTTTAAACACTTGAAACACTCCATATGTGATATGGGACCTTTAGGCTGTATGTCCACCAAACGCGTTTTTTGTCGCCCGACCACCCTGACCTTTTTTTTTTTTTCAGTGTTTGTACACTGTGCTCTGGAGGGAAAAAAGTCTGTGCCCTGTATCCCTGCAACAGTTTGTCACTCTCAGCTCATCACTCCCGCTTTTCCTATTGTCAGACTTTCTACAGATTTTTTAATAGCAGTCTCTAAATAACAATGGACAGGAAACGTTTTCTAGCAGCTCTGGATGTAAAATATGATGACACGGAAAGCAGGAGTCTGAGTACAGACTAGTACTGGTGTCCTATGTCCCGCCCACGCAGTAGTTCTGATTGGCTGCTTAAAAGGTCTGACACTGACAAGCTCAACGGCAGTCTCTGAAAAGTTGACCTTTTTTCAACTCTGGGCGCTCTGAGCGCCGCGACAAAAAACAGCCACCGCCGAGAGCATCTCAGCACCATGGGCGCTCAGCACTGTAAACGCTGGACTACATAGAGAATGAATGGAAAATAGCCGCCCAGAGCTGAAAAAACGCGTTTGGTGGACATGCAGCCTTGATGTGAGAGTCTACTGGGATTGACTTACTTTTGTAGCTACCTTCAAGTGGCCCTTTGAGGAGCTGCAGTTTTTGCACTCACCCTCACCAGCCACTTTATTAGGTACACCTGTTCAACTGCTTGTTAAGGCAAATATATAATCAGTCAATCACATGGCAGCAACTCACTCCATTCGGGGACATAAACATGGCCACTTTATTAGGTATACCTGTTCAACTGCTTGTTAAGGCAAATATATAACCAGCCAATCATATGGCAGCAACTCAGTCCATTTGGGGACATAAACATGGCCAAGACGATCTGCTGAATTTCAAACTGAAAATCAGAATGTGGAAAAAGGGTAACTTAAGTGACTTTGAATGTTGCATAGTTGTTGATACCAGACAGGCTGGTCTGAGTATATCAGAAGCTGAGACTGACTCAAGATAATAGAAAGGAAACAGCAACTATAATTATGATTCATTACAACTGTATGCAGAAGGGCATCTCTGAACACACAACACATTAAACCTTAAAGCATATGGGCTGCCACAGCAGAAGACCTCATCTGGTGCCACTCCTTTCAGTTATAAACAGGAAACTGAGGCTACAGTGTGCATGGCCTCACTACTTCTGCTTCTTCTTTGCTGCCTTTATGATTCTTCATCTGCCTCCATCTCACCATATCCCTTGCATCTTCTTCTGTAACACCAGCCCCTCTCCATATCCTTCTTCACTACATCCATGAAGCTTCTGTGTGGTCTTCCTCTTTTCTCCTGCCTGGCAGCTTCATCTTCAGCATCCTTTGTCCACTATATCCACTATACCCCCTCTGCACACGGCCCAACGATCTCAGCCTTACCTCTCTTACTTTGTCTCCAAACCGCTCACCCTGAGCTGTCCCTCTGAAGTTCTCATTTCTAATTCTGTCCCTCCTAATCACTCCCAGTGAGAATCTTAGCATCTTCAACTCTGACACCTCCAGCTCCACCTCCTGTCTTTTTATCAGTGCCACCTTCTCCAAGCCATACACTACAGCAGGTCTCACTTGCATCTTGTAACTCTTTCCTTTCATTCTAGCTGCTATCCTTCTGTCACAAATCACCCCTGACATTCATCTCCACCCACTCCACCCTGCCTGCGCTCACCTTCTTCTGCATGCCTTGTTTTATCGCTTGTTGGGTTTTTATAGGACTATACATCTCCAGTGCATGTTAACAATGGTCAGTAAGGCTGTTATTCTCTCTGCAGATTCAGTGGCTGAATAATTACTATGAGACCATAAGGAGGCTGGTGGGACCTGAGCTGGACAAACAGAACCTGAAGGACGAAAAGGAGTGGATGCTCAGAAACACAGAACCCTTCACTGAGTCGGGATCATCTGCATCCATCTGTTCCTCTTCACTGACCCTCATCGCTCTGGCCTTCTCTCTGCTCCACAATATTGTCTGAAAATCCTCGCCTCTGTTATAACCATTCAGAGCAGATGTACACACTGATGTTACCCCTATGCAGTCTCTACTGGACCGCTATATCAGGTTGACAGATACACTACTATTTTGCATTGTTTAATTAATGTGTATATTTAATTATTTAATTGTAGCCATAAATCTAAAATGTTGTGATGCTGAAAGTTTGATCTTTTCTGTAATGATTGTTGTTTTAGTGTCATGGAGTTAAAACTGGACATTTGTATGACCAGCAAATTTGATTTTTATTTTATTAAAGTAACTCTTTAAAACAGAAACATGAGCTAGAGTCATGAATGTGATGAAGTCTGAGCTTTTTTTGCAACTGAAACAGATGGAGTGGAATTAAAGGGTGCATCGCTGAATTTCCTTCATTCATTCATTCATTTTTCTTCTTTTATGCAATATGGACCAATAAACTAATTCATATTCTTTCTTTCAAGACAGTATCTGCTCCTGAAGACATGGCTGAACTCTTGGGATGGACAATGTGGTTTCAGATGCTTTTATTGATATGATTTGATATGTGTTTCTTTATTTTCAGGAAGAAATTAATTTTGCATGCTTACTATCACAAATTAATTACAGTTACAATGTAGAGACATAGTATGTCCCCTTATTATTGAGTACAATATCTTAGTCTCTAAAATTGAAGGAATGCATGCTTTATTCAGCACACATACTTTAGGATATCACATGTCTCTATCTCTGCTCTGTGGGAGACCCCACCTCAGAAACTTTAAATGGCCACTAGAGCTCCAGGCTCCCTTGCATTTCCTTTTTCTTAGGTCAAGTTTATGAATTCTGCTGGAAAAAGAAGCAATGTAATTGGGCCAGCTCAGGTTTCATGAAAATCAGTGAAATTCTGCCACACCCGGAAAAAACTTTCCTTTGTTCAGTTTTGGGGCATTGGTCAAGCTGTTATAAGCCTCTTCTGCTCTCCCATATTTTTTTTTCTGTCTTTAAGTAAGGCCCAGAGCCTGTCATGCTCTGTGAAAATTTCTTTTCTTTAAAATTCATTTTTCTTATTTTAATCTTTTTTCTTTAAATCACTGTGCAAGAAGATTTTGTTTGGTTTTTTCCTAAGCTTAAACCAACTCATTTAAACCACCAACATCAGAAGAAATGGATTCGTGGCATGCTCTTGTCCCACTTTGAATTTCTGATGAAACTTTGTGCAGTAAACAAATTCCTTTTCAGTGCATAAGAGGAGACCTCACCCAGCTTGCTGACAAACAGCCCGATTGCAATCTTAGGAGCACAACCTTGTGGGAGAATCTGTCTATCAGCCTCTCCATCAACAGAATCCACGGACATCCAGCTGAATCAAGGTTGGTACATGGGGGCCCTGCTGCCACCAGGGATGTGATCTGACTCTGTGGCTGACTGTCTGTTGTATAATTTAAACTTAATTTTTCAGAATATTCCTGGTATAAGTTCTTTAAACTTAATTTCATGCAAACCCCATCAGAATTTCAAAATGCATTTTGTCCTTTCATTAATTTACATTCTTTTTCAGAGTAACACAAATTTTCCATTTTTATAAATAGTTAATCATCACTTTCTTCATAAAATTGCATCCACTTTTCTTAATCAATGCTGTTTTACAGTTTTCCAATTTCCAGTATCGCCAAGTTAAACTATGCTTTATTTGGTTCCACAAATGTTTGATTCACATGTGATACTCCGTAACTCAGTCTATGATGCCCGTGATACATGTTGAATTCTCTGTTTTAAAGTTATCCAAATGTGTTAACCTATTCTGACATTTATTATTAAACCACTGAAAGACATATGGGAGTTATTGTTTGATTTCATGTCCATCTTCTTGATTATCAGCAGACAAGAACTTACGAGGGTTTTTTTCTTTTTTTGAGACTGATTCATAATTGGTACCAATAAAGAATTGTTAATAAAATTGTCTATTATCTGGACTGGTGCCCTACGAGGATCTGAGCATAATGAAAATAAATCTTCATTCCCACTCACATTCATATTTACATTCATAATTGTACCAACATTAAAATACCTATAAACCCATAAATCTGCTACAACTTCAAAACGTTTTTGGTAAGTTGAGGCTCTTTTGCTTTTGATGGTCATTATCTAACTAAACGGGTTAGTAAGAAGCTTAATTTGCAGTATATTACAAGTTATCTGATATTTTCTTTTATTTTGATATATGTAAAAGCTTCAGTACTGCAACCTTAATTTTTGAGCTTTGATTATATTATAAAGAACAGCAAACTTTTTGCTCATTTCCTTTTTGGTGAAAGTTTTATAGTTTATTGTACATAATATTACAGAGTTACATTAGATTAAAGACATAGGAACCTAAAACCTGGTCCAGCCCTCATTTGTATAATTTTTATTAATAAATTCTTATATTCCCATTGCAAAGCCAACACTGTTACTGTAATTTAAAAAAAAAAAAGTTTGAAAACTTGATGTATTGGTAGAATTTAAGGATCCTGATAATACAGGACAGCCTATAAATTGCCTGGTAAATACCTTTAATTTTTTTTCCCATGAATGAAAGTTTTTAAAAAGGGGTTGCCACAGTTCTTAACCCTGATCTCACAAGGTTCAATTATGTCATATTAAAAACTGTAAAATGTGTTTAATGCTCTCAATGTGGCTGAAATTTGATGGGCCGGCCAGAGACAAATTTATGGACAAGACAAGACAAGCCTTTATTAGTTCCACAGTGGGGAAATTCCAGGATTGCAGCAACACAAGGACAGCAGCACTCACAGCAGTAGTAAATAAGATAACATAAGAATTGGTTAGCCAAAGCATTAAATAAATATACATATGTACACAGTTACAGTGGGGAAAATGAGTACTAAACATGTCAACATTTTTCTTATTAAACATGTTTCTGATGGGGCCATTGACTTGAGATTTTCACCTGATATCACTTGAGATTTTCACCAGATATCAGTAACAACCCAAGTACTCCCGACATACAAAGAAATCAGGGCAACTGCGTTCACAAAACAAGTTATATTTAATAAAGTGGAATGACGCGGAATAAGTATTGAACACATGAAGAAAAAGAGGTGCAAAAAGGCATAGAAAGCCAAGAAACCAGCTGAAATCCATCAGAATTTAGGAAGTCACCCATCCCTCAAAGATGGAGATGGTGATTAAAGCTCCTTGTTCAATCTCAGAATTGACTGGTGCACAAAAGAATTTTTCAGTTTAACCTTATTGAACTGTGGAACCCTGTATCTCCGGCCTAATGGCAACAGCCTATATTCAATATTCAGGATGTGTTCAGGATCAGATACAACGTTCTTGGCTAGTCTTAACATATTATTGTGGTAGGATGATTCATAAAGTGTTTGTACAGGTTGACCTATGATCTTAGAACAGATTTTCATTTGATGAAACAATTCTGATTTATCAGCAATGGATAGACTTTTATACCATGTGGTATTACAATATTGTAGAACACTCAAAATTATAGAAGTATAAAATAAAAGAATTTGTTTACTTGCCCCAAAAGACCTAAGGCATCTAAAGAAATACATCCTTTGTTTTGTCTTTTTTACAGATCAATTCAATATGGTCATTAAATGCCAACATTTGGTCGATCATTACACCTCAGTATTTGTAGGAGGATACCTGTTTAATTTCTTCATTGTGAATGATAATGGGAATTCTATGATGACAGTCAGATGGTGAGCCAAACACTGTCTCTTCAGTCTTAGTAGTTTTTATCTTCAGGGTGTTCTTGTCACACCACTCAACAACCTCATTCACTCCATGTTGGTGCAGCCCATGGATGACCAAGTCATTAAACAAAGTAAGTAAAACTGTATCATCAGAATATTTTATAATATATTGATTTGATATATTTGTACAACAATCATCTGTGTAAAGCATAAAGAGAACAGTTGAACTCACACATCCCTGGGGAGCCCCAACATGGGTCGTGACAGCAGATGACAAAGTATTGTTAATTTTAACTCTCTGGACCCTTTTAGTTAGGAAAGAGGCGTATCAGTGAATCAAAAGTGGATTCAGTTCCATTTGAATCATTTGGAAAAATCCAGAAATAGTGCTCTTGCATGTGTGTTCCATTTATCTAAATGTTTGGTAATGATATGGACCAGTGTGGCAACTGCATCTTTAGTTAATCGTCCTTGTTTATATGCAAATTGGTATGGATGGAGTTTTTCTCTTATTGTACTGATGAGATGGTGAAGTAGAATCCTTTCTACACTTACTCACTTAAGCACATAGCTTGCCACGGAGCATAGGCCATTGACGACCCCTCGCCATCTCACTTGATTCTGGGCTGCTCTCTCTGCTCCCCTCCAGTTGTTTCCCTGCTGTTTCAGCTCTGCCTCAGTGTCTCGTCTCCAGCTGTTTCGAGGCCGGCCTCTCTTTCTCTTCTCCTGCGGGTTCCAGATCAGGACTTGGCGTGTGATGCTGGTTTCCTGAGGGCATGTCCAATCCAGTCTCACTTCCTCCGCAGAATCTGTTCTGCCACTGGTTTCTATCCCGCTCGTTCCTACAGGTCTTCATTTCTGATCTTCTCCTGCCACCTAATGTTAAAGATGTACCTCAGGCATGTGTTAAAGAAAGTCTGGACCTTCTGCTGCATCATCTTTGTCGTTCTCCAGGTCTCACATCCATAAAGTAGAACAGGCTTGACGTTTGAGTTGAAGATGTGAAGTCTTGTTTTCGTACAGGTCTCTTTTGATGCCCAGATATTCTTCAGTATGACAAAAGCTGTTCTTGCTTTGCTGAACCTGGCTGTGACGTCTCGGTCTGTGGCCCCCCGTCAATCCACCACACTTCCCAGTTAGACAAAGGACTCCACCTCTCTGATGGACTCTCCTCCAACTGTGACTGGTATGTTGGCAGTGGTGTTAATCTTCATCAGCTCGGTCTTCTTCTTATTGATCTGGAGTCTTGTCCCAGCTGATGTAGTCTCCAGGCGAGTAGTCTTGTCCTGCATCTGGCTGTGGTTATGTGACAGGAGCGCCAGGTCATCAGCAAAGTCGAGGTCATCCAGCTGTGCCCAGAGTGTCCACTGTATCCCGTTTTTCTTGCCTGTTGTCATAATCTTCATGATGTAATCAATGACCAAGAGGAAAAGGAATGGTGACAGCAAGCGCCCTTGGCGGACTTCGGTCTTCACCTCCAAGCTCTCTGACAGCTGGCCAGTGTGTGCAATCCTGCAGGCTCATGTCCTGGTAGATGCATTGGATGAGGGAGGTGATCTTCTCAGGAACTCTGTAATGTCTCAGCAACTTCCACAGCGTCTCACAGGCCACACTGTCGAAGGCCTTCTTGTAGTCTATGAAGTTGATATAGAGGGGTGAGTTCCACTCCAGTGATTGTTCCACAATGATGTGTAGGCTGGCAATCTGGTCGGCACAGGAGCTATTCTTGCCGAAGCCTGCCTGCTGATCTCAGAGCTTGGGGTCGACTGCCTCCTTCAATCTCTCCAGCAGAACTCGGTTAAAAACCTTGCTTGGCACTGACAGGAGCATGATACCTCGGTAGTTGCTGCAGTCTCTAAGGTTCCCCTTCTTCAGCAACTTGATGACAATCCCTTCCTTCCACTAGGCTGGTACCTCTTCCTTCTCCCAAATCTTGCTGAAGAGGCTGTGTAGCTTGTTGATGGCTGCTTCAATGTCTGTTTTGACGGCTTCTGCCGGTATCTCATCCGGTCCTGCAGCTTTCCCATTCCTCAAGGTCATGATGGACTTCTTGATCTGCGCCTTTGAGGGCTTGTCACAGTTGATTGGTTGTGTTGTCTCTGCTGGTGGGATGTCTAGTGGTGCTTTGAAGGCTGGGCAGTTCAGCAGCTCTGTGAAGTGCTCTGCCCATCGCTTCAGCTGTTCCCCAGTTGTTGTTAGTGGGTTTCCGTTTTTGTCTTTCACTGGCTTGTTTGTCTGCTGGAACTTGCCTGACAGCTTCTTGGTCACCAAGTACAGGTCCTTCAGGTTCCTCTGTAACTGCTGCTTCTTCTGCATGACTGGCCAGGTTGTCGATGTAATCTCTCTTGTCCTTCTTGATGCTTTTCTTAACTTCCTTGTGCACTACTGTATACTCCTCTTGTGCTCTTGCTTTAACTGCTCTTGTCCAACACATGTTCAAGACGGTTTTCTTCCCTTTTCTTTCTTCTAGTTTCTGGATGGTGTCTGCAGAGATCCACTCTTTGTGTTGAGTCTTCTTCCTGCCCAGAACTTCTTCACAGGTATCCTGCCAGATTTTCCTAGTGTGCTGCCACTGTGTTTCTATGTCTGTCTCACTGTCTTCTATCAGGTCTTGTAATGGCTAGAACCTGTTGGCAAGGCTGATCTGGAAGGCTGCTTGTTTGTCTTTAGCGCTCAGCAGTCCAGCATTGTACCTTGTCTGTGTGTTGCCAGAGTTGCTGAGTCTCTTGAGCCGGAGTCTCACTGATGTCAATAGAAGGTGGTGGTCTGAGGATATGTCCGCACCTCTCAACACATGCACATCCTGCCACGATCAACTAAACTTCCGGCTGATGCAGATATGGTCTATCTTGTTTTCTGTGATGTGGTCCGGGGATCTCTAGGTGGCCTTGTGGATGTGTCTGTATGGGAAGATGCTTCCACCAGTCACCAGCTGGTTCAGGGCGCACAGGTCTGCAAAGCGCTCACCATTTTCACTCATTTGTCCCAGTCCATGTGTCCCCATGATGTCCTCATAGCCTGTGTTGTCTGATCCTATCTTGGCATTAAAATCTCCCATCAGAATGGTCATGTGTTTGGCTCCTCCTCTGCCTATCACTGCTTGCAACTGTTGGTAAAAATCCTATTTCTTCTCATCATCTGCATCATTGGTGGGAGCGTAGCACTGGATGACGTTCAACTTGATGTTCGTCTTTCTGGTGATGAACTTGGCTGTAATGATGCATGAATTTACCGGTTCCCAGCCAATGAGTGCTCACTGTGCCTCCGGTGCCAGCATCAGGGCCACACCCTCAGTGTGGGGGGCTCCATCCTCTGTGTGTCCTGAGTATAGCAGTGTCTTTCCAGATGCAAGTCTTAGCTGTCCTGTCTGTAGCCACCTGGTCTCACTTAGGCCGAGTACTCCTATCTTGTAGGTCTTCATTTCTCTCGCTACTTGGATGGTCCTCCCTGTTTCATACATCGTCCTGACATTCCATGTAGCGATTATCATTTTTGTCCTGGGAATCAGAAGGGGAATCAGCCTTGCAGCTTCCTTTCGACTTTCACCACACTGCGTCATGAGTCTCTGGGGTGTAGACCCTTCCTCTCCCAGATGGATGTCTTGGTTTGTTGTCGTCGATGCTTCTGCAACAAAGTGTTTTTTTACAGGCAGGGTTGTTAGCCCTATGCAAACCTATTTATCCTCTAGGTGAGGTGATCCACATTTGTCTGACCTCTACCTTTCGACCTGTCCAGCATGGGTGACCCTACCAGGAGCATATGACACAGCTCTCTGGGTCATAAAGGTACGCAAGCCATCACACCATGGCAAGGGGTGGACCATGTGATGGTGTTGGCCCCTCTGGTTTTACAATAATAATGACTTCTCCAGGATGTTAAAGTCACTTTTTGAAAGTTGTCTTTGCTGAAAGAAATAGCATGATACTACCAGGATATAAACTAAATCCTCAGTTATTAAACTTTTCTGTCAAACAGTAAAGAAAACTACATTTATAAACAAGTCTCTGATAATTGGACTCATCCTTTAAGAGCACTGAGCATTTCCTGGCAGCAGGGTTCGGGTTGCCTGGTAACAATTTGGTCATCACAGCTTGAAGCTGTGAACTCTGCTGCCAGTACCTCCCTGCACCCTGCATGTTCAAGTTCTGTATGACTAAGCAAGTCTGAGTCTGACAGCTCTAAAAAATAGGTTTGTTCATCTGCTCTGTTTATGGTGAAGAGAAAAAAAGGAAGAACCAGCATGAGATCACTGCTCACAGTGAACAAAGGTTTACAGAGTAAGTTATATCTTTTGTTATGGAGTTTACATGTAGCCATAAAACATTCACACTTTCCTTTGCACTGGTGCAGACTATGACACTTGTCGTCGTTAATCAATTTCTTTGACCTTCAGGCAAGAACTCTTAATATTGCAAAAGATTTAACTCATGCAATTTTAGAGAACCCCTATGCAAAGAGCACATTGTTGTTTACCTCCCTGCAGCTTTCTCTCTCCTCTCCCTAATTAGGTGGAGCCAGCCATGAAAACCCCAAATTCAGTTTCTCAAAAAATTACAATATTACATAAAATTAATTTTAAAAAATAGTTTTTTAATAGAAATGTTGGCCGACTGAAAAGTATGTCCATGTACACACTCGATACTTGGTCAGGGTTCATTTTGGATTAATTACTGTATCAATGTGGCGTGGCATGGAGGTGATCAGCCTGTGGCACTGCTGAGGTGTTATGAAGGTCCAGGTTGCTTTGATAGTGACCTTCAGCTCGTCTGCATTGTTGGGTCTGGTGTCTCATCTTCCTCTTGACAATACAGTAATTAATCCAAAACGAACCTCGACCAAGTATTGAGTGTGCACATGGACATACTTTTCAGTCGGCCAACATTTCTATTAAAAAACTATTTTTTAAAATTAATTTTATGTAATATTCTAATTTTTTGAGAAATTGAATTTGGGGTTTTCATGGGCTGTAAGCAATAATCATCAAAATTAAAATAAACACTTGAAATATATCAGTCTCTGTGTAATGAATCTGTATAAGATAAGATTAGATAAGATAAGTTAAGATAAGATAAGATAAGATAAGCCTTTATTAGTCCCACAATGGGGAAATTCCAGGATTGCAACAGCACAGGGATAGCAACACTCAGAGCAATAATTAAAAAGATACGGAAGATATAAATAAGAGCAGTGGATATGCATACATACACATCAATATATAAATATACGTATATACAAAGTGCGGAGCATTGTAGCAAGATGGAATAAACAGCATAGCCGTCTACTTAGTTATCCTACATAGTATGAATATGTACCCATACATATTGTCACCCTCCGTAGCGACCGATACTGTCCTAGTTATACAGTGGGTTAAAAAAGCATTTAGTCAGCCACCAATTGTGCAAGTTCCCCCACTTAAAAGATGAGAGAGGTCTCCAATTTTCATCATAGGTATACCTCAATTATGAGAGACAAAATAAGAAAAAAAAAATCCAGAAAATCACATTGAAGGATTTTTAATGAATTAATTGGTAAATTCCTCGGTAAAATAAGTATTTGGTCAATAACAAAAGTTCATCTCAATACTTTGTTATATACCCTTTGTTGGCAATGACAGAGGTCAAACGTTTTCTGTAAGTTTTCACAAGGTTTTCACACACTGTTGCTGGTATTTTGGCCCATTCCTCCATGCAGATCTCCTCTAGAGCAGTGATGTTTTGGGGCTGTCGCTGGGCAACACGGACTTTCAACTCCCTCCAAAGATTTTCTATGGGGTTGAGATCTGGAGACTGGCTAGGCCACTCCAGGACCTTGAAATGCTTCTTACGAAGCCACTCCTTCGTTACCTGGGCAGTGTGTTTGGGATCATTGTCATGCTGAAAGACCCAGCCACCTTTCATCTTCAATGCCCTTGCTGGTGGAAGGAGGTTTTCACTCAAAATCTCACGATACATGGCCCCATTCATTCTTTCCTTTACACGGATCAGTCGTCCTGGTCCCTTTGCAGAAAAACAGCCCCAAAGAATGATGTTTCCACCCCCATGCTTCACAGTAGGTACGGGGTTCTTTCTCCTCCAAACACGACAAGTTGAGTTTTTACCAAAAAGTTCTATTTTGGTTTCATCTGACCATATGACATTCTCCCAATCCTCTTCTAGAGCTTCCAAATGCTCTCCAGCAAACTTCAGACGGGCCTGGACATGTACTGGCTTAAGCAGGGGGACACGTCTGGCACTGCAGGATTTGAGTCCCTGGCGGCGTAGTGTGTTTCTGATGTAGCCTTTGTTACTTTGGTCCCAGCTCTCTGCAGGTCATTCACTAGGTCCCCCCATGTGGTTCTGGGATTTTTGCTCACCGTTCTCGTGATCATTTTGACCCCACGGGGTGAGATCTTGCATGGAGCCCCAGATCGAGGGAGATTATCAGTGGTCTTGTATGTCTTCCATTTTCTAATAATTGTTCCCACAGTTGATTTCTTCACACCAAGCTGCTTACCTATTGCAGATTCAGTCTTCCCAGCCTGGTGCAGGTCTACAATTTTGTTTCTGGTGTCCTTTAACAGCTCTTTGGTCTTGGCCATAGTGGAGGTTGGAGTCTGACTGTTTGAGGTTGTGGACAGGTGTCTTTTATACTGATAACGAGTTCAAACAGGTGCCATTAATACAGGTAACGAGTGGAGGACAGAGGAGCCTCTTAAAGAAGAAGTTACAGGTCTGTGAGAGCCAGAAATCTTGCTTGTTTGTAGGTGACCAAATACTTATTTTACTGAGGAATTTACCAATTAATTCATTAAAAATCCTTCAGTGTGATTTTCTGGATTTTTTTTTCTCATTTTGTCTCTCATAGTTGAGGTATACCTATGATGAAAATTGGAGACCTCTCTCATCTTTTAAGTGGGAGAACTTGCACAATTGGTGGCTGACTAAATACTTTTTGCCCCACTGTATATACTGGAGGGGACCATTGTGTAAGTCTATTGCGTCTTTTGCATTCAGTACTATTAGGTCGTCACGTTTTTTTGCTATCTCTGCGAGCAGCCCTGCTTAGGTTATACAGTCTGACTGCCGTAGGTAGGAAAGACCTGCGAAACCTCTCGGTTGCGCACCTAGGATGATGTAGTCTGCTGCTAAATGAGCTCCTCAGTGCGTTCAGTATGTCCTGCATAGGGTGGAACTCAGACTCCAGCAGAGATGACAGTTTAGCCACCATCCTTCTCGCTCCTATCTCCTCCACTTGGTCAGGGCGCTGCCCCAGGACAGAGCTAGTTTTCTTGATCAGTTTGTTCAGTCTCTTCCTATCGGCTGCTGTAATGCCACTGCCCCAGCAGACCACTCCAAAAGTGATGGCTGATGCCACCACCGTGTCATAGAATGTCTTCAGCAGCGCCCCTTGTACACCAAAAGACCTCCTCAATAGGAACAGCCTGCGCTGTCCCTTCTTGTAGAGTGCGTCAGTATTGTGTGACCAGTCTAGTTTATTGTTCAGATGAACACCCAGGTACTTGTAGGATGTCACCATCTCGATGTCTGTTCCCTGTATGTTTACTGGTGCTGTGAGGGGTTGTCCTTGCCTGTGGCAGTCCACCACCAGCTCCTTAGTTTTCCTCGCATTGATCTGGAGGCAGTTCCTATGGCATCAGTCCACGAAGTCCTGGATAAGTCCTCTGTACTCAGCTTCATCTCCGTTGGAGATGAGGCCGACAATTGCAGAGTCGTCAGAGAACTTCTGTAGATGGCAGTGTGTTGTGTTGTGTGAGAAGTCCGCAGTATAAAGGGTAAACAGGAAGGGAGCCAAAACCGTTCCCTGGGGGGCCCCCGTGCTACCGATGATCGTGTCGGACACACAGTCCCAGGTTCTCACAAACTGTGGCCGGTTAGTGAGGTAGTCCAGGATCGATGATGACAGGTGCTGGTCCACCCCTGCGCACAGCAGCTTGTCCTTCAGGATCATCGGTTGGATGGTGTTGAAAGCACTGGAGAAGTCAAAGAACATGATCCTCACTGCATTCAAGGGCTTCTCCAGGTGGGACAGAGAACGGTGAAGGAGGAAGAGCACCGCATCCTCCACCCCAATGCCATGCTGGTAGGTGAACTGGAGTGGATCCATCACTGGTCCCACCGGGGGGCGGAGGTGAGCAAGGAGCAGTCTCTCCAGGGTCTTCATCATGTGGGACGTCAGGGCCACTGGTCTGTAGCTGTTCAGGTCTTTGGGGCGGGAGGTCTTTGGTACAGGTACCACACAAGATGTTTTCCACAACTGTGGTACCCTCCCCAGCTTCAGGCTCAGGTTGAAGATGAGCTCCACAATCCCACATAGCTGATCTGCACAGGACTTGAGGAGCTTTGCGCTGATGCCGTCCGGTCCCGACGCCTTCCTCGCCTTGATCTTTCTCAGCTCCGTCCTCACCTGGGTCTTAGTGAGGGTCATGTTGGGGGGCTGTGTGTTGGGAGTGGGGGGGTGTTGGTGGAGTGGGGTGTGGGCAGCAGGACTCGATGTCTTTAGAGGCAGCAGTGGTTGTTGTGCAGTTGGGGGGGGAGGGCGGTTGGTCAAACCTATTAAAAAAACAGGTTCAGATTGTTCGCCCAGTCCCTGCCCCCCATGGCCTGGGAGGAGGTATTCTGGAGCCCAGAGATGGTTTTAAGGTTTCTCCAGACCCCACCGATGTCACTCTGTTGCAGCTTGTCCTCCATCTTCTTCTTGAAGCTGTCCTTGCCTTCTCTGATCTTCCTCCTCAGCTCCCTCTGTACGGACTTCAGCATCTCCCTGTTCCCCGACCTGAAGATCCTCTTCTTCTCTCTCAGAAGTGTTTTAATCTCAGGGTTGATCCAGGGTTTGTTGTTCGAGCAACACCGTATGGTCTTGGTGGGTACGGTGTTGTCCACACAGAAGCTGATGTAGTCCGTGATGGTGTGAGTGAGGCCATCAATGTCCTCACCATGTGGATCGCAGAGCTGCTCCCAGGCAGTGGTTTCAAAACAGTCCTTTAGAGTGTCCATTGCCTCCTCAGACCATAACTTCACTGTGCGCATGACCGGAGGTTGTCTGTGCACTAGGGGTTTGTACACCGGCAGGAGATGAACCAAGTTGTGATCTGATCTCCCGAGTGGGGGGAGTTGTGATGAGGTGTATGCCTCCTTAGTGTTTGCATAGAATAAATCCAGTGTTTTATTGTCTCTAGTGTGGCATGTAACATACTGGGTAAACAGTATATTACATATAATATATGGGTTTCACTTTCTGAAATGAGTGACAAAAAATATTCAACTTTTTCATGATATTCTAATTTTTTGAGATGTACCCCTATGCCTTCCATGCAGGGCTACCTGACTTTTGCTTCCTGAAGCAGCTCTACTCTGGCTCTGTTTGCCCGTGCTGTCCTCTGGCCTCTGCCTCCTTGTCCTCTGAGAAGCCAAGCCCTGGTCCAATCTGTCTGTGTGCCTCCCTGCCTCAGCCTCACTCCAAAGGAACTCTCATTACTAATCCCTATCTATACTTACCTGTGCACAGGTCAACTCCCTAGATCCTCCTGGTGGACCTGGATCCCTCCTATGGCAGATTATCCTGGAAGGGCATGTAAATATTATCAGGAGTCTTTGCAATTCTCCCTTCTCCCCATGTCCACTGTGGAGTCCTGCCTGCCATTGCCCATTCTCCCATCCTCCCATCCTCCCCAACCTTCCACCATCCTCAGCTGCCTGCAGTCATCAGAGGTGATCTACTCCCCTTCTACGAGCACTCCAGCCTGTGTAAGAGTACAAATAGTTAATCAAATCTCATTGTGTCATCCTATCTGGTGCTCTTACTCATATTCTCCCCTTATCTCCACGCAGGGCTGCCAGCGCCCACACACCGCAATCACTGCTTTCAATAAAACTTAAATTTAGATAGATAGATAGATAGATAGATAGATAGATAGATAGATAGATAGATAGATAGATAGATAGATAGATAGATAGATGTACTTCATTGATCCCAAACTGGGAAATTACAGTGTAACAGCAGCATGACAGTAGACAACCAAACAACAGAAACACACATGACAGACAACGGATTACCCATGGAAAGCAAAACTAACACGACTATAGAAAACCTATATACATCATAGCTTAATACTGTATATGATGACCCGTATAAACACATGAATCATCCCATTGCACAAAGAAGGACTATCAGGAGCAGAGTGAAAATGTGAGGTACCAATTAGTTTGTAAGGTGCAGTGTGGCAGCATACAGTAGCTATGACCAGAATACAACATCATAGTGAGTTATTGTACAGTGAAATTGCATGTGGCAGGAAAGATTTCCTGTACCTGGCCGTTCAACAGCGAAGCTGTAGTAGTCTACCGGAGAAAGTGCTTTGCTGTCTATCCAGTGTGTGGTGGAGGGGGTGATCAGGATTGTCCATGGTGGATCGCAGTTTATTTAGTGTTCTCCTCTCCACCACTGTCTCAAAGGTCTCCGGTCTGAGACCAATAACAGAGCCAGCCCTCTTGATAATCTTGTCAAGTCTGTTGGTATCTCTGGCCCTAATACTGCTACCCCAACAGACAGCAGCAAAGAAGATGGCACTGGCGACAACGGTCTGATAGAAAAGCTCCAGCATCCTGCTGCACATGTTGAAGGATCTCAGCTTTCTCAGGAAGTAGAGTCTGCTCATCCCCTTCTTGTGCACAGCATCGGTGTTGGATCTCCAGTCCAACCCCTGCTGATCCTGACACCCAGATATTTGTAGTCCTCAACCACTCCCACATCCTCCCCCCTAATCTGCAGTGGCTGAGAAGGTGTCTTCCACTTTCTGAAGTCAATCACCATCTCTATGGTCTTGCTGGCATTCAACCTCAGGTTATTCTGCTCCAAATTTTCACTGTCCTCTGTCTGAGTTTGCACTGCCATAGCTGGGTTAGAAATGCAAACCATGTCAGAGTTTTTCACTGCACAAAGAAATGATGGTGGGCTTATGAAATGATTCAGCTGATCATCCTCTTTTCCTGAAGTTTCAAACAAATTCATGTCTGTGTGTCGCATCTGAGTAAGCTACGCTTGGCCTATTAAATTCAGCTTGATTGTTCCGCCCAACTGTTCAATCATCTCTTCTTTCCCATCATCTTCCATAAAATAACTAACTGGGTAACAACTAATAATGCCTGGGTTAATACCAAGCAGCTTTACTATCCCATGCATTTTTTTGCTTATGCATATGCCCTTTGGCCAGTGCAAATCCTGTCTTTGAAACAAGCCATCATGATTAGGGTTAACATTTGAAGCGACATAGCTTTTACATCCATGCACATCCAGGTGTTACATCCAGGTGTTTACATAGCGCCGAGCGCTAACGCTAAAGCTAATGCTAAGAAGGCACTCGGGGAACTGCACAATGCAATCAGTGAAATCCAAACTTCACACCCGGACAGTTTTGTGGTGGTTGCGGGGGATTTTAACCACACCAGCCTAAAGACTGTGCTCCCCAAGTTTAAACAATGTGTAGACTTTAAGACCAGGGGAGAGAATATGTTGGACTTAGTGTACACAAACACAGATGCATATAAAGCGATACCCCGCCCCCATCTCGGCCGTTCTGATCACATATCCGTGATGCTGCTGCCTGCCTACAAACCTTTATTGAAGCGCAGCAGGCCAGCAGTGAAACAAATCAGGATTTGGCCAGAGAGTGCAACCCCTGCACTGAAAGACTGTTTTCAGCACACAGACTGGAAGGTCTTCAAAATAGCAGCCTCCCAGGAAGACAGGACAGATGTGGAGGAGTATGCTGATTCGGTCACCAGCTACATCGCGAAGTGCACAGAGGATTTCACTACAGTGAAGACCATCACTATGCGGGGTAATCATAAGCCCTGGATGACTGCAGAGGTGCGCTCGCTGCTCACAGCCAGAGATGCAGCCTTCAGAGTGAAGGACAGGATCGCCCTCCGCTCAGCCAGGTCTGCACTTTCTAAGGGAATTAAGGCGGCAAAGCGCACCTATGCGGAGAAAATCCAGGGACACCTCTGTGACACTAGGAACACCAAGCAGATGTGGCAGGGAGTTCGGACACTGACGGGCTTTAAGCCTAGGCAGGGGGTCGATGATGACGACGCTTCGCTTCCAGACAGGCTTAACGACTTCTTTGCACGTTTTGAAGCATCAAACTCGACAATCAGAGGGAGGGCTGGCCCTCCCCCACCATCGGTCGGACCAGCTTTTACCATCAACACAGCAGACACACGGAGGACCCTAACCAGAGTCAACCCACGCAAAGCTGCAGGTCCAGACAACATTCCGGGACGTGTGCTCCAAGACTGAGCGAGCGAGTTGGCGGATGTCCTGACTGACATTTATAACATCTCCCTGAGTCAGGCCATCGTTCCCAGATGCTTCAAGACCTCTATCATTGTACCGGTGGCAAAGAAACCAGTGGTGTCCTGTTTGAATGACTATCGTCCTGTTGCACTGACACCAATTGTGATGAAGTGTTTTGAGCGGCTTGTCAAACCACACATTACAGCCTGCCTCCCTGCATCACACGACCCGCTCCAGTTTGCATATCGTTCAAACCGCTCCACGGAGGATGCTATAGTCACCACCCTACACTCTGTCATCACCCACCTGGACCAGAAAGACACCTACGCCAGACTCCTGTACATTGATTTCAGTTCAGCATTCAACACCATTATTCCCCAGAGACTGATGGAGAAATTACTCCTTCTCGGTCTGAACTCCGCCACATGTCTCTGGATCCTGGATTTCCTGACTGAGAGACCTCAGTCTGTCCGGGTTGGAAACAACATCTCCAAGTCTGTCACACTGAGTACCGGATCCCCTCAAGGCTGTGTACTCAGTCCACTGTTGTTTACACTTCTAACACATGACTGTGTATCCAGACACGAGGGGAACCAGATTATTAAGTTTGCAGATGACACCACAGTGGTGGGACTTATCCAGAGGGATGAGGAATCAATGTACAGGGAAGAAGTGAGAGACCTGGAGGGCTGGTGCAGAGAGAACAATCTGGTGCTCAACGTGGACAAAACGAAGGAGATGATTATCGACTTCCGGCGATCGCAGCCTGAGCACGCCCCCCTCAGCATCGGCGGCCGTTTAGTGGAGAGAGTAGAGAACATCAAGTTCCTCGGAGTGCAGATCTTGCAGGACCTGACCTGGAGCAAGAATTCCTTGGAGATCAGGAAGCGGGCTCAGCAGAGACTGCACTTCTTGAGGAAACTCAAACAGGCCTCTCTCCCCATCTGCATCCTCAGGACCTTCTACAGAGGTGTGGTGGAGAGTGTTCTGACGTACTGCATTGCTACATGGTACTCCAGCTGCAGTATGTCAGACAAAAAAGCCCTGCAGAGGATAGTCAAGGGGGCGGAGAGGGTAATTGGAGTCTCCCTCCCCTCTGTCCAAGAACTTTTTCAGAACCGTTGTAGGAGCAGGGCACTAAACATTGTCAAGGACCGTTCTCACCCTCTGCATAAACACTTTGAACTTCTTCCATCTGGTAAACGATTCCGGAGCATCAGAGGCAGAACCACCAGACTGATCAACAGCTTCCTTCCACAAGCTGTCAGGATGCTGAACAGTTGACCCGGAATCTCTCATACACACTACTGCACCTACGGACATTTTGTATATTATAGTTAGTTATTCTTTTTTTTCCCCAAGTATGTCTCAGGGATGTGTGAATGGATGGGGGGGTGGGGGGGGGCTATGTGGGAATGTGTCTTAAATCATGCTGCTTCTTATATGGATGCCAAGAGAAACGCAATTTCATCTTGCCTGCACTACAGTTGTATGTACAGCAATATGACAATAAAGTTTGATTTGATTTGATTTGATTTGATTTGATGCATTGAGTTACTTTGCAGATAAAAATTAATTAAGGTTTAGCATCTGATGTTATGACAAATTTATCAATATCAAAGCATAAAAATGACTAAAAAAGTGCAACTCTAAAATGCTGCTTACACATAATTGCAATACTACAATAATAATACTAAAGCCTCACCATTACAGGCCTGGTACCGTGGCTCTGAGAGAGATCCGTCGCTACCAGAAATCCACGGAGCTGCTCATCCGTAAGCTGCCCTTCCAGCGCCTGGTGAGGGAGATCGCTCAGGACTTCAAGACCGACCTGCGCTTCCAGAGCTCCGCTGTCATGGCTCTGCAGGAGGCCAGCGAGGCCTACCTGGTGCGCTATCCACGCCAAGAGGGTCACCATCATGCCCAAAGACATCCAGTTGGCCCGCCGCATCCGCGGAGAGAGAGCTTAGACTTTCTGCTGCACATCCACCAACCACAATGCTCCGCACTGTGTGTCTATATATATATATATATATATATATATATATATATATATATATATATATATATATATATAGTAATATGTACATATGTATACTAGCTGCTCTTGTTTTTTCTTGCCTTCTGATTGTTGCTCTGAGTGTTGCTATCCCTGTGCTGTTGCAATCCTGGAATTTCTCCATCGTGGGACTAATAAAGGCTTATCTTATACTGATTATTCTGATAGTCAATTATGCATTGTTTTCCTTTGATACCTTAGTAATAGTACCCGGTAACATATTTTGTGGAATTGGACTCTCATTTTGAAATCTTTCTACAGCTTAAGTGAAGCATCTGAATACTTCACTGCTTATTCTAAAGAGTCATCTCACCAATCTCTCGCAACCTTATGTTGCTTATTTTTATCCTGTCAATATTTTGAGACTGATCAACATCTTGCCAGCTTCTAGTGGACTGACAGGAAGCTAAAATAGGGCACCTTCTTATCATGTGGTTTTCTATCCACCAAAATAACAAGTTAAACTTAATGCTTATTATACTTCCCTCTATGAATTCACTGCCAGCATTCACCACTCGTGTACAGTCAATATCTTGCACATCTCTGAGTCACTCAGGCTGTATTTGTTATAATTCTCTTTTTTATGTTTATATCATGTTACACTTGTAGCTACTTTCTTTATTAAAAAAAATGATCTAGCTGGACCAGATGATTAAAAGTTTTGTGCAGCCTCTTAGCTGCAGCTGCAAAGTCTTTTGGTTTCTAAATTTGTCATCTTTAGTTGTTTTTCACTTCCACTCTTCAGGTCTCTGTAACTAAGGCTAAGAATCATCCCAAAGAACCAAAAGAAAGTCCTCATATATTCCATGACAGACGCCTTTCCAGCCAGTAAGCTGACTTCAAAATTCAACTGAAGTTGAGAAACTGTAAGGTGTTGTAAGGTTCTGTCTGCAGGATGTGTCTTCCCTCTTCTTTACAGCTGTGCTAATGCAGCAACAAATGACCCACTTTTAAAACCACTATACCATGTCGATGAATGTGTGGTGTTTCATCATAATATTAAACCACCTGTCCTAAGTAGGCTTCACTCAATAAATGCTTTATGAACTTCCTGTGTAGTAATAGCAATAACTCAGCTGCAGTGAAATCTTCATGGACTGTTTTGCGTCTTGGTTTTCTGTGAAGCTACACAAATCTCATCTCAGGTAATAATGAGTGAAGCACTGAGCAAAAACCCATAGGCCTCTCTCAAAAATAGGGTTTGCCTATTCAGTTTCAGTATGTCATGTGACTTCCTGCTGGCTTCTGCACTTGGTTCGAATGCAGCAGAGTAGAGCACCTCTTCTTCTGTTTTTTTTTTTTTTTTTCTAATCGCACTCAGACTGTGACAGCAGGGTGACAGAAATCCTGACTAAATACAAACTGGTGCAGCTTTTAGTCCGGAGAGATCTCAGTAAGATCAACTGAGGAAAAAGATGCTGAGGCGAAGGCCATCAAATGCTTCAGAGAAGGAGCAGGTGCAGAAGAAGAAGGTGAGTTTTTTTTATGCAATATTGAAGAGGTTGAGGAAGTTAATCTGGTGTCACAAGTTAAATTTTTTATATGTTTAAATAGTTTTTTACTTTAGTTGTGAAAACTATTATCTATGCTCTTGTTTGTACTTCAGCATCAGCTGTCTGTGCACATTTTTTACAACACAGGATGTCAGCTCAGAATCTGCAACCCTTTGTGGTGAAGCTAAACAAAACCACATAGAAAAGGCACTCAAAAGAACTTTAAGCTTGGCAGAATATTTCAGTCTAGAACAGAACATTTTCTAGCTTTACCAACTTCAGTTTTTGCTCTGTTTTTAGAAAAGTAGTTCCTCTATTCTGGCTGTGTGACTCAGTATTCATGCAGATGTAGTCTGAGTCAGAACAGACTCGGTGGTTTCTGGTGCCTTCGTCTTAGGCTTGCCATCACAAGATTAAGCCTCCTACGCTTGACACCTTTAACCTTATTTTCCATACTCATCTCCCCGTGTGGCCTGTTTCACGTCTTTTCATTACCCATCTTACCACCCGATTTCTCTGTAATCACCTCCCAATAACATCTGTGTCAGTGTTGTGGTTATCTGTGCTAACAGAAGTTTGACTTTTCTCAAAGCTAAACGAGAACTGACACTTTACAGAGATGATGAGTAAAGCGTCAAACCAAGCGGCTACTTGTTCCCATGACTACTGCTGGTTTAAATCTTCATGTTAGACTATCAACCACTGGGAATGACTGGATCTCTGCAATGACTGGCTGCCAGCCATTGCTGAAGCTTTGCCCATTTTCTGTGGTTTGAGCATAGACAAAAGGAGCTGCAATAAGACTTTGCAAGATGACGTGGTTTTATGGAAAATATGAGCAAAGAATTTTTGCTGCAAACATGAATAGCTTGAGATGTGATAGAGTTTGCAGATGAATACGGCGATGGCTCTTTCAGGCAAAAAAAAAAAATAAAAATTAAGTTTTGAGGACTCAATTTTGAAATTTGAGTTTCCAGAAGTTATGCCTTTAAAGGAGCTACCTGTAAGAACATGTGTCATAAACAAAAGAAACCAAAAGGTTTCATCAGAGATTCATTAAACATTTAAGCTGAAAACTGGCTTCTCCAATAACAATGTTACAGCCCAGATATTCCTATTTAAAAAGTCCACAAACCATCAGTGAAAGGTTTGTTTAAGTTATGTGTTGCTATAGACTGCTTAGAATGAGAGTCCCTGCATTTCCAGATAAGAGACGGGCAAACCTTGTGCAGGAGAAAACATGGCATGCTGCAGTCATGGAGACAAGCAAGGGCATCAAGGGGCAAGAGATCAAAACATTACAAAGTATACAGTATAGTAGCACAGAACAACTGACTGTGTAAAAGTCATTGCCACTCGCCATTGTATGTTACTGCTATAAGGCCAGCTGGTTTTGTTATGTCTGGAAGCAGGGACCAGCAGACACATTGTCTTTGTGTTGAGGGATAGCTTTAATGAAGAGCTAGCAACACATGGAGCAAGCAAGAACAAGCTAGCAGAACAGGGGTACAGGCTGTGTGGCAGGCTAGAGGTGGAGCGCCATAGACCAGGACTCCCGCTGTTAGTCCCTTAATATAGTCACGGCGTGGTGACGTCATCCGTGCCTCGTCACAATGTCTGCGACTTACAGCACATGGTTGTACTGTTGTGTCCATAATTAGATAAATAACAAGCAAGTGGTAACTCGGTTAACAGGGCTTTACTCAGGATGCCAGCTATATACAAGTAAAGGCTTACGGCACACGCCTGCAGGCCAGGTGGCTCCCATGACGAAAGAGGGCAAGTCTCTTCAGCCCACTTCCTTTATACCAGGAGTGGCGTCACTACCGGAAACCGGCAGTTAACCACCCCAGTCCGTTCCCCGTCCAACCCAGCCGCCATCTTACTAATACCACTCTGTTTCCATATCTAACGGGTACGTCAATATGCCATATTCACCTCCCCCCCAGGAAAAGCCAGAACTTAGCTGGTGATGGTTAACTGTGGTTGTGACATATTGCATGATGGTTAACACAACAAATTGCCAATGATACAGTATGCATATCTGCATGATGTTGATAGCATAATATGGCAGTATTAACTTCAAACCAGACGTACACCATAACCATTACTTTTACCTTTTGAACCATTATGTGAACCCATATGAACCTGGACAACCGGGTGGACTGCCGGTAAAACCCTGCACAGTTAAGTGGGTTATTCTGCCACTCTTGTCAACCATGCTCTGCCTAAACATTTCAAAAACAGAGAGTCATTTTATTACTGTTCAATCTCAGGGGCCTCAGGCGAGCCCGCAGTGGGCACAGCCCTGGAGGTGCCGGCTGCAGTAGACCTGGGTGCCATCTCGCTGGAATCACACCCGGGTCCCACACTAATTGGGTCGGCTCCAACGTCGTGTCTTGATCCGGGGCAGCTGCTGATCTTGCCCTCCGCAGACGGCTGGCGTGCCATCTCGAACCATCGGTTATGTGGAAGGTGACTAGCCCCAACTGCGTGGTGATCTGCATCGGTGGTGACAGGAGCATCTGCAGGTCATCTGGGCGTTCGGATCGGCGGACCCAAACCCAATTGTGCACCGTGAGCACTAACACTTCCGCTTTTCTTATTGTCTGTTACGTATGGCTCTGCAAGCCATAAATGAGAGCCAAGGGCTGACCAGTGAGTTTGCGTTATTTATTGGCAATAATGGACAGGAACAAAGGAACAGGGCCTTGTGGGGCCAAAACACAAACGATCAAACAATGGTACAAACTTACAAACGATACTGAATGACAACAGGGTGGCTGGCGCCGGACGAAGGGGTTCCAGCCTTACCCACGCCGGAGAAGAGCGTGGATAATAGAGCGAGGTCACAGCCCCGAATAATCGGGACTGCTCCCTTTTATAGTAGCTGACAGCGCCTCAGCTAATAAGAGGTAATTGGCCTCCAGCCGTCCCATAGAGCTTGGCAGCTGGAGGCCCGATGAGACGCTGTCAAAGTAAGAGCCGGGCTGAGGAGGAATATGGTCTGAGCGCGGATGGCAACGGCGCCTCAGACCATGTGACATGACCCCCCCCGCCTCAAGGCCGGGCTCTGAACGGCAAGTAACACTCAACCCCCCCCCACCACCACCACCACCACCCAGGGTGGGAGGATGGGGCGTAGGCCAGGAGGGCGTGAATGGGAAAAGAGAAAAAAAAAAAACAACGTAGCAGGGAACAAATGAAGCAATTACAGAGTATGAGAAAAAAAAAGGCACAATACTCCATAAAATGCTAATAATGTGTAGCCCGAGAGAAAAAAAAACCCACAACATTGGCAGGGGATAAATGAAGCAATTACAGAGTATGGGGAAAAAGAACACACAACACTCCATAACAGGCTAACAATATGCGGATGAACGGAAAAAAACCATTACTTAGGCAGGGAACAAATGAAGTAATTACAGAGTATGGGGAAAAAGAACACACAACACTCCATAACAGGCTAACAATATGCGGATGAACGGAAAAAAAACATTACTTAGGCAGGGAACAAATGAAGTAATTACAGAGTATGGGAAAGAAGAACACACAATACTCCACAACAGGCAACAATATGCGGACGGAAGAGAAAAAAAAAAACACTACTTTGGCAGGGGACAAACGAGGCAGTTACAGAGTATGAGGAAAGGGGGAAAAAAAAAAAAAAGAAAACCACAATACTCCATGAAATGCCAATAATAATATATAGACGGACCCAAAGAAAAACAACCCAGGAGACCATGAAACGAGAGCAGAGGCTCCTAAGGCGAAATCTACCAGATACAAGGCATCCCTCAAACAGGAGGGGAAGAAAGAAAAGAGGCACGCTAAACGTGAAACGACTACAAGAAATTACATAACTGCACCCTCACAAAAACACAAAAGACTAGGCACAGCAGAAATAATTCAGTTCAGGGGGTCTCCCCGCACCCAGCGTCCAAACCGCCAACAGGGGTGACAGGAGATGTTCAGGCAGCCTACCGGAATCCCAGGCCAGAAAAAACAGTATCTCGGGCGGCCGGACCAGATCGCCAAACAGAGAGTCCAATAGGTTGGGTGGCCGAACCAAAGAGCCGAATGGGTACGGCAGTCCCTCTTGCGGCCAACCCACATCGCTCAGCCACCAGGCCCATAGGAGAGAGAGGGGCAACGGTTTCCCTGTGGAGAGAGATAGTGAGGGCGAGCCGGGCCTAAGGTGAGAGGTCCATATGGGCCCTGGTGGAGAAAGCTTGGGGGGAAGATGAGTGACTCAGATGACGACGGTGAAGAGGGGGATGAAGATGATGATGAGCCGGTCCACTGTCCGATGGCAGGGGATCTGCAGCTCCCTCACCGGACCTGGATGCCATTGGTGCTGCACCCTCGTCGGACCCCAATTGGGTCGCGGCTGCTCCCGCGACGGACCCCGATTGGGCCTTGGTAGCACCCGCGTCGGACCACAATTGGGTCGGCGCCGCACCAGAACCGACCTCCAATCCCGAACCTGGAACCTCTGGCACAGCGGGCGAAAGCAGCTCCTCGCCGGCGACCCTGGGAGAAGGCTCAGGAGAGAGAGAAGAACCGGGATCAGGATCACCGGCAGCGCCAGAACCCGGCGAGATAAGCTCGGACGCAGCGGACAGCTGCGCCCGGCTCATCTCCCCTAGAGACAGGCTAAAATGCTCTAATATATGAAGGAGAAAGACAAAGTAGAGCACTTGCCTGATCTCGGGTTCTGACGCCGTCCAGGACTGCAAAGATCCAGGTTCAGACGGCAGGAGGTCGTCATCAGGCTCCCACTCAGCTACGTCGGGCTCCGCAGCTGGCATGATGGTGCACGCAGCTTGCGAGTTCTCCGGCTCCGGTGCCCACGCCGATGGCCCACATGACGTGGTGGCAGGAGAACCTCGACCCGCTGGATCGGACCGCTCACTGCAGTCCACTCTCCTCCTCCGCCCACGGCGTAGCTGCGGGACCGGAACCAGGCTCTCCAGAACCGCAGGCCCCCTCCTCATCCCATGACATTGGCCTGGCGTCGAGGACCGCTCAGCGGAGGGAGACACAGAGGATGCGGGGTTAACAATTACAGCCACAGCAGGTGGTGGGAGCTCAGGGAGCTGCGAACCCCGAGCTCCACCTCCAGGAGTCTGACAGAGCAAATCACAATGAGAGGATGAATGAACTGGGACTTGCCTGTCTCCTGGAGGCTGGATGGTGACCGCTGTGGCGGACGTTGCTCCTCCCTTTCCCCACCGGATGGTAACAGAGGACCCCCTGGGAGGACGACGGGGAGCCACTCGAGGTGGTTCCGGGACGGAGCTTGCCAAGTCAGGACTCTGAGTGCACACAGCAGCCGGGGAATGCATCGAGGAGGAGGGGGTGACAGCCGAGACGAGCCGGGCCCGGCGCGCTGACGTAACAGCAGGGGAAGATGGCTCGGGAGACGAGGCTGCGGGGTTTTCCCTCTGATGAGGTGCAGAAGTGACAGCTGTGTGGGGGATTGAGACCTTGCGGCGACCCGGAACTGGATCCGGACGGGATTCATGCTGAGGTTGACAACCGATGTGACGACGGCTACTTGCAGGGGGCGAGGTGAAGGTGAGGCCCGGGAATCGCCATTCCTGTGCAGAGACAGAGGCGAGCAGGTCGGCAAACTCTGGGAACTCACGCAACTCCAGATTCCTCTCCACCAGTCTAACTGCCACCATCACATTCTTAATGATGGCAGATGGATGAACCGCAGAGCGAGCAGCAGCCACTCGGTCTCGGATCTTGATAGCTGCCAGCTTCAGCTTCTCCGGGGGATTCCCGAGTGACGTCATGCCCGACAGGAAAAGACCTCTGGATGGTGCGAACTCCTGGGCCGGAACGGAGGCAGGAGCGGGATCCCGAAGCGAGGGGTGATGACGACTCCTCTTCGGCTTCCTGCCGGGATTTCCCTCCAGCCCACGGAGAATCTCACGTTATGAAGCAATGTCATCTCTCCTGGAACAGACCTCAGGGTGGTTGGTAGTAGTAGATTAGTTTATTTGACAGGGACAGTGCAATAAACATAGACAATTAATCAAAGACAATCAATCTGATGTGTTGCACATAGATGTGTTGCACATAGAGTGTGTAGCGAGGAAGATTGTCCAGGAGAACCTCAGCGTAGTCTAGGTGCCTGCATATGTCGTTGGGATTGTCGTAGAGAGTGGCGGTGAAAAGCATCCCATCGACATACTCCAGGGCAGTCGCTAGCTCATTACCCAGGGGCCGAACGCGGCTCCTGGGAGACGGCATGCTCCCAGAGTAGACACCAAGACAGGGAAGAACGAGTCCAATTTAGCAAACTCATGGCCGCCGGCAACTGGGGCTGCATGGTGGCGCAGTGGTTTAGCACTGGGGCAGCACAGTTTATCCTCGGCCGGGGGATCGCGGGGATCATGAGTTCTTGGGTTCGATCCCAGCCCCCGACCAACAGAGAGCTGTGTGGAGTTTGCATGTTCTCCCCGTGTTGCGTGGGTTTACTCCGGGATTTCTCCGGTTTCCTCCCGCATACCAAAAACATGTAGGTTTAGGGCGCTTGCGCACGCAGCGACCAGCAGCCGGTGGCTTGTCACCAGACTGCAAACCAAATCTACCTACGGGTACAAATAAGTAACAAAAAAAAAAAAAAAAAAAAACTCACTGGCTGTGACCTACTGTTACGTATGGCTCTGCGAGTCATAAATGAGAGCCAAGGGCTGACCAGTGAGTTTGCATTATTTATTGGCAATAATGGACAGGAACAAAGAAACAGGGCCCCGTGGGGCCAAAACACAAACGATCAAACAATGGTACAAACTTACGAATGATGCTGAATGACGACAGGGTGGCTGGCGCCGGACGAAGGGGTTCCAGCCTTACCCACGCCGGAGAAGAGCGTGGATAATAGAGCGAGGTCACAGCCCCGAATAATCGGGACTGCTCCCTTTTATAGTAGCTGACAGCGCCTCAGCTGATAAGAGGTAATTGGCCTCCAGCCGTCCCATAGAGCTTGGCAGCTGGAGGCCCACTGAGACGCTGTCAAAGTAAGAGCTGGGCTGAGGAGGAATATGGTCTGAGCGCGGATGGCAACGGTGCCTCAGACCATGTGACATTGTCAGACTTTCTACCGATTTTTTAATAGCAGTCTCGAAATAACAATGGACAGGAAGCGTTTTCTAACAGCTCTGGATGTAAAATATGATGACATGCATTGCAGGAGTCTGAGTACAGACTAGTACTGGCGTCCTATGTCCCACCCACACAGCAGTTCTGATTGGCTGCTTGGTCTGACACTGACGAGCTCAGCTGCAGTCTCTGAAAAGTTGAACTTTTTTCAGCTCTGAGCGCCGCGACAAAAAACGGCCACCGCCGAGAGTGTTTCTGCGCTGAGGGCGATCAGCGCTGTAAATGCTGGACTACATAGAGAATGAATGGAAAATAGTCGCAAAAAGCGGAAAAAATGCGTTTGGGGGACACGCAGCCTTATGCCAGGCGAGGATTGGAGACAAGTCCAGATTACACCCTCTCTAAATGGTAAATGCCGTTCACTTACAGTGGTGTGAAAAAATGTTTGCCCCCTTCCTGATTTCTCTTTTTTTTGTATGTTTGTCACACTTAAATGTTTCAGATCATCAAATAAATTTAAATATTAGACAAAGATAACACAAGTAAACACAAAATGCAGTTTTTAAATGAAGGCGTTTCAAGTGCACTTCAAGTGCGCTCCAAGTGCGCTTCAGCTTGAGGTCACGAACAGATGGCCGGACATTCTCCTTCAGGATTTTTTGGTAGACAGCAGAATTCATGGTTCCATTTACCACAGCAAGTCTTCCAGGTCCTGAAGCAACAAAACAGCCCCAGACCATCACACTACCACCACCATATTTTACTCTTGGTATGACGTCCCTTTTCTGAAATGCTGTATTACTTTTACGCCGGATGTAATGGGACACACACCTTCCAAAAAGTTCAACTTTTGTCTCGTCAGTTCACAGATTATTTTCCCAAAAGTCTTGGGGATCATCAAGATGTTTTCTGGCAAAACTAAGACAAGCCTTTATGTTCTTTTTGCTCAGCAGTGGTTTTCGTCTTGGAACTCTGCCATGCAGGCCATTTTTGCCCAGTATCTTTCTTATGGTGGAGTCATGAACACTGACCTTAACTGAGGCAAGTGAGGCCTGCAGTTCTTTGGATGTTGTTGTGGGGTCTTTTGTGACCTCTTGGATGAGTCGTTGCTGCACTCTTGGGGTAATTTTGGTCAGCCGGCCAGTCCTGGGAAGGTTCACCACTGTTCCATGTTTTCACCATTTGTGGATAATGGCTCTCACTATGGTTTGCTGAAGTCCCAAAGCTTTAGAAATGGCTTTAAGGTTTTAAGGTTCCTCCAGACCTCGCCGATGTTGCTCTGTTGCAGCTTGTCCTCCATCTTCTTCCTGAAGCTGTCCTTGCCTTCTCTGATCTTCCTCCTCAGCTCCCTCCGTACGGACTTCAGCATCTCCCTGTTCCCCGACCTGAAGATCCTCTTCTTATCTCTCAGAAGTGTTTTAATCTCAGGGTTGATCCAGGGTTTGTTGTTCGAGCAACACCATATGGTCTTGGTGGGTACGGTGTTGTCCACACAGAAGTTGATGTAGTCCGTGATGGTGTGAGTGAGGCCATCGATGTCCTCACCATGTGGATCGCAGAGCTGCTCCCAGGCAGTGGTTTCAAAACAGTCCTTGAGAGTGTCCATTGCCTCCTCAGACCATAACTTCACCGTGCGCATGACCGAAGGTTGTCTGTGTACTAGGGGTTTGTACACTGGCAGGAGATGAACCAAGTTGTGATCCGATCTCCCGAGTGGGGGGAGTGGTGATGAGGCGTACGCCTCCTTAGTGTTTGCATAGAATAAGTCCAGTGTTTTATTGTCTCTGGTGTGGCATGTGACATACTGGGTGAACATAGGCAGAATGGGGGACAGTGAAATATGGTTGAAATCACCTGAGATGAGGAGAAGAGCATCTGGGTGTTCTGTCAGCAGCCTGCCAGTTACTGAGTGAATGGCGTCACGCGCTGTCCCCGTGTTCGCTGTCGGATTTGCATAAATAACAATGCAGATCACATGTGAGTATTCCCTCGGGAGATAGGTAGGCCACATGCTAACAGCTAGCAATTCAATGTCTTTGTTGCAGTGTTGTTGTTTAACCGTGATATGTCCCGGTCACCAGCTGTTATTGACATACATTATCATTCCTCCGCCCCTTGCTTTCCCACTGTCTGGTGTCCGGTCTACCTGTATTGCATGGAAACCCTCCAGTTCAATGTTAGCATCTGTTGCTAGTTCTGTTAGCCACATCTCAGTAAACAACATCATGCTAATCTCTCTGAAGACGCTCTGGTAACGGGCCATAGCCGCTAGCTCATCTGTCTTATTGAGTAGCGCTCGTACATTCCCCATAATAACAGATGGAAGGACGGGTCTGTACCTTATATTTCTCGCCTGCCATCTTGCTCCAGCATGGCATCCATGTTGTTTCTGTCTTATTTCACCCGGTATGTCGAGGTCTTGCGCTAGCATCTTGGTCCGGTTAAGTGCTAACAGCTGGTCTCTGCTGTAACGTATCCTGCTAAAAACAGTGGATTCGTCTGCCGGCTCAGGAGACATTTGGGCGATCCATGTCCGTCTGTGATGGATAAGGTGTCGCCGGATCAGAAAGATTAGCAAGAGAAGCCAGATAGTAAACAGAAATAGGAAGAAATTGATCCACTGTTGCAAAAAGGCAGCCTACTCGTGTGGCGCCGGAAGTACTAACTATTACACTATTACAGTATGTGGCAGCTCATAGACAGCTCAAACACGGCCAATCACAACCATGCTCTCATGTAAACATGCTCCCATTTTATAGCATCAAATAACTAATTTAAACTGAATTGATTTGAAAAACAAACATTTGAAGATGCATCGAAATGATAAAACTACCTATGGGGGCAGAAACCATGTTTTGGGAAAACGTTTATTTGAGGATTATTTTTTAGTTTTCAGTTTGTCAAAGTGCCACATGCAGTAGTACGGAGACGCAAGACTTTCACTGCAGGCAGTCACCAGAAGGTGATCAAAATGTACGGGTTTCACTTTTGTAGAGTTCTCATATCATACAGTACGTCTATACATTTATGAATATGTTTTCAGCCAATGCTAAGTGAGTTTGGTTTGTCTGTAAAGCAAATCAATATACCAGTAAAATAACAGAATTGCAGTCACCAAAACTGAATCACAGACTATGTTTACATGGTCACAAGTAAACTGATTACTGGAGTAAACCGATACAGGTAATAAACAGCTTATGGTGTTTACATGCACTGAGTAAACGGTTTACTGGGAAATTAAACTAGGTGTGTTAATCTGTTTTCTCATAAACCATTAATGAGCCTTTGACCCTGTTTACATGGTCACGAGAAAACCAATTACTGGTGTAAACCGATAAAGGTAATCGGATTACTCTGTTTACATGACAGTTTGAATATTCAGGTAATTCCAGAAAGCAGACTGTAATCGGTTTGCTCATGACCATGTAAACGGGGTCACAGATGTTTCTAAACTGTACTGGATAAGGACCTGTACTTATATAGTGCTTTTTCTAGTCACAGAGACCACTTAAAGTTCTTTACTAGTAGGTACACTAACCCTGTCTTCTAAGGGCCTATCAGAGACAGACACCTAGGGACAATTTAGAGTTACCAGTTAACCCCTTGAACTCTGTGAATTCCACGGGCGGTCACGTCTCTGCATCTTAGTGCGTCTCAGTGCGCACTGAAAAAAAAAGCTGTATTTCCGGTCTCCCAGTACAGGCACAGCCTTGTTACAACCTGAGAAAAAAGCTGTGTAATATATTCATTTTTTGTGGTATTTTTACAAAATTTTGACCTGAGCTTGAAAACACTTGGTTCTACATTTCTGTTGTGTTTTCCAGTCAGTATCTGACAGCTGTATGTTATTTGCAAGCATTTGTATCTAAAAAACACCCAGGCGAACTTTCTTGTTACTCAGTGGCAGGAGCACTTAGAGAGATTATGACTGTTTTGCCAAAAAATTCAGAGTGTTTTCTTTTAAATGAGACTAACCCCATGAAGATGCTGCAAAGGGTTGAAGAATAGCTTTTGATTTACTTTGGGCATGTTATTTTTAGGCGTTTTTAGGGAAGTTGAACAGAGTTCAACAGGTTAACCTAAGATGCATGTCTTTGGATTGTGGGAGGAAACTCGCACAGCACATGGAGAACATATAAATTCCATACAGAAAGGTTCCCACCCTTCCCAGCCTGGGGACTCGAATCTAAAACCTTCAAGCTGTGAGGCAACAGTGTTCTAACCATTGCACCACCATGCTGCACAGCAATTTGATTATTTGCCAGATATTTCAAATAAAATGTTCCTCCAGGTTGAAACACAGTGTAAAGGACCAGTTTAGTGACAAGTTGTGGTGGTGCAGCCTGTCAACAATTGCCTGTGACAGCACACCTGTCAATCAAGACATCGCAGTCCTTGAACTTTTTGCTTAATCTGGATCCAAAAATGCAGATTAGATTCATCTTTATTGCCAGTATGTACTGAGCCAACGAACTGCAGTTTGGCATCCAACTAGATATGTAAACGTAATTACAGTGCAGATTTTCGGTACCAAATTTATGAACAATGGCAACTATGACCTCAGCCCCAACAGCCAATCACAGGATGCTTAGTTGTTGGTGGCTAAAGTTGTGCCCTGTGATTGGCTGCTGGGACTGAGGTCACAGTTGGCATAGTTGTAGTCCTTTCAGTGTTCTGATCAAAATCAGAGCTGTTGCAGGCAATACAGGCCCACTCAGGCTATGGGGGAAGTGGCATTCACCCCATCAATGGTTGATGTACCATCAAAATAATTTTGGAAACATTATTTTAATGTGTAACTCTTACACAGTGTTGCTTTAATATGCCACTTGGCTTAAAGAGAATATAAATTTGCACCAGTCTTGGTAAGTTTTCTTTGAGACTTGAAACATGTTCGTAGTCAAAGGATAAATTTGTGTTCTTGAACATGTCTGAACGTCATCTTCTCTGACTGCATGTTAATTTTGTTTTAGCCATCGTAATTAATGAATAATAATGAATCACATGTCTGCAGCATGGAGACATTTAATTCCCCTGAACTGTTACTTAATTCGCTGCGAGTAGAAACAGTTATCCCTTCTGAGAAATCCTTCTGCGGCCTCATAGTCTTCATAAGTTTCTAGAGATAAAAGCTTATTGTGGGTGTGTGGACTGCGGTGAGATCAGCATTATCAAGGTTGTATCGAAAACCACCAAAAAAAACGACTGATGTATTTCTCAAGTTTTCTGGTGAAGTCTCTCCGTTTGTACTCTGTGACCTTTTGTTTTCTGATGCATTTTTTTGTGTGTCTGCAGCTCACACTGCAGCGTTCCAGCAGCTTCAAGGATTTTATGAAGCCCAAATCTACCTCTCCTGTTGTGTCAGAGAAGGACTTTACTTTGGAGGAGCATGTGAGTCTTTCCTCCCAAACACAAAACAAATATCCAGTAGATCACAGTGTATAAAGAAGAAGTAGATATTTTATATCTTTGTCTTTTTGTTCCCAAACTGTTCCTGCTGATATTTCAACTCGGTGTTCCCTGTTTGCTCATGTAAACTTTTGCCGTCTGATTACCAGAAGTGCTCAATTTGAGCTTCCCGATTTAACATGTGAGCAGATGTTAACGCTTTAAAAATTCACAGAACATGTTAATCATTTCCCAACAACACTCTGTGCTGTTAGTGGAAGTTGGAGAACAACTGAGTGTAAAGAGAGGAAGTAACAACGAGAAGCTTTCAGTAGAGCCCCAGATGACAGCATGTCCTCTGGTCTAGCCAAGCAGATGATGGCTCTCCCCAGGAGAATATACGCCGTGCAAATTCAAACTACACATTTTTATTTCTATGCAGCAGCTGTCTGTGGTCCCTGTGGTTTATAAAGCTCAAAACCCGATGTTTCTGTTAATTTTAGTACCTGAAAGTGCATGGCAAGCTTTAAAACATTATTCACTTTTTTACATGTTTTGGAGAAAAATTACAGTAACTAGAAAGCACCAGAGAGTGCAGACCCATGCCAAGGGATCACAGACTGATTTAGGCCTGTAACGATAACAAATTTTGACGGTTGATAAATTTTTCCCAAAATGATTGCGATAAACAATATTATCGTTGACATCATGAAGATCAGTTCATGCCCTGGACATAGTGATATGACAGTCTATGTACAACTTTTCAGAGCTTTGAACTCGTATTTATGAACAATATTAAACAGGGGAATAGAAACATGGAAAAGTATTTAAAATATTGTACATAAATAGAACAAACCAGAACAAAAATAAAATACACTTTGGTTCTGTTAACAAAAATGAGACTTAAATAACCATTAAACATTTGGTACAGTGATAGAGTGATTCAATTCTTAACAGTGCATAGTAACAGCATATAAGATATAAATGACAAGACAACAAGCGGAGCCAACAAGAAGGCTTTGGAATCAAGTACATTCATTCTTCCAAACTTTCTGGAACTGCGCAGCTGTCAGGAAACTTTGCCACAACCCCATGAGTGGTCCAGCGCTCACATAGTGTCAGTACCACAACTACTTTTACGGGGACAACCAAGACATGTGGCTTTACGTCATCGGCAAACGCTGTTTGTGTACAATCAAAGAGCTCATCTACAAGCATACATAGCATAAACACGGGTGTTACATGAGTAACTGAGCCAGAGTAGAAGCCGACCTCTCCAATCGAGCAAGAACTGAGGGCAGCAATCACACTGTTAAAAGGGAGAAGACTTTTAGGCTCAGTCAGGACAAACTTTACATTGTGAGCAGACCCTTCAGCTCACTGCTTCACTTTTTCCAGCTGTCCTTGCTGTGTGAGCAAAAGCCCTGCCTCTCACGGAGAGCATGCAGAGGGTCAGAAGCAAGCAAGCCGGCTGAAAATGCAAGCAGATTACGTGAAGAAATGCACACACGTAAACCAAGAAAACTCATCAATGTTGTGTTTTCTTATATCATGCAATTAATGGAGTTAGCTGTTATCCTTACAGGCCTATCTGCCTTTAGCTAATTCTGTTGGCTCATTGATAGCACCTTAAATACAAAGCAAGCAGTGTATTGGTGCTGGAGAATGATGGGCAGGTTAACCTGTGAGATGACACCACTGCCGCAGCTACAATAATTTTCACAGCTTTTGTCTGAAGAAAACTTAAGAAATGGGAGACCAGTGCCTGTCCTACAGGATCTCCAACAAAGAAAAAGAATATTAGATGTGGAATTATTCAGAAAAAAGATAGCATTTGGTAATACTTTGGTAATGCTGAAACCATTTAGTAGCAGTTATTCAGTTGTCAGATTGTTAGTGAATTAATTATGTCTTATATACACACAGCACAATGCTTTCAGGGAAACCTGGGCCTCTGACAGCTCTGATTTGGAGAAGACATCACCCTCTGCTGGTGACTTTATCTATTAGCATTTAGTGACAGAACTGGTCATCACTATTTTAAACCAGCTGATGAAATTCAGTAAAAACACATTTAAAGTTTCCCTTACAGATTTAACACCTGCCTTTTTCACAAAAACTGACAGTTCTTTTCTTGAGAAACAGTCAGGTTTTGTGGATCTGGTTATCTGCGTTGTTTTAACTGGGAAAATCACCTGACTTTTGTTCCTAACAAAAATTCAGTGTTCTGGATGTTTTTGATGAAAACATTAATGAGTCCAAGTCAAGTCTCAAGTCTTTGTATATGCAACTTAAGTGTGACTTGAGTCCAAGTCTCTGACTCAAGTCCCCATCTCTGTAAAGTACCTGTACTAGCGGTTTGCATCTTGCAGCTGCGGAGCCACATGTAACTCTTTTGCATATGACCAATGGGTTTCTGTTGCCTTGCCGCAAAAAGGCACAAATATGCAAGAAAAAGCCTCAAATTTAAGAGGAAAAATGTTAAATTTACAAAACAATTCACATAAGACAAACTGCAATTATAAGAGAACTCCAAAATAATTATAAAGAAATGCAGTAAATTTGCAACAGTCACAAAATTACAGAGTAAAGTTGCAAATTTTAAGAAAACGTCACAAATGTCAGAGGAAAAAAGTCAAATATGCAAAAAAAGCACATTTTGAGAGATAAGTTGCATTATAAATGGAAATAAAATAATTTTTTCTCCCACTGACACTCAGTTTATTCTTTTAACTCCACAGTTTTGCCTTCATTTTAAAACTTAAATATGTTTAGTTGAAGTTCTCTAGAAAAATGTGACAAATGTCATAGAAAAAAGGCAGTTGGAAATGTAAATTTAGAAGATCCTGTGGCGGTTCGTTGTAACCCCACAACAGACTAAGGACACTCAGCCCTCTTTTCTCTGTTTTTCTGCTGCATTACTGAGAAGCAATGTGCCATTCATGTATTTGTGATGCAAACATGCATGTGTTGTGATGTAATGCGGCAGAAAAACAGAGAAAAGAGGGCTGAGTGTCCTTAGTCTGTTGTGAGTCACAATCCAAGTCACAATCCAAGTAAAAAAAATGGTAGGGGCACACGTTAACATGAAAAAAAATCATAAAGTTGGGAATATAGGAGGGAAAAACTTATCTGTTAATAATGTTGACAGTATAACTCAGCTGTTTTACCTTCATTTTAAGGCTCACATATTTTCTGGCTCTTTGCTTTTTCTTTTGTTTCTAAATTGATCAGAATGGCTCCTTCCATGCGAGAGGTTACTAACCTCAGTAACTTCAGAGCTAAATGAAGAAATGACGGACTTTTCCCCACCGTGCTGAAGCCTGATTTGTTTGTGTGTGCAGAAAACCCAAACACACGCACAGACAGACATACAGTAAATACAGGATGATCACTACACGTCATCTCCCCCTATGGTGGTGATAAGATAAGATAAGATAAGCCTTTGTTAGTCCCACAATGGGGAAATTCCAGATGGAACAATAAAAAGAATAAATGCTGTTAACTGATTGACAGCATGGCTTTGGTTGTTGTGTGCACAGAGGTAGAGGCCGGTGTCGCTCTGTGAAACTGTCCACAGCTGTGTGCGTGTCCCCAAACCACATCACCGCCACAAAGGTTTTCTAGTCTGTGAGAACTTCAGAGTTGTGGGAATGACAACAATGTCTCCGTGAGAGCGGCGTTCAAAAAGATGGCGCACAGGGCCGTTTCTGCCCAGAAATGCTGCAGGGCCACTTCAGACATTAGGGGGGTCCCCAAGATGTTTCACTTCAAGCTGTTTCACCCAAGAAACCCCAAGCAGTTTCACTTTTTCAAAGTTTCACTAATTCATTAATTTGCTACATTTTCTCATATATTTTAATGCTACTTTCATAAATTTGTGACTTTTTTCTTGTAAATTTGCAACTATATTCTGTCATAAATTTGCAAATTGTTTACCTTGTACATGTGACTTTTTTTCTTATAATGTTCTACTTTTTTCTTATAAATTTGATTTTGTTATAAATTTACTACTTTTCTCTTGTAAATATGCAACATTCATATGGTAGCTGGTTATTTTTTTTTTCCAACTAGGCAATGACCCAGGTTTATTCATTTTTTTAAGCTTTTGTTGAAAGGGTTTGAACTCCTGATTCCAAACATGGAGGCCTCAAAACATAATCATGCATAGATCCCCTAAAAAGACAGATCCGATCCTGATGGTGAATATTCTCACACGTCATTCAGATGATGATTTATTTTTTTTTTCCCCTCAGGTGGCAGAAGGTGCAGAGGATGCGGTGAAAAGTGGCAGTAAACTGGGAAAGAAATGGCGAAACGTCATCTCACGTACAATGACCCGCAAAACATCCAAGATGGTGCAGAAGGCTTTGGCTGAGGAAGGGGTAAGGACTGTTTGATTATAACCTAATAAACACGTAGATGACAGAGTTTGGGTGTTAACTTAAAATGACGCCCCCAACCAGCTGATGACCTGGCTGAGGTTTCTGCTGAACAGAATGATTATACAGTATAGTTGACTTTGTCTCCGCTCTGTGGAAAAACACCTGTACTGCATTTTTCAGAGGAGTCAACATGTCTGATTTTCAGGGTCACCCCTGATTTCAATTTGCACTTGGACTGCACTGTCTTAAAAATATAACTAAAAATTATTTCATTTTTTTAAAACATTTTATTTTCATTTTGGCTCGAGTAGGTTCATTTTGTCTTCTTTTAATTATTTACCCTTTTTCTTATGAAAGACAAAGATAGAAAGATGTTTTTACCTTCTTTACATGTTTTGACTGTCACTGCAGTCTTCATCAGAAGTGTTAGCTGATTGCCGCGAGGTGTCATTTTATCAGCTGACTTTCGTAGGTGGGGCCAGCCCAACAGAACTGTCAGATCCACCAAGCCGGCCCCGCTTGGCACCATAGCCTTTCTGGACGTGAAAATCCACCATAACGATGACGGCAGTATAAAAATCACAGTGTACAGGAAACCAGCCCACATGGATCAATACCTACTATGGACATCAGAACACCCCACAGCACACAAACTATCAATTTTCAGAACGTTATACGAATGGGCCATCTTCATCACAGACCAAGAAGGCAGACAGGAGGAGGAAAACCACATAAAACATGCACTCATACGTTGCCAATATCCAGCATGGGCCATAAACAAAGGGAAACAGCAAATCAAAAATAAAGACTATAAACAGGAAACAAGACACAGAACAAAAGCCAAAATCAAAAACAAGGACATCATAACCATACCATAAATCTGAGGGATAACAGAACCAATTCAAAGGATCATGAAAAAATACAAAATAAACACAGCAGTAAAACCACACAAAAAATTAAGATTATTAGTACACTCCAAGGACAAAATAGAACAAAGCAAAAAATGCAATGTAATATATGAAATATCATGCAGATCATGCAACAAAACCTACATTGGAGAAACCGGAAGATCATTCACCACAAGGAAAAAAGAACATCAGAAGGACTGTGAGAAGGAAACACAAGGATGACTCACAAGATCACAAAAAGAAAAGGCAGAACAAGCAACATTAAAATCAGCAATATCAGATCACTGCAAAAGAAATAATCACATCATGGACTGGTACAACACAAAAATTATTGGATCGGAGAGCAACAGATACAAACGCTGAATCAAGAAGGCCATAGAAATCAGGAAGAGGGAAAAAGATAGCATGAACCGGGATGAGGAGGCATTTATGCTTTCCCACACCTGGGACTACATTCTCCAGAGATCATCGGACAGCGGAAAGCAGGGCCAGCTTGGTGGATCTGACAGTTCTGCTGGCCTGGCCCCGCCTACGAAAGTCAGCTGATAAAAGGACACCTCGCAGCAATCAGCTGACACTTCTGATGAAGACTGCAGTGACAGTCAAAACATCACTCTATTAAAGCAAGAAATCTGTGTGTGTGTGTGTGTGTGTGTGTGTGTGTGTGTGTGAGTGAGTGAGTGAGTGAGAGAGAGAGAGAGAGAGAGAGAGAGAGAGAGACGTTTATAGGACATCATAGGACAGCCTATGATCTCTGCCTGAACATCATAGGACTTTATATGAACTCAGGCATCATAGGACTCGCAATGCCTATATGACGGCACATAGACAAACGTGTCTTTATGATGTCATATACAGTGAGTCCATGCCCAAAAGCCTCTTTTTGCTCAGATCTATTTTCATGATCCTGTCCATGAACTGGAATTACGACACGCCTATCCTCAGCCAGTGGTCTCAACGAACAAGAAGAAGAAGACCCACCAGATGGACAGCAATAGAATGAGGAGAACTGCTGCATGTCAGAAAAGATGCCATGAAGATGAAACACCTGAGATTCCAGCAGTACATCGCACCCGTCTGAGACAGGAGGAGACCCTTCACCAGCATAGAGTACAACAGACAAGGGATGCACAAACAGACAGGAAACATGTGGCAGTGTGCCATGCACGTGCTGAGTCACTTGAAACCCGAAATGCCCGAAAAGCAAGCAACGCTGCACGGCAGGCAAGGCACAGAGAAGCTGAGTCCGAGGAGATGCGGAATAGTCAGCTGTCCGTCAATGCTGGAATTACGACGCACCTATCCCTCAACCAGTGGTCTGAACGAAGAAGAAGACCCCCCAGATGGAGAGCAATAAAATGAGGAGAACTGCTTCACGTCAGAAAAGATACCGTGAACATGAAACACCTCAGGTTCCAGCAGTATGCCACAGGCATGACAACACAGCCGTCTGAGACAGGAGGAGACCCTTCAGCCACGGGCATGCACAAATACTTGCTTATACTTGGTTTTTACGGGCATGGACGGGTATGCACGGGTATGTACTAGTGTAAAGAAGGTAAAAACATCTCCTTTCTATCTTTGTCTTTAATAAGACAAAAAGGTAAGTAAAAAATGTTTTCATTTTGGTTCAAGTTGTCAGTTCAATTTGAGTATTTTACTCTGATGCATTGCTGTTGTTACTTAAGTAAGATATGCCTACTGATTTGCCCTGTATCTTTTTTAAAAATATCTATTTATTTATTTAGCGCACATGATGCTCATCTCAAACAGGATGAATACATGTTAGAGTTTAATGAAACGTTTTGAAAGTTTCAGTTTTTCAAAATCCCTTGCAAGAAGGCCAATGCTAATGTTGCATTCAAGAACTCTTCCAGAGTCTGTATTTTCCAAGTTCCTGACTAGACGACGCTGTTGGGCGGCCTTTGCCATGCTCTACTTCATTATCCAAGATGGCTGCACCCATGCGCTTCACATCAACAGAATTGAAGAAATTATTATTTATTGACACTTCTGTTTTATATGTCTCTTCTAGTCTATTGTAAACACAGCATTGCCCAACTTCTATCTCTGAACATGTCGCTGTAGTGTTTTTTATACACAAATCACCACATATTGCATTGTCTTCAGTCAGCATTGCTAACAAAGACAAACAAGTCAGTGCTTTCTGACTTGTTTTTAACCTGGAAGTGACCTCATTCGGTGCCTTTGATTTCTGACTTCCAACATCATTGAGTGCCTTCACCACATTAAAGACATTAACTCTGTACATAAGGTCCTCTTAAATATCAAGGTTGACCTGACCGCTGGCCTCTATTGTCTTTAGGTGGAGAGTGGTGAGGAGCTGTCTCCCACTTCTCCTGTCTCATTTCCAGATCTGAGTGCAGGACAGAGGACATCTGTGTGCTCCTCAGGCCCAGAGGACACCATGCAGAGTCCTGTCACCCGCCAGCTCTCTGCCAGTAAGTGTACAACAATAAAGACCATCGACTGCAAATACAGACGGAGCTCTCCAAAAGTGAAGCCCTGGCATTTTGATCGCCCTCTGGTGGTGGGCTGCAGTTAGATGATAAGCCCCTACTACCCAGTCACTGTGTAGGGGATAAAAGCTAAAAATGCTCTTTAAAATACTTATTTTTCCTAAAGATGGTTTCTGTCCATGGCAGGTTGTTCTTATCGTGCTGATGCATATTCAAGTGGTCATTTTTCAGATCAGTTTGGTTTTAATTAGTTTTTTGATGCTATGAAAACAGTGGCAGGGTCATGATTGATTGTGGTAGGGGGCTGGTGATTAGACTGGAATTAGCGTGTGGCTAAGAAGCCACTTTACAGTCTCTACTATGAAAACTGTGGCTCCAAAAGTGCAAAATCCAGCAAGCAAAGCTTCATTTTTCTAAGTGGCATTAATATTTATACAGTCTGTGATAAAAGCATAGGATTAAAATCATGTTAGCTTTTATTGTGATTATGTTATGTATAACAAAATTACATTATAGTTTTGCTCCTGGATGTAAAATACAAGGCAGCCAAGTGGACATGTGCACAGTAAGCACAATTAATTGTATAAGAAGTAAAGCTACAATGAGATACAGTAGTACAAAAATATGCATTACTGAGAGCGATAATAAAATAGCTGATGGAAATATTCTAAGTAATGTATTACTACAAAGACATTAGCACTAATAACAGCAAATAGTGAATGAAATGTGGTGCTTAACAATGGAAATGAATGAATTAAAAAAATCTCTATAAATTATTGTAAAAATCGGTGCAAATTATGACTCTGAAATGGTGAAGTAGAGGAGTAAAGTGGGTCAGCGCATCTTTGTGTTCAGTGTGGGTATGGCTGAGGGGGGAAAACAACCTGTCCTTTAAGTCTGTCCTGGTTTTGATGGTGATAATGTAAGGTGATCTCAGAATTAGGCAAACAAAACAAGTCTGACAATGCAGATGTAAGAACATGAACTGAGCGCAACTTACTGTTCTGCTCTGATGTAGTTAGGAGGTCTTCTCATATATTTCAGGCTCAGTTTCACAGTTTTACTGGGTGAGTCCAGGCTTATATTTCCTCTTTGTTTTATCGATGGAAGGCTGGACAGTTCTGCAAAAATAATCCAGTGAACGCCATGCCTTATTCAAAGCTAAAACTTGTTTCTGTGACAACATTGTGTACTCGCTCACTGTCATAAAGTGTGGGGTCAGTCTAACGTGTGTGTATATATAGATTTATGGGTTACATTTGTCGATTCATAGATAGATGTCTACTGTGTTGAGCCTCCGGGTCACATGTGGCAATTTGGGATGATTTCACGATGAATCCAACCCATCTTCTTATCGTCCTCCTCAGGCAGTGACAGGCAGAGCTTGGACAGCGGCTACTGTCAGAGGGACAGCATGAGACTGGAGGAGAACGGCATCGCTTATAACGGGCCGTTCTGCGGTCGTGCTCTGGTCCACACTGACTTCACTCCCAGTCCCTACGACGTGGAGTCTCTGAAGCTACAAGTGAGTCTCAGGAGGGAGGTCTTCATCTCTGATTTTTATCCTAGGCCTTTTCTTTTGTCTGATCGAGGTATCCTCCAGGACAAGGGTCAGCAACATGTAGTACTGAAAGAGCCAATCTGAGCAATTTTTGACAATGTAGGTGGATTACCGCTTTACCCTTTACTCACTTTGTCAGTGCTGTTTTACTGAGCTTTTGATCTGCAAGACCTTCATCAGAGGAATTTTTGACCAAAAAATCTGTATGGAGCTTCAAAACAAATCTGAGCCTTAAAAAAAAAAAACAAACATCAAAGTAATGAATATTTGAGGGTATGTCAACATTGGTGAAAGGAGAGTTTCTTCCTCTTACACTTGCAATTTTTCAATTAAATTTGAGACCACTTCCTCATGAATTTTTGAGTTTCATCTCTCAGACCTTTGCAACTTTTTTCTTGTAAATTTGCAACATTTCATGTAAATTTGTGATTTTTTTTTCTTAGAAATTAGTGTCTCTTTCTTGTTTTTTTTTTAATTAGTTTTTTTTCTATAAGTTTGCAGATTTTCTTATAAGTTTGCAACTTTTCTCAGATAAGTTTGCAAGTATTACTTGCAAATTAACAACTTTTTTCTTGCAAGTTTGTATCTATTTCTTATACTTTTCCAGCTTTTACCGTGATGGAGCTTTTCTCTCTAAATAATTTACAATTTTTAACAACAAACGTGCAACTTTTTTTGTAAATTTGTGGGGAGTTTTCCTCATCAATTTAAGACTTTTTTTCTTGTAACTTTTTTGCAACTTTTCTCCTAAATTTTTTGTCTTAAATTTGTGTACCTTTAAATGTGACACTGAAATAGTGTTACATAGTTGTTTTCTATAATATTAAAGAGGTACTGGGATGGATATAAATCCACTTAAAAACGAATCTACATTGAATGGTATCTTTTGTTCTTTTTTCCACAAAAAACACTCATAGTCTTACAATTGCTTGTGAAAATTTTCCCCTTTTTCCTCCTCTGTCAAATGCTGGGATCTATGAATATTCTTATTATTACCCACATCCCGTCCACAAGGATGCTGACGCGCCACCTGTCCTCGAGGACCAGAGAAACCACACACACAAGTCTGCAAGCTGGCGAATATGACCAGAAACTGATAGTATTGAAGATGTAATGCTCTAAAAATTACAATCCAATGCTGCCGTGACTGTAGAGGGTTCAAACAACCACGCAGCACTTGTGGAGCACATGAGCACGACAGCAAAGCGGAACAGTGCAGACACTGGTCGCCACCGCTGTCCTCTGCTGGGCCCCGAGCTTCATACAGAAGCAGATTGCGACTCCCCACTGGTGCTAATATCCAAAACTTTAAAAGGTAACACCAACATGACCGTTTAGAGAAATGACCAGATCGACTGTACTGTATGTCACATATAACCACACATGCACCTGGGCAGAACAGAACACAGTGGAGAGGGAAGTCTAGCAGCTCGAGGAGCCGGCAGCTGAAAAGTGGACGCACTCAATCACCCCACAGCTTCAGTCCTCTCAGCAATTACCAAGCAAAAAACAACACTACACATTCATTTTGTGCACAATCATCTCTGCACGCTCTCAACACACTAGAAATGCATTTTATTTTTGCTGCGCTGCATCCGGGCAAAACTGTCAGACGGTCAGGTCTGACTACATCTCTTTTCTCCTCCTGTATAATGCGGAGCAGCAGCATCTCTCCAAAAAAAGCCTGAATAAACAAATCAAGGCGGTGTAGCATCTAAATATATCCAGGCTTATCTGGATATTTGTGGATCATTTTCTCTTGAGCACATTACCTATTTGACGCAAGGCTTTAACATATACTGTATGTAAAATCATACCGTTGGTACAGTATCAGGCACATTAACAAGCTAATGGCGGCTAGCGCTACATTATATAAGCAATCAGTCCTGTGATAAAAAGTCTTACCGGTTGAACGACATGCCCACTTGTTTGCACGGTGGCCCAGAATAATGGTTGGAACTGCATCGGTCCTTAAAAGTGGTTTAATGGTAAAACCCATCTTAATTTGGGCCAAGTTTTCAAAGCAGCTGTAAAAAAAAAAAAAATGCTACCTGACCCTGGAGGCTATGCTGACTCCTCAGTGCTGCCCTCTTCCAAGGCCATACACAGCGCTTTTTCCTGATTAATTCACCTGTTATAGTGACATCACAAAAGTGGTCTGTCTGAACTTGCCTTTTTCCAAGTGGAGGAGCTTAACTGAATTTTCACAGCAGAAAACCACAGACATGACACATAAGAGTGTTTTCGCTCTTGACGTCTTGTAAGTCATAAAAATATGTTACAGATGTGTGAACAAGAAAAAAACAGGATTTTTACCAGAGTGTCACTTTAAGTGTTAAATCTAAACTGTTCAGGTTAATTTTTTTCACTGTCCAAATCAACCTGTTTTACAGAAAGGAGACGTCATTTACATCATTGAGAAGCCACCTGTGGGCACCTGGACAGGGAAGCTCAACAACAAGGTAGGCTCCTTCAAGTTCATCTACGTCACCCTCCTGCCCGATGATTGCCCGCAAGCTCAGAGGCGGCACTGCTCCAGCAAGAGCAACAGAGCCAAATCCAAGCCCAAAACGCTGGAGGAGGTCCTGGACAGCATTGGGCTGATGGTGAGCTCCTGTTGCCATCTTTACTGCCATCAAACTTTGCGTGTGTGAAACTTTGACTCACCTTCTCCTGCGCCTTCCAGGAGCTGAGTTCCTTGCTGTCAATGCAAGGTTTCCAGACTCTGGAGGACTTTGTAGGACTGAGCGAGTCTCATCTGAACGAGCTGAACATCACCGACCCAGAGCAGCGCTCCAAGATCCTGAACGCCACCGAGCTGCTCAGAGACTGTAAGTTTACCCACTTTAATGCTGCAAAGCTTCAGACGTCTCAGTACGATGCTCATTTACATCCACAAGCAAGATAATAATCGCTACTGATGATTTTAAGAGTCACTTTGAGCATCTCTGATATCTGCTTCAGGATGTGAAATTATCGACGCTTCCATTCATTCCGTCCATTTTCCTGCCTCACAATCAGGTCCAGTTTATGGCTCCTTTGTGCTCATGTTACTCTCACAATTTAATTATTCCTGCTCTGTCAGAATATAAAACACCATCTACTGTTGAATTTAATAGATTTAACACTGATTACTTGTAGCTAAACCATAAAGACCTCATTGTGAATGAGTATTTATTATCTGTTTTACTTCCTAAAATTATCTGTTATTGTGGTCAGAGGTCATTTCAGCCAATTTCTTCTTCTCCATCTTCTTCTTTTGGCTGTTCCCTTTAGGGGTCGCCACAGTGGATCATCTGTCTCCATCTCACCCTATCCCTTTGCATCTTCCTCCGTAACACCAACCCTCTCCATGTCCTCCTTCACTACATCCATGAATCTTCTCTGTAGTCTTTGTATTTTCCACCTGCCTGGCAGCTCCATCTTCAACATCTTTTGTCCAATATATCCACAATGCCTCTTCTGCACATGTCCAAACCATCTCAGCCTTGACTCTCTTACTTTGTCTCCAAACTACTCAACCTGAGCTGTCCCTCTGATATACTCATTTCTAATCTTGTCTCTCCTAACCACTCCCAATGAAAATCTTAGCATCTTCAACTCTGCCACCTCCAGCTCCACCTCCTGTCTTTTTGTCAGCACCACCATCTCCAAACTATACATCATAACAGGTCTCACTCCCGTCTTGTAAATCTTCCTTTTCAATCTTGCTGCTACCTTTCTGTCACAAATCACCCCTGACACTCATCTCCACCCTGCCTGCACTCTCTTCTTCACCTCTCTTGTGCATTTTCCATTGCTTTGGATGGTTGAAAGTATTTAAACTCATCTACTTTCACTACCGCTACTCCTTCCATCTTCACCGTTGCAAATGCCTCCCTCTCATTCACATTCATGTATTCTGTCTTGCTTCTACTGACTTTCATTCCTCTTCTCTCCAAAGCATACTTCCACCTCTCCAGGTTCTCTTCCACCCCCTCCCTACTCTCACTGCAAATCACAACGTCGTCTGCAAACATCATGGTCCATGGAGACTCCTGCCTGACCTCGTCTGTCAGCCTGTCCATCACCATGGCAAACAAGAAGGGGCTCAGAGTCTATCCCTGATCTAACCCCACTCACGCCTTGAATCCATCCGTCAGTCCTACAGCGCACCTCACCACTGTCTCCCTGTCCTCATACATGTCCTGCACCACCCTCACACACTTCTCTGCCACTCCTGACTTTCTCATACAGTACCACATTTCCTCTCTTGGCACCCTATCATATGCTTTTTCTAGATCCACAAAGACAGCGCAACTCCTTCTGACCTTCTCTATACTTCTCCATCAGCACTCTTAGAGCAAACATTGCATCTGTAGTACTCTTTCTTGGCATGAAACCGTACTGCTGCTCACTGATTGTCATCTCTCCTCTTAACCTGGCTTCAACAACTTTTTCCCCATATCTTTATAGTGTGGTTGATCAACTTTATGCCTCTGTAGTTACTACAGCTCTGAGCATCACCTTTGTTCTTGAAAATTGGTACCAAAACACTTCTTCTCCACTCTTCAGGCATCCTCTCACTCTCCAAGACTGTGTTAAACAATCTAGTTAAAAAGTCCACCCCCATCTCTCCTAAACATCTCCATACCTTCACAGGTATGTCATCTGGACCAACCACCTTTCCATTCTTCATCCTCTTCAAAGCTGCCCCCACTTCTGCCTTGCTTATCCTTGGGACTTCCTTGTTCACTAGCTTTCCTTCATCCATCCTCTCCTCTCGCTCTCATTTTCTTTATTCATCAGCTCTGCCAAAGTACTCCTTCCACCTTCTCAACACACTCTCATCATTCATCAGTACATTACTATTTCTGTCCTTAATCAACCTAACCTGCTGTACATCCTTTCCAGTTCGATCTCTGTTTAGCCAGTTGATACAACTCCTTTTCTCCTTCCTTAGTGTCCAGCCTCTCATACAACTCACTATATGCCTTATCCTTTGCCACCTCTATTTGCCATGCATCTAGATTCCAAATACTCCTGTCTACTTTCTTTATCTCCCTGATTATCCCACTTTTTCTTTGCCAACCTCTTCCTTTGAATACTTTCCTGTGCCTCCTCATTCCATTACCAAGTCTCCTTGTCTTCCTTCCTCTGTCTGTTGGATACACCACATTACCTTTCTACCTGTTTGCCTCAATATTTTTGCTGCACTTTCCCAGTCATCTGGTAATTCTTCCCTACCACCCAGAGCCTGTATCAACTCCTTCCTGAACTCTGTGCAACCTTCTTCCTTCTGTAACTTCTCCCACTTAATCTTTGGCTCTGGCTTCAGTTTTCCTCTTCTTGCTTTCCAAAGTCATCCTACAGATTATCATCTGATGCTGTCTAGGTACATTCTCCACTGCCACCACCTTGCAGTCTCCTATCTCTTTCGGATTTCTCCTTCTGCATAAGATGTAGTCCACCTGTGTGCACCTTCCTCCACTCTTATAAGTCACTCGATGTTCCTCTGTTTTCTTGAAGTATGTGTTCACCACAGCCATTTCCACCCTTTTAGCAAAATCCACAACCATCTGTCGTTCCACATTTCTCTCCTTAAGGCCAGACCTACCCAGAACCTCTTCATCACCTCTGTTCCCTTCGCCTACATGCCCATTAAAGTCCGCTCCAATCACCACTCTCTAACCCCAGGGAACACAGAACACTCTCTACTACTTCATCCAACTTACTCCAGAATTCCTATTTCTTTTCTGACATCCAACTTGTGGGGCATGGGCACTGGCAATATTCAACATCACACCTTTGACTTCTAGCTTCAAACTCATGATTCTGTCCGACTCCCTCTTTACTTCCTGAACACTCTTCCTTCAAGATTACTCCTATTCCATTTCTCTTCCTATCTACACAATGGTAGAACAGTTTAAATTCCCCTCCAGTGCTCCTAGCCTTGCTTCCCTTCCATCTGGTTTCTTGAACACACAGTATATCTACCTTTCTTCTCTCCATCATATCAGCCAACGCTCTGCCTTTACCAGTCACAGTCCCTACATTTAACGTCCCTACTCTCACCTCCACACTTCTACATTTCCTTTTCTCTCTCTCCCTCCTAACACACCTTCCCCCTCTCCTCCTCCTCGATCTTCGACCAACAGTAGCCCAATTTCCACCGGCACCCTGTTGGTTAACAGCACCGGTGGCGGTCGTTGTTATCCCCGGCCTTGACTGATCCGGTATGAAAGTCTCATTCGTCATGATCTGCATGTTTGATTTAGCAAAGGTTTTACGTTGGATGCCCTTCCTGACACAACCCTCCCCATTTACCCGGGCTTGGGACCGGCACTAGGAGTACCCCGGCTTGTGCACCCCCTGCGGCTGGGTTTCATTTCTTCCTCTCCATATTTATATTTATTTTTAGATTAGGAGTTATTTCCCACACAAAAGCTGGGGCATTTCTAATAAAAAGCATCAACTTACTACGACTGGAAAACTTAAGTTTTAAGTCATTTAAGTTCATTTAAAAGGGAGTTGCCCTGCTTAAAAAAGCAGGGTTCTCTCTCCCTCCCTCTGTCTTTTTTAACAATAGGAAGCATGAGAAATGGAGTGGAGTTAACTACTGACTGACAATAAAAAGACTGGATGTAAAAAAAATAGAACTTTTAGAGAAAAATGGTCACTATTACTATATATAATATAAATTCTTAACTGCAAAGCCAGTTAGCAGGGCCTGGGACATGCAGTACAGATAAGGGCCACCAGAGGACAGCTGTTTCAATTTCTCTTTAATGATCTTTTTGTCTGCTCAAATTTAGCGCTTATTAATTTATTGGTGTCCTATTTAAAAATAAATTATACACAGAATAAAAAAAATACACACAGCCACTGTAACATCACTTTTATGTAATTAAGATTTGAGTAATCATTTAGTAATTATGTTTAAGGATCCACACACTTATTTTATTTATTTAACCTTTATTTAACCAGGCAGGACAGATTAAGAACACATTCTTATTTACAGCTGTGGCCTGGGGGTAAGGGGCAAGGGACAACTCGCATTCATACCTCTCCAGTTGATGCCAATTAACCTAACCTGCATGTTTTTGGCCCCTGTGGGAGGAAACCGGAGAAATCCCAGAGTAAACCCACGCAGACATGGGGAGAACATGCAAACTCCATCAATGAGGCAGGACAATTTAAAACATATGGACTCGTTTTATTGTCCTTTTATGTAAAAGTGACTATAATTTACCAAATGAAAATCATGTTGAAATCAAAAAGCCTTGAAATGAAACATTTTTATTTTGTTTGTAAGTCCGGTAAAGTTGATACAGTTTTTGTTAGAAGTGTTCTTCAGTGACATCACCCCTCCATGGATTGCCACTTGTTGTGGTAGAGGAGTCTGTGTGCCCTGTTGATCCCAGGAGTTACAGTATATTGTTGGGGGTAACTTGCCCCTGGTAGGGTCTCCCAAGGCAAATTGGTTCTGGGGGAAGGGCCAGACTATGAGTAGTCTGGCAGCTCATCCATCGTCCCCATTTGAGGGTCCTTTGACCATCAGTAAAAATCTGCATCCAGTCTTTATACTTATAATCCATATAACTAAAATATTCACTTCTCATTTCAGCACTTTTTCTATTCAGTTTTACTCTGAGTAGCTCCATATCTACAACAGGACTTTCTAGAAGCCATGCAGGTCTGACTGGCCATATAACTGGCCATATAACCATATCACAAAACTCTTTATCATATACTCCCATGTCTTTTGCCACTGGATCCCCTATCCAGCCAAAGTTTCCTTTTTGAGCGGTTTCTGCAGGTCTGCAAGTACCATTTTTGTTGGGTGGTTATCACCATGCCCCCTCAGATTCACCCAGTAATTAGCCATTAGTTGTTTTCGCCATATTTTTAATGGCATTTCACCTGCTTCCACCTGAATTGAACACACTGGTGAGGTTCTGGCTGCTCCTGTACATATTCTAAGAACTCGGGTTTGTACAGTATCCAGTCCAGCCAATACAGATTTACCTGCTCACCCATAAACAATACTTCAGTAATCTAGTCGTGATCTTATTAATGTTATGTAAATCTCTTTTAAAGAGACAAAGTCAGCTCCCCACTCCAGCCCTGCCAGACACCTCATTACATTTATGACTTTGTTACATTTACTAACCACCTGTCTAATGTGTTCTCTCCGTGTTAATGCCTGATGAAAGAAAACTCAGGAATCGAAAACTCTCCACTCTCTCCAGAATGTTTCCATAAAGTTTCAGGCTGCACTGCCTCAGTTTCTTTCTTGTGAAGAACATTGTCTTTGTTTTTTCCACTGAGAAAACCCCACTTTGTTCCCCACTTTTCAACTTCATTACCAGCCTGTATCTTCTTAACTATATGTTCAATGCTTCTTCCCCTTTTCCACAATGCTCCATTATCTGCAAATAGTGATCTCTCCATATCAATTGGAACATTTTCAAATATATCATTTATCATAATCAAGAACAAAGTCGGACTGATTACACTCCCTTGGGGTGTTCCATTTTCTACCACATATTGCTTTGACAGTTCTGTTCTTATCTTCACCTGAATAGTTCTTCCATCTAAGAAGTCCTTAATCCAATTAAACATTCTCCCTCCTATTCCCATTATATGCAGCTTAATGGGGAGCCCTTCTTTCCACAGCATATCATATGCCTTCTCAACATCGAAAAATACTGCCGCCACTATTTCTTTGTTTACTTGAGCTTTCCTGACCTCTTCTTCCAAACACACCACTGGATCCATTGTACTCCTGCCTTTTCTGAACCCACTTTGGCATATAGCCACCATGTTTCTGCTCTCCAAAAAATACATTAATCTTTCATTGATCATACGCTCCATTATTTTACATATATGTGATGTCAGGGCAATTGCTCTATAATTTCCAGGTTTGCTGTCATCCTTCTCTGGTTTTTTAATTGGGACTATTTGTCATGTGGTGATCCTCGCGGATCACCAAGAGATGCCACAGAGTTCAGAGAGTTTGGCTAAGATGTTATTTATTGACAGATGTGACACAACAAGGCTGTAAGCCCCTTAGGGCAAACACACACATAGACGAGACTTGGGCTCGCAGGGCTAACCCCAGCCACTCCGAGCTAAACTGTGACAAAGCTATAATGACGAACCTGACATGAAGGTCTACGACACTCTCAAGTAAGACGAGGCGCAGACCCAGGGCTTGGCAGGATGAAGACACAAGCAATCCTCACGTAACGTTGACCCAATGTTGACTGATACTCCTGCGTCTTACCGTCGTTAGCGTCGGGCTTAAAAGGGCGAAGCACTAACGACGGTAATGACAAACAGCTGACCGGCCCTTGACAGGCAGAAGCCCCACCGAGCACTTTCACAATAAGAGCCCGGTGAAGCCAGAATATAGCCCGCAGCTGTCAAGGCCGGCAGCGACCTGAACTTAGCCCGAGCGCGATCAGAACCGGCGCTCGGGTCATAACACTATTATTGTTTTCTTCCAACTCCCTGGTACTTTTCCCTCCTCTCAAATCTTGTTATAGAGCTGCAGTAGATGTCATGAGTCTGAGCCCAGAGCTCAGACTCTCTATGTTTTTTTGAGTATTTTCTGTCTATTATTATTTTCTTGTCAGTTTGTTATTTTTGAATTTGTGACACGAGCCTCCTTCCTCCTCTCCCAGACACACCTACCATCTACTCACAGTCTGTTCCCCAGTTCCCAGCTGTGAGTGGTTGTCCAATTAGGTCACCTGCTCACTCAGTCAGCCCACACCTACGACTCACACCTGCGTCTCATGCATCTTCATGTATTTAAGCACTGCCGACTCATTGTGTCTTTGCGGCTATATTGAATGTACCAAGATTGGTTATTCTCTGGATAATTCTCACCCTGATCATCACGCTGATCATCTCCTCATTTCCTCTTGAGCCAAGCCTGCTCAGAAGTGTTCCAGTCTGTAAGTTTTTCTTGTTTGGCATTTTTGTATTTACTGCACTGTTTTTGGACTCTTATGTTCTTTTTGTTAATAAATGTCACTAACACAATTCAGCGACTGGGTCTGTCTTCCTGTTCCAAAGGGGTGTACATGAGAGTAGCAATTCCATACTCCCTACACTTAAATGCTTTAGCACGCTATAGCATATGTCATCTTTGCCAGGCGCTGTCTTTCCTGTTTCCCCAAGCGCTTTCTTTAACTCTCCCATGGAGAAAGGAACATTTAATTTATCCTCAGCATCACCTTTCCTGCCCAAGGCCTCCAAATTTTCCAACTTTGTCTTATTTCTGCCTCTCTCTCCCTCCTCAGACAGGTTACAGCTGCTATGAATCTTAACAAAGGCATCTGCCAACATCTCTGCTTTATCCTTGTTTGATACTGCAGTTTTGCTTCCATCGCTCAGAACCGGATAACTCCACTCACTTCTGTCACCTCCCATCTTTCTAATCATCTTAGTCGAGGTACCAATTGAGTCGCAGTACTTCCTCCAGAGTGCCTTTTTTACTTGCCTTATTGTCCTCCTTACTACTGCCTGTGCCTGTTTATACTGGACCATATGTTGAAAATTATGAGTTCTTTTGACTAGTTTGAATGCTTTTTTTTTCTTTTCTTTACTGCTTCCTTACACTCATCACTCCACCATGGAACTACTTTATTCTTTCTACTGCCTTTACTTTTAGGGATGGATGCTAGTGCAGCTGAGATTATGCCTTCCTTTATATTACTGTTTAATGCATCAGTGCTCATAATATAATCATTTTGCTTTAGTTTTTACTTTCTTCCATAAAATTTCCCCAGTCATCTCTCTCTAGCTTCCATTTCCCACCTGCATTTCCTGTCTCGTTTGGAATGGCTATATTTATTTTGCACCAGATTGGGTAATGGTCACTTCCTATTGTCCCCTCCTTATTTACTGTCCAATTGCACTTTGTTGCAATGGCGCTAGACACCAATGTTCGGTCCAAAGCAGACTCTTTCCCAGAGTTAATATCAATTCTTGTGCAACTGCCATTATTTATACACACCATATTCTTCACATCAAGCCAATCTTCAATTACTTGGGCATTAACATCTGTCTTCATACTTCCCCATAATGTGCTGTGTCCATTAAAGTCGCCACACCATACAATATTTCTGCTGCTCTGCCCCTCCACTTCCTCTAGTTTTCTTCGTTCCAGTCTTTTGCATGGATTATAATAATTCACAATCACCAACTCTTTCCTTTCAACCTACACTTTCACCACTAAGTATTCTTGTTCATCCCCGATTCCTACGATTTTATATGGAATACCATGCTTAATAAGAAGTAATGCATCCTCCTCCCCTCTTGTCTATCTCACCTCACTGCCACATACCCATATAAAATAAAGTCCAAGCGAGATTTTAGCCAGGACTCCTGAATGCACACTACATCTGGCTTTTCCTTCCTGCTTAGCGCAAATTGTTTGAACTCTTGACCATTTGTTATCAGGCTTCTAGCATTCCACTGGAGGATTGGCATTATTTACAGTATCAGCCTACACATGTTGTCTCTTGGCTGGAGTGCACCCTGAGCTCATCATTTATCTCTTCCCATTTTAATCCTTTCATATCTAAGTGATGTTCTGCAGCTTTCACAATAACTTGGATCCTTTCAGTTTTTGATTTAATTCCGTGTGTTGCATTTAACACTCCTGCAGTGAAGATCATCAGTTTCTTCTTTTCTAACTAGGCGTCTTTCTTGTTTTGCTGTTCCTTTACCACTTTCTTTCTGCTCCCTCCTTCCTTATTCTGCTTCTCCTGCCCTGCCAGCTTGACTGCCTCTGAATATGAGACTTTCTCCCTCACTCTGCGTCTTTCCTCAATACCTCACACCCCCAGTATGCTACACTGTGGTCTCCTCCACAGTTACAGCATCTAAGTTTCACTCCTTCTCCCCACTTTCCATACTCATGCTCTCCACCACACCTGGCGCACCTCTTTTTCCTTTTACATCCAAAAAGTACTGTTTGCGCTTTCTGCCGTTAACTGCGATCACAAAATTTGTCGCTGTTAAGGGGGGGCCAAGTGTTAACGGGCAATTAACGTGATCACACCAACACCATGTCCTTGTGGGTTTATTTGCAGGATTTCCTATCAACAAGGAGTTTTTAGCAGCTTTAACAGATATGTTTTCAATATTAAACACCCAGATGCTCTTCTCCTCATCTCAGGCAATTTCAACCATGTTTCACTGTCTCCCATTCTACCCACGTTCACCCAGTATGTCACATGCCACACTAGAGACAATAAAACACTGGACTTATTCTACGCAAACACTAAGGAGGCGTACACCTCATTACAACTCCCCCCACTCGGGAGATCGGATCACAACTTGGTTCATCTCCGGCCGGTGTACAAACCCCTGGTGCACAGACAACGTCCGGCCATGCGCACAGTGGAGTTATGGTCTGAGGAGACAATGGACACTCTAAAAGGCTGTTTTGAAGCCACCGCCTGGAAGCAGCTCTGCGATCCACATGGTGAGGACATCGATGGCCTCATTCACACCTTCACGGGCTACCTCAGCTTCTGTGTGGACAAATCCGTTCCCACCAAGACCATACGGTGTTGCTCAAACAACAAACCCTGGATCAACCCTGAAATAAAAACACTTCTGAGAGAGAAGAAGAGGATCTTCAGGTCGGGGAACAGGGAGATGCTGAAGTCCGTACAGAGGGAGCTGAGGAGAAAGATCAGAGAAGGCAAGGACAGCTTCAGGAAGAAGATGGAGGACAAGTTGCAACAGAGCGACATCAGCGGGGTCTGGAGAAACCTCAAAACCATCTCTGGGCTCCAGAATACCTCCCCCCAGGCCACGGGGGGCAGGGAGTGGGCGAACAACCTGAATCTGTTTTTCAATAGGTTTGACCAACCGCCCTCCCCCCTGACTGCACAACAACCACTGCTGCCTCTAAAGAAATCAAGTCCTGCTGCCCACTCCCCACTCCACCAACACCCCCCCACCCCCAACACACAGCCCCCCATCCTGACCCTGACCAGGACCCAGGTGAGGACGGAGCTGAGGAAGATCAAGGCAAGGAAGGCGTCGGGACCGGACGGCATCAGCGCAAAGCTCCTCAAGTCCTGTGCAGACCAGCTGTGTGGGATTGTGGCATACATCTTCAACCTGAGCCTGAAGCTGGGGAGGGTACCACAGCTGTGGAAAACATCTTGTGTGGTACCTGTACCAAAAACTTCCCACCCCAAAGACCTGAACAGCTACAGACCGGTGGCCTTGACGTCCCACTTGATGAAGACCCTGGAGAGACTGCTCCTTGCTCACCTCCGCCCCCTGGTGGAACCAGCGATGGATCCACTCCAGTTCGCCTACCAGCATGGCATTGGGGTGGAGGATGCGGTGATCTTCCTCCTTCACCGTTCTCTGTCCCACCTGGAGAAGCCCGGGAATATGGTGAGGATCATGCTCTTTGACTTCTCCAGTGCTTTCAACACCATCCAACCGATGATCCTGAAAGACAAGCTGCTGCGCGCAGGGGTGGACCAGCACCTGTCATCATGGATCCTGGACTACCTCACGAACCAGCCTCAGTTTGTGAGAACCCGGGACTGTGTGTCCAACACGATCATCAGTAGCACGGGGGCCCCCCAGGGAACGGTGCTGGCTCCCTTCCTGTTCACTCTTTATACTGCGGACTTCTCACACAACACAACACACTGCCATCTACAGAAGTTCTCTGATGACTCTGCGATCGTTGGCCTCATCTCCAATGGAGATGAAGCTGAGTACAGAGGGCTTATCCAGGACTTCGTAGACTGGTGCCATCGGAACTGCCTCCAGATCAACGCAAGGAAAACTAAGGAGCTGGTGGTGGACTGCCGCAGGCATGGGCAGCCCCTCACAGCACCAGTAAATATACAGGGAACAGACATCGAGATGGTGACATCCTATAAGTACCTGGGTGTTCATCTGAACAATAAACTAGACTGGTCACACAATACTGACGGACTCTACAAGAAGGGACAGCGCAGGCTGTTCCTGCTGAGGAGACTCAGGTCTTTTGGTGTACAAGGGGCGCTGCTGAAGTCATTCTATGACACGGTGGTGGCATCAGCCATCACTTTTGGAGTGGTCTGCTGGGGCAGTGGCATTACAGCAGCCGATAGGAAGAGACTGAACAAACTGATCAAGAAAGCTAGCTCTGTCCTGGGGCAGCGCCTTGATCCGGTGGAGGAGATAGGAGAGAGAAGGACGGTGGCTAAACTGTCATCTCTGCTGGAGTCCAAGTTCCACCCTATGCAGGACGTACTGAATGCACTGAGGAGCTCATTTAGCAGCAGACTACATCATCCCAGGTGCACAACCGAGAGGTTTCGTAGGTCCTTCCTACCAACGGCTGTCAGACTGTACAACCTAAGCAGGGCTGCTCGCAGAGATAGCAAAAGACGTAACAAACTAATAGTTTTTAAATGCAAAAGATGCAATAGACTTACACAATGGTCCCCTCCGGCATACAACTAGGAAAATACCGGTCGCTATGGAGGGTGAGAATATGTATGGGCACATAATCATACCATGTAGGATAACTAAGTTGAGGGTTATGCTGTTTCATCCCATCTAGCAACAATGCTCTGCACTGTGTGTATTTATATATTTACATATTTATTCCATCTAGCTACAATGCTCAGCACTGGGTGTGTTCATATTTATATATCTATATATTTATTCCATCTAGCTACAATGCTCCGCACTGTGTGTGTTTATATACTTACATATTTATTCCACCTAGCTGCAATGCTCCGTACTGTGGGTGTTTATATATTTACATATTTATTCCATCTAGCTACAATGCTCTGCACTGTGTGTTTATATATTCATATATTTATTCCATCCAGCTACAATGCTCTGCACTGTGTGTCTGTGTGTGTGTATATACTGTATATATTTTATAGTAATATGTACATATGTATATTAGCTGCTCTTGCTTGCTTGTTTTTTTTTTCTTGCCTTCTGATTGTTGCTCTGAGTGTTGCTATCCCTGTGCTGTTGCAATCCTGGAATTTCCCCGTTGTGGGACTAATAAAGGCTTATCTTATCTTATCTTATCTTAAAATTAATAAAAAATTTTAAAAAATAATATAAATTCAAGTGGTGATCTGTTGGGTGTACTGGTGATTGGTCCATTTTAGATGGAAATACGGTCACTCATCTTAGTTCTGGCTTATTGTTTGTTTAGCCCACAGCTTGACACAGCTCTGAAAACCCACATTACACTACCTGCTCACACAGTTACCGACCCACACACAGCAGAGGCAGTTTTCCCTCAGGAGGAACAAACAAAGAGCGAATATTGGACTTCAATTCAGCAGGCAGACAGAAACACAACTCCAAATACACACTAATGTTTCAGTTTTAAAGTTCTGAGGCTGAACAAGATGAGACAACTCATCAGGGAGGAGGAAGATTTTATTAAAACACTGGTTTATAATGTGACTGTGTTTGCCTCCTGTAGCCGAAGACGAGTCTGAGCCAGAGGAAGAGTTGGATGAGGACGCCAAGGAGCAGAGGGATTCGGGTTGCTTCGAGAGCTCAGAGAACCTGGAGAGTGGACGCGAGGAGACGAAGACAGAGGAGGAAAACAGAAACCAAGTGACAGAGAGGCAGGAAGAAGCGTCCCAACAGTCAGAGGAGGTGGAGGAGGAGCTGGAGGCCGTACAGGAGCAGCTGCAGGAGCTCACGGTGGATGAAGAGTCGTGAGGAGTGACTCCTCTCACTCCTGGTTCTCAGAGTCTTTGGGGATTCATGTAAAGACTGATGATAGTCTGAGACTGAAAGACTGTTTGGACCTGATGGTTTTACACTGGCACTGATGAGGAAACAGCCAGTGTTTTAAACCACTATGTCATTACTTCACTTTAATCAGTTCTTATGAAGCGTTGTTACATATTTAGCATTTAAACGTTTGTCTTTTGGTTTCATGGTATGTGTTCTCATGGATGTTAAAATATTTTCAGATGACTTCCATGTAACTTGAATCCCATTTGTAGGTGTGAGTTCTGTGGTGAAATGAAGTGCTGTAAATAGAACGTGAAATGATCAGTGAGCTGTATCCTGTCCAGTATGTGTTTTGTTTTATCTTTAGAATTTAGGCATCTTTGCCAACTGTTTGTCTCATTCTGATGCCCGTATTGTAGCTTAATACAACTCATAGTAGTTATTAGGCAACAAACTTTCATACACTGTAAAAACTTGTAAAAATATTTGGTAAATAAACAATGGCATTTATATAATGGAAAAATATGTGTAGTTTGTAATCAAGAGTGAGCTACATCTTTTTTTTTTTTTTTTTAGGAATTTATTTTAGTAAGTGTGAAAATAAATAGATGCGACCCAGTCTGTACTTTTAAAACCATTACACACGTTTGTCCCTTTAGTTAATATCAGCTGAATCTCCCAGCATGCTCTGGGGTATAGTTTGACTCGTAGCACTGTGCAACAGTCATGAACTACCCCTTCTTTAAAATTTGTTAGGGACATTGGAAGTTGGTTTATTGAAATGTGCAAACAAATTAAATACAGTATATAGGGCAAAACAGTTCTAGTAAGCTTAAAGGTCAATATTTGGTATCATTAACTCCCCCCCCCCCCCCCACAACACAGCCTGAACTTTTTCTTTGTCTTGTAATTTCTTTAAGTAATCTCGAGGAATAGTGCTTCATGAAGAACATTCCACAGAACTGTGTACTCTTTGTTCTAACAGCTGGAAAAAGTTGTTACATGGTTTTGGCCTGGTCAAATTTTCTTCAATCACACAGGGTTACAAAAATATTTTTTTTAAGTTGTCTGTGTTTTTTTCAACTGATTTAAGACAATTTTGCACGGCTGAATCCGAAAATGACATCCGTTTCTCTTGATCAGGTGCCAAGTAAAAACCTGTACTTACTTAGTACTTTGCATGTACTTACCTTTACATAAAGGAAAGTACATGTAAATTGAATGTTGTCATCATTGTTCAAAATTCAGAGAATTTCAAGACAAAGAATTTTGAATCACCTAAAGTGAAAATACCCGTACATGTAAATAAAGCAACATGTGGCCATAATTCAAAAAGTTGACCTGATTGAGCAAAACCAATGTGATTTTTGGATTCAGCACATCAAAATTGTCCTAAATCAGCTAAAAAAAAAAAAAAAAACTTAGACAATAAATCTGGTGTTGACCAGTGTTATTGCAGCATCCTTGTGAATCATCTTTTGAAGACTTTCTCAGAATGTCTCGTTTGAGTGCATGTTTCTTTGAAGTCCTAAGACAGCAGTTAACTCCGCCTTCCCTCTTATGTCACTCTGCAAACCCAGAAGAGTTAAAACGGCTTCTTGGAGACAAAAACAATATAAAGACTTTTTTTCCCCAAGAGAAATGAGTGTTTTGATAATCACATGACCAATAGAAGCATTTCAGAAGGTTAAAACCTACAGAAACAGTTTTTCAGTCAATGACTCCTTTAAAGTTACTTCTATTATTGTGAAATCTATTTAATTTCGCCAAATAGGTTTAGTTAACATAGAACATTCTCTGTAATTTCAACTTTTCCATCTTAAAACCTTAATCATAAAATGTTTTGTTACAGCAATAGATTTTACAGCAGCAGTTTGGACAGTGTTGGAGAAACAATTTTTTTACCACCAGCACCCAAATACAACAGAACCATTCTTTAGTAGCATCTGTTTTTCAATTGTGACGCAGAAAAAATGTGCTGCTGCACTGCTAGCACAGGAACCATCAGATCAAGACTGGTGTGATTCATTTCAAATTTTATCCACACACTTAGCAAATCAATCAAGAACACAACACAACGACAGCAGAATAAATTAAAAAAAAAAAATCCGACATGAAAAAATATTCTGTCAAAGGCAAGTTATATTAAGACAATGTTATTTATTTACCAGACACACCGATCATGTAAAAAGAAGTGAAGTAAATTGAAGGACATACATATAATCACAGTGTTGATACTAAAACTGAACATAAATAAGCATATTTGTATACATAATGTAATAATTGGTTGATCAGAGCATTCAGATCTGATCAAGGGTTTTTAAACACAGGAATCATAAATACAGGAGCTTGGCTCGGCCGCTCTATGAACTTCAATGGTCCTTTTAACATCATAAATGTCCCTTTTACTGAACATCAACAACCTACATTCTTGCTTCTTGGTGATGAACAAATATACCACGCAGTCTAAAAACAGAAAGAAATAAAAGAAGGCGGCTTGGTTTAAATGTCTCTTACTGGAACTGGACATGTCTTACAGGGAGTTTGCTAGCAAATGTTCAATAATTTCTCCTTTTTTACCCAACAATCCTGACTCACACTTACAGCATCTTCCCAGACATGTGTCATTTGTCTCCAGATGTAAACATGGGGAGCAAACACATCCAGAGATTCAACTGCTAGTCGACAGATTCATCTGATAAACAGTTATGATTGCAAGTGGCAGTTTTTCAATTCAAAGCATTTGCTGGTGGTAAAATTAATATTTTGGGTAGTTTGAACACATATTTTCTCCTTTTTCTCCCCAACCAAAGAACAAATCTGTGTGAAATTATAAATAAGTGATGTTAAACAGAAATATGGTGCATCAGCCATCAATCACATTAGGAAAAAAGGAGGGGAAACCTTTCAGGCAGATATGAATCATGTGATAAACAGTTAAAATTTCTACATGTCAAAACTGTGGTCCATACAACACAATCACGAGTAGAAACTCTCCTACCAGCTAACATCATTTAAATACTCTGGATCACTTCGACTTTTTCCGGTTCATCTTCATATGAAAAGAAAAGGGCTGAACGTCTTTCTTTATTCTCTGATAACGAGTGCTGGAGCAGAACATGAAAGGAAGAGAAGAAGAAGAAGAAGAAGAAGAGTTGAATATGAGAGACTTTTTCATGGAAGCAAAATACATGAGGAAGAGGGAGGAGGAAGATCAGGAGGCTGAATAATAAACTCTGGCTGCACTCTTTTATCCTCATCTACACCCATTAAAACTGCAGAGTTGAGGATCATTTCTGCTCAACTTTCTCCCTCAGAGGCCTGAGAATCATTTAAAAAGCAGAAACACAAACTCACCACAGGTTTGGACCATTTCAAAGGCAGCTAACTTCTGCCCATCAATTATTATCAATTCTCAGATAAGACTTTTTAAAGACTTGCTGCCCCAAAATTCACAGTTTTATAAGAAAACAAGCTAAAAACTATGAGAACTGCAGCTGTGTCTGACTTTCTGATCTGTGTTGTACTGATCACCAGGTGAATGGTTTGAAGGGCTTCTCTGTTGGTGGATCTCAGCTGTTCCAATAAGGCACTGGCACCACGAGTGTCTCTACGCTCATCAGGCCTTTACTCACACAGACGACGGGGCATTCTAACAGAGCAGCGATGTCACATCCTTGATTATATAAAAATGGAAGGACAGGCATTGGTCTGGATGGATCCCTTTAAATAAAGACGCAGCAGTATGAGATTATAAGGTCAACTTTGACTGAAAGGAACCAACTGAAACCGGATTCCACGTGCCCGGACAACTCCTGCGCCACTTTATCTGCATTCATCCCCAAACTGTTCGCCTAGCCTTCCTGTGGTTTGCATAGGGCATGTAATGTATACACAATAAAACTGATTAAGTTTTTACATGTGTACAACTTCCCTTTGCCAGAGGATTATTGAACTGGCCTTTCACACTAAACATCAATATGCCATTTTAAATAAAGATCAAATGTAGTAATGACAATTACTGTCCACAGCTGACTGTGGATATGTCGTGCGTTTGGAAAGGTTTTCTGCAGTTTCTTTCCTGTGTTCCCCCGCCCCCCCCATGCAGTGTTCAGGAAGCTGCTGACTTTCCATTTAATCACTCCACCTCCTGCAGGAGTCACTGTCAATCAAACAGCTCTGCAGCCACAGATCAGAGGAAGAGGAGGAGCTGCAGCAGACGCACCGCTCTACTGGGAAAAAATGAGGGGCGGGAGTCAGAGGATAACTGAATCACCCACTCTGTAATCAGAGATTGATTAGCTATGCCTGGGCTCCTGACCAGGCAGGACAGTGGAGGAGCAGCTCTGACCGGAGCCGCCCCCTCATGCAGCTAATGGGTCTTGTCCTTGGCGATGGATGTCTCTGCATCAGTCTCGGGTGAGGCCAGTGGAGGGAGCTTCGGAGCGGGAGGGTGCTCCTCTTTGGGGGAAGGGCTTTTCTCTGCTGAGGCAGCGATGCTCGGCTTGGCTTCATCAGGTGTGTGCTCGTTGGGGATGAGCGGAGCCGTGGTTTTCTGTAAGAGGAGAGCACGCTGAAATCAGTCACATCCACAAAGATGCAGTGATCACAAACTCAACCCAGTTAGAGGTTTAAAACGAAAAATAATTGTTGCTTCACACAGGCTCTTAAGGCAGAGAAAGAAAACCTGATTCCATTATTTTTTAATGAGGAAAACAATCCAAAAATTCACATCTTTGCTAGGCATAACAGCTTTACTGGATGCAATTTGGAGGAAAATGTTACATAAGCTCCTCCTTGATGTGTTTCTGCAATATTCTCTTCAACTAAGGCCAACTCTCTACCTTTAGTCTTTTTCCTTGAACGATTTTGTTAAAAAAAAAAACAAAAAAAAACTGCATCCTGAAAGTCTTCATCTTACTGCATGAACCACTTTTTTTGAGATTCAATTAGCAAGCAGATTTCCTAATGTATTCCTTAAAGATTTCTGTTATTGCTGAAATTTTCATGCTCCAACAGTGATGATGTTGTTGCCCAGACATGTTAAAACCAGCTCAAACTATCACATCGACTCCATAGAAGAGGCATGGTGGGTCAGCGATTTTTACTGTTGCCTCAAAGCTAAAAGGTTCTCTGTTCACATCCCCTTCCAGAGACCTTTCTGCATGGGCAGAAGAACTGTACTGAAGTAGAATTACCTGTATATGTACTTTTATTTGTGTTACAGCCCCAACTGGCCCAAGGCCAGAATTGCCTATATTAACCTGGGATTTCAAAGTCTGTTTTGGCCCTTACACCAAGGTGGACGAAGCTAGTCGTTTCACCGTTTTTTAGGCAAGGTAGACACAGACCTATCTCCCAGGCTGGGATTAGAACCCATGACACTGTGATCTCAACACCTCTGGCTCTACCACTGAGCCAAAGACGAATTCCCCTGCTAGCACTTGGATAGTAGCAGAGGTGTACCCTAAGGTGTCAGGAGCTACACCACTGACTAATTCCTTCAAGGAGGAGGATTTGTAACAATCGGGTTTTTCATCTGATGAGCGTTTACTTTTACTCTCTACATTTTAACATACAGTACATCTGGACAGCAGGTAAGGGACGTGAGTCAAGTTCATTCTGCCATTTTCTTAAAATAGTGGCGGGGGAAAAAAGTACAGTTGCTTTGTGCTACATTTCTACTGACTTGTGCCATTAAAAGAATCATGTGTGCCATCTCCATTTTTGAAATATTAATAACAGAGGTCATCTGAGTTCTCAGCTCAGCCTCACAAACTATTGTAATGGCAAAAATCAGGTATTTGATTGGTACATCATTTATTTGTTAAGTTATTTAATTCCCTTCCACAGCACGTGGGACATAATGTGGTGTATAGGGGCGGTACCTATCTCCATTTCTGTGACCCTAAGCAGGGTTTCCTCTGGTAACATTTCTGGGTGGCGGCCCGCCACACCTGAAAATTTTCCACCACTCTTATGAGGAAATACAAATTTAAGAAAATATATGAAGCAATGACGATCTGCAAGCATGCACATGAACAACACGCGTGACCGTCATCTGTGTAGTGTTCAGAAGTGCCCTACCCATGTGAGCGTTCCAGTCGCCAGGCAGAGTATCTCGCTAGCGTGACTGTCCAAGAGAAACATGAGTATATTAAAGTACTTTAAAAGCGGGAAAAAAAAAATCAGAAGAGATGTGTAAGCACTGGAGGCAGTTATCATGGTTTTAACCCGGTGGTAACAGGAGCAATAATGGAAAAGTCGCTTAGCAGCAAAATGTGGTTATAATTCATATGCAGCCGGCTTCATATGAAGGGAAAGACAAGTGGGACTGATGAATTACTGAGGATATACAGTGGTGTGAAAAAGTGTTTGCCCCTTCCAGATTTCTCATTTTTTTGTATCTTTGTCACACTTAAATGTTTCAGATCATCAAACATATTTAAATATTGGACAAAGATAACACAAGTAAACACAAAATGCAGTTTTTAAATGAAAGTGTTTATTATTAAGGGGAAAAAAATCCAAACCTACATGGCCCTGTGTGAAAAAGTGATTGCCCCCCAAATTTAATAATGGGTTGGGCTACCCTTAGCAACAACAACTGCAATCGGACTTCCGGTTATGGCGGCCGCCTAGAAGGACACGTATCACTCTGCTCTGCCCCTGGAAATAAAAATTCGGCAAATAACTCTCTCATTTGGAACAGAACTTTTCCCAGCGTTTGGGTGAGGATATGCCGGTGAAGACTAAGGCTGGGAAATCAGGAGGGGGAAAAATTGAATCGCCGAAGCAGTCCAAATTAACGGACTTTAAAGTTTGTGGCGCAGTAGAAAAAGCTGCGGATATGGCGGATGAAACTAGCGGTGGTGCGGTAACTGCTGCTGCTGACGATGGCGGCACAGGTGCAGTGCTGGCTGCCATTAGCTCAATGAGAGCAGACTTTTCCGCTAAACTTGATGGGATTATGGCAGCGTTGGATGCAATGAGAAAGGAGTTGGGTGACTGCGTGGAGCGAGTGACGCAGGCGGAGCTTCGTGTTTCAAGTGCGGAGGATGAAATCAGCGGACTTCAAATAAAGGTGCGCACTTTGGAAAAAAAAAATAAAGATCTGGAAAATAGCGTTATGGACTTGGAATCTCGGTCCAGAAGGAACAACCTGAGGCTGGTGGGTTTACCGGAGGGAGCCGAAGGTCGTGATTCATGCTCCTTTTTGGAGGGGTGGATCCCGGAGGCGCTGAACAACGCGGAGCTAAAATCATCAGTCGTCTTGGAAAGCTCCCACCGAATTGGCCCACCGAGAGGTAACAAGGCAGCACCGAGGACGCTAATTATGAAGTTTCTCAGCTACAGAGACAGGATGACGATCTCCAACGCGGTGCGGGCCAAAGGAGAAATTAAATACCAAGATCAGCAAGATCTACCCAGATCTGGCCTCAGGAATCCAACAATTAAGGAAGCAGTTTGACCCCATCCGCAAAGAACTGCGCAACCTTGAGATTCGTCATGGAGTGATTCACCCTGCAAGACTTCTGGTCACATATGAGGGCAGAACACGCATCTTCAAGACCCCCGAGGAGGCGCAGGAGCTCATTAAGAAGATCCAGGAAGAGACTGGTGGGAGCTAAGCATGAACAGAATATAGGGTAGAATATTTGAGCATTTAACTGATTAGAAGCATATAACAAGATTACAAAATATAGAATGTATTACATATTTAAAAAAAAAAAAAAGTACAAAATTGCTAAAAAAAATTTTGGAGTTAAATTGGAAAATTACAGAAGAGAGTTAATGTTACGTTATTAAAAGCAGTAGAGTTAGGGTGATTGGGAGGATGAAGAAGGAGTGGCTTTGGCTGTTCCTCGTGGGTGTGGAACGGTCGATGGCTATATCGGGAGACGGAATTTTTCTTTTGCTTTTGGGGGGATTGCCACAAATGTGGGAAGGGGGAATTTGTTTGTGTGTAGTTTGTAGGGTGAATGTTCAACCACTCATTTTTTTGCTTTTCTGTTTGAGCATGTTTACACTGCAAGGTAATCCCAAATTCCCTATTGATTATAAATCAAAGCGTTAATCTTAATTTAACTTCATGGAATTGCAGAGGTCTACAAAATTTAAAAAAACTTAAACAAGTTATGAATAAAATAAAAGACATGGGTTCAAAAATTGTGTTTTTACAAGAAACTCATCTAATAGAGCAAGATGTAAAAAGAATTAGGAGTAGATGGCAAGGAAATGTTTTCACCTCATCATTTTCATCCCGAGCCAGGGGAGTTATGACTCTCATACATAAATCAGTCCCATTTCAAGTGAAAAATGTAATTGGAGACAAATTTGGAAGATATGTAATCATTCAAGGATCTTTGCTATTAGAAAACATAAATTTGGTGAACTTATATGGTCCCAATATAGATGATCAAAAGTTCTTTGCCAATTTATTTCTTATCTTATCATCACTTACAGGGCAACATATAATAGCAGGGGATTTTAACTGTACATTGAATCCCAGTATAGATAGATCAACAGGACTGGACTGTACGCACAATGGATGTAGGATGACCATTAATCATTTTATGAAAGAATTGAAATTGATAGATATATGGAGAGAAATGAAACCACAAGTTAAAGCATACTCTTGTTATTCCAATACCTACAAGACATTCTCACGTATAGATTATTTTTTGATCTCCACAGAATTAAGGTCCAAGATTCAAAACTGTTTTTATGATAACATCGTGATCTCTGATCATGCACCCTGCTGTCTAATGTATGTAGATAAGAAATTGACAAAGGAACCAGGTAGATGGCAATTTCAGCATAAATGGCTTCAGGATGAGGAATTTGTTAAGTATATAGAAAAACAGATAGATGAGTTCTTTGATATCAATACTACACAAACATCAGCATGTGTAAAGTGGGAGGCTTTCAAAGCTTTTATTAGGGGACATATTATTAGTTATACAGGTTCAAAATCTAAGAAGACTCGAGAGGAGAGAGTCCAATTGGAACATAAAATAAAAATTCTTCAAGAAAGAGTATATGCAGGAAGAGATCCAAGGTTGGAGAACGAATTACTGATTTTGAGAGCTGAATATGACAAAAAATCAGCGAATAGAGCTGCCTCGAGTCTTCTAAGATTGAAACAATCTTTTTATGAACAAGGTGAAAAATCAGGAAAGTTATTGGCATGGCAGATTAAACAATTAGAATCTAAAACACCAATTACCAGTATTATAAGTAATGGACAGGTAGTTATAGATCCTTCAGAAATTAATAGAGCCTTTAGAGATTACTATGAAAAATTATATGATACCAAAAATGAATCTGACTTAACAAAACTACATGGGTTTTTGAATGAACTATTTATACCGTGTATTCCAAATGAAAATAGGGAGATACTGGAGTCTAAAATTAGTCAAGAAGAAGTTGGACTAGCCATTGATAATATGAAATCAGGAAAAAGTGCAGGACCAGATGGTCTTCCAGTTGACCTTTATAAAAAATTTAAGAATAAATTAACAAAACCTTTTTTGGAAATGGTTTTAGAAGCATTTCAAAATAGTAATTTACCATCATATATGAATAATGCCTTAATTATACTGTTGCCAAAACCAGGTAAGCCCTCTAATAAATGTGAAAATATGAGACCAATAAGCCTATTAAATGCCGACCTTAAGATAATTTGTAAAATTTTAGCAAGACGAATACAAGAAATTTTACCAAATATTATTAATCGAGATCAGAATGGCTTTATAAAGGGAAGACAAGGCTTCCATAATGTAAGAAGACTATTTAATATTATTTATTCTAATAAAGAAGCACCGGATACAGCTCTCTTATCACTGGATGCCGAAAAAGCCTTTGATAGAGTTGAATGGCCCTTTCTTTTTGAAGTCTTACAAAGGTTTGGACTTGGAAATAATTTCATAAAATGGGTTCAGATAATATATAATAATGCTACTGCAGAAATTCTAACAAATAACAATATTTCAAAATCAATAAAAATCAATAGAGGATGTCGACAAGGCTGTCCACTTTCACCTTTACTGTTTACTATGGCAATTGAACCTTTAGCGATGGCGATACGTCTACAGTCACAAATATATGGAATTAAAGTTGGACCAACAGAACATAAAATCTCCCTGTATGCCGATGACATAATTTTGTTTATGTCGAATCTTAAAAAATCAATTCCGACCTTGTTGAATTTAATAAAGAATTTCGGGGAAATATCAGGATATAAAATAAATAAAACTAAATCTTCAATATTAATGCTAAATGAGACCCAGAGAAATTACCCAGCCCCTGAGGTAAATCAATTCAATGTTGTAAATCAGTTCAAATATTTAGGAATCCAAATTGTGCCTAAGCTAGAATCAGTCGCCAGTGTCAATTATGAAGCCTTAATGACAGATATTGATGAGTTACTTCAGAGATGGATGTCACTACCAATGTCGATGATCGGGAGAATTAATATACTTAAAAGTAATATCTTACCTAAAATACTTCATTTATTTCAATACATTCCCTTACCACCACCTTTAGATTTATTCTCAAGAATTAAAAAAAAGTTAGTGGAATTTATATGGAACAACAGGAGGGCTAGATTACGTCTGTCTTTATTATATTTACCATTTGATCGTGGAGGTCTGAAATGTCCAAATTTTATGTTGTATTATTGGTCGGCACAACTGAGGTCTATGACATATTATTTTTCATCAAATGATCTCCCTCACTGGACTGAAATGGAATCATACAATTTACCTTTACCTCTTCCCATATTCATATACTCAGATTCGGCAAAAAAATTACAAAAACAAGTTAAAAATCCATTTGTAAAGCATATGATCAAAATATAGTGTGAAGCTAAAAACTATTTAAAAGAACCACAGTTATTGTCACAATTTAGTCCAATATGGGGTAATCAATATTTTAAACCAGGGAGAGCGGACGCTGTATTTAAAGTATGGAATTTAAAAGGGATACAAAAGATTCAGGATTTATATTTGCCATGTGCAGAAAACATAATGTCTTTTGAAGAGTTGAGGATCAAATTTAATCTCAATAGAACACATTTTTTTAAATATCTTCAACTTAGAAACTTTATTCGATCAAATCAAAATAAAGCTCTCACTCGACCTATTTATTCATCCTTGGAAAAAATGTTGATGAAAGATAGTAAAAGAAAGGGTATTATTTCAGAGTTTTATAACTCATTGACACTATTTTCAAGTGAAAATTCACTGAAAAGATTAAACTACTGGAAAGAAGATCTGCAAACTGAAATTTCAGAGGAACAATGGGAATTGGCTTGTACAGAAGCTCAAACCAAATCAATAAATGTACGTCTTAAATTGATACATTTCAAATGGTTAATGCGGATGTATGTTACACCGGAGGAGTTAAATAGATATAACAAAAATATACCAGATACATGCACAAAATGCATGGAAAGTAAAGGAACCCTATTTCATTGTGTATGGGAATGTAGATTAATAAGAATGTTTTGGGAAGAGGTGAGGGTAACAATTGAAAAAATAATCTCAAAACAAATTATATTGAATCCTAAACTGTTTTTGTTGGGTCTGTACCCAGAAAAGCATAATTTTAATAAAAGTGAAAGAACATTCATAGACCTCAGTTTGCTTAATGCCAAAAAATGTATTGCATTACTGTGGAAAAAGACTCATAGACCAGATGTGACTCAGTGGTTAAGACAGATGTTAACAAACCTTCCATTAGAAAGAATAACATATATACTGAAATCAAAGGAAATTGTGTTTGAGAATATATGGAGACCTTTTATTGATTATGTAAAAAATTTAAACATAACTCTTGAAGAAGAAGGTGAATGATATGTGTGGACCTTGTAAATTCCAAACTGGTGAACATAATATGTATACTTATGTGTTGGATTGTCTAGACTAAACAGAGGAGCATTGTTGAAGATTTGATTTTGTTGGTGGTTGTTGGTGTTTTTTAGTGCATTTTTTTTTTTTGTAGTACTTTAGTGTTAGTGCTTGATTGTTTGTATCATGTTTGTTTAAAAAAAAAAAAGGTTCAATAAAGATATTGTGGGAAAAAAAACAACAACTGCAATCAAGCATTTGTGATAACTGGCAATAATTCTTTTACAGTGCTGTGGAGGAATTTTGGCCCACTCACCTTTGCAGAATTGTTGTAATTCAGCCACATCGGAGGGTTTTTGAGCACGAACTGCCTTATAAGGTCATGCCACAGCATCTCGATCGGATTCAGGTCGAGACTTTAACTAGGCCACTCCAAAGTCTTCATTTTGTTTTTTTTTAAGCCAGTCAGAGGTGGACTTGCTGCTGTGTTTTCAATCACTGTCCTGCTGCAGAACCCAAGTGCGCTTCAGCTTGAGGTCACGAACAGATGGCCGGAAATTCTCCTTCAGGATTTTTTGGTAGACAGCAGAATTCGTGGTTCCATTTACCACAGAAAGTCTTCCAGGTCCCGAAGCAGCAAAACAGCCCCACACCATCACACTACCACCACCATATTTTACTGTTGGTATGATGTTCCTTTTCTGAAACGTTGTGTTCCTTTTACGCCGGATGTAATAGGACACACACCTTCCAAAAAGTTCAACTTCTGTCTCGTCAGTCCACAGAGTATTTTCCCAAAAGTCTTGGGGATCACCAAGAAGTTTTCTGGCAAAACTCAGATAAGCCTTTATGTTCTTTTTGGTCAGCAGTGGTTTTCATCTTGGAACTCTGCCATGCAGGCCATTTTTGCCCAGTCTCTTTCTTATGGTGGAGTCATGAACACTGACCTTAACTGAGGCAAGTGAGGCCTGCAGTTCTTTGGATGTTGTTGTGGGGTCTTTTCTGACCTCTTGAGTCGTCGCTGTGCTCTTGGGGTAATTTTGGTCGGCTGGCCACGCCTGGGAAGGTTCACCACTCTTCCATGTTTTTGACATTTGTGGATAATGGCTCTCACTGTGGTTTGCTGTAAGTCCCAAAGCTTTAGAAATGGCTTTATAACCTTTTCCAGACTGATAGATCTCAATTACTTTGTTTCTCATTTGTTCCTGAATTTCTCTGGATCACAGCATGATGTCTAGCTTTTGAGGATCTTTTGGTCGACTTCACTTTGTCAGGCAGGTCCTATTTAAGTGATTTCTTGATTGAGAACAGGTGTGGCAGTAATCAGGCTTGGGTGTGGCTCGAGAAATTGAACTCATCTTTCGAAAGATGTGATAAACCACAGTTAATTTATGTTTTAACGGGAGGGGGCAGTTTTTCCACACAGGGCCATGTAGGTTTGGATTTTTTTTTTTTTTTTTTTTTTTTTTTACCCTTAATAATAAAAATCGTCATTTAAAAACTACATTTTGTTTTTACTTGTGTTATCATTGTCTAATATTTAAATTTGTTTGATGATCTGAAACATTTAAGTTTGACAAACAGAAAAAAATGAGAAATCAGACAGGGGGCAAACACTTTTTCACACCACCGTACTTAAAAACTTGAGTAATGATTTCAGTCTTGAAGGTTTGAGGTTTTTCTCCAAAATTTACAATTTTTAATTAAATTAAATCACCCTTTACTGTCATTCAATTGTACATCCAATCATGTACAGTAGAACGAGATTGTGTTTTTTCCTATCTACTGTGATAATCACACAAACACCAAGTGTAGAATCAGAGGGCCTCTGCCATGCAAGGCGCCGCCACAAATTTCCCTCCTCCATTCCATTATTGCTGAGCACCAAGCTGGATGGCAGGAAGTTCCACTTTTATATCGTCTTCGGCATTACCCGGCCAGGATTTGAACCCCTGCCTCCCGGGTGTGGGGCGGATGCTCTACCAACTGATCCACCACTCCAGTGGTGGCTTCCTTTTTTTTTTTTAGATTTAGTATACTTTATTGATCCCCAGAGGGGAAATTGAGTGTCATCCACCACCTTTTCTTATAGTTTTCCACTTTTCTCTGTAAATTTATCTAAATTTGAAACCATTTTCCTCAAATTTGTAATTTCCTCTTGTAAAATTGACTTTTCTTGTACATTTAAAACTTGATTATAAATTTGTGGATTATTTTATGGCTAATTTTTGTCTATTTTTTTAAAATAAAATTACTGGGTTTTTTTAATAAATTTCAAACAGACTGTAGTAATTTTTTTTTTTACTTTTTCCTTATAACAATTTACATTTTTTTTTTTTTGTAACTTAAGATTTTTATTCATTTTTCATTATATATATTGCATTCAGATCACAGTCTACATTTAAAAAAAAACAAAGGGGCTAGAGTAAAAAAGAAAAAGGAGAAAAAAAAAAAAAGGGGGGGGGGACAAATGTTGGAGCATCAAGTTTTTAGTTTCCATCTCTTAATTCTTCTGGTTTTTCCAGCGTCTTTGGTTATTCTTTCAATATCTGTCTCGTTGTTGCACTTTGTAGTGTGTCCATTTCCGCCATTTTTTTTCCCATAGTCCTTCTTGCATTCTTTGTCGATATGTTAGTTTTTCCATCATACGTATGTCCTCAATAACGTCAGTCCATTGCTCTTGGTCAGGAAGAACTTCTGATCGCCATTTTTTTGTGATTGTTTTTTTACATGCAATCAACAAGATTTTAACTAGATATCTGTCCTCAGCCTGTATAACATTGTCTCTTTTAAGATCACATAGGTACATCAAGTTACAGTTCATTGGTATATTATATCCTAATATCCTCTGTATTGTCACATGTATAGATTTCCAGAATGATGAGATTTTGCAGCATTTCCAAAACATATGCGAGTGGTCTGCATTTTGAGCCCCACATCCCCTCCAGCATATAGATTGGGTATTTGTATACTTTCCTTGAATCTGTGGTGTAATGAAAAAGCGAATCAGGTTTTTCCATCCAAATTCCCTCCATGTTCTTGAATTTGTTGACGTGTGTTGTGTTTTCCATATTTCCTGCCAGCTTTCTTCTGTTATGTTTAAATTGAGCTCTTTCTCCCATTTCTCCTTTATATAGTTACTTGAATGATTGTTTGCCATAAGTTTCTGATATAGCTTTGAAATAATTCTTGTTTTATTTCCTGTATATGAGCTTAAAATGAATTGTATAATCTCGCTCACATCTGTTTGGAGGTTATGCCTAATCTTCTTCATATAATAGTCTCTCATCTGCAGATATCTGAAGAATTCCGATCTTTCTAGTTTAAATTTTCTCCTGATGTTCACAAAGCTCCCGAGATCTTTTTTTCCGATATTGCCCCATGCTGTGATTCCCTTGTTCACCAGATTTTTGTATCCCCTATCTTGTTTTGCCGGTTCAAACTGACTGTCAAATGCTACCCATTTCAATAGTTTTATGTCTTCCTTTATATTATACTTTTGTACTATTTTATACCACAGTTCTAAAGTAAATTTAGTGATTGGGTCTATTTGTTTGATTTGCTTATATGCATCTTTATCTCCTATTATGCTTTGTACTGGGAGTCCCTCAATTTCCTTTTCCATTTCTTTCCATTTTGCCTCATATCCCTCGTCGCACCAACATATGATATATCTTATTTGTGCTGAGTAGTAATATTCCTTTAGACTCGGTAGGCCCATGCCTCCTTTCTCTTTTGGTAACTGGAGAGTTTTATATTTCACTCTTGGTTTTTTACCTCCCCAAACAAATCTCGATATCATCCTGTCCCACTTTGAGAATTGGGCATCTGGAATCTCTGTTGGTATAGCCTGGAAGAGGTAAAGTAATCTAGGTTGTATGCTGATTTTGACTGTCTCAATTTTTGAATTCAGATCCATATTTAAGATTGACCATCTATCAATATCTTTTTTTATTTCTTGTTCCAACCTATCATAGTTTGCTTTATAGATTTTGCTTAGATCTTTAGGTATGTTCACTCCAAGGTATTTTATTTCTTTTTGTTTCCAGTTTAGTTTGATCTTATCAGTTATCTGGTTTAGAGGGTTATAGTGGAATGTCAGTATTTGTGTTTTTGTTATGTTTATCTTGTATCCTGATAATTTTCCAAAATTTTCTATCAAGTTCATCATTTCCATTATTGATTCATCTGGTTGTTCAAGGTAAACTATAATATTGTCTGCAAATAGCCCAATCTTGTGTTCCGCCCCCTTTATTGTTACACCTTTTAATTTCTTATTTTGTCCTATCGCTTGAGCCAGTGGCTCTATGAACAGAGCAAACAAGGTGGGCGATAAGCAGCATCCCTGCCTAGTTGATCTTTGTATATTTACTTTGTCTGTTAAGCTACCGTTTATCTTGATTCTTGCCACAGGTTCTTGATACAGCGTCCTTATGCATTGTACTGATTTTTCGTTAAATCCAAAGCGTTCCAGCACACTATATAGGAATTTCCAGTTAACCCTGTCAAATGCTTTTTCTGCGTCTAAACTCATTATTACTGCACTTTTCTTTTCTTTATGTATTTGATTAATTATATGTATTGTTCTCCTGATATTGTCATGTGTTTGGCGTCCCTCTATGAAACCAGTTTGATCATCTTCTATCAATTCCGTCAAGAATGTCTTTATTCGTTTACATATAATTGTTGTATATATTTTATAATCCACATTTAATAAAGAGATTGGCCTATAGTTTCCGCATTGTTCTCTATCTTTCCCTGGCTTTAAAATGACTGAAATAATGGCTTCGTTCCATGATGGAGGTATTTTGTTGTTGTTCAACGTCCAATTAAATGACTTTAGAAGCTGTGGCATGAGTTCTTCTATAAACAGTTTATAAAACTCAGATGGGTATCCATCACTACCTGGTGATTTACCGTTTTTTAAGTGACTTAATCACATCTCTAATCTCTTGTGTTGTTATTTCTGCTGTTAGCTTTTCATTTTGTTGATTTCCTATTGATGGCAAGTCCAATGTGCATAGAAATTTTTTAATATCTTTAGTATTTGTTTCTTCAGGTTGCGAGTATAGTTCTTGGTAGAAATTATGGAATATTTCTTCGATGTTTTCTGGGTTAACTGTGGTTTTATTTGTGGTAGGGTCTTTAATCTTATATACATTATTCATTGTTTGTTGTTTTCTTAACCGTTTTGCCAGCAGTTTTGTGGCTTTTGGTCCCGTTTCATAATATTTTTGCTTTAGATATCTATTTTTCCTTTCAATTTCATCCATTTGTGTTTCTTTTATCTTTATTTTTTCTTCTTTAATTTCTTGATATATTTTTGGGTCATTTGTGCTTTGATGTTTATGTTCTAATTCCCTCAGTCTCTCACATCTTTGTTCATATGCTTCCAGTTTAGTCTTATTTGCTTTTCCTGTTTCAACAATTAATTTACCTCTTAACACGGCTTTTAGTGCATCCCATAGTATTGTTGGGTCCACTTCTTCATTGTCATTCTCTTGGATATATTCATTTATGTTTACTTTTATTCTTTCTTTCATTTTATCATCATTTAACAGTCCTACATTAAGTTTCCATGTTGTTTGTCGTTTTCTATTGTTTAAATTTATTTCCATGTATATAGGATTATGATCTGATATTTCTGCCCCTCCAATCCAACAATTTCTCACCCTGTGTCTGTCATCTTCATTCATAAGGAAGTAATCTATTCTAGAGTGTACTTTATGGACTGCTGAATAATGTGTATAGTCTTTTTCGAGTGGGTGCAGGTCCCTCCATATGTCTACCATACCCATTTCTGCCAGTGAGGTTCTTATGAATTTTGTTACATGTTTTTTTGTCTTCTTAACACTTGTTGTATCAATTTCATGATCCATGACAGCATTTAAGTCTCCTCCACAAATTAGGACTCCTTCACTGTGTGTTGCTATGAGATCAAACAGATGTTGAAAAAAACCCTTGTCACTTTCTGGTGGGGCATAGATGCTCACTAATGTGATCTGCATTCCATCTATGCTACCCTTTATTATTACATACCTGCCTTCTTTATCCTGGATTTCCTGTTCACATTCAAATTGTATTTTATTTGAGATTAGTATCATAACCCCCCTTTTAGTTCCTCCCTTAAATGAACTGTAGTAGGAGTTCTTATAGCCAAATCTCTTTAGTTTCTCATGTTCTGTCTTGCTCAAATGTGTCTCTTGCATAAATATAATTTCGGCTTTTTCTTTCTTGAATTTTCTTATTATTCTTTCCCTTTTAACAGGTGAGTTCAGACCATTCACGTTTAGTGTTATTATCTTAAGATTTTTACCCATAATCATGTTTTTCCATTTTTTTAACTTGTGCTCCTAGCCCCTTTAACAACAAAAATAACACATATTTATATAGAAACACATTAAAAAATCTCGACCTCCGTACTTTGGGCCTTTCTTCTGCCCACTGGTCCCTGTTGGTGGGTGGAGGGAATGTCCTCACAGAGTGAAGGGCCCTCCCTAGACCTGTATTTACTATCCAAGAAATAGTCATTAGTCTAGAAATGTCCAACAAATATCACTTAAACCTCTCCTAGCCGTCTGTTTCTCTTTTACCTTGTCTTCTTGGCCTTCATTTCTTCTGTGTCTTTCTTAATCTTTGTTATAATCTAGGCTTTCAGTTGAAAGCCTTGTAGTCTTTCCTGGGCCCGCTGCGCCACGTCTCCCCCCGTCTTTTGCCGTTCACTCGCCTCCACTCCGGCTGTCGTGATGCGTTCAGGGCCTCCGCTGCTCCTACCGTTTCCTCCGGCACGTACACCTCAAGGCCCCGCTCCATCATGTCCTGCGCTGCCTCTCTGGCTGTGTTGTAGGTTCTTACGCCGTTCTCCCAATGAATCCTCATCTTCGTTAGCGGCGTTTGGAATCTAATTTTTTTTTCTTTCAGCGTTTTTTTTAATGTTGGCATATTTCTTCCGCTGCTGCACAATTTCCGCCGGGTAGTCATGATCAAAGAATATCTGCTTGTCGCCGATTCGTATCTTTTTTTTCCACGCTCGTGTCAGGATTCTTTCCTTTACATCATATTTCAGAAAGTTTACCACAACTGACCTGGGTGTAGAGCGTGGGTTCGGGTTCTGTGCCGAGGCTCTGTGCGCTCGTTGAATCTGCAGATCCGCTTCGCTGGGCAGTTCCAGCTCTTTTTTTAAGAACTGATCCATGAATTTCGTCATCGAGTTGCCTTCAATGCCCTCCGGGATCCCGAAGATGCGTATATTGCCCCGTCTGGACCTGCTCTCCAAGTCGGTTACTTTCTCCTGCATCCTCTGCATTTGTGCCGTCAGGGTCTGCAGCTGTTCGCTTGCCTCGCTATTCCAATCTTCCAGCTCTGATATTCGGGCCTGCGCTTCTGTCATACACGCCCGCTGGGAGCGCAGCTCCTCCATGTTTTCTGCTAGCTTGCGCTCCATTTCTCTTCGGAGGCCCATAATTTCTTCCTTAATCTCTTTTTTCAGCTCCTCCTTAAGAGCCGCTAAATCCTGTTGTAGCTGCCGTTTGAAGTCTCTCAACTCTTTACCCAAACTGGCGATGCCAGTGTTCATGGTATCGAGTTTTGTGTCCTCCATTTTCTCTGCTGCGGTCACCTCGTTTTTTTGGGCCCCGTGTTCAGCGGTTTCTCCTGCGTTGTTGAAGAGGAATTCTTTAATTTTACTCTGCTTTTGTCCTTGTGCCCGGCTCCTTCGTGTTTTCATCCCTTAGTTTATTGATCCGCTTATGTCGAGTTGGCCATTTACCGATGATTTTTAATCCGGCTAGGGAGAGCTCTCTGTTTAAGCGTTATGTCTCTCCGCCATCTTCCCGGAAGTCCAACAATTTACATTTTTTATGATAATTTTGCAGAGCCAGCACAGAACAACAATTTAACTCTGATTTCAAAGAAAAATAAAATAATAATAAAATTGTAATTAATGAAATAAATTAACTTAAATGGCCAAAGATTCAGTTATTTCTGTTATAATATATATATATATATTTATTTTTATTTTTTTTTTAAATCTCCTCTCCACCCAGAAAAAAACTCACTTATTTTGAAATCCAAATGTTGGTACGTTCAATGTGTCTGAAGGCTGCTGACAGATTAAAGACACTGACTTTGTGAATTTCAGTCATCTTAAGCCAGGTACATAATCCACCTTATTCCTAGCCCCCATGATGCCATGCGTGAGTTGTGGGCGCAACTTCCAGTACTAGTTTAGAACGTATGGTTGTCACTGAAATGGGACACTTTTCCTTGTTAAAAAACAATGACTTCAGCATCAAAAATGCAGGAACATGACCTTTTGCACCTCAAAAACAGTAATACAATCATACCACTTCCCACGACTATGGAGGGATGAGAAGATGACCTTAAAAAGTGGCCTGGCAGACAGTAGTTAGTTAGCGTCACTGCCAAGATGCTAACGCTGTAAACAAATGAAAGTTCTGAGATACTGTATATCAATGGCTATGTTTACATGGACACAAGTAACCGGATTAAAAGACTGATCGGAATAAAAATGCTTCATGTAAACATGGCAATCTGAATATTCTAACCCGATCACGCTCATTCGGATCAAAATTTCATTCCGATTGAGAGGGATGGGTTATGCCGATTGTTAATCCAAATGGTGCGCATGAAAACACTTATTCCGAACGTAGGGCAGAAAATATGTTTACTGCGCATGTCTGTACACCAGCTGCACGTCGACGTGACGCATTTCCGGCGTAGCAGCAGCTAGCGGAAAACATAGCAGGAGTAAAATAAAACTAGTCTGTATTGTCCTGCTGTCCCCCTCTGTTTGTCATATGCAGAAGTATGTACTTGTAGCTTCATTACGGAGACCAGCAGAAACAAAAGTACAGTCTGAATAACACGATACAGGTCAATTTCGACACGAAGTGGGGCTTGCTAACACCAGAAGTTGCTTCTTCTTCTTCTACTATTTTTGGAATGTTGAAATGTTGACGTGCGCATGTCAAAATGATTTATTCTATTCAAACATGTGACACATGGAAATGCGCGTCCTAATCAGATCAGCTTTTTCAGGATCCATGAAAACAGTAAAATTCTGATCTGAATTGTAATCAGATTGAAGAAATTTTGCCCATGTAACTGTGGCCAATGTCTCCACCGCAATAAAGTTGGATGCATTTTGTTAAAAGATGTTGGACATAATCAAATTTACCTCAGAGTAGACAAAGATTCTAGTCAGAGCCACAAAGAACCACAGCACCGTGTTTGGGTGTGTTAGTTTCGGGGTAAATACAGACAGCTACAGCTGTTCATTTTACCCCAAAATTAAAATGCTCATGCTGCTGTCATGCCGTGAATGCTTGTTATTTAACTTAGCACGTACAGACCTTTTCTGACAACTGTTCAAAATTTTATTGATCTATATTTTGTGACAATTTAAAAATTAATGCATGCTGAAGCTGCTAGTCCATATCATTCCAATGCAGTGCAATAAATGCAAAAAAAACCAAAAACTATTTGATATCTTTCTTAAATCATTAAGCCTTAGGAAGCAAACTGCTACTATTTCCATCCATCCATCCATCCATCTTCTACCGCTTTTCCGGAGGTCCGGGTCGCGGAGGCAGCAGTTTAAGCAGAGAAGCCCAGACTTCCCTTTCCCCAGCCACCTGCTCCAGCTCTTCAGAGGGGATACCAAGGCGTTCCCAGACCAGCTGGGAGACATAGTCTCTCCACCGAGTCCTGGGTCTGCCCCGGGGTCTCCTCCCAGTGGGACGTACCTGAAACACCTCAAGTGGGAGGCGTCCAGGAGGCATCCTAATCAGATGCCCATACCACCTCAACTGACTCCTTTCAATGTGGAGGAGCAGCGGTTCTACTCTGAGCCTCTCCCGGATGACTGAGCTCCTCACCCTATCTCTGAGGGTGAGTCCAGCAATCCTACGGAGAAAGCTCATTTCAGCCGCTTGTATCCGCGATCTCGTTCTTTCGGTCATTACCCAAAGCTCGTGACCATAGGTGAGAGTAGGAACGTAGATTGACTGGTAAATCGACAGCTTTGCCTTAGAACTAAGCTCCCTCTTCACCACAACAGACCGGTACAACGTCCGCATCACTGCAGATGCTGCTCCAATCCGTCTGTTGATCTCTCGCTCCATTTTCCCCTCACTCGTGAACAAGACCCCAAGATACTTAAACTCCTCCACTTGGGGCAGGAGCCTGTCCCCAACCCGGAGAGGACAATCCACCTTTTTCCGGCTGAGGACCATGGACTCGGACTTGGAGGTGCTGATTCTCATCCCAGCCGCTTCACACTCAGCGGCAAACCGTCCCAGCAAGAGCTGTAGGTCATTGCTGGATGAAGCCAACAGGACAACATCATCTGCAAACAACAGAGATGAGATCCTGTGGTCACCAAGCATGACACCCTCCATTCCCTGGCTGCGCCTAGAAATCCTGTCCATAAAAATTATGAACGGGATCGGTGACAAAGGGCAGCCCTGGCGGAGTCCAACTCTCACTGGGAATGACTCCGACCGAGTGTTGGCAATATGAACCAAACTCTCACAACGGTCGTACAGAGACCGAATAGCTCGTAACAACAAGCCCGATACCCCATACTCCCGAAGCACCTCCCACAAAAATCCACGAGGGACGCGGTCAAATGCCTTCTCCAAGTCCACAAAACACATGTAAACTGGTTGGGCAAACTCCCACGAACCCTCAAGAATTCTTGAGAGGGTAAAGAGCTGGTCCGATGTGCCACGGCCAGGACGAAAACCACATTGCTCCTCCTGAATCCGAGGTTCGACCAACGGCCGGACTCTCCTCTCCAGTACCTTGGCATAGACCTTCCCAGGGAGGCTGAGGAGTGTGATCCCTCTAAAGTTGGAGCACACCCTCCGGTCCCCTTTTTTGAAGAGAGGAACCACCACCCCGGTTTGCCATGCCAAAGGCACTGCCCCCGACCTCCACGCAATGTTGCAGAGGCGTGTCAACCATGACAACCCAACAACATCCAGGGCCTTGAGGTACTCAGGGCGAATCTCGTCCACCCCCGGGGCCCGGCCACCAAGGAGATTTTTAACCACCTTGGCGACCTCAGCCCCTGTGATAGGCGAGTCATCCCCCTCGTCCCCAAACCCTGCTTCCTCTGTGGAAGGCGTATCAGTGGGATTGAGGAGATCCTCGAAGTATTCCTTCCACCGCCCGACGATATCCCCAGTTGAAGTCAACAGTGTCCCATCCGCACCATACACAGTGTGGACGGGGAGCTGCTTTCCCCTCCTGAGCCGCCGAACAGTTTGCCAGAATCTCTTTGAAGCCGACCGAAAGTCTTGTTCCATGGCCTCACCGAACTCCTCGGAGTTTGGAGTTCGGTGCTACTATTTTTTATTTATTATTTTACTTCATGCAGCCTTGCATCTGGTGACATATGATGCATAAACGTCAGATCTGTGACATTCATACAAGTGAAAACATACCTTCTGTGCTCTTGTGTCTGTACCATCGATCACACCAACAGTCATTTTTCATTTTCAGTGCATGATCTACGCATTGCCGGTGAGAAGCCTCCATTCATACAGTCTATGGCACAACCACGAACACCAGCAGCAAGTACCAGAACTACGCCAAAACATTCAAAAAATACAAAAACTACAAGTGCTGAAATTAGCTGCCACTTGAGTGCAAAGCACGTATGTGGACTATACTGTATATTAACATGAACCAGAAAAACTTTTAAAAACACTATTTTAAATGCCCCTGCTACTCCACTCTTGCTGACTGATTTAACACTACCTCAGCCGAAACCGGAAGTTCCGCCCATAATCGTTCCTACAGCGGCACCCCCAGGAATAAGGTGGATAGGGAACATAACTTAATATTGTAGTGGCTGGTGAAACACAGTGGTGTGCAAAAGTGTATGCCCCCTTCCTGAGTCCTCATTTTTTCTTATGTTTGTCATACTTAAATGTTTCAGATCATCAAACAAATTTAAATATTAGACAAAGATAACACAAGTAAACACAAAATACAATTTTTAAATGGTGTTTATTATTAAGGGTAAAAAAAATCCAAACCTACATGGTGTGAAAAAGTGATCCCCTCCCCTGGACTGCCTAGGACCTGCCTGACAAAGTGAAGTAGACCAAAAGAAACTCAAAAACTAGGCATCATGCTGCGACCCAAAGAAATTCAGGAACGAATGAGAAACAAAGTAATTGCGATCTATCAGTCTGGAAAAGGTTATAAAGCCATTTCTAAAGCTTTGGGACTCCAGCCAATCACAGTGAGAGCCATTATCCACAAACGGCGAAAATATGGAATAGTGGTGAATCTTCCCAGGAGTGGCCGGCAGACCAAAATTACCCCAAGAATGCAACGATGACTCATCCATGAGGTCACAAAAGACCCCACAACAACATCCAAAGAACTGCAGGCCTCACTTGCCTCAGTTAAGGTCAGTGTTCATGACTCCACCATAAGAAAGAGACTGGGCAAAAATGGCCTGCATGGCAGAGTTCCAAGACAAAAACCACTGCTAAGCAAAAAGAACATAAAGGCTCATCTCAGTTTCGCCAGACAACATCTTGATGATTCCCAAGACTTTTGGGAAAATACTCGGTGGACTGACCAAACAAAAGTTGAACTTTCTGGAAGGTGTGTGTCCCATTACATCCAGTGTAAAAGTAACATTATACCAAAAGTAAAATACGGTGGTGGTAATGTGATGGTCTGGGACTGTTTTGCTGCTTCAGGACCTGGAAGACTTGCTGTGGTAAATGGAACCGTGAATTCTGCTGTCTACCAAAAAATCCTGAAGGAGAATGTCCGGCCATTTGTTCGTGACCACAAGCTGAAGCGCACTTGGGTTCTGCAGCAGGACAATGATCCAAAACACACCAGCAAGTCCACCTCTGACTGGCTTAAGAAAAACAAAATGAAGACTTTGGAGTGGCCTAGTCAAAGTCCTGACCTGAATCTGATTGAGATGCTGCGGCATGGCCTTAAAAAGGTGGTTCATGCTCAAAAACCCTCCAATGTGGCTGAATTACAACAATTCTGCAAAGACGAGTGGGCCAAAATTCCTCCACAGCACTGTAAAAGACTCATTGCCAGTTATCGCCAACGCTTGATTGCAGTTGTTGCTGCTAAGGGTGGCCCAACCAGTTATTAGGTTTAGGGGGCAATCACTTTTTTTACACAGGGCCATTTAGGTTTGGATTTTTTTTTCTCTTAATAATAAACACCTTCATTTAAAAACTGCACTGTGTGTTTACTTGTGTTATCTTTGTCTAATATTTAAATTTATTTGACGATCTGAAACATTTAAGTGTGACAAACATACAAAACAATGAGAAATCAGGATAGGGAAACACTTTTTCACACCACTGTAGTATGGCCTCATGCTAATAGCTAACAACTCAATGTTATGAGTTTTTACAACAATTGGCAGGGAATCAGTCCTCTGTGCTTAATCTGATATTAGCCATTGTATTATTTAATGCAGCAGTTGTGTTTAGTTGTATTATTTGCATATTTGTACATTGTGTGTTATTGTGTATTTTTTTCTATTATTGAATAAAAAGTGCAAAAAGTATCTTGTTGCATTATTTGTAACTTGTAAACTGTGACAAACACATACAGTTGTGCATTTTTTATATATTTTTTAACCAAATAAACAAATTAGGGGGTATTTACTTGTATTATTAGCACATTTGTAATTTGTATGTATTTTTTTTGCTATTGAATAAAAAATAAAAAAAGAATTGCGGGCCTTTTTGTGATTTTGTTTTTTTTAAACCAAATTAGGAATAAAAGAGAATAACCACTGAAATGAACATATTTGATGCAGCTATTGTGTGTATTTGTATTAACTGCATATTTGTAACTTATAAACTGTGCCAGTGTCATAGCCAGAATTTTCAACAGGGGTAGCAAATTAGGTTCAGAACTGGGTGGTCACTATTTTTTTTTTATAAATTTTATTGCGCATTTTCTTTTCTACTATTGTTTGAAACTGCAGGAGGTATAAAGGGGAAAAACATTGTTACCATGTGGTTCAGCTAATTATTTAGTGATTAAAAAATGTAGACTTTAACTGAATTTTATTATCATAAAAATCCACACATAAAATTAAGAGCAGTCTAATAAAATATAGATTATACAATGCCATTGTTATAAAATAACCGACAAAAAGAAATTATCTATGTAAAAACCAATAATATGCAATACCTGATACTTGAATTACTAAAAGTACAAAACTTTACATCTAGATAAGTAAAATCCAATACTAATATCTGTCATCTAAATTAAACTTAAAAAATGTAGTACAACTATTTACAAAAATCACATTTCAAATTTGAACGATCTGCACCATCATAGAATTCAGTAAAAATTGTTTCGAATTGCTCCCATGATGAAAAGTGTGCATTCAAATAGACTGTCGCCATTTTCAACATTACCGGAAATTGTAGGCCACCTAGCGGGTGACCGGCTTCCTGACCAGATATTGTGATACTAGGCGACCTGGCCATCTAATCACTTCGCACTTTTTCACACAGGGCCATGTAGGTTTGGATTTTTTTTCCCCCTTAATAATAAACACCTTCATTTAAAAACTGCATTTTGTGTTTACTTGTGTTATCTTTGTCCAATATTTAAATTTGTTTGATGATCTGAAACGTTTAAGTTTGACAAACATACAAAAAAAATGAGAAATGAGGAAGGGGACAAACACTTTTTTATATCACTGTAGGTGCTCTTTGTACCCTTAACTCAACTTGAAATTTTTGGTTGTCTACTTTTAATTATTAATTTCAAAGCACTGCTTTTACATGAGTAGAATTTCTGGCTACTATACCCACCTCTGATCATATAATTTAAGTATGCATGAGTAAATTACTATTATTCAAGTTTTTTCCCTTCCCTACTCTCTCAAAGGAAAAAAAAAAAAAAAAGAAACACTAGAAGAAAAATACAAAAAATACACATATTTTTGTCATTTATGTAAACCATGACAAAAAAGTCCTGCAGGACAAAACATGACACTTGATATTTTTTAGCCTGTTTGTATACCACCACAGACGGAGAGAGAACCTGAATTAGACAGGGCTCAGATAGGGAAAGATGAGACAGAAGAGAGGAGCCAAGGAAAGTGTTCAGGCACAGGGTCCAGGAGAAGTGATAGCAGAGGAAGGACAGAAGGATGATACCACTAAAAAGTCCAAACACAGGATGTCTGGGTGGGATCCCAATGGCCCAATATTCCAACATTCAAGCCTCGGTTGTACAATACTTCAAATGTAAGTTCCATATGCAAAGTTACTGTGCAAAATTTAAAAAAGAAATAAATAGTATAAAATTAACATATTTTGGTTACAATAGTGTCATGTGCCCCCCCCCCCCCCCCCCCCCATCCCCGGAAAAATATGTTGCTGCTGCACCAAGGTCTTTAAGCCAGAGGAGACACTGCCTAAGCCTACTCTAAGCAGTGGAAGCTATAGTGGGGGTCTCAGTTCTCTGGTAGCTCTGTGTGTCAACTTTCCTTTCCCATTCTAGAAGGCAGGAAGCACCATTTTATCTGGGGCATGAACCCACAACCTCCCAGCTGTATCACTAGGCCATCATTTATTTACTATTCCTTTTTCAGGACACCAAGATAGTCAAACCAGGCTGCATAAATCCACTTTTTCGCTAAACACTGTGTGGAATTCAACAGCAGAAGATGTTCAAGCTATGGTGGACGCTGACTAAAGTGAGTTTGAAACTTTTTTTTGTTAGAATGGTTTAATAGTCTACACATTATATTAACAATACAAGGTTTGGTTAGTTTTAAACACCCACAATTTCTTTACTTTTATACTTTAAATACATTTCTAAGCCTGTACTTTAATACTTTAACTTGTGTAATGAACTTAATGCATTACTTCTACTTTTACCAGAGTTGATTTTTAACACAAGCATCTGCTTTTCTTGATTATGGAAGGAGTGTATTTCTACTGCTGCTGTGTTTGGGTTTGTTTGGCTCCAGTTTTCCTTCACAGCCCAAACACAAGCTTGCTAGGTTATTCACTAGTTCTAGATGGTTTGTGGACATCTGTGTCCCATAAAATATAGGATAAATGTAGCTAAGGGTTAAAAACAATGAGTGGTCATAAAGATTAGAAAAGCATGATATAAATAAAGGCTAGAACATGTTTCCCAAGTGGAATATGGCCCGTCCAAACATGATTACTGTGATCTTTATCAAAGTGAAGGATAGAAATGGTCATTTTGTGGATAAATGCCATCTCCTTGCAGTCCTGCCTTGAATGGTGCTGTTCTTTTAACATGTTAACATCAGCAGTAGCCAGTATGATGTGGGGCTTTAGTCCAGAGTTAGCCCAGGCTTTTATATAGTTCATTCTTTGGGCGTCTTTAAAGGTAATAAGGATCCTTAAATGTCCTTCATTTGTACACATTCACACCTTGGATCAGTGCAGTCTAAACTCTCCAGAGATGGTTCTGTAAGTTTTTTGGCCTAAAGAGACCAGATTAATTCTGAAGGCTTCACTCTTCTGTTTTAGACAAACCATGAACTACTTCCTAAAACATGTTGTGAAGAGGATAACTTTCACTGAAATTTTAACAAAAACATGAAGACAGTGGGTGGGCGGTGCAGTGGCGCAGTGATTAGCACTGTGGCAGCACAGCAACTCACCCCTGACCATGGGAACCCGGGTTCAATCTCAGCCCCTGACCAACAGTAATCTGTGTGGAGTTTGCATGTTCTCCCGTGTCTGTGTGGGTTTACTCCGGGATTTCTCCAGTTTCCTTCCACAGGCCAACATACAGGTTAGATTAAGTGGAGACTTTAATGTGGCCCTAGGTGTGACTGGTGAAGGGATAGTGCTGTACCATGGCTGCTTCCTCCATCCAGGTGGATACCCTGAATTTTCCCTCTGGGGATCAATAAAGTACACAAAATCAAAAAAAAAAAAAGCCAAATCAAACAGATTGGTTTATATATAATTTATTTATTTAAATCCAGATCTTATTTCTACATTGAAAAAGGACTTGTGCGAAAATCTATCCACCTTATTCCTGAGGGCGCTGCTGTAGAACCGATTATGGGCGCAACTACCAGTTTCGGCTGAAGTAGTGTCAAATCAGTCAGCAAGAGTGAAGTAGTGGGGCATTTAAAATAGCGTTTTAAAAAGTGCATGGACAAAATTGTTGGTACCCCTCTGTTAATGAAAGAAAAACCCTCAGTGGTCACAGAAATAACTTGAATCTGACAAAAGTGGTAATAAATAAAAAGTCTATGAAAATTAACCAATGAAAATCAGACAATGCTTTTGAATTGTGGTTCAACAGAATTATTTTAAAAAACAAACTCATGGAACAGGCCTGGACAAAAATGATGGTACCCTTAACTTAATATTTTGTTGCACAACTTTTTCAGGCAATCACTGCAATCAAACGATTTCTGTAACTGTCAATGAGACTTCTGCACCTCTCAGCAGGTATTTTGGCCCACTCCTCATGAGCAAACTGCTCCAGTTGTCTCAGGTTTGAAGGGTGCCTTCTCCAGATGGCATGTTTCAGCTCCTTCCACAGATCTTCAATAGGATTTAGATCAGGGCTCATAGAAGGCCACTTTTGAATAGTCCAGTTTTTGGCTCTTAGCCATTCTTGGGTGTTTTTAGCTGTGTGTTTTGGGTCATTATCCTGTTGCAAGACCCATGACCTGCAACTGAGACCAAGCTGTCTGACACTGGGCAGCACATTTCTCTCTAGAATACCTTGATAGTCTTGAGATTTCATTGTACCCTGCACAGATTGAAGACACCCTGTGCCAGATGCAGCAAAGCAGCCCCAGAACATAACAGAACCTCCTCCATGTTTCACAGTAGGGACAGTATTCTTTTCTTGGTATGCTTCATTTTTGCGTCTGTGAACATAGAGCTGATGTGCCTTGCCAAAAAGTTCCAGTTTTGTCTCATCTGTCCATAGGACATTCTCCAGGAAGCTTTGTGGCTTGTCAACATGCGGTTTGGCAAATTCCAGTCTGGCTTTTTTTATGATTTGCTTTCAACAGTGGTGTCCTCCTTGGTCATCTCCCATGAAGTCCACTTTGGCTCAAACAACGACGGATGGTGCGATCTGACACTGATGTACCTTTGACCTTGGAGTTCACCTTGAATGTGTTTAGAGGTTGTTCTGGGCTCTTTTGTTACCATTCGTATTATCCATCTCTTCCATTTTTCATCAAGTTTCCTCCTGCGGTCACATCCAGGGAGGTTGGCTACAGTCCCGTGGATCTTAAATTTCTGAATAATATGTGCAACTGTAGTCACAGGAACATTAAGGAACATCAAGCTGCTTGGAGATGGTCTTATAGCCTTTACCTTTAACATGCTTGTCTGTAATTTTCTCTATCTATAAATCTGTCTATAATTTTCTTTCTAATCTCCAGAGACAACTCTCTCCTTTGCTTCCTCTGGTCCATGTTTAGTGTGGTACACGCCATGTCACCAAACAGCAGTGACTACTTGTCACCCTTTAAATAGGCCGACTGACTGATTACAAGTTTGTAGACACCTATGATGATAATTAGAGGACACATCTTGGTTGAACATGTCCCTATGGTCACATTATTTTCAATCTTTTCTAGGGGTACCATCATTTTTGTCCAGGCCTGTTTCATGAGTTTGTTTTTTTAAAGTAAATCTGTTGAACCACAATTCAAAAGCACTGTCTGATTTTCATTGGTTAATTTTCATAGAATTTTTATTTATTACCACTTTTGTCAGATTCAAGTTATTTCTGTGACCATTGATGAGCTTACTTGTGAGGCTCCTCACAAGTAAGCACAGCTAAATCTGTGGCTTCATCAGCAATGCATAGATCATGTACTGAAAACTAAAAAGGACTGTTGGTGTAATTGGTGGTACACACAGGACAGACACAACAGCACCAGGTATGTTTTCATTTGTATGAATGTCACAGATCTGACATGTCTATATGCTACCAGATGCAAGGCTGCATGAAGTAAAATAATAAATAAAAAATAGTACCAGTTTGCTTCCCAAGACTTAGTGATTTAAGAAAGATATCAAATAGGTGGGGGTTTTTTTGCATTTGTTGCACTGCATTGGAACGATATGGACTTGATATCAGCAGCTTCAGCATGCATTAATTTTTAAATTATCACAAAATATAGATCAATAAAATTTTGAACAATCGTCAGAAAAGGTCTGTATGTGTTAAGTTAAATAACAAGCATTCACAGCACGACAGCAGCATGAGCATTTTAATTTCGGAGTAAAACAAACGGCTACAGCTGTCTGTATTTACCCCGACATTAAAACACCAAGCACGGTGTTGTGGTTCTTTGTGGCTCTGACTAGATTTTACATCTGCTCTAAGGTAAATTTGATTATGTCCAACATATTTTAATAAAATGCAACCGACTTTATTGTGGTGGAAACATTGATATATCTCAGAGCTTTTATTTGTTTACAGCATTAGCATTTTAGCAGCAGAGCTAACTAACGGAACTACTGTCTGCAAGGCCACTTTTTAAGGTCATCTTCTCATCCCTTGATTGTCATGGGAAGTGGTATGATTATGTTACTGTTTTTGAGGTGCAAAAGGCCACGTTCCTACATTTTTCATGCTGAAGTCATTGTTTTTTAACAAGGAATAGTGTCCTGTTTCCGTGACAACCCCACTTTCTAAACTAGTAAAGTTGCACCTATAACTCACGTAAGGCATCATGGGGGCTAGGAATAAGGTGGATAATGTTTAAGTCATATTTATAAGTGAGTGCATTTGCCCAGACTACATTTAACTATGATGACAAACACATCAGCTACACTATCATGCAGAATGGGAGGAAGTATTTTTTTTTAATACTCAGTTTGATGATTTAATGCTTTTTTATTGGAAACACCTCGAATCTGACATGCAGTTTTACTTTAAAAATTTTATCTTCATTGTTATTTGTTTTGCAGCAGATGACTGCCCCTCCCTGAGCCTGGTTCTGCTGGAGGTTTCTTCCTGTTAAAAGGGAGTTTTTCCTCTCCACCGTCGCCAAGCGCTTGCTCACAGGGGACCCACCTGATTGCTGGGGTCTGTCAGGGGTGGCCTTCGCGAGCCACCATAAGACGCCACAAGTCACCGGTGAGTTTGCAATGATGTTTATTAAGCACAAAGGATAACACAAAGTAACAAAGTAATGAGCCACGATGGGCTAAAACACACTACACAGAAACAGAGGCTGTAAGGCTGAACAAGCTCACTTACGATACCAGATAAGGACGAGGGAAGATCGTAGACATGGAATCATAAAGGAATATCGACGTCTGACAAAGGGATGTTCGACGAGACTGCAGCATTGGGCTGCATTCAGCGTCCGCTTAAATGCCGGCCACTGATGAGCCACGAATGCAGCACAGCTGTTCGGTTTTGACAGCAGGAAGCTCCTCTGAGCGCTGTCACAATAAGAGCTCGGGGAGCCAGAAGGTAACTCTGCTGTCAAACCTGGTGGAGAAGATGTATGGCCCGAGCGCGGACGAGATCGGCGCTCGGACCATGACAGGGTCTTTCTGCAATTGTGGGGGTTTCCCCTACAGTTGAAAGTGCTATGAGATGACTGTTGTTGTGAAATGGCGATATACAAATAAAGTTGAATTGAATTGAATTTGCCTAAATAAGCACCAATCAAAATTAATTTCCAATATTTTAGCCATTTTTACTGAGTAGGTCTCACATATCCTCTGAATATCTTAGAAGTTCTAGATAAAATACTCAACAAATCAAATGATTCTGACAAGTCTGGATTCTCATTGTGTTTCTAACAGCTTGTTTCAACTTTTGTTGTTTAAACGCTCCTACTCTTTGATGGAAGGAAAAAAATACAGAGGTGGAGATGAGCACAATAGGTCCACTTTAAAATAAATAAAAAAGCAGGCAGGGTATAAAAAGCTGATTGTGTTAAAGCTCGCAACCAAACCCATTTAAATTACTTGAACAATTAGATATGAAAACACTCTTCCAGCTTCTCTATATGGAGGGATACAAAAACAGCAATACACTTTGCACACACACAAACATACACTTTCTTCTTGCCAACACTCCATCTAAGTGCTTTTTGTGCCTGCTCTGTATTCATTATTCTGTGCTTTGCAGCCTTGATCCACTTTGGAGTCAGAATGTCTGAATGAGGAGGTTACTCTGCGTGTGTGCGCTTGTGTGTGCTCCCTCACCGTGGTTTGTGGCACTGGCTTGCTCAAAGAGGAGGGAGGGTCACACGATGCAGAAACAGGCAAATCCTCCTGCAGCAGTCCTCTTCTGTCCAAGACGCTGGAGGACGAGAGGAGACGATTAATCGCTAAATCCTTCTTAGTGATGGGGGGGGGGGGGGGCAGAACGCTCTGACAACAGTGAGGGGAACATCTCAAACATGAAAATTAATACAAGATACAAAGTGAACATATTTACAAAAATCCATTAACCAGGTTACCTTGGGTATGCTGGCCCACACAGAACCTCACAGCAGTTTTTGATGATGTTCTTATGGCTGTAGGGGTTCTGGACTCTGTTCTTTCCCGACCAGGATCCTTTAATCTGGACAAAAAAACAAAATGCATCGCAATACCCATCAGCGGAGCAGCAAACCTTCCCTTTCATACACATTTTCCCTGGGCTTATACCTTATTTAAAAGCATGATTCTATTTTTAGATGTTATGTCCACAGGCTCCAGTTTGACCTACTAAAATCCATCTTGTCAGGGTTTTATGATTCCTGGTTATTCAGGAATCTACGTGCTGACGAGTACAAGCAGGCAGAGCAGCTAATGAGTTAAATATTTTAATAATTCATTTGAAATAAATCAGAATTCATACAAAGGATTCTGTTTGTGATAAAGTCATCCCACACTGAAGATCTTTTGTTACAGTTCACCCCTGAAACACTGTTTTCCTAAAAGCAGGACACATTCTTTAGCAGCATAAAAAAAATGAAATGTACATATTTAACTTGTTGATCACGTCATACTAATTTTCTCAAAATTTATCTTAAAGAATTTGCCATCTATGATATTTTTGGGAACATCTCTACATCCTGTGCTTCAGCATTTTGATCATCTTTAAGAAACCAGACAGGCTCATGTGTTAATTACAAGGTAACCTCACATTAAAGCATACCCTACCTTATTGGGGGGGTTTTCTTTAAATGGAACAAAAAAATTACACAGTTAACTAAAAACCACCCAGAGAGCACAGACCTCCCCCAAGGGATGTGCCATTAACACCAGTGTAGAACCTTGTTAAATGAATAAATAAAATAAACAAAACAATTTGTGTGATAATTCTCCCAACTTGGGACCAATTAGATACAGTATGTGCCCCCTTCCTGATTTCTTGTATTTTTGCATATTTGTCACATTTAAATGTTTCAGATCAAACAAATTTTAATATTAGACAAAGATAACCTGAGTAAATACATAATGCAGTTTTTAAATGATGATTTCATTCATTAAGAGAAAAAAGCTACCTAAACCTACTTGGTCCTATGTGAAACGCTAAACTGCATTTCACTGTTGATATCTTATATAGTGACAATGAATAGCTATCAGTCTAAAAAGTAATTGCCCCCTAAACCTAATAACTGGTTGTGCCCCTTCTGGCGGCAACAATTGCAATCAAGTATTTGTGATAACTGGCAATGAATCTTCTACATCGCTGCTGAGGAATTTTGGCCTACTTTTCTTTGCAGAGGTCACAAACTGATGGCCGGACATTCTCCTTCAGGATTTTGTGGTAGAGAGCAAAATTCATGGTTCCATCAATTAGAGCAAGTCATCCAGGTCCTGAAGCAGCAAAGCAGCCCCAGACCATCACAGTACCACCATCACGTTTGACTGTGGGTATGAAGTTCTTTTTATGAACTGCTGTTAGTTTTACTCCAGATGTAATGGGACACACACCTTCCAAAAAGTTCAACTTTTGTCTCTTCAGTCCACAGAATATTTTCTCAAAAATCTTGGGGATCATCAAGATATTTTTTGGAAAATGTGAGATGAGCTTGTGTGTTCTTTTTGGTCACCAGTGGTTTCTGCCTTGCAACTCTCCCATGGATGCCATTTTTGCCCAGTCTCTTTCTTATTGTTGAATCATAGACCAGTGTCCAAATTGAGGCAAATGAGGCCTGTAGTTCTTTAGGTGTTGTTCTGGGTTTTTGTTTCTCATCTGTTCTTGAAGTTCTTTAGATCGTGGCATGACGTGTTGCTTTTTAAGATAAGATAAGATAAGATAAGCCTTTATTAGTCCCACAATGGGGAAATTCCAGGATTGCAACAGCACAGGGATAGCAACACTCAGAGTAACAATCAGAAGGCAAGAAAAAAACAAGAACAGCTAGTATACATATGTACATATTACTATAAATATATACTGTATATATAGAGAGAGAGAGACACACACACAGTGCGGAGCATTGTGGTTGGTGAATGTGCAGCAGAAAGTCAAAGCTCTCTCTCCCTCCGCGGGTGCGGCGGGCCAGCTGGATGTCTTTGGGCATGATGGTGACCCTCTTGGCGTGGATAGCGCACAGGTTGGTGTCCACAAAGAGACCCACCAGGTAGGTACCCCGTTAAACTGAGGATGTGGCTGTGTTCAGAATTAACCAATCACATTCAAACTCATGTTAAATGGGAGTCAGCACACACCTGCCACCATTTAAAGTGCTTCTGAATAACCCCAAATAAAGTTCAGCTGTTTTAGTAGGCTTTTTCTGACATTTTTGTAGTCACATCTTACAGCACAAGCCATGGTCCACAGAGAGCTTTCAAAGCATCAGAGGGATCTCATTGTTTAAAGGTATCAGTCAGGAGAAGGGTACAAAAGAATTTCCAAGGCATTAAATATACCATGGAACACAGTGAAGACAGTCATCATCAGGTGGAGAAAATATGGCACAACAGTGACATTACCAAGAACTGGACGTCCCTCCAAAATTGATGAAAAGACGAGAAGAAAACTGGTCAGGGAGGCTGCCAAGAGGCCAACAGCAACATTGAATGATCTGCAGGAATTTCTGGCAAGTACTGGCTGTTTAGTACATGTGACAACAATCTCCCGTCTAGGGTGATGAGACGGAAGCCTTATCTTACGAAGAAAAACATCCAAGCCCAGCTACATTTTGCAAAAACGCAGTTGAAATCGCCCAAACGCACATGGGGAAATGTGCTATGGTCCAGTGAAACCAAGGTTGAACTTTCTGGCCATAATTACAAAAGGTATATTTGGCACAAACACAACACTGCTCATCACCAGAAGAACACCATACCTACAGTGAAGGATGGTTGTGGCATATCATGTTTTGGGGCTGTTTTTCTTCAGCTGGAACTGGGGCCTTAGTCAAGGTGGAAAGAATTATGAACAGTTCCAAATATCAGTCAGTGTTGGCACAAAACCTTTAGGCTTCTGCTAGAAAGCTGAAAATGAAGAGGAACTTCATCTTTCAGCACGACAATGACCCAAAGCACACATCCAAATGAACAAAAGAATGGCTTCACCAGAAGAAGATTAAGGTTTTGGAATGGCCCAGCCAGAGTCCAGACCTGAGTCCTATCGAACATCTGTAGGGTGATCTGAAGAGGGCTGTGCGCAGGAGATGCCCTTGCAATCTGACAGATTTGGAGCGTTTTTGCAAAGAATAGTGGGCAAATATTGCCACATCAAGATATGCCACACTGATAGACGTCTACCCAAAAAGACTGAGTGCTGTAATAAAAGCCAAAGGTGCTGCAACAAAGTATTAGTTAAAGGGTGTGCATATTTATGCAACCAGGTTATTGTAAGTTTTTATTTTTTATTTTTCCCCTTAAAAGATTTCAGTTTCTTTTTCAATTGGGTTGTACATGTTATAGGTCACATTAATGGTGGAAAAAGTTTTGAAATAATTTATCTTGGTCTCATTTTTTTACATCACAAAAACCTGGCATTTGAACTGGGGTATGTAGACTTTTTATTTCCACTGTATGTATTTTAGGATTATTTCACAATGATTTAATTAATATAAATAATGTTTGATGCCTGGATCCAGCTGCTGCTCAATAAATTCCTCACTAAGCTGAAGGCAACATGGACAAAATTTTCTTTCTGAATTCTGAAATGATCATCTATACACAAGAAAGGTATGTACTCCATGGTTCTAAATGGTTAAACCAGTGTGGACGTGCCTTAATGGTGATGGAGAAAACATCCTGGTCAGTAGGTGTCGCTCTCATTCTTGGCCCACTATAATAATGTTTCAATTGCCAGGTTGAGACAAACATCCACAAGTCAGAGGTATGTGGCACAGTTCCCAGTATCTGGCATCCTCTGAGCTTCCTGACAAATAAGGACAGGTGGTATGAATCTCGCTATGCTACTGGCTTTGAGATCCTTGCGCTTCTTCCATTCCATAGTTCTTGTCAGCCATTTTCTCAAATGTAAACATTAAGATCATTTTGGACTCTTAATTTAGGGTTTGGAGATTATGTTTATAGCAATACGGTGCTATGAAAAAGTATTTGCCCCCTTCCTGATTTCTTATATTTTTGCACATTTGTCACACTTAAATGTTTCAGATCATCAAACAAATTTTAATATTAGACAGTGACAACCCAAGTACATACAAAAGGCTGTAAAATGATAGTTTCATTTGTTAAGGGATAAAAGCTATCCAAACCTACTTGGTCCTATGTGAAAAGTAACACCCTCCCCCCAATTACATCATGAATCAATTGTGATTAACCATATTTTTTTGGCAAGTTGAGTTCAGTTTCACTAGCCACACCCAGGCCTAATTACTCCCAGATCTGTTGAATCAAGAAATCACTTAAATAGAACCTATCTGACAAAGTGACGTAAGCTAAAAGATCTCAAAAGAGTTTGAATGTGATTGGTTAATTCTGAACACAGCCACATCCTCAGTTTAACGGGGTGTGCATCTTTATACAACCAGGTTATTCTAAGTTTTTTATTGTTTATTTTTCCCCTTAAAAGATTTCAGTTTGTTTTTCAATTGGGTTGTACAGATTATAGGTCACATTAATGGTGAAAAAAAAGTTTTGAAATGATTTATCTTGGTCTCGTTTTTTTTTTACATCACAAAAACCTGGCATTTGAACAGGAGTGTGTAGACTTTTTATATCCACTGTATAGTAAAGACAGAGACACTGACAAACATAACTCACCCTCTAGCAGCTATGATTGGCTCTAGCAACTCAGAAAATGAGATGGAAATGTTAGTAAGCATTAACAGGATTTCTAGTTACTTTTCAGGATACATTACTGTGGGTAAATTAACACCAAATAATATCACAACTTCTTCAGTGATTTAAGCACAACTGTAACTAAACAGCAAAACAGAGGAAGATAAACTAGGCTTGAAGATTGATTTAATAGCGTGCATTTAATCCATTAATGCATCACTTTTCACAGCACCACATGTTTTCACTGAACCTCCAGCAAGACCGAAAGAAGCCTCATTTTCAGAGTTATCCATGTAGGTCAGCAGCCTGCTCATAAGGACTCGAGGACTTTTATGTTTCTGCACGAGTGTGTGACAGAGTTGATAGAGCGTGTGTCCTTCTGTGACACCAGAGCAGCCACAACACTCAAGGTGCCTTCTTTTGTTCAACCTTCTTCCACCGTTTCTATCCTCCTCTCTCTCTCTCTCTCGCTTGCACTCTCTCTCCCCCACTTTGGCTCTGTGCCCGGCCCCTGCAGGTATCAATGCATCTATAATTAGGCCAATCACAGACATTGAACAGCAGGGCTGACAGACACTTTTCAACTCCTGGAGCAACGTTACAGTGTAGGTGCACACTGCAGAGGTTCATTTCTGATTAAATGTTCAAAAAAATGAGGCCAGCAGTCCCACAGGAAAGAAGAGGAATTATAAATTAATCATTACAACAAAGTACGAGTGCACTCTCTTGCTTTCAGCCATCCAGAAACTTCCACCACCGCTGCTGCTGCTTCTCGTCAGAGCCTCTGCAGCCAAATCTGAGCTAACAAAGCCTCCAATAATGTATACACACTGCTAATGCCAGTATAGACACTGACAACATAAATCCCTCCCTCTGCATCAACGCCACCCATCATCTCCTTTCCATCAGCATTAATGTTTCAGTCGCTACAACGGCCTGGTGGTAACGTGCTCAACAATCAATATTTTTTTCCTCATTAAAATTCAGAAGCTTCTTCAAAATAGAGTCTGCAAGTTGAGGCAGAGATCAGTTGTTCGGCTTTATTTTACTTATTTCAGCTAAATTCTGTCACTGTTTTTATTAACAGCAGCTATTCATATTTTTAGATCATTAGGCTACATCAGCCTACTGGGGAGCAGAGCGGAGTCTACAAGATCAATTGTTGTATGGCTCAGACAAAGCTGAAAAAAGCTGCTCCCGCTAGTGATTTTGGTCTCAGTGTGGGTGTGCTGTGTTAAAAAAAAAAAAGATATAAAACTATATTATATCAAAAACAGGTAGATTGGTGAATTGCTGCCTCCAGTTTCTTTTTATAGAAGTTCACAATGCTCTTTTTGCTGTGCTTTTGTTTACAGTATAATAACCTTGTTTAACAAGCTACAGTTTACCAGCCTCTTGTCCTTCAGTGCTAAACAAGGAGGAGCTGTTGTCAAGGTAACAGCTCTGTGGTCTTAGAAATTGTAGTGTTTACACCACGACAGTGTGTTTGTCTTTCCACCAGCATAAAGCCAGGCTCTCAATATTTATACACATTTTCTTAAAAGTGTACTTTATTTCCATTATGGGCCAAACTCACAATTACTGTTTATCAAAAGAAATCAAGTTTAAACCTTAAACATGGGAGGATTACAGTAATATGGACATTTGTTTGGTGGTTTTTCTGATCTTACCATTTCTTTTTTCCATCACTGACACTGGTGTTGGACTTTGCTCTAATCTGACATTTATCCAGCTGAGGAGTTATTCAAGTGCTTCAAATGTAATGGAAAAAAACTGCTAATGTTTCTGCAAGTCTTTGCTGCTACCTGCACTGGATTTATGGGTGTTACCAGATAGGTTAAGTGTCTTATTATCACCTCTGTGCTGTAGTGGGAGTCACCTCATTCAAACATGTGGCAGGAAAACCAGGAGGGCTGCAGTCACAATGCAGTCAGCTGAACAGAGACGTTTGAAATGTGTCTTCGCTGCGGCTCACCTGCACCAACATCTAACTGCTCAAAATCAAGTGAAAAGCTTCCTATATGAATGCAGATAGCACTCTCTCTCATGAACAATGACATTTCATCTTCAGGATTCACGATTCCTCAGTGGCAACAGTAGGTCAGATCTGAAGAGCCCAGTATCTTGTTCCGGGAGGTTTTGTAAAGTTACATAGGACGGCTGAAGCACTGTCTAGCCTTAGGTGACCAGAGGTGAACCTTTTCAGCAGCTTCATCATGACGGACATGAGTGAGACAGGCATGAGCTGATGACATCACAGATTTCTGGCAGTGAACCGTGGAGAACACTATTTGGGGTGTGACTACACCAAGAGATGTTATGAGCTGCACAGAGCATTTTAGTCTAGGTGACATCTATTGTTTTAGTGCGAGCAGCATTCAGTGACCAAGAATCTGAGCCATACAAGAGGATGGCTTCAACAGTGACCTTGAACACTTTGGTCTTTGATATCTGACAGATGCTTTTTTAAATCTTCTGCAGTGTGTTTGGAGCACTAGAAGCCTGTGCTGTTCGAACACTCATGTTGTGCTCCGAGTCAGTGAATCCCCCTAGGTACTTGAATTCTTGAACTAAATCAATCTTGAAGCCGTCAGAAGCACGAAGTCGATTATCAGAGGCAGGATTCGGGTGCATATATTTGGTCTTCGATACATTGAGGAATAGGGCCATGTTTTGACATGCTTTCTCTACTCTGTTCAGCAAATCTTGTGTAATGTCATCTGCAAAAGTAAGAAAACACCACAGCTGGATGGCATTTACTTCAGCTGGGGGTTTCAGAGTAAGACCATCTGAGTTAGAGATGCCAGATCAGAGAGCAAAATCAAGATATATGATGAAGAGGAACAGAGCAAGAGGATCTCCTTGGAACACACCAGTGTCAACTGAAAATTGATTGGTTTCACTTCTGGGTGTTAGAACCAGGGCTTGACATTAACACCCACCCAGCCGCCCATGGCAGGTATATTTTGGCTGTGGCGTGTAAGACAGCAACTCCCACTAGCCACTTTGGAGGGTTGTAGTTTTCTCAAACGACATCTAAGTATTAAACCTATCACAAAGTGAGACTACAAAACTACAATGCCCATAAGCACTATCTGGCCACCAGTGGTGGGCAAGTTACTAAAAAACAGTAACTAATTACAGTTACTAGTTGCTTCTTTTCAAAAGTAACTGAGATACTTTACCAATTACTGCATGATTTGATTTACTTGGAAAATTAACTTTCACGTTACTTTTAAATGCATACCTAAGAAAGAAGATATTTCATTATTGACCATTACACATTGTTGTCTGTCACACAGATAAGACGAAAATATTGCATGGCCAGATTAGAAAAATTGATCTAAATATTTTTTGTAACTAAAATGTAATATTTCACTGCATCAAAGGTTGTTTTTTTTTAGGTTCAGTAAAACAGCTCCCACAACCTGACCTTGATCTATTGACTTTTTTATTTTTAATTTGTTCATTCAAGTAGGAGTAAGCACTCTCAGCTGGATAATTTGGTCAGAAGCCATAGAGAGGATTTCAGTAATTATTAGACTACATATACTCCAATAATTGTGTAGCAACAGTTTTTTTTTCTAAAACTTTGGAGAAAATTGGTAATATATTAACAGACACATACCTAATTTACAGCTCTAGATTTAAATCCTCATCATTTTAGCCAGTGTCCAGCCAGTGTAAAACATTCCACGGGTGGGACATCTTGCACACATAGCAAGATAATTTAATTAATGGATTACATTACGGGCTTATTAACGTCAGGCTAAAAACAGACTGTTTCAGACAGAGCTTTTAGAACATGTTCAGTCCACTTTATCCTGCCTTGACAGCTCTTACTGTGGGAAAAATCTAAAGAAAATCAACATGATATTGCCAGTAATTTCCTCATTTTGGAGTCAGAAATAGGGTTTGTGAAGTGAGGGAGACGGAAAAAAGTGAGAATCACTCCAAAAGAGTGAGAGTTGCCAGCACTGCATAAAGCTGTCCATGTTTATCTTACCTTTATGATTATGGATTTAATCCAATGTGCAGTGATCCAAAGAAAATGTCCATTATCCACAGTCCAAATGTCTGCTGTGATAGAGACATGATCCAGTCCCTTAATTTCCTTTTGGTGATCAATTTTTGAATAATCTTTATCCAGGTAGCAAGTAATTGCATTTCAATTTCAGTGGATCCCAGTCCAGCTGTCTGATGGAAAGTGTTATCACCTCTTCAGTCTGGAACGATGCATCTGGCAAGCAGTCAGTTTAATTCTTGCTGGGTCACAAACTGTCCAGATGCATACCTGTGCTTGAAATCCAGCTGTGGGTGTTGAGATGAGTATTTCCACTTTATATCCAGCCGTGGCTGTTCAGAATACAGTAGATCCACTTCACGCTGTTGTTAGCATAGCACTAGCTTTGTCAGAGCTGAAGACTGCCTAGGTCTCAACCGGCACTTTAGTTTGCATCCCACCAATATGCTTTTGTCTTTAACTGCGACAAAAGAAAAATAATCTGTCTATTTCCACAAAAACAAAGTAGTTTCATCTTTTCCTCTGCTCAGTAATTAAAGCTCAGGTTCTCTGCATCAGGTCATGTCAATCGATGGCTGCGTCAGCTACGGTAGGGTCAGTCTGTATATTCATTTATTTGCGCTAAAAATATCTGTCCATATTAATAAAACGAGTAACGAGTAACGCATCTGATCAAATTTCAGTAACTAACACATTACTGAATTTTTAAACAGTAATTCCATTACACAGCCCGTTACTGCAAAAATAGTGGCGTTACAGTTCAGTACATTCTCATTGGTCCACTGTCAGCCAGCTGCAGGCAGCCCAGAAGTCTGGCTCCGCAGGACGGCTCATTTTCTTTCCAGTCTGGAGAAACTGCGATGAACAGGCAGCAGCCGCTCTCGGTGATCTGATCATGGGGGCAACTGCCCCGATCTCCTGTTGTCCCAGTAGTGAGAATAACTTGTGTTCTCCCCCTACATTAGCTACTACCTCTGTGGTTAAAGATGATTATTTTTAGAGCAAGAAGTTCCCCTTTACCATCCGCAGTTGTGCAAATTTAAGTTTTCGTATAACGGAGAGAAAAAGTGGCTAAACTTTATGTTGTTGCAAAGAGCAAATGAAGCTTCTTCTGAGGTGAACTTTTGTTCATCTGTCATTATCTATGATATTTGTGATTAGCAGCTATTTCATGGACGTAAAACTGCTAATTATGTATTTTTAATGAGCTGGTCCAGGGATGTCAAACATGTGGCCCGCAGGCCAAAAACGGCCTGCCAGGGGATCCAAGTTTTTCTCTGAATTTACAGCTTTCTTTCTAGTAAATTTCTGACTTTTTCTGCTGATTAGAATTGTTCATGTAAATTTCAGACATTTTTCTCCTTAAGATGAGACTTGTTTTCTTATCAATTTTCTTTTTCTTTTTTCTTTCTAGTGAAAACAGGTAGCGTCCATTTAGATTAAATCCATCAGCAACTGCTAATGATATCATGCAGCCCTGAAGGGGTGTCCCAATCCATAGGGGTCATTTTCAACCCCTACCCCTTGGCCTTTGATTTCAAGGACCAAGGGGTGGGGGTAGGCAAAGGGGAAGAGGTACAAAGGAGAATTTGGACAGACCCCAAATCTACCTGTACTTCACTCTCATATTGCAAATATTTTTCTCGACTGCTTTTCAGTATTTACTCCTGTTAACAATTAAACAGTTTCTCTTGCTATTTATATGTATAAGGGTCATTTACATTTAAAAAAGGCTGTAAATTTAGTTTAAGTAAAATTTAGCATGCAATAGTCAAATTTGATCATATTAAACATAATCTTCCAACCACAAAATTGTGGCTACTGAAAAGGTTGAGTGGCTAGTAACTTTGGAAAATCACTAGCCACAGTGGCTGGTGAGCAAAAAAGTTAATGTCAAGCCCTGGTTAGAACTAATGCTGACTCATCCTCATATATTACAGATATATAGAGCAATTGTTAATCATTTTTAATCTGCCTTTGAGCCAAAGTGTGATTTATTTTATTATGTGATAGATAATAGCAGTCACAGAAAACTAATATATGAAGCTGTGGCGTGAAGTGCTGACAACTCATCTATGATTTGTATTGAGCCGAAGTAATAAAAGTTCATGTTTCGTGATACAAAATAACTCGACCTACGGGTCACAGTTGGCCTCATAATGTGATTACACCAGTATATAATCTTGAGAAGAAAAACAATTTGTGTAATAATTCACCCAACTGAGGCTCTGTTTTATTACTGTAAACACAATCACCAAAACTCTGGGATAACAACTTTACACTGAAAGAAAAGCATGGTTCTTACATGTTAAATCCTGTATCCACAACAGCACTTTTTTACGCTCTGGAACAGTACTCCAACTTAGACTAAGGCCTTTCTCAGCAGTTTATTACAAGATACAAACAAGTGAATTGTGTAGAGGTGTTACAATAGAAAAAAAAATACTTTTAAGGGGAATATTGGACAGTTTGTGGACAATTGTGAATTTGTATTTCTGTATATTTCTCTTGGGATTTGATTTACCTCAGAAAACATGCACGGTGCTATAGTTGGGCTAGGAGGTGCTACAGCTATAGCACACAGCTGCACAGCCCCTGCTAAGCCTCCCCAAGTCAAAGCTGTGATGTACCATTTTTGGATAATTTCTAACTTTTTATTCCCCCCCCCTACTAATTTTTCAAGCTCTCCCTTGGCTCCATGAGAAAAAAATCCTGCCACCGTGCCTGTCAAAAAGTGGTAAACTATTTACCATTATCAGAAAAGAATGACTAAAGCAGGGCTGACTGACACTGGAATGGAGGCTTCTAATAAAGGTAGAGAGTAATTTATATTTAGAATATTCCATCTCACAGCATAATTCGCATACTAGGAAGTTAAATGACAATGTCAACACTATTGGACTGTACGTATGTGGATTAACTCAAAGACTGAGAACATAAAATTAGGTGTACTTACATCCTCATTGGTGGTCTGGTTCAGAGAGATCAGGTATGTGTGGAAGCCAGTCAGTCCCACCACTGACCACAGGGTGAAGAAACACACCAGCACCTCCAGCACAGTGAGCATCAGTTAAGAAAAGAGTAATAGATGCTTTCTGTCTGATTCGGTTCCCTGATTAAACAGTGGACAGCAGATGATGGCAAAGAAGAAGAAAAAAAAACATGCAAACCAATAAAAGCCTGCAGAGGAACTACAGGGAGTAGACACATTTTTAACCATGCAAAGAAAAAAATAACAGCCGCAATTTACTTGAGTAAAATTAATAATGCGTTGTGGTGGACAACCAGGAGGTCCCACTCTCACCCAGTGATTTGGGAAGTAGGGGGAAGAGGCAGGAAATGTAAATGTATGCACCTGGGGTAGGAGATGTAAATCTAGGTGCCTTGGTGCCCAGGGGGAAGAAATGTGTAAATATATGTGCCTCGACACCTGGGGCAGGAGGTGTAAATGTATGCGTTCTTGGCGCCAAGGAGGAGGAGGCAGAAGGTATACGCCTTGGCGAAAGGAGTTCAGTCTTTTTGTTGGAGTGAATAAAGTTCTGAATCGGCAGCTCTCGTGTCTCGTCACATCATTCCTCCACACTGGTGACCTACGACATGAAAATGCTCAGGCTGGAAGACGAAGCGAGCCCCTCTTTGGGAACATCCATGTTTGTGTCCCCCCCTCCCCCGAGACTCCAGCCTCATTCACCATGGCGATCAAGCTCCCGGACTTCTGGTTTCATGACCCGGTTGCCTGGTTCATCCATGTGGAAGCTCAGTTTGCTCTCCGTGGAATTTCTGCTGATGACACAAGGTACCATTACGTGGTGACTTCGCTAGACGCGCACTCCACTCAGTGCACCATGAGCCTGCTCCAAGACCCCCCACCCCAGGGGAAATATGATGTTCTTAAACAGCTGCTGTTACGGTGTTACACCCTCTCTGACGGAAAGAGAGTGGAGAAGCTCCTCTCCCACTCCGAGTTAGGCGATGGCTTGGCTGTGGAGTTAATGGAAAGTATGCTGGCGTTGCTGGGCACAGATGATGGATCTTCTCTCTTCGCCCATCTCTTCCTGAGGAAACTGCCGGTTTCAGCGTGGACAATTTTGGCCAACTCACCGCTGCTGGCGGCCAGGGATTAACATGTGCTGGCAGAAGAAGCAGACTGCATTTTCCTGGTGAATAGGAGTTTCAGCGTCCAGGTGGTGAGACTGGGATCTTCGGTGGAGTCCATTGAGGTTGAAGAGCCGAAGGTTGTGGCCGGGACAACCACTCGGAGACGCCGGAACGGGACGGTGTTTCTACCATCAGCGTTTTGGTGCCAACATGCAGCGTTGTCTCTCGCCATGCCATTTCAAGATGCTGGGAAACGGGCCAGCTAGCGGTCAGTAGCAGGTACAACCGCTGGCAACAGGGAGAAGCTGCTTTTCATTGAGGACACACGTTTAGGGAGACGGTTTTTGGTCGACTCTGATTCCCAGAAGAGTCTTATTATGCCGGTTGTCGCTGATAGGCTGGCTGAAGGCTGTGGCCCATCATTAATGGCCGCCAACAGATCCCCAATCAAGACTTTTGGAGAAAGGTCAGTGACTGTGTGTTTGCATGGACGCAACTACAAGTGGGACTTTGTGGTAGCTCCCTGCTCGGTTCCTATCTTAGGTGCTGATTTTCTGTGTGCTTATGGTCTCCTTGTAGATGTTGCTAATAGACCTTTGGTGGATGCGATGTCTTTTTCTTCACTGCTTTGTATGACTCGGGGAGCTGGGCCACTAGCACATGCTAATTTTTCAGCCTTAGGGGACGTGTATCAACGTTTGCTTTCTGAGTTTCCCGCACTCATGGTGCCTACCTTTTCCGCTACTGTGACCAAGCATGGGGTTGAGCATTTTATCACTACAAAGGGCCCGCCGGTTTTCGCATGCCCGCGCCGCCTGGACGCGGCTAAGCTAGCCATCATGCGGGAAGAGTTTGCTAACTTGGAACGTCTGGAGATCGTCAGGCGCTCCAATAGCCCTTGGGTGTCCCCGCTGCACATGGTGCCCAAGCCCGATGGTTCGTGGCGGCCGTGCGGTGATTTCTGTAGCCTGAACAACATCACTGAGCACGACTGCTACCCCATCCCGCACATTCAAGATTTTTCAGAGCACTTGGCCGGAATGTGCATTTTTTCTAAAGTGGATCTGGTCCGCGGCTACGACCAGGTCCCGGTTCGCACCAAAGACGTCCCAAAAATGGCGGTGATAACACCTTTCGGCCTTTTCAAGTTTCTTCGCATGCCATTCGGGCTGAAGGGCGCAGCTCAGACTTTTCAGATGATGATGGACGCGGTGCTCCGTGACTTGCCATTCGTGTTCATCTACCTAGATGACATTCTGGTGGCTAGCGCGTCCAAGGAGGAGCACCTCTCCCATCTGAAACAAGTTTTCTGTCAGTTGGAAGCACACGGACTGTTAATCCAGCAAAGTGTCAGCTCGGGCTGCCGGTGATTGATTTCTTGGGCCACGGCATTTCGTCTGAGGGCATGATTCCACTGCCGGATCAAGTATGGGCGGTGTCAGATTTCCCGCATCCACAGACCGTGAGGGTGCTGCAGGAATTTTTGGGGATGGTCAATTTTTACAACCGTTTCTTTCCCCGGGCAGCCCAGCTGCTGCAACCGCAGTACGGCACGCTCAAAAAGAAGAAACCCACGAATAGCATCAACTGGACCTCTGATCGGGTCCAGGCCTTTCCAGGCGCCAATGCTGCGCTCGCCAATGCAGTTTTCCTGGCCCACCCATCCCTATTGGTGCAGATCGTGCTTACTACAGACACATCTGACATTGCAGTAGGAGCAGTGGTGGAGCAATACGTCTCCGGTTCGTGGCAACCTCTCGCCTTTTTCAGCCATACTCTGTGCGACAACGAGCGTAAGTATAGCACCTTCGACACAGAGTTGCTGGCCCTCTACCTGGCCACGCGTCACTTCCAGTTTTGGCTCGAGGGTCATGACTTTACCGCATTTGTCGACCACAAGCCTCTAACCTACGCGATGTCCAAAATCTCGGAACCGTGGTCGGTGCAGCAGCAACGTCACCTAGCTGCAATATCGGCGTTCACTACCGACATCCAACATGTGGCCGGTAAGCTCACTGTTGTGGCCGACTGTCTCGCACGCTGGTCTCTCCAGTCTATGTGGGTATTGATTTTTCCGCCATGGCCACTGACCAACCGGGGGACGTGGACATTTGTGCGCTCTGATCCGCAAGTATGGGACTTAACTGGAGAGCAGCGTGGTACAAGAGGGTTGCCCCCCCTTGCTTTGTAACGTCTCCACCAGCCATCCCCGCCCGGTGGTTTCGGGCTCTTGGCATCGCCACATTTTTGAGTTCGTCCACTCTCTTTCACACCCTGGCGTATGAGCTTCGGTTAAGCTGGTGGGGTCTAAATTCGTCTGGCCCCGCTTACGCAAGGATGTGAAGGAGTGGGCTGTGGCGTGCATTGCATGCCAACGGGCTAAGGTTCAGAGGCACACCAAGGCCCCCTCAAACTTTTCCGGATTCCAAGCAGGAGGTTCAACCACATCCACGTGGATTTAGTGGGCCCCCTTCCGTCGTTGCAGGGTTTCACGCACCTTTTGACGATAGTGGACCACACCACGCATTGGACAGAGGCAGTTCTGCTGGCTTCCACCACATCTGCCGACGTTGCCTGCACGTTTTGTCATCCTAGGTCAAACGTTTCAGTTCCCCGTCGGACATCACCTCCGACAGGGGTCCCCAGTTCGTTTCGGAACTCTGGTCCTCTATGGCCAACAGCCTGGGGGTCAAAGTTCACCATACTACCGCATACAACCCGCAGGCTAATGGTCTGTGTGAGAGGTTCCACAGGTCACTTAAAGCCACGTTCAGAGCCTCGCTGACTGACGCGAATTGGGTTGACTGCCTGCCTTGTGTCCTACTGGGGTTGCGCTCCGGGCCCAAGGAGGATTTTGCAGCTTCCCTGGCTGAGCTTGTTTTTTGTCAGCCGTTGCGGATCCTGGGTGAATTTTTGCCAGAAAGTCCCATGCCCGGTACTGACTTGTCCACGCGTCTTTTTCCTAGGGCAGAGGCAAGTAGCGTTCCGGGGCCAGTGCACCATTGTTTTCCTCGCACTTTCATTCTGAAGCGTTTGGAGAATGCCGAGTTTATTTTCATCAGACACAACGCCCACAGAACCCCACTAAGTCCGCTATATGACAGCCCTTTCAGAGGTTTGGAAACGGGGGAGCAACAGTTTGTGTTGGATTTTGGGGGACACATGGAAATCGTCTGTATAGACAGACTTAAGTCCGCTTATGTGTTGGCAGATGAGCAGGTGGTGCTGGCCTAGGCTCCCCGGCGTGGACGCCCACCTGGTTGGTTTTCCCCCTTCAGAGGACTGTTCACAGGAGACGGCGTCTTTTCCCTCCCCACCTCGACAGGAAGATCCTTCGGTCGGCCTGGCTGCTCCACGTTACAGCCGTTACCGGCAGTTGCTCAAGCCCAAAGTACTGGACGGTTAAGGCCCCTTCTGTGCATTTGGGAGGGGGACGGGGCATGTGGTGGACCAGCAGGAGGGCAAGTTAATCTTTTATCTAAATGCAAGGAATCTCTGTCTGTATAGAAACGGTAGTCCCCACAAGCGATGATCAGAAAATTGGTCCCCATCAAACATGAAAACCATTATGTGTGTGTGTTGTGTGTGTGCTCCTGTCGTTCTATGTCTTGTGTGGACCACCTCTTGAGAAACAACCTCTTTTGGAAGGACATTTTTCCTTGTGAGGACATTTGGCCTGGTGCTCATAAGGAAAAATGCTAAAGATGCTAGGATCCATTCCCCCAAAGTGCAAGATATGCTATTATAAATATAAGTCATAAAAGATCACACAAATAAGTGATCTGACAAACAAATAAAGAAGAGTTCCGAAACAGTCGCTAATATTGGATGTCCTATTCATTTTCAATAATTAGGCATTCTGCAATCTTTCTATATTTTTTTTTCTATATAGCACCATAATACCATGATTCCTTTAAGAGTTTGTCATTGTCGACCTTCACACCACCCCCCCAAGGCTGTAAACCTAGGGGAAACACTATTATATCATTCACTGTGTGATGTTGTTGCGGTGCTTGTTGTTCAGAACTGTATCTTGTACAAGATAAATTTCCTCTTTCATGTATAAAGTTCATGTCTTCTCTCCTTTTATCTCAGATTTCAGCTAGCTTGCCAACATGCCAACAGACTCAGAATGACTTTCTTTAAGTGGGTTGTTACATTGAAAATAAAGCATCCCCATTTGGCTGCTTGGTTTCCCTCTTATAAGAACAAACCCCTATTCTGTCTGGTTTTACTGGCAACACCAAGCCCCTGGTGAAGAAAGCCCAGCAGTGGCTGCACTTCCTCCATGTCCTGAGGAAGAACAACCTGGACCAGAAGCTGCTGCTGGCCTTCTATCACTGCTCAGTGGAGAGCGTGCTCACCTACTGTCTGGGTGTGTGGTACGCTGGCTCCACGATGAGAACAGGAAGGCTGTGCAGAGGGTCATCAACACCACCCAAAAAGTTATCGGCATCCTTCTGCCCTCCCTGGAAGACATCTCCAGATCCTCCTGTCTCAGAAAGATCAAGGCCATCACAGGAGACCCCTCACATCCTGCCCACCACCTGTTTGACCTGCTTCCCTCTGGATGACGGTTCAGATCAATCAGGTCCCACACCTCCAGATTGACAAAAGTTTCTTCCCCTGGGCCATCCGGACTGCAAACAGTCAGAGGTCGCACCCTCCTCCCTCAGAACATTCACATGCACAGAACTGAGGACCTTTTTAATTATCACAGTAACTCACCAGTCTTTGCACTCCACACTTTGATATATATTGACCCATCCATGAAACCACTACTACGTATATTTTCCATAATCCTTGGGCCAATTAACTCAATTGTGTGTTCTGCACTCTGATGTACATAGTTCCACCTGTGTAGCCACTACCATACTTGTGTATTTTTTCATAATCCTGGGCCATTCTTATTTTTATTTCATTTGTGTGTTTAATCGTGTGTTCTGTAACCGTGTTTTATCTAATCCTTCTCTCATACTTAAATTGCACAGTAGCCTGGTGGAGCACCCACAATTTCGTTGTACTGTACAATGACAATACAGCCTATTCTATTCTATATACACTTTAAGATTTGTTTAGTACAATAAATACTACACAGGGATCACGTTCAAAGTACTTCTACATCAGAGGTTGGCAACAGAATATCAAAAACTGGTTTGCAAAACTCAAAATACAATATTAACAATTAAAAAATGAAAGTCCTCCTAAATGCCCCACTACACTTAAAACAGCCTTATCTTTCCAAATTTCTGCACCGCTGCATTAAAGCTTCAATTACTTACAAGATACAGCCATGTTGAAATATTAAAAATAATGCTCATTCCCTTTGTTTAGTAAAGCTGTTACAAGCAGATTGTGCTTGTAACTGACAACATGGGACCTTTAAGTTAAACAGAAGTACAGACTCACTGTACTCTGTGCTCTGAGATTTTTAAGTATAATGCTGCCTCTTGATTTTGGATCATCATTCTGATTGTCTTAATTATTTTGGCTACTATTTTTAAGGTCCCAAATAAAATAAATTTTAATGACCACTACTGCATAAAAACTACAGCAATAGAGGCACTAGTGATATTTTATCAAACATTTAAAGTTTGCAGTCTTTAAAACCTATGAGTTGCAGTGCATCTGGAAAGTACTCACAACGCTTCACTTTTTCCACATTTTGTTATGTTACAGCCTTAGTCCAGAATGGATTAAATTAATTTTTTTCCTCAAAATTCTACACACAACACCCCGTAATGAAAACATGAAAAAGGTTTTGAAATTTTTGCAAATGTATTAAAAATAAAAAACTAAGAAATTGCATGTATATACTGTAAGTATTCACAGCCTTTGCTCAATACTTTGTTGATGCACCTTTGGCAGCAATTACAGCCTCAAGTCTTTTTGAATATGATGCCACAAGCTTGGCACACCTATCTTTGGGCAGTTTTGCCCATTCCTCTTTGCAGCACCTCTCAAGCTCCATCAGGTTAGATGGGAAGCATCAGTGCACAGCCATTTTCAGATCTCTCCAGAGATGTTCAATTGGATTCAAGTCTGGGCTCTGGCTGGGCCACTCAACGACATTCACAGAGTTGTCCTGAAGCCACTCCTTTGATATCTCGGCTGTGTGCTTAGGGTCGTTGTCCTGCTGAAAGATGATGAACTGTCGCCCCAGTCTGAGGTCAAGAGCGCTCTGGAGCAGGTTTTCGTCCAGGATGTCTCTGTACATTGCTGCATTGATCTTTCCCTCTATCCTGACTAGTCTCCCAGTTCCTGCCACTGAAAAACATCCCCACAATCCCCACACAATGCTTCACTGTAGGAATGGTATTGACCTGGTGATGAGCAGTGCCTGGTTTCCTCCAAACATGACGCCTGGCATTCACGCCAAAGAGTTCAATCTTTGTCTCATCAGACCAGAGAATTTTGTTTCTCATGGTCTGAGAGTCCTTCAGGTGCTTTTTGGCAAACTCCAGGGGGGCTGCCATGTGCCTTTTACTAAGGAGTGGCTTCTGTCTGACCACTCTACCATACAGGCCTGATTGGTGGATTGCTGCACAAAGGTTCTCCTCTCTCCATAGAGGAACACTGGAGCTCTGGCAGAGTGACCATCAGGTTCTTGGTCACCTCCCTGACTAAGGCCCTTCTCCCCCGATTCCTCAGTTTAGACGGCCAGCCAGCTCTAGGAAGAGTACTGGTGGTTCTGAACTTCTTCCATTTACAGATGATGGAGGCCACGGTGCTCATTGGGACCTTTAAAGCAGCAGTGTCACGGGCAGCGACAGCGCGCCCCTCCCATCCTGCCTCACATTCATCAACTCATCACGACACCTGAGGCAGAAGACACACCTGCACCCGCTTATCAGCCAGCGTACTTAAGGAGGCTTTCTCCGCGCAGTCAACGCTGGCTCATCTGGATATACTGCCCGCAAACAGGCAAGCAAATAAAAGTTATAAGCGTGACACGGTGTCTGACCTTATTTCTCCTCTTTCCTCAGGTTGCTGCCACTGTGTAGGTGTGTCTCTTGGACTGCGCGCACTCTCCTGCCAAATCTCACCGTCTTCAGCTCCTACTCTACCCGGTCAGGCACCATCAGCTCATCTTCCCCCTTATCCTACTGGTTCGTCTATTCCCCGCTGGGTCCTGCCGGTCCTCCCTGGATTTCCCAAGTAAGTGGCAATTTGGCTCACCCATTTCCCCTTACTCCATTTCTCTGCTTACAGCTCTTGTCTTCTCTCCACAGGGCCATTCCTCTGGTGAGTGACTCTTTCTGCAGCTGTGCGCTTTGGTTTTTTGATATTTAATAAAACTTTCAAACGTGCCCCTCTGTGTGGTTCCTCCTGTGCTTTGGCATCGTGCACGTGTACTGTCAGGCTTTATTAATCATGACAGAACGAGCCAGCCAGGAAGATAGCACAGCCGGTGCCTAACCACAGGAGCAGTTCGCTCTGAGCCGTCTAGCGGTGACTGAGCGCCAGCTCACTGTTGATGCAACAAGTATCGAATATGATGACACTTTGGGCTACAGCGCCTCCTCCAGCCGCTCTCCTCCAGCCTGCTCTGTGCACTACGGTGTGCCGTACTACCTCCATTCCCACCCTTTCCCTGTACGCGGGGGAGGTAGGGAAATGTAAGGGTTTTCTAATCCAAGTCCAAATGTACCTGGAGCAGGTCGGGGAGGAGTACCCGGACGATGTGGCCAAGACCCAATTCTTTACTCTGTTGCTTAGGGACCAAGCCCTTGATTGGGCATGGTCCACATTAGACAACCCCGAGGGGCATCGGTATACGTTTGAGCAATTTGTGGCCGCATTCTCCAGTGCGTTTGGTCGGACTGAGAGTCAGGGCAATGTAATGAGCCACCTGATGACACTCCGCCAGAGCACCCGGTCGGTGGCCAAGTACTCGGTGGAGTTCCGGGTTGTTGCATCTGATTCGTGGTGGAACGATATTGCGTTAAGCAGTGCGTTCCTCCACGGGTTGAACGATCAACTCCGTGACGATCTGGCGGTTCACCCTGTCCCAGAGACTCTCGACGGTCTCATAGATCAGGCAGTTGGATTGGATAACCGTTACCATGAGTGCGCGAAGGAGCGCGAGTCCTCCTCTCACCCGTGCGCCGAGCGTGTGTCCGCCATGGTAACTGCCGCTGGCAGCACCAGCTCTTTGCCCAAACCGATGGCGGTCTCTCAGCACTTGACCGATGATGAGCGAAGGGCTGGTGCGTGCACGTACTGTGGTTTAACAAACCACAGTCTGTACGAATGCCGCCAGCGGCTAAGAAGACGCAGCCCATCAGTAACCATGGGAGGTCTGGCGGGCGGGACCAAATCTTCTCCCCCCCCGATAATTTTTCAGTTTCAGCCCTTGTGCATTTGCCGGGGGTCGAGAGGAGGAGTATGGCGCTGGGTGACTCAGGGTCAGAGGGTAATTTCGTGTCTGCTGAGTTCGTTAAGCAGGTGGGCATTCCCACACGTAAATTGCCCCGTGGTCAGAGGATCACAACCATATCTGGCCGTGAGGTCGCAGTGGTCGCTCGCAGCACGGTGCCTATATCCATCCTCCTTTCCGGGAACCACCGGGAGGAACTGTCGTTCCTGGTTCTCCCCGTGTCATCTTCCCCGGTGGTTCTTGGTTACCCGTGGCTCCGGCGGCATAACCCCATGATCAACTGGGACAAAAACACCATCTCTGCCTGGAGCCCGTCTTGTTTGACCCACTGTATGCGTTCAGCTGAGTGTTCCCCATCTCTGTCCGTTTCCCTCTCCCCGGCCGAGTCGCCGGACCTCAGCCTCGTTCCCCGGGCATATCACGATTTAGCTGAGGTCTTTAGCAAATCAAGAGCATTGTCGCTGCTGCCTCACCGCTCTTATGATTGCGCTATCGACCTCATCCCGGGGGCAAGGCTGCCGTCCAGCCGGCTGTATAGTATTTCTGGCCCGGAGAGGGAGACGATGGAGCAGTACATTAAGGAATCGCTGAACGCTGGCCTTATCCGGCCATCTTCAGCTCCGCTCGGAGCCGGATTCTTCTTTGTTGGGAAGAAGGATGGCTTGTTGCACGCGTGCATCGACTACCGGGAGCTTAACACTATTACCATCAAAGATAGGTACCCTTTGCCTTTGATCAACTCAGCGTTTGAGCTTCTTCAGCACTCACGGGTTTTCACCAAGTTAGACCTCAGGAACGCGTATCATCTGGTCTGCATTCGCGAGGGCGATGAGTGGAAGACGGCTTTTAAAACACACCGGGACAATTCGAGTATTTAGTGATGCCATTCGGGCTCACTACCACCCCCGCCGTCTTCCAGTGGTTAATAAATGATGTCCTCCACGATATGCTTTACCAATTCCTTTTTGTCTACCTTGATGATAGTCTCATTTTCTCCCGCTCGCCACAGGATCAGGAGGTCCACGTCAGAGCCATTTTACAACGGCTCCTGGAGAACCAGCTTTACGTTAAGACCGAGAAGTGTGAGTTCTCCAAAACATCTACCACCTTCTTGGGCTTCATCATGGCTGAGGGGGAGCTGATTGCCGACCCGGCCAAGGTGAGGACAGTGTTAGATTGGCCAACTCCCCACTCCCGTAAGGAGCTTCAACGCTTCCTCGGTTTTTGCAAACTTTTATAGCAGGTTCATCAGGAACTATAGTAGGGTGGCACTGCCCTTGATGCAGCTGACCTCCGTTAAAGTCCCCTTTTGGCGGACTGAGACAGCTGAACAGGCATTTGCCAAATTAAAGCGCCTGTTCACAGAAACACCTATCTTGGTCCAGGTCCACACGCAGCTCCAGCTCATCCTCGAGGTGGATGCGTCTGATTCGGGGGTTGGCGCTGTGCTGTCGCAGTGCGCGCCCTCCGATCAGAAGCTTCGCCTGTGCGCATATTCCTCTCATCGGCTTACGCCGGCCGAGAGGAACTATGACGTAGGGGACAGAGAAATGCTGGCCATTAAGCTGGCATTAGAGGAGTGGAGGCACTGGTTAGAGGGGGCCATTCACCCCATCGTTGTGTGGACCGACCACAAGAACCTTGAGTACTTGCGGTCGGCCTGTCGACTGATCGCCAGACAGGCTCACTGGGCGCTATTTTTCCAGCGATTTAATTTTACCATCACTTACTGGCCTGGCGCTCGGAACACCAAACCAGATGCACTATCGCGCCAGTTTGATTCCGGGGAGGTAGCCCCCCCCCCCCCAAAAAAAACCCCCATCATTCTGCCTTCGTGCGTCCTTGGAGCCCTTACTTGGGATATCGAGTGGAGGGTCCGCCAGGCCCAGTCCCAGGAGCCTGTGCCAGTAGGGTGCCCCCGGAACCCCCTGTACGTCCCAACCACCCTCGGCAGCGATGTCATCCAGTGGGGCCACACCAGTCGCTTCGCGTGCCATCCGGGCATCGCTCAAACTGTGGACTTCATCCGGCGAGTGTTCTGGTGGCCCACGCTACGGTGGAACGTGCAAGAATATGTGAAGGCCTGTCAAACCTGTGTCCAGGGAAAATCGGACTCCTCCCCCCATCGGGTCTCCTCCACCCCCTCCTCATCCCTGGTCATCCGTGGTCTCATATTGCCATGGATTTCGTCTACGGACTTCCCCCCTCCCGTGGCAAGACGGTGAACCTGACCATCGTGGACCACTTCTCCAAAGCAGTTCATCTGGTGGCTCTCCCAAAACTCCCTTCGGCCTTGGAGATGGCAGTCCTCCTCACAGAGCATGTGATCTGGATCCACGGCATCCCTATGGACATTGTGTCTGACCGGGGTCCACAATTCACGTCCCAGGTCTGGAGGCCTTTTGCCGGACCCTGGGAACCACTGTGAGTCTCTCTTCTGGAAATCATCCTCAGAGCAATGGGCAAGCGGAGTGTACCAATCAGTCCTTGGAGGCTGCCTTGCGGTGCGTAGCAGCTGATAACCCATCATCATGGTGCACACATCTGACCTGGGTGGAGTACTCCATGAACTCTCCGGTGTCTTCAGCTACCGGACTCACCCCGTTTGAGGCGTCGTTGGGGTACATGCCACCTCTCCTACCCATGGCCAAGAGGGAGGTCTTGGTTTCATCCGTAGGGGCCTATGCTCGTCATTGCCGATGCGTCTGGAGGTTGACTCGAGCTGCCCTGGCTCACACCACAGAACGCGCCCGGGCCGCTGCTGATAGGAGGTGGGTTCTGGCCCCTAAGTACACTACCATTCAAAAGTTTGGGGTCACTTAGAAATTTCCTTATTTTTGAAAGAAAAGCACTATTTTTTCAATGAAGATAACTTTAAACTAGTCAGAAATACACTCTAATATCTAATACACATTGCTAATATGGTAAATGACTATTCTAGCTGCAAATGTCGGGTTTTTGGTGCAATATCTACATAAGTGTATAGAGGCCCATTTCCAGCAACTATCACTCCAGTGTTCTAATGGTACAATGTGTTTGCTCATTGCGTCAGAAGGCTAATGGATGATTAGAAAACCCTTGTGCAATCATGTTAGCACAGCTGAAAACAGTTTAGCTGGTTAGAGAAGCTATAAAACTGACCTTCCTTTGAGCAGGTTGAGTATCTGGAAAAAATTATTATTTCAAATACAAATCATTATTTCTAACCTTGTCAATGTCTTGACTATATTTTCTATTCATTTAACAACTCATGGTGGTAAATAAGTGTGACTTTTCATGGAAAACACAAAATAATTGTCTGGGTGACCCCAAACTTTTGAACGGTAGTGTATGTTGTGGGACAGCAGGTCTGGCAGGCGGCGAGTCAGATCCCTCTTAAAGAGAAATCGAAGAAGCTGTCTCCCCGCTTCCTGGGACCTTACACCATTTCCCGGGTGATTAACGACACGTCAGTCCAGCTGAAGCTGCCCCTGACCCTACGGATGAACCCCACCTTCCACGTCGCCCACATCAAGCCCCTCTTGGCCAGTCCTCTCTGCCCCCCCCCACCCCGGAAGCCGCCTCCCTCTCCTTGGATCATTGATGGCCACCCCACCTACACTGTACGGTGCATAATGAATGTTCACCGTCGAGGCCGTGGTCTGCAGTATTTGGTGGACTGGGAGGGCTATGGCCCGGAGGAACGGTCCTGGACTCCCTCGTCGCAAGTGCTGGACAAGGGGATGCTCCGGGCCTATCATCGTGCACACCCAGAAAAGCCCTCCGGACCACCAGGAGGCATTCCTAGAGGGGGGGGGGGCTGTCATGGGCAGCGACAGCGCACCCCTCCCATCCTGCCTCACATTCATCATCTCATCAAGGCACCTGAGGCAGAAGACACACCTGCACCCGCTCATCAGCCAGTGTACTTAAGGAGACTTTCTCCGCGCAGTCAACGCTGGCTTGTCTGGGTATACTCCCCGCAAACAGGCAAGCAAATATAAGTTGTAAGTGTGACACGCTGTCTCACTTTATTTCTCCTCTTTCCTCAGTTTGCTGCCACTGTGTAGGTGTGTGTCTTGGACTGAGCGTGCTCTCCTGCCACATCTCACCGTCTTCAGCTCCTACTCCACCCGGTCAGGCACCATCAGCTCATCTTCCCCCCTTATCCTACTGGTTTGTCTATTCCTCGCTGGGTCCTGCCGGTCCTCCCTGGATTTCCCAAGTAAGTGGCAATTTGGCTCGCCCATTTCCCCTTACTCCATTCTTCTGCTCACAGCTCTCGTCTTCTCTCCATGGGGCCATTCCTCTGGTGAGTGACTGTTTCTGCAGCTGTGCGCTTTGGTTTTTGATATTTAATAAAACGTTCAAACATGCCTTCTGTGTGGTTCCTCCTGTGTTTTGGCATCGTGCACGTGTGCTGTCAAGTTTTATTAATCATGACAAGCAGAAATTTTTCTGTACCCTTCCCCAGATTTGTATATTGAGACAATACTGTCTCAGAGGTCTACAGACAATTCCTTTGACTTCCTGCTTGGTTTGTGCTCTGACATGTACTGTCAACTGTGGGACCTTATATAGACAGGTGTGTGCCTTTCCAAATCATGTCCAATCAACTGAATTTACCACAGGTGGACTCCAATTAAGCTGTAGAAACATCTCAAGGATGATCAGTGGAAACAGGATGCACCTAAGCTCAATTTTGAGCTTCATGGCAAAGGCTATGAATTCTTATGTACATGTGATTTCTTTGCAAATTTTTGAGATTTGCAAAAATCTTTAAAAAAAAACAAAAACTTTTTTCACATTGTCATTATATGGTATTGTGTGCAGAATTTTGAGGGAAAAAATTAATTTAATCCATTGTGGAATAAGGCTGTAACATTACAAAATGTAGAAAAAGTGAAGCGCTGTGAATACTTTCCAGATGCACTGTATAATTTTGATGTCTGGCTAACTGGCATGAGGGCACAGAGACAGATTAATCATTCCTCACATTTATTTCTTTATCAACTAATCAGTATTAAAGTTGTTCCATTTTTAACTTTCTACTTATTCCACAGCAGCAAAAGCATAAACTCCAGAAGCATCTATAAAGAAAGGATATGTTCCTGGTGTTATCTTCAGAGTGTTCAAAAAGCCATTATCCACCGAGCCTGTGAGTAGAAATGAACAGAAAATTATTAATAAAATGTTTATTGCATATTACACAGCATTAGGATAATGAACCCAGAGCCAATTATCCTGTCAGGAAATACAGCACATATTTGCTTGTCTCTGCACCTTCTTGTTTTGTTCTGCACGGACTAAATTGAGGAAGTAGGAGAGTGAGGATGAAAGACAATTATGTTAAGCAAGGAGGAGAAAACTGGTTTGCAGTATCAGTTTCAGCGTATGTGAATGCATTTATATACAGGCTTCATGTTAGAATGCAAACTTGTCTCACATGCCATTGTGTCTTCTCATGTTTTTGCTATTACTGAACACTCCAGTATAATCCTCTAAACTGGACAAATAACAAACACAATACTTACGCATGACCACGTGGACGATGTCAAAGGTGAAGATGTAAATGGTAAGCAGAGAGAGGGACAAGGTGAACAGGTAGAAGTATCTGTAGTTCCTCTTGCCCACACAGTTGCCCACCCATGGACAGTGGTGATCAAAACGATCTGAAAACAGAAAAAAAAATAAAAATGGTGACCTATATATGTAATGCACCAGAGCATCGAAGTCAACTTTCTTAGAAAGCAGACACTTCTGGAAATCAAATGAGAGTCAAAAATAGACCACTTTTAGTTGCATTTTTAGTCAAAGGCAGCTTGTGCATCCACTTCTATAAATGTGGATACCAAATATAGCTATCATCTCTTCTCTGCCTCTTCTCCATCATTTGGAGGAAAGCCAGATAAAAGCAGGGCAGGGACAAATGGACAATAGGGATAAACATCTTGCGTTGCACTTTTCTGAGCAGAAGACACTGCTGCGCTCCCCAGATGGAATTTCACAACAATACACTGTCACTGTAAATACCGAGGCAAAAACCCAAGACATGAAGTGGTGTGGAGATTTAGGTCAACAGATCGATTCAAATTTACTGTATGTGGGATTTTTCTCCCCAAAACACACTTAGATTAGAATGACAGTACAGAATAAAATATGCAAAGATTTTAACATCCAAAAGCATGAACTGTACATGTGCATGAAAGGTACTGAATAAGATGTCTTAGTTGATGCTGTTGCAATAGAGATCAAAGACTAAAATGTTGGTGATCAGTGACATTTTATTCCACAGCATGATCTGGTGAAGAATTTATTCCATCCTGTGTCTCAACTGTTAAGACAACAAAACATTAACTGCTAACCTATTCTCATCAGACTCAGTTTTACTTTGGATTTTTAAGCCAGCCCCACATCACAAGATAATCTGGTCAATTTTGGGACAGATTCTTCCTTTCCAACAATCTTGGGGAAAGTCCTGATCATCTTGGCTGTCCTACTTATTATCTTGTCAGATTTTCCGGTTGATGTAAGGGCTGTTACGGGTCCGCTCCAAACCCAAATTATAACTATCCAACATGGTCAATATTTACGATCCTATTTTGTTGGGGGAGGAGTCCTCAGAGACAGATGAGGATGCAGTCGGAGGATTTCCCATGAACGAAACAATAAAGTGTCAGAAAGTGAGCTGATGGAAGATGGGAGCATTGTTGTCTCATGAATTGTTCAATAAAAGCAGGGTGTAAAGAAAGAGATTTTGAAAGACGTACAAAATAGCAGTCACCAGTTCCACTTAATTCTCATTATTTTGGGCTTTTTTCCAGAAAGTCTTGAGTAACAAGAGGAAACTTTCAACAGGAAACTTTCATTTGTCAATAAAAGTAGTTTTTGCTTGACGTGGTGAAATAAGCATATCAAGTTGTGGGGCAAAATTATTACCTGAGGTAAAAAAATATACCATCATTATGTCAGGGGCTATAACTCCTGCAAAAATCATCCAATTGGAGCACAATTACAATATGTGCATCATCAGCGTATATCAAACCCAGGCACCAAGTTTCAAAACATTTGGAACAAAACTGCAGGAGGAGTTGATTTCACAAAACAGGTACCTTTTGTGGGACAGATGGACAAACGGATATCACCATAACATAATCCCCCTTTGATCTTCGACTGATGGGGAATAAAAAAAATGAGCAGATGTGGTTGCATTTTTTTTAATATGAGGTGCCAAAATGGAAAAAGAACTGACCTAAAAATGCAATGCAGGAAAGAGATTGAACATGTGCATAAGTCATATTATGCAGGCCTGTTGTCACAGGTAGAGTTACTTGTTTCTTGCACAAAAACCGGGCAAAAATGATTAGGACTCTAGTTGTTTGTGGATGGAAATTGTCAGTGTGTGGTGAGCTGTCTTGCTCACATTGCTGCACTCTACACAGTACAGGAACAAAAATTATATATTTTTTTTAATCTGTAAAGATTAGAAAAACAAAACAACTTAGTGTGGACCAGGTTACCCACCTTCCCAAGATGGGAAATGCTACCTGCAGAACATGAGCAAGCAGACTGTACGCACGTAAAGATGAGTGTTATCTTTGGGTTTTCAAAGTCAATGCAAAAGTGAGCAAAAGAATGGAGACTAAAAGTCCTAGCCTACATTTGTTCCATAGTCAGATCCACACCTCACTTCTGATGTCTGGTTCAAACAATAACAACATGCTGTCAGTGTCAACGTCCAACTCAGTGCATCCAAAACAGGACTGTGCAAACCAATCGGTGATATCATAGCACAGACCTTTGATCTGTTTGAAATTGCTGCAGAGATTAGAGAGCAGTGGAGTGCAGTAGGACAATAATTTTTTACACTGTTTGCTCAGTTATAGCTGATCTAAGTTTTCTCTTATAAATCACAAGAAAATTTTGCAGTGACTCAGGGGTTTGGGGCAAGACCAAGATGTTGTGTTAGAGTTTGGTCTTTTATTTGTGTGGTACAGGTGGCAGCTCCACCTTCCGGTTCTGCCACCATCCGTGACTATAAGAGGGCGGTGGGCTGGAGGAGCGGTCTCTTTGCCACCTCTCTGCCTGACGGCTGCGTCTGTGTTCTGTGTAGTGCCTTATAAAAACCTTGTGTTTGGTTCGACATCTGGCTTCATCTCTGGCTCTCTATTACAGACATAACATTTTGGCAACGAGGATAAAAGCAGGTATGGACACGTGTGTTGCACCTATTCGGCCGTTTTTGGAGCTTCCCGGTGAGCCACCCGTTCCTTGGTCGAGATGATTTGCTGCTTTCCAGACATACATGATGGCGCCAAACCTTGGGAGGCTGGAGAAATTGAGGGCATGTGCATTGTTGGTCCATAACCTCGGAATGGAAAGACAGCGAAGTTTGAGTACGATAGGCAAACGTGATAGCTTTGAAGAAGTGATTGAGCTAATGGCACGCCATTTTTGCGTCCCGGAAAACGTCACTGTCCGCAGAATCCAGTTTCGACAGTGCCACCAACAGGCTGGCGAGTCTGTGCAGCGGTTTGTGGCAGACCTGAGACTGTTGGCCAGCAAATGCCAGTTCGGACCGTTGGGGGAGATGGTTTGCGATCAGTTGGCAGAACATACCAGCTGCCCCGCATTAGGTCGAAACTGCTTACGTTCTCAGGTGAACTGACGTTGTCTACAGCCATCGAGTTAGCTCAGCAGCTGGAGGCTGCGGATAAGTTATCACGGGAGCTGAGTGGGAGTGTATTACACCGACAACTAGGATCACAGCCGACAGCGCATGCAGTGGACCCGGATAGCGATGACAGCGTGGAAGGCGATGTGGACGATGCCAACACTGTGAAAATGAGGTCTGCCCTGGGAACACCCGTATGTATGGGCTGTGGGTCCACGAAGCACCGTTTTAAGGCCAGAGAGTGTCCGGCGAGAGGGAAGCACTGCAGCAAGTGCGAACACCTGCATCATTTCGCCAGGGCATGTCGCAAGTTTGAGCGAGGAAGTCCGAGACGCAAGGAGGACTCTCCCACCCGCACAGTTGTCCATGCTGTGTCCCGGAGCACCAACGGACGCATGTATTGTATAGTGGAGTTGGATGGGGTGGTGGTGCCATTACTGACTGACATGGGAGCGGTGGGCTCCATGTTGAATTGGGCAACCGTGAGCTGTTTCTTCCCGCATTACAGGATTGGAGGCGACTCGGCGCCACTTTGCAGTTATGATGGAGGGAGACTGGCCATGGTGGGAACACTGAGACTGATGGCCTGGTACAAGTCAGCCGAGGTGTGTGACCTGAAGTTCACCGTGACAGCTTGTGGTGAGAACACAGTGGGGTGCAATCTGTTTTACGGTTTGGGCTTCACTATTAAAAGCGGTGCTGGAGAGGAGTGATCGGGCTGCGGTTTGTAGGACCAGCCAGTCCCGAGAATGGAAGACGGGGCTGTGTGGGACGAGAACATGCCTGGCACCCTTGAGAGTGAGCAGGACCAATATCGCCCAGGGCCATCACAGGAGGGTCCCTGTGCCACAGCTCAAGTCACCCTGGATGAGGGTACTGGGCGGCATGGCGGGACACCGGTGACGACAGGTGACGTCAAGAGGCTGGCTTCAACTGTTCCCAGATCTCGGCTGGAGTGGGCCGATGAACAGGGGGTCACAACGGCGATGGAGACGGCAAAGATAAAAGTGGTCGGGGCAAGACCGTCTGGCACGGTAGAACGACATGCCACACAGTAACACTGCAAGCCGAGTAGGGCCCCTCTGGGTGTTACGGATGTGGTCCGGGCCCGGGAGGAGGCACAGTCGCGGCGAATTCAAGCCAAGCGGCAGATGAAGGAGCACCAGGGGCGGCTGCATGTGGTGGCAAGACGGGAGGATGCCTATCTCCAACTGTCGGATGGTTCATGGAGGCACCCAAATGAGCTGCGGCGTGCCCGGGAGAAGATTGGTGGACTTGGGCCTGGACAATGGACCTCTCCGGTGGCGTCTAAGAGGAGGTGCACCGAGATCGAGACAACCAGCGGTGGCCCAGGAGGCGATTTCCCTCCTGGGGCGGACTGATGGGAGGACAGAAAAAAAGAAGGGGGGGGCATGGGTTTGTTCTTATGGTTGGTTTCTGGTTTAGATGTTGTACATGTGTGCATGCTTTGATGGTCATGGGGTACAGCTTCTTTGGTGTTTCTGTAATGTTCTATTTTATGTGTTTGACATTTGTATATGTTTATGGGGATTAATTTGATGTTATGTGTAAATTAGGACACGGCGGTATTTTCGTTTTAAGTGGACTGTTTTGAAGTATAGGCGGCAGAACAACCCACTTCACCATGCGGGGTGAGGTGGCAGTCTACCCACCTCCCCCTAGTTTTCGTTATTTTGGAGTGACTGGGTTAGGCCATTTGTATTGTGTTACCTCATTATTTTAGTGTGTGATTCGGGTCACAAATTGGGGTGGGTCCGAAGTGGGTGTGTGTTTTGTTTTTCTGGGGGGGAGGGTTGTTGTGTTAAAGTTTGGTCTTTTATTTGTGTGGTATGGGTGGCGGCTCCACCTTCCGGTTCCGCCACCACCCGCGGCTATAAGAGGGCGGTGGGCTGGAGGGGCGGTCTCTTTGCCACCTCTCTGCCTGACGGCCACGTCTATGTGCTATGTAGTGCCTTCCAATAAACGTGTGTTTGGTTCGACATCTGGCTTCGTCTTTGGCTCCCTATTACCGACATAACAAGACTTTAACCACAAGTTCAAATTTTATTTGAAATCAAATGGTCTGGATAATAAAATAGTCTACACTATACTCTGTATTTGCATCTCTTAATATAAATGTAAAACAGTCTTAGCAGCATCTCAAGACACTTTCATCACAATGTTAAAGAGGAAAAGAAATTGCTGCAGTAAAAGAGGGACTGAGGCATGCTGCTGTGTAATGGTAGGCCTGTCTATGTGCGCTTCTGTAGCAGGTGGACACAGATGAACCAGTGTTCACAATGACTGAGCACTTCTTCCTTCACTGAACCTTCTCTGTCTCCTCTCACATTGCTCACGAGTCTCGGCTCCCTTCAAACACACTCCTCATTTATCAGCAGCCAAAGTCACTAATTCTGCAGCGCTGGGACATCACATCTCAAAGCACAGACATGCCAACGATACTAAAAGCAGATTTCAGTTTTCACAAACCCATGGGTCTTTTTTCAGTTCAAGATTTATTTATAAAGCTATGACTTTAAACCGTTTCATCACAGTAGCAAAGAAATGCAGGGAAGTAATTAAATTTAAGGCTCAATCTCATGTCAGCAAACTATTATTCTAACAGAGCTTCAGTCACCTTTCTATTTCTGCATTACTGAAATAAACCCATCTCATCTTTCCACTTTGTGAAAGCCTTATGAACAGAAAGGCAGACAGAGGATCAGAAGAGCTCTCTTACCGACACAGTTGTCGCAGATACTGCAATGAGATGCTCGAGGTGGTCGGAAGATCTTGCAGGTATAGCAGTACTTGAGCTTGACGATCTGGTTGTTGATCTGAACGTTGCGGATTCGAGGTGGGGGTCGCTGCCCTGCAGGGACATTCCCGTTGGCTGCTTCTGTTGAAGCAAAAAGAAAAGCCATTCATCAACATAACAACATCACTCACCACCACAGCAAATGAACACCTCTGGCAGTGTTTTCATCATAAACACATTAACATCAAAAGTGGTTCAATTTATTACAGCCCTGTTGCCCTGGATAGCACAGGACAGGAGCTCAGAGCATTACCTTCACCTGCTGTCACTCTGTAAACAGGAAGAGAGCAATGCTCCGTAACAAGGACAAGAAATATGAAGGCATAAATCCTGACCCCTGAACCTTGAGGATGCCAGGGAAAGACAACATTGGCTGGATACTGTATTGATGAGGCTGGATTTATGTGGAATCATTGCAGCTCCATTACTATTATTTACATCTGCGACTTGGGGTAAAATGGTGTATTCACAAATCAGAGGATTTGTATGTCAAAAATGTCCTTGGGCGGATACTGGACACCAAAACACTCCCTGCATCTATCAGATGATGAGCATGTATAGTACATCTGAATGTTTGAGAAAATGGCTGAAAAGTAGCTCATCCCCTAAGAGTGGTCAGGGATGCTACAAAAGCTTTACATGAATATCAGTACAATTGTTGAATTGCATCTTTCTCCATTTGAACCTCACAGTCCTTCTAAAACCAAATTACATACAATGGTGTGAAAAAATGCTTGCCCCCTTCCTGAGTTCTCATTTTTTTGTATGTTTGTCACACTTACATGTTTCAGATCATCAAACAAATTTAAATATTAGACAAAGATAACACAAGTAAATACAAAATGCAGTTATTAAACAAAGCTGTTTATTATTAAGGGTTAAAAAAAACCAACTATATGGCCCTGTGTGAAAAAGTGAAAGGTGAGGGAGTGGAAAAAGTTGCACCTGCAAGCAAAAATATACCTCAAAATGGTGATTTCTCAAACATGCAGAACATATCAGCCTTGATCTTTCTGGGTTTTAAATGGCCCCCAACAGCATCAGGTGTTCCTTTCTTCTTTTTATTTCATGGATCTACAAAACGGGCGGGGGGGTCTCCCCCCCGTTAAAACATAAATTAACTGTGGTTCATCACATCTTTGGAAAGCTGAGTTCAATTTCTCGATCCACACCCTGGCCTGATTACTGCTACACCTGTTCTCAATCAAGAAATCACTTCAATAGGGCCTGCCTGATAAAGTGAAGTAGACCAAAAGATCCTCAAAAGCTAGACATCATGCTGCGATCCAAAGAAATTCAGGAACGAATGAGAAACAAAGTAATTGAGATCTATCAGTCTGGAAAAGGTTATAAAGCCATTTCTAAAGCTTTGGGACTCCAGCAAACCACAGTGAGAGCCATTATCCACAAATGGCGAAAACATGGAACAGTGGCGAACCTTCCCAGGAGTGGCCAGCCGACCAAAATTACACCAAGAGCGCAGCGACGACTCATCCAAGAGGTCACAAAAGACCCCACAACAACATTCGAAGAACTGCAGGCCTCACTTGCCTCAGTTAAGGTCAGTGTTCATGACTCCATCATAAGAAAGAGACTGGGCAAAAATGGCCTGCATAGCAGAACTCCAAGACGAAAACCACTGCTGAGCAAAAAGAACATAAAGGCTTGTCTTAGTTTTGCAAGAAAACATCTTGATGATCCCCAAGACTTTTGGGGAAATACTCTGTGGAATGACAAAACAAAAGTTGAACTTTTTGGAAGGTGTGTGTCCCATTACATCCGGTGTAAAAGTAACACAGCATTTCAGAAAAGGAACATCATACCAACAGTAAAATATGGTGGTGGTAGTGTGATGGTCTGGGACTGTTTTGCTGCTTCAGGACCTGGAAGACTTGCTGTGGTAAATTAAACCATGAATTCTGCTGTCTACCAAAAAATCCTGAAGGAAAATGTCCAGCCATCTGTTTGTGACCTCAAGCTGAAGCACACTTGGGCTCTGCAGCAGGGCAATGATCCAAAACACACCAGCAAGTCCACCTATAAATGGCTTAAAAAAAACAAAAAAAACAAAATGAAGACTTTGGAGTGGCCTAGTCAAAGTCCTGACCTGAATCTGATTGAGATGCTGTGGCATGACCTTAAAAAGGCAGTTCATGCTCAAAAACCCTCCAATGTGGCTGAATTACAACAATTCTGCAAAGATGAGTGGGCCGAAATTCACTTTTTTGCACAGGGCCATGTAGGTCTGGATTTTTTTCCCCCCTTAATAATAAACACCTTCATTTAAAATCTGCATTTTGTGTTTACTTGTGTTATCTTTGTCTAATATTTAAATTTATTTGATGGTCTGAAATTTTTAAGCGTGACAAACATACAAAAAAAAAGAGAGAAATCGGGAAGGGGGCAAACACTTTTTCACACCACTGTAGCTTTCTGTGTAATGCCTCCAGGAAGCTACTGAGAAAGTTACTGTGAAGACGCTATACTATATAATACAGTGTCGTGACACCCATCTGTCCGTCTGTCTGGAGCATCAGTAAAGTCCTACTGCATGGAGAAATATCACTGCCATCATGATTATAGAACTTATAGAACTCACAGGCTGTTGTAACAAAAATTAGAAATATTTTTTAATAATTGCTGATATATCAAACAGACATTCTGCTTTGAAATGTCTTATTATATGGACTGTAATAACATGAACCCAAACATAAAACACTATCTCAGATCTACTTTAATCCTATAAACAACTGCTAGTCTAAATTAACAAGAGTATTCTGAAGTGAGACAATATCCCCCGCCTGTTTTCTTTGAAGAACCCAATATCTTACTGAAGGAGAGCAGTTTTCAATTTTTCCATATAATTACTCCATATAATTATTGGGGCAGAACCAAATTATGATAAGCCCATTATCCACGAATATACAACAAAAATAGTTTTACAACATCTAGAATTCAACTTTCATTAGTCAGTACAAGTAGCTTCTGCCAAACAAGGTGAACCAAGCATATCAAGTTATGGAGCAAATTTATTAACCAAGGTAAAAATATAACATTGTAAGTCAGGGGCTATAATTCCTGCAAAAATCATCCTATCAGAGCCAAAACAGAATATGTGCATTGTCAGTGTATATTGAACCCTTGTATCAAGTTTCAAAACATTTGGAACAAAACTGTAGGAGCTGGTTTCACAAAACAGTTACTGTACTAACAGAAGTGAAATATGACCTCATAAATGCTCATAAATGTTCTATGATATCATCAATGATATCATAAATGCTCTACCAACTGAGCCACCACTCGTAGAACATCTGCCCCACACCCGGGAGGCCTGGGTTCAAATCCCGGCCAGGTCATGCCAAAGACCATATAAAAGCGGAACTTCCTGTCGTCCAGCTTGGTACTCAGCAATAATGGAACGGAGGAGGGAAATTTGTGGCGGTGCCTTGCATGGCAGCGACCCCTCTGATTCTAGATGTGATTAACATTGTAGATGAGAGAAACATAATTTCGTTCTACTGTACATGATTGGCTGTATGGATTGAATGGCAATAAAGTTGGCTTTACCTTTATAAATCAGGGGATAAAAACTTTAATTCACCCCTTCTCTCACTAGCAATGATCAAATTATATGTTATTCACAGCCTGGATGGAGTTACCCACAATGAGCCTGGGGATCATTGTGTGCAAGGTGAAATTTTTGATGGAAGGACACAGTGCCATAGCATTAGCTTGTTTCACTTTCGCTGGAATGAGCTACATAAGCATACCTATATACATCTTTACGTGATAGGCAATAGGTACCCATGCCTGCCACCATGCCCAGCTTCTGCATGCATTAACACCAACTATTCAGTCCGAATTCCTGGTCTGTTGATGGGCTCTTTACAATAGCCACAACATCTCTGGCATTACAGAACTCTTGCATACATATAAAAGAATCAATTGGTAAAAAAAATAATTTGCACTTGTGATTCCATCTATCTGTGCGACATATGAAGATGTTCATAACATGTCATTATTGCAAAGGTGTGTTGTGGGCTGGTAACAAAAGCTCAGAGGCACCCTAAAATGTGCAGTTTTGTCCTAAACCACAATGCCACAGCTTTGGCATGTTGCTGCTGACTGATTCTCTATAGCTCTAGTCATGTAATACTTTTTATAAGGACAAACCAGATTACAAGGAGGAAAAAATAGGTACACGGAGCCGATGCAAATCCACACACAAAGCCTTAAGGCTGTTGACTGGGAGACGGCGCCAAGCGCTCCCTCACTGTTCTACCTAAATCTCTATTAAAAGTGTTTCAGTTCCAGGTCTCATTTTACTTTCTACAGAAGAGATTATGAGATGCATTTATGACATTTACTTAAGTTTTTCTGCAAAAGTGATATTTCATGTAATCATTACTTTTAACTATTTTGATTTTTCCTATTTTATTAACAACAGCTGCTTAGCAATTCGATATGTAGCCCAGTGATGATGCTGAATCTTTCAGGCGGGTGGCTGCTTCAGTCAACTCTCCCACCAACATATTTACATAAAATATGAGTTAATGGGAAAGTCAAATCATACTTATTTGACTGTGTAGGAAGATGTTAATACATCAAAGGAAATAACATTATCCAGAAATGAGAAAATGTTCAAAGATGTGAACTGTGAGCAATAAAAGAGCCTACAATAACTAAATTGCACATTTTTATGAAGATTCTGCATTATGCAGGACAAAGTAAATCAGTCAAATGAGCTTGTTTATGAGCTTCATTTAAACCCCATAAGACACATTTGTGGTGAAATTCATCTTTCTCCTGACAGCACAAACACTTGGCATTATGCGTCTACACTACAGAATGTGGGGTTAGTGGCAAAAAAAAAAAAAAAAAAGAAAGAAATTTATGAGTCATCACTCACAGGGAATGGTATTATTCCCTAGAGTGGAGTGTCTCAGTCTGCTGGTGCCATTATCTATTCCAGAGAGGATGTCTCTCCTCCTATTAACATTCCCCTGGGGGACTGCTGCTAACAGGCTGAGGGGACAGGATCGAGGCTGCAGTGGCTTCTTCAGTGCGCCTGCCTAGCTGCTCATTTGGCTTTTAGTACGCCCACACCCACCATGGCCAACAGCTATTCTAACACTTTAGAAAACATACTGCATGATCATGTGTATGATATCTGGGACTAAAGTTGTAAAATGCAGTGTGGTGTTTTTTTGCATATGTAAGTTGGCACAATTTGGCTATTTGGTCATTAAGCATGGGTAAGATGCATGAAAGCTGTGAATAAAAATAAGAGGGGTTTTTTTTTCACAAATGCAGAATCCTGAGTTCTTCCTAAGTTAAAACTTAAATACTGAAGTGTTTAAGAATGAACATGAATTTGCTTTCTTTGCATTATTTGATCAAAAAGCACACCAAAAAGCAACATCTTTTTTGTTTTTGTTCTGTATTGTCATTTTCTGTGAATAAATGTTCTAAATAATGATCAGTTAGCAAATAAAACAAAATTGTTCGATTTATTCAAATATATACAAGTATAAATAGTACCACCAAATAAAGTGGTAATTTTTCAGCAGGCTCTTTGGTCTCATTTTTTTCCCCAGAGCTGTATATTGTCAGAGTTAACAATGTTACTCTCCAGTCATTTTCAAATTACTATTTGGGGCATCAGGGAATGACTTTGTATCTTTATCTACTTGTAAAACAATTCAACGACTAGAAAAGCACTCAGAGAGAGCATACCTCCACCAAGGCTCCTTCCAAAGTCCCCCATGGATCACCTCCAAAATGGAATGGGTTTGTGTATAGGCTTAGAGCCACTTCTGGTGAAATGTGCATCCAAATACGTCCAGCAGCTTTGGAGTATTGTTGCTAACACTCTGTGAGAAGATAAGAGCCCTGGAAGAGGTATGCAGTCTCAGATCATCACCAAAATGTAATGGGTTCCTCTCTAGCCCAAGAACCACCTCTGGTGAAACTTTTATCCAAATCCATCCAATAATTTTTGTGTAATCCTGCTGCACAAATACAAACAAAGCCCTAGGTGGAGGTATGCACTCTCAGATCATCACCAAAATCTAGTCATCTGTTCCCCTGTGCCATTACACACCTTTCCTGAAAATTTCATCAAAATCCGTTAATAAATTTTTGAGTAATGTTGGTAACAGACAGTCAAACCAACAAACAAACAAACCATCCATCCATCTTCTTCCACTTAATCCTTTTTGGGTCATGGGGGGCTGGCGCCTATTCCAGCATCTTTTGGGCGAGAGGCAGGGTACAACCTGGACAGATCGCCAGCCCATCGCAGGGCCAACACAGAGAGACAGACAACCATTCACTCTCACAGTCATACCTAAGGACAATTTAGAATCCCCACTTTGATTCCAATTAACCTAACTTGCATGTTTTTGGCATGTGGGAGGAAACCGGAGAAATCCCGGATTAACCCTTAGATGCATGACCAACCAATTCCAACACTCCTCCATGAGTGTGGTCAAAATGACCCCAACTAGAATGTGTGTGTTTTATGCTGTAAACTTAAGAAATTTCTTTCATTTTGGTTAAAGATGATTATTTTTATTATATTTTGGGTGATTATTATTATTATTATTATTTTAAATTATATTTTGGTCAACAAAAGAAGGGGACAGCTTGGGGTCATTTTTGACCCCACATATGGAAAAGTGTGGTACTGATACAAAAAATCCAATTAAAAAAAATAACAATTAGATACAAATCCAAATGGCCTCAGAATCAGAATCAGAATCAGAATCAGAATCAGGTTTATTGCCATTGTTCATGTAGTACACAAACTAGGAATTTGTCTCGGTACAATGCTGCAACATTAAACATGATAAGATAAGAGAAATAAACTATACATGTAATAAAGTGTAGGATAAGATTAAGTGATACTGGTCAACAGTTAAAATATATATTAGCCAGCAGCAGATACTGTGGAGAACTATATAGTGCAGTCGGTAATGCAGGAAGAAAACAGTGATGATTGACATGAGTCTGGTTGAGCTGCTGTACATGGTGCACGAGAGTCACTTAGTGTTCAGCAGTCTAATGGCAGAGGGGAAGAAGCTGTTCATGTGACGGGAGGTTTTAGTCTGGATGGACCGAAGTCTTCTACCAGAGGGGAGGGGGGCAAACAGTACGTGACCAGGGTGTGAGGGATCGGCTATGATCCGGCCAGCACGCCTCCGGGTCCTGGAGATGTACAGATCCTGGAGAGATGGGAGCTTGCAGCCGATCACCTTCTCAGCAGTGCGCACGACGCGCTGCAGCCTTAGTCTGTCCCTGGCAGTGGCTCCTGCGTACCACACGGTTATGGAGGTGGTGAGGATGGACTCGATGATGGCTGTGTAGAACTGCACTAACATCTTGGTGGGTAGCTTGAGCTTCCTCAGCTGCCGCAGGAAGAACATCCTCTGCTGGGCTTTTTTGATGAGTGAGCTGATGGTCAGCTCCCATTTGAGGTCCCTGGTGATGGTAGTGCCTAGGAAGCGGAAGGAATCAGCAGTGGTGATGGGAGAGCCTGAGAGGGTGAGGGGGGGCAGAGGAGTAGTGACTTTCCTGAAGTCTACAATCATCTCCACTGTCTTCAGAGCGTTCAGCTGCAGGTTGTTATTGCTGCACCAGGACGCCAACTGGGCCACCTCTCTCCTGTAGGCGGACTCGTCGCCGTTGGAGATGAGCCCGATGAGGGTGGTGTCGTCCGCAAACTTGATCAACTTGACAGACTGGTGGCTGGAGGTGCAGGAGTTGGTGTAAAGGGAGAAGAGTAGGGGGGAAAGTACACAGCCCTGGGGTGATCCGGTGCTGATGCTAGTATAGTCTGAGACAGTCTTTCCCAGCCGCACATGCTGCCTCCGGTCCGTCAGGAAGTCGATGATCCACCTGCAGAGGGAGTCAGGCACGTTGAGCAGGGACAGCTTGTCCCGGAGCAGAGCGGGGCGGATGGTGTTGAATGCGGAGCTGAAGTCCACAAACAGGATCCTGGCGTAGGTTCCCGGGGAGTCCAGGTGCTGCAGGATGGAGTGGAGGGCCAGGTTGACTGCATCGTCTACAGACCTGTTGGCTCGGTAGGCAAACTGCAGCGGGTCCAGGAGAGGGGTGGTGATGGACTTGAGGTGGGACAGGACCAGGCGCTCAAAGGACTTCATGACTACAGAGGTGAGCGCTACAGGTCTGTAGTCATTAAGACCAGTGATCCGTGGCTTCTTGGGGACAGGGATGATGGTGGAGGATTTGAGGCAGGATGGCACGTGGCATAACTTAAGGGAGGTGTTAAAAATGTCTGTGAATACAGGAGCCAGCTGTTTCGCACAGAGTCTCAGGGTGGAGGGAGACACGCCGTCTGGGCCGGGGGCCTTGCGCGGGTTCAGTCTGGAGAACTGTTTGAGCACATCCTGCTCACTGATGATAAGGGGAGGGGGGGAGGAGGGGGGGGTGCCTTAAATGAAGTAGGGAATGTGGAGGCTGTGGAGCTGGAGGGAGGGGGGGAGTTGGACACAGATGACGAGGTGTCAAAACGGGCATAGTGTTGGGACAGTCTCTGACAAAGGGCTTTGTCATCCTGACCTTTAGGAGCCTTAGGTCGATAGTTGGTGATTTGCCTCAGTCCTCTCCACACGGAAGCCGAATCATTAGCAGTGAACTGCTGCTGGAGTCTCTCTGAATACACAGATTTAGCTCTCTTCAGCTCTCTGTTAAACCGGTATTTAACCTCCCTGTAGCAGTCCCTGTCTCCACTTTTCAGCGCTGCTTCCTTCTCCTTCCTGATCTGTCTGAGCTTAGCTGTGAACCAGGGTTTGTCATTAGAGTAACTCACCCTGGTGCGTGATGGAAGAATGTTCTCTTCACAAAAGTGGATATATGAGTTCACAGTGTCCGTGTACTCATCCAGATCATGCGTGGCTCCTTTAAGCATGCCCCAGTCAGATATTTCCATGCACGTTTCCAGCTTCTCCTCAGTATCACTGGTCCGTATCTTCGTAGTGCTCACAACAGGTTTAGTGAGCTTCAATCTCTGTCTGTATGTGGGAATGAGGTGAACCATCACGTGATCAGATAATCCCAGCGCAGCTCGAGGGACAGCGCGATATGCGTCTTTCACTGTGGTGTAACAGTGATCCAGTGTGTTTAATCCTCTGGTGGGGCATTTAATAAACTGTTTGTAGCGGGGGAGATCGTGGCTCAGATTGCACTGATTAAAGTCGCCAGCCACAATAATCAGCGAGTCTGGAAAACTCCGCTCTGTGTGTTGAATGTGATCCGCGAGCACGCGCTGAGCTTCGTGCGTGTCCGCGTCGGGAGGGGCGTACACAGCGATCATTATGAAAGAAGCAAACTCCCGCGGGGAATAGAAGGGCTTGCAATTGATAACAAGAAATTCCTAGGCAGGAGAACAGTGTTTGGAAATTACCGTTACATCAGAGCACCAGATGCAGTTGATGTAGAAGCAGACTCCGCCTCCTGTGGTCTTGCCGGAAAGCTCTGTGTCACGATCAGCACGGAAGAGCTGGAAGCCGTCGAGGCGCAGCGCGCTGTCCGGTATATTTTCCCGGAGCCAGGTCTCAGTAAAGCAGAGGACAGCTGAGGAGGCGAGGTCCTTAAAACGCATCAGCAGTCTCAGTTCATCCACCTTGTTAGAGAGAGAGTTGGTATTGGACAGAAATATGCCAGGCAGCGCCGTTCGCGAGCCTCTCCTGCGAAGTCGCACGAGAGCGCCCGCTCGTCTTCCTCTCTTCCGCCGTCTCACTTTCCGAGCCAAACAATAAACCAGATCGGCGGCAGGGGCTAGAAAAACTGGGAGGAGGTCCGTGGGGGTGAAAGTCCTGATATTTAAAAGTTCTTCACGGGTATAAGTGCAAGCAGACACACAATTGACAAACAAAAACAAACAAAGAGCGCAGCGAAGCACCATGTCGACCGCTGTGGGCGCCATCTTGGATCTGGATCTCATGTCATAGACAACCTATTTGAGGAATACATGGAAGATTAAATGATAAAAAATTAAAATTACAAAGATATTGCAAAAAAAACAACCGCTTGGCCATTTTTGACCCCTGCATCTAACAATACCTACATTGTCCTCACTGTATACACTGTATTGTCCTCATCTGTTTACCCTCTCTGTTTACCCTTGGCATCCAGTCTGAGATGCAAATTGCAGATCTACAGTGTTACTTATAACCGTGGTGAAATTGAAAAGGGGACAGCTTGGGAGAAGCCTGGGGTCATTTTTGACCCCACATATGCATCTAAAAAAAACCTATTGTCCTCATCTGTTTACCCTCACTGTTTACCCTGGGCATCCAGTCTGAGATGCTAATTGCAGTGTTTACAGTTACTGATAACCGTGGTGAGATTCAAAAGGGGACAGCTGGGTAAAAGCTTCTGGTCATTTTTGACCCCACATATGGAAAAGTGTGGTACTGATACAAAAAATGCAATTACTTAAAAAATATAACAATTAGATACAAATTCAAATGGCCTCATGTCAAACACAACCTATTTGAGGAATACATGGAACATTAAATGATAAAAAAATTAAAATTACAAAGATATTGCAAAAAAAAAACAACCGCTGGGGTAATTGTTACCCCACTTATGCATCTAAGGGGTAAACCCACGCAGACATGGGGAGAACATGCAAACTCCACACAGATCACTGTTGGTCGGGGGCTGGGATCGAACCCAGGATCCCCCGGCCAAGGGTGAGGTGCTGTGCTGCCGCAGTGCTAACTACTCCGCCACTGCGCTGCCCACAAACAAACCAACACTGGCAAAAACATAATAACCTCCTTGGCGGAGGTAAAAATATATAAACACGGACTTCCGGTTATGGCTGCCACGTAGGACGGACGTGTCTCGCTCTGCTCTGCTCCTGGAAAAAAAAAAAATCGGCAAATAACTCTCTCATTTGGGACAGAACGTATCCCAGCATTTGGGCGAAGATATGTCGGCGAAGCCTAAGGCTGGAAAACCAGGAAAAGGAAAAAGCGAGCCGCCGAAACAGTCCAAATTAACGGACTTTCAGGTCTGTGACGCAGTAAACAAAACTCCATATATGGCGGAGGAGGCTGGCAACGCTGCGATATCTGCGGGGAATGGCGCAGATGCGCTGATGGCTGCCATGAGTTCAATGAGAGCGGACTTTTCCTCTAGATTTGATGGGATTATGACAGCGTTGGAAGGAATAAGAAAGGAATTGGGTGACTGTGTAGAACGAACGGCGCAGATGGAGCTCCGTCTCGCTAGTGCTGAAGATGACGTCACCCGTCTTCAATTAAAGGTGCGCACTTTGGAAAAAAAAAATAAATCTCTGGAAGATAATATTTTGGATTTGGAATCTCGGTCGAGACAGAATAATTTGAGGCTGGTGGGTCTTCCAGAGGAATCAGAAGGTCGGGACGTATGTTCCTTTCTGGAAAAGTGGATTCCGGAGGTGCTGGGCAGCGAGGAGTTGCAATCAGCAGTGGTTCTGGAAAAAGCACATCGTATTGGCCCACGGAGAGATAAGGGACCGCCGAGGACCTTAATTATGAAGTTTCTTAGCAACAGAAACAGGATGAAGATCTTCAACGCTGCACGAGCTAAAAAAGGAGAGATTAAACACCAGGACCAGCAGGTGCGGTTCTACCCAGATTTGGCCACAGGAATCCAGCAATTGAGGAAGCAGTTTGATCCCGTACGTAAGGAGCTGCGCAACCTTGGGATTCGTCATGGTGTAATCTATCCTGCGAGACTGCTGACCACGTATGAGGGCAGAACCCACATCTTCAAGACCCCAGAGGAGGCGCAGGAGTTCATCAAGAAGATCAAAGAAGAAGAAGAGACTGGTGGGAGCTAAGCATGAACAAAATATAAGGTAGAATAATTAAGCATTTGCACAGGCATCTGACTGACTTGAAGTAAATAGTAAGTTTACAAAATATAGATTGTATTATATATTAAAAAAACAAAACAAAAACAAAACAAACAAAAAAAAAAACTATGATGTACAAAGTTGTTAAAAATTTTGGAGTTAAGTTGGAAAACTACAGAGGAGAGTTAATGTTACGTCATTAAAAGCAGTAGAGTTAGGGTGATTGGGAGGATGAAGAAGGAGTGGCTTAGGCTGTTCCCCGTGGGTGTGGAACGGTCGATGGCTATATCGGGAGACAGAATTTTTCTTTTGATTTTGGGGGGTTTGCCACAAGTGTGGGAAGGGGAAATTTGTTTGTGTGTAGTTTGTAGGATGAATGTTCAACCACTCATGTTTTTGCTTCTCTGTATGAGCATGTTTACACTGCAAGGTAATCCCAAACTCTCTATTGATCATGGACCAAAGTGTTAATCTTAATTTAACTTCATGGAATTGCAGAGGTCTACAAAATTTAAAAAAACTTAAACAAGTTATGAATAAAATAAAGGACATGGGTTCAAGAATTGTGTTTTTACAAGAAACTCATCTGATAGAGGAGGATGTTAAAAGAATTAGGAGTAGATGGCAGGGAAGTGTATTCACCTCTTCATTTTCATCCCGAGCCAGGGGAGTTATGACTCTCATACATAAATCAGTTCCTTTTCAAGTGAAAAATGTAATTGGAGACAAATTTGGAAGATATGTAATCATTCAAGGTTCTTTGCTATTAGAAAATATAAATCTTGTGAACTTATATGGTCCCAATATAGATGATCAGAAGTTCTTTGCTAATTTATTTCTCATCTTATCATCACTTACAGGGCAACATATAATAGCAGGGGATTTTAATTGTACATTGAATCCAGGTGTGGATAGATCAACAGGACTGGATTGTACGCACATTGGATGTAGGATGACTATTAATCATTTTATGAAAGAATTGAGATTGTTAGATATATGGAGAGAAATGAAACCACAAGTTAAAGCCTATTCTTGTTATTCCAGTACCTACAAGACATTCTCACGTATTGATTATTTTTTGATTTCCACAGAATTAAGGTCCAAGATTCAAAATTGCTTTTATGATAACATCGTGATCTCTGATCATGCACCCTGTTGTCTAATATATGTAGATAAAAAATTGACAAAGGAATCAGGTAGATGGCAATTTCAGCATAAATGGCTTCAGGATGAGGAATTTGTCAAGTATATAGAAAAACAGATAGACGAGTTCTTTGACATCAATACTACACAAACATCAGCATGTGTAAAGTGGGAGGCTTTCAAAGCTTTTATTAGGGGACATATTATTAGTTATACAGGATCAAAATCTAAGAAGACTCGAGAGGAGAGAGCTAAATTGGAACATAAAATAAAAAGTCTTCAGGAAAAAGTGTATGCAGGAAGTGACCCAAGGTTGGAGAATGAATTACTGATTTTGAGAGCAGAATACGACAAAAAATCAGCGAATAGAGCTGCCTCGAGTCTTCTAAGATTGAAACAATCTTTTTATGAACAAGGTGAAAAATCAGGAAAATTATTAGCATGGCAGATTAAACAATTGGAAATTAAAACACCAATTACCAGTATTATAAGTAACGGACAGGTAGTTATAGATCCTTTAGAAATTAATAGAGCCTTTAGAGATTACTATGAAAAATTATATGATACCAAAAATGAACCTGATTTAATAAAACTAAATGGGTTTTTGAACGAACTATCTATACCGTGTATACCAAATGAAAACAGGGAGATATTGGAGTCTAAAATTAGTCAAGAAGAAGTTGGGCTAGCCATTGATAATATGAAATCAGGAAAAAGTGCAGGACCAGATGGTCTTCCAGTTGACCTTTATAAAAAATTTAAGAATAAATTAATAAAACCTTTTTTGGAAATGGTTTTAGAAGCATTTCAAAATAATAATTTACCATCATACATAAATAATGCCTTAATTATACTGCTGCCAAAACCAGGTAAGCCCTCTAATAAATGTGAAAATATGAGACCAATAAGCCTATTAAACGCCGACCTTAAGATAATCTGTAAAATTTTAGCAAGACGAATACAAGAAATTTTACCAAATATTATTAATCGAGATCAGAATGGCTTTATAAAGGGTAGACAAGGCTTCCATAATGTAAGAAGACTATTTAATATTATTTATTTTAATAAAGAAGCACCGGATACAGCTCTCCTATCATTGGACGCCGAAAAGGCCTTTGATAGAGTTGAATGGCCCTTTCTTTTTGAAATCCTACAAAGGTTTGGACTTGGAAATAATTTCATAAAATGGGTTCAAATAATATACAATAATGCTACAGCAGAAATCCTAACAAATAACAATATTTCAAAACCAATAAAAATCAATAGAGGATGTCGACAAGGCTGTCCACTTTCACCTTTACTGTTTACTATGGCAATTGAACCTTTAGCGATAGCGATACGTTTACATTCACAAATATATGGAATTAAAGTTGGACCAACAGAACATAAAATCTCCCTGTACGCCGATGATATAATTTTGTTTATGTCGAATCTAAAAAAATCAATTCCAACCTTGTTGAATTTAATAAAGAATTTTGGGGAAATATCAGGATATAAAATAAATAAAACTAAATCTTCAATATTAATGCTAAATGAGACGCAGAGAAATTACCCAGCCCCTGAGGCAAATCAATTCAATGTTGTAAATCAGTTTAAATATTTAGGAATCCAAATTATGCCTAAGCTAGAATCAGTCGCCAGTGTCAACTATGAAGCCTTAATGTCAGATATCAATGAGTTAACTCAGAGATGGATGTCACTACCAATGTCGATGATCGGGAGAATCAATATACTTAAAAGTAATATTTTACCTAAAATACTTTATTTATTTCAATACATTCCCTTATCACCACCTTTAGATCTATTCTCAAGAATAAAAAAAAAGTTAGTGGAATTTATATGGAACAACAGGAGGGCTAGATTACGTCTGTCTTTATTATATTTACCATTTGATCGTGGAGGTCTGAAATGTCCAAATTTTATGTTGTATTATTGGTCGGCACAACTGAGGTCTATGACATATTATTTTTCATCAAATGATCTCCCTCACTGGACTGAAATGGAATCATACAATTTACCTTTACCTCTTCCCATATTCATATACTCAGATTCGGCAAAAAAATTACAAAAACAAGTTAAAAATCCATTTGTAAAGCATATGATCAAAATATGGTGTGAAGCTAAAAACTATTTAAAAGAACCACAGTTATTGTCACAATTTAGTCCAATATGGGGTAATCAATATTTTAAACCAGGGAGAGCGGACGCTGTATTTAAAGTATGGAATTTAAAAGGGATACAAAAGATTCAGGATTTATATTTGCCATGTGCAGACAACATAATGTCTTTTGAAGAGCTGAGGATCAAATTTAATCTCAATAGAACACATTTTTTTAAATATCTTCAACTTAGAAACTTTATTCGATCAAATCAAAATAAAGCTCTCACTCGACCTATTTATTCATCCTTGGAAAAAATGATGATGAAAGATAGTAAAAGAAAGGGTATTATTTCAGAGTTTTATAACTCATTGACACTATCTTCAAGTGAAAATTCACTGAAAAGATTAAACTACTGGAAAGAAGATCTGCAAATTGAAATTTCGGAGGAACAATGGGAATTGGCTTGTACAGAAGCTCAAACCAAATCAATAAATGCACGCCTTAAATTGATACATTTCAAATGGTTAATGCGGATGTATGTTACACCGGAGGAGTTAAATAGATATAACAAAAATATACCAGATACATGCACAAAATGCATGGAAAGTAAAGGAACCCTATTTCATTGTTTATGGGAATGTAGATTAATAAGAATGTTTTGGGAAGAGGTGAGGGTAACAATTGAAAAAATAATCTCAAAACAAATCATACTGAATCCTAAACTGTTTTTGTTGGGTCTGTACCCAGAAAAGCATAATTTTAATAAAAGTGAAAGAACATTCATAGACCTCAGTTTGCTTAATGCCAAAAAATGTATTGCACTATTATGGAAAAAGACTCATAGACCAGATGTGACTCAGTGGTTAAGACAGATGTTAACAAACCTTCCATTAGAAAGAATAACATATATACTGAAATCAAAGGAAATTGTGTTTGAGAATATATGGAGACCTTTTATTGATTATGTAAAAAATTTAAACATAACTCTTGAAGAAGAAGGTGAATGATGTGTGTGGACCTTGTAAATTCCAAACTGGTGAACATAATATGTATACTTATGTATTGGATTGTCTAGACTAAACAGAGGAGCATTGTTGAAGACTTGATTTTGTTGGTGGTTGTTGGTGTTTTTAGTGCATTTTTTTTTTTTTGTAGTACTTTAGCGTTAGTGTTTGATTGTTTGTATCATGTTTGTTAAAAAAAAAAAAGGTTCAATAAAGATATTGTGGAAAAAAAAATATATAAACACAACACTGTTATCGCTCTTATGCTTCTTTTTTTTTCCTCTGCAGGTTTAAGCAACAGATCTAACACAAGTAATCACTTCTCCTTTGCCAGCGTAATCTATCCAGCTGACAGGTGTGCCTTATCAAGACAGGGAATAAACCCTACCACTGTTGCACAGGCTTACCACAAAAAAGCTCTAAAAAGCTTTGCATTTACATTTTTGTTGTGTATAATAATGGATTTCAAAAAATAAGTTGATTAAGGTTATTGTTATTCAGTGATGAGGACGAGTCACAGCACTGGCTGCCAGCTAAATCACTCTCAGACGACCTGCCTCAGCCTTGCTTTTACAGTCCTCCTCTGTCATGAGCAGAGACCAGTCCTGTGTGCACGTGTGAGTGCAGTAGCTGAAGGACGCTGTGAATCTTTAACAGACACAAAGAACATTGAACGGCCACACCGGGAGGGAAGCAAGAAGGCAGGGTGGGACGCTGTGCAAATATTATAATGTGAAAATACAAAAAAGAACAAAAAGAACAAGACAACAAGGCTTGTTTGGTTTGGACTTCAATGGATTTGTTGTCATTCCTCTAGCATACAGTTTGCAGTATGTTTTGGGTAATGAGACAAACAGAGACTCTGTAATGAAAGTGTGCTTTAGACTGAGCTCTACATCCCTAGACCTTTAGGAACATCAAGAATAAGAAGCATGAATAAACCAACAGGATAGAGGCTGTCTGCTCCCTCTTTAGCAAACCTATATTCTAAAATATTGATGCTTCCTAAACAGTTCCATTTGGGCTGCTTTCACCGAGTTTGACGTCCACAAGTTTGGATGTCATTTCAGACAGATGAGGCTGATTTATGCAGGGCCCTTGATGACGAAGACATGACAAGCTATGAACTGTAATAACCATCAGTTATGTCGGTACCTTAACAGTTAAATGCATGTAGATAACACATTTATGCCTGTAGCATTATCAGTACTGATAGTTCTGTTTGACACACTTTAGAACACTAGCTGACTGGACTGTCACACCAGGAGAGATAAGACCACAAGCTGCTAAAGGGTGACAGCTTTAGTCTTTCCTATTGTAGTCAACACACTGAAGAGGATAACATTTTAGTTTGCATGTACATTAATCAGGGAAGAATGTTTATTATAGATAAAGACTTGTAGTTTTTATGGGAAGTTATGGGAAGTACTATGGTGGAAAGGGCTAAGGTCCAGCTATCCACTTTCTACTTCTTTTCTGGGGGTCCGGATTGTGGAGACAGCAGCTCAAGCAAAGATGCCCAGACCTCCCTCTCCCCAGCCACCTGCTCCAGCTGTTCAGAGAGGACACCAAGACGTTCCCAGGCCAACTGGGAGACATAGTCTGTCCAGTGTATCCTGGGTCTGGCCCGTGGTCTCCTCCCAGTGAGAAGTGCCCAAAACACCTCAAGTAGGAGGCGTCCAGGAAGCATCCTTATCAGGTGCCCAAACCACCTCAACTGGCTCCTTTCACAGTGGAAGAGCAGCAGCTCTACTCTGAGCCTCTCCAGGATGACAGAACTCTTTATCCCATCTCTAAGGGTGAGTCCAGCAACCCTACGGAGAAAGCTCATTTCAGCCGCTTGTATCGTGGTCTCACTCTTTCAGTCATTACCCAAAGCTCATAACCACAGGTGAAGGTAGGAATATAGACTGACCAGTGAATCAACAGCTTTGCTTCAGAGCTCAGCGCCCTCTTCACTACAACAGACCAGTACAACATCCGCATCACTGCAGATGTTGCTCCAATCCACCTGTCAATCTCCCACTCCATTCTCCCCTCACTCGTGAATAAGACTGATCTTGGAGTCTAAGTGCTCAGGTATTAAATAAGGACTTAAAGGTGCACTCGGAATAAAATTTTTATTTCAAACGTACCGATTTCCATCTCGATGAATGTGGCCTCTTCTGGAAGGGCGCGCGGCAGCACGCCAGGGTCACTGAAGCTGGTCCTCAGCAACATGGCCATGACAAAGAGGAAGAGGAGGACTGCAAAAACTGGGATGGCAGGGGACAGATGGACAGCCAGGTATGGACATCTGGGGAAAACAACAACAAAAAAAGGTTTTAAACTGGAATCCAGAACATTCACCATCTGTTTTTTTTTTTTTTATGTGGCTATTCAAATGTTTGGCTAGACAAAACACTCCCATAATATTTTATATTATTGCACCATGACAACATATGACTGAAGACGACCTTAAGAGAAACAAAACAGCCTTTCAGAGAGACTGAGTGCACAGAGATTACGGCATGACAATACTGCACATATTCTGTTGGTGTTCTGAGCATGAGGTCATGAACTGTGAGAGCTGTCGTTTCTCGCGACGGTGCCGCAGTCACAGCCTTGAATAAACAACGCCATGTCTCACTTGCCCCTCCTTCTGTAGGAGTGGAGAAATATTAGCGTGCCATAGCTCTCTATTCGCAAGCCATAGCGATCAGAGCCAGGAGAGTCCCTCAAAGAAGGCCTGCTGCTCAGTTTGATAACAGATGTGAGCAGCAGTGCAAAGTGCTGTGACACAACATAGCAGCAGCAGCGACAAAGGCTTCCACATGCTGTTATTAATAGTTAAACTGTACAGCCTCAGCTCCCTCCCATGAGACTGAGATCATATTTTCATAATGCAACAGCAGTACAGGATTGTCAGGGACTGGGCTGTAGCCTGGACAACAATAACTTCTTGATGCATAAAACTGCCCACACAAAATCCCGAGGTTATACAATATGTACCACAGCAACTTTATGTGTATTCTAAATGTTGAGTATAATCACAGCTGAAACAGTTTAACCAATAAATAAATTAGGAGATCAGAAAAGAATCATTTCAAACTAAAAACATCACAGACATTCTTTAGCATCTTTTATGTTAAAAGACTGAATAGCTTGCATTTTATTACGGCTGGTACCAGCTTTGGGGCTTTGAATATTGAGGAGTCATCCAGCGTGAACATCCAAATATTCTGTTCAGTCTTTTTCCCCTCCCTCACTGAACTGCATCAGCATCAGTGTTTTTCAAAAATGGAGCTTTTTTCTTATATATTTTGAACTTTTTCATATCATGTTGCAACTTCTCATAAACTTGGAGTTTTTTTGAGTAAAATTAAGATATTTCCTTGTAAATTTACATTTTTATTGTAAATGTGCATTTTTTTTTCTCTTGTACATTTAAAGAATCCCTTCTTCCTTAATTGTGCAGCTAATTTTGTACATTACAGGACTTTATTTTCTCAAAAATGTGCCATTTTTGTCACATACATTTAATTGTCTTTGTAACTGCAAATTTATTTGTGTAAACTTGTGAGCTTTAACCTAAAATTGTGACTATCATCAAGTCATTACTTTCTTCTTGTAAATTTGTGAGATTTATCAACTAAAATATTTTTCAATTTTTTTTTTGAGATGGTTTGGACAGAGATAGTGGATATACTGGAAAATGGATAGCTCAAGTTGGTTCATTTTGTCTTCTTTTAATTATTTATCTTTTGTTCTTATTAAAGACAAGAATAGAAATGAATACATCTAATACATCTCCTTTCTATTCTTGTCTTTAATAAGAACAAAAGATAAATATGGAAAATGGATGTTGAAGATGGAGCTGCCAGGCAGGCGGAAAAGAGGAAGGCCACAGAGAAGGTTCATGGATGTAGTGAAGGAGGACATGGAGAGGGTTGGTGTTACAGAGGAAGATGCAAGGGATAGGGTGAGATGGAGGCAGATGACCCGCTGTGGCGACCCCTAAAGGGGGAAGGAGAAGGAAGAAGATAATCAAGTAGTTTGGGGGAAAACCAAACCAGAGGTTACATTAACTGAAAATTGTCTGTCATTGACAGATTTTTTTTTTTTTTTTTTTACCAGTGACAGAAAAAAAATCTGAAGGCCGCCTATCATTTTGACAGATTACACTGAGGGTGATCTATTGTAATTTTTACTTCCAACTCCCACTTGTCCACTTTATAAGTTAATTCCCTGCCATAGCATGTGAGACACCATGTGGTGTATAGGGGCGGTGCCTATCTCGTTTCTCTGATCCTAGACCACACAGCTACTGTAACCAGTGAAAGCTACAGTGGGGGGGAGCAGTCCTCTGGTAGCTGTGTGTTGGCTTATGTTTCCCCATTCTATTATGCTGAGCACCAAGCTAGAAGGCAGGAAGTCCTATTTTTATGCAGCCTTTGGTATGACCCAGTTGGGGTGTGAACCTACAACCTCCCGGCTACCTCTAGGCCACCACTCCAGTACGGTCCACTTTATAGCGCATATTAAATAGCTAACTAGTGATCTAGTGTTGCTTTGCCTTTAATTTTAGTGTTTTTAGTCTTTATTACAGTTCACTTTTCTCTGCGTGCAGCTACACTTTCTTCACTCTACTACAACTGCAAAAATGAGCGTGAAACCTTTATTTACACAGCTAAACAGTTGTGATATTGTTGTTAGGACTGATGAAAAAAAGAAAGAGTGATGCAGCGGAGAATGAAGCACAAACATGCACGGCTGCTGGTGTATCATGTGAACAAAAAATAAAGCTATCAAGTGTCTTATGGGAAAATTAAAATGCCAGGTAACAATAGAGTATGACAGCATTTTTGCAACTCTGTCTGTCAAAATGACAGATGACCAAAAAGTCTTGCTCAACCTCTGTACCAAACTATTTGGGAATAGTCTTACATTTACCAGATATCATAAGCGGGGATTTCAGGTAGCTTGTTGCAGGTGGGCAGTGCATGGAAACATGGCTTATTATGTGTTCCGCACAATAGCTCAACAGATCTATTAAAGCTTCTTAGTAAATTATATTCTCTATATTAGCTTTAGTGACATTCTTCGAGATGTTTTGAAAATGATCCCTCCTATTCTCCTTCATCTTCTGTGGCTGCTGCAAACAATGAAAGCTATGCCAAAGTGTCTGCTGAAATACCTACAGACCACAGTTCACATTTAACACTGGATTTGCACTGAAATAGGCAGACCAATTTGTATAACACAAAGTAAGGAGTGTGGCTGAATAAGAAAGTCACTGCACCTGTAGTCACACTTTGTAGATGAAGCGGGTTCTCAGCATACCTGAGCACTAACAACACACACAGCACCTGCAGGACTGGTCTGAGCAGTTTTCCTGCCTGCAGTGTCTTTTTTCACATTAATGGGAAAAAAGGGAGCAGAGATCAAATCAATAGAAATTTCCACTGGTGCGGAGCTGTGAGGCATGTTTCTCACATTTGTTGATGCAGAGGCAATAAAGCAGGACTGAGGCTGGAGGAAAACGCAGTCTGTCGATGAAGTGCTATTCCCGTAACGATGACCGGTAGGTATTCAAGGCAAAGTCTATCAGTGCTTCCCATCAAGAACCCCCACCCCCCCACCCCTCGCCCCGTGTCCTTCCTGGATGTGACCATTTCCTCAGCTGTGCAGGGTGGTGCTGGCACAGACTGTGTGTTTTCAGTCACCACACAGCCAGAAAAAAAAATGGATAGTCCACCATCAATGTTTCCATCATCTGGGCCATCAGTCAGACTGATCAGTGATACCATACCTCCTCCCCCGCTTCCTCACCTAACTTTGTTTCCCTATCTAAAGTTTAACTACTAAACAAGTTAAACACACACACACACCAATAGTCTTCTATTGGCAGTGATTCCACAATAAACCCTTCACTGTAGCTGGCCGGTGACATGACTTCCTTGTGTTTTTTGTGTGCTCAGAAGTTGCTGTTAAGCAGGTTTTCTTGGCTTTGGATAGAGCCAGGCAACCGGCTCTCCACATATTCTAGAATGTATGTCAACCTAGGCTAATTGTCTACAGTTGTACTTTTACAAAGAAACACTTGTAGTATCAAACTTTCCACATAGGTTTGACTAAAAAGACAAATATGCACATTTGGACTACTTGATGTGTTGTAATATTGCCTATGCACAGTAACATCCTGAGAGAAGCCACTTTGATCACATGGCCAGAAGCCTAACTTTTATACATAAAAAAAGAACATGAATGTGATTTTTTTTTTTTTTGCACTGTGTCACTGCTACTCCTGTAACAACTACCGTATTTTTGGGACTATAAGGCGCACCGGATTATAAGGCGCACTATCAATGAACGGTCTATTTGATGGTCTAATTTCATACATAAGGCGCACCGGATTATAAGGCGCATTAAAGCGAGGTAGTCGGAGCCGGGAAAAATTTTTTTTTTGCGTGCATGGAAAGAAAATCCTATCTATAGTCATTATAGACACATATGGCACGATTGTCTGCGAGTGTGAATGACCTGTTCCACGAGCAGGCGGAACGTTTTTAGTACGTGGCTGTTCATCGCCATATTGGCCAGGATACTCGCTGGGTACTCGCTCGGTACTCGATACGGCTCGCTCTCCGGCGGCGGCCCTGATAAGTAAACATATGCCAGGACGCTTGAATTCTTTTGTCCCAAAAATATCATTTTTGAATATTTAATTACAGCTAAACGGGAGCAGTTTCGACGCCGAAATTTCACATACAAATCCTAATATACTGTACATGTTCTATACACCATTGGCTTTTGGGTATCGACTACCTCGTGAGTTAGTCGGATCTGGGAATTTTTTTTTTTTTTTTTGCGTGCATGGAAAGAAAATCCTATCTATAGTCATTATAGACACATATAGCGCGATTGTCTGCGAGTGTGAATGACCTGTTCCATGAGCAAATGTACGTTTTTTGGTCCGTGGCTGTTTACATCACCATAGTGCCCAGGATACTCGCTCAGTACTCAATACGGCTCGCTCTCCGGCGGCAGCCCCGAGAAGTAAACAATGCAAACAAATGCCGGGATGCTTGAATTCTTTCGTCCCGAAAATATCATTTTTGAATATTAATTACAGCTAAACAGGAGCAGTTTCGATCCACGATAAATTGGCAGATAGTGGCGTAACTCGCTAGCAATTTAACTTTGAATGACCTGTTGACACCAATATAGCGGTTGGAGTTCTTTGGTTAATCGACCCGGAATGATGGCAAGCTCCGAATTAGTTTGCTTCACTTGGGTTTTGACAGTATCGGTGAGATGGGCGCGCATGGAGTGGCAGATCAATAGGGATGGAGATTTGTGGAAAAAGCCATCCGGCCATTATGTTGAAGCACATATTACTCCGCGAGGCTCCTGACTACCGTAATGCTCCGACAATCCATCAAGCGGTTCGGCTTCGTAGCTTACCAAAGTCGTACTAAAACATTTTTGACAGATTTTTGAGCGCCGTGTACCACATAAAATCGGTTCGAGGTCAGTAAGCACAACCAGAATTAATACATAAGGCGCACCGGATTATAAAGCGCACTGTCGATTTTTGAGAAAATTAAAGGATTTTAAGTGCGCCTTATAGTCCAAAAAATACAGTATAAAGAATACTCTAATTAAAATAAGTCTCGCTCTTTGAACAGAATCTAGTTGCCCTTCTAACACCTTAAAATAATTCGGATTGTTGCTAATTATATTGTGGCTGTAACCTTCTTTACAGCAAACAGACTTTGACATCTGTTTGCCCTCTCCCATAGATCAAGTCCCTGCCGTGCTGTTTGCTCTCTACATGTCTGTCCTTTTTTTCTTCTTCTCTATCCAGTCGCAGCAGATGACTGCCTCTCCCTGAGCCTGGTCCTGCTTGAGGTTTCTTCCAGCTAAAAAAGGGAGTTTTTCCTCTACACTGTTGCCAAGTGCTTGCTCAAAGGAGATTACCTGATTATTGGGGTCTTTCTGCAATTGGTGAGGTATTCCCCTACAGTTTGAAAGTTCAATGACAAGACTGTTGTGAAATGGTGCTATTGTGGGACACGTGTATCACTTTAAGCTTCACATCTCAGAGAGAACAAAGAACTGGGTCTCCTTGGAGATAACAGGAGGATGTGAAAATTTAGTCTTTGGTATGCAAGAGACGGCCTTGGGGGATTTCCTGGTCTGCCAGAGACTATGAGGAGGATGTTATAAGATTTAAGAGAAGATGCATTGTTACTTGTGATTAAATGCAATGTGACTGAGCTTTGAAGGTCCTGGATATATAAAGGACGAATGTCTGTGTTTTTCCTTTTTCTGCTTTGCTGATGTTGGAAGATGTGAATAAACCTGACTTGTGAGATAAACTCTGCCTCGTCATTTTCACATTTCCACACTATATAAATAAAGCTGAATTGAACTTGCATCCCATTTAGATTAAGATACTTACGTAACATTATCAACTAGGTACAGAAGAAAATTGTCATTGAATATTATTCTATATAGGTGCATATTAAATAATGTTATATGCCGGTTAATTTAAAAAATTAAAATGTGTAAATTAAACCCTTTACTTTCAAATGAACAAATATTTGGTAGTTCTTTTTAGAAGTTGATTAAAAGTGAACCTATTACAGCGGGGAAAATATGCAAGTATTGAACACGTCAACATTTCTCTCATTAAACATATTTCTGATGGAGCATTGACCTGAGATTTTCACCAGATATCAGTAACAACCCAAGTAATCCATACATACAAAGAAATCAAGGCAACTGTGTTCACAAAACAAGTTATATTTAATAAAGTGGAATGACACAGGGAATAAGTATTGAACAGATGAAGAAAAAGAGGTACAAAAAGGCATAGAAAGCCAAGAAACCAGCTGAAATTCATCAGAATTTAGGAAGCCATCTCATCCCCCATCAGTGCAAATTAATTTTAGCTGGTTAAGCCCTGACTTTAAAAAGGTCTGTGAATATCAGACCACAAAGAACTCATGATGGGTAGAAGCAAAGAACTCTCTCTAGACCTTCGTAACCTTACTGTTGCAAAACATAATGATGGGACTGGTTACAGGTGCATTTCTAAACTGCTGAATGCTCCAGTGAGCACTGTTGGAGCCATCATTCAGAAGTGAAAAGAACATCCTTTTACCATAAACCGGCCACAACCAGAACCTCCTCGCAAGATTTCTCAGAGAGGAGTCAAAAGAATTACCAGAAGAGTTAGCCAAGAGCCAAAGACCACTTGTGGGACTCCAGAAAGACCTGGAGTTAGCAGGTACTGCTGTTTCAAAGAAAACAATAAGTAACAATAAGTAACGCACTCAACCGACATGGGCTCCATGCCCACTCACCTCGCAAGACTCCATTGCTGAAGAAAAAGCATGTTCAAGCTCGTTTAAAGTTTGCTGCACAACATTTGGGCAAGCCAGTAAAATACTGGAAGAATATAGTCTGCACAGATGAGACCAAAATTGACCTTTTTGGATGCCACAACACACAGCATGTTTGGGGGAGAAATGGCATTGCACATCGGCCAAAAAGCACCATACTAACAGTGAAGTTTGGAGGTGAGAGCATCATGGTGTGGGGGTGTTTTTCAGCACTTGGTACAGGTAGACTTCATATAATTGAAGGAAAGATGAATAGACAAATGTACAGAGACATCCTTGTTAAGAACCTGTTGCCATCTCTCAAGATGCTTAAGATGATACGAGGGTGGACATTTCAGCAAGACAATGATCCCAAACACACAGCCAAGGAAATTCTCAACTGGCTCCAGAGAAGGAAAATAAAGCTGCTAGAATGACTCAGTCAATTACCTGACCTGAATCCAATTGAAAATCTATGAATCAAACTGAAGATCAGAGTTCAAAGAAGAAACCAACGGAAACTTCAAGATTTGAAGACTGTATATAAGAATGGGCTAAAATCACTCCTGAGCAATGCCTGTACCTAGTTTCTCCATACAGGAGGCATTTGGAAGCCGTTATTATCCACAAAGGCTTTTCTACAGTGGTATGAAAAAGTGTTTGCCCCCTTCCTGATTTCTAATTTTTTGTATGTTTGTCACACTTAAATGTTTCAGATCATCAAACAAATTTAAATATGAGACAAATATAACACAAGTAAACACAAAATGCAGTTTTTAAATGAAGGTGTTGATTTTTAATGGTAAAAAAAAATCCAAACCTACATGGCCCTGTGTGAAAAAGTGATTGCCTGCCCCCCCCCCCCGTTAAAACACAAATTAACTGTTGTTTATCACATATTTGGAAAGCTAAGTTGAATTTCTCTAGCTACACCCAGGCCTCATTACTGCCACACCTGTTTTCAATCAAGAAATCACTTAAATAGGACCTGCCTGACAAAGTGAAGTAGACCAAAAGATCCTCAAAGCCAGACATCATGCTGCAATCCAAAGAAATTCAGGAACAAATGAGAAACAAAGTAACTGAGATCTATCAGTCTGGAAAAGGATACAATGCCATTTCTAAAGCTTTGGGACTCCAGCAAACCACAGTGAGAGCCATTATCCACAAACGGTGAAAACATGGAACAGTGGTGAACCTTCCCAGGAGTGGCCGTCCAACCAAAATTACCCCAAGAGTGCAGCAACAACTCATCCAAGAGGTCACAAAAGATCCCATAACAACATCCGAAGAACTGCAGGCCTCATTTGCCTCAGTTAAGGTCAGTGTTCATGACTCCATCATAAGAAAGACTGGGCAAAAATGGCCTGCATGGCAGAGTTCCAAGATGAAAACCATTGCTGAGCAAAAAGAACTTAAAGGCTCATCTCAGTTTTGCCAGAAAACACCTTGATGATCCCCAAGACTTCTGGGAAAATACTCTGTGGACTGATGAGACAAAAGTTGAACTTTTTGGAAAGTGTGTGTCCCATTACATCTGGCGTAAAAGTAACACAGCATTTCAGAAAAGGAACATCATACCAACAGTAAAATATGGTGGTGGTAGTGTGATGGTCTGGGGCTGTTTTGCTGCTTCAGGACCTGGAAGACTTGCTATGGTAAATGGAACCATGAATTCTGCTGTCTACCAAAAAATCCTGAAGGAGAATGCCCGGCCATCTGTTCGTGACCTCAAGCTGAAGCGCACTTGGGTTCTGCAGCAGGACAATGATCCAAAACACACCAGCAAGTCCACCTCTGAATCGCTTAAGAAAAACAAAATGAAGACTTTGGAGTTGCCTAGTCAAAGTCCTGACCTGAATCCGATCGAGATGTTGTGGCATGACCTTAAAAAGGTGGTCCACGCTCGAAAACTCTCCAATGTGGCTGAATTACAACAATTCTGCAAAGATGAGTCGGCCAAAATTCCTCAACAGCCCTGTAAAAGACTCATTGCCAGTTACTGCAAATGCTTGATTGCAGTTGTTGCTGCTAAGGGTGGCCCAACCAGTTATTAGGTTTAGAGGGCAATCACTTTTCACACAGGGCCATGTAGGTTTGGATTTTTTTTTCCACGCTTAATAATAAACACCTTCATTTAACAACTGCATTTTGTGTTTACTTGTGCTATCTCTGTCTAATATTTAAATTTGTTTGATAATCTGAAACATTTAAGTGTGACAAACATACAAAAAAGGAGCAATCAGAAAGGGGGCAAACACTTTTTCACACCACTGTAAATGAATTTCACCAAGTGTGTTCAATACTTATTCACTGTGCTGCCATCTTCCTTCGGCTGCTCCCTTTAGGGGTTGTCACAGTGGATCATCTGCCTCCATCTCACCCTATCCCTTGCATCTTCCTCTGTAACACCAACCCTCTCCATGTCCTCCTTCACTTCATCCATGAATCTTCTTTGTGGTCTTCCTCTTTTCCTCCTGCCTGGTTGCTCCATCATCAACATCTTTTGTCCAATATGTCCACATATCCCTCCTCTGCACATGTCCAAACCATCTCAGCCTTGACTCTCTTACTTTGTTTCCAAACCGTTCAACCTGAGCTGTCCCTTTGATATACTCATTTCTAATCTTGTCCCTCATAGTCACTCCCAATGAAAACCTTAGCATCTTCAACTCTGCCACCTCCAGCTCCATCTCCTGTCTTTTTGTCAGCGCCACCATCTCCAAGCCATACATCATAGCAGGTCTCACTCCCGTCTTGTACATCTTCCCTTTCACTCTTGCCATTACCCTTCTGTCATAAATCACCCCTGACACTCGTCTCCACCCACTCCACCCTGCCTGCACTCTCTTCTTCACCTCTCTTGTGCATTTTCCATTGCTTTGGATCATTGACCCCAGGTATTTAAACTCATCTACTTTAACTACCTCTACGCCTTCCATCTTCACCATTACACCTGCCTCCCTCTCATTCACATTCATGTATTTTGTCTTGTTTCTACTGACTTTCATTCCTCTTCTCTCCAGAGCATACCTCCACCTCTCCAGGTTCTCTTCCACCTGCTCCCTACACTCACTACAGATCACAGTGTCATCTGCAAACATCATGGTCCATGGAGACTCCTGCCTGACCTCATCTGTCACCCTGTCCATCACCATGGCAAACAAGAAAGGGCTCAAAGCCAATCCCTTATGTAACCCCACTCCCACTTTGAACCCATCTGTCACTCCTACAGCACTCCTCACCACCATCTTGCTGTCCTCATACATGTCCTGCACCACCCTCACATACTTCTCTGCCACTCCTGACTTTCTCATACAGTACCACATTTCCTCTCTTGGCACCCTATCATATGCCTTCTCTTGATCCACAAAGACACAGTGCAACTCCTTCTGACCTTCTCTGTACTTCTCCATCAGCACTCTGAAAGCAAACATTGCATCTGTAGTACTCTTTCTTGGCATGAAACCGTACTATTGCTCACTGATTGTCACCGCTCCTCTTAACCTGGCTTCAACAACTATTTCCAATATCTTCATAGTGTGGCTGATCAACTTTCTGCCTCTGTAGTTACTACAGCTCTGAGCATCACCTTTGTTCTTAAAAACTGGCACCAAAACACTTCTCCACTCCTCAGGCATCCTCCCACTCTCCAAGATTGTGTTAAACAATCTAGTTAAAAATTGCACTGCCATCTCTCCTAAACATCTCCATACCTCCACAGGTATGTCATCTGGACCAACCACTTTTCCATTCTTCATATTCTTCAAAGCTGCCCTCACTTCCGCCTTGCTAATCCTCAGGACTTACTTGTTCACCATCTCTCCTTCATCCATCCTCCTCTCTCTCTCATTTTCTTTATTCATCAGCTCTTCAAAGTACTTCTTCCACCTTCTCAACACACTCTCGCCATTTGTTAGTACATTACTATTTCTGCCCTTAATCAGCCTAACTGGCTGCACATGCTTTCCAGCTCAATCTCTCTGTCTAGCCAATCGATAGAACTCCTTTTCTCCTTCCTTAAGTGTTTAGCCTCTCATACAACTCACTATATGCCTTTTCCTTTGCCACCTCTCTCTTTGCCATGTGCCTAGATTCCAAATACTCCTGTCTAATTTCTACATCTCCATGACTATCCTACCTATTCTTTGCTAACTTCTTCCTTTGAATACTTCCCTGTACCTCTGCATTCCACCACCAAGTGTCCTCGTCCTCTTTCCTCTGTCCGCTGGATACACCACATACTCTTCTACCCGTTACCCTCAATACTTTTGCTGTACTTTCCCCAGTCATCTGGTAATTATTCCCTACCACCCAGAGCCTGTATGGCTTATTCCCTGTGTCATTCCACTTTATTAAATATAACTTGTTTTGCGAACACAGTTGCCTTGATTTCTTTCTATGTATGGATTACTTGGGTTGTTACTGATATCTGGTGAAAATCTCAGGTCAATGGCTCCATCAGAAATATGTTTAATGAGAAAAATGTTAACATGTTCAATACTTTTTCCCCGCTGCACATGACAGAGTCATGAAGGACAATAACAACGTTACATATATAAAACAGCAGGGTTTCCGCTGGTAACATTTCTGCGTGGCAGTACACAACCCCAAAGACCTGAGCTGTCACGCTAAAGCTGGATATAGAAATAAATACAGAAATAAATGAAGGAATGAGCTCCACAAGCAAGCACGCACGCAAACAACACGTGTGACAGTCACCCGCACGTCAGAGTTCGGAGCACGGCCCGCTTGACCATTACAGTCAGCAGGCAGACCTATCTAGCGTCGCTGTCCGTGAGGCAAACCTGATTCCGCGTCAGAGTAAAGCACAAACTTATTTAAGTACTTCAACAAGGAAAAAAAAGAAAACAGAAGAGGTATGTAAGCAGTGGAGGCATTTATCGTGGTTTTAACCCACTGGTAACAGGAACAATAATGAGTCGCTAAGCAAACAGGGTGGATGGCTTCATACACTACTCACAAAAAGTTAGGGATATTTGGATTTCAGGTGAAATTTATGGAAAATGTAAAAAGTTCACGCTACAGTGATATTGTATCATGAAAGTAGAGCATTTAAGTAGAAGCATGTAATGGTGAGTTCCTCATCTCAAACAATTTACTGAAACAAAAGCCAACAACAGTGGTGGGTATGCCACAACAAAAAATGTCAACGTCTCAATAACTTGTCATGTGCCCTTGAGCATCAATTTTAGCTTGACAACGACATCTCATGCTGTTCACAAGTTGACTTATTGTCTGCTGAGGCATGGCATTCCACTCTTCTTGAAGGGCGGCTCTCAGGTCACTGAAGTTGTGGGGTGCAGGGTTACGAGCCTCTGCACGGTGACTCAGCTGATCCCATAGGTTTTCTATGGGATTCAGTTCTGGAGAAAATGCAGGCCACTTCATTTGAGGCACCCCAGCCTCCAGCAGCCGTTCCCTAATGATGCAACCTCGATGAGCTGGAGCACTGTAGTCCATGAAGATGAAATAAGGCCTGTGTTGTTCATACAAGGGCACAATGACTGGATTAATGATGTTATTGAGGTTGTATCAGCTTGTCACTGTACCATTCACAAGGTGTAGGACAGTTCTGTATTGACTAGACACAACGGACCACACTGTAACATGGTAACAACAGTGGCTGATGCATTGCGCTCTCTTTGGTATCTCTAACATCGTTGGCAGCCATCATTTCTGCTCAACATGAATCGACTTTCATTAGAGAACAGCACTAAGGCCTACTGGTCCCTTGTCCAGGGTAAATGCTCCCTGGCCCATGCAAGACAATGGCACCTGTGCCTGGTGGTGAGGTCAGGCAGAAAAGTGACTTAAATCCATCAACATCCTCCAACTTTCAGACAAACTAAGCCTGCCAACATTTGAATTTCAAAATAAGGAAGATTTTTTCTGTTGTCTGGGTGTCGAGGAGAGTTCTAAAAAAAAACTAAAAATATAGAACTATTATAACAGAAATAACAGCATCATCTTTAATGATTATATGTCTTTGAAAAAGTTAAAATCACTTCAGCATCTCACCAATGAGATCACTGAATGAAGGATTGAAGTCATTATGTCATAGACCCATGACATTTCACCTTGAACATGTCATAGCCTTAGTTTATTTAAAACTTAACATCTGTAATCTGGTGCTAGGCCTGCATTAATCTGACTACAAATGAATTATGCTCTTGCTGTGCAGGCAGATCAACAGTATCAGCCTTCTGTCATACAGACATCTGTAGTCTGAGTCTGCCTGCATGTTTCTAGGGCACTGCTGAAAAAACACAGCTCTTAAACTTGAACTGACCCTTTTTAGCTTTTCAGGAAACTGAAACTGAAACAAATTCAACTCAAATTTAAAAAATAATGCTTATCTAAAACCATTTCCAGGCTCATTTTGCTGCCTAGATAAATATAAACAGAAATCTAAAATTATAATTCAATTTCTCATTCGAGGTAGCCAGAACTAAGATACATCTTGTAACAAGATGGCAGATTATTTCTTTTTTGAGCTTGAAACTTGAGAGTTTATCATCTGATATAAAGGTTTACATCTGTCTTCCTTGTTATACAACGTTTAAATACCCTTAAAGGACTGGAACATCAGTGGTAAGGCCATGGGCCTTTTACTAGGATTAAAACAAGGACCACAGATGTTACATCACTGAATATTCATTAAATGAAAATTTAGAGTAAAAACACAGCTGTTTAGGTACTAGTAATTCAACAGCAACTGCACAGGCATTTATGCATCTCTATGAGAAGGCCTATTTCAAATCAAATAAATGGGAAAAAATAAGAAGACTTTCCCTCTGTATGAAACAGGATGTGGGCTAAAATATAACATTTCATCCTACACAGAAAAGCATCATATTTTCTCTCCTCCTGATATGGAAGCTTCCAGAGAACAAAGCCAGGAGATCACTGTTACTGTAAATGGAGCAGGCACTCTGAAAGGGGAATAAATCACGTTATTGCTCATTAGACCTCAGCCAGTTGGCTGTCGGGGAATCAGGGTGGGGCTGATGCTAAAGGAGTTTTGGGAGCTAATTACAAGATCTCGACTGACTGGAGTCACTCGCGCTGCAGGCTACAACTCTTATGTTTTCATACCTTTCAGAAACACCACTATATGGAAATAAATATAGCAATAACACACACACTCTCAAAAGGATCAGTGAATACATGAATTACAGGCACATATGGCTCTCTGGCCTCATTGCTCACTCCCCTACGGTGGACAGACTGATGACACACCATCCAGTTTCATGTTTCTGCATCCAGAATCAATAGGCGTCCGACCCCATGTGCACATATGCTAAAACACGTATGCACAGTCACACGTTTACTAACAAAGGCAAATGAGAGGCAAGTCACTGAACATCTAATCACGACAAAGCCTTTCACACATATATTCACATATTACTTTGTACATCTCATATTTGACACACATTTAAAATCCTGTTTTAGCACCAGTACACAAAGAAGAAATGACAATCCAACAAGGTAAGGGTACACATTCAGTACATAATAATAGTTCTGACCAGCAAAATTTAAAAAAAAAAAAAAAAGGCTGGGTCAACCTCTTCAGTGGGTAATGTGTTTACTTCGTCCTAATGAGTCTTTCCATCTGTGTATTCAGCTCCTCATTTCCGCAATTTAGCACAAGTCAAAGCACAGAGAAATCTCCTGCATGGTGTGCTGATGGCTAGTGATAAAAGTGGGATATCTGCTTGACTGACTTTGGATGTTAGCGACAGTGCACCAACTAAAGCTCAAGTCCACCTGTGAGTTATTTTTATAAACATAATGATTTTTCCTCACTTCAGATTATTTAAAAAAAAAAAAGGGTTCTGATAAATAACTGAAATATTTGTAAATGGCAGAAAAAAGCTAATTTATTTATTGCTGATTGACCAAAAATTGACTATACACTAGAAGAAGAATTCCAACTTTGCTGTCATTCAATCCATTCAGCCAAGAATGTACAGTAGAATGAAATTATGTTTTCTCCTATCTACAATAGCGATGGGATCCACAGTTCATTAAAACATACTAAGCCACTTCTGGTTCGCTCGCCAAAAAGATCCTTTCTAAATATTCAAAACACCGAATCACACTGCGCTGTACTGGAGCTCCAACTGCCTATCACTCACTGAAGTGCGAGTCGGCTGGATGGAGCGTGTTGGGCTCATTCGCTGCCTAGGCAGGAGATTCACCTGGTGATCCTTGGCTTCCAGTACATTTCCAGTGATTCAGTACAGTGCATTCGCTCATAAAAGGCAGCACATTTGAATGACTCGTTCACAAATATTACAGCACTAATCTATATTCACATTTAAAATTGGAGAGACCACTTCCATGTAAGATGTTGCCATTCTGTTCTACTGAGGAGAAGATGCTCTCCCACTAGTCCACCACTACTTTAGTGCCGACAGCTGAAATTGCACAATAATACTTTATGCTAAATAGTAATGTCAGCACACAAATTTACATACTTAAAATGCTGATACTCGGCAGGCATAATGTCAACCCTGTTCAGTTTTAGTTACCTACGCTGATTTGTCATGTAGGTAGAGTGTGAGTAAAGCAGTCGGTGCAATCTGCAGCTGGCCAGCTATACTGTATGTATGTGCTCTAAAGCCTTATTCATGCTGCATTTCCCCTCTAGTTCGCTTTAGTCTGAGCCCAGCACGCACACGGCGCTGTACATGCTCATTTTTTTCATCTATGCAGGCCAAGCGGTTGACGCATGCACACAACCATCACTTGTAGTTTCACTCCCACCCGATAGGCAGCGCCAATGCGCAGACACGCCAGGATTTTCACCAACAAAGAAACACTGCTTGCTTTCTGCTGCTTGACTTCCCAGTTTTCACACCTTTTCCACAAAGATGCTGCTGCTGCTGCTGCTGAAGTATGTATGTACGATTCATGTATGTTTATTCTCGTCTTCGGCTTCCTCGTTGTCTTCTTCGTCTACTTTGTCTTGGTATGCTGTGCCGATATCACCACCTCGTGAATGGGACATTCAGTCTTGCGCATGCGCTTTTCAACGCGTTCAGGTCGTGGGCAGGTGGCGCGGTCACAAAATTTGGGCTGCACGCGGTTGTCCGCGGTCGAGCACTGCAGACTCTAGCGGAGTGGAGACGATGATGTAAATTTCATCATACGAGGTTTCCGGTTACATGTACGCGGACTCGCAGAGGTGCAGCATGAATCCAGCTTGACTCAACAGTGAATGAGTCTATGGCCACCAAAACTGGTGCATAGGTTGACCTTGGGACTAGCATCTATGGCTACACTTTTGGGGTCAAAAGGTCAAATGTCAAGGTCACAGGGTCATAAAAGGTTAAAATCTGTTTGGCCCATAGTGACTTCAATAATAATAATAATAATAATAAACAATAGCATTATTTTAACACCCAAAGGAAGTACTAGGAGATTATAGGCATTGATTCCAATTATGCGTTTGAATTCTAAATACATTCTGTAAATCTAGGGCTGCAAAAGGTGTGGGTCTGCATCTTGGGTGAACGCTTTCTAATTTAGCATGTTAACATACAAACATTTCAAAAGGTACCAGAGGCCCATCATCAACAACATTACTAGCTTTGACAAAAAGTCAGTTTTACAACAAATTATTTGATAATTTTGTTTAAAATTAGAGTAAGAGCCATCTGTGAAACACAAAAACAGAAAGCTTCAGATACCCACTTACACAGTTTTTCATATTGTGATATCTGTTTCCAGAAACTAAGGGTCATTGGAGAGGTTTTCTGAGGATAATTACTGCCTGTAACAAATTTTACACACACAAAAGAAAATCAAAGTTCAGCATCAAAACAGAGGTTGCTATTAATGACTTGTTTTATATAACATTTTTCAATCTTGCTAATGACTCAAAGTGCTTTTAACCATTAGTCATTTTCAGGCAGTGATTCATTCAATGCACCTATGCTCTTTTAAAAAGAAAGAGAGAAATGTATTACCAATTTAATAAAAATCACTAATTAACTTAATAAGCATGTTTTTTAAATAAATAATAAAGTGGACCATCTACTAACAAACTCCACATAGAAAAGCACGTGCTGATCATGAGATCCAAAACAGGAACCTTCTAGTTAAAAAAAAAAAAAAACCTAAACAAAAATGTCACACATCCTCTACATTTCTGAGAGATGTGTTTCTGTTCTCTGTTGTAGCAATAATATATTTATATTTAATGACAACAGATAAATTACAATACTCTGCAGATTCTTTATTATCATAAAGATGTAACTAACTGACCATAACGCTACAGTTGAGATGGAACATTCTACAATACCATAAAGCCAGAGCTGTGTGTTAGTGCTTCCATTAATTGAGCCAGTGGGCAGTTTGTGAATTCATCTAACCTCAGAGCTTGTCTGCTCCCTGGTTTAAATTTTATGTAGCTGCCAGCTATTGCTGAGTTTGACAATTACCCACATGCCCCCTCGGCCCAATCCCAGCTTCAATATCACCCAGATCGCCACCACAAGATAATTATGTTCTTCTGTAATATGGACAAAGCAGGCTAACGACCCTCTAGCCATTAGTCACACCAAAGCCTCCTCCCAGCTCTAGACGTTCAGTGTGACCATTATCATCTCTCTTCATCTCTGCTCTGGGCCGGACATCAGCTTCTTCTGTCAAGACTTAAAGGAGAGCAGGAGGACATTAATGTGCAGGCAGTGATGGGAAGGGCTTGACATTATACAAAAGCAGCTATTTCACTTCTCTGTTTGAAGCTCCAGTTAACAGTGTTATACTGCAGGATTTTGTGCCAAGTCATCATACTGTAAGTGCCACTGAAAACCAGCAGGAAGAGAGGGACTAAAGAGGACAATTACTGAAGACGCAGTGCTGCTTCATTGAGGCACATACGTGTCGTTTGTTTAAAAAAAAAAACACATCTGAGCAGTCTGAAGCTTTCTGAGCTGGGTTCACATGCTGCATTTGAGCAGGCTGGATGTTCGCAGCGATAATGAGTCCACTGGTGTTGTGCCAGGACTGGATTGAGAAAGAACCGCTGAGATAACAAAAAAAAGGCAACTTGCTGGACAGCTCGGGCCTTTAAATTTTAAACATCCCAGTGGGTTTTCAGCCATAAACCATTTCTCTGTCAAGAAGTTAATTGTGGAAAACACAGACACACTTAGCACATGCTTGATACGAAAGAAAGCCATAGAGCTGAGCATAGTGAAAACAGAGATCCAGAGAAATATATAACCTCACCAAAACACAGAACATTTGCTGGTTCAAACTAATTCATACTCCTATTTCCTGGTGTGCTTCATACCAAACGTGTACCAGATTAAATTTGGGAACCATAATCCTCTATATCGCTGTCATATGGAAGTTATAGCAATGTTAAGCACAGCCAAATGTTTCATCAAACTGGACATAAAAAATGAGGTGGAGCAAGTGGAAGAGATTGAAGTAACAACAGAAATTTTAGTATAATATTCTTTTATAATTGTTGATTCAACCTATTTAAGGAGAGAAACAGACAACAGCACCTCTGTAAGGATTCAGTAAAAAAGTGACTTATGCTTAATACCAATATCTGGTGCTTAAAAAATCCAATACGTCTGACTTCCCCCCCTTCCAGACACACAAAACATGAGCAGATCTGCTTAACATTCTGCCATGGGTAGTTATTTATGAATCTTAAGATAAAATGACAATCCAGTCTAAAATATCACAAAAAAATAGAACTTTGTTCTGTATGTAAAAAAAAAAAAAAGCATAATAAAATTTTGATAAATAACAGTACCACACTCTCAGTGACAGAGTAGCTCATTCTGGCCTGATGCAATTATCGCAAGACTGCCCAGACCTCCCGACCTTCGATCTTGACCACAACCTGGACGCAGATGCACCTGAGGATCACTGTGTGTGAGTCTGATGAGCACTGGGGCAATTGCTAGATGAAGTAGTGATTTGTATGAAAAGACAGATGGACAGTAGTGCTCCATTAGCTCCATTAGCTTTGCCAGAATGAGCTAAAAATGTATAAATATGAACTTAACCCCCACAATGTCCCTGGGGTCATTTCCCCAGGTCAACATGAGAATTAACTCAAAAATAGGGTATACCTTTACGTAAACAAGGTGTACTGGCCCTAAATTCCACAACAAAGGGAAAAAATTGTGGCAACAGGCTGGACTGAAGTATAAGACTAAAGGTGCAACACAGAACTGATTGACAATTTGTACTAAATGTCCCCTAAAACATTCAGGTTTCTGTGGGAAACTGTCTAATTTCCCTTCTTAATTTGTCCAAAAAAACCGAAAATAATTTGCCATTGTTGTGCATACGTGCACAGAGAACCCATGCAAAACAATGGCAAATTATCTGCAATTTTTGGACCAATTAAGAAGTGAAATTAGACAGTTTCCCAGAGAAACCTGAATGTTTCAGGGAACCTTGGTTGAAAAACACCACTTTAAATAACAGTCAAACTAGGCAGGGTCATTTTTGACCCCAGAAGACAAAAGGTGTATGGCAATCGGGAGGACATTATGCGGGTTAAAAAGGCTTTAGATTCAAAGACGCACAAAAGCACAACAGACTGCAAACTACATTTTAAAAATAGAAATAATTTTGTCTTATTCATAAATTCTGCAAAATAAGCAAGTTTTACTGTACTTTTTTCATATTTTTATCAGCAACAACAACAAAAAAAGAGGCCTATGCCGATATATCACTGAACTAATATCGCCTTCAGTAACTTCAATCATCTGGTTCTAAGTATGCAAATAAGAAGAAAGCAGTAAACCGGAGACATCTGAGGATTATTTTAAAGGTAGTAGCTATGGATACGTAAGACGTTGCCTTATACAAAACGTTTATTGCTATGGAAGAGTTGACAATCCAACAACGCATCTTCAGATCAACTCCAAGCCACCTGCTGCTGTGGCTTAGGTGGGTCTGTAATCAAAAGGTTGCAGGTTTGCATCCTGCTATCAGCCCCTTGTTCAAACTATTTTACTTGATATGAGATGAAATTTGGAATTACAATTAAAGAGGTTAGCCTTAGGATTTGGGAGTGGGTAAGGTTAAAAAGGTGGTGAATGGATATTACAATTTTGAAACAAATAAATGCCTCAGATTCCCGTACCTGTAGCCTGCTGCTATTAAGATACGTGTTAATAGAACGTACTGGCCAATCAGATTTGAGCCGTATCTGCAGAAAACATTCTATGGCTACGTCTTATGTGTCCATAGCCACTGCCTATTTTAAACAAGTAGGCTTGACCGGGGAAAGTATGAATTCAAGCAAATGCAGGTTCAAGAGAAATGTTTCTTCCACCCAAAAAAAATTGTAATTATCAACAGGCTACTAGTAGCAGCTTGGTGTAGCAGTGGTCAACGCTGGGGCAGCACAGCAAGAAGGTCACAGGATCGATCCCACCCCTGATCATCGGTGACCCTTTCTGTGTGGAGTTTGCATGTTCTTCCCGTGTCTGCGTGGGTTTTGGTACTCCGGTTTCCTGCCACAGGCCAAAGACATGCAGGTTAACTGGCATCAACTGGGGATTCTTCTTCTTCTTCTAGATTTGTTTGGCGGTTGGCAACCAGCTTACAGGTGTATTACCGCCACTGATTTGATTATTATCACTGTATAGCTTTGTATAAGTTCTTATAATGAGTTCTGAACAACTACTTATGTGCGGAAAAAATTATCCGTCCTTGGACTGTGTGGATCCAGGAGCTGGGACTTCATCTCGGTGACGGCTCGTACTCTACTAAATTGTCCTTAGGTATGAATGTGAGAGCGAATGGCTGTGTGTCTCTATGTTGGCCCTGCGATGGACTGGCGATCTGTCCAGGGTGTACTACTCTTGCCCAAAGACGCCGGGATAGGCTCCAGCCCCCGCCCAACGTGACCCAAAAAGGATTAAGCATAGAAGATGGATGTAGACTACATACACACACACACACATATATATAAAAACCTATATACTAAAACAAAAACTGTCCATCAGGAAAACCCTGTTGAGCACTGTAAATGTATAGAAGCACAGATTCATTACAGGGGAAGAAACGTTCCTAAAGTGACTCATTATAACCCTTTCTGGCACAGATCATAACTTTGTATTGTAAGCTCAGTGCGCAGAAGAACTTACTCGAAGGCAAAGAAGAGGGAGCAGGTCCCGATGATGAGGATCAGGGTCAGGTAGAAGACTCCCTTCTGCCGGGCCATCATCACCCTCCCGTCGCAGCAGAAGGTGTTTTTCCCCGGGAGTTTCTCCCATTTTCGCACCTTTCGGGCGATCATCACCGCCGACATGGTGCCTTCGTGTCAGATCTGCTTCCCCCGCTCAACGATAGAGCTGCTACGGAGCGCTTCAAACTACAGGCTAGATTTTTAAATCACCATACAGCCACAAACACACCACTTTCTCAAAGAAATCGACGGCGTGTGGACACGGAGAGGGCTGGGAGTCATTTTCAGTGTCGCAGTCACATCATCTGCGGGTGTTCTCTATAATCGATACTATTATTTCCAGTCCTTACCGCAGCGTGCCATTCTCCTGAAAACAACCCAGAGCCCTTTACGGTGCGCTCCTCCCAGAATTTAGAAAAAGGGGAATTCTCCCGTGAGCATACGGCGTCCGTTTCTCAGCCGCCGAGGCTCGGAAATGCGGCGTTTTCACGGGGAGAGCGGTGGACCTTGACCGCCTGACATTCATATCATCTCACGATCAGAAATGACTTGAAGGAGCGAGCAGCTGCTACATCTTCACCACATACTGTTAGATCATGACCACACAGCTGAACATGGTCAAGAAGTCTATAATTTCTAGAAGAAAAAAAAAAATCTTTAAAATGATAAATAATAGTCGGTGCAGATGGGAATAGTGAAGCTGTTTTTTTTTCTTCCCCCTGCAGGATGCCAGCTCTCCGTTTTTAGTCAATGGCAGCAGGAAACACGCCTAGATTGAAATGTCTAATCTTAAAGGGACAGGACAGGTGTGCATGGAGGGAACAAAGGATGCACAAAGAGGTCTAGTTTAGACCACATTAATATGCCACAGCGCTCTTCCGTGGCGTGACCCAAGGGAGGAGAGTGTGAAGATGTGTACTCGTGAAGATAATTGCTAATAGACACCAGATGCATTATTAATCCCACAAGAGAGAAGGGAGGAACACCCCAGAATAATTTAGCTTAATGTTAACAATAAAATCCATTTTTGAATGTCCAGATTCACACATCTTACATTTAGAAAATCTGACCAGGGGTTGACATAAACTTTTGCGTTCGCCAGCCACTGCAGCAACTAGTTAGTCAGTAGGAGTCAGCCACCTGTACTGTATGCTGGGAGTGACGCCCTTTAGTGGTGTTAGATAGGGGATCAAACTCATGATCTCTTGCACCAAATATAAAGTCACCAAGAGGGTCAACCAACTTGACAAGCCAAGTAGGAACGCCTTTATTCACTTGTCACACGATGTTACCCATCCAGGTTTTGACATCATCGAGTCCTACCAGCAATACCACATGTGGCTGGGACCAAGTACTCTGGCGGCATCCCGGGAGTATACTGCAGGACTGATGTGCCACCAGAAAGTCCTGCCAACAATGCCAGCTGTGGATCCCACTGGTGGTGTGTGATTGGGGTGTTGAAGGCAGGCCCTGCCACACCAGAATCAAACACTCCACTCTGCTGGTACCACCAAGAGGGTAGACCTGCTCAGCAAGTCTGGTAGGAATGCCTTTATTGACACTGCGCCACATATGCAGAGGCAGATTAAGCAATTTTGCCTACAAAACTCTGCAAGGATTTTTGTGCCAAATACAAATGAAAATAAGAGAGTTCTAACTTTTGTTGTCCTCTGTGCAAAGGCAATAGACACTTTAATATTAGAACTACAAACTGGCCTGTCAGTTCTTCTGAATTTACATTTTTAAGGTTGTTGCTTGAACATTTGTGATTTTATTTCCTTGAAAATTTGAACATTTTTATAATGAATTTGAAACTTTTGCATTCTCAGAAATTTGCAAGATTTTCCTTTGTGATGTGTTTATCACAAATCTGTGTCTTATTGTAAATTTGCAGCATTTTTTAATCATAAATTTGTAGCTTTATTCTTGCATTTTTTTCCCCTTGTAAATTTTAGCACTAGACTAGAATAGAATAGAATAGGCTTTATTGTCATTGTACAGCACAACGAAATTGTGGACTAAGTATTAATCCCAAGGTTATTATTAAGGCTATTCTAAAGAAGAAGAAGAGTCATGAAAATGGATGTGACCCCCTGGTTGTGGGGGACCAAAAGTGGATAAATGTGCTGAACCTGTTTTTCAACAGGTGTGACCAGTAACCCAAGTTTGACACGTCAGCTGCAGTTTTCCTCATTTGTATCAACTCATCTGCCCTCTGGCAACATTTAGCTCATTACCAGCATCACTCATGGTGCACTCTCACTTGAGCCATTTGGGCAATGCAGTGTGGAAGCATGACTGTCTCCCCCTCCCATGTCCCCTGTTGTCTTGTACGAGAGGGGGCTGAAAAGTTCATAGGAACTCGTGAACTTTTCAGTCCCTCCTCGTACTCGCATTGCTTTTTGGCCCAGTTGGGCCTGAACACAGCTATCTCTTGCAGACACATCATCACGTCATAACACGACAGATGTATGGCTTTATGTCTTTGGGAAGCCCCCTTCTGTTTACATGAAGCGTGGTGTCAGAGTCAGCACAATGGAGAACAACACAGTGAACATTTAAACTTTATGGACTTTGTGGCTTATTTTGAGTAGTTTTGTTCCATTACAGCTCTGTCAAATTGTCAGTAGGAACGGTTGCACTAATTATATGTCATTATGGGGCAGCACGGTGGAGGAGTGGTTAGCACCGCGGCAGCACAGCAACTCACCCTTGGCCGGGGGATCCTGGGTTCGATCCCAGCCCCGACAAACAGTGATCTGTGTGGAGTTTGTATGTTCTCCCCGTGTCTGCGTGGGTTTACTCCGGGATTTCTCCGGTTTCCTCCCACATGCCAAAAAAACATGCAAGTTAGGTTAATTGGCATCAAACTGGGGATTCTAAATTGTCCTTAGGTATGACTGTAAGAGTGAATGGTTGTCTGTCTCTCTGTGTTGGCCCTGCGATGGACTGGCGATCTGTCCAGGGTGTACCCTGCCTCTCGCCCAAAGATGCTGGGATAGGCTCCAGCTCCCCCGCGACCCAAAAAGGATTAAGCGGAAGAAGATGAATGAATGAATGAATGAATGAATATGTCATTATACCCAGAGGTGGGTAGTAACTTGTTGCATTTACTCAAGTACGTGTTCTCAAATAACATTTTCCATAACTGTGCTTTTGTGAGTAGTTTTATAGCAGGATACTTTTTACTCTTACTTGAGTACATTTATGAAGAAAAAAACATACTTTTACTTAAGTACATCTGATCATACCCTTTGGGTTCCTTTTGATTTCACTGATTTTAAAATTGTTTAGAAATGTGTTTGTAATAATCTGTCCTCAATGGCTGCAGCTTTAGTACCCTAATTTTAGTGAATTTAAAATTTTACTTAACTGAAATCACTGGCTCAGGGATTGTTATATCTGTTACAGTCAGTGTCTATTCCTATGTTTTTAAGTAGTCTCACTGCAGTGTTCTGTACCAAGTGAAGGCAAAATAAAGGAGACTGTCAAACAGGTGAAGAAGGACTTTTAAAGTAAGAGAAATAATGATGGATAAAAACTTCTGGATCCTCATTAGATAATAAAGGTTTCAGTTTTGCAATGGTGCATAGATGTAATAAAACAGGAACCAGTTTATTGAGATAAGAACTAAACTTTAAATAATAATCAAAAATAGCATCAAGTTTTTTCGCAGACGGTTTTATGTAGCTGGCAAAGAGGTCTATGTCGAGGTTGACTTCCTTAGTGAAACTTGTGGGGCCAAAAATAAAAACCTTGGTTTTGGTGAAGGAAATGTTAACGCAGAGAGGTTGTTAAGGTTGTAAAGTTTAACGGACAAGTACTACTGGCTAACACTGGAGTGGTGGATTAGAGGTAGAGCATCTGCCCCACAACCGGGAGGTCATGGGTTCAAGGTTGGGTCATACCAAAGACCATATAAAAATGGTACTTTCCACCTTCTAGCTTGGTGCTCAGCATAAGAGAACGGGGAAAGGAAAGTTAACACACAGAGCTACCAGAGGACTGAGCTTTCACTACTTACAGTGGATATAAAAAGTCTGCACATCCTTATTCAAACGCCAGGTTTTTGTGATGTAAAAAAATGAGACCAAGATAAATCATTTCAAACCTTTTTCCACCATTAATGTGACCTATAACATGTACAACCCAACTGAAAAACAAACTGAAATCTTTTAAGGGGGAAAAAACTTACAATAACCTGGTTGCATAAATATGCACACTCTTAAACTAATACTTTGTTGCAGCACCTTTGGCTTTTATTACAGCACTCAATCTTTTCAGGTAGGAGTCTAGCCACGTGGCACATCTTGATGTGGCAATATTTGCCCAATCTGCAAAAACACTCCAAATCTGTCAGATTGCGAGGGCATCTCCTCCTCCAACATCACCCCACAGATGTTCGATTGGATTCAGGTCTGGACTCTGGCTGGGCCATTCCAAATCCTTAATCTTCTTCTGGTGAAGCCATTCTTAATTTGGATGTGTGCTTTGGGTCACTGTCATGCTGAAAGATGAAGTTCCTCTTCATCATCAGCTTTCTAGCAGAAACCTGAAGGTTTTGTGCCAAAATTGACTGATACTATTTGGAACTGTTCATAATTCCCTCCACCTTAACTAAGGCCCCAGTTCCAGCTGAAGAAAAACAGCTCCAAAGCATGATGCCGCTGCCATCACCATGCTTCACTGTAGGTATGGTGTTCTTTTGGTGATGAGTAGTGTTGTGTTTGCACCAAATATACCTTTTGGAATTATGGCCAAAAAGTTCAACCTTGGTTTCATCAGACCATAACACATTTTTTCACATGTGTTTGGAAGACTTCAAAAGTGTTTTTGCAAAATGTAGCTGAGCTTGGATGTTTTTCTTCGTAAGATAAGGCTTCCATCTTGCCATCCTACCCCATAGCCCAGACATATGAAGAAGATGGGAGATTGTTGTCATATGTACTAAACAGCCAGTACTTGCCAGAAATTCCTGCAGCTCCTTCAATGTTGCTGCCGGTCTCTTGGCAGCCTCCCTGACCAGTTTTCTTCTCGTCTTTTCATCAATTTAGGAGGGACGCCCAGTTTTTGGTAATGTCACTGTTGTGCCATATCTTCTCCACTTGATGATGACTGTCACTGTGTTCCATGGTATATTTAATGCCTTAGAAATTCTTTTGTACCCTTCTCCTGACTGATACCTTTGAACAATGAGATCCCTATGATGCTTTGGAAGCTCTTTGTGGACCATGGCTTGTGCTGTAAGATGTGACTACTAAAAATGTCAGGAAAAGCCTACTAGAACAGCTGAACTTTATTTGGGGTTAATCAGAGGCACTTTAAATGGTGGCAGATGTGTGCTGACTTGTGGGACACATATGTGGGTTTCATATGCTTCATATGTATATTACTGTATGCTTCACGTCTCAGATGAACAAAAGGACTGAGCCTCCTAAGAGATAACAGGAGGATGTGAAATGTGGTCTTTGATATGCAAAGAGACGGCCTTGGGGGATTTCCTGGCCGCCAGTGACTTTAGGTGGAGGTGATAAGACCTGGAAGAAGACGCATTGTGACTTGGGATTAAATACAATGTGACTGTGTGCTTTGATATCCTGGGATATAAAAGGACGAATGTATGGGGGTTTATTTCTCTTTCTGCTTTTGGATGATGTTGAAGAATGTTAATAAACCTGACTCGTGAGATACACTCAGCCTCGTCATTTCTACATTCTCCACACTGGACGTATCATGAGTGAAAGAAATTCTCCCGAGCCAGACTCGTCAGGAGCCAGCCAAGCAAATGCAGCCACAGTTCAGCTACCGGACTTCTGGCAGAACAATCCGTGCTCCTGGTTTAACGCGGTTGAGGCGCAGTTCAACCTCCGGAGGATTTCGGTAGATGCCGCAAAGTTCTACCATGTGGTTGCAAAACTGGACAACCACACAGCCCAGCATGTGGAGAGCCTGATCAACCAGCCGCCGGACAGCGACAAGTACAGCGCATTGAAGGCTGCGCTCATCCGGTACTTCACCCCCTCGGTGGAGGAGCGAGCAGAGGGGCTCCTGGCGCTGACTGAATGTGAAAGCGACAGGCCTGCGGACCTGATGGAGAAGCTGTTGAGGTTGAAAGACTCTGACGATGATCACTTCATCTTCACCCACCTTTTCCTCAGGACCCTACCGTCAGCGGTGAGAGTGACCCTGTCCAGTTCGCCACTGTTGGCCCGACGAGACTACCGCGAGCTGGGCCAGGAGGCGCAACGACTCGTCAACGCCGCCAAACAACGCGTGGCCACGGCCGCGGCAGCGGAGCTCGGCGCAACGTCCGGAGACGGCGAGGGGCCAGAGATGGTGGTAGCAGACCCACCGACGACGGCGGCAGCGGGGGCCAAGGATCGCGGAGGAGACACCCTCTGTTTCTACCATCGCCGCTTTGCAGAGAGGCCACGCAAATGTATACCACCGTGCCAGTTCAAGCGCTCGGGAAACGCCAAGACTGGGGGTCGGTAGCAGCTGCGGCCCTCGGGGAGGAGAACAAGCTGCTCTACTTGAAGGATGCACGCTCGGGGAGGCATTTCCTCGTGGACACAGGCTCCCACCTAAGTTTCATCACGCCTTCCTCCGCTGACCGGCTGGCGCCTTCCAGTGGTCCCGGGGTGTCAGCAGCGAACGGCTCGGCGATTAAGACCTTTGGTGAGAGGACTCTGCTTCTGTCCCTGCACGGCCGTACATTTGAGTGGACTTTTGTCATAGCTGCAGTCAATTTCAATATGTTAGGGGCTGATTTTCTGTGCTCTCATGGTTTGTTGGTTGACCTTGCTAACAGGCGCCTGGTTAATGCACTCTCTTTTTATTCTATTCCCTGTACAGCTCAAGTCGCCCCGCCAACAGCACAAGCCAACGTCACAGCTGCAAGTGGTAAGTTCCACACACTGCTCACTCAGTTCCCAGCACTCACGGTCCCAACATTCTCGGCGACCGTGGCTAAACACGGGGTGGAACATTTTATTACTACCACCGGACCGCCCGTTTTTGCAAAAGCTCGGCGCTTGGATTCAGCTAAACTGACCATAGCGCGCGAGGAGTTCTCCAACCTGCTGCACGGTGGCGCAGTGGTTAGCACCGCGGCAGCACAGTTTTACCCTCGGCCGGGGGATCACGGGGATCATGAGATCGTGGGTTCGATCCCTGCCCCCGGCCAACAGTGATCTGTGTGGAGTTTGCATGTTCTCCCCGTGTTTGCGTGGGTTTACTCCGGGATTTCTCCGGTTTCCTCCCACATGCCAAAACATGCAGGTTAGGGAGTTAAGGGGCGCTTGCGCACGCAGCGACCAGCAGCTGGTGGCTTGTCACCGGACTGCAGAACAAATCTACCTACGGGTACAAAATAAGTCCAAAAAAAAAAAAAAAAACCTGGAAAAGTTGGGCATCATCAGGCGTTCGAAGAGCCCATGGGCTTCACCGCTTCACATGGTCCCGAAAGCTGATGGCTCGTGGCGACCTTGCGGTGATTTCCGCAGGTTGAATAACGCTACGGCGCACGACCGCTACCCAATCCCGCATATCCAAGATTTTTCAGTTCATTTGGCGGGGGCGCGCGTTTTTTCTAAGATAGACTTGGTACGTGGTTACCACCAGGTCCCGGTGCACGCTGAGGACATACCTAAAACAGCGGTAATAACTCCGTTCGGGCTATTCGAGTTTTTGCGCATGCCGTTTGGGCTTAAAGGCACGGCGCAGACGTTCCAACGCATGATGGACGCAGTGTTGCGTGATCTCCCCTTCGTGTTCGTCTACCTGGACGACATATTGGTAGCCAGCGCCTCCGAAGACGAACACGAAAACCACCTCATGGCAGTTTTCCGGAGGTTGGGAGAACACGGGTTAATAATCAACCCAGCGAAGTGTCAGTTCGGGGTGACGCAGATTGATTTTTTGGGGCATCGCATCTCTCCAGAAGGAGCAGTTCCTCTGCCTGACAAAGTGCGCGCAGTAACAAATTTTCCCCAGCCACAAACGGTCAAAGCGTTGCAGGAGTTTTTGGGAATGGTGAATTTTTATAACCGTTTCCTCCCCCGCGCAGCGCAGCTCATGCAACCATTGTATGCTGCACTAAAAAAACAAAAACCCACAAATAAAATCGAATGGTCTCCGGAGCGAGAGCGCGCATTCTCAGAAGCCAAAACAGCCCTGGCAAATGCTGCGTTGTTAGCACATCCGGTCCCAACGGCCCGCATAGCGCTCACTACTGACGCGTCAGATGTGGCCATAGGGGCGGTCGTGGAGCAGTATGTAGCCGGAGCTTGGCAACCGCTCGCCTTTTTCAGCAGGACCTTGCGCGATAGTGAACGAAAATACAGCGCATTCGACAGGGAGTTGTTAGCTCTCCACTTGGCCATTCGCCACTTCCAGTTCTGGCTGGAGGGACGCCGTTTCACCGCGTTCGTTGACCACAAGCTGCTGACTTTTGCGATGGCCAAGATTTTAGAACCGTGGTCAGGCCGGCAGCAGAGACAGCTGGCCACGATCTCAGAGTTTACTACCGATATCCAGCATGTGGCGGGTAAACTTAATGTAGTGGCAGACTGCCTCTCGCGCGCCGTGGCGGCGCCAGTCCGCACAGGGATAGATTATGCAGCCATGGCCGCGGATCAGGTTAGTGATGCGGACGTGCGCGCGCTCCAGTCTGGACCAACAGGGTTAAGGCTGGAGAACAGGGTGCTACAAGACGGTATGCCCCCCCTCTAATCTGCGATGTCTCCACTGGGCGACCGCGTCCTGTGGTACCGGCCGCGTGGCGCCGCCGCGTTTTTGACTCAATCCATTCTCTGGCGCACCCGGGAGTGCGCGCGTCGGTCAAAATGGTGGGACAGAAATTTGTATGGCCGAGCCTGCGCAAACAAGTTAGAGAGTGGGCAGCAGCCTGCATGGCTTGTCAACGAGCCAAGGTACACAGACACACGAGAGCTCCCTTGGAGCCGTTTCACATCCCAGCTAAGAGATTTGATCATGTTCACATGAACCTCGTAGGCCCCCTCCCGCCCTCACAGGGGTGCACACATCTTCTGACAATGGTTGACCGCACCACGCGCTGGCCGGAAGTGGTCCCACTGTCATCAACCACAGCCGAGGAGGTGGCGCGCGCGTTTTTAACGGCATGGGTAGCGCGTTTTGGAGCCCCGTCGGACATTACGTCTGACAGAGGCCCTCAATTTGTTTCCGAGCTTTGGTCAGCGATGGCCCGCAGCCTGGGGGCAACAATCCACCGCACGACCGCGTACAACCCGCAGGCTAACGGGTTATGCGAACGTTTTCACAGGTCACTGAAGGCAGCCCTCAGAGCGTCGCTTACGGATGCAAATTGGGTGGACAGGCTACCATGGGTTTTATTGGGGTTGCGTTCTGCACCTAAAGAGGATTTAGAAGCCTCCCCGGCTGAGCTAGTTTTCGCACAGCCACTTCGGCTGCCCGGGGAATTTCTCCCAGATAATCCTGCGCCAGAGTGCTCCCCAGCTCAGCGGTTGCAGAGTAGCACGGAATCGAGCACGCTGCCTGGCCCCGTTCACCACAGTTTTCCGCGCGTTTTTGTGCCTAAGGCTTTAAAAAATGCGGAGTTTGTTTTTGTCGGACATGATGCCCATCGCCCCCCCTTGCGACCACCTTATGATGGACCATTTAGAGTGCTGGAAACAGGAGATAAGCGTTTTTTGCTAGATTTGGTGGGTAGAAGGGAAACGATTGGCATAAACAGGCTCAAACCCGCTTTTGTGGCGGCTGACGAAGGTGTGCAGTTGGCCAGGGCTCCTCGGCACGGCAGACCCCCTAGGGAGCATTCCCCAGAGCTCCCACAGGGATTGACTAACAGTTCTCATCCCCAGACAGCAGCTCCCCAGCAGGAGGGCGCCGCGGAGGTGGTAAAGCCCGCTTACAGCAGATACGGGAGAAGACTGAGGCCCAAGCAGCATGTGGACTGATGTGTGTGATTTTATCATGACATGCAGACTGTATTACGTTGTTCCATCTTAGACGTTTGGGGGGGGGGGTCATGTGGGACACATATGTGGGTTTCATATGCTTCATATGTATATTACTGTATGCTTCACGTCTCAGATGAACAAAAGGACTGAGCCTCCTAAGAGATAACAGGAGGATGTGAAATATGGTCTTTGATATGCAAAGAGACGGCCTTGGGGGATTTCCTGGCCGCCAGTGACTTTAGGAGGAGGTGATAAGACCTGGAAGAAGACGCATTGTGACTTGGGATTAAATACAATGTGACTGTGTGCTTTGATGTCCTGGGGTATAAAAGGACGAATGTATGGGGGTTTATTTCTCTTTCTGCTTTTGGATGATGTTGGAGAATGTTAATAAACCTGACTCGTGAGATACACTCAGCCTCGTCATTTCTACATTCTCCACAGACTCCCATTTAACATGAGTTTGATTGTAATCGGTTAATTCTGAACACAGCCACATCCCCAGTTATAAGAGGGTGTGCATATTTATGCAACCAGGTTATTGTAAATTTTTTTTTATTTTTCCCATTAAAAGATTTCAGTTTGTTTTTAATTGGGTTGTACAGGTTATAGGTCATATTAATGGGAGAAAACATTTTAAAATGATTTATCTTGGTCTTTTTTACATCACAAAAACCTGGCATTTGAACAGGGGTGTGTAGACTTTTTATATCCACGGTACAGTAGCTATGTGGCCTGGGGTCAGAGAAATGGAGATAGGTACCGCCCCTATACACCACATGGTGTCTCACATGCTGTGGAAGGGAATTAACTTAACTAACTACTGGCTAACACTAATTAAGTGATAAGAAGCTGTGCATCTGACCCAGAGGTAGCATGGTGGCATGTTTAAAGACAACAGAATGGGTCCGAGAATTGAACCTTGACGGACTCCACACACTAGGGGAAAACTCATGATTGTTATCATGAATGAAAAACCATTTAAGAGCAATACCAGTTATACCAACACTTTTACCTAACCTGTCATGACAAATGGCATGACCAATGGAATCAAAGACTGTGGATAGACCAAGGAGAGCCACAAATTAAAAGTTCCCCATTATCTGAATGTACAGTGGTGTGAAAAGTGTTTGCCCCCTTCCTAATTTCTCATTTTTTGTGTGTTTGTCACACTTAAATGTTTCAGATCATCAAACAAATTTAAATATTAGACAAAGATAACACAAGTAAACACAAAACGCAGTTTTTAAATGAAGGTGTTTATTATTAAGAGGAAAACAATCCAAACCTACATGGCCCTGTGTGAAAAAGTGATTGCCCCCTAAATTTAATAACTGGTTGGGCCACCCTTAGCAGCAACAACTGCAATCAAGCGTTTGCAATAACTGGCAATGAGTCTTTTACAGCGCCAAGGGGAAAAAAAATCCAAACCTACATGGCCCTTTGTGAAAAAGTGAATTTTGGCCCACTCATCTTTGCAGAATTGTTGTAATTCAGCCACATTGGAGGGTTTTCAAGCATGAACCGCCTTTTTTAGGTCATGCCACAGCATCTCAATCGGATTCAGGTCAGGACTTTGACTAGACCAATCCAAAGTCTTCATTTTGTTTTTCTTAAGCCATTCAGAGGTGGACTTGCTGGTGTGTTTTGGATCATTGTCCTGCTGCAGAACCAAAGTGCGCTTCAGCTTGAGGTCACAAACAGATAGCCGGACATTTTCCTTCAGGATTTTTTGGTAGACAGCAGAATTCATGCTTCCATTTACCACAGCAAGTCTTCCAGGTCCTGAATCAGCAAAACAGCCCCAGACCATCACACTACCACCACCATATTTTACTGTTGGTATGATGTTCCTTTTCTGAAATGATGTGTTACTTTTACGCTAGATGTAACGGGACATACACCTTCCAAAAACTTCAACTTTTGTCTTGTCAGTCCTCAAAGCATTTTCCCAAAAGTCTTGGGGATCATCAAGATGATTTCTGGCAAAACTGCGACGAGCCTTTATGTTCTTTTTGCTCAACAGTGTTTTTTGTCTTGAAACTATGCCATGCAGGCCATTTTTGCCCAGTCTCTTTCTTACGGTGAAGTCATGAACACTGACCTTAACTGAAGCAAGTAAGGCCTGCAGTTCTTTGGATGTTGTTGTGGGGTCTTTTGTGACCTCTTGGATGAGTCGTCGCTGCGCTCTTGGTGTAAGTTTGGTCAGCCGGCCGGCCACTCCTGGGAAGGTTCACCACTGTACCATGTTTTCACCATTTGTGGATAATGGCTCTCACTGTGGTTCACTGGAGCCCCAAAGCTTTAGAAATGGCTTTATAACCGTTGCCAGACTGATAGAGCTCAATTACTTTGTTTCTCATTTGTTCCTAAATTTCTTTGGATCACAGCATGATGTCTAGCTTTTGATGATCTTTTGGTCCAAGTCACTTTGTCAGGCAGGTCCTATTTAAATGATTTCTTGAATGAAAACTGGTGTGGCAATAATTAGACCTGGGTGTGGCTAGAGAAATTGATCTCAGCTTTCCAAAGATGTGACAAACCACAGTTAATTTATGTTTTGTTTTGTTTTGTTTTGGGGGGGGCAATCACTTTTTCACACAGGGCCATGTTGGTTTGGATTTTTTTTTTTACTCTTAATAATAAACACCTCCATTTAAAAACTGTATTTTCTGTTTATTTGTGTTATCTTTGTCTAATATTTAAATTTGTTTGATGATCTGAAACATTTAAGTGCGACAAACAAAAAAAGAGAAATCAGGAAGGGGGCAAACACTTTTTCACATCACTGTAGAATATCATAAGTAACTCTAAACAGGGCAGCTGAAGTGCTGTGATTTTCACTGAAGCCAGATTGATATTAAGATGTTTTGACCTTTAACCAGTTGAGAAATCTGGAGGGCCATTGTTTTTTCCAAGACTTTGTAAATGAAAGGGAAATTATGAATAGATTCATAATTATCTAAGACATCTGTGTCAAAGAAATGTTTTTTAAGAAGAGGGGAAACACTAGTTGTCTTATTTTGACCCTTAACATGTTTAAAGGCAGAAATGAGCTCAGTAAAATTAAAACAAGGCTGCAATCATCAACTCTACAGATCTGGGCAACAAGACACCTTCCACACCTGTAAGCATCCAGCGACTAGACCTAAAGGTGGTGGATTTGTACCCAGCTATTCACCTGAACAATAAACTGGACTAGTAAGAGAAAACTGATGCAGGCCAGAAAAGACTTACGTGCTCAGGAGACTCTGGCCCTTTTGATTGCAAGGGTGCTCTTACACTGGTCATTCACTAAAATAAAGTGCACCATTTAAACTACTGTCCGTCTTGTGTTTATTTTTTCAGATTGCATTCAATGAATAGCTAATTTTATACTTTGGATATTATACACCTCATTAAAAGTGTTTTTTTAAATTTTGGATCTATTCCTGACAAATAACTCATTCCTGATTAAAAGGTGTCATGTTTTTCACGGTCTTGGCAGCCATCACTCAGAATGTTGATGAGATGTACTGTAGAACTTTTTTAGATCATCCATTATAACAGCAAAGGATACTCACATTCCCAATAAAATAACCTCACCTCATCTAAATTTGCCCTGGGTAAATCAGTCTATCAAAAGACTCATTAGGAAGAAGCACCACGCTTATAATTTAGTATGGAAGCTGAATAAAGATAGACACTGGAAAAGATTTAGAGAGCTAAGAAAACATGACCAAAAAGAAATTAATAAATCTTACTGTCAGGGCATGGGATGAGTCTCATGTCCTCATCCTAAATTATAATCCTATTATCTTGTTGTCAGGGCATGGGCCTCAGTCCTCACCCTCGAGTTCATTTTTAGAATTTTTTTGTATTTCTCCTTTATTATTATGATCCTGGGTTGCCATTACTGTTATTATTTTTATTCTGTCTTGTATATTCATTTCTTCGTGGGTTTTCTTTGTAGTTTAAAGTTTATCCGCATTATTTATTATCATTATCTTTGCCATGGTCTTGTCTCTCCTGATCCTCTGTGTGTGACTGTCTGCTCTGCCCCACCCATCCTGTTTCTCTGTGACCATGCCCTTGCTGTCTCAGTACTGTGTTTGATTACTCCTGTGTGTATTTATATCAGTCTGCATAAACAATATGCTCCGGTTCTGTGCCCGATCTGACCTGGTCATCTCTGCCTGATCCTGCCCATTGTGTGTGTGTTTTGTTACAGCCCCAGAGCTGTCTGTTACTTTTGTGTTTGTGTTGAGCTGCGCCCATTTGACCAGCTCATTAATAAGTCACTGCCGAAACTTCAAATACCGCATTTGGGTCCAGGTTTCCACCTCCCGTGACACTTACTGGAATTACATTGAATCACTCATCCCATCAGATCCTGACTCTAGGAAGAGGCCAAATAAATTCTACACTTTTATTAAGAATCTGCATAAAGACTATACAGGAGTAGCCCCATTGAGAAATTAGAGTATTTTATACTCAGTCGGTCTGCAGATATACTGAATAGACAGTTTGAATCAGCTTTTAGATGAAACTCTTTATAACATTTCTGTCATACCCGGCTCTAGGGAGCCGCGCAATAAGAGCCAAGGGCGAGCCAGTGAGCCGAGATGTTTTATTAAGGGTGAGGGATAAGGGATGAGGAGAGCACAGATACTCATACAGACGTACATTCACAGGTTGCACAGCGCAGGGGTAGGTAGCTCGTACCGGACATAGGGGTAACAAGGCGTGCATACTCACAGCGGGTTACAAACACAGGAATGCTGCAAGGGGAGTAGAGGCTGACACCAGACGAAGGGGCTTCAGCTTAGCAGTGCTTATGTCGCAGCCCCGAGTCATCGAGGCTGCTCCTATTTATTCTCATTGGCAGCGCCCCAGCTGATGAGGACTAATTGGCCCCAGCCGTCCGTAATGCTGCCAGCTGGGAGCCTGCTGAGACGCTGCTCAATGGGAAGCAGAGATGAGGGAAAACATGGGCTGAGCGCCGAGACGGCATCTCAACCCATGGTGACAGAGCCCCCCCCCTCAAGGTCGGGCTCCTGAACGACCAGAAACATCCCAGCCCCCCCACCACCTAGGGCGGGAGGAAGGGAGGCAGGGCCGGAGGGGACGAAGCAAAGGGGAACACCAACAGGCCAATGTAGGGTAACAGGGCAAAAGAAAAACCCAAACACAGTACTCTACATCGCACCAAAAAAAAGAAAAAAAACCCAGGGCACAGATGGGGAGAAAAACTGGGTCAAAACGCCGGTTACACACTACTCAGAGAGTACCAACAATGCGTGACCCAGAGCAAGGGAGAAAAAAAAAACACTAAAAAGGTAACAGGGCAAAAAAAACGCTGAGAATGGTTAATAAAGGGAAAACACAATACACAGCACTAATATATATACATACACACAGTCACCAAGAGAAGTGAAGGTGACTGGAACCAATGCACGATTACAGAGCATGGTGTTAAGGAAAACAAAGCGCATGACTCTATAATGAACAAACAGGGCACAAAAAGGAAATGCTGAGTGCGGGCAAAGGAAAACCCACACACACGAATATATAAATACCCACAGTCACCTAAAGAAGTGAAAGTGACTGGAGCGAACGGACAACTGCAGAGTATGGTCTGATAGGAAAACAAAACATAACTCTACAATGCAAAAACGAGGCTAAAAACATGGTACAAAAAGTAAAATGCTGAGTACGAGGGATGGAAAACACACAGCACTATAAATACAAATCCACCAACAGGACAAAATATTACACCCGAGTGACCTTAATAATGATAAAAGAAAAAGTGACACCCGAGGAGTATGGCAGGCAGAGTCCAAAAATGGCCGAGATGGCTCCGGAGATCTCCCCGCCCATTGTCCAGTTGGCGAACCAGGGGAAGAGAAATGTTCGGACGGCGAACTCCGGACCCAGATCCCAGGAATCCAGTCCACCGGCAGCCGAACCAGGCCGCCCAAAGGCAAACACAGACCAGTGGGGGGAACCAGATCACCGAACCGAAAGTTTTGTGGGTCGGGTCGTCGCCCCGCATCACTCAACCACCAGGACCGCTGAGACGGACGAAGGGTCAGAGCGGATCCCGGTGGAAGAGGCTCAGGGGAGAGCCGATGATGAGGGCGACGGGCGTCAGGCCGCAGGGAAACTGCCACCTCCTCACCGGACCTGGACAACACTGGGGCAGCACCCACGTCGGACCCCGATCGGGTCTCGGGCGAACCCACGTTGGACACTGCACCAGAACCGACCTCCAATGTTGAACCTAGACCCTCCAGCACCACGAGGAAGGAAGAAGGCTCAGAAGAGAAAACAGAACTGGGATCAGGATCACCGGCAGCGCCAGAACCCGGCGAGACGAGCTCAGACGCAGCGGGCGGCTGCACCCAGCTCGTCTCCCCTAGAGATAGGCTGAAGTGCTCAAAGATAAAAAGGGAGAAAAGACAGGAGAGCACTCGCCTGATCTCGGGTTCTGACGCCGTCCAGGACTGCGAAGATCCAGGATCCGTCGTCAGGAGGTCGTTGTCAGGCTCCCATCCAGCCGCGTCGGGCCCCGCAGCCAGCACGATGGTCAGCGCAGCTTGAGATTCCTCCAGCTCCGGTAACCTCGCCGACGATCCACTCGGCGTGAAGCCAGAAGAATCTCGTCCCGCTGGACCGAACCGCTCCTCCGTGGAGACCCGGGGACGCTCAGTCGTCGGCGCAGACTCCACGCAGCAGTCAGTCCCCCTCCTCCGTCCGCAACGTAGCTGCGGAACCACAGGCCCTCTCCTTAACCCACCACGTTGACCCGGAGCCGGGGATTGCTCGGCGGAGAGAGACACAGAGGATGCAGGATTAGGAGCACAGGTTACAGCAGGTGGGGGGAGTTCAGGGAGCTGCGAACCCTGAACTCCTCCTCCAGGAATGTGACAGAGCAAATCATTAAGCAGGTGTGACAAAACTATGACTTGCCTGCCTCCTGGAGGTTGAGTATCGCCTGCTGTAGTAGATACTGCTTCTTCCTCTCCCCGCCCGGCGATAACGGAGGACCCCCCGGGAATTCGTCTGAGGATCGCTCGCGTTGTCTCCAGCAGAGAGCTCACCAGGCCGGGATTCCAGGCACACACAGCGGTCAGGAAGCGCGTCGAGGAGGAGGGGGAAACAGCCAGGGTGAGCCAGCCCGAATGTCCAGGAATGACAGCAGGGGAATGAGGCTCAGGGAACGAGGCTGTGGAATCTCCACACTGACGAGACGAGGGGGTGGCAGCTGCGTGGGGGAAACGGTCCTGGCGATGGCCCAGAACTGGATCCGGACGAGGTTCATGCAGAGGTGACTCGGCGATGTGATGACGGCTATTCCCAGGGGACGAAGCAAGGGGGGAACCCAGGATTCGCCGCTCCAGATCAGAGATCGAGGTGAGGAAGGCATCGAGCACGGGAAAGCTTCGTAGCCCTGGAGTCCTCTCCATCAATCTCACTGCCGCCGCCACATGCCTGAAGATGGTAACAGGACACACAGTAGAGCTCGCGACAGCCACTCGACCCCAGACATAACTGCTGTCAACTGCGGCTCCTTGAAGGGAGTCCCGAGTGACGTGGCGCAGGTCGGGGGAAGCCCTCTGGTCGGCGCGAACTCCCGGACTGGAATGGCGGCAGGAACGGGATTCCGAAGCGGGGGGAAACGTCGCCCACTTCGGCTTCCTGCCGGGACTTCCATCCAACCCGCGGAGCTTCTCTCGCTGTGTACCTGTGACGTCTATCCTGGCACTGTCCTCCAGATGGTACACAGAATGAGGGTAACTGTCCAGGAGTTCCTCAGCACGGCCCGGATGCCAGCGTCTCGCGTTGGAGGCGTCGTGCAGGGTGAAGAGCGTCCCGTCGACAGCCTCCGAGATGGACCTCAGCTCATCGCCCTGGCGCCGGAAGTGACTCCTGGGAAACGGCATGCTAGCAGCGCTGACACTCGGACAGAAAGGTACAATTCCACGGCGACTCACGGCCGCCGGTAACTCGTTTGGCTGCGACATACTGTCATACCCGGCTCTAGGGAGCCGCGCAATAAGAGCCAAGGGCGAGCCAGTGAGTCGAGATGTTTTATTAAGGGTGAGGGATAAGGGATGAGGAGAGCACAGATACTCATACAGACGTACATTCACAGGTTGCACAGCGCAGGGGTAGGTAGCTCGTACCGGACATAGGGGTAACAAGGCGTGCATACTCACAGCGGGTTACAAACACAGGAATGCTGCAAGGGGAGTAGAGGCTGACACCAGACGAAGGGGCTTCAGCTTAGCAGTGCTTATGTCGTAGCCCCGAGTCATCGAGGCTGCTCCTATTTATTCTCATTGGCAGCGCCCCAGCTGATGAGGACTAATTGGCCCCAGCCGTCCGTAATGCTGCCAGCTGGGAGCCTGCTGAGACGCTGCTCAATGGGAAGCAGAGATGAGGGAAAACATGGGCTGAGCGCCGAGACGGCATCTCAACCCATGGTGACAATTTCAGATAAAGGTCCAAGTCCATATTCAGAGATGCCATATTTTAAAATCACCAAATCAGGAGTCGAGAAACTACTGAGTCATATAAACATTCATAAGCCCTCTGGTTCCAACCACGTTCCGTCTAAAATCTTGAAGGAGTGTGGTCAAACAATTACTCCAGCTTTGGCAGCCATTTTTAGTAAGTCTCTTGACACAGGAGTTATCCCTCATGCTTGGAAATTGGCTGATATTGCTCCAATTAAAAAAAGAAAAAAAAAGTCAGTGTTACCTTGCATCAAATTACCGGCCCATTTTAGTTACTAACATTTGTTCAAAAATTATGGAACATATTATTGTTTCTAAAATTATGAATCACCATGAAACAAATTTTATCTTGTGTGGCAACCAACATGGATTCCACAGGAAAGAATCCACAGAAACTCTACTACTGTGAACTTCCTTTGATTTCATTAAGTCCCTCCAGAGTACCAAGCAAACTGATGTCATCCTCCTTGACCTTTCAAAGGCATTTGATTGCGTACCCCACGAAAGACTCCTTTGTAAACTTAGCTTTTATAGGATCAGGGTAAGCACCTCCACTGGATCATAAATTTTCTTACAAATAGATCACAGTGCTTGACAGCAAGAGTTCCAACTATATCCATTTAAGATCTGGAGTTCCCCAAGGTACAGTTCTGTTCCCCAAGGTACAGTTCTAGGTCCAATACTGTTCCTACTGTTTACAAATGATCTTTCTGATGGCCTCTCATCTAACATCTGATTGTTTGCAGGTGATTGTATCATCTGTAGAGAGATTTCAGCAAAAGGGGACTGCCTAACTCTGCAAACTGGCGTGGTTGGCTGCACGGTGGCGCAGTGGTTTAGCACTGTGGCAGCACAGTTTTACCCTCGGCCGGGGGATCGCGGGGATCATGAGATCGTGGGTTCGATTCCAGCCCCCGACCAACAGTGAGCTGTGTGGAGTTTGCATGTTCTCCCCGTGTTGCGTGGGTTTACTCCGGGATTTCTCCGGTTTCCTCCCGCATACCAAAAACATGTAGGTTTAGGGCGCTCGCGCACGCAGCGACCGGCAGCCAGTGGCTTGTCACCAGACTGCAAACCAAGTCTACCTACGGGTACAAATAAGTACCAAAAAAAAAAAAAAAAAAAAAAAAAAAAAAACTGACCTGGAAAAACCAAGTCAGTGGGAAACCCAGTGGCAAATGTCATTTAATCCAAATAAATGTAAAGAACTATGAGTTAGCAGAAAGAAAAATAACCTCTTAATCAATTACAGCATCCATGGCCATATGTTGAATCTTCAGATGATGTAAAGTATTTAGGTGTTACACTGTCAGCTAATGCATCTTGGAACCAGCATATCAATAATACTGTATATCCCAAAAAGCAAGTCAAACCCTCAGTTTTGTGAGGAGGAATATCGATACAGAACAAAAAGTCATTAAATCCGTACCATATACTAGTGTAACATCAGGGCTGTGATAAGGGTCAGGTGATACTCCCAGCATGCTTTGCACCACGGGGTATTCAAAGACTGTTATAATTCTTGTATTCTGAGCAATATTGTTGTCGTGTTATAATTGTGTTATGAGTCTGGTTGTGATAGTGTTGTTTTCCCTGCGTGTGAGAGATTACAGTATGTGTCTGTGTCACCCTGAGTGAAGTGAGTGTTTGTGTGGATGACCTCCCCTCTGTTCTGAGTAATAGTCAGTGAAAAAAATAAATGTCTGTTATGTTCCAAATCCTCTCTCATAATTGTGTGAACCCTTGAAATGTCACACTGGATTCAGAAGTGGGATTCCTGAGAGATGAAAGTGAGGATCAAGGCAGAGATTCGACAGCTCGAACAGCTCATCACCCAGATGGAGATGGGCAGCAGAGCATACAGGTCAGTCCCCAGAGCTGCTCACTGCAAAGAATGGGGAAGCGGGCTGGACAGAGCAAGTGCATCCTGTGTCCTGCCTTTTTCAAGGCAGGATGGGGAGCGCCAGCGGGGAAACTATGAGCCAGCGATCCCACTGCAGCTGAGGGCAGTGATCAGCACGGAGGCGACCTTCCCAACCCCAGTACCACCGACCTGCCAACCGGCCAAGCTTCACCGCTTTGGTGGCGAAACCTCGCTGAATGACTACCTTGTCCAGGTTGAATTGGCCGCCATGCTCAACAGCTGGACACCTGAAGAGACAGCTGTGTAGATCGCACTGGCTCTGGAGGGCAAAGCTCTCTGCACGCTGTCCGATCTCCAGCCTGAGGAGCGATACAGCTGGCCAGCACTACAGGGAGCACTTTGGAGGCGGTTTGGGAGGGCAACCCACGGTGACCACGCCCGGGAACAGCTGGCCAGCTGCCAGCGATGCGACCGACAGAGCCTGGGGGCTTATGAAGCAGATGTCCGGCTGCTGACACAGTGTGGCTACCTGGACTTCGAGCTGGAAGCAGTGAAGAAGCTCGCCCTGCAGAGTTTCATCCAAGGGCTCCGTCCGGCCCGGCTCTGAGAACACATCCAGATTCATGCCATGAGCAGCTGGGAGATGGCCGTGGCAGAGGCAGAGCGGATGGAGCCGATGCTGGAGTGTGTGGCTGATCACCAAGGCAAAGAGCTTTCCAGGCCACGGCTGAGAGCGAGGACGAGGAGAAGCTGTGCCAGACCACAGCTGCACAGCCGGCGAGAGTATGACAGCGGCACAAAGAGGGATGCTTCCACTGCAGGGAGCCAAGCCACGTCATGCGCTACTGCCCTGCACCCACCCCACAACAACCAGCCCCCTCACCAGCTTTAAACTAGAGCGAAGTGGCACAGACGGGGGACCTGCTGCCTCTCACAGACATTTTCCCCAACGAACTCTCACCTCATCTGGGTCAACTTGGACACTCACCAGGGCTATATCTGCAGTGCAGCCTGGACAGCACTCCAATCCGTACCCTGATTGACACCGGTTCCACCATCTCCCTGGTCTGACCCAGGGTGCTGCCTGGGACAGATGAACTCAGACTGCAGGAGTGGGAACCCACCAGGCGCTATGTCACCACAGCCACCGGTGAGCGTGCCAGATTGGGAGGGCGATGAGTCCTTGTCATGGGAGTGGCCGGTCAGAACACGAACCATACGTTCTGGCTGGCTGACATCCAAGACCCCTGCATCATCAGAATGGATCTGCTCACAGCATGGGGCACAAAGATCGCCACCGCCAGCTCTTCTTTCCTGCTGGGGGTTAAGACCATCACATTCTGCGGCAAGAGCCAGACAGGAAACCAGACGACCCGCGCGATCAAGGGGCCGTCAGCACAGGCCGAGCTGAGGGGATTGCCGCCAGAGCCGACCGCTGCAGCACCACCAGCGCGAGCGGAGGGATCGTCATCGCTGCTAAAGACAGCAGCGAGGGGGCTGCCAGCAAAGTGAATCACCACGTCATCAGAAACCCAGCAGGCAGTCGAGGAGCTGTTCCAGCGGAGCTGCAGGGAGTTAGAGCCAGGACAGAGATGCCAGCTGCAGGAGCTGCTGGACTGCTACGTCAATGTCTTCACCGCCAGGGATGAAGAGTACACCCAAACCAGCTTGGTGCAGCACCAGATCAACACCAGTGAGACCAGGCCGATCCAACTCCACCCCCGCCATCTGCCTTTTTCAAGGTAGGCGGCAGCAGAGCAAAAGATTTAGGAGATACAGGAGGCAGATGTTATTGAACCCTTCAGCAGCCCCTGGGCGGCCCCGATGGTTCTGGTCAAGAAGAAGGACGGTTTGTGGCGGTTCTGTGTGGACAACCGGCGCCTGAATGACATCACCCGTAAGGACTTCTACCCTCTGCCCCGCATTAACAATGCACTGGATTATATCGCGGGCTGGTTCAGCTTGCTCAACCTCCGCAGCGGCGATTGACAGGTGGCGCTGTCACCAGAGGCCCGCCAGAAAACAGTCTTCTCCATCGGGCAGGGACTGTGGCAGTTCAAGATGATGCCGTTTGGACTTTGCAATGCCCCGGCCATCTTTGAACACTTGATGGAGTCAGTGTTGGCTCATGTCCCCTAGAGCTGCTGCATCATTTATCTTGACGCACTGCTGGTTCACGCAGCTGATTTTGGTGGCACCCGGTCCAACCTCTGGGAGGTGTTGAACGCTGTCCGCCAGGCCGGGCTGCGGCTCCATCCTCAGAAATGCCACCTGTTTCAGCGAGAAACCACCTTCCTGGGCCACGTCGTCAGCGCTGCGGGAGTTGCCACCAACCCAGAGAAGGTGGCAGCAATGAGAAACTGGCCGGTCCTGTGGGACATAGGAGAGCTGCAGAGCTTCCTCAGACTTGCCTCTTATTATCGGAGGTTTGTGAAGAATCTCGCCACCATCACCAGTCCACTGCATCAGCTGACACAGAAGGGCCGCATGTTTGAATGGAGTGAGGACTGTGCTGCTGCTTTTTCCCGGCTCCGCTCGGCGCTCATCGGAGCCCCCATGCTGCATTATCCCGACCCGAACCATCCCTTCATCATGGACACAGACACTAGCTGTCCTTTGCAGCACTGTGGGTACAACATGGCGCTCCTCCCGGTGCACGGCTATCTAAAAATTAAAAGTTAATAACACCACCATGATTGTGGAGCAGAATGGCCAGATCAATTGCATATCATATGCGGACACATTTGCACGCTTTGACTAAATGACAACCATGACAAAAACCACCCAAATAACGAAATAAATCATTTTTTATTTACTGACAAATGGGCAACACTGATACAATAGTTGCAGCACATTGCAGTCATTCTTCTGTGTATAATAATGTTGGGTGATTTGTACTTATAATATTGCTAAAATATCAAAGGATGCACTACAATGGATCTCAAATATTTGATGAACAACTGAACAACTCCCATTTCCCAAAGTGCAAGAAACAACACTTATGAATATTGTATGTCATAAAAGTTCACACAAATAAGTCTGACAAACAAATAAACAAGGGTTCTTAAACAGTCGCTAATATTGGATGTCCCATTCATTTTCAATAATTATGTAATTAATAGTCACACTGTGGCACATATGTTTGGTTCATATTTCCCACAAGTGTGTGGCACATATGTTGGTTCATATCTCCTACAAGTGTATGGCTTATGTGGATTGGGGCTTCACGTCTTGAGGGACAAAGAGTCTGGGTTGGCAGAGGTCGACAGGAGATGACGAGGAGGTGTGAGTTTTGACCTTTGTCTCAGAGAAGAGGCCCCGGAGGGATTCCCGGAACATCGGAGAATGAGAGACAATGGTGAATCTTCAAAGACGTTGCATTGTGACTGTATGTTTGCAGAAGCACCATGTGACTTGAGTTCTTAATCCCCGAGATGTATAAGAATGTGATGTGACATGATTCTGCCTCTTTTGGCTATTTGAGAATGATGGAGATTGTGTTCTGCAATAAAGCTGAACCTGAGAAATACACTCAGCCTCATCATTGAACACAACTTCCACAACACAACCAAATAAATCTTAGTGTTCAGTCCTTTTATATTTGTCAAAGTCTAACTTGTGATTGCCTACATATAGGCTACACCTCCTTGTATTCCACTTTCAAACACAGCCTACATTTGAGCCTGTAAAGCCTAATTGGCCTACCTGTTTTCAGACCAGAATACTTCTTTCTATGGGCATGCACTAGTTTTTAAAAATGCACTCACCTCTGATTTCAGGACTGTTTGTCTCCATCTATCGGCACCAAATAGTAATTACTTCTTTTGATTGAAGCTTACTGTCCTTTAGTCAGTTTTGTCAAGGAAATGTGACGATTACAAATGCAGAATGTATGCTGTTGTCATTACCACAATTTATAAATTTTAAATCTGCCGACCGTAAGTTTCACATGGCTAAGGCTAATCAGTGCCGTCCGTCCTGCTTAATGGTCCGACTGGAAACTCGCGCTGCGTCCGGTTGAATGTTGTAAAAGAACGTGCAGATGCAGATAGTTGTCTGTACATTAGTTTTTGTTTAACGTAATAACAACAACTAAACCTTAATCCGTTAACAAACCAGACCAGATGTGGTTAGTTTGCTCGACATGGACGCCGTGCCTTGCCTCCGTGTGTCACCGTGTTACGCCCAGCAGTTCAGGTATTTTTTTCCTTTGGAGCTAAGTGAGCTACCAGTTAGCACAAAATCTCGAGTGATGGGACTATAAAACTTGGACAGATATTTTTCAATTTGAGAGCATGTCTCTGAAACTGAAAATAGGGGGGTGTTTCTGACAGGAAACTGGTTTTTAAGTGACGTTAATGTTATGAAATGTACACACTATGTGGGGTTTATTTAATATAATCTTGGAAAAAAATATGAAAATTGAATGTTACTTATTTTGCTTACTTATCCTCTTCAGTCTTCGTAGGCCATAGACCTGTTACTGATTTTCACTTGTTACATTTCACTGGCTAACATAAAAAGAGAACGCTTTCCAATCAAGAAATGGAGAACTAATAAATACTAATAAAAGCGCTCCAGGGAGTACTGGCGTCAAGTCTGTTCTTCAACGTATTCACTGTTGGAGCAGTCACAACATCCTCTGGCAGTCCATCCCAGGTTTCAATCAGTCTATTGGAGAAAAAAAAATCTGTCCCCTGCTCTTGCAACATCTTGATTTTTTTTTTTTTTTTACTTCAAACTATGTCCTCTGGTGAATACGGGGCTATCATCCAGCTCCAAAGAACAGAGGTCAACCCTGTAAATGCCATGAAGGTATTTATATACTGCGATGATGTCTCCCCGAGCATGTCAGTACTGCAGTGTTGGAAGCATCAATTCAGGTAGCCTATCAGTAAATGCTAGATGCTGAAGTCCTTGGACCAGCTTTGTCGCACGTCTTTGAACACCCTCTAGAAGTTATGCTTCCCTGACAGATATAGAGAAAACAACTGTATTACAGTACTCCAGATGAGTCCTGACAAATGATTTGTACAGTGTGTTAAAAGTCTCTTTATCTAAGAATTCTAACAATCATCTTATCAGTCCCAGCTGCTGGTTGGCTTTATTCACTTGCTTCTCCACATGGATATCAGACTTGAGTTGATTATCCATCCATACTCCCAGATCTTAGTCTTCCTTAGTTTCCTCTAGGGTAACTTCACCTAATCTATACTTGTATTTGGCATTGTGCCTCCCAAGGTGCATCACTTTACATTTAGTGGCATTAAACTTAATTTGCCAACGTTCGGCCCAGGCCTGCAGTTGTTCCAAATCCTCCTGAAGTGACTGTTGTTGATGGTCATTGTTAACAACAGAGAAGACCTTAACGTCGTCTGCAAACAGAGCAATATAGAGGGGTTGCACCGACATCACATGGGTCACGTGTCTTTTGTTTACTGCGCCCTTTTGGATGGCAACGAACAGTCAAATCACCAACAGCAAGTGTGAGTGAGTGTAATCAACGAGATAAATGGCTACACACAAATCCACACCGTGGTCCGCTGACGAGCTGCAGACTTTTCTGTGCTTGGTAGCTGATTAAAGAAATCCAGAGGGAGCTGGACAGAGGGACCTGAAACAAATTCACGTCCACGGTGAAGGCAGATGGGAGGCAGAGTGGCGTAGACCCGACCACAGCATCATCATTGTTGAAAACAGTGATAGAGGATTTTTTTGATTTGTATACTTTTATTGATCCCCAGAGGGGAAATTGAGGGCATCCACCTGGGTGGATGAAGCAGCCACGGTACGGCGCTATCCCTTAACCATTCACACACACGTTCACACCTGTGAGTGATGTAATATTGTGCATCTTTGCTGTTATTTATCCCAGTGGTGGAAAGCTCACTTTGAACAAACACGGTTGTCTCCTGTATGCAGACAATGAGCTAACTAACACACAGCATACATATTTTAGTACTTAATAGCGATAAGTTGCCATGATTACAATGTAGTACGGGGGACTTTTTAGTGCTACCTCGTATTGGCAATCATTAGCTTACCTTCATATGTGATCTAGTTCATATCCTCACGTCTTCCGCTGCTCCATGGCTTCCTGAACTCCAGTACTTTTCCAGTGTTTCGTCTCGTCGCCTGTAGCCTTTTCTGGCTCTCCTTTTTTGCCTTTACTCTGACAAAAAGTCAGCGAGCAGTAGGCTCGCCTCGATATCCATCTTGTTTTTGTTGTCACATACAAACGATGTCATGGGAGTGTTGGGCCGCCTTGCTGTAAAGATCTCACTCACTTAAGGTGGTATTCAGTCGTAATAGAAAACAAACAACACCATGGTGAGTCAGGCTGAGTAGGTGCTAGTGGAACTATTATTATTATCAACACAGGGTCCACGCTATTTGCCGTTCAAAATGGCAGAAAAACAATGTGGCACGTGACCACTGACGTCACGTGCAACCCCTCTATAATTATGCACAGCTCCCGACATGTCGTTCACAAAGAGGACACAAAACGGGGCCGAATACATTGCCCTGGGGGACTCCTGACAATACATGCGTTCGTCCGGATGCTGCCTCATTAACAATTACCTGTTGTTTCCTTCCTGTGAGAAAACTCCGGCTCCAGGTAAGGAACTTTCTCTTAATTCGTAGCCTTTAAGTTTGGCCAAGAGTCTCTCATGGAGCACGCTATCGAATGCCTTTGCAAAATCCAGGTAGACAACATTGATGGGACAGTTTTTGTCAAGCATTCTTGTCCAAATATCCAAACAACTGAGAAGCTCCACATCCACCGGCCATAATGCTCTGCACTGTGTGTCTATATATATACATTTGTGGTAGTATGGACATATGTTTGCTAGATGTTGTTTTTTCTTGCCTTCTGATTGTTGCTCTGAGTGTTGCTATCCCTGTGCTGTTGCAATCCTGGAATTTCCCCATTGTGGGACTAATAAAGGCTTATCTTATCTTATCTTATCTTAAGCTGGGTACCACAGGAGTGACCATTGACCAAGCCGTGCTGACAATTATGTAATAGATGATTCTCATCTAAGTAAGCAACCAGATGATCCCTAACAATGGCTTCCATTATCTTACAGGTCACACATGTAAGGTTTACTGGTCTATAATTCCCGGGGTCAGATTTTGGGTCCCTCTTATAAATCGGCGACACATGAGCTTCTTTCCATCTCATGGGGATCACTCCCGCTTCTAATGACCTGTTCCTGATGGCTGCAAGGGGGCTAGAGATTACAGCACTCAACTCTCTCAACACCCTAGGACGCATTCCGTTGGGCCCCAGTGACTTTCCAGGGTTAAGATTATCAAGCCTTTTCCTGACATCAGCCGATATATGCAAATCGTCCAAATGACAACCAATATCTCGGTTAAGCTGGAAGTCCAGTATATTGGTAGCATCTTCCCCGGTAAAGATACTAATGAAGAAATTATTAAATGCCTCAGCCTTTTCAATATCGGTCGTAGCTTTCCCATGTGTTAACAGTGAGATCTGTTTCTAGCACTTAATAGTGGTCGGGCACCTTGAATCCTTGACTGTATCGTTTCCGCCAGATGTTTGACTGCTGAGGTGCATTTGTATTACTCTCTGAATATTGTATTTATGTTTTCATAAAGGGGTACATTATATTGGACAACTTTTCTAGATCGAGTACTTGATTTCTCACCAGTACCGAGTGCTTAAGCAGTACTTGATCAAATGTGTTGTCCACTGTGTATGTATGTTGCTCTTTACCTGTCATATTTTTACTGTAAAGTACTACCACATTTCTCAGATCTACTCACCAGTCAAAGAATTATGAAAGGTGGTTGCTAGATATATTTTCTGTTTTATAAGTCTGTGGGCTGTGTCTCCATTTGGTATAGATATAGAGTATTGGTATTGCAAGAACTGTACAATAATAAAACATAATATTGGCCAATACCAAATGTAGTATTGGTATTCATGCATCACTTTTTCTGTATGGGTTGTGTATCCTCTCACAGGAGATTACTGCAGTCCAGTGGGACGTTGGACCCGAGTTTGTGTTTGGTGAAAGACTTGGATGGAACAGTCCTCTTGCCCATTTTACAATCGCAGCTCTCCCAGCTCAATCCTGAATCTTTCAGCACAACCGTGGCTTCAGGCAGTGTCTGTGAAATAGTTTGGAGTCAGGTAATTGGAGCTAGACGAAACATTAACTACACATCAGCTTTAAAAAGATTTTAAAACTTAGTGTTTAAAGAGTATTCTCTTTTTACTGCAGTATCCTGTGCAGTCAAAAAAGAGGAAAGAAAAGGGGACTGGTAATAAATTAGAGGAAATCCTTCAGCAGCTGTTGGAGACTCATGGTGAAATATGGACAGATGAGGTGAGGGGGGATCTCCCTCGTAGCTTCCAGCGGCATGGAGACCTGGTCCTGCTGGGAGATAGCTGTTTCGTCCTGTCATTATGGAGGAAAATGGGTACTTTTACCATTACATCTTTGCTTAGTCTCTTCAAAATGATTATATGTGGACTAGTATAGTGCTGTGCAAAATTAATTGCTCCTTCCTGATTTCTTATATTTTTGCATATTTGCCACACTTATTTAAGTGATTTTTTTGATTCAGCAGCTCTGGCAGTAATCAGGTCTAGGTGTGGCTAGTGAAATTGGACTCAGCTTTCAAAAAACATGGTTAATCACAGTTAATCCATGCTATAACAAGGGGGTGCAATTACTTTTTCACATATGGCCAGGTAGGTTTGGATAGCTTTTTTTTCCCTTAAATGAAATAATCATTTAAAAACTGTGTTTGGTATTTACTCGGGTTGTCTTTGTCTAATATTAAAATTTGTTTGATGATCTGAAACATTTAATTGTGACAAATATGCAAAAATATAAAATAGGGAGGGTACTTTTTCACAGCACTGTATTTATTGCTTTGTTCTTCTTTAGGCCAACAGTTATGGAGCACTGTGGCCAGAGGTCTGGGTGCAAAGCGTCTGGCAAAGCTTAGGCGGATATCCCAGGATGGATTTAGATCTCCTGAGGTGACAATGTTGTTAGGAGAGCACAGCTGGGTCAGACATGTAGACAATGGTATTAGGTATGTTTAACTTGGGGGTCAGCAACCTCTGTTATGCCTTTGTCCTAAAAACATGTGTGGAGCCACAAAATATAGTTTATTCTTAAAATGGAGGTAAAACAGACAAGTTATAAATGGTCTGTCGGCATTAGTACCAGTAGTTTTTTTTTCCTCTTAAACAGCAGTTTTCCTCATAATTCCCAGTTTTTTCCCCTGTAAATTTGCACTTTTTTAAAACCTTTTATTTACCTGTGCATTTTTTTTCTCTTTAGTTAGCAACTTTTGTCTTGTAAATTTGCAATTTTTCCCCTAAGAAAATGTTCAAATTTTTGTTTTTTTTCCCCAATGTATTTATTGAATTTTTTTGTTTTGCACGTGCGCGCGCCCACACACACGTGCGCACACACACACACACAAAACCAAACCGTCAAAACGTAAAAAACAGCTCAGCACAACACTGATCTACACAAAATTAGAGATTGAAATTTAAAAAAAAAAAAGATACACTTCACAGCTAGAAACTCATACATGTACACACATAAAGCAGCACTTGTACAGAGGAGCGTATCCATCACGGCACCACAAACAAGGTCCAGGAAAAAAGAAGTCACATTTAATCCAGGTTAATGCTCCCAAGAATCAAATCCACCGTAAGGTTAGAGAATTTGAGATATGGAGTCCCTATTTTCATAAAATGTCTCTTTGTTGAATGAAGTAAACATGTTAAATATTCCAAAGGGAAACACTCCATGATCATTTTATGCCAGTTTGTTTTAGTTGGTGGTTTGTCACATATCCATGACAAAAAAATATTCCTTCTTGCCACGTATGCAAGGATATTGTACAGTCTTGCAAATCTTCCAAAAAGTAAGTCCTGGTTTGGGTGTCCCAGTAGCAGAGAGTGAGGATCCATGCCTACATTCACACCAAATATTTGACTCATGTCTTGTACAACGTCCAGCCAGTATGCTTGGATTTTAGGACAAGACCAAACACAATGAGTATTAGGTACCAGCTGAAATTTTACACTTCAGACGCATGGGTGAAAGCTGGGGATTCATGTTAGATCTTTTACTGGGAGACATTTGCAAGCGATGTAAGATTTTGTATTGCAATAGTCTTGTACAATTGCATATTTAGATCTTCTTGGCACACTCCCAGATGGCATCCCATGAATCCTCACAAATATTTACACAAGTTCACTTTGCCATTTCTGTTTAAGATCCTGCATAATTGACACACTCAACACATCTGACTGACTTAAGGCACTACAACAGCGAGTTATAAATGTTTTGGTTGGGCCTAAAAGAAGTAACCACTCAAATGCAGACAGTTAAAGTAGAACTGAACTGAACGGCATTGAACGGCACTGGGTGATAGTACATACAATTATAAAGATAATTTATCATTGGCACCCCCTCCACAAATCCCGGAATCTTGGAGAAAATCACGATTTTGAATTTCCCGCCCTGAAAAATCAGACAAATTCGCCGAAGCGCAGCTGGAGTTCCGCGTGACGTCACGAGTGTGACCCAGTCCTCATGTTTACCATTGTGAGCACGTCGACACTGGTTGTTTTTGGTGCATTTTGTCGTGATAGTCGACTACAAAACACTTCCAACACCTGGGAAGATCTGTTCAGTGGCCAAGGAAAGCTGTCATGGCGACGAAAGAAAAGAAAGGGGGAGGAAAAGCGACCGGGAAGTGATGCGTTTCTAGATACACAGTGATCTCTCATTTATCGCGTTTAATGGGGACCAGAACCGACCGCGAAAAGTGAAAAACCGCGAAGTAGCGTCACCCCCCCCCCCCACAAGGGCGTCACAAGCACTATTTTGCACAAAAAGGCACAAGAGAACAGCGAAAAGTGCCACTAAGCAACACGAGCGATAAAGAACAATGAATGCGGTCTTCCTTCGCTGGGTAAAACGTCTCAGCCAATCAGCTTGCGAGGTAAAACGTCTCGGCCAATCAGCTTGCGAGATTCCCGAGCGGTGAAGAGGTGGGCGGAGAGGAGTGGAGCGGTGGTCAGAGAGGTAGATTTTCAGTTGTGCGGGCTCTCCGTGTTGATACCTGATGTTCTAATGTAGTCTCCCTGCCTTCTACATTACAACATCAGGTATCAACACGGAGAGCCCGCACAACTGAAAATCTACCTCTCTGACCACCGCTCCAGTCCTCTCCGCCCACCTCTTCACCGCTCAAGAATCTCGCAAGCTGATTGGCCGAGACGTTTTACCTCGCAAGCTGATTGGCCGAGATGTTTTACCCAGCTTCGCTCCCTGCCGAGCGCCTGTACCCAGTGAAGGAAGACCGCATTCATTGTTCTTTATCGCTCGTGTTGCTTAGTGGCACTTTTCGCTGTTCTCTTGTGCCTTTTTGTGCAAAATAGTGCTTGTGACGCCCTTGGGGGGGGGGGTGACGCTACTTCGCGGTTTTTCACTTTTCGCGGTCGGTTCTGGTCCCCATTAAACGCGATAAGTGAGAGATCACTGTAATAAGTTGGAAAAATGCTGATTTTTTTTTTCCCTTTCTTTTTTATTGTTAATTTTCCTTATCCTGACACCCCAAACATGCCAAAGTAAAGACTCACCATTCTGTATTCAATAAGCGACTCTCCTCCCCATCATTGCTGCGGTCTGAGTCGGTGCTGGAATCCCCCGAAAATTCTGGCTCTAATCTGTACGGTTCGATGCCTCCCTCGCTCTCTTCCTGTTCACTTGACACTCCTGCATCCTCCTCTGTCTTGTCACCGATCCTGAATGCCTCTTCACTCTGAAAACTCTGGTGTTCTTGACTGCTGGAACTGCTATCATCTGCCATTGTTGTTTTGATAAGGGTCACACTCGTGACGTCGTCTGCACTACTTCCGGTTTGTTTGGCACTGCCAGCCAGAGGCAAAAGTTTATCGGCTTATAGCTTGGCCATCGCACGGCCTAAAAATTTCTTTTATGTGTTGAAAAATACAATAGGTAATAAGGAATTAATCTGCTATTCTACTTTTTTGGCAAAAAGGTGAGTTCACTTCTACTTTAAGTTTTTGTTTGCAAATTAGTTTTTTCTTTCTCAATTGTGAAACATTTTCCCTTTAATTTGGGAGAACTTTTTTTCTCATACAATTTCTGCTTTATCCCTGTACATTTGTAACGTTTTTCTCATAAATATCTGCCTTTTTTCCTTGTACATTTGCAATTTTTTTTCAGGTAAAATTTCAAGTTAGTTTTTGGATGGTTTTATGTCAAAGGCACAGGAAACCACTGGTTTTGGGTAAAAGAATCCTAACCACAGGTTGCAGACCCCTCTACCTAGTGCTCTATTGATTCTACGGACACCGGATAATAAATCTGATATTCTGAAACTTTTAAACTTTCTTTCAGTTATGAGTTTGATGTTGTCAAGTGCATGTTCTCAGCTGGAAACATAACAGAGAAGCTCCGGGTGGCTGGATTTGACTGCAGAGGGGAGACTGTGGTAGATTTATATGCAGGTATTAAGATTGTCTTTATACAATATATAAGTATTTTGTTGTCTTGCATGCTGTGGGGAGGATAATAGAAACCAATTCTTACTATGAAATGCAGTAGCAGTGCAGTACATTACCTTTTGGCAGAGAGGGACAAGTTTCCTCTAATAAGTGAAATAAACAGACGTTGACATTTGAAAGTTGAGAAAACTGAAAACGAATTATGGGCCAATTGCGTCTGAAACGCTTCATGTTAAGCTACCATTGTCTAAAATTATTGTGTAATTAGATCCCATTTCTCATGTCAGGGATCGGATACTTCACTCTCCCCTATTTGGTACATGCAAAGGCCGCTCATGTCCACGCCTGTGAGTGGAACCCTGACGCTGTCGAGGCTTTACAGAAGAACCTGAAGGCCAATGGGGTGGCTGACCGCTGCACTGTTCACATAGGAGACAACCGTCAAGTAAAGTCACCTTAAATCCCCTTCTTGCAGCACATTTGACTCAGCATCTTATTAAAAAAAAAAAAAGTGTTTACTCACCCCCTCTAGTGGTAGAAGTTGTACCACACATGAACCACAAATCTAAATCTCTGGGTTATGCAGGTACATTTGAGATTTTAGAACATAAAAATGGATATGATTCCACATTTAAATTCATTACATTTCAAATGTGGGTCAAACTGATTTAAACACTAAACAGTAAGTGGGGTCATTACATTTTAATTATTAATTCCATGAACCTTTAACCTACTTGAATTAGTCTAACATTTTGTAAAAGTTATTTAAAACACCATTTTCCAGACACTTCAGTAGGATTATTTAGACTGTTTGGCTGTATGATGTGGGTTTTTTTTATTAGGTATTAGCCAGCTTTCTTGATTCATATAACAACAATTTGACTAACATCACAGCTGAATGTAATAGAGACTGGCTTGATTGGAAAAAAAAATACTTTAAAATCAATTAAAGTGTGTCTTCTAGAATAAATAAGAAGCGGTAACCTATTTTCCTACGTTTCCTCAATCACCCCAAAATTGTAATTTTATTTAAAGTGCCTCAGACCGACGTACAGTGTGCACTCCCGATAGTCTGCCCTGACTGGCTCTCCACACCATGGGACTGACACAGGAGTTACTGTTTTATGCTGTGTAAGCATAAAGACAAGACAGTTCTGCTGTTTCACACTGCTGTGATGCAAAATGCAGTGCAGCAGTGAGGATAATCCACCTGTGATTTTTTTTTTTTTTTTTTTTTTTCCACATTTGGTGTAAGATTTTCATTCCTGTTTGGCTACTTCAGGGAATGTTTTTAGCTGACGGTGGAGCATTCTGGACATGCTAGCCACAAGCTTCTTTATGTTCTGGTGCATAAAAATATTACTAAATATTTTAAGGCACGTCCCACTGGGAGGAGACCCCGGGCCAGACCCAGGACACGCTGAAAGACAATGTCTCCCAGCTGGCCTGGGAACACCTTGGTGTCTGTATTTTCTCACCAGCTGTTCCATCAGAAACACAAAGCTGCATAGATGGTAGTGTTATTATACTGGTTCTTACTCTTGACCATTACACAGATCTACTTTAAAGGGGTCAGTGACTGAAAAATGGTGTGTTTGTAGGTTTTAACCATCTGAAATGTGTCTATTGCTCATGCATTTGTTGAAGAAATATCAAGACAGTCACTTCTTAAAAAAAAAAAACACAGCCTTTATGTCGTTTTTCTCTCCAAGACTCTTTCTGGGTTATTCCTGTATATCAAGAATTCAGAAAAGTCACAAATCACTAGCCTTGATGCCTGTCTACTGCTCTGTTATTGGCCCGCCTAACTATCTGTCATGTAGATGGAAGGGGAGCAAAAGGTAGCCTATTAGCCCCTGAACTAACACTGGTACCAGGAGACTCGCACCAAGCACGGCTTGTATTATTTTTTTCTTCAGTTCTTAGTCACCCTAATAGATGTCCCCGTTACCACCTGGTTCACCAATCCACAGTCGACAATACATGTTGTGTCACTCCGGCCCATCTCCCAATAATTGATTTGTGATTCCACAGCAATGTGCCAACACAGGCACAGTGGCAGCCCGCGCCGGTTGCTGTGACCAACCTGGGCCAGGACCCGAAGCTGCTGGCTGGGGGCCAAGTCAAGGCGAAGCTGCTGAGTGCTGGGATGTCAAAGGTCAGTGTCCTGCTCTGCGGGCCTCCGCTCCCATGGGCAACTCCGCTCTCACGGTCAGCTCCCCCACCGTCCCCCAGGGCTCCATGCAACTCTTCTCCCCGGGACTGTGCTTCACTCTCGTGGGCAGCGCAAGGGAGCCGCCTGTCACTTACCTCCTAGCTTGGATCAGCGCCGCCCATCTGCTGCTGAGTCGGCTATGACGACCAACGCAGACCGCCCAGCATGCCAGCGGCAGCAGCCCATCGCAGAGCCACAGCGAAACCACCAGAAAAAAACCAAGCCATAATGACACCATCGACTGTGGATCAGTGAACCAGTGCCGCTCATCCGAGTTAGAAGGACGCTAAAGGGTAGAAGCTAATCAGCTAATGGCTAAATGTCATAAGAGGGATGATGGAGTTTAATAGGTGAAAGACGTTCCTTAAAGTGATAGGCTTAAAATCAGAACATTTCAAGAAAGTCATTTTTTTTTTTTTTTTTGCTTCAAAGTTTCACTTAAGCCCTGCCCTCTGAAAAAAGGTGATTTTAAAAGAGAGTGTTTTTGGTGGCATAGCTGTATACAGCCACTGGCGTGAGTAGTGCTGAGCCAAGCAGGACTCTCTGGCCTAACTGAAGTCACTCTCCAGGCTAGTTAGTATTTTTGGCCAGCTGCTTTGAAAAGTTGATCCAAATTAAGATGAGTTTAAACAGCACATTCAAACAGATTCCTCATCACAGCAGGAGACTTCATCCATGCAGATTTAAAGGCCCTCCCACCAAAACTACACCAACATGTGGACTTTCCAACAAGAGGAGACAATTTGCTGGACTGGTGTACACAACTCACAAGAGCGCATACAGAGCCTCCCCCCCTTCCCCACCTAGGTCTCTCTGATCACATCACCATCTTGCTAAGGCCTGCATACAGACCCAGAGTGAAAGCCATCAAATCAACTAAAAAGCACGTACGTGTGTGGCCAGGGGGGGCCTCGGATGCTCTGAAAGACTGCTTCAGCACTACAGACTGGGACACTTTCAAGCATGCAGCCACTCACAATGGACACACAAACATAGAGGAGTACACTGAGGTTGTTGTAGCATACATAGCTAAATACATTGATGATGTCACTCACTGCAGAACAATCACTGTTCGTGCTAACCAGAAGCCATGGATGACAGCAGAGGTCCACAGGCTCCTGAGGGCTCGGGACACAGCCTTCAGGGCCGGTGACACTGCAGGACTAACAACAGCTAGGGCCAGCTTGTCCCGTCGTATCAAAGAGGCAAAACGACAGTACAGCAAGAAAATATCCAGCCACTTCAGCAGCACCTGAGATGCACGTTCCCTCTGGTGTGGCATACAGACCCTCAACAACTACAAACCTCCACCTCAGACCTGTGCAAGTGACATCACACTGCTTAAAAACTTAAATGACTTCTTTGGCCTCTTTGAAGCACATTGGCACAGATGACCACTCCTTCCCCAGACGAGCAGGTTATAAGTCTGGATCCCGCTAGCGTGAAGAGGACCCTCTCCAGGATCAACCCACGCAAGGCAGCTGGACCAAACAGCATACCAGGTAGCGTTCTTAAGGACTGTGTGGAGGAGCTTAAGAATGTCCTGGCCAACATCTTCAACATCTCCCTGAGTCAGGCTGTTGTCCCCACATGTTTCAAAACTGCTACCATAATACCAGTCCCAAAGAAGCCCATCCCATCCAGCTACAACGATTACCAGCCCATAGCACTGACCTCCATCATAATGAAGTGCTTCGAGCAGCTGGTCATGCAGAACATCAAGTCCACCTTCCCTCCCTTCCATGACCCATCTCAGTTTGCATACAGGCCAAACAGATCCACAGAAGATGCCATCACTGTTGCTCTCCATCCAGCCCTCACCCACCTGGACTCAAAGAACTCCTATGTGCGAATGCTGTTCTTGGACTTCAGTTCAGGATTCAACACAGTCATCCCCCAGCACCTAATACAAAAACTCAGACACTTGGGACTCAAAACCTCTCTCTGTAACTGGGTGCTGGACTTTCTCACAGGGAGGCCATAGAATGTGCAGGTCAGCAGCAACACCTCTATGACCATCACACTGAGCACAGGGGCCCCACAAGGGTGCGTGCTCAGCCTGCTGCTCTTCACCCTGCTGACCCATGACTGCGTACCAGCCTATAGCACCAACCACATCATCAAGTTTGCGGACGACATGACGGTGGTGGGCCTCATCATAAACAATGATGAGGCCAACTGCAGAAATGAGGTGAACCAACTGGTCCAGTGGTGTAAAGACAATAATCTCTTCCTGAACATGGGAAAAACCAAGAATATTATAGTCGACTTCAGGAGAGGACACACACAGCATCCCCCTCTGATCATCTATGGAGCAGCTGTGAAGAGGGTGAGCAGCGCCGAGTTCCTGGGGGTGCACATCTCTGTGGACCTCTCCTGGTCCAACAACACCACATCACTGGCCAAGAAGGCTCAAACTCACCTCTATTTCCTCCGCAAACTGAGGGCAGCACGAGTTCTACCCCCCCCCCCCCCCATCATGTGCTCATTCTACCGGTGTACCATTGAAAGCATCCTCACCAGCTGCATCACGGTGTGGTACGGAAGCTGCACCGTCTCCTGCTGGAAGACACTACAATGCCCAGTGAAAGCAGCCAGCAAGATCAACGGTGTCCCTCTGTCCCCCTTCCCCGACATCTACCGCACCTGCCTCACCCGCAGAGCCATCAACATTGCAGGTGACACCTCCCAACATTCCCTCTTCAGCCCTCTGCCCTCTGGGAAAAGGTACTGGAGCCTCCGGACCCACTCCACAAGACTGCTAAACAGCTTTGTTCACCAGGCCATCAGGACCTTGAACTCCCCCCTCCCTCCTCCCCGACCCCAAAAACCCCCAAAACTCCATTGCTATCATTTACTCAGAAAATGCAAACAATACGGTACACACTGTGAACATCAAACCATCATTCACCTTTAGTTTTACTCTAACTATTCTTGTCATATTTGCTGATTATTCCATCCCTAGCATTTGTTTAGATTGTGTTTCACACAGTTTTAGCTCCTGAACTTGTTCCACAAATTTACTCCTAAACTGAAATAAAATGTTCTTGGAATTTTTTTTAACCATTTTTGCATTCTTCCTGAAATAAGTATTTGCTTTTTATATTGCTTGTGCAGACTTAAAATTGACCAAATCTTTGAATTTTAAAGCATTTCTTTTAACAAACTGTTGACATTTTATTATATAAAATTAGTTGTATTGACTGTTTAGTCTTCTTTAAGAATGGATTATATTTAGTGATATTTTCATAGACAGCATCAAGACAATGTGTCTGATTTTGTCTACTTTATTAATTCATTTCGACAAAGGTGAAATGAGCTAATGCCATGGTGCTGCATTTGTTGTATGCCTGTCCATTCACAAGCATTACTCTTCCTTCTGGTCAGTTTCCCAGAAAGCTTACCAAAATCACACATAATGATCTTTAGGTGAGTCTGCATCCAGGTTGTGCACAAGGCCACAAACTTAAAATCTACACTAAATTTCTTTAAATTATCTATGTGTTTTCTGTGGTCTGGAGCTTGGTCTTGCAAGGTCACAAGATATAAGTAGGTCTCATCTCAACATTCAATAGTCCAAGGCTATATAGATGAAGAGAGAGAGAAGACCAAGGCTCTTGGTAACTTCAAGGTGTGTTTATCAGACTGGGATGAACTACTTCATTATTTACAGTCTGGTTTTTGACATTCCAGCTGTGTCATGTCTGTACACAACCATTTGAGTAATATTTTCAACAGTTAGATTGAACCAATCCTTAGTAGGGGTAAAGCTTTTATTGATTTATGTATTTATTTATGAAAGTGACTTGAATTTCCTTTTTTAAACCTCCAGCTTCAGCTGTGCAATGTTGCTGACCGAGTGAACCTGGGTCTCATACCAAGCTCAGAGGATGGCTGGCATATCGCCTGTCAGCTGCTGAGGAAGACAACAGGAGGCATTTTACACATTCACCAGAACGTTACCTCACAGTTACACAACACTGCAGACAGTGATGTCACACTGAGGGTTTCTGGGAAGAAAGCTGACAGAGAGGTGTGGCAGGCCTGGGCGGACAACACAGCACAACACATCTCTGCCCTTTTAAAGGACCTCACTGGTGCTCTGTGGATGACACACATCAAGCATATAGAGCATGTCAAGTCATATGCCCCTCATGTTCACCATGTGGTGCTGGACTTGGAATGCAGACCAACCTGAAACCTGCAGCTGCACACGCATGTTTATACTTATTCACAGGTTTTAAATATTCAAGGCTGATTAGGCTTGAAATCTTTACACCCATGCTATATTAATCACATCTGAGAACTGCCCAGACATACCACAACCACAGCACTATCTGCTGTCACTGGATTGCTCAATATAGCATTTAGTGCCTTAAGGCTTGTGCATACTCTACAAGAACAAAGAGATTTGTTTTTCTTGAGGTGGCAAGAACAAGAACAAAGTTCTGTCCAGGACATTTCATACTTCACAAGAAACTCAAGTGCAGAGCTCCTGGGAAATTCAAATTACTAACCAATCGCACAATAGCTGTAGGACAACGCATAAGAAAAAAGTTCTGGCTAGATGGTGTGTCAAGAACAAGCTGCAAGAACTCTCAAACCAGGGCTGCAAGAGAAAAAAGTCATTTTTTTCTTGCAGCCCTGAATGAGAGAACAAATTTCTCTGTTCTTGGAGAGTATGTAATAATACCCTTCATGCTCAAGAGTACTTATATTTTTGATCTCATGAATTCTTCTTAAATTATTGATCATTCTATTATGCTGTGTGTATTTCTGTTGGTCTGGGTCGTCTGCTGTCATGCTGCTGTTACACTGTAATTTCCCAGTTTGGGATCAATAAAGTACATCCATCTGTCTGTCTTACATCTTTGTAATGTTTGCTGAAATCAAGAACTGCAGTATTTTTCTTTGGCAGTTTTTGTGTGGAATACTTTGTCAGGGGTGACAGTAAACTACTGTCTACCGGAGTGGTGGCTCAGTTGGTAGAGCATCCGCCCCACACCCGGGAGGCAGGGGTTCAAATCCCGGCCGGGTCATGCCAAAGACCATATAAAAGTGGAACTTCCTGCCGTCCAGCTTGGTGCTCAGCAATAAATGGAATGGAGGAGGGAACTCTGTGGCGGCGCCTTGCATGGCAGCAGCCCTCTGATTCTGCACTTGGGGTGTGTGTTATTTACACTGTAGATAGGTAAAACACAATCTCGTTCTGCTGTACATGATTGGTTGCACAGTTGAATGACAATAAGGGTGAAAAAAAAAAATAAAGGAAGAGTGAGTGGAGAAGCACAATGCAGAGTCTTCCATACAAAGGGATTATTGAGGTGCAGAATTGATATGAATCATATGATAAAGCCTTCACTGCTATCAGGTCTGAACAGAGTTGAGCAGATCTGAGCGATGCGTAGCCTAATAAGGGAATCTCTTCCAGATGAATGGGGTTCATCTTTTCAGGAGAAATCAGTACCAAGGAGCAGCAAAGCTGTTCTAGCAGTTTATGGTGGGCCAACCTTTTTTTCCTTTTTTTAAATTGTAGAAGTCTGTTACACAGTTATCAGGGTGAAAACTATACAGTATCTCTTTGTGCAGCATTTTAAAAATACAGTGCATCCGGAAAGTATTCAGTGCTTCACGTTTTCCACATTTTATGTTAAAGCCTTATTCCAAAATGGATTAAATTCATTTTTCCCTTAAAATTTTACACACAATAATAATGACAATGTGAAAGAAGGTTTTTTGTTTTTTTTTAGATTTTTGCAAATTTATTAAAAACTAAAAAATCACATGTGCAGTACATAAGTATTCACAGCCTTTTCCATGAAGCTCAAAATTGAGCTCAGGTGCACCCTGTTTCCAGTGATCATCCTTGAGATGTTTCTACAGCTTAACTGGAGTCCACCTGTGGTAAATTCAGTTGAATGGACATGAGTTGGAAAGGTACACACCTGTCTATATAAGGTCCCACAGTTGACAGTGCATGTCAGAGCACAAACCAAGCATGAAGTCAAAGGAATTGGCTGTAGACCTCCAAGACAGAATTGTCTTGAGGCACAAATCTGGGGAAGGGTACAGAAACATTTCTGCTGCTTTGAAGGTCCCAGTGAGCACAGTGACCTCTATCATCTATAAATGGAAGACATTCGGAACCACCAGGACTTCCTAGAGCTGGCTGGCCATCTAAACTGAGCGATCAGGGGAGAAGGGCCTTAGTCAGGGAGGTGACCAAGGACCTGATGGTCACTTTCAGATCTCCAGTGTTTCTCTGTGGAGAGAGGAGAACCTTCCAGAAGGACAACCATCTCTGCAGTAATCCACCAATCAGGCCTGTATGGTAGAATGGCCAGACGGAAGCCACTCCTTAGTAAAAGGCACATGGCAGCCCACCTGGAGTTTGCCAAAAGGCACCTAAAGGACTCTCAGACTATCCATCCATCCATCTTCTTCTGCTTAATCCTTTTCAGGTCACGGGGGGGCTGGAGCCTATCCCAGCATCTTTGGGCGAGAGGTAGGGTACACCCTCGACAGATTGTGTTGGCCCTGCGATGGACTGGCAGAGAGACAACCATTCACACTCACAGTCATAGCTAAGGACAATGTAGAATCCCCACTTTGATTACAATTAACCTAACTTGCATGTTTTTGGCATGTGGGAGGAAACCGGAGAAATCCCGGAGTAAACCCACACAGACCACTGTTGGTCGGGGGCTGGGATCGAACCCAGGATCCCCCAGCCAAGGGTGAGTTGCTGTGTTGCCGCAGTGCTAACCACTCCGCCACCGCGCTGCCCGACTCTCAGACTATAAGAAACAAAATTCTCTGGTCTGATGAGACAAAGATTGAACTCTTTGGTGTGAATGCCAGGCGTCATGTTTGGAGGAAACCAGGCACCGCTCATCACCGAGCCAATACCATCCCTACAGTGAAGCATGGTGGTGGCAGCATCATGCTGTGGGGATGTTTTTCAGTGGCAGAAACTGAGAGAGTAATCAGGATAGAGGGAAAGATGAATGCAGCAATGTACTGCATTGGTACAAGTATTAATGTAAATACGAATGTGAGTAGGGATGAAAATTTCCTACTATTACACAACCATATCCTCGTAGGGCACCAGTCCAGATAATGGACAGCTTTATTAACAGTTCTTTATTTGTACCAATTATGAATCAGTCTCAAAAAAAAAAAAAAAACCCTTGTGAGTTCTTGTCTGCTGATAATCAAGAAGATAAATGAGTTGGTTTAAGCTTAAAAAAAAATCAAACAAAATCTTCTTACACAGTAATTTAAAGAAAAGGATTAAAATAAGGGAAAGTGAATTTTAAAGACAGATCTTCGACCGCTTTTCCAGAGGTCCGGGTCGCAGAGGCAGCAGTTCAAGCAGAGAAGCCCAGACTTCCCTCTCCTCAGCCACCTGCTCCAGCTCTTCAGAAAGGATACCAAGGCGTTCCCAGACCGGCTGGGAGACATAGTCTCTCCAGCGAGTCCTGGGTCTGCCTTGGGGCCTCCTCCCAGTGGGACGTGCCCAAAACACCTCAAATGGGAGGCGTCCAGGAGGCATCCTAATCAGATGCCCATACCACCTCAACTGACTCCTTTCAATGTGGAGGAGCAGCGGTTCTACTCTGAGCCTTTCCCAGATGACTGAGATCCTCACCCTATGTCTGAGGGTGAGTCCAGCAATCCTACGGAGAAAGCTCATTTTAGCCGCTTGTATCTGCGATCTCATTCTTTCAGTCATTACCCAAAGCTCATGACCATAGGTGAGGGTAGGAACGTAGATTGACTGGTAAATCAACAGCTTTGCCTTAGAGCTCAGCTCCCTCTTCACCACAACAGACCAGTACAACGTCCGCATCACTGCAAATGCTGCTCCGATCAGTCTGTCAATCGCTCGCTCCATTCTCCCCACACTCGTGAATAAGATCCCAAGATATTTAAACTTCTCCACTTGGGGCAGGAGCCTGTCCCCAACCCGGAGAGGACAATCCACCTTTTTCTGGCTGAGGATCATGGACTCAGACTTGGAAGTACTGATTCTCATCCCAGCCGCTTCACACTCAGCGGCAAACCGTCCCAGTAAGAACTGTAGGTCATTGCTGGATGAAGCCAGCAGGACATCATCTGCAAACAACAGAGATGAGATCCTGTGGTCACCAAGCATGACACCCTCCATTCCCTGGCTGCACCTAGAAATCCTGTCCATAAAAATTATGAACAGGATCGGTGACAAAGGGCAGCCCTGGCGGAGACCAACTCTCATTGGGAATGAGTCCGATCAAGCGTTGGCAATACGAACCAAACTCTCACAACGATGGTACACAGACCAAATAGCTTGTAACAACAAGCCCGATACCCCATACTCCCAAAACACCCCCCCCACACACACACAAAAAAAAAACACAAGAGACGCGGTCAAATGCCTTCTCCAAGTCCACAAAACACATGTAAACTGGTTGGGCAAACTCCCATGAACCCTCGAGGATTCTCAAGAGGGTAAAGAGCTGGTCCAATGTGCCACGGCCAGGACAAAAACCACATTGCTCCTCCTGAATCCAAGGTTCGACCAACGTCCGGACTCTCTTCTCCAGTACCTTGGCATAGACCTTCCCAGGGAGACTGAGGAATGTGATCCCTCAAAAGTTGGAGCAAACCTTCCGGTCCCCTTTTTTGAAGAGAGGAACCACCACCCCGGTTTGCCATGCTAAAGGCACTGCCCCCGACCTCCACGCAATGTTGCAGAGGCGTGTCAACCATGACAGCCCTACAACATCCAGGGCCTTGAGGTACTCGGGGCAAATCTCGTCCACCCCCGGGGCCCGGCCACCAAAGAGATTTTTAACCACCTTGGCGACCTCAGCCCCTGTGATAGGCGAGTTGTCCCCCTCGTCCACAAGCCCTGCTTCCTCTGTGGAAGGCGTATCAGTGGGATTGAGGAGCCCCTCGAAGTATTCCTTCCACCACCCGACGATATCCCCAGTCGAAGTCAACAGCGCCCCATTCGCACCATACACAGTGTGGACAGGGAGCTGCTTCCCCCTTCTGAGCCGCCGGACAGTTTGCCAGAATCTCTTCGAGGCCAACCGAAAGTCGTGTTCCATGGCCTCACCGAACTCCTCCCATACTCAAGTTTTTGCTTCAGCAACCACCCGAGCTGCACTCCTCTTGGCCTGCCAGTACACCTCAGCTGCTTTGGGAGTCCCACAAGCCAACCAAGCTTGATGGGACTCCTTCTTCAGCTTAATGCCCCCCTTCACCACCAACGTCCATCACTTGGTTCAGAGGTTGCCACCACGAGATGCACCGACAACCTTGCCGCCGCAGCTCTGGGCCGTTGCTTCAACAGTGGAGGTGAAGAGCATGGTCCATTCAGACTCCGTGTCTCCAGAATCCCTCAGAATGTGGTTGAAGTTCTTCAGGAGGTGGGAGTTGAAGACCTCCCGGACAGGGGCCTCAGCCAGATGTTCCCAGCACACCCTCACTATACGTTTGGGTCTACCAGGTCTGAATGGCATCCTCCCCTGCCATCGGATCCAACTCACCACCAGGTGGTGATCAGTTGACATCTCTGCACCTGTCTTTACCCAAGTGTCCAAGACATACGGTCGCAAGTCTGATGACACGATAAAATCGATCATCGACCTGCGACCTAGGGTGTCCTGGTGCCAAGTGCACATATGGACACCCTTATGCTTGAACATGGTGTTCGTTATGGACAAACTGTGGTTAGCAGAGTTTCAGTAAACTGATTGTTTACTGAAAAATCTTGGCTTCCCCGCCTGGACTATATCAACCATAAATCTGTCATTTGGGGCATTCCTTTGGCAAAAGAGATAAAAGGGAGGATGACTAAGTCCTGGAGAAGGGATTAACTCCCACTTTATGACTGATAGTGTTACAGCTCTGGTCCTTGGGTGAGAGAAGCAGTTCATGACCAGACTTTTGAGTTGAAACAGTTTTCTTCAGCAAATAATGATTTTATAGATTTGTACCAAAAAAGGGGTTAACGCTACAGTACAGAGACATCCTGGATGAAAACCTGCTCCAGGGCACTCTTGACCTCAGACTGGGGCGACAGTTCATCTTTCAGCAGGACAATGACCACACAGCCAAGATATCAAAGGAGTGGCTTCAGGACAACTCTGTGAATGTCCTTGAGTGGCCCAACCAGAGCCCAGACTTGAATCCAATTGAACATCTCTGGAGAGATCTGAAAATGGCTGTGCACCAGCGCTTCCCATCCAACCTGATGGAATTTGAGAGGTACTGCAAAGAGGAATGTGTTATGTTAAAGTTTGGTCCTTTATTTGTGTGGTACCTTCCAGTTCCGCCACCACCTGCGGCTATGACAGGGCAGCAGGCAGGAGGGGCAGTCTCTTTGCCACCTCTTCTGCCTGACGGCTGCACGTGTGTTGTACAGTGCCTCCTTAATAAACGTGTGTTCTGTTCGACACCTGGCCTCGTCCTTGGTTCCATTTCCAGACACAACATTTGGCGACGAGAATAAAAGTGGATTAAAACAAGGTATGGAAGGATGTGAGTTGGAAATTTGGCCATTTCTGGAGCCCCCTGGTGAGCCACCGGTTTCCTTGCTGAGGTGGTGTGCCCTTTTTCAGACGCACATGGTGGCACTGAACCTTCGGAAGCTGGAGAAGTTGAGGGCACGTGAATTCTTGGTGCACAATTTTGCGGTGGAGGAACAGTGTGTTCTGAGCACACTGGGTGACTATGACAGCTTTGTCAAAGTGGTTGAGCTAATGGTGTGCTATTTTTACTCCCTGGAAAACATCATGGTTTGCAAGATTTGGTTTCAACAGCGCCACCAACAGGTGGGCAAGTCTATTCAGCGGTTCATGGCAGACTTGGAGCTGTTGGTCAGCGGGTGCCAGCTTGGACTATTGGAAGAGGAGATGATTCGTGATCAGCTGGTGGAGTATACCAATGATGCTACGAGAGAGTCAAAGCTGCTTACGTTTTTGGGTGAACCAACACTGCCCACAACCATCGAGTTAGCTCAACTGCCGGAAGCTGCGGATAAACTGTCACGGGAGCTGAGTTAGAGCTTGTCACACCAATATCTGGGCTCACCATTGATCGTGCATGCAGTGCTAGGAATGTAAGGTCCGCCCCGGGAAACCCCGAAGGTGAGAGTTGTGGATCCACAAAGCACTGTTTCAAGGCCAGAGGTTGTTCAGCAAGAGCGGAGCACTGCAGCAAGTGTGGCCACTTGCTTCATGTCACCAGGGTATGCCAAAAATCCAAGTGAGGAAGTCCGTGGCACAAAGAGGACTCTCGCACACCCACGGTTGTCCATGCTGTGTCCCCGAGTACCAACAGACACACGTATTGTATGGTGGAGTGGGACAGGGTGGAAGTGCTTTTATGAATTGACACTGGAGCAGTGGACTCCGTGCTGGATTGGACGACTGTGAGACGTTTTTCCCCACACGTCAGGATTGAGTGACCCGGTACCACATTGTGGTTGTGGAGGAGGACGGCTGGCCACGGTGGGAACGTGGGAACTGACGGCTTGGTGCAAATCAGCTGAGATGTGGGACCATCCAATCCTGGGAGTGGTAGATGGTGCAGTGTGGGATGAGGAACTGCCTGGCACCCTGGAGAGTGAGCAAGATCAGTGTCATTCAGGGTCACCACAGGAGGGTTCCTGTGCCAGAGCTCAAGTCACCCTGGGCGAGGGTACTGGGTGGCACAGTGTCACACCTGTGACGATGGGCGACGTCGAGAGGCTGGTTCCACCTGCTGAAGTGGGCCGGTGAACAGGGGGCCACAACGGCAATGGCAGCAGCGGAGTTAAACAAGGTCGGGGCCGGACCATCAGGCACGGTAGAATGACGTGCCAAGCAGAGACCCTGCGGGCCGAGCAGGATCCCTCTGGAGGTCAAGGACTGGATTCGGAAGGAGAGGCGACCATGGCAGGTATGGGCTGGTCTACGGTCGGAGGAGCATCAGGGACAGTCATGTGTTGTGGCCAGGTGGGAGGACGCTCATCTCCAGCTGCTAGACGGTTCGTGGGGGCACCTGAACGAGCTGCGGCGTGCCCGGGAGGGAACTGTGGGACATGGGCCTAGACGAGCGGCGCGACCGGTGCTGCTGCAGCCCAGGAGGCTGGCTGCCTTCAGGGGCGGATTGATGACAGGGCGGTCCAGGGGGCCCATGGACTTGTGTTCTCCAGCCGTTTGTTTATAGGTTACCTGTTGTACGTGTGTTTGAAACAGTTATGTGTGTGTCATAACCTGATTGTTGGTATCTGGTTTAGATATTGTACATGTGTATATTTTGATGTTCTTGGGGATTAATTTGATGTTATGTTTACAGTAGGACACGGCAGTGTTTTGTGTTCAGTGGACTTATTTAAAGTACAAGCAGCAGAATAACCCGCTTCGTTGTGTGGGGTGAGGTGGCAGTCTACCCATCTCCCCCTAGTTTTAGTTATTTTGGAATGACTGCATTAGGCCATTTGTATTGTGTTATATCATTACTGTTAGTGCGTGATTCGGGTTCCAAATTAGAATGGGTCTGAATTGTGTGTGTTTTTGGCTTTTGTGAAGGCGGAGGAGAATGTTGTGTTAGAGTTTGGTCCTTTATTTGTGTGGTACGGGTGGCGGCTCCACCTTCCAGTTCCGCCACCACCCGTGGCTATAAGAGGCCAGCGGGCAGGAGGGGCGGTCTCTTTGCCACCTCTTCTGCCTGACGGCTGCGCGTGTGCTGTACAGTGCCTCCTTAATAAACGTGTGTTCAGTTCGATGCCTGGCCTCGTCCTTGGCTCCATTTCCAGACATAACAGAATGGGCAAAACTGCCCAAAGATAGGTGTCCCAAGCTTGTGGCATCATATTCAACAAGTCTTGAGGCTGTAATTGCTGCCAAAGGTGCATCAACAAAGTATTGAGCAAAGGCTGTGAATACTTATGTACATGTGATTTCTTCATTTTTTTATTTTTAATAAATCTGCAAAAATCTCAAAACTTTTGTTTTTTGTCATTATAGGGTATTGGGTGTAGAATTTTGAGGGGAAAAAAAAGAATGTAATCCATTTTGGAATAAGGCTGTCACAACAAAATGTGGAAAAAGTGAAGCACTGTGAATACTTTCCAGATGCACTGTATATACTAGAGATAAATTTGGTCGTAGATTTTAACTACCTGTCAAATTAGCAAGCTGGGACTACAGAGGATTTATCTGTATCATTGGTGTATTTAAATCAAGATGTGAACAGTGGAAATGCCTTGTAAATTAATGAATGAACAGAAATGTCACTACATTTTGTTGATGAATGAGGACAGTCGTATTTAATTAAATGCTTTATGAATTTATTGTTGCATTTTCATACTTAATTTTTAATAAGGCTGTTTTTCAATTTTAATATTTTTTGTATTTCTACATTTATTCATGTAAACTAGAGTAGTCCAAAATCTTATTACCTCCACCAGGCCGCAGGAGGTTATGTTTTTGCCAGCGTTTGTCTGTCTGTCTGTCTGTTGGTTAGCAAGATAACTCAAAAAGTTTTGGACGGATTTCGATGAAACTTTTAGGCGTTGTTGGAAATGGTACAAGGAAGAACTGATTAAATTTTGGGGATGATCGGATCACCGTCTGGATACAGGAATTTTTTTAAAGGATTCTTTAACATTGTGAGATACGGCCATTTTCAACATGTGTGCAGGCGCAATGGAGGGCGCTGGTCGTCGTGTGTGACGAACACAAACTCCGCGTTCTTCAAAGTTTTAGGCACAAAAGCACGCGGAAAACAGTGGTGGGCAGGGCCCGGCAGCGTGCCTGTGTTTGCGCTACGCTGCAAAAGCTGAGATGGGCAGCTGTCCGGCGCGGGATTATTTGGCAGAAATTCCCCGGGCAGCCATAGTGGCTGCGCAAAAACAAGCTCTCTGCCGGGGAAGCTTCCAAATCCTCTTTTGCCGCGGAGCGCAACCCCAATAAAGCCCACGGCAACCTGTCTACCCAATTTGCATCCGTCAGTGAAGCCCTGAGTGCTGCTTTCAGTGATCTATGAAAACGCTCGCATAACCCATTGGCCTGTGGGTTGTACGCGGTTGTGCGATGAATTGCAACGTCCGCAGCCTGGGAGTTTGCAGATGGAGGAGGTGGGCACAACAGCAACACTTCAGTTTATTACCTCCGCCAAGGAGGTAATGCTTTTACTACTGAACCACTAATCCTATCATTGTGAATCCAATTGCTAGTCATATGTTTTCATGGTCAAGGAATCTGAAAACGTATACACAAACACTGTATGGGGGGGAACTGTGGCGCTTGGCGGAGGTCTGCGCTCTCCGAGTGCTTTTCTAGTTTAAATTTGTGCTGCTCAGGAGTATTATGTAAATTTGTGCTCAGGAGTATGTTCAGTTGGTCATTCGACACTAGCCATACTCCTGAAATTTCATGAAAATTAGGTTGCTACGAAAACTTTTAAAAAATCAGCATACAGCACTCCCTAATCCAAATTTAGTAGTGACCCCTCACTCAGTATTGTTCAAATTGTTGCAGCTTTGTGGAGCAACATTTTAAAAACTTTTTTTAACCATAGTCCTTGGACCACATAAACACATACTACTTGTACTTTTAGGTTTTATTATGCATATTTATTTATTTTGTGGCTGATAAGGCAATAGTAACAGAAATCAAAGTCACTACCTGCAGGTAATTAAAGATCTGTATTATGCATAGTTTTAGTTTACTGGTAAACTATTTGTTTTTTACCACCACCTAAAACGAAAGGGTCAAAGAGCTTAGTGATCCAAGACATCCACTACATGGGCACCAAGAGACAAGATAATGACTGAAATCACAAAAAAAGCTTTATGGCTGTGGAGTGTCTCAAACACCTAAACCCTGAAGCCTGCAGCCTGGAGAAGTGGAGAGAGAGCAACTGCTGCCCTCAGAAAAGGAGTCTAGTGAAGACCTGCCTCACGGATCATTCCTTGGCAGAGAAGAATGAATCACCCTGAACAGAGGAAGATCCAAGGTGGGAAAATAGGAGGCATATTCCATAAGTGGGGATATGTTGCCAGTGCCGATTGCCCCTGCTGTGAACCAATCCAAACCATGGGCCACATCCTCTGTTGCTGCAAATTGGGACCTACATGCTCTGATGAAGACCTACAGCAAGTAAATGACAGCTCTCCTATGGATACATGAATGGCGTGATGAGATATGATGATGAGTTTGTTTTATACTACCACCCAGCTGATATACAGACAATACATATATATAGTATACTGTATATACACTATTCACAAAAAGTTAGGGATATTTGACTTTTGGGTGAAATTTATGGAGAATGTAAAAAGTTCACACTACAGTGATATAATGAAAGTAGGGCATTTAAGTAGAAGTATGCAGTGGTGATTTTCTCATCTCAAACAATGTACTGAAATAAAAGTCAACAACAGTGGTGGGTATATCACAACAAAAAATGTCAGTGTCTCAATAACTTGTCATGTGCCCTTGAGCATCAATTTCAGCTTGACAACGACATCTCATGCTGTTCACAAGTCAACTTATTGTCTGCTGAGGCATGGTATTCCACTCTTCTTGAAGGGCGGCCCTCAGGTCATTGAGTTTGTGGAGTGCAGAATTACGAGCCTCTTCACAGCGACTCAGCTGATACCATAGGTTTTCTATGAGATTCAGGTCTGGACAGAGTGTAGGCCACTCCATTTGAGATACCCCAGCCTCCAGCAGCCATTCCCTAATGATGTGACTTCGATGAGCTGGAGCATTGTCGTCCATGAAGATGAAATTAGGCCTGTGTTGTTCATGCAGGGGCACAATGACTGGATTAATGATGTTATTCAGGTAGTATTGGCTTGTCACTGTACCATTCACAAGGTGTAGAGCAGTTCTGTATTGACTAGACACACCTGTGTTATGTCTGTAATTAATGAGACGGGAATCGTCTTGTACCAAACATCCAACTGAACTTTATTGAGAACACACACAAATATATACACTGGCCGCAGCCTGCCTGACATCACTCCGCAGGGCAGCTACGGCAAGTCCCTAGGGCCAAACTCATATACAATACCCCCTCCCCCCGCTTAGAAAAGTCCAAAACCACACACAAAATTGAAAACCTCCCCAATTTAGGACCCAAATCACGCACTAAAATAAGGGGAAACGATGTACTATAATGGCCTAACACATTCACACAAAAACAACCAAAAAGAGAGTTGGTGGGTGGACTGCCACACAACCCAGTATGGCACAGTGGATTATTCTGCCACTGATAAACTAAAAAAAAGTCCATTGATAATCTCAAAGTGTTGCCGTGTTCCTAAACTAAATAACATAAAATAATCCCAAAACACATGCAAACATACAGTGGGGCAAAAAAGTATTTAGTCAGCCACCAATTGTGCAAGTTCTCCCACTTAAAAGATGAGAGAGGTCTCCAATTTTCATCATAGGTATACCTCAACTATGAGAGACAAAATGAGAAAAAAAAAATCCAGAAAATCACACTGAAGGATTTTTAATGAATTAATTGGTAAATCCCTCGGTAAAATAAGTATTTGGTCAATAACAAAAGTTCATCTCATTACTTTGTTATATACCCTTTGTTGGCAATGACAGAGGTCAAACGTTTTCTGTAAGTCTTCACAAGGTTTTCACACACTGTTGCTGGTATTTTGGCCCATTCCTCCATGCAGATCTCCTCTAGAGCAGTGATGTTTTGGGGCTATCGCTGAGCAACACGGACTGTCAACTCCCTCCAAAGATTTTCTATGGGGTTGAGATCTGGAGACTGGCTAGGCCACTCCAGGACCTTGAAATGCTTCTTACAAAGCCACTCCTTCATTGCCCGGGCGGTGTGTTTGGGATCATTGTCATGCTGAAAGACCCAGCCACGTTTCACCTTCAATGCCCTTGCTGATGGAAGGAGGTTTTCACTCAAAATCTCACGATACATGGCCCCATTCATTCTTTCCTTTACACGGATCAGTCGTCCTGGTCTCTTTGCAGAAAAACAGCCCCAAAGCATGATGTTTCCACCCCCATGCCTCGCAGTAGGTATGGTGTTCTTTCTCCTCCAAACATGACAAGTTGAGTTTTTACCAAAAAGTTCTATTTTGGTTTCATCTGACCATATGACATTCTCCCAATCCTCTTCTGGATCATCCAAATGCTCTCTAGCAAACTTCAGACGGGCCTGGACGTGTACTGGCTTGAGCAGGGGGACACGTCTGGCACTGCAGGATTTGAGTCCCTGGCGGCGTAGTGTGTTACTGATGGTAGCCTTTGTTACTTTGGTCCCAGCTCTCTGCAGGTCATTCACTAGGTCCCCCTGTGTGGTTCTGGGATTTTTGCTCACTGTTCTCGTGATCATTTTGACCCTACAGGGTGAGATCTTGCGTGGAGCCCCAGATCGAGGGAGATTATCAGTGGTCTTGTATGTCTTCCATTTTCTAATAATTGCTCCCACAGTTGATTTCTTCACACCAAGCTGCTTACCTATTGCAGATTCAGTCTTCCCAGCCTGGTGCAGGTCTACAATTTTGTTTCTGGTGTCCTTTGACAGCTCTTTGGTCTTGGCCATAGTGGAGTTTGGAGTCTGACTGTTTGAGGTTGTGGACAGGTGTCTTTTATACTGATAATGAGTTCAAACAGGTGCCATTAATACAGGTAACGAGTGGAGGACAGAGGAGCCTCTTAAAGAAGAAGTTACAGGTCTGTGAGAGCCAGAAATCTTGCTTGTTTGTAGGTGACCAAATACTTATTTTACCGAGGAATTTACCAATTAATTCATTAAAAATCCTTCAATGTGATTTTCTTTTTTTTTTTTCTCATTTTGTCTCTCATAGTTGAGGTATACCTATGATGAAAATTGGAGACCTCTCTCATCTTTTAAGTGGGAGAACTTGCACAATTGGTGGCTGACTAAATACTTTTTTGCCCCACTGTATAAACAGTCTCATTATCATTATCATTAACTAACACCACATAAACATATGAACATTATAGTTTTTCAAGTTACTCCACTGTCCTCAGTCAGAAAAGGGTAGAACCGGCTTGGGGGCCCAGGGCAGCCCCTCGGTAGGTGCACCCCTGGAAGCAGCCTGCCCCAGGGGTCGTAACTGAACTCACAGACGAGAGTGCCTCTTCTCCTCACCATCGACCGCCCCTCTCGTCCGGACCCGCCATCCGAAGCCTTCTCCTGGACACGCCACACCTCGTTAGCGTGCCTCCTCGAGCCGCCCGACAACTGAAAATCAGCTGCGCCTAGCTTAGCCACGATTCGCGGCCGTCATCCGGCCCACAGCTGCCGCGGACATTCTTCCCCTCAAGCCTGAACTAAGTCCATAACTCTGAAAGGGATCTTGCTCGGCTTGCTGTGTTGCTGCTTGGCACGCAGTTTCTCCATGCCTGTCAGTCTGGCCCCAACCATTTTCAAAACTGCTGCAGCTGTCGCCGTTGTAGCCCCAGATTCACTGGCGCCCTGTGGCCGAGCTCTGGGGAAAACTGGAGCTAGCCTGTTAGCCCCGCTCGATAATGCAGGCATCTCGCTGTCACGCCCAGTACCCTCGTCCAGGGCGACTTGGGCTCCGGTACTGAGGTCTTCCTGTGCCAACCCTGAATGAGGCTGGTCCTGCTCGACCTCCGTGGTGCTCAGCAAATCTTTGTACTGCTCGCTCCCAATGTCCGTCTCTGTGCCCGACTGTCGCTGCTGTTTCTCAGGGTTCTTAGCATGCTCCCCACCCCCACCCCGCCGCTGCTCTGACCCTAGCTGTGGGGAAAACTGAGCTGAGTCTGGTCGCTGCTCTTCCCCCGTGCCATCTTCGCTCACCGTGCTTTGTTCACCTCCAGCGCTGTGGTCACTCACCATGCTGTGCTTTTTGGCTGGCTTGTCGTCTTCGGTGGACGTGGGCTCCCTCTCCTGTGGCTCCGACTCCACTGTGAAAACTAGCTTATAGCTTTTAGCTGGTGTTTGGCGCCCACCTAGCTCCATGGCTAACCTTGCCGTTGCCACTGGCTGAGCTGTTAGCTTCCCCGAGCTAGCTAGTTTAGCTACTTTTGGCGCCAACAGCCTTCCCATCCACAGCTTCGTGCTCCTTGTGTGTTCGGCAAAGTATTCAGCCATCCATCCACTCCCCCAACGTGTGGAAAATTTTCCAACCTTCTACGCCAAGATGGTGGACCAGAAGTGCTTGTCTCTGCATTCCGTCGAGTCTACTCAGGCCCAACACCATGATATACCTCTCAAACATGGCCAACCAGTTAGGCCACAGGATCGCTGGCTCTCCCGTATACTGAAGAAACGGTGGTGGAGGTGGCCCATACGCCTCCATAGTTTATCCTCATCGCCAAAATGTTATGTCTGTAATTAATGAGACAGGAGTCGTCTTGTACCAAACATCCAACTGAATTTTATTGAGAACACACACAAATACATACACTGGCCGCAGCCCGCCTGACGTCACTCCACAGGGTGGCTACAGCAAGTCGCTAGGGCCAAACTCATATACAATAACCTGATCAGACTTTAATACCACGACCATCAAAGGCTCGTCTAGTGACAACAGTGGCTGATGCATAGCACTCTCCTTGATGTCTCCAACATCATTGGCCGTCATCATTTCTGCTCAACGTGAATCAACTTTCATTAGAGAACAGCACTGTGGCCCACTGGTCCCTTGTCCAGTGTAAATGCTCCCTGGCCCATGCAAGACAATGACGCCTGTGCCTGGCGGTCTGGTCATATACCTTTGCAGGTCATCTTGCATGCAGACCATGCTGATGTAAATGGTTTTGAATGGTTTGACGTGACACTTGGGTGCCTCTCCCTTAAATGTGCTTAGACTTGAGTGGCATTCATCATCCAGTTCTGCAGGGCACTGTCCACAATGGAGCGGTCATCAGCGTGGGATGTAGCCAAAGGACATCCACTTCTATGCCTTTCTGTGACTCTTCCAGTCTCTCTGTATCTCTGTTATAACCTGGTGATGACACTCTGTGACACTCATAAGTCCAGTGGTCACTTTCCTCTGAGAACATCCTGTTTGAAGCCTCACAATGGTGAGGTACTGTTGATCACGTGTTAGGTGTTGTCTTGGTCTCATGATGTCAAAATGTGAACAGCATGATGAAGAGGACTGTTTAAATGTCAATTCTAACTGAACCAGAAAATTTATCGGTCTATTCATGGCTCAAATACCTGTTGTGAATTTTGCCATTAAGCACTTTGTTAGAGAACAGCAAGTTAGGCGAAAAGTACTGAAACACTGAACAGTTGGACATGTGCATTCAAAAGATTAGAGAAGCTCAAATTAAGTTCACCCGTAAAGGTTATCTAGAAATTTCACCTAAAAGCCGAATATCCCTAACTTTTTGTGAGTAGTGTATATATAAACACAAGCCTTAAACAAAATTAACTAGAAGGTAGTTAGAGACTGCATACCTCTACCAAATCTCTGCCTCCCTCTCTTCATCCATTCATACCTCCTCCTGTCCCTCCATCCTGTACATTGCAAGATAGGGCCTTGGTGGAGGTATGCACTCATGGATCACCTCTAAAATTTGTGGTTTCATCCATAACCTAAGAGCCACCTCTGGGGAAAATTTCATCAAAATCCATGGAGTAGTTTTTGCATAATTCTGCTAACAAACAAACCACCCTGATCACATCACCTCCTTGGCTGAGGTAATAATAAAGATGTGCATAAAACAAATTAAAATAGAAAAATATATTATCTCATGAGAGTATGCAGGGTAATACAGGAAAAAAAAACTTTCATTAATGAATTGTACAATTTTTCCTCGTTAAGTTCTTAGTTAAATTGAGTCAATATTTATCTGACTTTCTTTTGTACATCCTTGATTTAACATCCACCCCAACAACAAATATTAACTCTTATTTTGAAAATATTTGACTTTTTTCTTACCGTACAAAAAACAATTTACATGTTGCATGTATAATGTTTTCAATCAGATAACTTTTTTTTTTTTCCCATGCCAGCAGCACGAAGACGAGACTATGCCTTTTCACTGGACAAGTTTCCCTAAAGATACAGACCAGAGGTGCTGAGGAAATTTTCCACACCCGGTCCTTCTGAGGTAAATAGAGCAAAGGAAATGCACCTGTCATGGAAAAAGCGGAGAGAGAGGCGCTCCTGCTAACTTTCTTTTTCTTCAGGCAAAAAGGTCAACAGATTTTAGTCGGCGGCATAGACGAGGAGGAGGAAGAAGCGGTGGAGGAGCTCTATTATGAACCCAGCAGTGGAGGATAGTGAGTAAACTTGTTAATAAACGCGCTGCTAGCTTTTCTGCTAGTATCAGTCGGCTTGGCTTGCGTTTTGTGTGTGGATTTTTCCGCTTTTATCCGCAAGTGTGCATCTTTTTATTGAACGGTGTGGTAAGCTACGTCGTTCAATTAAAAAAAAAAAACAAAAAAAAAAAACAACGTACCGTTTCGTACAACAATAAACGAAAAAAGTTTTGTCCTGTCTGAATTTCTCCCAAACATTAGCATTTCATTAATTCTTTGTTGGTACTCACGATTCGACCGTTTGAGCTTTTAGCGACTCGATATGGATTTTTTCCCCCATGCTATCAGTTTTAACCTTACACCATGATTAACGACAAGCCGTCGTTAATCATGCGTTATGTCTGGTTTTATGAACTTTCCCCTTTAATAACCCCTGCGAAGAGTTCGGAAATGTCCAGGATTACGTATACTTTTCCAGTTATTTTGCTGCACACTACTAACCGCATCTCTGTAACGTGGCACAAATCAAAACGCCATTTCCATGTATGCTATTTTCAGCTAATAGCAGAAGTTGCCCTGCAGGTATTCTTAAACGCCTACTACAGTCTGCTCCAGGTATTTAAACAATGAGGAAAAAGTGATCAAGTTTTGGTTTGCATGGAGGGCGCAGTGGAGGCTTTGCTCGTGTGTGCCTCAGGCTGATATTGTCCTCTTTAAACATAGCAATAAATTTAGATGGGAACATCACAGATGACAGCTCGATGCTGGGTTTAAGCTAATGGTTCAACCCCACCCGGTTTTCTGTATCCTTAGAGGGTGGGAACCTTACGTGGAAGCCAGTGTTGTGTTTTCTTGTCTGATCAAACAACCTTCCACCCGGGCAGAGGCTCTGTGGGATTTTAAAGCCCTTTCCCATTCGGTTTCTCTCCAGTCATTTATCTTATTTTTTTAAAGCCAGTGCTGGTTAAAGTGGCATGTTTATTTTATTTTTTTAATCTCCCCCCCAAAATTCCCTTTCAAATGGTAGCTGTACTGTGCAAAAGTCTTAAGCCAGCTGTGATTTTTCTTTACATTTTGTTTCCAAGGAGCCAGACTTTCTTGTAATTTTAAAGTGGTCTTGAGCAGTAGTTCTCTGGGGTTTCTGAGAGTCTTTGTTTGGATACTTTTTCCCTCCTTTTCAGTCTAGTTGTTGAACCTTATCAATGTCCAGTTTCCTAAAAAATTGTCAACAGAAGTATCTCATCAGATACTCAATAACTTGAGCTCCTTTAAGAAATAGGACAGGGGGGAAAAATCCAGCAAAAACCAGACACAGGACCTGAAAGAGCTTTCCTTCAATTGATCTGTCTACCGTTTATTCAGTCCTAACAGGAATAGAATAGAATGGAATAGAAAACCTTCGTTGTCATTGTATTTAAAAAGATACGAGATTCAGTGCAGTCTTGAAAAGGTGCTGTAACAAAAACACACGTGTATTCCAGACATTCATCCACACAACTACTAGTATTCACACCCTGAAAAATCACGCACATACAACCAGTTAAAAATGGTAAAATAAACAGTAGGTAGTGCAGTAAAACCAATAAATATGAATATATTGCACAAGTGTAAAATATTGCACAGATAGTATCGCTTAATAGATATGTACAAGCATATTGCTATAGTGTCATTTTGTATATTTGTGTGTGTCTAAAGACACACAGCAGTAGGTATAAATCCCCTTAAAACAAATCTATGCTGTCTAAAATGGTATCTTTTTCCCCACAGAAAACCTTTCACTGTCGTACAGTTGCTTGTAAAAATCTTTTCCCTTTTCCTCCTCCTTAATTAGGCCCACCCACATCCTGCCCACCAGGACACAGAAATCTGCCAGTGGGCAAATTTGAACAGCCAGTGCTTAGTCTTGATGGGTTCATCTGTTATCATTCACTTCCGGCGCCACACGAGTCGGCTGCCTTTTGCAACAGCGGCTCAATTCTGAGTCTTTTTTTTTTTTTTTCCTCCTCTCTCTTTTTGATCCGGTTTTTCACTCCATTTATATCACGGACCCACAGATCGTCCCAAATGTCTCCCGAGCCGGTGGACGGAGCCACTGTTTATAGCAGGAGATGGTACAGCAGGGAAGAGCTGCTAGCACTCAACCGCCACCCGGTGCTAACGGAAAAACTCAACATACCGGGAGAACTGAGGCGAAAACGCCGTGGTTGCCAGGCTGGAGTAAGGCGGAAGACAAGAAATATAAGGTACAGACCCTCCTTTCCATCCGTTGTCATGGGGAATGTACGGTAGTTACTGGGAAAGGTAGATGAGCTAGCGGCTATCTCCCGCTACGATAGCATATACCGGGAATGCTCTCTCTCGTTTTGTTTACCGAGACGTGGCTGTCTGAACTAGCAGCAGATGCTAACATTGAGCTGGAGGTTTTCCACGCGATACGGGCAGACCGAACACCAGACAGTGGCAAAGCAAGGGGCGGTGGAGTGATAATGTATGTTAACAACTGGTGCAGATCGGGACATATCACTGTTAAACAACGACACTGCAGCAAAGACATTGAGTTGCTAGCTGTTAGCATGCGGCCTACATATCTCCCGAGGGAATACTCGCACGTGATCTGCATTGTTGTTTATGCAAATCCGACGGCGAACGCTGAGACAGCGCGTGACATCATCCATTCAGTAACTGGCAGGCTGCAGATGGAACACCCAGATGCTCTTCTTCTCATCTCAGGCGATTTCAACCATGTTTCACTGTCTCCCATTCTACCCACGTTTACCCAGTATGTCACATGCCACACTAGAGACAATAAAACACTGGACTTATTCTACGCAAACACTAAGGAGGCGTACACCTCATTGCAACTCCCCCCACTCGGGAGATCGGATCACAACTTGGTTCATCTCCGGCTGGTGTACAAACCCCTAGTGCACAGACAACCTCCGGCCATGCGCACAGTGAAGTTATGGTCTGAGGAGGCAATGGACACTCTAAAGGGCTGTTTTGAAACCACCGCCTGGGAGCAGCTCTGCGAGCCACATGGTGAGGACATCGATGGCCTCACTCACACCATCACGGACTACATCAGCTTCTGTGTGGACAACACCGTTCCCACCAAGACCATACGGTGTTGCTCAAACAACAAACCCTGGATCAACCCTGAGATAAAAACACTTCTGAGAGAGAAAAAGAGGATCTTCAGGTCGGGGAACAGGGAGATGCTGAAGTCTGTACAGAGGGAGCTGAGGAGAAAGATCAGAGAAGGCAAGGACAGCTTCAGGAAGAAGATGGAGGACAAGCTGCAACAGAGCGACATCAGCGGGGTCTGGAGAAACCTTAAAACCATCTCTGGGCTCCAGAATTCCTCCCCCCAGGCCACGGGGGGCAGGGAGTGGGCGAATAATCTGAATCTGTTTTTCAATAGGTTTGACCAACCGCCCTCCCCCCTGACTGCACAACAACCACTGCTGCCTCTAAAGACATCAAGTCCTGCTGCCCACTCCCCACTCCACCAACATCCCCCCACTCCCAACACACAGCCCCCCAACCTGACCCTGACTAAGACCCAGGTGAGAACGGAGCTGAGGAAGATCAAGGCGAGGAAGGCGTCGGGACCGGACGGCATCAGCGCAAAGCTCCTCAAGTTCTGTGCAGACCAGCTGTGTGGGATTGTGGAGTACATCTTCAGTCTGAGCCTGAAGCAGGGGAGGGTACCACAGCTGTGGAAAACATCTTGTGTGGTACCTGTACCAAAGACTTCCCGCCCCAAAGACCTGAACAGCTACAGACCAGTGGCCTTGACGTCCCACATGATGAAGACCCTAAAGAGACTGCTCCTTGCTCACCTCCGCCCCCTGGTGGGACCAGCGATGGATCCACTCCAGTTCGCCTACCAGCATGGCATTGGGGTGGAGGATGCGGTGATCTTCCTCCTTCACCGTTCTCTGTCCCACCTGGAGAAGCCCGGTAATGTGGTGAGGATCATGTTCTTTGACTTCTCCAGTGCTTTCAACACCATCCAACCGATGATCCTGAAAGACAAGCTGCTGCGCGCAGGGGTGGACCAGCACCTGTCATCATGGATCCTGGACTACCTCACGAACCGGCCTCAGTTTGTGAGAACCCGGGACTGTGTGTCCAACACGATCATCGGTAGCACGGGGGCCCCCCAGGGAACGGTTTTGTCTCCCTTCCTGTTCACCCTTTATACTGCAGACTTCTCACACAACACAACACACTGCCATCTACAGAAGTTCTCTGATGACTCTGCGATCGTTGGCCTCATCTCCAATGGAGATGAAGCTGAGTACAGAGGGCTTATCCAGGACTTCGTGGACTGGTGCCATCGGAACTGCCTCCAGATCAACGCGAGGAAAACTAAGGAGCTGGTGGTAGACTGCCGCAGGCAAGGACAACCCCTCACAGCACCAGTAAATATACAGGGAACAGACATTGAGATGGTGACATCCTATAAGTACCTGGGTGTTCATCTGAACAATAAACTAGACTGGTCACACAATACCGACGCATTCTACAAGAAGGGACAGCGCTGGCTGTTCCTATTGAGGAGGCTCAGGTCTTTTGGTGTACAAGGGGCGCTGCTGAAGACATTCTATGACACGGTGGTGGCATCAGCCATCACTTTTGGAGTGGTCTGCTGGGGCAGTGGCATTACAGCAGCCGATAGGAAGAGACTGAACAAACTGATCAAGAAAGCTAGCTCTGTCCTGGGGTAGCGCCTTGACCCAGTGGAGGAGATAGGAGAGAGAAGGACGGTGGCTAAACTGTCATCTCTGCTGGAGTCCGAGTTCCACCCTATGCAGGACATACTGAATGCACTGAGGAGCTCATTTAGCAGCAGACTACATCATCCTAGGTGCACAACCGAGAGGTTTTGCAGGTCCTTCCTACCAACGGCTGTCAGGCTGTACAACCTAAGCAGGGCTGCTCGCAGAGATAGCAAAAAGACGTGACAACCTAATAGTTTTGAATGAAAAGACGCAATAGACTTATACATTGGTCCCCTCCGGCATACAACTAGGAAAATACTGGTCGCTATGGAGGGTGAGAATATGTATGGGTACATAATCATACCATGTTGGATAACTAAGTAGAGGGTTGTGCTGTTTCATCCCATCTAGCAACAATGCTCCGCACTGGGTGTGTTTATATATCAACATATTTATTCCATCTAGCTACAATGCTCCGCACTGTGTGTTTATATATCTACATATTATTCCATCTAGCTACAATGCTCCGTTCTCTCTCTCTCTCTCTCTCTCTCTCTCTCTCTCTCTCTCTCTCTCTCTCTCTCTCTCTCTCTCTCTCTCTCTCTCTCTCTCTCTCTCTCTCTCTCTCTCTCTCTCTCTGAGTGGGTGTGGTCGTGAGTGCGAGCTGAGAGCGTGTGACAGCGTGAGTGAATTATTTTGAACTTTTTCGTGTTTAAGGTGTTTTTTTTTTGTTAAATAATCTTAAGTTTTGTTGTTTTCTGTAGCTGGGGTGGGGTAGGCGTTTTGGGAGGGGGGTTTCTGCTGCCAGCTCTGCTGGTCAGCATGGTTTTGGAGCGAGGCTCCGGATTCGAGACGCTGACACGCCGGCATGCTGTCAAACTGACACCGGCTGTCAGCTGCTCAGTGGAGGAGTGTAGTCTGGCTGTGGGGGAGCTGGTCGGTTATGAAAGTGTTAGATCAGCTTCGAGAATGAATAGTGCCGTGGTGATTTTCCTCGATAGTGTGGAAAAAGTTAACCGGGTAGTGGAGAGCGGGGTTGTGATTAAAGACACACTGGTTCCTGTTCTGTCTCTGGTAAATCCCGCGAAGAGAATTACCATCTCAAATGTCCCACCATTTTTAAAGAACGAGCTGTTGGAGAAGGAGCTGTCGAGACACGGGCAGCTTTTGTCCCCGATTAAGCACATCCCTCTCGGTTGTAAGTCCCCGCGTTTAAAGCATGTCATGTCTTTTAGGCGACAGGTGCTCATGATTTTAAAGAATAGCGAGGAAAGCCTCAACCTTGTGTTTAAATACCGGATTGACGGCTTTGATTATACCATCCACGTCACCTCCGATAATATGAAGTGTTTCGGCTGCGGAATGGAGGGACACTTGATTCGATCATGCCCTCAGGGAGTGGGGGGTGATCACTCGAGGGGGGGGGGGGGGCGCTAGTGCGGCCTCGGGGCCGTCTGGCGGCGGAGCGGCTTCGCCGCCCTCTGAGGCTGACGGCGCTACCGCGCCGTTGGGCGTTTCGGCCAGAGCCGCAGGGCCGTCTGGCGGCGGCGCTTCGGCCGAGGCCGCGAGGCTGTCTGGCGGCGGGGCGGCTTCGCCGCCCTCCGCAGCCAGCCTGTCGATCATAACTGAAACAGCAACAAAAGTTAAAGCACATCGCGGGGCTGCTGCACAGACCAACATTGCAGACAAGGGTGATATTACCGAGAGGGATGACGCTGAGGGTCAGACAGAGGAGCCGAATGAGGCCCAGGTAGATGGTGGGACCAGAAAGATGAATATAAAAGCACAGCACAGGGTGAGCGAAAGACAGGAAGAGACAGCTACCAGGGTGGCTGAGTCAGTGTTGGAGGATGAGGATGACATCGAATTAGATGAGGAGTTATGTAAAACCTCCATCAAGCGGAAGAATTTGGAAACCAAACAGCAGAAGAGCAAAGTAAAAAGGGTTGTTAAAGACAGTTCTGAGGTTTCTCTATCTCAGCCAGATTCTTATGCTGGGTCTGAGATAGAGAGTGATGGTGAAAGCAGTGATGATGTGGCCAGTGGAGGCGGTTACCCCTTCACAAAAATACAGAAGTTTTTGCAGGACACTAAGGGGGTCAGAATGGTTAAAGTTGAAAGCTTCTTCCCTGATCTAAAACGTTTTGTTGACTGTGCTCGGGTCTACATGAAAAATAGGGGAGAGCTTGAGCAGGAAAGTTTCACTGATCAGGAGATCTACAGACTAAAAAAGCTTGTGCTAAAAGTTAAGAACCAAATTGCCCAGGATGATTAGTCTTTTATCGCTCATTCTTTCTTTTCTGTTTTTATATTGGCTTTGCCCTCTTATATACATGTGTAGTTTTAATTTTGGCACACTCAACATCAATGGGGCAAGAGAAATGTCCAAGCGAGCGAGTGTTTTTACTCTTGCAGAATGCAAGAAAATTAATGTTCTGTTTGTTCAGGAGACTCATAGTTCTGAGGACAATGCTGCTGACTGGAGGAGGGAATTTCGGGGTGAAATTATTCTTAGTCATAGAAGCAGCAAATGTGGTGGAGTGGGTATTTTATTTTCTCGAGATTTTATTCCACTTTCTTATGACATTGATGAGATAATTGCAGGCCACATTTTAAAAGTTCGAGCTGTTTTTGAGAATGTGAAAGTTGTTTTTATAAATGTGTATGCTCCAACCGTAGGCACAGAAAGATTGGCCTTTTTAAATATTTTAGATGACACGATCAAAAATTGCAGTAATGATGACTTTTTATTTGTGGGAGGTGATTTTAATTGTACAGGAAATCCTCTTATGGATAGGAATCACCCAGAGCCACATGCTGCATCCAACAGAGTTTTAAAAGGTCTCATAGAAGCTCATGATCTGTGTGATGTGTGGAGGAATTTTCATGGCAAGGCTAGACAGTACACGTGGAGCCATAGAAAGGACAATATTTTGTCCTTAGCTAGACTGGATAGGGTTTACAGTTTTAAGCACCATTTTAGCATTTTTAAAAGTGCTTTTATAGTCCCTGTTGGCTTCACAGATCATTCCCTGGTTCAGTGTTGTGTTTTTATCAAGAATATAAAGTGCAGTAGTGCATACTGGCATTTTAACACGTCACTTTTATCGGATAACAGTTTTAAAACTGCTTTTATGTTTTTTTGGAGTAATTTTAAATTAACAAAATCAAATTTTAGTTCTTTGCAGCAGTGGTGGGATGTAGGGAAGAGCCAAATAAAGAATCTGTGCCTACAGTATACTCGCAATGTCTCTGGAGACTTGGCCAGGTCTGTCAGGGACCTGGAGAGAGAAGTAGTGGAGCTGCAGTCTTTGGCAGGCTCCACAGGAGAAAGAGGACATTTTGAGGCCCTCAATGGCAAAAAGTCTGTTTTAACTGACCTACTGGGAGTGGCTGCCAGGGGCGCTGTGGTACGCAGTAGGTTCCAGAACATCGCACTAATGGACGCTCCATCTCATTTTTTCTTTGGTCTGGAGAGGAAGAATGGTCAGAGGAGGATGATCCACTCTCTCAGCTCCGAGGACGGGCGGCCGATCCATGAGTCTGCGGAGATCCGTCGCTTTGCAGTTGCTTTCTACAAGGATCTCTTTAAGAAAGAATTTGTTGAGAATCCACATGCACTGAGTCATTTTTTGACGGACTTGCCAAAGGTGATGGCTAGCGTGAATGCGGAGCTGGAGAGCGGGATCACTCTGCAAGAACTGGCAGTGGCTGTCCAGTCTCTTCAGTGTGGAAAAGCCCCAGGGATAGATGGCCTACCAGCGGAGTTCTACAAGGCGTTCTGGTCTGAGATCTGTGAGGACTTGCTGGAAGTACTGTCTGACAGTCTGCGGAAGGGTCACCTGCCCCTAAGTTGTAGGAGAGCAGTCCTCACCCTCCTTCCAAAAAAAGGCGACTTGAAAGACATTAAGAACTGGCGTCCGGTGGCCCTCCTCTGTACTGACTACAAAATTCTCTCCAAAGTGTTGGCTACCAGACTGAGGAAGGCGATGGAGCAGGTCATACATGTAGACCAGACCTACTGTGTACCTGGTAGGTTGGTTACAGACAACATTTTTTTAATTCGTGATGTTTTGGACCTCTCCAGCTCATTGGTCAAAGAACTTGGTCTTATTTCAATAGACCAAGAAAAGGCGTTTGACCGAGTTGAACATCCATACCTTTGGCAGACATTAGAGGCCTTTGGTTTCAGCTCAGGGTTCATCGCCATGATCCAGGCTTTGTATAGAGACATTGAGAGTATTCTTAAGATTAATGGTGGTTTGAGTGCTCCTTTCAAAGTTGAGAGGGGTGTCCGACAGGGCTGCCCCCTCTCAGGTATGCTGTACTCTCTTGCCATTGAGCCCCTCCTTTGTAAACTAAGGCAAGGCCTCACTGGTTTTAAAGTCCCCAACTCTGACTCTGTTTTTAAAGTGTCTGCATATGCTGATGACGTTGTTGTTTTTACAAGAAATCAAAATGATGTAGACTACCTTTTAAGAACTGTCAATCTTTTTGGTGAGTGCTCCTCAGCGAGAGTGAATTGGGGTAAGAGTGAAGCTGTTGTGGTGGGGGGGAGACCACAAAAAATTGCCCTACCTGGTGGCCTCTCGTGGACACAAGGTGGTTTTAAATATCTTGGTGTGTTTTTAGGAAATCAGACTTTTACTGAGAAAAATTGGGAGTGTTTTTTAGAAAAAACTGAAGGAAGACTAAAAAAATGGAAATGGATTCTGCCAAACTTGTCCTTCAGAGGTCGTGTTTTAATTATCAACAACTTGATTGCTTCAGTGCTGTGGCATCGACTGTCTTGTCTGGACCCTCCACCCAATTTGCTGGCCAGAGTGCAATCTATAGTCGTGGACTTTTTCTGGGACCGTCTTCACTGGGTTCCACAGAGTATCCTGTTTTTACCGAGGGAAGAAGGTGGTCAAGGGCTCATCCATCTGGCCAGCAGGGGGGCTGTCTTTCGCCTGCAGTTCATTCAGCGACTGCTGAGTGGCCCCCTTGACCTTGTGTGGAGACCTATTGCCAGGGCTGTCCTGGCTCGCTGTGGAGGGCTTGGACTAGAGGAGTCGCTGCTTTTAATGGATTTAAGGGGCCAAAAACTCCCAGAACTTCCCCAGTTTTACCAAAGTGCTTTTAAAATCTGGGGACTTTTTAAAAAGAACTCTCCCCAGGCTTCCTTGCCGCCTTTCTGGCTTTTAAAGGAACCACTTGTGTTCGGGACCAGTTTTGATGTGGGCAATGTTTTAGGACCTTCTGTTTTAAAAAAGTTTATTTTTGCAAAGGTCACAACGCTGGGACACTTGGTAAATTTATGTGGTCCTAACTTGGACAATGCTGTTGCCCTGTGCTCGGCTCTTGGCGTCTCTTCAGTTAGAGTTATAATGAACTTGTTGAAAGATTGGAGAGACTGCCTGTCTGCAGAAGAACACTCTGCTATTGTTTTACACTGCGAAAACTCTGTACAAACTGCTGATGAACCTTTTCCTTTTAGTATTTTATCTCCTGATTTTAAAGATGGCACTGGTGTGTTTTTAAACTCTGAGCACATTAACATTTGTGACTCTCCTGGTAAAAAAATGTATGGACTTTTGGTGAAAATTCTAAATGTGAATAAGTTAAAAGGTCGAGCTGATACACCATGGAGGAAACACTTGGGTCTGGGTCCAGAGGTGAGGCCTGCCTGGAGAGCACTCTATAAACCACCATTAACTAAGAAGGTTGGAGACCTACAATGGCGAGTTTTACATGGTGCTGTGGCTGTAAATGCTTTTATCTCTCTTTTAAACCCAAATGTTGTTGAGGTTTGTCCATTTTGTCCTCAGAAAGAAACTGTGTTCCATTGTTTTCTGGACTGTAACAGACTGCAATCGTTGTTTGTTTTTTTGGGGAAACTGTTTTATCTGTTTGGAGAAGTCTTTTCCCAGCAGATTTTTATCTTGGGCTTTCCATATAGACTGAGGACTAAGAAAAAGAGTGAACTCTTAAATTTCATCCTGGGTCAGGCTAAAATGGCTATTTATGTTAGTAGGAAAAGAAAAATTGAACAACTGCTGGATTGTAATGTAAAAGACATACTGGTTGGCATGATTAAGGCTCGAATAGTGATTGATTACAATTACTATCATCTGATGCAGAATGTTGAAACCTTTGAGGCTATGTGGTGCTTTAAGCACATCCTGTGTTGTGTTAAGGAGGGGAAAATTACCTATGGTATAATCCTGATGTAAGAAGCAAGTTTTTTGTTTTTGTTTTTCCTTGTTTGGTTACTTGTGTCTTTGATTTCTTGTCAGTGAGACATTTTTCTTTTCCATTGCTTCTTTTAGTTGTTTTAGTTGTGTTTTTCTGTTGAATTTGTGACAGTAAAGGTGTGTTGAAAAATCAAAAATCAAATCTATCTCTCTCCCCACCAACAAACGTGGGGAATACCCTTACGACCCAGTGCTGACCTGGTGAAGGTTCTGGCAGATCTGGCTCCGTTTCGCCCCGTTTCCGACCTCTAAAGGCTCGCCTCTGATGCTAACCCAGATGCTAACCCAGAGTAACTGCAGCAGTGAGAAGGTATTCTTTACATCTGGCCATCTGGAGCCGAGGAGAGAAGGATTTAAAAGGAGGACGAACCAACCGAGGCGGCGATTGGGAGCTCGGGCGCGGCGTTGGTGAGAGACGGGGGCCACCTGGATCCAGCAGGACAGTGGTCTGAACCGGTGCCCAATTGCGAGGCCCAGCCGAGGAACTACCAGACTGACGGCGGTCGGTGACGGGGCCTAGACGGGGCCCAGCGGAGGAGCCGCCTAGCCAGACGGCGACGAGTGGCTGTGATCGGTGGATTCCGGCTGCGCCGGCGGTGCACGACATAACTGGCCAGGTAGACGGAGGCAGGCGCCGGCGATAGACGGCGGTGATCTGCGGAGCTGAGCAGCGTCACTCGGCGGAGAAGCTGCGCAGGAGCGGCGGGTCCAGTAGTGACCGAGCTAGTTGAGGCCTAGCCGGATTCTCTGCTTATTTCTATCCACAGGTCAGTAAAATGCCACCCAAAAAAGAGGAAATGGAAGAAATTAAAAAAACTCTGAACTTTGTGTTAGATGAACTGGCCAAAGTGACTAGCCAGCAGGACAAAATATTAGACCTAATACAGGAGGTACAAGCCCTACATTCAATAATAAAAGAAAAAGACAAAAAAATTATGGACCTGGAGCAACACGGGCGTCTTTTGGAGCAACGCGTTGAGGATCTTGAACAAGGTTCTCGCATTGATGACATAGTTATAAGTGGACTAGACATCAGATATCAGTCGTACGCCCATGCCGCTACAGGACTGAGTGGTGAACATGCTTCCATAAGTGAATCAATGTCCTTAGAAAACCAAGTGCTTCAGTTCCTTAATGATAAAGACATTAAGGTAGAAGCCAATGCGATCTCAGCCTGTTATGCTTTACCGAAGAAAGATAACAAAACAAAGAAATCAATTGTGATGCGCTTTGTGAACAGGAGGGTGAAAAATGACATACTGAGCCAGGCCAAAAAACTAAAGGAAACTCAAGTTTACCTAAATGAACACCTGACAAAAAAAAAACGCTGAATTAGCACGGCAGGCACGGATGCTAAAGAAACATAATAAGATACAGTCAACCTGGACAAGAAATTGTAGAATTTGGATTAAACTAAATGGAACACCTGAGCAAGCAAAAAGTATAATGATCAGAGATGCTACTGACTTAGATAAATACAAATGAACACTGACTATGAAACACAGAGTGAGGAAACTCAAACTCTAAAAATATGCCACTATGCTGAACATAAACCACAAGAGATGGAGAATGATATTGATCCTGATAACCACTTTTTCAATAATATTCATAACCACTGTGAATATTACACTGAAAAGCAATTCAAAAGTCAAGTGCAATTAGATGGTAAACTGTCAATAATACACTTCAATAGCAGAAGTCTTAACAAAAACTTCTCACAGATTCAGGACTATTTAAAACAGCTAAACAGAAAATTCACAGCTATAGCAGTCTCTGAAACCTGGCTTAATGCAGACCAGGCTCCCCTGATGGCAATAGAGGGATATCAGATGTTTAACATTAACAGATCTCAAAAAAAGGGTGGTGGTGTTGCACTGTATATTGATGACCTATATAGATGTAAGCTTGTAAATGAAATGTCCTCAGCACTACCAGGGATTCTGGAATGTGTTACTGTTGAGATTGACCTAGACAAAACAAAAAATCTAATCATAAGCTGCATATACAGAACGCCGGGAACTTGCATTGAGACATTCAGAGATAAATTAGTCGAGCTGTACAATAATATTACTAGTAAGAAAATGGTAGCAATTTGTGGAGATTTCAATATTGATCTACTTAATCCACATCAACAAAATGTAGTTACAGAGTTCATGAACTCTATGTACAGCATGAGTCTATATCCCACAATAACACATCCCAGTAGAATCACAGCTCACTCTGCTACACTTATTGACAACCTGTTTGTCAATGTTCTCGACAAGAAAATAGAAAGTGGATTATTGATAAATGATATAAGCGACCACTTGCCAATCTTTGCACTTATCCATGGCCACACGGGGCCCAACCCAGGAAAAATATCTCAAAATCGTTCAGACACAAATCACCAAACGCAATCAGTTCTTTTAAAGAGGACTTGCTGAAGCAAGACTGGACAGAAGTCTATGTATCAGATGTAAATGAAGCCTATGACACATTTACAAACATTGTAACCACTCTTTATGAAAAAAACTGCCCATTAGTTAAAAAAAAGCTTAAACACAAATTTACTGACAAACCATGGCTAACCAAAGGACTACAAAAGGCGTGTAAAAAGAAAAATTTATTATATAAAGCTTTCATAAAGAAAAGGACAAAAGAAGCAGAGCAGCGGTATAAAACATACAAAAATAAGTTAACATATATAATAAGATGTAGTAAAAGAGACTATTACAGTAAAGAACTGGAAAAAAACAAAGACAATATTAAAAATACATGGACAATAATCAACAGTATCCTTGGAAATAAAAGCAGAAATACCAGCTACCCAACTAACACTCCAAAAAATAATAAATCGACTCCGAATGTGAATATAGCTTCACCTGCAGATGAATTTAATAATTTTTTTGTTAACATTGGACCTAAACTGGCCCGAGAAATACCCACTACGGTGCCAACAGGTGATTCAATATGCAATAACACTGCTGTAAAAGACACCATCTTCATAAAGAACACAGACGAAAGAGAGGTCATTGAAATTGTTAAATCGTTCAAAAGTAAAACATCTACTGACTGCGATGGTATTGATATGCTACTAGTCAAAACTGTTATCGAATGCATAGTGAAACCACTGACGTATATCTGTAACCTGTCTCTCCAATCAGGTATATTTCCCAATGCAATGAAAATAGCTAAAGTAATTCCGATTTACAAGACAGGCGACAGAGGGGAACTCTCCAACTACAGACCAATTTCACTATTACCGCAATTTTCCAAGATACTTGAAAAAATATTCTATGAGAGAATTGACAACTTCATACTGAAGAATGATTTATTGTGTGAGCAGCAATATGGGTTCAGACACAAAAGGACAACAGCATATGCCTTAATGGAATTTACAGAAAAAATATCAACAGCCATTGAAAATAAAGAGTATTCAGTTGGAGTATTCCTGGATCTTAAAAAAGCATTTGATACAGTAGATCACAATCTATTATTAAAGAAACTACAAAATTGTGGTATCAGAGGGGTAGCACTGTCCTGGTTAAGAAGTTACTTAAAGAATAGATATCAGTTTGTATGTGTTAACAACAAAAACTCAGAGCTACTGAAGGTCACCTGTGGAGTCCCACAGGGTTCAGTTTTGGGACCATTATTATTCAATATGTATATAAATGATATATGTAAAGTTTCAGAAAAAATGGACTTAGTATTGTTTGCTGATGACACTAACCTGCTATGCAGTGGAAACAACTTGGAACAACTTCTGGATACACTCGGAAAGGAATTAGGAAAGCTGAAACTGTGGTTTGATTCAAACAAATTAACGCTCAATTTAAGCAAGACAAAATTTATAGTCTTTAACAACCATCACAACTACCCAGTACCCAAACTCAGTGTAAATGGTGTAGAGATTGAAAGGGTATCCGAAACTAAATTCCTTGGAGTAATAATTGATAACAAACTGTGTTGGAAGCCACATATTAATTATATAAAAGGTAAAGTATCCAAATCAATTGCAATATTACACAGAGTGAAAAATTTGCTGAATCAACCCACACTATACACCTTGTATCATTCATTAATACTCCCATACATGACATATTGTAATGAAGTATGGGGAAATACATATAAAACAAACATATATCCACTCTTTATGCTTCAAAAGAGAGCTATTAGAATAATCAACAAAGCAGCTTACAGGGAACCAACAAACCCACTTTTTCTTAAACAAAAAACTCTCAAGTTGAAAGATCTGATCGACTTTAAAACCGCAATAATAATGTTCAAAGTGAAGAATCTATCACTGCCCGCAAATATCCAAAAGTTGTTCCAAACAAGGGAGAAACGATATCACTTCAGAGGAACATGTATATTTCAAAAGCCTACAGTGAGAACAACTACCAAGCAACACTGTATTTCAGTGCAAGGTGTCAGATTATGGAACGATTTTGGACCTGAATTAAAATCATGTACAAAGCTTGGACAATTTAAACAAAAACTAAAGGAAGAAATACTCCAAACATATTTACAAGACGACATGTAAACTCACATAAGGATTGACATTTCCAGCCTGTGTTGTGTTATAGCTTAGTTTTTCTTTTTTTCTCTGTGACACTATGTCTTAGATTTGTTTTTGAATAGTAACCGCTTAACTTAGACTAGCTCAGTTTTCTTTTTCTCTCAGTCATATTTTGTCTTAGCCTTGTTTTAAATTGTAATCGCTCTTGTCTTGTTTTCTCTTTTTTCTCCTTTGAATTCTTGGATGGAATATGGGTGGGCAATATAAGCTGCGGCTTCAGCCATCACCCATTTCGGATAACTCACGTGGAATTGTATAGTAGAAGGAGTCTTTGTCTAATTTGACCTTGTTGTTATATTATACAGTTTCTTTTAACCTGTAATGTACTATCCGAAATAAATAAATTCATTCATTCTCTCTCTCTCTCTCTCTCTCTCTCTCTCTCTCTCTCTCTCTCTCTCTCTCTATATATATATATATATATATATATATATATATATATATATATATACTTGCTGCTCTTGTTTCTTTTTTTCTCTTGCCTTCTGATTGTTGCTCTGAGTGTTGCTATCCCTGTGCTGTTGCAATCCTGGAATTTCCCCATTGTGGGACTAATAAAGGCTTATCTTATCTTATATCAAAAAAAAAAATGCTGTCTAAACTTGCCTTTTTCAAGGGTAGGCGCTTAACTGAACTTTCACAACAGAAAAACACAAAACATGACACGAGTGATTTTGCTCTTGATATGTCTTGTAAGTCACAAAAAACATGTTACAGACATCTTAACAAGAAAATAAACCAACTTGATTTTCACCAGTGTGTCACTTTAAGTTGCTGATCATCTGTGGGAAGAACTACTGTATTTTGAATCTGTTTGTTCGTGTTTTGAGTGACCTGAAGCACTTGCCAGTGGGCAACAGCATACCTGCCAACCACTCCGGTTTTGCCGTAATGGTTCCGGTTTTCAAGATCCCATTCCGGGTTACGGCTTTATTAATCAAAATTACGGTTTTTTACTAAAAATTCAGTCAAAAATTTTAAATCGTAAAAAAACACGAAAGCAATTCCAAACACGAGATCGCTAGGAATCGTATCTAAATTTAGAACATAGTGGCGTCAGTAGCGTTTCTTTTCGTGGTTCGCTGCTACGCTTTACCTGAAGCGTTTGCTAAGCTAACGCTATCGCTATTGAGGGTATTGAGGTTTCTATTCTCACGCGAAATCCCGGAGAGGCGTGCGTACATGGCGAGATGTAAACACGCTGTAAACTGCTGCAGACGTTCGCACGACTGCACTTCAACCCTGGCAAATGAACCATGGATTATACAATTCAACATAAACATCTAAAGAGACAAAACAAAAGAGAAACATCTAAAGGGAGAATACATTTTATATAATGCCTAAGATTCTGAAGAACATGTGCTGTGTAATTGCAAGCCCTGTCATGCTTGGTGTATCATGTAAACACATAAAATATCAGAGCGATTTTGCCGTCATTACGCACGTGTCTGTTAAACAGTGCTAGTATACCCTGCTGATATTTCTAGTCTTCTAGTTACCTCCACCAAGGAGGTTATGTGATCATCAGCGTTGGTTTGTCTGTTTGTTTGTTAGCAAGATAACTCAAAAAGTTATGGACGGATTTTCATGAAATTTTCACAGATTGTCAGAAATGGGGTATCCTACAGATGATTAGATTTTGGTGGTGATCCGGATCACCGTCTGGATCCAGGAATTTTTTAAAGGATTCTTTTTTTTTTATTTAACATTGCGAGATAGGGCCATTTTCAATATTTTATTTATGATGTTAAACACTGTATGGGGGGAACTGTGGCGCTTGGCGGAGGTCTGCGCTCTCCGAGTGCTTTTCTAGTATTCATAATACATCACATCTGGCCTATTCAAAGTTCTATGCAGTGTTAAGATAGTCTTTTGAATGCAAATTTAATGAATGAATGAATCTTTATTTCGGATAGATTAAAAGTAAAGATTAAAAAGAAACAGAATAATATAACAAAGGCAAAAAAATCCAACAAGGTCAAATTAAACAATAACTCCTCTGATTATACAGTTCAACATAAGTCATCTGAAATGGGTGATGGCTGAAGCCGCAGCTTATATTGCCCACCCATATTCCATCCAAGAATTCAAAAGAAAAACAAAACAAGAGCGATTACAATTCGGAACAAAGCTAAGACAAAATGTGACAAAAACAAAACAAAACTAAGTAACAGCACAACACAGACTGGATATGACAATCCTTATGTGCTTTTACATGTCATCTTGTATATATGTTTGGAGTATTTCTTCCTTTAGTTTTTGTTTAAATTGTCCAAGCGTTGTACATGATTTTAATTCAGGTCCAAAATCGTTCCATAATCTGACTCCTTGCACTGAAACACAGTGTTGCTTGGTGGTAGTTCTCACTGAAGGTTTTTGAAATATACATGTTCCTCTGAAATGATATTGTTTCTCCCTTATTTGGAACAGCTTTTGGATATTTGCGGGCAGTGATAGATTCTTAGCTTTAAACATTATTACTGCAGTTTTAAAGTCAACCAGATCTTTCAACTTGAGAACTTTTAATTTAAGAAAAAGTGGGTTTGTTGGTTCCCTGTAAGCAGCTTTGTTTATTATTCTAATAGCTCTCTTCTGAAGCATAAAGACTGGATATATGTTTGTTTTATATGTATTTCCCCATACTTCAGTACAATATGTCATGTATGGGAGTATTAATGAATGATACAAAGTATATAATGTGGGTTGTTGATTCAGCAAATATTTCGCTCTGTGTAGTATTGCAATTGATTTAGATATTTTACCTTTAATATAATTAATATGTGACTTCTATGTCAAATGCTAATATTTGTTTGACACTGCGGCCCCTGGACCCCGGCTAGCTACTAGGCTTTTCAGGTTTGAAAGTTGAAGAAATATGAGGTTGTTAGCTACATTTTAACTTGATTTAATGCTAATATTTGTTTGGCGTCGGGGGGCTTCGCCCCCCTGAACCCCTCCCGCCAGGACTTTGTCCTGGACCTACCGGGGCCTGCGGCCCCTGGACCCTGGCTAGCTACTAGACTTTTCAGGTTTGAAAGTTGAAGAAATATGAGGTTGTTAGCTACATTTAACTAGATTTAATGCTAATATTTGTTTGGCAAATATTAGCATTATTATTATTAGCATTAGCATTATTAGCATTAGCATCGGCCCCTGGACCCCGGCTAGCTACTAGGCTTTTCAGGTTTGAAAAGTTGGCAGGTATGCAACACGTTAAACAGTGTTCAGGATGTGAATTGTCCTTGGTGACAATGGCTCTGGTGAGGTAGCAGGTTTTTGTGATGTCCTCCAGGGAGGAAAGAGAGCCCCCTTCATACCATATAGTGATGCAGTACATGATTAGGCTCTCTATGGAGGAACGGCAGAAAGATGTGACAAGTTTTTCCCCTGTAAAGAGTTCTTTTCAGAATTCTCAGGAAGTGCAGACGTTACTGGCATTTTTGGCTGTGATGTTGTCAGACCAGGTGATGCTGTCCGTTATGCAATGGTTTCACTGGAAGGGCAGCTGTCAAAAAGCCATTGTTAAGGAAGGGAAATGGGGAGAATTGGCTGAGGTGTGCCATATAATGCTAGAACTAGACTGAAAATCAGTGGCAACATGTTTAAAATTTTAAAATTTGGAATCATCATGAAGGAGAATGGAGCACAAGGAAGTTAATTTCCACAGAAAAGCTTTGAGGTGTCCTTCAAGAAGCCTGAAGAACTATTCCTGAAGACTGCTTAAAGAAATTACAAGAAAGCTTGACTAAAAGTTCAGTCTGTATTGAAGCATTAAGGTGGTAAATATTGACTTTCAAGCTCTTTAGAATAGTATAAACTCTGTTTTTGTGTCATAAACTATGTATCCATTTATGATTGCATGTTTCAATAAATCACTGCACCTACTGTAGTTTCAATTTTCCTAGGAAAACAAAGAAATGAAGGCTGGCCCAAGAATTTTCTCCCAGAAATTTCTGACATTTTCTTCTCCAAAAGTTTGCTGACATTGGTCACACACTCATACTGGATCTCATTCATGAAATGTGAGCGAAACAAATTTGTTCATAAAATTGTTAGAGTAAAATTTACGTATCATACGACATTCATGAAAATGTTAGTAGCTCTGAAGAGGACAGCATTACACAAAAAATGTGGCTAATGTTACTAAATAAACGCCAATATGTTAGTGATGGCTGTCAGAATGCATAGTGATTTAGCACTTACTATAACAAGTTAAATCACCTTAACACCTTACCTTCTGAGTTTGTTGGGGTTTAAGGGTCCATAAAGGAATCTCTCAAAAAAAAGTTGTGACTGATATGCCTGTTCCAGCTGTTGCATTTTTTAAAATCTGGAAGCAGCTGTCACCTCTCTCCAGGCCTTTGCTTTTCCTGTATCATTCACCTCATTACTGACAGAAGAAAATATATTTTTTCTTTTGCCTCTACTTAGCTCAAGATTACTTAAATTGCAGCCTCTGAGGAAATTTTTGTCTATTCTTCACTTGTGCTACACTGTCAGATCAACAGTGTGCACCTCTCCATACCTCCTTATGTGGTGTTTCACGGGTGTGCACAGCCAATTTAGGGATGAATAACAAATCTGGGTTTTATACAGCGTTCATGAATCTGGAGTAAGTTTTTTGTACTGAGGTGATTTATGCGCATATCTACTCACAGATTTACTGTTTCATGAATGAAACCCACTGTGTGGTTCTTTAGTAGCAGCAAAACATTGGGTGGCCGCAGCAGTGCTTGCATGTTAATTGGCATTTAAAAAAAAAAATGTCCAAGTCCAATAATAATAAAAAAGCAAAATTGGCAATGTGATTTCCTCATGAAAAGAGTGCATTGCAGAGCTGTAGCAGGAGCCACTGCAATGATCATATCATAATATAGTCCGTGCTACTCTCCTCATGTTAAGTGCTACTCATTGCCTGGCAAATACAGATGTGCTCACTGCAGTACCACTTAAAGTGTTAGTCATTGGTGAGGGAAATGTTTACTTGTTAGTACCTGAGAAGAACTCAGTTCTGAGTTCTGAGTTGAGTTCTTTAGTCAGCAGAGGCTGCATGATACAATACTTGGGCCCCAGTGCATTGAGTATCACATTGAGTTGAATGCTCTTGTTTTTAATAAGTATCACAATACTCATATCTCTGAATTGATACAGTATCACCACAAAGTAATGCGATATTATGATGCATCAACACCCCGCCAGTGTCTGTACAGTATTACACATTTTTTCACAATAGACGCTGTCTTCCATTAGGGCTGGATGGTATAGTCTAAAAATAAATTTCCAGAGTTTTTCATTTCTTTATTTTTTTTCATGCCATATTCAATTTTCAATTTTTTTCCACAATATTTTTTATTGAACCTTTTTACAAACAAAACACAAACAATCAAACACTAACACTAAAATAATTTAAAAAAAAAAATTCTAAAAACACCAACAACCACTAACAAAGGCAGGTCTTCAACAATGCTCCTCTATTTAGTCTAGGCAATCCATTACGTAAGTATACATACTATACATTCACCAATTTGGAATTTACAAGGTCCACACACATCATTCACCTTCTTCTTCAAAAGTTATGTTTAAATTCTTTACATAATCAATGAAAGGTCTCCATATATTCTCAAACACAATATCTTTTGATTTCAGTATGTATGTTATTCTTTCTAGTGGAAAGTTTGTTAACATCTGTCTTAACCACTGAGTCACATCTGGTCTGAGTCTTTTTCCACAATAGTGCAATACATTTTTTGGCGTTAAGCAAACTGAGGTCTATGAATGCTCTCTCACTCTTGTTAAAGTTATGCTTTTCTGGATAAAGACCCAACAAAAACGGTTTAGGATTCAATATGATTTGTTTTGAAATTATTTTTTCAATTGTTACCCTCACCTCTTCCCAAAACATTCTAATTTTTCTACATTCCCATAAACAATGAAATAGGGTTCCTTTACTTTACATACATTTTGTGCACGTATCTGGTATGTTTTTGTTATATCTATTTAACTCCACCGGTGTAACATACATCCGCATTAACCATTTAAATTGTATCAATTTAAGACATACATTTATTGATTTGGTTTGAGCTTCTGTACAAGCCAATTCCCATTGTTCCTCTGAAATTTCAGTTTGCAGGTCTTCTTTCCAATAATTCAGTCTTTTCTGTGAGTTTTCACTTGAGGATAATGTCAATGAGTTATAAAACTCTGAAATAATACCCTTTCTCTTACTATCTTTCGTTAAGATTTTTTCCAAGGATGAATAAGTAGGTCGGATGAGAGCATTATTTTGATTTGATCGAATAAAGTTCCTAAGCTGAAGATATTTTTAAAAAAAATGTGTTCTATTAAGATTAAATTTGATCCTCAGTTCTTCAAAAGACATTATGTTATCTGAACCTGACTCTTTTGAATCCCTTTAAAATTCCATACTTTAAATACACCATCCGCTCTCCCAGGTTTAAAATATTGATTACCCCATATTGGGCTAAATTGTGACAGTAAGTGTGGTTCTTTTAAATATTTTGTGGTTTCACACCATATTTTGATCATATGCTTTACAAATGGATTTTTAACTTGTTTCTGTAATTTTTTTGCCGAGTCTGAGTATATGAATATGGGAAGAGGTAAAGGTAAATTGTATGATTCCATTTCAGTCCAGTGAGGAAGATCATTTGATGAAAAATAATATGTCATAGACCTCAGTTGTGCTGACCAGTAATACAACATAAAGTTTGGACATTTCAGACCTCCACGATCAAATGGTAAATATAGTAAGGGCAGACGTAATCTAGCCTTCCTTTTGTTCCATAAAAATTCCACTAACTTTTTTTTAATTCTTGAGAATAGATCTGAAGGTGGTAGTAAAGGAATGTATTGAAAAAAATAAAGTATTTTGGGTAAAATATTACTTTTAAGTATATTGATTCTCCCAATCATCGACATTGGTAGTGACATCCATCTCTGAAGTAACTCATTAATGTCTGTCATTAAGGCTTCATAGTTGGCACTGGCGACTAATTCTAGCTTGGGCACAATTTGAATTCCTAAATATTTAAACTGATTTACAACATTGAATTGATTTACCTCAGGAGCTGGGTGATTTCTCTGGGTCTCATTTAGCATTAATATTGAAGATTTAGTTTTATTTATTTTATATCCTGATATTTCCCCAAAATTCTTTATTAAATTCAACAAGGTTGGGATTGATTTTTTTTTTTTTAAGATTCGACATAAACAAAATTATGTCATCGGCATACAGGGAGATTTTATGTTCTGTTGGTCCTACTTTAATTCCATATATTTGTGGATGTAAACGTACTGCCATCGTTAAAGGTTCAATTGCCATAGTAAACAGTAAAGGTGAAAGTGGGCAGCCTTGTCGACATCCTCTATTGATATTTATTGATTTTGAAATATTGCTGTTTGTTAGGATTTCTGCTGTAGCATTATTGTATATTATCTGAACCCATTTTATGAAATTATTTCCAAGTCCAAACCTTTGTAAAACTTCAAAAAGAAAGGGCCATTTGACCCTATCAAAGGCCTTTTCGGCGTCCAATGATAGGAGAGCTGTATCCGGTGCTTCTTTATTAGAATAGATGATATTAAATAGTCTTCTTACATTATGGAAGCCTTGTCTTCCCTTTATAAAGCCATTCTGATCTCGGTTAATAATATTTGATAATATTTCTTGTATTCGTCTTGCTAAAATTTTACAGATTATCTTAAGGTCAGCATTTAATAGGCTTATTGGTCTCATATTTTCACATTTATTAGAGGGTTTACCTGGTTTTGGCAACAGTATAATTAAGGCATTATTCATGTATGGTGGTAAATTACTATTTTGAAATGCTTCTAAAACCATTTCCAAAAATGGTTTTATTAATTTATTCTTAAATTTTTTATAGAGGTCAACTGGAAGACCATCTGGTCCTGCACTTTTTCCTGATTTCATATTATCAATGGCTAGCCCAACTTCTTCTTGACTAATTTTAGACTCCAATATCTCCCTGTTTTCATTTGGAATACACGGTATAGATAGTTCGTTCAAAAACCCATTTAGTTTTGTTAAATCAGGTTCATTTTTGGTATCATATAATTTTTCATAGTAATCTCACGTGGAAGACGTGGAGGTGTGAAATTGCGCCTTAGGAGACGTCAGTTTGGTAACATTCCTCTTCCTTCGATCATTTTTGGGAATGCACAGTCTGTGAGAAACAAGGTGGAGGAAATTCAAGGTAATGTACGTTACCAGAAGGATTTTAAGAACTGCTGCGTCATGGCTTTCACTGAATCTTGGCTTACTGCGCATGATCGAGACGCAGACCTGTGGATTGACGGCTTTGGAGCCCCGCTGCGCTCGGATCGGCAGGAAGAGGTAACGGGGAAGCGTCAGGGGGGCGGTGTATGTTTATACATTAATAAGCAGTACTGCACATCTGTCACGGTCAGAGAGCGCATCTGTACACCCGATGTGGAGCTGCTGTCTGTGTCACTACGCCCCTTTTATTTGCCTCGAGAGTTTCCCCAACTTTTCATCACAGTTGTGTATATTCATCCGAGGGCAGACGCTGACTCCGCCTCCAGCACCATCTCTGATGTGGTGCAGCGGCTGCAGTCAATTTCTCCAGAGGTGCCAAACTTCATTCTTGGGGATTTTAACCATGTTTCTTTAAAGAAGACACTTAAAAACTTTCATCAGTATGTCTCCTGCCCAACCAGGCGAAAAAAGACATTGGACCTGTGCTATGGATCCATAGAGAGGGCCTATAAATCACTCCCCCTTCCCCCTTTAGGATCCTCAGATCACAACTGTGTTCATTTGCTGCCCACATATAAAACTGCTCTCAGAAGAGGCAAGGTGGAGATGAGAGACATTGATGTGTGGACAGAAGATTCAGAGCACAGCCTCCAGGAATGCTTTGACTGTACAGACTGGAAGATGTTCATAATGGCCTGCGGGGATGATTTGGACTCTCTGGCTGACCTCACATGCTCATACATGGCTTACTGTCAAAATAAGATTGTTCCACATAAACGTGTCAAAATATATCCCAACAACAAACCATGGGTTACTAAATCAGTTAAATCCTGCTTACAGAGGAAAGCACTTGCCTTTAAACAGGGGTCTGTTTCTGAGCTACAGGTTGCCACAAAAGAGCTGAAGGCCGAAATTTTAAGAGCAAAACAGAATTATAAATCAGAGTTGGCAAGCAAGATGGCTGCAAATAAACTTGGTTCGGCCTGGGCCAGTATGAAAACTATCGCAGGCCTTCAGAGCACAGAGCGCAGTAATTGTGTGTTTTTAGATGGTTTTAGTTCAGACACAGAGCTGGCTAATGCTCTTAATTGTTTTTATGGTCGTTTTGACTCCTTTGATTTTAGCACAGAAATCCAAGATTTGAAACAGAAACTCAAAGACAACCAGCACTTTAATATTGAGATGCAGGATGTTAAAAGGGAATTCTGCGCTGTAAAAGTGAACAAAAGTCAGGGCCCTGATAATATATGTAGGTGCCTGGTAAAGTCTTGTGCACATGAACTGAGTCCTATATTTCATTACATTTTCAATAAGTCCTTACAGACACAACATGTGCCTAAGATCTGGAAAGATGCCGTGGTTGTTCCCGTTCCAAAATCCAGCTGTCCTAAAACAGTAAATGACTTTAGACCAGTTGCTTTGACTTCAATTTTAATGAAAATTTTTGAAAAACTGGTCAGATGTGAGGTCCTAAGGCAGACTGAACATGCATTGGATCCTCTGCAGTTTGCCTATAGGCCTCACAGAGGAGTGGAGGATGCCACTGTCACTCTGTTTAACATGCTTTTCAAACATCTGGATTTTAATGGGACACACGCCAGGCTTTTATTTGTGGACTTTTCTTCTGCCTTTAATACAATCCAACCTCATATTTTAGTTGAAAGGCTCCTGCAACAATTTGATTTAAGCAATAATCTGGTGGGTTGGATTCTGGATTTCTTAACCAACAGGACGCAGAGAGTAAGGGTCAATGGCACATTGTCTGACCTAAAGTGCTCTTCTACTGGCTCTCCTCAGGGGTGTGTGTTGTCACCACTACTCTTCATCCTGTACACAAACATGTGTCGGAGCAGACATGACAACAGACACATTATAAAGTATGCTGATGACTCAGTCATTGTCAGTCTCCTCCAGGATGGTGAGATTGGCCACGGCCCAGTAGTTGATGACTTTGTTCACTGGTGTGAGGATTCCTACCTGCAGCTGAATACAACAAAAACGAAAGATATGATTATTGACTTTAGGAGGAAAACTATCAGGCACAAAGTCACCATACTAAAAGGCCAGACCACTGAATGTGTACAATCGTACAAATATCTTGGGACGATTATTGATAGTAAATTAAACTTTGAAGTGAACTGTGAAAGGGTGTGCAAAAAGGGTCAGCAAAATTTGCATTGTTTGAGGAAACTTGCACGCTTCCAAATTGACCGAACCATAATGACTATGTTTTATCGGGCTTTTATTGAATCTGTTTTATCCTTTTCTTTAATGTCATGGTTTGGTCAGATAAAACTGAAACAGAGGAAATCCTTGGATCAGGTAGTTAGATGGTCCAGTCGTTTGCTTGGTGAGTCACAGCCGAGCCTGACATCCCTGTACACCAGACAAGTACAGAGGATGGCCGACTCGATTTTAAATGATGACTCCCACCCTTTGCACTGCAACTTTCAGCTTCTTCCCTCCAGACGGAGGTTTGCTGTCCCAAAAAGTAGAACCCAGCGCTACAAAAACAGCTTTGTCCCTGCTGCTGTCAAAGAGTTGAACAAGCTATAAAATCATATTGTACATATTTTATATTTACCTATTTTGTAAGATGTGTGCCTGTGTTTGTGTCTATGTTGAATGTAATTAGTGGCTTGTAAATATGGATGTCACCAACTGCAAAACAAATCTACCTACGGGTACAAATAAAGTAACCTGAACCTGATAGTTGTTTTTTTTTATGTAATATATAATACAATCTATTTTTTGTAAACTTGCTATATGCTTCAGATCAGTCAGATGCCTGAGCAAATACTTAAATATTCTACCTTATATTTTGTTCATGCTTAGCTCCCACCAGTCTCTTCTTGGATCTTCTTGATGAACTCCTGCGCCGCCTCAGGGGTCTTGAAGATGTGGGTTCTGCCCTTATACGTGACCAGCAGTCTTGCAGGATAAATCACTCCATGACGAATCCCAAGGTTGCGCAGCTCTTTACGGGCGGGGTCGAACTGTTTCCTTAATTGTTGGATTCCTGTGACCAAATCTGGGTAGAACCGCACCTGTTGATCCTGGTATTTAATTTCTCCTTTGGCTCGCGCCGCGTTGGAGATCGTCATCCTGTCTCTGTAGCTGAGGAACTTCATAATCAGCATCCTCGGTGCTGCCTTATTATCTCTCGGTGGGCCAATTCGGTGGGCGCTTTCTAAGACGACTGATTACTGCAGCTCCGTGTTGTTCAGCGCTTCTGGGATCCACTTTTCCAAAAAGGAGCATGGATCCAGACCCTCCATTCTCTCTGGGAGACCCACCAGCCTCAGGTTGTTCCGTCTCGACCGGGATTCTAAATCCAGAACATTATCTTCCAGACGTTTATTTTTTAATTCCAATGTGCGCACCTTTAATTGTAGGCCGGTGACATCATCCTCAGCACTGGCAATTCGGAGCTCCACCTGCGACACCCGTTCCATACAGTCGCTTAATTCCTTTCTCATTCCTTCAATCGCTGCTATAATCCCATCAAATTTAGTGGAGAAGTCTGCTCTCATTGAACTAATGGCAGCGAGCACCGCATCTGTGCCGTTACCAGCAGTCACCGCTCCTCCGCTAGCTTGTTCCGCCATATCTGGGGATTTTTATGCTGCGTCACGGACGTGAAAGTCCGTTAACTTGGACTGTTTCGGCGGTTCAGTTTTTCCTCCACCTGATTTCCCAGCCTTAGGCTTTATCGGCATGTCCTCGCCCAAACGCTGGGATAGTTTTTGTTCCAATTGAGAGAGTTATTTGCCGATTTTTTTTATTTTTAGGAGCAGAGTAGAGGGAAACTAACTAACTAACTAACTAACTAACTAACCTGCACTTATATAGCGCTTTTCTAGTCACAAAGACCACTCAAAGCGCTTTCATTAATACTAACCCTCTATTCTAAGGGCCTATAGGAAACAGATATCTAGGGACAATTTAGAACAGCCAATTAACCTAACATGCATGTTTTTGGCATGTGGGAGGAAACCGGAGAAATCCCGGAGTAAACCCACGCAACACGGGGAGAACATGCAAACTCCACACAGATCACTGTTGGTCGGGGGCTGGGATCGAACCCACGATCCCACGATCCCCACAATCCCCCGGCCAAGGGTAAACTGTGCTGCCGCAGTGCTAACCACTGCGCCACCGTGCAGCCCCGAAACACGTCCTTCTACGTGGCGGCCATAACCGGAAGTCCCAATTTTCAATTTTAATAGGTATTTTTGATTGAAGACAAGAAATTATTTCAGATAGTTTTGTTTTTTTTGCCCCCCTCCAAAAAAAAGACAACAAACAAATACCCCCCCCCCCCCCCCAGGATTTCCTATTGGGAATGATGTGCAAACCGAGCTTTCACCAAAGCAAACCTTTTTTATAATAGTGCTGTGATCAAACAAAGATGAATAGACATATTTCTGATTAATAAAGTGCCATTTTACCAAATTTAGCTTATAAGGGTGGGGGTGGGGGCTTAAAGCTGGAGACTACCATATTTTCTTTTGTAAATGGGAAAGTCGATTGTCATGATATTCATGTTTTTACATGGTCGTAGCCTAAAACTTTGAGTTAAAATTGATTTATTGCCCAGCCCTACCCTCCATTACTTTTTGACAGAAAAGTTGCATTTCAAATACCATAATGCCCTAATACCACCCAAGTTTCTGAATAATTATTCCAGATATATTAGATTATTTAAATCCTTGTGTGGAATAGAAATTTTAAGTCTTTTTTTTTTTTTATTCCCCGCTGGTCGTCGAAGAGCCCTTTGGGCAAAGACCCAAGGGGCATTATGTTATGGGTCCGTCCGTCTGTCCCACTTTTGTGAAATCAGCTCTTCCTACAGTTTTTGTCCAATTGCTTTGAAACTTGGTACCATGATTTGACATACATTTGAAATACATATTGCAATTTGGTTCTGATCAGATTATTTTTGTGGGAATTGTAGCCCCTGACCTATTCAATTCGATTCACTTTTATTTATATAGCGCCAAATCATAACACACAGCCTATGACCTCCTATTTCACCTCACTTTGTAGACAGTACTGTTTTGTGAAATTAACTTTTCCTACAGTTTTGGTCTGATTGTTTTGAAACTTGGTACCATGGTTTGATATATGTATACTGAGGATGCACACATTACAATTTGGTTCTGATCGGATGATTTTTGCAGGAATTGTAGCCCCTGACCTATAACCTCCTGTGTCACCTCACTTCATAGACAGTAACTGTTTTGTGAAATCAACTCCTTCTACAGTTTTGTTCAGATTGTTTTGAAACTTGGTACCATGGTTTGAGATACTCTGATGATGTGCATATTGCAATTTCACTCTCATTGGATGACCTTGAGGTCAGAGGTCAGATTTTTTTGCCTAAACAATCAGGCCCCTTTTTATTTAAAAGATCTGATATTACCCTATTATCCTAACAGAGCACTACGCTCCCAAAATGCTGGATTACTTGTAATACCTAGACTCTCCAAAAGTACAATGGGGGGCAGAGCCTTCAGTTGTCAAGCTCCTCTCTTGTGGAACCAGCTACCAATCTGGATTCAGGAGTCAGACTCGATCTCTGTTTTTACGAATGGGGTTAAAACCTTCCTTTTTGATATAGCCTACAGTTAGGGAGGGATCATGTGTCTCTGAACCCTCTCTTAGTTATGCTGCTAATAGGTTTAGACAGCCAGGGGACCTCCAATAATTGCACTGGGCTTCACTCTCAATTAAATTTTTTTTTTTTTTTTTTGCTGGTCATTAACATCTGTTTGTTCTCTCCCATAGATTGAGTCCACATCGTGTTGTTTGCTCTCTACATGTCTGTTCTTTTCATCTTCTCTATCCCCTCACCCCCCAGCCAGTCGCAGCAGATGACTGCCCCTCCCTGAGCCTGATTCTGCTGGAGGTTTCTTCCTGTTAAAAGGGAGTTTTTCCTCTCCACTGTCACCAAGCGCTTGCTCACAGGGGATCGCCTGATTGCTGGGGTCTTTCTGCAATTGTGGGGGTCCCCCCCCTACAGTTGAAAGTGCTATGAGATGACTGTTGTTGTGAAATGGCGATATATAAATAAAGTTGAATTTAATTGAATTAAATCTTCTAAACACAATAACAACTGAAAGAAATGATGTAGGCTTTTCAAATCAACACAGGAGTTGTATCAATACACATCTTGGATGACTTACACCCTCACCTAATTATGGGTTTGGGGTCAAGGGGTCAAAGTTAATATTGCAGTTGCACTATGGTAAATGGTAAATTTAGTATTACTATAAAACGAGTAAAGCTAGGGCTACCAAACCCTATATACAGGTTCACCTTGGAATCCTGACCTCTGACTATGGGTTTGGGGTCAAAAGGTCAAAGGTCAAGGTTACCATCCCTTATGCCTTATTACTGGACAATGCATAAAGCTAGGGCCACCAAACCTGGTACACAGGTTCACCTTGGAATCCTGACCTCTGACTATGGGTTTGGGGTCAAAAGGTCAAGGTTGGCATTCCATTTGCACTATTACTATAAAACAAGTAAAGCTAAGGCCACCAAACCTGGTCCACAGGTTCACCTTGGGATTGTGACCTCAGACTATGGGTTTGGGGCTTAAAGGTCAAGGTTAACATTCCCTATGCCTTATTACTGTACAGTAAGTAAAGTTAGGGTCACCAGACTTGATACACAGGTTCACCCTGTGATCCTGAAGTGTGACTGTGGTTTTGGGATCGCAAAGTCAAAGGTCAACATCAAAATGGCTTATAAACTGTATCTCAACAACAAAGAAGACTAGGGTCACCAAACTTGGTACACAGGTTCACCTTGGGATCCTGACCTCTGACTATGGGTTTGGGGTCAAAAGGTCAAAGATCAAGGTTAGTATTTCTTATGCTTTATTAATGTACAACAAGTAAAGCTAGGGTCACCAAACTTGGTACACAGGTTTGCCCTGTGACCCTGAAGTGTGACTGTGGTTTTGGGATCACAAGGTCAAAGGTCAATATCAAAATGCCTTATAAAGTATAACTCAACAACAAAGAAATCTAGGGCCACCAAACTTGGTACACAGGTTCACTCTGAGATCATAACCTCTGACTACAGGTTTGGGGTCAAAAGGTCAAGGTTGACACCTCCTATGATTGCTTACTATAAAAAGTGTAAAGCTTTCTAGGGTCACCATATTTGCTACACAGGTTCACCTCAGGATCCTGCCCTACAACTATGGGTTGTATACTTTGTTGTATAGTCGTAGATGATCGGCTTATCATAATTTGATTCTGCCACAGTAATTATATTGAAAAGTTGAAAACTGCTCTCTGTCAGTAAGTATTGGGATTGTCAAAGAAAACGGAGGCGGGGGATATTGCACTGGCCTCAGAGTGCTCTTGTTTCATTAGTGACATTTCATACAATTATAACACTGGTGCACTTGGATTCATGGGTTCAGTGCATGGAGACCAACAGGAAGAGAGAAAAGTCACTCAGCCATCTTAGTCATTTGGTTTTGACTACACAACAGCTCCTTCATTTCTGTATTGTCACCACAGGACCTCAGGTCACTATCTAACTGTAGACATTACAGGTTAATAGGCTTCCAAGCATCCTGTGATTTATTTTTTTTTTTTTTTTTTTTTTTTTTTACCCTTAAGTCATTAAATGCTGTTTTTGTTTCCCTCTCTCTTTCATCAAGATCTCCTTGGGAAAATTACTTGATTGTGACCGTTAATCTACATTAAAAGTTGTTGGTTAAAAGCACAATGCTGGAGGCTGCTGATATGATCAACTTGAGCTTCCTGTCTGAATCTGAACGGGAGGCACTTCTGAAGGTGCTGCGACGGGATGAAGAGTTGAGGCAGGTCGAGGAGCGGCGCATACGGTGAGCAGAGAGCTTTTCAAGTTACTGCTTTTCCACTTGGCAATTAAAAGTTAACTATTTTCACCCTATTAAGAAGTTACCATAAAGAATCTGGATGTATCAATCATAACATTATCAGATTTGTAGACAAAAGTCATTAGGGCTTAACTGTTGCTTTACAATTCAGGGTTTTTGGTGGGTGTTTTCTTTTTTTTCTCTTTTTTTTTTGGTTCTCTAAAGCAACCACACTTCAGTAAGAGTGCAATATGAAGTTACTCACCATGGCTAGCAACCTTGGTTAGCAAAGACTGTGAATTTCATAGATGCTTCCTGATTAGTGCTTAATTACATTGATGTAAGAATTACGACACTGAGCAAGTTTTGAGGTGGTTAGAGATTCCCACCCCTAACTGGAGGTTAGTGTAAACATAATCACAACAGCAAGATAAAGACTGTCATGATCACAGCTGTGTCACCTTCTTTTCTGATTTGTGAGTAGTTGGAAACTGTATTTCTAACCCCTCATGAATCCTGCTTTTTATTGTATTATTATACGTTTTATTTTTGGTCTGTCCTTTCATTTCTCAGTTCCCCCCCCCCCCTCCTCATTTGTACATGGATATTTGAATAAGCCAGCTGTGTGTCCTGGAATACAGTAAATCACAAAGTACTTGTAGACCAATCATGTACAGAAAAACCCAAAAGGTACCAGACAGTACCTGTTTAGGAGTAGGTGTTAAAGGGGTAATTGACTGAAAAAATTGCATTTTTGTAGGTTTTGACCTTCTGAAATGCATCTATTGGTCACGTCATTAAAGAAAAATTATCAAAATGCTTGTTTATCTTGAAAAACACAGAGTTGCTATCTCATTTTTCTCCCTAAGAAGCTGTTTTTAACTCTTCAGGTATTTTCCTGTATGTCAAGAAATGGGACATGTCAGCCTTGATACCTGCCCGCTGCTCTGTTATTGGCCAGCCTAGCTGTCTGTCATGTAGAGGGGTGGGGAGCCAAAGGTGTTAGCCTGAGCTAACTGTAGTACTAGGAAGGGTGCGTTTATATTGCTATTTTCTTTAGATTTCAGTCACCCTAATACACACCACTGTTTCCACCTGGTTCATTAATTCACAGTTGATAATATATTGTGACGTAGGCAAGGTTCACACAAAGAAAGTGGAGCAAGATGGTTGTGATGAACGGGCTTTATTTTACACACACTCTGAGCACAGGCAGGAGGGGAGGTCATTCTCCCAGACCTCCATTTAAATCACGGTTACACACACATAATAAATCTTGCCTATGAAATACTGCTGGGTCATTATAACGCAGTTATAATTACACAGCAGTATAATAACTCAGTAATAACATTTAATACACACACACGGTAACGTTTTCAACTGTCAAAGCATGATGGGAAACCCCTGCCCCCCTTAACATGGCCCCGACGTTACACTGCCCCCTCCTGGACTGGTTTCTGTCCCCAGAAAAATTAAAGTCCAGTTTAAAAGTTCAATACAAACTCATCCAGGTGTCGGGGCGGCCTTCGGTGCCGGCGACCAACACGTACAGGCCCCCTAGTGTCCATCTGAGTCTCGGTCAGGGTATCTGGTCGGGATGAAGGCTCCGGTTCGTCCTCCAGCGGTGCAGATGGCTGATACGGGGCGAGACGGTCACGATGAAGGACCACAACCCGGTCCCTTTTCCTAAGCCTCACCCTGTACACCACATCCGACAGTCTATGCAGAACCACGCACGGTCCCGACCAATGGCTCGCCAGCTTCGGTGATCGTCCTCTTTTCCTCTCAGGGCAGAAAACCCAGACTCGATCTCCCGGTGCAAAGTCCCTCCCCTGGCAGCGGGAGTCATACGCTTGTTTCTGCCGACCCCCTGCCGCTGCCAGGGCCTCTCGAGCCAGTTCGTGCACCGTGTGGAGACGTTCTAGGCCCTTAGAATAGAGGGTTAGTATTAATGAAAGCGCTTTGAGTGGTCTTTGTGACTAGAAAAGCGCTATATAAGTGCAGGTTAGTTAGTTAGTTAGTTAGTTAGTTAGTTCTTTCAAACAAAAAAAATAATCCAATCCGGGTTTTCCCTCCACCTCCGGCTCAGGGGGGGGACCGAATACCAAATCTACTGGTGTGCGCAGCTCGCGTCCAAACACGAGCGCCGCAGGGGTGCACTCAGTAGATTCCTGAGCTGCCGTCCGGTATGCCCATAAAACAAAAGGCAGATGCAGGTCCCAGTCTCGCTGTCGCTGGTCCACTAGAATAGCGAGCTGGGTGGTGAGGGTCCGGTTGAATCGTTCGACCAGGCCGTCGCTCTGTGGATGCAGTGGGGTGGTCCGGGTTTTCCGGATGCCCAGCTGCTTGCAGACCTCTCCGAAGACCTCCGCCTCGAAGTTCCGACCCTGATCGCTGTGCAGCTCCTCCGGTGCGCCAAACCGACAGAACATTTCGTCCACCAGCTTCGATGCCGTCGTAGCGGTGCTTTGGTCCGGGACCGCGTACGCCTCTGGCCACTTAGTGAAATAATCCATCGCGACCAGCACGTAGCGGTTCCCCTGGTCCGTGGTCGGGAAAGGGCCCAGGATGTCCACTCCCACTCGCTCCATCGGCGCTCCCACCCGGTACTGCTGCAGGGGAGCGTGGGATCGCTGAGTTGGCCCTTTCTGAGCTGTGCACGTGTCGCAGCGGTGAACGTGGAGTTCCACGTCCTGATGACAGCCGGGCCAGTAGAACCGGGCTCGAAGGCGCTGCAGCGTCTTTGTCACTCCGAAGTGGCCCGCTCCTACCGCCCCATGAACCAGCTGGAGTACGTTGGGCCGGAGTCAACGAGGAACCAGCAGCTGCCAGACGTGCCGCTGCCCAGCTGGAGTCTGCCACTGTCGATACACCACGCCCTCGTGGCAGTGGAGGTTGGCCCACTGGGAGTGTAGGGCCTTAGTCTCTGGGTCCAGCAGTGACACAACCTCCCAGGCGGGCCGCTGTCCTGCGTCCGGCCACTGCCGAACCCGAGAAATGACCGGGTCTCTGTCCTGCTCGCTCTGCAGCTGCTGCATGCCAAGAACCTCTGTGACGTCATCGCTGGGGAGAGCTGCCTGATCATCCGCGGGGGGGCTGCGTGTCGCTGCATTATTCCTGCTCGCAGCGGCCCGGAGAGCAGCAGCCCGTGGGGCGGCTTGGTCTCGATCTTCAGCCTGTTGGCAGTGACGACACTCCTCTGTCGCACAGGGGCACCGAGACAGCGCGTCAGCGTTGGCATGGAGGCAGCCTGCCCGATGCACAATCTGGAAATTATAATCCTGCAGTGCCTCCAGCCATCTCGCCAACTGTCCATCCGGTTCTTTGAAGTTTAATAACCAGGTCAGGGAAGCGTGATCCGTCCTGAGCTGGAACCTCCCCCCGTACACATAGGGGCGGAAATGACGCAGTCCTTGAATGACAGCCAACAGCTCTCTGCGAGTCACACAGTAGTTCCTCTCGGCTCTGCTGAGAGTGCGGCTGAAAAAAGCGACTGCCTGCTCTCCCTGCTCTCCCTCCTGGGATAGCACCGCCCCGATGCCCTGGTTGCTGGCGTCCGTGTCCACGATGAAAGGGCGGTTCGGGTCAGGATACTGCAGGACGGGGGCTCTGATGAGCGCTGCGCGAAGCTGGGAGAAAGCAGCAGCACAGTTCTCACTCCACTGAAACGTGCGTCTTTTCTGCATCAGCTGATGCAGCGGGCTGGCGATGGTGGCGAAGTCTTTCACAAACCTCCTATAATAGGAGGCCAATCCAAGAAAACTCCTCAGTTCTCCCACGTTTCGCGGCAATGGCCAGTCTCTCACCGCTGCCACTTTTTCTGGGTCGGTGGCGACCCCCGCTGCGCTGACGACGTGGCCCAGGAAGGTGGTCTCCCGCCGGAACAGGTGGCATTTTCTAGGGTGTAACCGTAGCCCCGCCTGTTGGATGGCACCCAGCACCTCTCGGAGGTTTGACAGGGCGCTGTCAAAATCAGCTGCATGCACCAGTAGGTCATCCAGGTAAACAACGCAGCGACTCCGGGGCACGTGAGCCAGCACTCGCTCCATCAAGTGCTCAAAGGTGGCCGGAGCGTTGCAGAGTCCAAACGGCATCACTTTAAACTGGTACAGTCCCTGCCCGATGGAGAAGGCTGTTTTTTGGCGGGCCTCTGGTGACAGCTCTACCTGCCAATAGCTGCTGCGTAGATCCAGCGAGCTGAACCAGCTGGAGCCGGTGATGTGGTCCAGCGCGTCATCGATGTGGGGCAGGGGGTAGGAATCCTTCCGGGTGACGTCATTCAGGCGCCGGTAATCCACACAGAACTGCCATGACCCGTCCTTCTTCTTGACCAGCACCACAGGCGCCGCCCAGGGGCTGCTGGAGGGCTCAATAACATCTGCCTCCAGCATTTCTTGCACTTTTTGTTCTGCTGCTGCCCGCCTTGAAAAGAGCAGCCGGCGTGGGCAGAGTCGAATCGGCCTGGCCTCACCGGTGTCGATCTCGTGCTGCACTAAACCGGTCCGGCCGCATTCCTCATCCTTCGCGGCGAAAACACCCATATAACAGTCCAATAGCTCCCGCAGCTGGCGTCTCTGTTCCGGGTCCAGCCCGCTGCAGCTCCGCTGAAGTAGTTCCTCGACCGCCTGCTGCGTCTCTGCTGACACGTTGACCCCTCCCCTTGCTGTCCCTGTGTGTGCTCGTGCTCTCTCTGCCCGCGCTGGTGATGTCATCGTGTCCGGTCCTCGCGGTGGCCCACCTGGTCCGGTCTGTCTTGGTGATCCCTCGATTGCACAGGCCCCTGTGTTCCTTCCCTGGGTTCTGCTGTGGAGCGTGATGGTCCGGTTTCCCAGCTGGAGGGATGGTCCGGCGGTGTCGATCTTGGCGTTCCAGGCTGTGAGCAGGTCTAGTCCAATAATACAGGGGTCCTGGATGTCAGCCAGCCAGAACGGGTGTCTTATGTTCTGACCGGCCACCCCCACCACCAGAACTCTCTGCCCCCTCAGTCTGGCGCGCTCACCGGTAGCCGTGGTGACGCAGCGCTTGGTGGGTTCCCATCCCCGTGGGGCCGTCTTGTTCGTGCCCGGCAGCACACCGGGTCGGACCAAGGAGATTGTAGAGCCGGTGTCAATCAGGGCCCGGATCGACGTCTTCTCCAAGCTGCACTGTAGATACATCCCTGGAGAGTGTCCAATTCGGCCCACGCGTGGTGCCTGCTCCTCGGGGGAAACATCTGCGGGAGGCGGCCTGTCCCCGTTCACGCCACCTCGCTCTAGTTTAACGCTGGCGAGGGGACAGTTTGTCGTGGGGTGGGTGCGGGGCAGTATCGTGCGATGTGTCCCGGCTCTCCGCAGCGGAAGCACTCTTCCTCGTGCCGCCGCGGCCATCTTCTCCGTGGACGCGCCGCCGTGGTCTGCTGTAATTCTTCCTCTTCCTCCTCGCTCTCCATCGTGGCCTGGAAGGTTCTTTGACTATGCGTTGGCGCTTCAATTGTGCGATTCATCAGCGGCTCCACCCGCTCTGCTTCTGCCACCGCAGTCTCCCAGTCGCTCGTGGCGTGGATCCGTACGTGGCTCTGGAGCTGGGCCGGGCGGAGACCTTGGATGAAGCTCCGGAGGGCGAGCTTCTCTACCGCCTCCGGTGCGAAATCCGGGTAGCTGCGCCGGGTTAGCAGCTGTATGTCTGCAGCGTAGGCTCCTAGGCTTTCCTGGTTGCTTCGGCGGCGGCGGGTCAGCTGTTCCTGGGCGTGCTCAGCGTCCGCCGTTCTCCCAAATCGTCTCCGGAGCGCCCCTTGTAGCGCTGGCCAGCTGTAGCGCTCCTCGGGCCGGAGATCAGAGAGCGTGCAGAGAGCTCTCCCCTCCAAGGCCAGCGCGACCTGCACGGCGGTTTCCTCTGGTGACTAGCCGTTCAGCGCAGCAGCCAGCTCGACCTGGGTCAGGTAGTCATCCAACGTGGCCTCGCCGTTGAAGCGGGGAATCTTGGCCCACTGCCGAACAGATGGGATGGCCGCCTCCTGATCGATCGTCACTCCTGATCGCCGTGGGATCGCCAGCCCGTCCTGTCCTGAAGAGGGCGGAATGCGGGGCTGGTTTGCTCTGCTCCGCCCGCTCTGCCTTGAAAAAGGCAGAAGGCGGGGTGTGCTGGCCCCGTCAGGTCCGCCGCCGCTTCGTTCGTCCCGGCTCCCGGCTCCCGGGGGTGGTGTCTCGGTCCCATCGTCCGTCATCAGCTGAGCAATGAATTGCTCCAGCTACTGGATCTCCATTCTGATCCTGGCTTCCATCTGCTCCATCCCACTCCTGACACCAGTGTGACGTAGGCGAGGTTCACACAAAGAAAGTGGAGCAAGATGGTTGTGATGAACGGGCTTTATTTTACACACACTCTGAGCACAGGCAGGAGGGGAGGTCATTCTCCCAGACCTCCATTTAAATCACGGTTACACACACATAATAAATCTTGCCTATGAAATACTGCTGGGTCATTATAACGCAGTTATAATTACACAGCAGTATAATAACTCAGTAATAACATTTAATACACACACACAGTAACGTTTTCAACTGTCAAAGCATGCTGGGAAACCCCTGCCCCCCTTAACATGGCCCCGACGTTACAATATCTTGTATCATTCTTGCTGGTTTTGTTATATTTTTGCTGTGATGCTACATTGAACGGACTCCTTTAAAGGGAATTGACAGCCTCACATGACCTCTCAAGGAGATCTGTTTTATTTTCCTGGAGGTTGCCTTTTAGAAAACATTTACAGTAAAGCTTGGAGAAATGAAGTTTTGTTCTGCTCTGCATACTTCGTTGTGTATAGGTTAAATGACAATTATCTTTCTTTACTTTGTTAATTTAAACTCATTGTCATTTTATTTGTCTTAGAAAACTGAAGATAGAATTGCAAGATGTAAAAAAGAAAGGAGCTAAACGGGCTGATGCAAGATACAGTCGGCGCAGTTGTAACCGATGCCAAGAGCCTCTGAGTGCGCTGACCTTTTTTTCGGGCCAGTGTAAAATGTGCAATCACTACATTTGCCGCAACTGCCAAACTGTCCTGCCCAATGGATCCTGGCTTTGCAACGCGTGTTACAAAGAATCGTAAGTGTCTGTGTTTTGTTTTTTGTTTTTTTAATTACATTGTGATAAAGCATTTCCTCTGTAAAGTGTGTGTAAATCATGACGTATTAAGTTTTGACAGCTCACGTGCACAATGCCAAACACAGGAAGGAACCACACAGAGGGGCACGTTTGACAATTTTATTAATATCAAAATCCAAAACGCACAGCTACAGAAACAGTTACTCGCTAGAGGAGAGGACCTGTGGAGAGAATACAAAAGCAGTGAGTTGAGGAGTAGAGTAAGGGGAAATGGACGAGCCAAATTGCCACTTACTTGAGAAATCCAGAGAGGACCGGCAGGACCCAGCGGGGAATAGACGAACCAGTAGGGTAAGGGGGAAAGGGGAGCTGATGGTGCCTGAGCGGGCGGAGTTGATTGCTGAGTGAACAGTATGGTGAGGCAGGAGAGCGCGCGCAGTCCCGGAGACACACCTACACGGTGGCAGCAACCTGAAGAGAAGGAGAAGAGAGTAATGGTTAACGACGTGTTAACGTATTACGGCTTGTTTGCTTGCCTGAGAACGGGCAGTATACCCAGACGAGCCAGCGTTGACTGCGTTGAGGAAGCCTCCTTATGTACGCTGGCTGATGAGCGGGTGCAGGTGTCTTCTGCCTCAGGTGCTGTGATGGGTTTGTGAAGGTGAGACACTCTCTCTCTCTCTCTCTCTCTCTCTCTCTCTCTCTCTCTCTCTCTATATATATATATATATATATATATATATATATATATATATATAAAATTAGTTTTTCTGCATTTTTTTCATGTCAGTCATATTTTTTTCAGATCTCAGTCTGTATTCATAGAAGTACATTCTCAACATGTAAAATATTTAAGAATATCTAGTGTTTCCCTGAGGTTTACAGCCTTGGGGAAGGTGAGCTGCGTGAAGATTGACAATGACAAACTGTTAAAGGAATCATGGTGTTCTGGCACTATATAGAAAAATAAATATAGAAAAATTACAGAATACCTAATTATTGGAAACGAATGGGACATCCAGTATTAGTGACTGTTTCGGAATCCTTGTTTGTTTCTCAGATCACTTATTTGTGTGATCTTTTATGACTTATATTCATAATAGTGTATCTTGCACTTTGGGGAATGGAGCTTAACTTTTTTCCTTATGAGGACCAGGCCAAATGTCCTCACAAGGAAAAATGTCCTCACTAAAAAGGTCGTTTGTCAAGGGGTGGTCCACACAAGAATAGAAAGACAGGAGCGTGTGCACGCGCGCGCGCACACACACACACACACACACACACACACACACACACACACACACACATACATACTGGTTTTCCTTGCATTTAGATAGATGATTAACTTGACACCCTAGGGGGAGCACCCCCCCCCCCCCCCAATATAATGATAGGGGAAACATTGATATCACTTTCTACTTTTTAAAAAAGCTGAAAAGTTTTCTTCATTAGGCTTATCTTCTCGTTTGAAGAAACCATTTAGTCATGTTTCCACTGAACCCGTCACATAAACAAGAAGATTAATAAAGATTCTGCTTTTTTTTTATTTTACTTGTTCACACTGAACTCGAGAAAATCCATTTCATGTTCCAGAGAGCAGGGTTTGTGAAATCCATATGGTTATATGCTTCCAGCTCATATTTGGTACTAGCTATAGGAAAAAATAGACTCTTGGTGCTGTGTTTCCACATGGTAAAGTGCCAGTCAGCAATTTTATATTACTTGGAGAAAATAAATGACTTACTCTCCCATCATTACTATTCTCCATCACTTGATCAAGCCATTGTAAACATTTAAAAGATAGCAATAGTAAAATATTTTGGGGAAAAAAATCATGGTGTATCCACCTCACTACATATTTGGTGAACTTTTGCATATTTTGTTTAAGCAGTATGTATATTGGCTTGTAGGGATGTAAAGAAAAGGACAGGCGACTGGTTCTTCGATCAGAGGATCAACCGTTTCTCTACAAAGTCTGGACATGACCTGGTGAGGGTCTCCCTGAGAAAGAGACCGCCACGTGAGTACAGAAACAGGAAGTGGTTATCAACTCTTAACAGGAATGTAAACATTAGCCAGCCTGCAGTGACAGGAGTATTCAAGCTCAGCAGTTTAAGGAAAGTTTTTTTTTTTTCTTTTTGAAAAGTATCATCAGAAATGTGATTTTCCTTTTTTATTCTGGGATTTAGTGAGAAAACGTGAGACGGTAGGAGAAGTGCTGTTGAGAAGCACTGAAATAAACCCAGAAGCTCCCAGTCCTGTGGAAATGTACAGGGAAAAATGCCACACTGGCAACAAGAGGTGTGTAATCATTCATCAGTTTAGTGCAAACAAAGTCTTTTTATATTTTCAGCCACCACTCAGCAAGGATATGTGTCAACCTTCTAGTCTTTCTAGTGAATATTCAGAATCCATTGCATCAGTGCAGTCATTTGAATCAAAAGATGATGAGTGGCCAAAACCAATTCGCAGTGACACAGAGTCAGCAGAAAAAGCCAGTATAACGAGCAGTAAGGCTGGGACAGAGTCAAGCCATGTGACCCCAGAGCAAACAAGGTAAGCATACCTGTTAATCTGTGAGGCACCAACTCAATAGTTGAGACAGGAAATGATCGTGTGTAACTTTCCTTCATATCTGATTTTATGTCTTGTGAAGTAAATTAAGTTAAGTTGGAGGGAGGCTGAAATAACCAAAGTTGGTCATTAAAATCAGCAGATACTAACTACATTGTCATTTGTTAATTAATACTTTAAAGTGAGAACATTTTGTCACTTCACATTTCACGTTATGTACATACTGTCATCATAGTGGCCAAAGCATCAGAGATAAATCAATCAGACTTTATTTGTATAGCACTTATCAAACATTAAATGCTGCACAAAGTGCTTTACATAGATAAAAGCAGTAGACAAATTTCAATACATATATTTGCACGATACGTCCCATCCCTCCCAACCCTCCCATATACACACACAAGCACATGCACCACTTCCCACTTCTCTCACGCACATGTAAAATAAGAGACATAGCTCGCCACCAAGGCACCATGTAAAGGAACACCATCCTATGGAGCCCCCCATGCCAGGAAACTACACAACCCCTGACCACAGGGTGTGCCACTGAGGCCACCCTGACCAGGACAGACCAGGGCCCACACCACAGCTGTAAGGCAATAGTATAGAACCCCACCCACCCAAGCCAGAGCAACCCACGAGAGCAACACCCCTGCAGATGGGCCAAGCAGCATCCGGCATGAGGGGCTACACTGAGGAAAACACTGGAGCTAGAACACATAAAATACAAAATGAAGCTAAGAACACATAAAACAAAGGGAACTAAAAACCCATACTTATAAAATAACAAACTAACCTACACTTACATAGCGCTTTTCTAGTCACAAAGACCACTCAAAGTGCTTTCACTAGTACTAACCCTCCATTCTAAGGGCCTATAGGAAAATGATATCTAGGGACAATTTAGAACAGCCAATTAACCTAACATGCATGTCTTTGGATTGTGGGAGGAAACCGGAGGCCCCGGAGTAAACCCACACAGCACAGGGAGAACATGCAAACTCCACACAGAAAGGTTCCAACCCCTGCCAGCCTGGGGATTCGAACCAGGAACCTTCTAGCTGTAAGGCAACAGTGCTAACCACTTTACCACAACAAAAAAACACATCAAAGTAAGCGATAAGAAAATCTAAAAACAAATGGAGCTAAAAAGAACGTAAAACAATGGCGCAAACTACTTCAATAATAGTTAAGCAGGTTTGTTAAAAGCCAAAACAAAAAGGTACACAATGAAACTAAGAACATATAGAACAAAAGGAACTAAAAACCCATACTTACAAAGTGAACTAAAACATCGGAATTAAAAGAAAGATGAGAAAATCTAAAAACAGGTGGAGCTAAGAGGAACGTAAAACAACGGAACATAAGTGACTACTTCAATAATAGTTAAACAGGTTTGTTAAATTCTAAATTAAAAAGGTGGGTCTTGAGCCTGTTCTTCAAAACAAGACACTGCAGCCCTGAGGCTCTCTGACAGGCTGTTCCACAGACGAGGACCATAGTAGTGAAAGGAGGCTTCATCATAGGTCTTGGTCTTGACTTTGGGCAGTGGTGGACTCAGATATGTGCTATGTGGGCAGGCGTCCAGGGTGCCATTCTTTTGAGGGTGCCATGAGAATCAAAAGAATAAAAAAAATTAATAAAAGATTCATAATTATGTGTGCTGAGCGTATATTTGTGGCAAATGGGCGCCCTCCACAGGTGGGATGCCAGTGCCCTCTGTCTGCGGCTGGCAGATGCCACAGTATGTCCAACATTCAAAGCGGAGCAAAGGAGGGAAAAAAAATGTTAAAAAGTAAGTTTTTTTTTTTTTTTCTTAAATTATGCAGCGGTTTGAATTTCAAAACATTGAGCCCTAAAACGGCAACATTAGTTTATCACAGCTTATGTTATGTAATATAATTTTTCTCCAATATGTTGTAGTCGGCTTCAGTTTAGTAGCCACATGAATTAATTTCAGGGCTGTGCAGAGACCATTTGAGAGGCAGGGGTGCAAATTAATTTTAATAAAAGGGCACATGTAATAAAATTTGTTAAAAATATGTCAGCTTTATATGTTAGTTGGTATCTATTTTACTTTAATAATTAAACACTCATGGACATAATACCCCATAGATTATTAAAAATTATCAACTGCCACAGAGACCACGGTCTTAATCATTAATTATGTAAAGGTCAATGACAAAAAAAAAAAAAAAAATTAAAAAAAATGGGCAGCTTCCATTGAAAAATAATTCTCTTCAAAATTAAAAAAAAAACTTTGCAAAAATCTGAAGAAAACCCTTTTCTTTCAATAAATAAATAATTAAAACTTCATTCAAATGACTAAATCATTGCAAAAAAAAAAATAATTAAAAAGGCCATTTGCTTAGTCAGCAAAATGGGCCAAAGCCACCCCTCCCCCATTAAACTGCCCCCCTCTATCTCCACAAAGACTGCAAGGATAGTTTATACAGGACAACGTAGTACAGGTGCATCGCAATAAAATTAGAATGTCATCAAAAAGTAGATTTTTTTTTTTTTTTTTTAAATTTCAGTAACTCAAAAATGAAAGTCATATATTATATAGATTCATTACACACAGGGTGATATATTTCAATGGTTTTTCTTTTAATGTTGATGGTTATGGCTTATACCTGATGAAAACCCCAAATTCAGTTTCTCAAAAGATTAGAAGATTACATATAATCAATTTTAAAAACTGGATTTTTAATAGAAATATTGGCTGACTGAAAAGTACAGTATGTCCATATACACATTAAATACTTGGTCGGGGCTCCTTTTGCATGAATTACTGCATCAGTGCGGTGTGTCATGGAGGTGATCAGCCTGTGGTCCTGCTGAGGTATTATGGAGGCCCAGGTTGCTTTGATAGTGGCCTTCAGCTCGTCTGCATTGTTAGGTCTGGTGTCTCTCATCTTCCTCTTGACAATACCCCATATATTTTCTATGGGGTTTAAGTCAGGAGAGTTTGCTGGCCACTCAATCACAGTGATACCATGGTCATTAAACTAGGTTTTGGTACTTTTGGCAGTGTGGCAGGTGCCAAGTCCTGCTGGAAAATGAAATCAGCATCTCCATAAAAGCTTGTCAGTAGAGGGAAGCATGAAGTGCTCTAAAATTTCCCGGTAGATGGCAGCGCAGACTTTGAATTAATGGAAAAAAAAATTTAAAAATTAATTTTATATAATTCTGTTTTTACCTCCACTGAGGAGGTTATGTAATCAGGGTGGTTTGTCTGTTTGTCCGTCCGTCCACCTGTTAGCAGGATTACGCAAAAACTACTGGATGGATTTTGATGAAATTTTCACCAGAGGTAGCCCTTGGGCCAAGGATGAATCCATAAAATTTTGGTGATGATCTGAGAGTGCATACCTCCACCAAGGACCTTGTTTTTAATTGTGCAGCAGGATTACACACAAACTACTGCATGGATTTGGATAAAAATTTTCATCTGAGGTGGTCCTTGGACTAGAGAGGAACCCATAATATTTTGGTGATGATCCGAGAATGCATACCTCCAACAAAGCTCTTAACTTCTCACACTGTGTTACAAGAATCCTCCAAAACAAACCCATTACAATTTGGAGGTGATCTGTGAGGGACAGAAGGAGCCTTGGCGGAGGTATGCGCTCTGAGTGCTTTTCTAATTTTTTTGAGAAATTGAATTTGGGGTTTTCATTAGCTGCAAGCCATAACCGTCAAGATTGAAAGAACAGAATAGAACTAGAAAAGCACTCGGAGAGCGCAGACCTCCGCCAAGCGCTACAGTTCCCCCCATACAGTGTTTGTGTGTACGTTTTCAGATTCCTTGACCATGAAAACATATGACTAGCAATTGGATTGACAATGATAGGATTAGTGGTTGAGTAGTTATTCACGAAAATGACATTTTCCGTAATGACGGCCACAGTTCCGCCCATACAGTGTTTGTGTGTATGTTTTCAGATTCCTTGACCACGAAAAAATATGACTAGCAATTGGATTGACAGTGATAGGATTAGTGGTTCAGTAGTTATTCACGAAAATGGCATTTTCCGTAATGGCGGCCACAGTTCCCCCCCATACAGTGTTTGTGTGTACGTTTTCAGATTCCTTGACCATGAAAACATATGACTAGCAATTGGATTGACAATGATAGGATTAGTGGTTCAGTGGTTATTCACGAAAATGGCATTTTCCGTAATGGCAGCCACAGTTCTCCCCATACAGTGTTTGTGTGTACGTTTTCAGATTCCTTGACCATGAAAACATATGACTAGCAATTGGATTGACAATGATAGGATTAGTGGTTCAGAGGTTATTCACGAAAATGGCATTTTCCGTAATGGCGGCCACAGTTCCCCCCATACAGTGTTTGTGTGTACGTTTTCAGATTCCTTGACCATGAAAACATATGACTAGCAATTGGATTGACAATGATAGGATTAGTGGTTCAGAGGTTATTCACGAAAATGGCATTTTCCATAATGGCAGTTTTCTTCTGGACGGTGATCCGGATCATCCCCAAAATTTAATCAGTTCTTCCTTGTAGCATTTCCAACAACGCCTGTAAGTTTCATGGAAATCCGTCCAAAAGTTTTTGAGTTATCTTGCTAACCAACAGACAGACAAACAGACAGACAAACCCCGGCAAAAACATAATCTCCTGGCGGAGGTAATAAGCTTTGTTGTCATTGTACAGTACAACAAAATTGTAGGAAGAAGAAAAGAAATAAACGCTTGAAATACATCACTCTGTAATGAATCTATGTAATATAGGAGTTTTATTTTTTTAATTGAATTACTGAAAAATCAACTTTTTGATAACATTCTAATTTATTGAGATGCACCTATCAGTAAGAGGATAGGTGCAAATGTACAAGAAAATCATGAAAATATGAGGGGGGAAAAGGTGAAACATGGCAAAAGTTAAAAAGTAATTAATTTGCAAGGAAAAAGTTGCAAGAAAAACCTCACTAATTGTTGAGAAAATTGAACGTTTGGACATTTAAGAGAGAAATAAAAAGTAAAAAAAAAAAATTTTTAAAAATGTGCCTGTGTGTGTGGGGATTCCGCCTAGGGCGTCATACAAACCAGTTAACTTTCCTGATTACTTACGCTGACATGAGTCGTGTGGGTAGAGTGGTTGGTGCCATCTGCATCTGACTGGCTATCTGACTATGTCCGTGTTCCAGTTTGACAGGGGATGAGGCTACAGCCACCTAACTTGGTACATAGGTTGACCTTGGGATGAGCACTCATCTCTATACTTTTGGGGTCATAAAAGGTCAGAATCCATTTTGGCCCATTGTGACTTCATTATTGCAACTAGGGGCAATAAATTTTAATGCAAGTTAGAATTGGGACATTGAAGATGGGTAGTGTGTGAATTTAGGTTATTAGGTCAGCAAGTTAAAAAAATACTTATGACTTATTACGATGATTATTGTAAATGCTGTAAAGAAAATACTTTTAAATTTAGGTTGGCATTATTTTTTTTTCTATACCCAAAGAAAGTACTAGGAGATTTAGGCACTGATTCCAATAATGCTTTTTAATGTAAATCTGTAAATCTAGGCCTGCATCTTGGGTGAGTGCATTTTACTTTTATTTGTATTTAATGCCAACTGCTATTTTCAAACAGGAAAGAGATCAGTTTAGGTCAGTCCAGTCCAGCAGGATCCAGTGTTTCCAGTCCAGCTGTCCCACTGAAAGCCAAAACCGTGAGCATTAAAGTGACATTCTGCCAGAAATCAAGTTTTTTTCTGTTAACATGTCTGTAACATGTTTTTTGTGACTTACAAGACATATCAGGAGTGAACTCACTCAGATGTCTCAAGTCTGTGTTTTTCTGCTGTGAATTTCCAGTTGAGCTCCCCCCCCACCCCCAAAAGAAAAAAAAGATGAGTTTGGACAGAGCGTTTCTAGCTGCGTAAGCATTCCTGCTTAGCCTGATTGGTTAATGTTATAACCAATCAAGCTAAGTACTGGACATGGCTACAGACCTGAGTTCACTCCCTCGGGGGAAGAGAGAGGAGCCGCAGAAGCTTTTCCTGTTTGGGAAAGATAGCAGATTATACGGGTTCAGTTTTTACCCGCAGACATGAAAATACGACTGCAATGATTAATTTTATTTGGAAAAACCTCAGTGTCCCCGTTGAAGTACCTGAAAGAGGACATGGGTTTGCAGCCTGCATTTTACCCTACATGCCGGGGGAGATGGCCACGGAGGTTCCCCCCCCCCTTCCCCCAGGGGCGCATGGTGCAACAGCCAGGGCGGAAGGATCATTCTCGGCGGAGCGGAGAGTCACTGCCCAGCCCTGCATGGAGGCTGGAGGGCTCCCTGCCAGTTTCTGGTTGCCCACTCGCTGAGGGTCTCCCCGGCTCGCTCCAGCTCTCTCCCGTTTGGGAGTGAAGGAGGCGAGTTGGCGGGCGCAACCAAAGTGAACTGGCTGGGACCGGCAAGCAGCTCGCTAGGCGGCGGTGGTCCGTTGTGCCCATCGCCATGGAAAAAGGACTGCAGTGCACGTGGGGAGACGGCTGTGGAGGCCCCCTATCCCCAGGGCAGGCTGAAGAGGCCGCTGTTGTGGTTCTATGGCCGTGGGCAGGCACAATGGACCACCGGCATCCACCGAGAATGATCGTTCTGCAAGTTCACCTACAACTTTTACTTTCTCACGTTGGATTGCCTTCTTGGAGCCCAATGTCCTCTTCTTCCAGCTACCGGTGGGCGGGAGTATGGGTGGAGCTAAATAGAATATTCATAGACCCACGCATACTTAAGTAGATGGAAGATGTAAAAGCTCTTTCCAAGCAATTCTAAGGTAATGAAGGTTTTTTGTGTATAAAAAGCCACAATATAGTATTTCGGGCAATACACATTTGTTTTTGAGGTGGTTTTAGAGCCACCGGAGTGCGTCTTTAGAAGTGCTAACTCAGAAACTAACACTAAGACATTTTTTTTTCATGGTTTCAAATTACTATTACCATCTTAACTTTTTGTCTTCTGACATTATCTCCCTTTCCCTGTTACTTTAGGTTCCAAAAGAAATACAGTACACTCCAAACTCAGATCTAGATATTGAAAAACTCTTTAAGAAAAGTGTCAAACGAGGCCCAAAACCTCCTGGTGAGCAACGCCCCCATCTTCCTATTAAACAAGAATGTTTGTGTTAATCTGTGTTTAACTGCTGTTCTGCACATACTGTATATAAAGAGTATACATCAACGGTGGAACTGCGGGATAAATATGACACGGAGACATCAGGACCCTCAATGGGGAAGAGGAGCCAGTCTGTTCCAGGCTTAGATAGACAGGTGAGTTATGTGCAAAAAGGCAGCAGATTTTATATACTATGAAAATCAAGGCTGGGGTTAGAGTAAATGGACATGAGTAGTTTCTCTTGGTATAGGATCAGCATATATGAAACATAAGGCGGTCGTCTTTTCTTTTAAGAGGCCTTTCATAGTACGGACCCAGCCCCTGATCTGAGTACAGTTGCACCTAGATGTGTAGTAAATTAGATCAGTGGAAACACAAGCATGCTGTAGTTGGGTCCCTTGAAATCAAATCAAATCAACCTTTATTGTCATGTTGCTGTACATACAACTGTAGTGCAGGCAAGATGAAATTGCGTTTCTCTAGGCATCCATATAGGTAAAAAACATAATTTAAGACACACTCACACACACCCTCACCCCCCATTCCAGCACAGCCATTCACACATCCCTGAGACATACTTGAAACTAACTAGAACTATATACATATAATATACATAATGTCCATAAGGTGCAGTAGAATGTATGAAAGATTCCGGATCAACTGTTCAGCATCCTAACAGCTTGTGGAAGGAAGCTGTTAATCAGTCTGGTGGTTCTGCCTCTGATGCTCCAGAATCATTTGCCAGATGGCAGCAGTTCAAAGTGTTTATGCAGAGGGTGAGAGTGATCCTTGACGATGTTCAGTGCCCTGCTCCTACAACGGTTCTGAAAAAGTTCTTCGACAGAGGGGAGGGAAACTCCAGTTACCCTCTCAGCTCCCTTAACTATCCTCTGCAGGGCTTTTTTGTCTGACATACTGTAGCTGGAGTACCATGTTGCAATGCAGTACGTCAGAACACTCTCCACCACACCTCTGTAGAAGGTCCTGAGGATGCAGATGGGGAGAGAAGCCTGTTTGAGTTTCCTCAAGAAGTGCAGTCTCTGCTGGGCCCGCATCCTGATCCCCAAGGAATTCTTGCTCCAGGTCAGGTCCTGCGAGATCTGCACTCTGAGGAACTTGATGTTCTCCACTCTCTCCACCAAACGGCCATTGATGCTGAGAGGGACGTGTTCAGGCCGTGACCGCCGGAAGTCAATAACCATCGCCTTCATTTTGTCCACGTTGAGCATCAGATTGTTCTCCCTGCACCAGCCCTCCAGGTCTCTAACTTCTTCCCTGTACATTGATTCCTCATCCCTCTGAATAAGTCCCACCACTGTGGTGTTTTCCACAAACTTAATAATCTGGTTCCCCTCATGTCTGGATACACAGTCATGTGTTAGAAGTGTAGACAACAGTAGACTGAGTACACAGCCTTGAGGGGATCCAGTGCTCAGCATGATAGAGTTGGAGATGTTGTTTCCAACACAGACAGACTGAGGTCTCTTGGTCATGAAGTCCAGGATCCAGAGACATGTGGCAGTGTTCAGACTGAGAAGGAGTAATTTCTCCATCAGTCTCTGGGGAATAATGGTGTTGAATGCTGAACTGAAATCAATGTACAGGAGTCTGGCGTAGGTGTCTTTCTGATCCAGGTGGGTGATGACAGAGTGCAGGGTGGTGACTATAGCATCCTCCGTGGAGCGATTTGAACGATACACAAACTGGAGCGGGTCATGTGATGCAGGGAGGCAGGCTGTAATGTGTGGTTTGACAAGCCGTTCAAAACACTTCATCACAATTGGTGTCAGTGCAACAGGACGATGGTCATTCAGACAGGACACAACTGGTTTCTTTGCCACCGGTACTATGGTAGAGGTTTTAAAGCATCTGGGAACGATGGCCTGACTCAGGGAGATGTTACAAATGTCAGTCAGGACATCTGCCAACTCACTCGCGCAGACTCGGAGCACACGTCCCGGGATGTTGTCCGGACCTGCAGCTTTACGTGGGTTGACCCTAATTAGGGTCCTCCGTGTGTCCGTTGCGTTGATGATGATAGCTGGCCCAACAGATGGTGGAGATGGGCCAGCCCTCCCTCTGATTGTTGGGTTTGATGCTTCAAAACATGCAAAGAAGTTGTTGAGCCTGTCTGGAAGCGAAACGTAATCATCATCGACCCCCTGCCTAGACTTATAATCCGTCAACGCCCGAACTCCCTGCCACATCCGTTTGGTGTTCCTTGTGTCACAGAGGTGTCCCTGGATTTTCTCCGCATAGGCGCGTTTCGCTGTCTTAATTCCCTTTGAGCGCGCAGACCAGGCTGAGCGGAGGGCGATCCTGTCCTTCGCTCTGAAGGCTGCATCTCTGGCTGTGAGCAGCGAGCGCACCTCTGCAGTCATCCAGGGTTTATAGTTGCGCCGTGCAGTGAAAGTCTTCACTATAGTGACATCCTCTGTGCACTTCGCAATGTAGCTGGTGACCGTTTCAGCGTACTCCTCCACATCTGTCCTGTCTCCCTGGGAGGCTGTTATTTTGAAAACCTATTCTGAGAAGGTAGTGTCAGGCACCACTGATGGATGCTTGAATATGGTCCTGAGAAGTGGGTTGCTGTACATTTATAATTATTCAACACTGTAATTTTAACCATTACAAACACGGCAATGAAAGAGTAATGAAGAAATAAAATGTATGTAATTTGGGTCAGTGTAAACATACATACACAACTGGACGACACGCACAGATTTATGGAAGTGTTCATCATTATTTACTCACCCAGCAACTCAGCTCAATGCTGCTCAACTCCCATCATCCCACATCACTAAACATGATTACAGTTTAGTGATGTGGGATGATGGGCGTTGTTGTCCACTAGTCGTTTAAACAAAAATCAAATATTACTCTATTATACGACAGCCGACAACTTTAATTACGTGGAAAATTATCTTTTAAATTGACAAACATCATCTGTGTAACTCGTGGCAAAATGATAGGGATCAAAAGATAATTTTGCACTTGCCATTCATTTCAATGGAGAATTTTTTCAATTTAAGGTCCCGTATGCGGAAGTAGAGGGGGCATGACTTACGCTCTCTATTGGCTGCTTTGTCCAATTTATAGAAACATTTAATAAGACTGCAGTTCATATTGACCACAAGGCGTCAACAAAACTTGAATTGCCAAAAGTTTAATATGGCACCTTTTTATGAGAAATGTATTCATGTTTTACTTAATCTGGGTTTCTATGGAAGTCTTTGATGCATTCTCATGTTAAATTATTAATGTTTAAGATTCTGAGATTGTTAAAGTATACACTTATCAAACAAAATGAATATTCTAATATTCTGTTAAGATTATGAATTGTTTTTGTAAATGCCCCAAATCAATTAGCAAACAGGATGTGAGAGTAAAAATCTTTGTATGTGTTTAATTCTGCTATTGTTTATCATGGTGCCACAGGAAGGTGAAGAGGAAGAGGAAGAAGATATTGACAGCTTAGTAAACCTTCATAAAAGCGTAATGATTTCAAGTTCTTCCAGCAAATTTGGCTTTAAGGTAAAGTACAGTCCTCCATTCTTTGAAGTGCAGCACACTAAGTCTCATAGCTCGACAGATAACTAATCTGACCAATCATCAATAAACTCAGGAAATCCTCTAGCACATAGGAAATGCAAATCTGATGTGTAGTCTACCACAGTGTTTCCATAGTTACCAAAGCCAAAGAGGAAACCAATGTAATTTTCATGACTTACATATTGGGAAAATTCTTTGGATAATTTGTACTTACTTTGCTTTAACTTTCCATCTTTCTGCTAGCGTATGCATTGGTAAGACTTCAGGAAGTGTCGTCTGAAATGATTATCTAAAAATCATTAATGCTGATTTTTTTTTTTTTTTTTAATATACATTACACTGGTCAACACCAAATTTATTGTCTAAGGTTTTTTTTAGCTGATTTAGGACAATTTTGATGTGCTGAATCCAAAAATCGCATTGGTTTTGCTCAATCGGGTCAGCTTTTTGAATTATGGCCACATGTTGTTTTATATGTTTTTGTTTACATGTACAGGTATTTTCGCTTTATATAATGCAAAATTCTTTTTTATGTCTTGAAATTCTCTGAATTTTGAACAATGTTGACGTAACATTCAATTTACATGTACTTACCTTTATATAAAGGTAAGTACATTCACAGTACTAAGTAAGTACAGGTTTTTACTTAGCACCTGATGGAGAGAAACGGATGTCATTTTCGGATTCAGCGGTACAAAATTGTCTTAAATCAGTTGAAAAAAAAACAGACAACTTACAAAAAAATTATTTTTGTAACTCTGTGTTATAGAACAGGAATTGATGATCAGTTATCCCCAACAGCAAAGGTCCAACACCATGGGCAGCATGATGAGTATTTACAGTGAAGCAGGAGACTTTGACAGTGTGGAGGTGAGCGGAGATGTTGTCTTCTCAGTGACCTACAACGAACGCACTCAAAACCTCGAGGTCTTTATCAAGGAGTGCTGCAAGCTTGCTTATGGCGATGCATCACGGCACACTTCCAACCCGTATGTATCAAAAATATTATTTTGATTTTTCTAAGCATAGATGTTAACTAAAACTCCAATAGGAAAAACACTTAAAATGAGCTCAAACACTGACCTACACAGAAGCAGAAACACGACTGGACTGGGACTCTGGGGGGGACAACACTCACTCACTCACTCACTCACTCACTCACACACACACACACACACACACACACACACACACACACACACACACACACACACCCCTCTTAATAATGTAAACATGGCTTTGATCAGTGCCGATAAAAAGGCTTCTGTCTGTGTTTAGCAAGTCTTGATAATCACATCCCAGAGGTGATTAGTTGGGTTTCACAGGAAATTGAATGTCAACTGATTTTTTTTTTTTCCCCTCAGTTTTTGGTCAAGAAATCCAGCCCCACTCAAACGATCTTTGTCAGGAGAAAAACCTTTTCTCTCATTTATGTCTATTATTTCTTTATTGTTATTGTTTTTTAATAAAATATATTTTCTGTTTTTGTGTTTCAGTTATGTGAAATGTTATCTGCTCCCTGACAAATCACGTCAGAGCAAAAAGAAGACCAGCATCAAGAGGAACACAATCAACCCTATCTACAATGAAACACTAATGGTGACACTTTAGCTCCGACATCTTTCTTACATTGTGCTATGGATGTTGACTTAGTCACACTCTGACCTGTGACCTTGCATCATGCTTGCTGTAAAATAATGACCACACCTAAAGAGAACTTGCGTTTGATATTGACTCTGCAGATTAGAATAGCTGCTGTCAAATATTGATTTTTTTTTTCCCCCCCCCCCATCCTGGTTTCCAGTGTAGAGTCAGCTTAAATATAGGAGCACACTGCTGACAGGGAGATTAGCTGAATGAATCCATTTGGAACAAATGATTCTGTAAGGATGGGCTTGCTTTTCTAACACTGGAAGTTTGTGATATGTCATTCTGCCTTCTCTATGCTCCATGACTTAGCTACATATTAATAACATGTAGACTAATGAGACAGGCTTTTTGATCATCACATCATCTCTCTTATTCTTCCAGTATTCCATCAACCGATCTCAGCTGTCGGACCGCTCCCTGTTAATCTCTGTCTGGCATCATGGCCGCCTTAGCCGCAACGCCTTTCTGGGAGAAGTGGAGATCCCGCTGGACTGCAAAGACCTCAGCTTCCGGCAAGAGGACCGTGTCGCTCTCCTGCCAAAGGTAGAAACAGTAATTGCGCTGTATATAACACATGACCAATGCACTAGGAATAATTCAGGTCAGATTAATTTGGTGTGTTTAGGGTAATCTAAATTACCCTCTTACATTTAGAGGTGGTTACCAATTCTGATATATCATTGCTGATTGAGCAAAATTTTAAATGTATTAATTAGGGATGCAAGATATTAGATTTTTTTTCCTCTCCCAGATAACCAGTATACCGATATTTTGAAAACCGTTTTTGCCGATAGCCGATACCGATATACACATATTTTTCCCACCTATTTACATCTCCTTTGTCTTACAGTGATGATTAACTAGCATATTATATAGCATATTCCCCAAGAAAAATATGAGAACTACGTCAATATGAAAATATGTTTGTTTTTTTTTTTGTTTGTTTTTGTTACATGTTCAACAGAACTAAACTTCCTTAATAGGCTTGGAGAATACTATTCCTGTATAAACCAACTGATTGTTTTGGTATTGGCCGATTGTTTTGGTATATATGCATCATAAAAAAAACAAAACTGAACTGAAATACTTCAAAATGGTTCTGTCCCGAATGTTTTCTGAATTTGCAGCTGTAGTCTACTGTTGTCTATTTCAGGGCAAAATCAGTGCCACACAACTGGGACACACTAAAAATATTGGTCCTGCCAATGTCTTATTTGTCAGTAGTCGATATCAGTCAATAAGGTAAATATCTGCCGATGCTGGGCTGATATATCGGTGCATCCCTAGTATAAATTGCTAGATTTTTTTTTTTCCCCTGGAATTACAGTGGTTATAAATCATTATGCTATGGGGGACCCATGCTGTGGTATTCATCTCAGACTGAAAGGCATGGCGATGCAGTAATTTCCTCTGACGGAAGAGCACGGGGATTAAAGGGCTGGGGGACAAAAGGAATTGTCATGCGGGAATGAATTGTAATGCAGGACCTCGGGTAGCAGGGGCGTGTGAGTGTTGTGATATAAAAGAGAGTCCCTGCTACATGAGGTTAATGTTTTCTGATTCTGGAAGATGTGAGAGAGTGAATAAAGTTCATCTGCTCTGAACACTCGGCCTGATTATTCCTCTCTCCACACTGGTGACCCTTGACGAATAATGGAACAAGAGGCGAACACCCCGGAGACGACCCGGACGGAAAGCCCCAGCAATGCATGCACTGTTTCAGTCAAACTACCAGACTTTTGGCTGCACGACCCGAAGTCTTGGTTCCTCCACACCGAGGCCCAGTTCGTGCTCCGGGAAATAACGGTAGATGACACCAGATATTACTACGTGGTCGCAGCGCTGGACGCTCGCACGACTCAGCAAGTAGCGAGCCTGCACCAACAGCCCCCAGCCTGCGACAAATACGGGGCTCTCAAAACCACGCTGACCCGGCGCTACACGCTCTCGGACTGCAAGAGAGCGGAGAGCTCCTGACGCGCTCCGAGTTAGGAGACGGGTCGGCGGTCGAACTGATGGAGAAGATGTTGGCGTTGATGGGCATGGACGACGGGCATTTTCTATTTGCCCACCTTTTCTTCTGAACCGCCCAACGGTGGCCAGAGCGGTCCTTGCCAACTCTCCGTTGCTGGCCATGCGTGACTACCGTGCGTGACTACCGTGCGCTATCCCAGGAGGCAGATCGGATCATCCTCACCACCAGAGCCCTCACAGTGAACGCAGCAGCGTCGGAACCCAGCGAGACGGCCAGCGGAAGAGAGGAGCTAGCGATGGTAGTGGCAGCAGGGGCCAGGAAGCACCAGAGAGACACGCTCTGCTCCTACCACCGCCGTTTTGGAGAGGACGCACGCCGATGCGTACCAATTCAAGCGTTCGGGAAATGCCAGGACTGGCAATCGGTAGCGGCTGCGACCGCCGGTGAAGAAAGCAAGCTGCTTTACGTGACAGACTCCTGCTCGGGGAGATGGTTCCTCGTGGACTCCAGCTCCCAAAAGAGCCTCATCCTGCCATCCTACGCCGACTGGCTAGCGGGAACTAGCGGCCCCGAGCTGACGGCCGCAAACGGATCAGACATTAAGACTTTTGGTGAGAGGACACTGACTGTATCCCTGCACGGCCGTACGTACCAGTGGACATCCGTCATAGCGGCATGCAGTTTCCCAATCTTAGGCGCTGATTTTTTGTGTGCACACGGACTACTAGTCGATGTTGCTAACAGACGCCTGATTAATGCAATGTCTTTTGATTCCCTCCCCTGTACAGCTCGAGGAACCGGGCCAACAACGCTAGCCAATGTCAAAGCTCCAGGTGGTAAGTTCCACACACTGCTCACCCAGTTCCCAGCACTTACGGTCCCGACGTTTTCGGCGGTCATCACTAAACACGGGGTGGAGCACTTTATTACCACCACCGGTCCGCCCGTCTTCACACGACCTCGGCGCCTGGACACAGCTAAACTGGCCATAGCGCGCGAGGAGTTTGCCAACTTGGAAAGGCTGGGCATCATCAGACGATCAAACAGCCCATGGGCATCCCCACTACATATGGTCCCTAAGGCCGAGGGATCGTGGCAACCTTGCGGAGATTTTTGCAGATTAAACAACGCCACAGAGCACGACCGCTACCCGATCCCCCATATTCAGGATTTTTCTGTTCACCTCGCCGGGGCACGCATTTTTTCTAAGATAGACCTGGTCCGTGGTTACCACCAGGTCCCGGTGCGCGCGGAGGACATACCTAAAACGGCAGTAATAACCCCGTTTGGTCTGTTTGAGTTTTTACGCATGCCTTCCGGGTTAAAAGTGCGGCACAGACATTCCAATGCATGATGGATGCGGTGTTGCGCGATCTGCCATTTGTGTTCGTCTACCTGGATAACATCCTGGTGGCCAGCGCGTCCGAGGATGAACACGTAACTCACCTCAGGACGGTTTTCCAGAGGTTAGGAGCATGGGTTAATAATCAACCCGGCGAAATGCCAGTTTGGCATGATGAAGATCGATTTTTTTTTGGGACACCACATCTCACCGGAGGGAGCAATACCCTTGCCGGACAAGGTGCGCGCAGTGGCGAATTTTCCCCAGCCTCAGACGGTCAGGGCGCTGCAGGAGTTTTTGGGGATGGTTAACTTTTATAACCGTTTCCTCCCCCGCGCAGCCTAGCTCATGCAGCTGTTGTACGCCGCACTCAAGAAACGGAAACCGGCGGACAGAGTCGACTGGACTCCAGAGCGGGAGCAGGCGTTCTCTGAGGTTAAAACAGCCCTGGCAAACACCGCACTACTGGCGCACCCGGACCCGGCCGCTTGGATAGCGCTCACTACAGACGCCTCGGATGTGGCCATAGGGGCCGTCGTGGAGCAATGCGTCGCCAGTTCTTGGCAGCTGCTCGCCTTTTTTAGCAGGTCTTTGCGCGACAGTGAGCATAAATACAGCGCGTTCAACAGAGTTACTGGCTCTCCACCTGGCCATACGCCACTTCCAGTTCTGGCTGGAAGGGTGCACCTTCACTGCGTTCGTGGACCACAAGCCGCTAACATACGCGATGGCCAAGGTTTCGGAACCATGGTCGGGCTGGCAGCAAAGACAGCTGGCCGCAATCTCGGCGTTTACGACCAACATTCAGCATGTGGCCGGTAAACTAAACGTGGTGGACTGCCTCTCGCGCGCATTAGTGGCCCCAGTCTACGTAGGGATAGATTACACGGCCATGGCCACAGAGCAGATCAGCGATGTGGACGTGTGCGCGCTTCAGTCTGGACCAACAGGGTTAAGGCTGGAGAGCACGGTACTGCAAGACGCCCCCCCCCCAATCTGTGACGTCTCCACAGGACGCCCACACCCAGTGGTCCCACGCGCTTGGCGCTGCTGCGTTTTCAAGTCGGTTCACTCCCTGGTGCACCCAGGAATGCGCACGTCAGTCAAAATGGTGGGAGCAAAGTTCGTCTGGCCGAGCCTGCACAAACAGGTGAAAGAGTGGGCTGCAGCCTGTGTAGCGTGCCAACGAGCCAAAGTGCACAGACACACAAAGGCCCCCTTGGAGCCGTTCCATATCCCGGCTAAGCGGTTCGACCACATTCACGTGGACCTCGTGGGCCCCCTCCCGCCATCACAGGGGTTCATGCACCTCCTGACAGTGGTGGACCGCACCACACGATGGCCAGAAGCAGTCCCGCTAGCTTCCACCGCGTCCGCAGACGTGGCACGCGCCTTTTTGACAACATGGGTGGCACGTTTTGGCACCCCTTCGGACATCACGTTCGATCGGGGCCCTCAGTTTGTTTCCGACCTCTGGTCCACGATGGCCCGGAGTCTGGGTGTCTCAATCCATCGCACAACCGCGTACAACCCACAGGCCAATGGGTTATGCGAGTGTTTCCATAGGTCACTGAAAGCAGCGCTCAGGGCTTCGCTTACGGATGCAAATTGGGTGGACCTGTTGCCATGGGTTCTATTAAAGTTGTGTTCTGCACCAAAAGAGGATTTGGCGGCTTCTCCAGCAGAGCTGTTTTTTTCTCAGCCGCTGTGGCTCCCCGGGGAATTTTTACCAGATAACCTCGCGCCGAACACCCATCTGTCCCCGCGTTCACGGCATAGCACAGACGCAGGGATGCTACCTGGCCTGGCCCACCACTGTTTTCCCCACGCTTTTGTGCCAAAAACCTTGAAGGTCGCGGCGTTCATGTTTGTCAGGCACAATGCCCACCGGCCCCCATTGCGCCCACCCTACGATGGCCCATTTAGAGTGCTGGGACCCGGGGACAAACATTTTGTGTTAGACTTGGGGGGTTGCCGGGAGAAAATCTGTATAGACAGGCTTAAGCCCGCCTTTGTGGTGGCAGACGAGCAGGTGGTGTTGGCCCGAGCTCCTCGGCGCGGAAGACCTCCCCTGAGAACTCCCCAGGTAAACGATTCATCAGAGCAGTCACACGAGCATGCTGAATGTCCCCCCCCCCTCCATTGTCCACCCACAGACGGACACACCCCCAGGAACCCCCCACCGGCACAGCAGCGCCGTGGAGCCAAAGACCCCCTGTTACAGCAGCTATGGGCGGAGGCTGAAGCCGAGAGGACGTGAGGGTTAACACTCAGTCTGAGAGTCTGGGGGGGCGGTATGGGGGACCCATGCTGTGGTATTCATCTCAGACTGAAAGGCATGGAGATGCAGTAATTTCCTCTGACGGAAGAGCATGGGGATTAAAGGGCTGGGGGACAAAAGGAATTGTCATGCGGGAATGAATTGTAATGCAGGACCTCGGGTAGCAGGGACGTGTGAGTGTTGTGATATAAAAGAGAGTCCCTGCTACATGAGGTTAATGTTTTCTGATTCTGGAAGATGTGAGAGAGTGAATAAAGTTCATTTGCTCTGAACGCTTGGCCTGGTTATTCCTCTCTCCACAATACAACAGTTAGTTCTGACAGGTCAATCTGATTGGGCAACAGAGATTCCAGGAATTATATTACCCAATAATTGCACTCAGATGTTTCACAGAATGTGTGTCCCTCCACTTCAGCTGTGTTTTAATCATCTTTTAGTTTAAGTTCATATCGGTGGCTTTTCACGTGAGAATTGTAATGTTGTGTTAGATACCTTTAATTTCCATAATGAAGCACTATTTTTAAAGATGGCCCTAAAAATCCAGACCCTCATGACCCAGAAGTCCCACCCTTATAAACATTCAGCCATAGAGATTTCATGCCTGTTTACAACAAAACAGACAAACTAGAGTTGTATTTATTGTCTCAAACAGCCAACCATAATACCTTTGTGGAAATGGACTCTTTGTTTCATCTGAAAAAGCAAGCAAAGTGCACAGAAATTAATGAAGCCGAAGCTAAATTGCTAACAAGCCAACAACAAACTAGACACCCGGCACAAGTCACGTGACCTACAAAACCTACTGAACAGGTGGAGTGGTATATATTTAAACACTGACTTCTGCACTGGACAATATTTAATTTAGTTACATGTGTGAAATGACAATAGGTCTATTATTTAATATGTATTATGCTCACTGAGGTGCTTAGCAACAGTTAACTGGGTACATTTAGAAGGGACGATTTTTCTCAGAATAACTGGTTAAACAAAAAAAAATAATATTTTGTCCTATATTGCTGTTGTGGAATTTGTATAAAAGCAATACTACACTTGATGTTGTGCAGTATCGTGAATATATAACTGCGGTGATTTGGTCGTAGATCCAACACGAAGCGGAGGGCTGAAGATGTAACTAGCAGTTATATATTCACTGATACTGTACTCCCACTTGTGTAATATTGCATAAGTAATGAAGTGATTTTATTAACATTTGATAGAAAAGTTTTGTTTTATTTGTATATTTTTAAGATTTCTGTATCCAAAGGCCAACCCCACTATGAGGTTCTGGTGTCATGTGTTTCAGGTTTCTGGTGTGTAAATATTTTGGACTTCTCTTTCATAGGTGGCCTCTGTTGTCCCGGTTTCAGCTTTTAGTCAGAACAAAGGAGATTTGGTGATCGCTTTAAAGTATGTCACCCCTAAAAACCCAGCAGCTGAGAAAACTAAAGGTAAAAAGTAAACTGCAGAAAGAGAGCAGCTTTTAGTTTTCTTTGACACACTTTATCTCACATTTCGGAGGTTGTCTATTATCTCTTCTTCAGGTAAAAAAACTGGGCCTGAGGAAGGAGGAGAGCTGCACGTCCTTGTTAAGGAGGCAAAGAATTTGATGGCAGTGAAAACAGGAGGCACGTCAGACAGCTTTGTTAAAGGGTTCGTGACAAAGTGTTTACTTTTAAAAACACAGTTTATAATCATTTGTCTTTTAGGGCTAACTTTGTTTTTGTCATTTTAAAGGTACTTGTTCCCAACTAAAGCAAAGAGCTCAAAGAGGAAGACTGCAGTAGTGAAGAAGAATCTTAATCCCCACTATGACGAGACGTTTGTCTACAAGGAGGTGACCCTGGAGCAGCTGAAGGGGATGTGTCTGGAGCTGACCGTGTGGGACAGAGAGGCCATGCTGAGCAATGAATTCCTGGGGGGACTCCGCCTCAGCTCTGGGAAAGGTAAAAGACAAAATCCACTAAATCCTGAAGTTTTCTTTTTCATCAGTTAGGGCTGTGGAGTGTCAGTCTAAATTATACTGGAACAGTATTTTATTAGAAATAGAATTTTAAATTGCTGCTGAACTTCTGGAAGGTTGACCCGTCTCTTCCCCATGTGTGAAAACTGCGCAAGTATAAGAAATTTGATTCTTAATTCATAGTTTAATCTCCCCCCTGCAGGCACTGTAAAAATAGGAAAAGAGGAGGTGGAATTGGACTCTGTTGGAGAGGAGGTCAGTCTGTGGGAGAAGATGATGCAGTACCCCGATTCGTGGGCAGAGGGCACTCTTCCACTGCGATCTACCATGGGTAAGGCCGAGAGCAAATGAGGACAAAGCCATCGAAAAAATAATCCCGAAACTGAAACGGAGAGACTCTGGGGCCTCAGACAAACATAAGATTGTGGGTTTATTTAATTTTACAGGCTTGTCACATAGAGGCTTGTTTACTGAAGTGAGTGAGCCTACTGAACACTACACACCTGCTCACAGTGTGGGGCTCATCTTTAACACAACCCCCAAAGGTAGACGGGTGTTAACTCTTGAAAATGTGCCAAAGCATTATAGCAACACAGCTGTTTTATTTTTAGGATTTATACTGCATATTAATGTTTTTTTTATTATGCACAGCACATCTAAGCACACAAGTGTCTTAATCTGTCACACTTTTCTTAAGTGGATAGAGAATTACAGTGGTGTGGGAAAACACAGAATTTCAGGCTAAGAAATAATATTTGGTTTAAACTACACCCATGTACATCATTTAGATTAATACTATCACATAAATATTATCTTTCATTAAAATCCTTATTTCTAATAACTGAAGTGTAGACTTTGGCATTGGCTGTGTTTGTCCAAGTTGCATTGAATATTCTGTTTACCAAATAAACTGTTAACTGAATTATGTTTGATTGCCTTGACTCATTTAATATTTGATTTGAGCCATTTTTTCATTAAATATTTCTCCCAATAAATTTTATATCATAAACAAGGGATCATTTCTACAAAACTCACTGTAGTGTTTTTTTTTCTTTGTTCATGTATAACAAAGCTGGTGTTTTAGCTTTGAGCGAAATGAAAGCTTTTCTTCAGTGTTAAATAGAGATCACAGTTGAAAACAAAGGCCTGCCCTGTTGATACTTTTTTCCTTATAAATGTTTCTCTGGACCTGGGTTCTTGCTGGATGTTCTTCCTCATCTCATGATGGCTTACTGCCATGGCAACCAGACGTTTATTAAATTAGTCACAGAAATCTCTGTGGAGCTCCAGCCTCTCACGTTCCTCTTCGTCAAGCAGGAAGCTGTCGATGTAGGAGAAGAGCTCCTCTGAACTCACTGGCATGATGAAACGTTCACGATCCAGGCCAAGCTTGTCCAGCAGCACCATACTGAAGTAGGATCTGGAGATTCTGAACACTTGCCTGGGAAACACAAATGATGTAATATGTGGGGGTTACACCGATCCTTATTTGTCTCTGGTCAGTGAAAAGGTTACAAAATGACTTTGCAGTGATAATTGTTTTGGTGTAATTGTTACCAAGGAGGTTGTTTACAGTGCTGTTCTTCTTTTTAGCAGGATTACACAAAAACTGTTCAATAAATTTCAATGGAATTCGAGTGAAGGCCTGTACATACTCCACAAGAACAGAGAAATTTTTTCTTTTTCTTGAGGTGGCAAGAACAAAGTTCTTTCTGGCCAGGATATTTCATACTTCAGAAGAAACTCAAGTACAGAACCCCTGGGAAATTCAAATTTCTGACCAATCACACAATAGTTCTTGGACACCAAAAAAAAGTTATGCCAGCATGATGTTTCAAGAAATAGCTGCAAGAGCAAAATTATGTCTTTTTTTTTTTGCAGCCCTGGGAGATGGAACAAATTTACAGTGGGGCAAAAAAGTATTTAGTCAGCCACCAATTGTGCAAGTTCTCCACTTAAAAGATGAGAGAGGTCTCCAATTTTCATCATAGGTATACCTCAACTATGAGAGACAAAATGAGGAAAAAAAAATAAATCCAGAAAATCACATTGAAGGATTTTTAATGAATTAATTGGTAAATTCCTCAGTAAAATAAGTATTTGGTCACCTACAAACAAGCAAGATTTCTGGCTCTCACAGACCTGTAACTTCTTCTTTAAGAGGCTCCTCTGTCCTCCACTCATTACCTGTATTAATGGCACCTGTTTGAACTCTTTATCAGTATAAAAGACACCTGTCCACAACCTCAAACAGTCAGACTCCAAACTCCACTATGTCCAAGACCAAAGAGCTGTCAAAGGACACCAGAAACAAAATTGTAGACCTGCACCAGGCTGGGAAGACTGAATCTGCAATAGGTAAGCAGCTTGGTGTGAAGAAATCAACTGTGGGAGCAATTATTAGAAAATGGAAGACATACTGTACAAGACCACTGATAATCTCCCTCGATCTGGGGCTCCACGCAAGATCTCACCCCGTGGGGTCAAAATTATCACAAGAACGGTGAGCAAAAATCCCAGAACCACATGGGGGGACCTAGTGAATGACCTGCAGAGAGCTGGAACCAAAATAACAAAGGCTACATCAGAAAAACACTACGCCGCCAGGGACTCAAATCCTGCAGTGCCAGACGTGTCCCCCTGCTTAAGCCAGTACATGTCCAGGCCCATCTGAAGTTTGCTAGAGAGCATCTGCATGATCCAGAAGAGGATTGGGAGAATGTCATATGGTCAGATGAAACCAAAATAGAACTTTTTGGTAAAAACTCAACTTGTCATGTTTGGAGGAGAAAGAATACCATACCTACTGTTAAGCATGGGGGTGGAAACATCATACTTTGGGGCTGTTTTTCTGCAAAGGGACCAGGACGACTGATCCGTGTAAAGGAAAGAATGAATGGAGCCATGTATCGTGAGATTTTGAGTGAAAACCTCCTTCCACCAGCAAGGGCATTGAAGATGAAACGTGGCTGGGTCTTTCAGCATGACAATGATCCTAAACACACCACCCGGGCAACGAAGGAGTGGCTTTGTAAGAAGCATTTCAAGGTCCTGGAGTGGCCTAGCCAGTCTCCAGATCTCAACCCCATAGAAAATCTTTGGAGGGAGTTGAAAGTCCGTGTTGCCCAGCGACAGCCCCAAAACATCACTGCTCTAGAGGAGATCTGCATGGAGGAATGGGCCAAAACACCATCAACAGTGTGTGAAAACCTTGTGAAGACTTACAGAAAACGTTTGACCTCTGTCATTGCCAACAAAGGGTATATAACAAAGTATTGAGATGAACTTTTGTTATTGACCAAATACTTATTTTACCTAGGAATTTACCAATTAATTCATTAAAAATCCTTCAATGTGATTTTCTGGATTTTTTTTTTCTCATTTTGTCTCTCATAGTTGAGGTATACCTATGATGAAAATTGGAGACCTCTCTCATCTTTTAAGTGGGAGAACTTGCACAATTGGTGGCTGACTAAATACTTTTTTACCCCACTGTATCTGCTCTCGTGGAGTATGTAATGGTCTTAAGGGTGGAGCTTGGGCCACAGGAGAGCACATGATATTTTGAATCCAAAGTGGCTGTGGCAGGAATATCCCCCACCCCTCAAAAAATGGGTGGAGCAAGGATTTTTTTTTTTCCATTTCCATTTATTTGTTTTTGTTTCATTAATTTCTTGGAGAATTTCTGGGAGGTGGGTATCTTCCAGGATTTAAATCATTTTTCACTTTTAAAAATATTTTCATTAATTTTATTTTGCCAAGCACAAAAATATCAAAGTTAATGATGTATAGTGCAAGGACAGAAGACAAGTTTTTGCTGTTTATTGAAATCATGTTCACATTGACAGCAGAGAAACCCCGACTGCCCTCTCCTTAGCTGTCATTCTTATTATGGCTTTAGATACTGAGCAGAGGGTTAGTAAGACATCTCAAGCCAGCAAGAAACAATCTCTCCAGTGTGCCTTGGAGTCTCCCCTCAATTAGACCTCTCTGAACCTTGGCACTAAAGGTAAAGTGTTATCTCAAGCACCTCAGTTGTGGTGACCAAAAGGATCCCCAGACCAAAAACAGAACGCCATGTGGGGTATGATGGAATGCTTCCTTCAAGAAAAGTTACAGCAAATTGTGGGATCATTTGCTGTGAAAGCCTCCACCTCAGTTATATAGAACTTTAGGAAAAAATGGGTTTTAATCATACCTTTTGATCAAAACTGCAGACCCACTTAACTAAATTTAAGAGGACTACAGCTGACTATTCCAAAGGGTCTACATGGTACCTTAAGTATGGATTTTTGTACACGACCATCATTTGTAGTATTTCAATGCTCAGCAAGTTGCTAATGTTAATGAGAGTGCCAGGTATCTTCAGGTGCTTTTACACCTACAGGTACAGTGCATCTGAAAAAATTAGAATATCATGAAAAAGTTCAATATTTTGTCACTCATTTCAGAAAGTGAAACCCATATAAAGATTCATTACACAGAGTGAAATATGTCGAGCCTTTGTTTCTTGAAATTTTGATGATTATGGCTTACCGATAATGAAAACCCAAAATTCAGTGTCTCGGAAAATTAGAATATTGTCAAGAAGTTCAATATTGGAAAGTCATGGTGTCGCACCCTAATCAGCTAATTAACTCAAAATACCTGCAAATTTTTCCTGAGCCTTTAAATGATCTCTCAGTCTGGGTCAGTAGGCTACACAATCATCAGGAAGACTGCCGACTTGACAGATATCCAGAAGACAGTCATTGACACCCTCCAGAAGGAGAGTAAGCCACAAAAGGTCATTGCTAAAGAAGCTGGTGGTTCATGTCATGAATTGCCCCTCGGGGCAGGGAGGGAGACCCATGTGCTGAACTGTGAGTTTGTGATAATTTATTATGAACATAAAGTGCACAAAACAACTAAAAAGCCAAAGAGGGATAAACCCGGTAACAAGGAGAAAACAGAATGTCAAACTTACTTCTGGGAGTTGAACACAAAAAGCAGCAGTCTTAAATAAGGCATAAAACAATAGAACACAGGTTGGATATCAGAGTGGGCAGGAGAAAACTGATTAAGAATCTAGACCAGCTGAGGGCAATGAGAGGAGAGCAACTGGCTGACAGGGGCTACGCCCACATGGAGCACAAACCATGAAATGCCACTGACAGCTGTCAACCCAGAGAGAAAACACAACAGTAAGGATATAAAGAATAAAATCCCAACAAATTGAGACTGGGATCTAAATACAAATTAATACAAAAAAAAGAGCGAAACAAAACTAAGACAACAGGAAAATGGAAAGCAGTGCGAGAATAACAGAAACCAAAAAAGCACAAAATACAACAAATATATAAATATAGAGAAAGCCATGAGACTGAGCATGGCGGAAACCTCCTGTGCTCAGCTCATGACAGTTCAGAGTGCTGTATCCAAGCATATTTGTAGAAAGTTGAGTGGAAGGAAAAACTGTGGTAGGAACAGGTGCACCAGCAAGGGATAACTGCAGCCTTGAGAGGATTGTCAAGCAAAATTCATTCAAGAATTTGGGGGAGCTTCACAAGGAGTGGACTGAGGCTGGAGTCAGTGCATTAAGAGCCACTACGCACAGACGAATCCTAGATATGGGCTACAAATGTCGCATTCCTCATGTCAAGCCACTCCTGAACCACAGACAATGTCAGAAGCATCTTACCTGGGCTGTGGAGAAAAAGAACTGGACTGTTGCTCAGTGGTCCAAAGTCCTCTTTTCAGATGAAAGTAAATTTTGTATATTATTTGGAAATCAAGGTCTCAGAGTCTGGAGGAAGAGTGCAGAGGCACAGAATCCACGTTGCTTGAAGTCTAGTGTGAAGTTTCCACAGTCGGTGATGATTTGGGCTGCCATTTCATCTGCTGGTGTTGGTCCACTGTGTTTTCTGAAGTCCACAGTCAACACAGCCATCTACCAGGAAATTTTAGAGCACTTCATGCTTCCTTCTGCTGACAAGCTTTATGGAGATGCTGATTTCATTTTCCAGCAGGACTTGGCACCTGCGCACACTGCCAAAGGTACCAAAAGCTGGTTCAATGACCACGGTGTTACTGTACTTGGTTGGCCAGCAAACTCTCCTGACCTGAACCCCATAGAGAATCTATGGGGTATTGTCAAGAGGAAGATAAGAGACATCAGACCCAACAATGCAGACGACCTGAAGACCACTATCAAAGTAACCCAGGCTTCCATTACACCTGAGCAGTGCCACAAGCTGATTGCCTCCATGCTACACCGCATTGATGCAGTAATTCAGGCAAAAGGAGGCCCAACCAAGTATTGAGTGCATTGAAATGAACATACTTTTCGGAAGCCTGACATTTCTGTTTAAAATATCCTTTTTTTATTGATCCTATGTAATATTCTAATTTTCTGAGACACTGAATTTTGGGTTTCCATTATCTGTAAGCCATAATCATCAAAATTTCAAGAAATAAAGGCTTGAAATATTTCACTCGGTGTAATGAATTTATATATGGGTTTCACTTTCTGAAATGAGTGACAAAAAATATTGAACTTTTTCATGATATTCTAATTTTTTGAGATGTACCTTTACAGGCTTTAGTCCGTTCTAATCTTATTCTAGTTCATTTTCTCATTTAGTGAGTTTTATTTCATCATAGTAATCTTACTTGGGTCTGCACTAAATAAACCAGACCATGACCCACAAAAGAGATGGTCTCAATCAGAATCATCTGGCAAACTGTGGTGCGGGTCTACAGGTGAGAAAGCATACTGAACTAAAGTGGAACCAAAAGCTAAGAGTTAGATACCTGATAGATCTTTGAAAATATTTTCTGCTGATGAGCATGTCCTGGTTCAGACAGATTAATACACACTACATTCTGTGTTTTCTCAATATGCACATTTGGAGACTCCAGTGCATCAACACATTTTGATGCAATTGTGTTGCTTTATTTTCAAACAGTTTCATTTGTCTCAGGTGGTAAACGCAAGTAATAAAATAATCACCAGGGTGACAACAGATTCATGTATATTAAAATCCATTCTCTCTTACAGTTACAGAAACATGCCAACAATATGGGATCTACTTTGTGTATTTACATTTCTTGTTTCCATGGGAGCCATTTAACCTCTTGCACTCCGGTGTACCACGGGCGGGCACGTCTCTGTGTCCTAGGGCGCACAAGGGCGCCCTGCGCACTGAGGAAAAAAAAAAACCCTGCATTTCCGTTCTTCCACTACAGACACAGCCGCGAACAGAAAGCCAAAGGAGTGCTTTGATTGGTTTAGATGTGATTGACCTCTCATTCGACTAATAAGAGCCTTGAATTGGGTTTCTGAAACCTTGAAGAACCAATGACTGAAAACCTAGCAAGAAGGACCCGCCTACCAATGGCTGCGAATACAGCGAGCCAATTGAAGCACAGTAGTTCGAAAGCGTGCCTCCCTTGCAAAATCTGTTTTGTGTAAGCCGCTGGGTGACACACACGCGTTCGCCAGTCTTTTTTTCTTACTACTGTTCTTATTTGTTTTGAAAAATCGTTCGCCAAAACCGCAATCATGGACGCGCAAAACCGCAATAATGGAACTATGGTTTGACCGGGTCGCGTGACCAGAACCACGAGTCCGTAACAAGCGGACCAGCGTCATGTTCGTCTGACAATGAGGAAGAGAAGTTCGCCAGCGACACTGCTGTTGTGGACAGGTAAGTGTTATAAGCTAAATTATTCTTTATCCCTGAAAATTGTAATCAAAAATGACTTTTGACCGATTGGTAAATTACAACTGTGCGTAGTAGACCGCGGCGCACGGACCGTGTACCGCGGCGCACGGACTGGACACGGTTCGTGCGGCGCGTCCGGACCGTGAACGCCCCCCCCCCCCCGCTACTCTTCTGTAGCAGATTGCAGATATTTTAGTACAACTGTGCGTAGTAGACCGCGGCGCACGGATTGTGTACCGCGGCACACGGACTGGACACGGTTCGTGCACCGCGTCCGGACTGTGAACGCCCCCCCCCCCCGCTACTCTTCTGTAGCGGATTGCAGATATTATTGCAGATATTTTAGTACAACTATGCGTAGTAGACCGTGGCGCACCGTCCCCGCTTTCCGTCATGTAGCGATGGGCGATGTCCGTCCTCTGTAGCGGGGGGGGGGGGTGGGAGTTGTTATCTTCTACATTACAGATATTTTAGTATAATTTTTAGTGCACTGTAGGTTATTTTTTCTTGTAAAAAAAAAAAAAAGCCACACATTTTTTACGTGGCATGCTTCTTTGTGTGTGGGGGCTTGTTTGGTCATTCATTCATTCATGAATGAATGAATAAACAACCCACACACACACACACGCACACACAGCCCTTCACCTTTCATTAGAGCCCAAGATGAAGCTTCTATATTGAATCATTCAAAAGTTACAGACGTTTTTCCAAACTGTACCATTTGGCACAATTTGGCACAGTTCAAAAACGCCTGGGAACAACCTAAGAAAAAAGCTGTGTAATATATTCATTTTTTGTGGTATTGTTACAAAATTTTGACCTCAGCTGGATAACACTTGGTTCTACATTTCTGTTGCATTTTCCAGCCCGGATCTGACAACTGTGTGTTATTTGCAAGCATTTGTATCCAAAAAAACACCCAGGCAAAATTTATTTTCTTCGAGTTCAGTATGTTTAGATGACTGTTACTCAGTGGCAGGAGCACTTAGAGAGATTATGACTGTTTTGCCAAAAAATTCAAAGTGTTTTCTTTTAAATGAGACAACCCCATGAAGATGCTGCAAAGGGTTGAATAACAGCTTTTGATTTACTTTGGGTACGTTATTTTTTGGCGTTTTTAGGGAAATTGACCAGAGTGCAAGGGGTTAACCCAGCCAAGGGGGTGCACAAGCCAGTGTACTCCTAGTGGCAGTCCCAAACCCGCGTAAATGGGGAGGGTTGTGTCAGGAAGGGAATCCCATGTAAAACCTTTGCCAAATGAAACATGCAGATCATGACAAATGAGACTTTTATGCCGGATTGGTCGAGGCCCAGGTTAACAACAACCGCCACCGGTGCTGTTAACCAACAGGGTGCCGGTGGAAATTGAGCTACTGTTGGTCGAAAATCGAGGAGGAGGAGAGGGGGAGAGAGAAAAGGAAAGGTAGAAGTGTGGAAGTGAGGGTAAGGCTGTATTCAGACCAGGATAGTCCCGAGGTCTTGGTTCGACTGAGTGGGGAATACCGAGAATTTTCACACCTTCATTTGGTTGGTTTGCATTCACACTGCAGTGGACCAAACTGCCTGGACAACATCATGCAGTTACAACAACTGCTTATTTGGGGTGCTGTAGCTGAAACCACCACTGACCAGGAAGAAAAAAATCTCGGCGAAGAAGAAAAATCAGGCTCATCGATTGGCCAGGAATGAAAACGGAAATCTGTTCCCTTCAGCCGGGTCGTTTGTCCGCCACAAAGGAGGCATATTTATACTTTTCTCCTCAGCTTTTTCCAGTAAAGGGATTTTTCAGATTTGCGCCGTTGTCTTTGTTATTTTGTACCCAAAATGTACTACGGTAAACGCCACTTCCTCTTCTCAGACCACGTGTTGCTATGGTTACACAAACACAGAGGGGCATTTTCATCATTTGGTCTGCTAGATAGTCAGTTTGGATTCACACTGCAAGCGGAGCGCACAAGACTTTTTGCCAAGACTCCCGTTTTCAGGGGGACCAGACTTCACTTGTTTGGTGTGCACCAGAGTTCCAACACGCGTTCACACTGCACCAAACGAATCAAACTATCCACGGAAGCCACTGTTTGGTCCTTTGGTCTGGACCAAACAGTGGCCGTCTGAATGCGCCCTAAATGTAGGGACTATGACTGGTAAAGGCAGAGAGTTGGCTGATATGATGGAGAGAAGAAATGTAGATATCATGTGTGTTCAAGAAACCAGATGTAAGGGAAGCAAGGCTAGGAGCATTGGAGGGGGATTTAAACTGTTCTACCATGGTGTAGATAGGAACAGAAATGGAGTAGGAGTAATCTTGAAGGAAGAGCATGTGAAGAGTGTTCAGGAGGTAAAGAGGGAGTCAGACAGAATCATGAGTTTGAAGCTGGAAGTCAAGATGTGATGTTGAATGTTGTCAGTGTGTATGCCCCACAAGCTGGATGTCAGAAGAGAAAGAGGAATTCTGGAATAAATTGGATGATGTGGCAGACAGTGTTCCCAGGGGGAGACAGTGTTGATTGGAGCGGACTGCAGGTGAAGGGAACAGAGGTGATGAGGAGTAAGTGTAAGTAAGTAAGGGAAGATTTACAAGATGGTTGTGAGACCTGACATGATGCATGGATTGGAGATGGTGGCACTGACAAAAAGACAGGAGGCAGAGCTGGAGGTGGCAAAGTTGAATATGCTAAGATTCTCATTGGGAGTGACTAGGAGGGACAGGATTATACATAAGTATATCAGAGGGACAGCTCAGGTTGAACGGTTTGGAGACGAAGTAAGAGAGTCAAGGCTGAGATGGTTTGGACATGTGCAGAGGAGGGATAGTGGCTTAATTGGACAAAGGATGTTGAAGATGGCGCTGCCAGACAGGAGGAAAACAGGAAGGCCACAGAAGATTCATGGATGTAGTGAAATAGGACATGGAGAGGATTGGTGTTACAGAGGAAGATGCAAGGGATAGGGTGAGATGGAGACAGATGATCTGCTGTGGCGACCCCTAAAGGGAGCAGCCAAAAGAAATAAGCTACGTTCCGATCCACAGTGTACTTCAACTGTATTTCCTACTCCCTGCTCTGTTCTCAGGGAATATCAATTAACTGCCCTTCACAAAATGTTTCCATCTGAAACACCCTGTAACCATCGGCTCCCTCCTCCGTGCATTACCACGGTAACCACAGACACGTACTGATACTATGGTGGATAATGTATATTTCTTAAATAAAATATTAATACAAATATACTTTTATTATAGTCAGTTGATATAAGCAATAACCAACATCAATGTAGCTTGTTAATAACATTAGCAACAATAGTTTGTTTTACTTGTATTTGAAGCGCAATGGTTTATGGGTAATCTTCTTGTCAACTTTCGGTGAAGTGACGTACCGTTGTTCATTTCTTCCCTGCTCAGTTCTCAGTTCCTTCTGAACTGAAGACCGTTTGCTCCCTTCGATTTGGAATTTCAGTTAATATAGCGGAATACCCTGTGCAGTCCACTTCAGAGTATACTATTGGGCGATCGGAAAGCACCCATAGTTTCCATGGATGCCACAATACTGTAAGTCGAGAGGACGTTCTTATGTAGTTCGATGTGACACATTTTCATGTGCTTGGATTTTTGTCCACGTGAAAGGGAAATAACCAAAGTTTTAACAAAACATGAAGTGACCAAAGCAAACAAAATTAGGTGTAAAAGCACCCTTAAATTGTTGAAAATGCAGGTGTGCTTGCGTCAGGTTCCTGCTCTCTCATAACTTCCTCACTAAGCACATCTTGTATTAATATAGTGAAATACTGTATGTTCCAGCTTGGTGCTGAGCAGGAAGTAGGATGCAGCAACTTTTATTCTTTTCCTATAAACTGCTGCCTGTAAAGTTGATGCTTTGCATTTAACAAAAATACTGTAACTAAGGAGCTGAAAGTTCAACACACTTCAAAATGGATCCAAACAGCACTGTCACAAAGTAAGTTAATCACAACAAGTTAGCCCTTTATTACTATGATAAATAATTACAGTGGCTATGATTATAAATTTTACTGGTTTTCTGTTCCTTGTGTGTGCAGTAATGCCCTTTTGGTTGGACATAAAAACATTCCCCTCACTTATCTTTTCTTTGTGTGGTTTCCAATAGTGCTTTACACTGCACTCAGACTATGTGCCTCAGTAAGCAGTTGACTGGGGGATTTGTGTGTCAGCGGAGAGACTGAAGGTTAGAGCAAGTCTGGAAAAATTGAGGAGTGCTACACTTACTCACGTTGCACAATTGTTGGAAAGAATCTTTACATTTGCCTCAAAGCTAAAGTAGTCTTTATATGTTTGTTTCTATTTCTTGTGTAAAATGGAAAACTTCAAAAGGATACCACTGTTTCTCAGGGGATGAAAACTGTTTATTATTCATGGTTTGTCAGGCTGTTAAAATCCCATTACTGTAACCCCATCGTGATTATATTACCATTTAATCTTTTGACAACCTTTTTTCGCAGGATTCACCCGACATTTAGTGAGTGAGTAGAAACAACACTTGAATGAGAGTGAGAGTCAAAGGAAGCTATTTCAGGATGGAATCTTTCAAGTCAATAAACTCCCCCGCAGAATTTAACTGCTGTTTAACTATACGGAAAGCTGTCTCACATTTACCTTAAACCCTCAATGACTTCAGGCTGAAGCTGGTTCTCTTTAATGCGGCCCGTCTCACGAGGCGGAGAACCCAAGAGCTCGATCACAGTCACATGTCGCAGGTCTAGTCCACAGTCTGCTTTCTGGTGGAAACAAGAAAATCAGATATGATGGTAGAAGATGGTTGGATGGATGGATGCACTTATGTACTTTTTCCACATGCTGACACAGTTTCCAGAAGTGTTAATGATGTCTATAAAACCCTTCAGTCAAAACACCTCAGGGCTTTGACCGAAGGAGCCTTCCCCAAAATGGGCTGATTAAAAGTATATTGTATGGCTGAGTGATGTAGCTTTGAAATAAAATCTCTTAATTTTTTTTAATTGCCACATTTGATCATCGATTTTAGCCATTGTATTGCAATGAGGACAAGATTCAAGATTCAAAGGCTTTATTATCATGTGCAGTTAAGAAATGCAACATTTCCTGAGCAATGGAATTCTTACTCTGCTCTCTGAACGAATGTCAAAGTAATAGGTACACAACACACTAATAAGGTAATAATACACCTAATACTAACGGATACTAATAACACACACTATACACACAGTTAAGCAATTAGGACAACTCAGCACACCTTGATACAAAGTACTAATACTAATAAATACTAATAACACATTAGGCAATTTGGACAACTAAAGCAGTTAAAGCAGTCAAACTAGAGGAAACAAGAAGAATGAAATTTGAAAGTTCACTGGATGACTATAGTGGACAGTGGTATATTGATATCGGAGATGATATGAACCTGAGATGGCATAAGCCTATGTACAGTGCGCAAATGAGCAGTATACAAATTACAAATTAGCACCCAGTGTGAGACTTTTTCTGTAATGATAATACCAGTAGACTGTACATGATAATTAGCAGCATAGATGATATGAACATCAGACAGGGTGAGACTATGTACACTGTACAAGTGAGCAATGTGCAAATTTAGCAACCGGTGTGTGAGTTCCTATTTGCAAAGCTGTGTTGTGGAGTTTTGGGAGTTTATTTGTTCAGGAGTCTGATGGCAGTGGGAAAGGAGTTTTTCAGTCTGGTTGTCCTGCATTTCACACTTGTGTACCTCCAGCCTGAGGGTAGAAGTGTGAACAATCTGTGCTGGGGGTGGGTGGGGTCCCGGAGGATGGCTTCAGCTCTCCTTTGGACTCTGTGGTGGTAGATGCTCTGCAGAGAGGGGAGTGGAGTCCTGATGATCTTCTCCACTGTCTTCACCACTCTCTGCAGGCGTTTGCGGTCCAGGGCAGTAGTGCTGCCGTACCACACAGTGATGCATTTGGTCAGGATGCTCTCGATGATGCAGCTGTAGAAATTGTTGAGGATCCTGGGGGACATGCCAAACTTCTTTAGCCTCCTCAGAAAGTACAGCCGCTGTTGAGCTTTCTTAACCAGTTCTGTGGTGTTGTGTGTCCACGTAAGGTCCTCGCTGATGTGGATGCCCAGGTATTTAAAGCTGTTCACCCTCTCCACCTCAAGCTATCGGATGAACAGCGGCCGATGAGGTCACCTCCTCCCTTTCCTCATGTCCACAATCATCTCCTTTGTCTTGTCCGTGTTGAGAGTGAGGTTGTTGTCCTCACACCATGACACCAGACTGGCCACCTCCCGCTTGTAGGATGCTTCATCATCACCAGTGATGCGTCCTGTCACTGCTGTGTCATCTGTGAACTTTAACATGATATTGTCCTTGTGGGAGGCAACACAGTCATGGATGAAGAGGCTGTAGAGGATGGGGCTGAGAACACAACCCTGTGGGACACCTGTGTTCATGAAGATGCTAGCTGAGGTCCTGTTACCCATCCTGACAGACTGGGGCCTGCCAGTTAGAAAGTCCAGTAGCCAGTCGCAGAGGGTGGGGTGTAGGCCGAGTGAAGACAGTTTGTCAGTGAGTTTGTAGGGGATGACTACGTTGAAGGCGGAGCTGTAGTCGACAAAGAGCATCCTAATGTAGGAGTCTTTATCTTCCAGGTGCAAGAGAGAATAATGGAGTGCTGCAGCAATGGCATCTGAGGTGGACCTGTTGGGCCAGCAGGCGTACTGCAGGGAGTCCAGGGTATCCGGTATGCTGTCCTGAATGAGAGGCAGCACCACTCTCTCGAAGCACTTCATGATGATTGGAGTGAGTGCTACCGGTCTGTAATCATTCAGGCAGGTCGGCGGGCTCCTTTTGGGGAGGGGAATGATGGTTGTGGTTTTGAAGCAGGAGGGGACCATGTTCTGGTTGAGGGAGAGGTTGAAGATGGACATGAGAATGTCAGTCAGCTTGGCAGCACATGCTCTGAGGGCTCGCCCAGGGATGTTGTCTGGTCCTGCTGCCTTGCGGGGGGTGATATTCCTCAGAGCTTTGTTTACCTGGCCTGGTGAGACTTTAGTGGAGGGGGAGGGTGCATGAGTGTGTGTCTCCTCTCTGCACTGTAGCTGGTGGTCTCAAAGCAGGTGTAAAAGATGTTGAGATCGTCAGGCAGGTTGTCTGTGGAGCTAGTGGTGCTCCTGTTGGTCCTCTTGTAGTCTGTGATGTGTTGCAGGCCTTGCCACATGCACCCTGGGTCAGGAGTGGAGTAGAGGCTGTCCAGCTTTTCCCTGTACTGCCTCTTGGCTGTTGTTATAGCCTCCCTCAGTCCATACTTTGCAGCTTTGTACTTAACCTCACTGCCTGATTTAAATGTAAGACAGCGAGCACGCAGCATCTGACGTAAGTGACTGTTGATCCAGGGCTTCTGGTTGGGGAACTTCCTGACTTGTATGGTGAGTACGATGGTATCAACATATGTGCTGATGTACCCAGTCACATACTCGGCATATTCCTGTATGTTTACAGAAGAGTCCTCTCGGGTGGACAAGAAATTATTTCAAGTATTTTTTTCCCAAACAAACATGATTCCCTATTGGGAATAAAGTGCAAACCTGGCTTTAACCAAACCTTTTTTATAGTAATGGTTTGATCAAAGAAAGATGAATCCACACATTTCTGATTAATGACGTGCCAATTTAACGTTTATAAAATTAACTTTTCAGGGTGGGGAAAGGGGTTAGAGCTGGAGGCTACCATATTTACTCTTGTGAATGGGGAAAAATCAATTTTCACGATATTCTTTTTTTCTTTTACATTGTCTGAACCAAAAAGTTTCAATTTCAATTTAAAATTGGTTTACTTCCCAGCTGTAGTGTATTGCTTTAAAAGCAAAGTGCTGCTGTCCAAAGAAGTAACATACTTGTCAAATACTGATGGAATGTTAGTTTCCATCCATCTTCTACCACTTATCCGGGGTTCGGGGTCATGAGGGCATCAGTCCAGGCAGAGTAGCCCAGACTTCCTCACAATTCACATAGCACCATGATCCCCATGATCCTTCCTGCAGGTGGTTAGTCCACTGGAGGGCAGTCCCATGTGCCTTCTTTGAGTACACTGTGTCCTTGATGTAACATATTTCATGGCGATCCACTGGATCGCTCTTAGTCTGGCCCTTCACCCAGGAGCTGTTTACCTTGGTAAACCCTACCAGGGGCAAGTTGCCCCCAACAACATAGCTCCTGGGATCATTCGGGCACCCAAACCCCTCCACCATGATAAGGTGGTGATCCATGGAGGGGTGAATGTTTTTTTTTTTTTTCCACAATATCTTTATTGAACCTTTTTTTTTTTTTAACAAACATGATACAAACAAACACTAACACTAAAGTACTACAAAAAAAAAAAAAAAAAAAAAAAAATGCCCTAAAAACACCAACAACCACCAACAAAATCAAGTCTTCAACAATGCTCCTCTGTTTAGTCTAGACAATCCAATACATTAGTATACATATTATGTTCACCAGTTTGGAATTTACAAGGTCCACACACATCATTCACCTTCTTCTTCAAGAGTTATGTTTAAATTTTTTACATAATCAATAAAAGGTCTCCATATATTCTCAAACACAATTTCCTTTGATTTCAGTATATATGTTATTCTTTCTAATGGAAGGGCGCTCTGGCCACCGGCAGAGTGAAGAGGCCTCGCCGTCACAGGTCCGTGGCTCTGAGAGAGATCCGTCGCTACCAGAAATCCACGGAGCTGCTCATCCGTAAGCTGCCCGTCCAGCGCCTGGTGAGGGAGATCGCTCAGGACTTCAAGACCGTCCTGCGTTTCCTGAGTTTCGCCGTCATGGCTCTGCAGGAGACCAGCGAGACCCACCTGGTGGTCTCTTCTTCGCTAAGGGGGTCACCATCATGCCCAAAGACTTCCAGCTGGCCCGCTGCATCCGCGGAGAGAGAGCTTAGACTTTCTGCTGCACATCCACCAGCCATAATGCTCTGCACTGTGTGTCTATATATATACATTTATAGTAATATGGACATATGTTTGCTAGATGTTGTTTTTTCTTGCCTTCTGATTGTTGCTCTGAGTGTTGCTGTCCCTGTGCTGTTGCAATCCTGGAATTTCCCCATTGTGGGACTAATAAAGGCTTATCTTATCTTATCTTATCTGTCTTAACCACTGAGTCACATCTGGTCTATGAGTCTTTTTCCATAATAGTGCAATACATTTTTTGGCATTAAGCAAACTGAGGTCTATGAATGTTCTTTCACTTTTATTGAAATTATGCTTTTCTGGGTACAGACCCAACAAAAACAGTTTAGGATTCAATATGATTTGTTTTGAGATTATTTTTTCAATTGTTACCCTCACCTCCTCCCAAAACATTCTTATTAATCTACATTCCCATAAACAATGAAATAGGGTTCCTTTACTTTCCATGCATTTTGTGCATGTATCTGGTATATTTTTGTTATATCTATTTAACTCCTCCGGTGTAACATACATCCGCATTAACCATTTGAAATGTATCAATTTAAGGCGTGCATTTATTGATTTGGTTTGAGCTTCTGTACAAGCCAATTCCCATTGTTCCTCTGAAATTTCAATTTGCAGATCTTCTTTCCAGTAGTTTAATCTTTTCAGTGAATTTTCACTTGAAGATAGTGTCAATGAGTTATAAAACTCTGAAATAATACCCTTTCTTTTACTATCTTTCATCATTTTTTCCAAGGATGAATAAATAGGTCGAGTGAGAGCTTTATTTTGATTTGATCGAATAAAGTTTCTAAGTTGAAGATATTTAAAAAAATGTGTTCTATTGAGATTAAATTTGATCCTCAGCTCTTCAAAAGACATTATGTTGTCTGCACATGGCAAATATAAATCCTGAATCTTTTGTATCCCTTTTAAATTCCATACTTTAAATACAGCGTCCGCTCTCCCTGGTTTAAAATATTGATTACCCCATATTGGACTAAATTGTGACAATAACTGTGGTTCTTTTAAATAGTTTTTAGCTTCACACCATATTTTGATCATATGCTTTACAAATGGATTTTTAACTTGTTTTTGTAATTTTTTTGCCGAATCTGAGTATATGAATATGGGAAGAGGTAAAGGTAAATTGTATGATTCCATTTCAGTCCAGTGAGGGAGATCATTTGATGAAAAATAATATGTCATAGACCTCAGTTGTGCCGACCAATAATACAACATAAAATTTGGACATTTCAGACCTCCACGATCAAATGGTAAATATAATAAAGACAAACGTAATCTAGCCCTCCTGTTGTTCCATATAAATTCCACTAACTTTTTTTTTATTCTTGAGAATAGATCTAAAGGTGGTGATAAGGGAATGTATTGAAATAAATAAAGTATTCTGCCTGCGCTGCGCTGTCAGCCTGCGCTGTCCCTTCTACAAGAAGGGACAGCGCAGGCTGTTCCTGCTGAGGAGACTCAGGTCTTTTGGTGTACAAGGGGCGCTGCTGAAGTCATTCTATGACACGGTGGTGGCATCAGCCATCACTTTTGGAGTGGTCTGCTGGGGCAGTGGCATTACTGCAGCCGATAGGAAGAGACTGAACAAACTGATTAAGAAAGCTAGCTCTGTCCTGGGGCAACGCCTTGATCCGATGGAGGAGATAGGAGAGAGAAGGACGGTGGCTAAACTGTCATCTCTGCTGGAGTCCGAGTTCCACCCTATGCAGGACATACTGGATGCACTGAGGAGCTCATTTAGCAGCAGACTACATCATCCCAGGTGCACAACCGAGAGGTTTCGTAGGTCCTTCCTACCAACGGCTGTCAGACTGTACAACCTAAGCAGGGCTGCTCGCAGAGATAGCAAAAAGACGTAACAAACTAATAGTTTTTTTTGAATGCAAAAGATGCAATAGACTTACACAATGGTCCCCTCCGGCATACAACTAGGAACATACTGGTCGCTATGGAGGGTGAGAATATGTATGGGCACATAATCATACCATGTAGGATAACTAAATAGACAGTTATGCTGTTTCATCCCACCTAGCAACAATGCTCTGCACTGTGTGTGTTTATATATTTACATATTTATTCCATCTAGCTACAATGCTCAGCACTGGGTGTGTTTATATTTATATATCTATATATTTATTCCATCTAGCTACAATGCTCCGCACTGTGTTTTTATATATCTACATATTATTCCATCTAGCTACATTGCTCCGCACTGTGTGTGTTTATATACTTGCATATTTATTCCACCTAGCTGCAATGCTCCGTACTGTGGGTGTTTATATATTTACATATTTATTCCATCTAGCTACAATGCTCTGCACTGTGTGTCTGTGTGTGTGTGTATATATATTTTATAGTAATATGTACATATGTATATTAGCTGCTCTCGCTTGCTTGTTTTTTTTTCTTGCCTTCTGATTGTTGCTCTGAGTGTTGCTATCCCTGTGCTGTTGCAATCCTGGAATTTCCCCGTTGTGGGACTAATAAAGGCTTATCTTATCTTATCTTATTTTAGGTAAAATATTACTTTTAAGTATATTGATTCTCCCGATCATCGACATTGGTAGTGACATCCATCTCTGAGTTAACTCATTGATATCTGACATTAAGGCTTCATAGTTGACACTGGCGACTGATTCTAGCTTAGGCATAATTTGGATTCCTAAATATTTAAACTGATTTACAACATTGAATTGATTTACCTCAGGGGCTGGGTAATTTCTCTGGGTCTCATTTAGCATTAATATTGAAGATTTAGTTTTATTTATTTTATATCCTGATATTTCCCCAAAATTCTTTATTAAATTCAACAAGGTTGGAATTGATTTTTTTAGATTCGACATAAACAAAATTATATCATCGGCGTACAGGGAGATTTTATGTTCTGTTGGTCCAACTTTAATTCCATATATTTGTGAATGTAAACGTATCGCTATCGCTAAAGGTTCAATTGCCATAGTAAACAGTAAAGGTGAAAGTGGACAGCCTTGTCGACATCCTCTATTGATTTTTATTGGTTTTGAAATATTGTTATTTGTTAGGATTTCTGCTGTAGCATTATTGTATATTATTTGAACCCATTTTATGAAATGATTTCCAAGTCCAAACCTTTGTAGGACTTCAAAAAGAAAGGGCCATTCAACTCTATCAAAGGCCTTTTCGGCGTCCAATGATAGGAGAGCTGTATCCGGTGCTTCTTTATTAAAATAAATAATATTAAATAGTCTTCTTACATTATGGAAGCCTTGTCTACCCTTTATAAAGCCATTCTGATCTCGATTAATAATATTTGGTAAAATTTCTTGTATTCGTCTTGCTAAAATTTTACAGATTATCTTAAGGTCGGCGTTTAATAGGCTTATTGGTCTCATATTTTCACATTTATTAGAGGGCTTACCTGGTTTTGGCAGCAGTATAATTAAGGCATTATTTATGTATGATGGTAAATTATTATTTTGAAATGCTTCTAAAACCATTTCCAAAAAAGGTTTTATTAATTTATTCTTAAATTTTTTATAAAGGTCAACTGGAAGACCATCTGGTCCTGCACTTTTTCCTGATTTCATATTATCAATGGCTAGCCCAACTTCTTCTTGACTAATTTTAGACTCCAATATCTCCCTGTTTTCATTTGGAATACACGGTATAGATAGTTCGTTCAAAAACCCATTTAGTTTTGTTAAATCAGGTTCATTTTTGGTATCATATAATTTTTCATAGTAATCTCTAAAGGCTCTATTAATTTCTAAAGGATCTATAACTACCTGTCCGTTACTTATAATACTGGTAATTGGTGTTTTAATTTCCAATTGTTTAATCTGCCATGCTAATAATTTTCCTGATTTTTCACCTTGTTCATAAAAAGATTGTTTCAATCTTAGAAGACTCGAGGCAGCTCTATTCGCTGATTTTTTGTCGTATTCAGCTCTCAAAATCAGTAATTCATTCTCCAACCTTGGGTCACTTCCTGCATACACTTTTTCCTGAAGACTTTTTATTTTATGTTCCAATTTAGCTCTCTCCTCTCGAGTCTTCTTAGATTTTGATCCTGTATAACTGATAATATGTCCCCTAATAAAAGCTTTGAAAGCCTCCCACTTTACACATGCTGATGTTTGTGTAGTATTGATGTCAAAGAACTCGTCTATCTGTTTTTCTATATACTTGACAAATTCCTCATCCTGAAGCCATTTATGCTGAAATTGCCATCTACCTGATTCCTTTGTCAATTTTTTATCTACATATATTAGACAACAGGGTGCATGATCAGAAATCACGATGTTATCATAAAAGCAGTTTTGAATCTTGGACCTTAATTCTGTGGAAATCAAAAAATAATCAATACGTGAGAATGTCTTGTAGGTACTGGAATAACAAGAATAGGCTTTAACTTGTGGTTTCATTTCTCTCCATATATCTAACAATCTCAATTCTTTCATAAAATGATTAATAGTCATCCTACATCCAATGTGCGTACAATCCAGTCCTGTTGATCTATCCACACCTGGATTCAATGTACAATTAAAATCCCCTGCTATTATATGTTGCCCTGTAAGTGATGATAAGATGAGAAATAAATTAGCAAAGAACTTCTGATCATCTATATTGGGACCATATAAGTTCACAAGATTTATATTTTCTAATAGCAAAGAACCTTGAATGATTACATATCTTCCAAATTTGTCTCCAATTACATTTTTCACCTGAAAAGGAACTGATTTATGTATGAGAGTCATAACTCCCCTGGCTCGGGATGAAAATGAAGAGGTGAATACACTTCCCTGCCATCTACTCCTAATTCTTTTAACATCCTCCTCTATCAGATGAGTTTCTTGTAAAAACACAATTCTTGAACCCATGTCCTTTATTTTATTCATAACTTGTTTAAGTTTTTTTAAATTTTGTAGACCTCTGCAATTCCATGAAGTTAAATTAAGATTAACACTTTGGTCCATGATCAATAGAGAGTTTAGGATTACCTTGCAGTGTAAACATGCTCATACAGAGAAGCAAAAACATGAGTGGTTGAACATTCATCCTACAAACTACACACAAACAAATTTCCCCTTCCCACACTTGTGGCAAACCCCCCAAAATCAAAAGAAAAATTCTGTCTCCCGATATAGCCATCGACCGTTCCACACCCACGGGGAACAGCCTAAGCCACTCCTTCTTCATCCTCCCAATCACCCTAACTCTACTGCTTTTAATGACGTAACATTAACTCTCCTCTGTAGTTTTCCAACTTAACTCCAAAATTTTTAACAACTTTGTACATCATAGTTTTTTTTTTTGTTTGTTTTGTTTTTGTTTTGTTTTTTTAATATATAATACAATCTATATTTTGTAAACTTACTATTTACTTCAAGTCAGTCAGATGCCTGTGCAAATGCTTAATTATTCTACCTTATATTTTGTTCATGCTTAGCTCCCACCAGTCTCTTCTTCTTCTTTGATCTTCTTGATGAACTCCTGCGCCTCCTCTGGGGTCTTGAAGATGTGGGTTCTGCCCTCATACGTGGTCAGCAGTCTCGCAGGATAGATTACACCATGACGAATCCCAAGGTTGCGCAGCTCCTTACGTATGGGATCAAACTGCTTCCTCAATTGCTGGATTCCTGTGGCCAAATCTGGGTAGAACCGCACCTGCTGGTCCTGGTGTTTAATCTCTCCTTTAGCACGTGCAGCGTTGAAGATCTTCATCCTGTCTCTGTTGCTAAGAAACTTCATAATTAAGGTCCTCGGCGGTCCCTTATCTCTCCGTGGGCCAATACGATGTGCTTTTTCCAGAACCACTGCTGATTGCAACTCCTCGCTGCCCAGCACCTCCGGAATCCACTTTTCCAGAAAGGAACATACGTCCCGACCTTCTGATTCCTCTGGAAGACCCACCAGCCTCAAATTATTCTGTCTCGACCGAGATTCCAAATCCAAAATATTATCTTCCAGAGATTTATTTTTTTTTTCCAAAGTGCGCACCTTTAATTGAAGACGGGTGACGTCATCTTCAGCACTAGCGAGACGGAGCTCCATCTGCGCCGTTCGTTCTACACAGTCACCCAATTCCTTTCTTATTCCTTCCAACGCTGTCATAATCCCATCAAATCTAGAGGAAAAGTCCGCTCTCATTGAACTCATGGCAGCCATCAGCGCATCTGCGCCATTCCCCGCAGACATCGCACCGCCGCCAGCCTCCTCCGCCATATATGGAGTTTTGTTTGCTGCGTCACAGACCTGAAAGTCCGTTAATTTGGACTGTTTCGGCGGCTCGCTTTTTCCTTTTCCTGGTTTTCCAGCCTTAGGCTTCGCCGACATATCCTCGCCCAAATGCTGGGATACGTTCTGTCCCAAATGAGAGAGTTATTTGCCGATTTTTTTTCTCCAGGAGCAGAGCAGAGCGAGACACGTCCGTCCTACGTGGCAGCCATAACCGGAAGTGGAGGGGTGAATGTTAGTTTAAAAGCCCAAATTAAGCATTATCAGAGACAGAGGGTGCACAGTTTGAGTGGTTGATAGTAGGAGTGGGAATCTCTAGGCTGCATGATACAATATCACTTGGGCCATGATGCGATATCATGGTCATGCGATACAGTGAATATTGTGATAGCATATATTATGATTTCCCAGCCTGACCTTTATCATGTTCAACTCCAGGCTAGATCCCAGAAGTCACTTTTCCTGTGCTATCCTAACCAGACAGTAAGCATTTAGCACCATCTAGTGGACTGAAAAGGCAGTTGTTTTTTTTTTACTTTGGTACATAAATGGGTAACTTTGTTTTGCAGCATTTATTTATGTTTTTTAATAAAGTATCACGATACTGGTGTTTCTAAATCGATACAGTATCACCACCACAAGTTTCACAATATTACGCTATATCGATTTTTTTTTTTTCCCCACCCTAGTCGATAGCATATTACCCATCCCTGGGGTGAAAAAAAAGAAATAACCCTAAATGAGTAAATGGCCAACTCTGCTAATGACAGCTAATGGGTGTTAATCAAGGAGGTGTTCAGTCTCGAGTATAATAAACTATAATAAAATAGGTTAAAAAAAAATATATGAATGAATAGTCAAGGGTGGGTTGATGATCCAGCTAGGTACAGTGGGGTAAAAAAGTATTTAGTCAGCCACCAATTGTGCAAGTTCTCCCACTTAAAAGATGAGAGAGGTCTCCAGTTTTCATCATAGGTATACCTCAACTATGAGAGACAAAATGAGAAAAAAAAAATCCAGAAAATCACATTGAAGGATTTTTAATGAATTAATTGGTAAATTCCTCGGTAAAATAAGTATTTGGTCACCTACAAACAAGCAAGATTTCTGGCTCCCACAGACCTGTAATTTCTTCTTTAAGAGGCTCCTCTGTCCTCCACTCGTTACCTGTATTAGTGGCACCTGTTTGAACTCGTTATCAGTATAAAAGACACCTGTCCACAACCTCAAACAGTCAGACTTCAACTCCACTATGGCCAAGACCAAAGAGCTGTCAAAGGACACCAGAAACAAAATTGCAGACCTGCACAAGGCTGGGAAGACTGAATCTGCAACAGGTAAGCAGTTTGGTGTGAAGAAATCAACTGTGGGAGCAATTATTAGAAAATGGAAGACATACAAGACCACTGATAATCTCCCTCGATCTGGAGCTCCACGCAAGATCTCACCTCGTGGGGTCAAAATTATCACGAGAATGGTGAGCAAAAATCCCAGAACCACATGGGGGGACCTAGTGAATGACCTGCAGAGAGCTGGGACCAAAGTAACAAAGGCTACCATCAGTAACACTACGCCGCCAGGGACTCAAATCCTGGAGTGCCAGACGTGTCCCCATGCTTAAGCCAGTATATGTCCAGGCCCGTCTGAAGTTTGCTAGAGAGCATTTGGATGATCCAGAAGAGGATTGGGAGAATGTCATATGGTCAGATGAAACCAAAATAGAACTTTATTGTAAAAACTCAACTTGTCGTGTTTGGAGGAGAAAGAACACCATACCTACTGTGAAGCATGGGGGTGGAAACATCATGCTTTGGGGCTGTTTTTCTGCAAAGGGACCAGGATGACTGATCCGTGTAAAGGAAAGAATGAATGGGGCCATGTATCGTGAGATTTTGAGTGAAAACCTCCTTCCATCAGCAAGGGCATTGAAGATGAAATGTGGCTGGGTCTTTCAGCATGACAATGATCCCAAACACACCGCCCGGGCAACGAAGGAGTGGCTTCGTAAGAAGCATTTCAAGGTCCTGGAGTGGCCTAGCCAGTCTCCAGATCTCAACCCCATAGAAAATCTTTGGAGGGAGTTGAAAGTCCGTGTTGCCCAGCGACAGCCCCAAAACATCACTGCTCTAGAGGAGATCTGCATGGAGGAATGGGCCAAAACACCAGCAACAATGTGTGAAAACCTTGTGAAAACTTACAGAAAACGTTTGACCTCTGTCATTGCCAACAAAGGGTATATAACAAAGTATTGAGATGAACTTTTGTTATTGACCAAATACTTATTTTACCGAGGAATTTACCAATTAATTCATTAAAAATCCTTCAATGTGATTTTCTGGATTTTTTTTTCCTCATTTTGTCTCTCATAGTTGAGGTATACCTATGATGAAAATTGGAGACCTCTCTCATCTTTTAAGTGGGAGAACTTGCACAATTGGTGGCTGACTAAATACTTTTTTGCCCCACTGTAAACAGGTGTCTAGTGGGGATTGATAGAATATATATATAAAAAAAGACATAAACAAACATGAAGTAGCGGCTAAACCAGTGGCCTTTTCCCTCAGTTTGTACCGAGCAGCTCAATCCTCGAAGTTGGTCAAACTCTATGACTGTGGTTGCTCAGACCAGCTAACATTAGCAGCCTAATATACCCGGTTATTATGGCCAAAATATAACAAAATAAATCTGAAATTGTTCAAGATATACAATTGGCTGTGGATTAAATAACAAATTGGTCTAGTACATTGACTACAATTTACAAAAAAAAGAGCTATAAAATCCCTGGTCCCACTGATTCATGTCAATAAGCCAGCCATGCTAACAGTCCTGGTACCTGTGTCATGCTGGGAAAAAAATATCAAAAAAGGCCAAAATGATGTGAGATATATTATGGACTCTGGCTTACTGAATGACCTGGGACCACGGATGTCTAGAATTTACAGAGAAGAGCTCTAAAAACCATGGTCCAGCCACTAGCTAAGCTAGTATTTATGTGAGCTCTGAGGCTCATTGAGGAACTTCCACCTCTCCTCCACAGAGAGGGTCTGCCACACTAACCAGGAGTCAGATCTGTATCATGTCTGTTAAGCAATGGTGTGATAACCTCACAGAAGACAACAGCAAATCCAAATGAGACATTTCAGGCAGATTTGTAGCCCTACATTTTTGTGGGAGGGGAGAACTCCTGTGTAGGTGAACTTAGGACTGTTTGGCTTTGCAGATGATATAATGTCACAAAAATCCAACATAATGCACTAAAATAAAGAAAAAAAAACCAAAAGTATAAAAGGGACTCTTTAAGCTTCAGCTGAATGTTTTTAAGGAGATCATGTGAGGCCTCACTTGTATCATGACGTTCTGCAGTTGGTAATCTGAGTCCGATATGTTGGGTGCAGACATGATCAGAAGTCTCCTCTTCTCGTAGAACTGATCCAGCAGAGCCGAGGTCGTCTTTACACTAGATTTAATCTCCATTGCTACAAATACACAAGGTTACAGTTAGATGGGTTACACTGTCTTACATGTACATATTCATATGTATACAGCAGTGTTTTTCTACCAAGGTTCCCTGGAACATTCAGGTTTCTGTGGGAAATTGTCTAATTTCACTTCTTAATTTGTCCAAAAAACTGAAAATTTTCCATTGTTATGCATGGGTTCTCTGGGTACCTATGCACAACAAGCAAATTATTTTCAGTTTTCAGGGAGCCTTGGCAGTGGTGGCCTCATGGTTAGGGATGTGGACTGTGTTATGTCTGGAAAACTGGGGAAGGATCAACAGAGTGTGGCGTTTGCTGGGAACAAACTTTATTACATACTGTGCAGAATCAGGCAATACAGGTTGTTGGGAGGCTGAGCGCTGCCAAGAGCACAAAAGAGACTGCAAAATGGCCATCCTTCATATTATATGTGCTTGGCGCGATGACGTCACCAAGCAGCCACATCACCACGCCAACCAAACTTGTGGTTTTCTTACACCACATTCACTCCCCCCCCTTGGAAAAACAGAGCAACACACATATAGGAATTGACCCTCCCCAATTTGTTACAGTAAAGAACCCCAAACTAGCTAGGGCCAGCGGGTAGACTACCATGTGGCCCAGTGTGGCTGAGTGATTTATTTTGTCACTATTCATTGGTAGCCACACCCCTAGCTAAACAGTCCTCCTTTTGTTGAGGAAGGCAGTTAAGTTGGAGGGGCCCTGAGGCGAGCCCGTGGTGGATGTGCCCCTGGAAGTGCAGAGGCCTGCAGACCGGGATTGTCTTCTTCAAAACCCCAGTCTGGGTCCCACACTGTGTGAGTCGACTCCCACATAGCTATGTCACCTGGAGCAGCTGTTCGAACTCGGTGAAGGCGATTGGGTGCCACACCAAACCATCTGCCAGCTGGAAGGTCGCTGGCCCGAGCTGCACGGTCATCTTGATGAGTGCCACTAGTGGTGGAGATGGTGTTGAGGCTGGCTGCGGGTCCAGTCGTTTGGTTCTGCGGACCCAAACCCAGTCCATCACTGCGAGTGGTACTCTGTTTGGCTGCTTTCGGCGTTGTGGTTGTAATGGTATGACTCTCACGTCTGCTGTGGGGTGTCCACCAGGTTGTGGTGGTTCTGCGGCATCCTGCTGGGTTACAGACTGTTCATCCTGTGGCTCAGCAGCGACTCCTGGAGGCTGATGCCGGTCATAGATTCAGAAGGCATCCAGTGGCTCTACTGCATTTTGTTGGGTCGGGGACTCTTCATCCTGCAGCTCAGCGGCGGTTCCTGGAGGCTGGTGCCGGGCGTAGAAGTAGTCCGGCTTCTTCTCTCCCTCTCCTGGGAAGTCTGGTCGTGGTAATATGTTGCTGTCACCATTGGTAGAACCTGTGCCGGGTTGTTGTGTCCCAGGGTTCCTGATAGACGTGGGCTCCGTCTTCCTGCAGCTCTGCAGCAGCTCCCTGAGGCTTACACTCGGCGAGGATCTGAGGCGAATCCGGTCACTGCCCCTCTTCCGGGCGGTTCTCCTCCTATGAGCACGGGACGGCTGTACCGTCACCATCATTGTCTGGGTGTGTTGCGTCCCACTCGTCATCGCCAGTCAAACAGAGTCCGTTACGGTCGTGAATCGAGAAGCCCAGTTGATAAAACAGGTCACATCCTAGTATGATGTCTCCATGCATAACCACTTGAAAAACAAAATGAGTAATGACTCTTGACGCGTAGCAGACTGTTAGTGTGATGGTCCCTACATTGCTGACCTGGTAGCCACCACACCTGTACAGTTCCGCTGGGTTTTTCTCAATTGGTTGGCTGGGAAACAACTTCTTCACGGTGACCCAGTTCAACATTGATCTCACTGCGGCGGTGTCGAGCAGGAGCGGCAAGTTGATGTTGTCCAGCCCTACCATGCAGAATGCATACGCCGCATCTCCTGAACTCACCATATGGATGGTAGTCGTGGACGAGTGGCTTCAACTGACCAGCGGGTTCGGTGGTGGTGCTGACCGGCAAACCTTGGCGAAGTGATTGTATTTTCCGCATCACTTACATCGTTGCCCCCTTGCCGGGCAGCAAGTGCTCTCTCTCGGTGCAATGGGGAGCCACAGTTGCCACATGAGAAGCGCCTCGTAGCATTCTTCTGATCCACAGTGTTTGCTTTGGCCTCTTCTGCCATGTCACTGGGCCCTTCTGTGGTTACCGTGTATGCTAGCGGTGTGTGGCTTGGCTGTTGTTGTTGTTGTACACTTAGCTCCAATGCTAACCTGTCGGCAAACTCTAGTTGGATTGCTAGCTCGATGGTCCTGGCTAGCGTCATGTCGTTTGGTGCCATTAGCACCTATGTCTGCAGCCGTGGGTTGCTAGTGTGCCCGGCCAACTGGTCCCGCACCATTTCATCCTCCAACAAACCAACTCTGCACATGGTAGCTAGGTGGCGAAGGTCAGTAATGAATTGCTGTGTTGTCTCTGTGGTCTTCTGTCGCCGTTGGCGAAACCTAATGCACCATGCCAACACATTGTCCGGTGTGGCGAAGTGGCTAGCTAGCAGCTCAACTGCCTCAGCAAACGTCTCTGTTGGTCTTAGCATGTAGAATATACGTTGGCCCTCTATGGCCAGATTGTGAATCAGTAGAGCTCACATTCATACCTTGTCCAGCTAGCCTAGGTCCAACGCTGATATGTAGGTCATGAAAGCATCGAACCAGCGTGGCCACGATATGAGTGGCTCATCTGGAGTTTCCAGAAACAGCTGTAGTGGCCTCAAACACACTTCCATGGTTTACTCTTGTCGCCAAATGTTATGTCTGGGAAAACTGGGAAAGGACCGACAGAGTGGTGTTTGCTGGGAACACGAACTTTATTACATACTGTGCAGAATCAGGCAATACAGGTTGTTGTTGGGAGGCTGAGCACTGCCAAGAGCACGAAAGGGACTGCAAAATGGCCATCCCTCATATTATATGTGCTCGGTGCAATGATGTCACCAAGCGACCGTGTCACCACACCGACGCCAACCAAACTTGTGGTTTTCTTACACCACAGACTGGTGAGCGGAAGGTCGCCGGTACAATCCCTGGACCGGCTGGATCAGATCTGGGTGGGACAGGTAACGTAGCAGTGTTTGTCACACCCTCCTTAACCCCACTGTTATGTCCTTGAGCAAGGCCCTTAACCCCAACTGCTCCAGTAGAGTTGCTCAGTGGCCCCAGGTCAATCTGTGGTTGTACTGGACAGCTTCCAGGTGTGAATGTGTAACTGTGTCAATGTAAACAGGGCGTCCTTGAAAAAGAGAGGTCGCCTCTCAGTGGAACTCCCCTGTATAGAGGGGATGCATTGGGACAGAATTCTTGGCAGTTACAGGATAGTTACCATAATTACCCAGCACTGAGTGGCAAACACATGTGGTAACTTTGGTTTGTATGCAGCAAAACATGAAGATTACACAAAATATTTAGTCACAGTAGTACACAATGCCTTTTTTCAACATTAGATGTTAATACCACACTGTTTACTTGACTGTAGTGATGTGTGGGTAAGAGCACACGAGTGAAGAACTGTTTCTGAGCCTTTAATTATTTATTACCTCCGCCAGGCCGCAGGCCGGAGGAGGTAATGTTTTTGCCAGCGTTTGTCTGTCTGTTTGTCTGTCTGTCTGTTGGTTAGCAAGATAACTCAAAAAGTTTGGGACGGATTTCAATGAAACTTTCAGGCGTTGTTGGAAATGGTACAAGGAAGAACTGATTAAATTTTGGGGATGATCCGGATCACCGTCTGGATCCAGGAATTTTTTTTAAAGGATTCTTTAACATTGTCAGATAGGGCCATTTTCAACATGTGTGCAGGCGCAATGGAGGGCGCTGGTCGTCGTGTCTGACGAACACGAACTCCGCGTTCTTCAAAGTTTTAGGCACAAAAGCACGCGGAAAACAGTGGTGGGCCGGGCCCGGCAGCGTGCCTCTGTTTGCGCTACGCTGCAAAAGCTGAGACGGGCAGCTGTCCGGCGCCGGATTATTTGGCAGAAATTCCCCGAGCAGCCATAGGGGCTGCGCAAAAACGAGCTCTCTGCCGGGGAAGCTTCCAAATCCTCTTTTGCCGCGGAGCGCAACCCCAATAAAACCCACGGCAACCTGTCTACCCAATTTGCATCCGTCAGTGAACCCCTGAGTGCTGCTTTCAGTGATCTATGAAAACGCTCGCATAACCCATTGGCCTGTGGGTTGTACGCCGTTGTGCGATGAATTGCAACGCCCGCAGCCTGGGAGTCTGGAGATGGAGGAGATGGACACAACAGCAACACTTGAGTTTATTACCTCCGCCAAGGAGGTAATGCTTTTACTGCCATTTGTCTGTTTGTCTGTCTGTCTGTTACCAACATAACTCAAAAAGTTATGAACGGATTTTGACGAAATTTTCAGGAAAGGTGTGTAATGGCACAGGGAACCGATGATTAGATTTTGGTGATGATCTGAGAGTGCATACCTACACCAAGGGCTTTGTTTGTATTTGTGCAGCAGGATTACACAAAAAATACTGGATGGATTTGGATGAAATTTTCACCAGAGGTGGTTCTTGGCCTAGAGAGGAACCCATTACATTTTGGGGATGATCTGGGAATGCATACCTCAGCCAAGGCTCTTCTCACAGTCTGTCAGCCACAAAACTCCAAAACTAATGGACAGATTTCGATGCAATTTTCACCACAAGTGGCGATAGGCCTACACACAAGCCCATTACATTTTGGAGGTGATCCATGAGAAACGGAAGGAGCCTTGGCGGAGGTATGCCCTCTATGAATACTTTTCTAGTTTATCTATGTTTTGTCAATTAATACAAGATGGAATGATAAGATTAGCTTTCCATGATGCAAGCAGGCACTCTGTGTACTGCTGTTACTTAATACTATGTGTATTTTTTGGTATTTACTGCATAAACCCTATTACTGCCATTCATTTTTGCCACTCAGTATTTTGTAACTGCCTTAAGTTCTGTTCAGTGACATTATGTGCATGCCCTCTATAAATAAAGGTTAAATAAAAAAAAAACACTGGTATACAGAATGTGAATGAAAGTTGAGTACATTTATGTAAGTTTTGTTAATTGGGGTTTCATTTACTCAGCAAGTTTATTTCAAACAATTAAAATATTTCTGTCAAATAAAATAAAGCAGACTCACTGGGCCACCTCACTGTTGTGCTGGACAGTTTATCACGCCCGCCTTTTGAGCCCCTCCATCAGGTTAATGTCAAAGCACTCTCCTTAAAAACTGCGTTACTGCTAGCGCTGACTTCTGCTAAGTGCGTGAGTGACATTTATGCATTGTCGGTGAACCCATCATGTATGCAGTTCTTGGCAGGGGACTCTAAGGTTGTACTCAAACCTAACCCTGCCTTTGTGCCAAAGATTTTAAATCCTGCTATTTCTGACCACCCGACTGAGCTGTCAGCCTTCTGTCATCCTACCTTTTCCGGTGAGGAGCATGAGAGGCTTAATGCACTCTGCCCTGTCTGTGCACTACGTGCATATGTGGTCAGGACAGCTGGGTTTAGGAATTCTGATCAGCTGTTTGTGTCAGTGGCCACATCCAGTCTGGTAAAAAAAACCGAAAACATCACAAAGCAGTGACTAGCACACTGGATCGTGAGGGCTATTGTCAAAGCATATGAGTGCAGAGGCCTACAGCTTCCGCCAGATCTGTGTGCTCACTCCCCACACGGTATGGCCGCATCGTGGGCACTCTTTTGTGGTGTCTCTGTGGAAGAGGTTTGTGCAGCCACCAGTTGGGTGACACTGCACACCTTCACAAGATTCTACATGTCAGATGTTACTACACCATCGCTGTCGCACAGTGTTCTGAGTGTAGGATCAACATCTATTATGTCGTAATGGTATTTAGTCTAAGAGTAAGCTGGTCTGGTAATACGGGAGCTGGTACATCTCATAGTGACATACCGAGATGAATGTTGAAAGACGACAAGTTAAAAGGTTAACCAGTTTCTCTGAAACATGAGTGAGGTATCTCACCAGACCCCCTCCTTGCCTGGAGCAGGGAAGAGGTGAGCTTACAAGACTAGGGGCTTGTGTCATGGTCAGACTCTTAAAGAAGGAGGTGGCTCCTCCTCCAGGGAGCAGACATCACGCTGCCTGCTAGTCAGAGACTGGCGTAGTGTTATAGGGCTTGTGGGAACATTGTGGGGAAGCGTGTCCCATAGTAAGACACCTCACTCATGTTTCAGAGAACCTAGTTAACCCTTTAACCTTGCGATACATGATATATATCGTGATATCTTGAGATTTCCTCCAAACCACTGTAAAAATGTAAAACCTTTGCATAAAATGACACCAGCATGATAGAAACAGACCCATGTATTGCATCTTTTCAAAACTGCATACAAAAGGAAGGGGGGGGGGTAAAATCAAGTTAAATTTAGCAAACTTTATTGAACCAGTTGGACAACCCCACTCATAAATTTGCAACAAATCAGAATAGATAACACAGGGTTACAAAATAATTTTTTTGTAAGCTGTGTTTTTTCAACTGATTTAAGACAATTTTGCCCCGCTGAATCCGAAAATGACATCCATTTCTCTTGATCAGGTGCTAAGTAAAAACTTGTACTTAGTACTTACTTAGTACTGTGCATGTACTTACCTTTATATAAAGGTAAGTACATGCACAGTACCTTTATATAAAGGTAAGTACATGTAAATTGAATGTTACGTCATCATTGTTCACAATTCAGAGAATTTCAAGACATAAAAAAGAATTTTGCATCACATAAAGCAAAAATGCCTGTACATGTAAACAAAAACGTATAAAACAACATGAGGCCATAATTCAAAAAGTTCACCTGACTGAGCAAAACCAGTGTGATTTTTGGATCCAGCACATCAAAATTGTCCTAAATCAGCTAAAAAACCTGAGACAATAAATCTGGTGTTGACCAGTGTAATGGTAGGCTTTCCTATTATAGCCTGCAATCATCATCATCATCATCATCATAGCAGTCTGTCGGGGGCGACAATGACTGTTTCATTTAGGTCTGATCAGCTTCCTCCACGCAGCTCTGTCCTTCGCCCTCCGCTGCCAGGAACTCCTGGCCTTGTTAACCCAGGCGACGTCCGAGCCGGTGCGAGTTCTTGACTCAGTCAGCAGGCAGTGTCTCGCTAAGCGTGACTGTCGACAAAAACATGAGTTTGCTCAAGTACTTTAAACGCGGAAAAAATAAGAAGAGGTAGGTATGTAAGCACTGGAGGCGTTTATCATGGTTTTAACCTGCTGGAAACGGGAGCAACAATGGAAGAGTCGCTTAGCTAAGAGACGTGGTTAGAATTCACATGTAGCCGGCTTCATACGAAGGGAAAGGCAAGGGGACTGATGAATTGGTGAGGATATACATATTTCACCAGCCACTACAATATTAAGTTATGTTCCCTACTATGCACCTGACTGAGCAGCTTGTTTACACTGGTGGCGCACGGATCAGCTGAGATTGGACTCCTCTCGTGGCGTCATGGCCAGAGGCAGGGCAGGTCTCCGGATGTCATGTTGGTGCAGAACGGCGCTAAATTTGGATTCACTTCGAAATATTTTTCCACTTATTTTGCATTCAGCTTCAACGGAACCGGCTATGTGCACGGTATAAGATAAATTCATACTGAATATTTAGGCATAGTTCCAACATCTTGTCACAGACACTTTAACCCTTTGTCTGTGAATTTCGCCAAACTGCGACATAACCCCTAGTGGTCAAGAATGGTAATGATTTTTTTCAATAAAATATTGAAAGAGAGATTTCCAAGGCTATAACTTTAAAGTGGTAAGAGATAATGGCTTACTGTCAATTAGAAAGCTGTAGACCATGATCCAAAGTTTCAGACAGGAATTAATTTACGCATCTAATTTGCATAATGCCACGGCGGGAATATTGAATTACATAACTGTCAGTCAAAAGTGGACTTTGGACATATTTACACAAAGAATGGTTTTGTTTTCTTGTCACCAGTTTTGTTTTTGTTTTTTCTTATCTTATCTAGATAGATAGATGGCCTGTAATAAAACCATTAAAAACAAAACAAAAAAAGGGACTCAACACAATAAAAAGTGCATTAAGCAAGAATTCTAGAAAAAGATATTTTAAAACTGTATAAAGTCCACTTTTTCTGTATGGTTAATAGGGGGCCATGTCTTTGGCAGTATAATTTGTGACTGCAGTTGTGATGTCTTTCCATTTTGTACTTTTATTGTATGGGATAAATTTTCCAAATAAAGAAGCCATATAGTCATTTTCTTAGGACTGGTTCCTTTATTTTTTTTTTTTTTTGCAGGGGCTACATGGGATGTTGAGAGTGGATTTTAATGTATTCTTCATATTATAGTGGATGACATCTCAAGTGGTGAAACAAATTAGTGGTAGTGTGACATAATTTGCACAAAACCCAACCACTGCCAGAGAACGGAGCTGGTGCTTTTTTTCTCCTTTCGTTCGAGTCTGCTTCCACTGCAGCTGGTATGTGTGTGTCATTTCATTTTTTCCCCCTCTCCCTGCACTGTGCTAGTGTTACCAGATTGTGCATAAAAAACAAGTGTCTTTGCTCCATGAAAACAGGCTCAAAAGAAGCAGTTTCTAAAGAAAAAAAATTGCAGGAAAAAAACAGACCTGGCAACGACCCTAAAATAAAACATGGTTGGGGGGGGGGGCGCCTGAGTGCAGCTGTGTGAGAGAGGAGAGGAGAGAGAAGCTGACAGCTTACACTACTGCAAAAATGCTTGAGACTGGCGATAAAGAAATTTTTTGTATCGCGCATAGTAGAAAGTATCGATATCACGAATATATTTGTTGTATCGCCCAACCCTAGCGCCTCACTGTTGAAATTAAGGTATTCAAGACAGTATTGCAATTGTCACTGAAAGTTAGTTAACAGTAAATTAGTGTTAGTAATTAATGGTTACATGAACACCTTTGAAACGGATTGATACATATCCAGTGAAAGTTGGAGTGCAATTATCGTGGATTTTAGTAACTCCTGGAATCTCTATTGTCCAATCAAATTGCTCAGTTGGAACTAACTGTTGTATAGTTTTACTTAAGTGTATTTGCTGTACTCTGAATTGCTGAATGTGGCTTAAGTTTTTCTCCCATCAGTTTTTCTTCCCATCAGATTTGAAAGCTTTACTTCTCAGTTCTGGTACAGGAAAAATTTGATGTATTACTGTTTCTTTATACAATCAGGATTATAGGTACATGTGACTATTTTTCATTTTATTTTCATCAGACTACATAAAACACTCACAAAGAGGAGAGAGTAAAACCACTGTAGCTCGGTGGCGCAGTGGTTAGTACTGTGGCAGCACAGTAAAAAGGTTACGGGATTGATTCCACCCGACCATTATGGATTTGATCCCACCCCTTGACCATCAGTAACCCTTCTGTGTGGCGTTTGCATGTTCTTTCCGTGTCTGCGTGGGCTTACCCCGGGTACTCCGGTTTCCTCCCACAGGCCAAAAACATGCAAGTTCAGTTAACTGGACACTCTAAAGTGGCCCTAGGTGTGAATTTGTGTGTGAAGGGACTGGCACCACACCTTGGCTGCCTCAGCATCCAGGCAGATGCCCTGTAATTTCCCTCTAGGGTTAATAAAGTATGCCAAAAAAAAAAAAAAAATTACAAGAAAAAAGTTTCAAATATATAAAAAGTTGAAAGTTTATGAGGAAGTTTATGAGGAACAGCTTCTTCCCCTCTGCCATCAGACTGCTGAACACTGACTTATTAGACTCTCGTGCACTATGTACAGCAGCTCAACCAGACTCATGTCAATCATCACTGTTTTCTTTTTGCATTACCGACTGCACTATGGGATACTCCACAATATCTGCTGCTCGCTAATATATCTAAAAATTGCTTTGTCTAGTATTACTTATTCATATTCTACACTTTATTGCATGTATAGTTCTTTATTTCTATCTTTTATTTTTATCATGTTTAATGTTGCAGCATTGCACCGAGACAAATTCCTAGTTTGTGTACTACATGAACAATGGCAATAAATCTGATTCTGATTCTGAAAAAAGTAGGAAATTTAAACAACAAATTTATGAGAAAACGTTGCAGATTTGTGTGGAAAATACTCATAAATCTATGCGGGAAAAAATGAAATTTAAAAGAAAAATGTTACAAATTTACAAGAAAAATTTGTAAATTTAACAGTCAACTGGTGAGTGTAAAATTACAAATCTACAAAAAAGCTGCAAATGTGTGTAAAAACAATCCATCAGAAAATGTTGCAAATTTATAACAAAAACTTGTACATTTTTTAGAAAAAAAGTCACAAATCTAACAGAAAAAATTCTATTTTATGAGAAAAAAAGTCATAAATTAAAAAAAAAACTAATGGATTGCCCATAGAAAGCAAGTATTCCTGTCTGAAATAGGTAGCCCAATTAGACTTTACAGGCCCAAATTTAGGCTATGTTTGAAAGTGGAATACAGAGGTGTAGCCTATATGTAGGCAATCATACATGTTAGACTTTAACAAATATAAAAGGAACTGAATGGCACTAAGATTTATTTGATTGTGTGAATATTAATTACAAAATACCTAACTAGAAAAGCACTCGGAGAGCGCAGACCTCCGCCAAGCGCCACAGTTCCCCCCATACAGTGTTTGTGTGTACGTTTTCAGATTCCTTGACCATGAAAACATATGACAAGCAATTGGATTCACAATGATAGGATTAGTGGTTCAGTAGTTATTGACGAAAATGGCATTTTCCGTAATGGCGGTTTTCTTCTGGACGGTGATCCGGATCACCACCAAAATCTAATCATGTGTAGGATACCCCATTTCTGACAATCTGTGAAAATTTCATGAAAATCCGTCAATAACTTTTTGAGTTATCTTGCTAACAAACAGACAGACAGACAAACAAACAGACAGACAGACAAACCAACGCCGATGAAAACATAACCTCCTTGGCGGAGGTAATTATTGAAAATGAATGGGACATCCAATATTAGCGGCTGTTTAGGAACCCTTGTTTATCTGTTTGTCAGATCACTTATTTGTGTGATCTTTTTTGACTTATATTCATAACAGTGTTGTATCTTGCACTTTGGGGAATGGGAGTTGTTCAGTCACCATTATAATTATTTTAGTTTATACAGCCGTGGACAAAATTGTTGGTACCCCTCTGTTAATGAAAGAAAAACCCACAATGGTCACAGAAATAACTTGAATCTGACAAAAGTGGTAATAAATAAAAATTCTATGAAAATTAACCAATGAAAATCAGACAATGCTTTTGAATTGTGGTTCAACAGAATTACTTTATAAAACAAACTCATGAAACAGGCCTGGACAAAAATGATGGTACCCCCAGAAAAGACTGAAAATAATGTGACCATAGGGACATGTTCAACCAAGATGTGTCCTCTAATTAACATCACAGGTGTCTACAAACTTGTAATCAGTCAGTCGGCCTATTTAAAGGGTGACAAGTAGTCACTGTGCTGTTTGGTGACATGGTGTGTACCACACTAAACATGGACCAGAGGAAGCAAAGGAGAGAGTTGTCTCAGGCAATTAGAAAGAAAATTATAGACAAGCATGTTAAAGGTAAAGGCTATAAGACCATCTCCAAGCAGCTTGATGTTCCTGTGACTACAGTTGCACATATTATTCAGAAATTTAAGATGCATGGGACTGTAGCCAACCTCCCTGGACGTGGCTGCAGGAGGAGACGGATAATACGAATGGTAACAAAAGAGCCCAGAACAACCTCTAAACACATTCATGGTGAACTCCAAGGTCAAGGTACATCAGTGTCAGATCGCACCATCCGTCGTTGTTTGAGCCAAAGTGGACTTCATGGGAGACGACCAAGGAGGACACCACTGTTGAAAACAAATCATAAAAAAAGCCAGACTGGAATTTGCCAAACTGCATGTTGACAAGCCACAAAGCTCCTGGGAGAATGTCCTATGGACAGACGAGACAAAACTGGAACTTTTTGGCAAGGCACATCAGCTCTATGTTCACAGACGCAAAAATGAAGCGTACCAAGAAAAGAACACTGTCCCGAGTGTGAAACATGGAGGAGGTTCTGTTATGTTCTGGGGCTGCTTTGCTGCTTCTGGCACAGGGTGTCTTGAATCTGTGCAGGGTACAATGAAATCTCAAGACTATCAAGGTATTCTAGAGAGAAATGTGCTGCCCAGTGTCAGACAGCTTGGTTTCAGTCGCAGGTCATGGGTCTTGCAACAGGATAATGGGCCAAAACACACAGCTAAAAACACCCAAGAATGGCTAAGAGTGAAACATTGGACTATTCTAAAGTGGCCTTCTATGAGCCCTGATCTAAATCCTATTGAACATATGTGGAAGGAGCTGAAACATGCTATCTGGAGAAGGCACCCTTCAAACCTGAGACAACTCGAGCAGTTTGCTCATGAGGAGTGGGCTAAAATACCTGCTGAGAGGTGCAGAAGTCTCATTGACAGTTACAGAAATCGTTTGATTGCAATGATTGCCTCAAAAGGTTGTGCAACAAAATATTAAGTTAAGGGTACCATCATTTTTGTCCAGGCGTGTTTCATGAGTTTGTTTTTTAAAATAATTCTGTTGAACCACAATTCAAAAGCATTGTCTGATTTTCATTGATTAATTTTCATAGAATTTTTATTTATTACCACTTTTGTCAGATTCAGCGTGTGTATCACTGGTCAGTGATGGAGTTAAGTGTAATATTGAATTTCTTTTGTGTATCGTCAATAAAGTCAAGCAGTAGTAAAACAGGACACGTTTGCAAATATTTGAGAGCCATTCTAGTGCATCCTTTTATATTTTAGCAGTATTTGGTTATTAAAAGCTTTTTAAAACAGTAAAATCAATCAAATTAACTACAAAACACTCAACATTATTATACACAGCAGAAGGATCCATTTGGCTGCAACCAGTGAATCAGTGTTGCCCTTTTGTCGGTAAATATTTCAATAAAAATGATTTATTTCGTTGCTGGGGTGTTTTTGTGCCCCGTTTGATGCTGGTCACTGTTTAGTCAAACCGTGTATATGTGGCCGCATAGGATATGCAACTGATCAATCAATTAGTCAACTTTATTTATAAAGCACCTTAAAACAACAAAAGCTGAGAACAAAGTACTGTACATCAAAAGTAATATACACTAACTTAAAACACAAAATAAAATCACCACACACAAAAATAATAAAAATAACTAAAATCAAGTTCATAAACAGCTAAAAACAATAACTTTAAATAAAATCAATCAATGTTTCATGCGGGAATAAAGGCCAAGGAATAAAAGTGGGTTTTAAGATAGGTTTTAAAAATGGACAGAGAAGATGCCTGTCTAATGTGCAAAGGCAGATCATTCCACATCCTCGGGGCAAAGACAGAAAAAGCCCTGTCCCCTCGAAGTTTTCGCTTGAACTTGGGAATGTCCAGGAGCAGCTGATCAGCTGACCTGAGACCCCAAGCAGGATTGTGGCACTGTAACAGCTCGATTAAGTAAAGAGGGACAAGACCATTTAAAATTTTAAAAACAAACAAAAGAATTTTAAAACTAGAAAAGCACTCAGAGAACACATACCTTCGCCAAGGCTCCTTCTGTCCCTCACACATCACCTTCAAAGTGTAATTGGTTTGTGTGTAGGCCATGAGTCAGTTCTGGTGAAAACTGCATCAAAGTCTATCCAGTATTGTTTTGGAGGATTCTTGCTAACACACTGTGAGAACATAAGAGCCTTGGTGGAGGTATGCATTCTCAGATCATCACCAAAATGTTATGGGTTCCGCTATAGGCCAAGGACCACCTCTGGTAAAAATTTCATCCAAATCCATCCAGTAGTTTTTGTGTAATCCTGCTGCACAAATACAAACAAGGTCCTTGCTGGAGGTATGCGCTCTCAGATCATCACCTAAATTTAATGGGTTCATCCTCGGCTCAAGGGCTACCTCTGGTGAAATTTTCACCAAAATCTGTCCAGTAGTTAAAATTTGTCCATCGGAGCTCACAGGAAAAACAACCTCCCCTCTCCCATATGGGAGATGCTGTCTGTTTACACTCGTTAGCCCTCAATCTCGACACTTCGTTTCAGCTCTACAGAGCTTGGGTCCATTTGTCAACAGGCGAGTGTCAGTCTTACTTTTAAACTAGTTTAATTGCAGTGTTGATATGTTTACTGTACTCTGAGGCTGATTAGTGGCTCAAATTGGAATGAATATTCTTACCGAGCCGACACGTTTTTCATCCCATTATGAAAAGGCAGCCCACAATATACTCCTTTAGTAATCTCTGCTGGCCGATGTGAATCTTAAAAAAAACTTGTATTTCTGATTGCTATCACCATTTTTCATAAGATGGTGATGGCTACATGAGCCAGTCATGCACCATTTTGGCATTTTCTTTATTTAAATTTAACTAACATTGCCATAGAAATGCATTGAAATTGTCGTTTGTTGATACCTCGCTGTACCACTAGGGTGCCCCGTCTTGCTTTTTCTTGCTTTTCTTGCTGTTTCTTGACATCTTCAGATGAAAAAAAAATGTCAATCATCACATACTATGCATGTCCGCAACCCGGAAGTTGCGGACGTGCATGAGCCTATGGTGTGGCAACATGTAACTCAGTGGACACGTCTTAAATGGGCAGTACATGAAAAGCGCCATATTAATAAATAAAACAATTTTCAAAAAATTCCTGGATCCAGATCATGATCCAGATCACCACCAAAATCTAATCATCTCTTCCCCATACCATTACACACCTTTCCTGAAAATTTCATCAAAATCCATTCAGAACTTTTTGAGTAATGTTGCTAACAGACAGACAGACCAACAAACCAACCAACCAACCAATGCTTCCAAAAATATTACCTACTCCCTTGGCGGAGGTAATGAACTCTGAAGTAGACAGGCAGCCAGTGGAGTGAGGCCAGAACAGGGGTTATGTGATCTCTTTTCTTTGTACTGTTAAGTCTCGCAGCTGCATTCTGCACCAGCTGTAGACGTGCAAGAGAAGACTGGCTTACTCCAATGTAAAGGGAATTACAGTAATCCAGTCGTGATGAGATGAAGGCACGGATCACTGTTTCCAGTTTCTGCCTAGAAAGGAATGATTTTAATTTTGCCAATTGCCTCAGATGGAAAGAGCTGGACTTAATTACAGCACTAATCTGACTGTCTATTCTAAAATTAATCTCCATCTTAAAACCCAGTTTTTTAACAGTTGGCTTGACATACGCAGCCAAGGAGCCCAGGTCAACAGAATGGGGCTAACAAGAACTACTGGGTCCAAACATAATTACTTCCGTCTTTCTTTCATTAAAATTTAAAAAGTTTATTGCCATCCATGATTTAATGTCATCAAGGCATGCTAAAAGCGGTTTAATAGAAGAGGCGTCCCTATGTTTCAATGGCAGATAAATCTGACAATCATTGGCATAAAGGTGGAATGAGATGCCGTGTTTTCAGAGAACAGAACCCAGGGGAAGCAAGTACAAAGAAAAAAGCAGGCTGCAGTGAACAGTTGAAACATGTAAAGAAGATAAAAACATCTCCTTTCTATTTTTGTCTTTAATAAGAACAAAAGATAAATAAAGAAAAAAGCAATGGACATAAAATCGAGCCTTGCAGCACACCACATAACAAAGGAACAAGGGAGAATTCAAAACCATCAAGCCTGACATTAAAAGTTCTACCTGACAAATAGGATTTAAACCACTCAAGAGGAGTTCTCGAAATGCCCACTGAGTTTTTTTTTAAATGTGAAATCAAAATGTTATGGTCCACAGTGTCAAAAGCAGCTGTTAAATCAAGCAGTACCAGAATCACGTCATCACCAGCATCACAAGCCAAAAACATGGCATGACCCTTAGCAGTGCTGACTCAGTGCTGTTAAGGGATTTAAACCCAGACTGAAAGACTTCCGAAATGTCGTGGTCATCTAGGAAAAGTTTAAGCTGGGCGTACACAATTTTCTCTAGAATTTTTGAGAGAAATGGCAGTTTGGAGATAGGTCTAAAATTAGCCAATACATTTTGATCCCATCCAGATTTCTTTAAAAATGATTGCACTACTACATGTTTAAACTCAGCAGGGACCACACCAGAGGAAAGACTGCAGTTAATAATGGCAAGAACCAGGTACCCTATGCTGGGAAAAACCTTTTTTAGAAGTCGAGGAGGAACAGCATCACGGGGGGATCCTGAGAGCTTAATATGGTCCACCACATCTTTTAGAAGCGACATGGTCACAGGTTCAGACTGGTTAAAAACAACTGAACTAGTGACCATAGCAGAAGGATCAGAATCAGGGGCTGAGATGAGAGTCCTTGCAGTGGTTATAAGGAACTACAGAAAATCATTACACGGCTGAACAGAGGGCTCCAAACAGGTAGTCTGTGGGGCATTAAGAAGAGAGTCAATAGTTTTAAAAAGCACCTGTGGGCTGTGACTGTTGAATGAAATAATTCCTGAAAAGTGTTCTTGTTTAGATTCTCTAACTATCCCCCCCCCCCCCCCCCAATCCCACCTGGCCATTCCACTCCACAATCATGGCGGTATTATTATTAAGTTTTTAATTTTTAGATACTTGTGCAAGCACACCGGGAGGAGCACCATCGGGGACTTACGGTCCTGCAAAGGACAGTGGTAGCACACAGGTGAAGCAGCAGCCAGGAGTCTCATCTACTGCTGACCGGGCAGGCTGGGCTTGCCTCCACGTGAAGGACCACGGTTGGCCGATCCGGCTGCTGCTTCTCTCGGTGTGTTCTGTGTTGGATACACTGGTGTTCTTTGCCAGATCCCATATCTCCACTGGCGCTCCTCCCAGTGTGCTTGCACACCTTATGTTCTCCACATATGGCGAATTATCGTTTAGATCCTACACAATCACAGCAGCATGATATAATTTTTTTGAGCATTAAATTTTCACTTTTATCTGTTTTTTTGGGGGGTCCAATTTGCTGCTTTTCACTTTCTTGTTTTGTTTATGGAGCGCTGTGGTGACTGGTCATGATGCTGCGTTTTAGCTAATCAGCACAAAGTCAATCCACAAACCCACTCACACTTCTAGAAGCCTGGGCATGAAGAGACAGAGTGATGACTAAACTTTTATTGATAATAATTACATATTTTATCTGAACAACTTCATACCCGGGGATGCACACCCCCGTAACCTCAGCAAAACACGTATAAAATCTTAGGTCAGTCTGATGAATGGTTTGAGAGATATGTGAGGAACACAGACAGACATACACACAGATGTTCCTTGCATTTATAGACAGGTAGATAGAAATTCACAAGAAAATGCCTACAAATTCTGTAAACTTCTACAAGAAAAAAACTTCCAAATTCATGAGACAAAAGGTAGCAAATTTACAAGAAAAAGCTGAAAATTCATGAGTAAAAAGCTGTGAATTTGTGTATTAAGTTATTTATCATAAAAAGCTGTAAAATCAAAAGAAAAGATTGTACATTTATATAAAAAAAATAAGTGAAAAAAATGTGAGAAAAAAATTATTCATGATTCTCAAAGAAAAAAATTTACAAGACAAGCCTCACAAATTGGTTGGAGCAACGTCATTATTTGCTACTCAACTAACATTTTTAGTAGATATTTTCCTGATTTTGCTCAAGTAATCTTTTTGATGACTACTCTTACTTATACACGAGTAATTCGTGCAGTTGAGTAGAATTTCTGACTACTCCCACCTCTGTTTAACTGTAATGGAGTACTTTCAGTACTTACACACACACTCAGCAAGGCTTCCACCCCAGCTGCGGTTGAACTGACAGACACGACTGGACGTCCCCCTGCGTTCATATCCGCCCTCACAGTGGTATTCGCATGTTGCTCCATAATTGTTCCCATCAGAGGAGCAGCTGAGGTATCCGTGCAGAGGAGGGAATAATTCTGGGCATCTTCTCACTGAAAAGAATATAATAATATCCACAACAGCTTCCTGTAAGGTTTGATGCTGGTTTCAGTTTAATGTATTTAAACTGGTGGTGGATGCATTAATCGAGTTAATCGTGTTCAATCACTGAACAGAAAAGCTGAACTTTCAAAATGCGGGTACTGTTTTCATCAGTCTACCCCGTGACTCAAAACAGATGCGTGAAGCCCAATTCATGGCACAAACTCCTCATTTTATTTAATTCTGGGTGTTCAAATCAGTTTGCTGGAGTATCGCTGTCACACTATGTGGACATATGGACCGTATCAATGCACAGTCCTGACCTGAACGCTGGAGAGAAAAGAGGAGGTCAACAGAGAGGCGGAAGTGTGGTGTGGCTGTGGAGGGCTAACAGCTAGGCTAAAGGCTGACCCCAGATAAACACTGCTTCCAGTTCTGTTTGTGAATGCCCACTCCCTAGAAAACACTATGAACTATCCACCACTGGAACCCACATCAAAAAGGGAGGTGAGAAATGCAACTGCTAGAACTGGTAAGATAACAACTGGTGTAATAAATGCTAAAGTGGTCACTGCAGTGTTTCTGCAGAACTTCTGAGGTTTCACTGGAGAATATTCTGGATGGTTGTTATTTTTGACATGTTGAAAGGTTCAAATAAACCTGCAGTTGCAGAAAGCAAGCACATTTCGTCCACTTCTATGTTAGTTTATGGTATCTCATATGGGGGGGGGAAAGAATCAATCACGACTAATCACAATTACCAAAAAATTGTGAAAGATTAATCACGATTAAAATTTTTAATTGTTGCCCACTACTAATTTAAACTTATTTCTTCATAATATATATATATTTATAAAAATCAGCGTTAAGAAGCTTACCCTCAACACGTACAATAAACTTGCAGGCAGCTCTGTTCCTTGCTTGATCGTACACTTTATATCGGATAATGTGCAGTCCCTCTTTAAAGTCAGTGCCAGGCTCCTCTCCCACTAATATCACACTGCAGAGAGGCACCAGATGTTTAGGTTCATTGAAAAGTGAAGAGGAAAGGGAAGTAAAAGACGAGAGTGGCGTACTTTAGGAATTTGTCTGCCGTATCTGTGGCAGTGGCGGGGTCCCAGCTCACCCGAGCAGTGAGCTTTCCAGGCTCGGCGACCTTCAGTCTGGATGGAGGACACTTAATTTTGGGAGGATCGGTATCTGAAAGCAACAATGTATAATATTATGTTTTCATTACATTTATTTATTGTATTATACTGTATATTATAAATAATACCCTTCTGTGCATTCATTTGTGACTGACAAAGCCATCTGGATGAATGGTGAAACATTTCATAAGTAAAAAAAATACTTGAATCTAGTTCACTTGACGGAGCTTTAATATGGTATACTTACCAGCCTGGATGACCGAGAAGCTTCATCAGAGTAATATCTAACTGCAGCGGTTATGAAGAATTAGAATGTAAACTAACGGCTCATAGTTTGGAATCAGACCAAAGAACGGAGGAACAATAAAAGACATTATTTTTAAAAGACTGTGGGAGTGGAAACACTGGGACAGGGTTTTGCAATGGAAAACTACACCATAGATGCCAGAGCAGATGGGCAGAGTCTGAAAATTTCATAAAAATCTATCAATAACTTGCTGACTTGTGCTGTTAACACACAAATGAACCAATCCACCTTATTCCTGAGGGCGCTGCTGTAGAAACGATTATGGGGGCAACTTCCGGGTTCGGCTGAAGTAGTGTTAAATCAGCCAACAAGAGTGGAGTAGTGAGGCATTTAAAATAATGTTTCTAAATGTGTTTTAAATTTGTTTTAATGTATAGTCCACATACCTGTTTTGCAGTCAAGTGGCAGATAATTTCAGCACTTGTGGTTTTTGTATTTTTGAACGTTTTTGAGTAGTTCTGGTATTTGCCGCTGTTCGTGGTGTGAGGTTCCTCACAAATAAGCACAGCTAAATCTGTGGCTTCAACAGCAATGCATAGATCATGCACTGAAAATTAAAAAGGACTGTTCATGTGATCGGTGGTGCAGACACAACAGCACCAGGTATGTTTTCACTTGTATGAATGTCACAGATCTGACGTTTATATCTGTCACCAGATGCAAGGCTGCATGAAGTAAAATAATAAATAAATAATAGTAGCATTTTGCTTCCTAAGGCTTAACGATTTAAGAAAGACATCAAATAGATGGGGGGGGGGTTGCATTCGTTACACTGCATTGGAGCGATATGGACTTGATATTAGCAGCTTCAGCATGCATTAATTTTTAAATTATCACAAAATATAGATCAATAAAATTTTGAACAATTGTCAGAAAAGGTCTGTACATGTTAAGTTAATAACAAGCATTCACGGCATGACAGCAGCATGAGCATGTTAATTTCGGGGTAAAACAAACAGCTGCAGCTGTCTGTATTTACCCCGACATTAAAAGACCCAAGCATGGTGTTGTGGTTCTTTGTAGCTCTGACTAGATTCTACGTCTGCTCTAAGGTAAATTTGATTATGTCAAACATATTTTAACAAAATGCAAGCGACTTTATTGTGGTGGAAACATTGATATATCTCAGAGCTTTTACTGTATTTGTTTACAGCGTTAGCATCTTAGCAGCGGAGCTAACTACTGGAGCGACTGTCTGCAAGGCCCCTTTTTAAGGTCATCTTCTCATCCTTCCATAGTCGTGTGAAGTGGTATGATTATATTCCTCTTTTTGAGGTGCAAAAGGCCGTGTTCCTGCATTTTTGATGCCGAAGTCATTGTTTTTAACAAGGAAAAGTGTCCCGTTTCCGTGACAACCCCACTTTCTAAACTAGTACCGGAAGTTGCGCCCGTAATTCACGCAAGGCATCATGGGGGCTAGGGATAAGGTGGATAAACACAGATGAGCACGTAACCTGTTTGGTGGGAGTAATAAGAGGACCAAAGCTGGCTGTTGTAAGTGTCTCAGGAATGTGGCCTAAAATGATGCACAGCAATTAGACAGGCCTATTTCTGAAAAATTATATGCAAACAGAATAGTTAGTGATAAACAAAAAAAATTAACTGACATTTACAATATAATAACTTAAAACATTGCTAGTGTGCCATATATTATTGTTTAGAAAACGTGTCTAACCTATGTACAGTGGATATAACGCCCTGTTAAAATGCCTGTTTTTTTGTAAAAAATAATGTTAAAAAATGAGACAGCAATAAATCATTTCCATATTTCTTCCACGTTTAATATGACCTATAAGCTGTACAATTCAATTGAGAACCAAACAAATCTGTTAGGGGGGAAATCTAATAAATAATATTACTATATTAACATTAAAAATTACAATATGCTGCCTGTATAAATCTGTCCACCCTTAAGCTAATACTTTCTCACTTTTGAATTTAATTTGATTTACAAGTAAAAACCTACATATTTACCATACAAATATTACAAAATTTACAAGAAAGAAATGTAGTCTTATGGAAAAAGTCACATTTTTATGAGAAAAAAAAAATAGCAAATTTATACTATAAAATTTAAAAATTTCAAAAGTCCCACACTTATGAGACAATGACAAAAATTTAAACGAAAAAAAAAACAGATTTACAATAAGTCACAAATGTAAAAAAAAAAAATTGCAAATGTGGGAAAACAAATTTGAAAAAAAAAAAATCATAAATTTATGAGAGAAAAGTTCCATGCTTAAAAGAAAATATTACCAACGCTAACAGGCCATCTTATACGTGTAACTTGGCTGTTTTACATTCATTTTAAGGCCTAAAATGTGTGGATCACAGCAGATTTTTGGGGGGCCTAAAATTAAAATTCTCTTTCCATAGAAAAGGCTGTCAACCCCCAGTCTAAAAACAATGAAGTTACATATCTACACGTATTAATCTCAGTGTGAAATGAACTTTTTAACTCCTTCCATTTTAAAGGTCCCTTTCATGTGACTGGCTGCCAAATACAAACAGCAGCACTGAAACGCAGGTGGAATGGCTGCTAATAATGGCCAAGACTAGAAAAAACTGATATGAGCTTAGAATTTAGAGTATTTTGAAGATGACCGTATAAAACTTTAAAACCTAATTTAACATTAAAAAAAACCTCACCATTGTAGCAGTATAAACTCAGTCCAGGAATAAAAAAAAATCCTAACCATATCTCTCTGGATTTAGTCTGAGTAGCACACAGAGACTCCTTTGTACCTGAACATACTGGGTGGACTCCACTCCATGACCCCCCAGCCAGACAGGTGCGTGAGTGCTCCCCCTCGATGCGATAGCCTGTGTCACAGGTGAAGTCACACCTGGAGTCCACCCCAAAGCCCTGAGTACAGGTATATCTGCCATGATCAATGAGGGGCAACATACGGCAGCGCACCTCTGAGGGAACATCACCACAAACACACAGATTAGTTGCTCAACAAAATTAAGGTCAAAGCTGTTGCAGAATCATCAAAAAGTGCATTTTTAGCAAATAACCCCACACAGCTGCATTAATGGATGTTATCATCAGTATGTTTCGCAGATTTAGAGATGTAACAGTTTCCATCTACAAGACACAGAAATTAGTTTAACTTTGAGGGAAAAGAAGTTAGTCCTGTTACTTGATTCCAGCACCATGTCTGTGTACAAACATGTAGGTCAGGGTCTTCCAACTGTGCAACTGTACTGACTGTCCAATGGTTATCTGTAGCCATGTATTTGAGGGGAAAAAAGTCAAAAGTCAAGGTCACAGGGTCATAAAATACCATAATCAGTTTTGGTCTATAATTAATTTTATGAACTAGGGTTCATCACATTTGGTACATAGGTTGGTTATGCGACTCTCATCTGTCTATGTGGCTATCGAGGTCACAAAGTCGCCAAGTATTACTTGTTTTGCCAGACTCTAAAACAAAAACAACCGTGGATATCTATATCAAATCTGGTCCAGTTTAACATAGATACCCACAAGCAAAGTTTTACAAATAGAGTGGTTTTGAGGTCAAAGGTCACAGGTTTGGTTACCGCATTCGGCAGGCCTGGGTGGAAGGAGGGCACCGGGAGAGGCCACTCGTCTCGACGCCGCTTACCACCACCAGCTCCGGCTCTTCCCCAGACAGCTTCTGCCTTTCCTCTCTCCTTCTCCCGGAGTTCCACGCCCCATGGACATTGCCCACCGCTGGGAGCTGCAGGACGTCATCCGTGATGTGGGAGAATGCTACACCTTTTGCCTGCGAGCCTAGATGGGTGGGAGGGCGCAGCGTGGAGGGATGTGGCGTGGAGACACGCTCATCAGATTGTCGCAGCGAAGCCCCATCTGAGGGAGGACATTCCTGCCTTCCTCGATGATTTCCTGTGGTCCGACATGTTTGCCTTCACGCCAGAGGAGGAGGAGCCATCATCTGTTCCTGAGGCCGGTGCACTTCCATCATCTGCTCCTGAGGTTGGTGCGCATCCGCTGTTTGTTCCACAGGCTAGTGCGCATCCATCATCTGCTCCTGAGGCCAGTGCGCAACCACTGTTTGTTCCAGAGGATGGCACGCCTTCGCCTTGTGTTCCTGCTTTCAGCGTGCCACTGACACCTGCTCTTGAGCCCTGCGAGCAGCTGTCATCTGCTCCTGAGGGCGATGTGTTCCGACTGTCCTGTTCCTGAGTTCAGTGCGCTGCTGACACCCACTCCGGAGGACTGCGCTCTGCTGTCATTTGTCCCTGAAGTCAGGGCACCCTTGTAACCAATACCTGAGGTCAGTGCGCAACAATTATCTGTTCCTGAGTTCAGTGTACTCCTGTCAGCTGTTTCTAAAGGCTGCGCACCTCAGCCACCTGCTACGAAGCTAAAAGTGCCCTCATCATTGGCTCCAGAACTAACAACTCATCTGTCATCTGTGAATTAAAAACTTCTGTATCATTGTCCCTAGAGCCAAGAGTTCCTGTATCAGTGTCTCCTGAGCTAAAAAAAAATACCCTGTAATCAGCTTCTGAAGCAAAAACTCCTGTGTTGGTAACTTCAGAGCTAGAAAATCCTGTGTTATTAGCTCCCTGAGCAGGAGACTCCAATGTTATCTTCTCAGTTTGAGACCCCCTTGTTGTCTTCTTCTGAGCAAAATCCTCCTGTGTTTTCTCCAGAGTTCGGAGCTTCTATGCTGTTATCCCCTGAACTTTAAAATTTCTGTTATTTCCAGTGCATAAAGCTCCTATGTTGCTGCCAGAGCCAGAAGCTCTTATGTTTAAAATTCCTATGTTGTTGTCCCCAGAGCAAAGAGTTCCTTTGTGGTCTTCAGGCCAAAAAGCTCCTTTGTGGTGTTCAGAGCAAACACTCCCATGTCACCGCCTGAGGTTAAAGGGTTTATGTTGTCATTTTCTGAGTTTAAAGCAGGGGTGTCCAATCATGTGTTATGGAGGGCCAAGACCCTGCAGGTTTTCTCTTCTGCCCAGTCTCTTCAGCAGGTGTTTTCACTTATCAGCAATCAGTGGGAAGAAATTCAGCGAAATCTGCTGTTGAAGACACTGGTTGAGGTAAAGCCTGCAGGGTCTTGGCCCTCCATGGCACATGACTGGACACCCCTGGTTTAAAGGCTCTCTGTTGTCACCTCCTGAGGTTAAAGTCTCTGTGTTATCATTATCTCTAGAGTTTATGTTGTCATTATTTCCTGGGGTTAAAACTCTTTTATCTCTTGAGCAGAAAGTTCCTATATTAGCTCCTGTGTTAAAAGCTCCAGAGGGCAACACCCCCATGTGGTGTGTTCATCCGTCTGGTGGCCATTGGACTTTGGTAGGCCACCTGACGTGCCATGTTCATCCGTCTATTGGTCTATGGACTTTGGTAGGCCGCCAGACCCACCATGTACTCCAGTCTGGGAACCCATGGACTTGGGTAGGCCCCCGGATCCGCCTTGTTCCCCAGTCCGATGGCTGTGGGTCGATGGAAGACCACCCGACCTGTCTCATTTATTGATTTGGGGCCTGGGGCTTTGTTTGGTTCTCCAAGCTGCATTTTTGTTCTGGACACTATGGAGGGGGAAAGGACTTGTTTTGGCCCGCCTGGCCTTGTACCCCCACCACTCACCCTGCAAGGGTTTTTTTGGTTATTGTTGTTGTTGATGTTACCCGTTGAGCACGTCTGGTATCCGAACACTGAGAGGGGGTACTGTAAGGGTTTGGACATGGCTGTGCTCATGTCCTCACTTTATGTTCATATTTGATCTGTTATTCTCAGGACATGAGTTTAGTCATGTCCCCACCCTTTGTTAGTTTGTGCCTGTAACCAATGTCATCATTATGTTCTGCAACAATAAGGTTGCCAAGGTCTAGAGAGAGTTCTTTGCTTCTACCCATCATGAGTTCTTTGTGATGTGACAATCATATTCACAGACCTTGGACTTAACCAGCTGAAATTAATCTGCACTGAAGGGGAGGATGCGATGGCTTCCTAAATTTTGATGGATTTCACCTGGTTTCTTGGCTTTCTATGCCTTTTTGCACCTCTTTTTCTTCATGTGTTCAATATTTACTCCCTGTGCCATTCCACTTTATTAAATATAACTTGTTTTGTGAAGCAGTTGCCTTGATTTCTTTGTATGTATGGATTACTTGGGTTGTTACTGAAATCTAGTGAAAATCTCAGGTCAATGGCTCCATCAGAAATATGTTTAATGAGAAAAATGTTGACATGTTCAATTCTTATTTTCCACGCTGTATTCATGTTTTTTTTCTTCATACTTACTCAGCCTGGTGGAGCACCCACAATTTCGTTGTACTTTACAACTGTACAATGAAACTAAAGCCTATTCTATTCTATCATGTTACCTTAAATGTCAAAAAGTCAAAAGTCAAGCTCACCTTATAAAGTTACTCTACCTTATTATTAGAGGTAGGGTCGCCAAACCTGGCACACAGGTTGACCTTGGGATTAGTTGTCATATCGGGACATGGTTTCCAACCATGTCCACGCTTTCTGTTGTTTTTGAACTATTTGCACCTTTATTCTGTTATCATTAGTTTGTTGGTTTACCCTTTAGTTTCTTGTTTCAGTCCCATTTTCTAATCTCCCTTATTATTTTCCATACCTATAGAAGAAGAAGTCATCTCTGTTGTCATTCAGTCCATACAGCCAATCATGTACAGTAGAACGAAATTACGTTTCTCCTATCTACAATGTTAATCACGTATAGAATCAGAGGGGTTGCTGCCATGCAAGGCACCACCACAACCAACTTCTCCTTCCCCCATTACACTGAGCACCAAGCTAGAAGGTGAGAAGTACCATTTTTATATGGTCTTTTTTATGACCTGGCCAGGACTTGAACCCCCAACCTCCCAGTTGTGAGGTGGATGCTCTAGCAACTAGGCCACCAATCCTATAGCCACTCATGTGTGTTTTCCTTTGGGGCCCCTCATGTCTTCCACATCTGCAGCCTGTCTCGTGTGATCAGTTAGTTTTTGATTTGTCCCCACCTGTCTTGCGTCAGTTTATTACCAGCTACCCTTTATATGTTGTTTCTCAGTTCTGTGTGGCAGCATTTCAGAATTATTCCTTTTGGTTCCCTGTCATTTGTCAGATCAGTTATATTTCATATTTTCGCAGCCCCTGAGCTGCATTTATTTTTGTACTTAATAAATCATTCTTGCACCTGAAGTTTACCCGCCTTAAGGAGTCATCCTTCCTGCCAACCAAAGGTAGTTTCTGACCGAATGATGCCACCAAAAGACTCTGCGGGTATGAACTTTAGTTTACACGGCTTGGATGAGGAGGAGTGTTGGGCTGCGTGGCTTATCAAGGATTTTGTTTCAGACGCCCGCGCCTCCCCCACTCTCGAGGCAGTCCTGAGGTACCTGGAAGGTGCAACAGAGGTAATTAAGGCATACCCTGCCTGCGGAGCTACCCAAGATTCACGGGTCTCCTCATCTCTGTTCCCAATTTACAACATATGCTCCGCAGGCTAGTGAGAAGCTCTCCCCCATCTGTTCCTGTGCTGACTAAGACGCGTCCCTTGGTGCAGACGACTTCAGCTTCTCGATGTTCTCCAGCTCTGGGATCCTCTCCATGCCGCTCTCCAGCTTCAGCAACTCCTCTCCGCCTTGTGCCAGCTCCAGACTCCACTCCTCACCGTTTTCCATGCCAGCTCCTCATTGCTTCCCGGTTGCTCCCAGCCAGATGAACTCCACCTCCACACAGAGCATTTTTTCTTGGTTCTTCTTCAACAGTCCTGGCGGCAGCGGCGCCCTAGGTGGCAGCGAAGTGGAAAGCATATGTATATATGTATATAGTATATATACTGTATATATATATGGAAAGCTTATTCTTTGCAATGTTGCGTTTTTGTCTGTGTTTAGTCGCTCTTCTTCTGCTGAATCTTAATCTAAACGGAAATTATGGATTTGGAAGCGGCTTAAATGTGCTATTGTCACTATTTTTCAACAAGAATCGGGCCAAGGGGGAGCCTAAGAATTGGAACCTGCGAGGAGACTCATGAACATTGGAATTCATGCGTCTGTGGAAACATTATTGGTTATGATCTCAGGACTTCTATTTTTGGCTGTGAAGTTCCCTGATGTATCAGAAATTGAAGGAAGGTGAGAGAGCTGATCAAAGCGGACCCGGCAAGCTCCTTCATCAAATTCGACCAGTTGGGGAGGGCACGAGTAGCGGCAAACGGTGAACTGAATGACAGTGATTCAGCGGAGGAATACATCTGGAGCCCTGTGCTCTCCATGGAATTAAAGTTTAAGCCTGCACATGGAAATTATGAAAGCACAGAATTGCACGGGTGAGGAAAAATCTATTCTCTGAGTGCACTGTGCAGATTTGATTTGACCTTGTCTTTGGTGCCCTGTATTTACATTCCTCCTGATGAAGATAAGCGGAAGGAGCGGCTCTGCCTGCTAACCCAAACAATTGACACAGTTGTTATTGTTTCAGCAGATGAACGCTCAAGGACAGTGCACCATGTGACAATTACCATCTGCAAGCAAGAGCAAGAGACTCTAGACTGCTTAGATCACATGACTTTAACATCTATCCACTGCCAGGAGGCGCCCTCTGCTGTTCACTAGCAATTGACACACCTACACTTGCATTCAACATTACACTACTGATACAATTACTGATATACGTATATTCACATACACTGACTCTCTCAACTACTGCTTTTTCATTGTGTGATCTATTGTCTGCTAATTGTGCATTTGAGAGTTTTTTCTTGTAATCAAAATTTTGGTCATAAAATGAGCTCTATTTTGATCAACAATGCTTTTTTCTCTCTCCTATTGTGTTTTTCCCTATCCTTCCCCCCTCCCCCCCTCTTCACCCCCCCCCCCCATATGACAGGCGCCTCGTCATGGCTGCCGCGTCATTGGGATGCGCCTTTCGTGCGCGCCCAATGTCAAGTCAAATTCCTCGTATGTTTACTTGTAAATGTGCTTGGCAATAAATCTGATTCTGATTCTGATTCATATGTCACTCCCCCAGCAGCAGCTCCTTCACCGCATCAGAGAAATTCAGCGCTTCTTCGCTCCCAAGCTCTACATCGGCTGTTCCATCAGCTCCTTCCCCTTCCTCATCTGTTGTTGCTGCTCTTCTCTCCTCCACGGCATTGGCGCTTGCTGCTGAGCTCCTAATCGCCTCATCTACTGTTTCGCCCATCATCACATTTGCAGTGGCGGCTCCTCCATCTTCTACATTGGTGCCCTCGCCCACTGCCATTTCCTCGTCGGGGTTTCCTGGGGTGGCTTCAGAAGAAGCAGAGCAGGCCAGGAAAGTACTTTTTTCTCTTTTTACACCTATTGGGAAGGGGTCTGGTCTAGTACTAGATGGGGGTTCACAGTGGCAGTCACCAATCACTGCTGAGCCTCCGTCACCTGTTTCTGCTGCCATTTTACCTGGTATAGACATGACGCCTGCCTATGTTTCTCCTTCCCTGTGCAAGGTGCCTGTGTCTGGGATGGCGTTGCACGCTCCATCTTCAGCTGTCTCCGTGATGCACATCCCAGCTCCTGTGCCGGCTTCTCATCACCCCCCCCCCCCCCCCAGTTCCAGTTCCAGCTCCACATCACTGTGTGCCTCCAGTTCTGGCTCCATGTTGCTCCTCAACTCCAGTTCCGGCTCCTCGTCATTCCTCAACTCCAGTACCTGTTCCACCGGTCATCTCATTAGCAGTTCACCCTGAAGTCGTCACCCCGGTAGCAGGAGACTAGGAGTCAAGGCAAGTATCTTTTCATTTTTCCTCCACCATCATTTTAGACGAGACTTGCCTTGCTCCCGATGGGGGGGCCCAAGCGCAGATTCCACCACCTTTTGAGTTCTCCTCACAAGTCTCTGCTGCTGTTGATGGTGGTGTGACTTCACTGACCTCCTGTTCTCCTTCCTCGTCCGAGGTGGTTGTGTCGAGGATGGAGCCACAGGAGGACCATGCTCCATTATCACCATCATCGGAGCATGCTGCTCCATCATCAGAGCAATCCGCTCCACCTTTACCACCTGGGGTCGCCGCTCTTCAGCTGCTGTTGGCCCCAAGGCCGAAGGTCCCTGAGGTACTATCTTCAAAGCAAAAAGCTCCCATGTTATCTTTATCGTCAGAGCAGGAAGTTCCTGTGTTGTTATCTTCGGAGCAGAAAGCTCCTGTGTTGTTATCTTCAAAGCAAAAAGCCCCCATGTCGTTGTCTTCAGAGAAAAAAGCTCCTATGTTATCTTCAGAGCAAAAGGCTCCCATATTGTTATCTTCAGAGCAGAAGGCTCCCATGTTATCTGCAGAGCAAAGAGCTCCTATGTTATTTTCAGAGCAAAAGGCTCCTATATTGTTACTATCTTCAGAGTAAAAGGGCTTTATGATGTTATTTTCAGAGCAGAAAGCTCCTATGTTTCCTCCTCTCTGGTGGCCATGGACTTGGGTAGGCCACCCGACACGCTGTGCTCTTCCGTCTGGTGGCCCTTGGACTTTAGTAGGCCACCTGATGCACCATGCTCATCTGTCTGATGGTCTTTGGACTGGGGGAGGCTGCCAGACTCACGGTGTTATGTGGTCTGGGGACTCATGGACTCTGGGTGACCCCCTGACCCATCCTGTTTCTCCGTCTGGTGGTTCATGGACTTCGGTAGGCCACCAGATGCGCCATATCCCTCCTGTTGGTGGTCTTGGGACTTTGGTCAACCACCTAATGAACATTTTTCTGTTGTGTTTGTGTCCTTGTTTTGCTCCACCTTGCCTATATCCCCCTCCTCCCACCAAACTGGGGTGTTTTTTGTTTTGTTTTTGGGCATCTGGAATCCTCCCTTAAGGAAGGGGAGCACTGTTATGATCTGGACATTCTGTCCATGCTTTCTGTTATTTTTTGAACTATTGGCAAAATTCTGTTATCATTAGTAGTTTGACTATCCTTAGTTTCTTATTTCAGTTATTGTTCTTAGTCTCTCCCGTCACCCTCACATTCCTCCAGCCACTCACATGTGTTTTTATTTGACCCTAATTAGTTACCCAGCTGTCCTGTGTTGTTTAATTTTCAGTTCCCTATATATGCTAGCCTTAGTTTAAGTTGTTTGCGGCACTATTACAGGATTTATCCTCCGGTGTTCTCTTCACGTTAGTGGATTATTTCTTCATCTCATTGCGAGTGTTCCCAGCCGTTCTGGCTCGTTTGTGTTTGAACAGCCCCCGTGCTGTAAGTTATTTTGCACTCAGTCAATAAATATGTTACACTAGAGTTCTACCCGCCTTAAGGAGTCAATTATTCCTGTTCTGCCGGATGTTGCACCTGACATTAGCGCCCGTTGCTTTGATTTTGAGGTCAAAAGGTCAAAGATAAAAGTCAAGTTCATGAGACTGTAAGCAAATGGGGACATACAGTATGGCACTAATACATATAACTTGCATTATGTACTTTGAAAGTCAAGAAAGAGCTGACAGAGCTACTTAGAACTGTTACTAGAAAATGCAGGAGTATCAATTCTAGTTTCACCAGTGACAGATATATGCAGGGCCGGCCCTGGTTGTTTTTGCACCCTAGGCATGATTTGGGTACAGCACCCCCCCCCCCATCCAAGCCAACACACACACACACACACACACACAATCACACACGTCACTTTCAGAGACTCACAATAAAGTTAAGAACTTTGATTTACGCAAAACACAGTCACAGCATGAAGCAACTGCATCTTAAAACCACTAAATGACCTTAACATGCATGTCCACACATCACAGTTTACAATGGTATAATAACTCCCGCTGCTGCAGCTTTAACCATGCCCACAGAGACCCAACGGCTGATTACAAGATTTTATCACTCTGCAACCAACAATCACTGAATCTGAGCCGAAAGACAAAGAAGACAAAAAACTTCACTTTATACAGGGCTGCCACATCAAGCTTTTTTTTTTTTGCCGTAACACCAAGCTGCACTGCTGAAGAAGTGATTGAAAGTTGGCCAGCCCTCGAAGGCCCCCTAGTGGCCTGGGGCTGTAAGTATTTGTCTGCCTTGTCTGTCGGCACAGTGTCTCTGATTATTAGGAATTTTATTTTATTAATTAAAAAAAAACCTGAAGGCTTGCAGCTGTGCCCCCCCCCCCCCCAGCAGAGGGCACCCTAGGCAATGGTCTGTATGGCCTATGCCCTGGGCTGGCCCTGGTTATATGAATAATAAAAAGGAAAAGGAAAATGCCAAACAGTGTTGTAACTGATGTGTTTCAATAGCTTTTGTTTGACAATAATCTTACTATGCTTCTGACAGACAGGCTTTACTTCTTGGTTATCTCATGGAATTTATTAGTTTGCAACTGACTATAAAACAACCATAAATATGAAACCAATACGCACTGCGGCAGTAGGCAGTCCCAGACCAGCGGCGGTTGGGGAGACACGTGATGGAGCGCCTTCCCAGCAGCTTAAATCCTCGATCACACTTCATCTCACAGCGGGTCCCCAGGGTGCTCATGTAGGCTCTGCCCCGAGGGGAGCGGCAGGTCATCTCACCATTGGTCAAACCCAGAGGATTACACCAGTAAGGGTCTGTTTAAAACCCCAAACATGTATCAGGTGTATATGAATACAGTATTTTGAGGGAGTTCACAATATTAGTAGACTGACTCTCTGGTAATTAAATATGATATACAGTATGATATGACTAATGTGTGGCAAATATAAGTTCTGTATAATTTAAAAAATAACTGTCAGGATTTCAGTGGTCAGTATCATAGCAGTAGGCCTTATTCTGAAGTACAGTTTCTGGTATTGTTAAATCAGAGTCTTTAAGTCATTGAATTAAAGCCTTTTAATGCTAAAAAAAATTATGTCACTACAAAGACTACAATAAACATGGCTGCCATAAGACTACAGTCAGAGATGATTCTAGAGTCTCTTGGGACCCTAAGCAACTATCCTTTAGGGAGTTCTGCGCTGGCCTATCACTGTCACTGCAAAGTCTCCACATTGTCACTGCTGTAATGATTCAAAGTTGGTCAACCCTCGGGTGTCCCCTTCTGGCCTGGGGTCCCAAGCATTTACCTGCCTTGCCTGCCAGCACGCAACACCTCTAGTTTAGTTTAGTTTATTGGTTTATTTGTCAGGGACAATGTACAGAAAAAAAAACATTAAACACAGGGTAAAGACGCTCTGTACCAGATTATAGCGTTCTCACTAGTTTCCATCTGTAGCCCCTGGGGCAGGCAGGAAGATATATAAAATAAAAAAAAAACCGGCATATATAGAAAGTAATTCAGGCCGGGTTTCAGAAACTGTTGACCTTGAAACAAGCAGGGAGTAAGTTTAAAAGGTAAAAAGATAAGAGACACAGCAAACATAAAAACAATTGAAGAGTGCAATTTTAAATCCCATTTAAGGGGAAGAGTCAATGCTGGCAGGCATGATTACTTAAAATCCATTTTTTTAGTCTCTGTGGAAAAGTGTAATTTGTTCTGGTCTTCAAAGCAGTGGGGAGCTTGTTCCAATCCGTTATAGCTTTGTATGAGAAGGCTGATTGTTCAAAAGCAGTTTTACGTAGGGTGATGCAACAATGTCACCTAGAGGACATCCTTGTTATTCTGGTATTTTGTTCCGAAGTTAGGTACACAAATACACAATAATTCAGGAAAGCTCTTTTTTCTCGTGGCTAAAATGCTTCATAACATACTGTAGCTCCTTGTGCTTTCACAGTATAACAGATGTGTTAGCCATCCATGTGTAAAAACTTCTATGCATATCTGATGGTTTATTTCCAGTGTGCATGTGTGTGTATGTGTTCTTTCTATACAAACCTTTGTAGTCTAGTGTAGGTGTGTCATCTTCCACTGCAAAGTCATTGTAGCTGTCATATACTGTGGTCCCTGAGGCAGCTGAAAAACAAACATTTCATTGTTTTCACATCACATATTTAGTGGATAGTGAGGTATCATGGCTGAAGGACATCATTTATAGGTCACAGAAAGGCACATTTTTCCTCCAGGCTTCCTTTAGAGACACCTGGATTTGAAATCACAGACACTAATGGAAACTTCTTAAGGTTTTAAATCTCCAAGAAGGCCACCTTGGCTTTATGATCATGTTATCAGTGCAGAGAATAAGTGTCAGACTTTGTATTGTAGTATTTTGTTAGGAATAACAGCATGTTTTCATTACTCAATGGGAACTCGTGTGTCCTACTCATCACTTTCTACACAGCTTGGCTCTGCTTGCTGTACTTTCAGTGTTGCCCTTCTTTCCCAGCGCTAATGGCTCAGGCACTCTACTCCCATTTGAAATCCCGAAAATGACTCCGTGTTTGGATACGAATGCCAAACTTTCCAGGCTATCAACCCCCACCCCCACCTCAGCTCACTTCCTGCTTTGCTTCCTTTGCTTCCAGCTCAGTTTTGTCGGTTTCAAGTACACTTCACTTTAACCCAGTTTTTTATGCATTCATTCTCCCTACTGAACTCCAGATTGTCTGAATAAGTGCCTGGTCTTCATTTTTTTCTCACAATGAGCTCAATGTTCCACTCAGTAACACGCATCAGACCCAAACTGAAATTCTCCCCTCAGAGAATTAGTCATACAAGAAACAAACAAGCTGAGCTGATCAATCTGAGTAGAGACACACTTTAAGTGACATGAAGAAATGTGTATATAGTGACAAACATTGTGTACAAATAGACATGTCCACACTGTCAGTCAGAAGTGTGTGTTAGTATATTAAAGACTACAATGTAGCAGTGGACTGAAAAGTCAGTTGGCTTTTATTATTCTGGCATGTGAATATGTAAGTTCCTGTTCCCAACATGTATTCATAATTTTTAATTAAGTACAGTGGTGTGAAAAAGTGTTTGTCCCCTTCCTGATTTTTCATTTTGTTGTATGTCTGTTACACTTAAATGTTTCAGATCATCAAACAAATTTAAATATTAGAATAATAGACAAAGAGAACACAAGTAAACACAAAATGCAGTTTTTAAATGAAGGTGTTTATTATTAAGCGTAAAAAAAATTTCAAACCTATATGGCCCTGTGTGAAAAAGTGACCCCCCCCCCCCCGTTAAAACATAAATTAACTGTGGTTTATCACATCTTTGGAAAGCTGAGTTCAATTTCTCTAGCCACTCCCAGGCCTGATTACTGCCACACCTGTTCTCAATCAAGAAATCATATAAAAATAGGACCTAACTGACAAAGAAAAATAGGACCTACCTGATGAAGCGAAGTAGACCAAAAGATCCTCAAAAGCTAGACATCATGCTGCAATCCAAAGAAATTCAGGAACAAATGAGAAACAAACTGAGATCTATCAGTCTGGAAATGACATGGTTTTAGACCCAAAGAGCAGACACGACTCGAGAAGAACACAATTAACTCTTTATTGAAGATAATGTGTGTGTGCGCGCGCGTGTGTGTGTATCTGTGTAGAAGTGTAATGTATGAATGTATCCGTTGGGGCGAGCAGAGCACCGTACGACCTGGCAACCCTATGGACACAAAAACAGAGGGAGAGTTAGAGGCAAACCTTGCAGGAGATGCACACAATAGTACTGTGCTTACTGTTTGCGGTGTGGAGGTGGAACACAGGTTTAGCTCAGCAGCTGCAGCCAGGAGGACAGTGCCCGCAGTCCCGATGGTGGTGAAATGGACAGGTGAAGCAGTGTAGTTTAGTCCGCCGCCAGGAAAGAGAGAAGTCCGCCACCACGAATCTCCACCTGTGCACAGGGGACTCAGAGTGGTAAAGGAGTAGATGTAGGCTTACTTGGATGAAGGAGAAGACAGGTCCTGGTGTCGACGAGCAGGACTGGAGAATAGGTGAGGCTTGGAAGCTCAGCTTTGGAGATTTGGCAAGAGCAGGTCCCGGGGCATGGAGACAAACGACTCCGTGCTGATCTCAGGGCCTTACGGTTTAAATAGCCAGGCTGGGATGGAGAGCAGGAGTGCACGCAGCTGATGATGATTGGCAGCCATGACAGTACTCCCCCCCTACAAGACGCCTCTTGGCGGTCGTTCCAGCCTACCTGGGTGCGCCCGGTGGAAGTCCCTGATGAGCTGCTTGTCCAGCACGAAGGTGGGACGCACCCAGGATCTCCACTCCGGACCGTAGCCCTCCCAGTCCACCAGGTACTGCAGGCCGCGACCCCGGTGCCGGACGTCCAGGATGGCATTGACCTTCCAAGCCGGGTCACCGTCGATCACCATCGGTGATGGTGGATCCCTGGGAGGGGGACACAAAGGGCTGGAGCAGATGGGCTTGACCTACGAGACGTGAAAAGTTGGGCAGATGTGGAGGGAGGGAGGGAGAGCTAGGCGCACAGAGACAGGGTTAATGATGCGACTAATGGGAAAAGGCCCAATGAATCGCTGCGACATCTTTTTCCTCTCAACCTTCAAGTTAATATGCTTCGTCGAAAGCCATACCTGTTGACCCACCTGGTAGGTGGGGGCTGGAGCCCTGTGGCGATTGGCCACCAAGGAGTTGCACTCTGCCGTGCACCGTGCCACCTGGGTCGCTCTCCAGATACGACGGCAGCGTTTCAGATGAGCACAGACTGATGCAACAGCGATGTCCCCCTCCTCCTCCAGGAACAGAGGGGGGTTGTAACCCAGCGAGGCCTCAAACGGAGACATGCCGATTGCCAAGGAGATAGTGGTGTTATGGGTATACTCAATCCACAGAAGGTGGGAGCTCCACGATGCTGGGTTGGTGGTGGCGACACACCCCAGCGCAGCCTCCAACTCCTGGTTCACCCATTCACACTGCTCATTGCTCTGTGGATGATAGCCAGAAGATAGACTCACCGTAGACCCCAGGGCATTGCAGAACAACCTCCAGACTTGAGAGACAAACTGGGGACCCCGATCGGAGACGATGTCCAGAGGGATCCCATGTAATCTCACCACATGCTGGATGAGAAGGTCTGCCGTCTCCCTCGCTGTAGGAAGCCCCTGCAGGGGGACAAAATGGGCAGCCTTGGAGAACCTGTCGACCATGGTGAGAATTACCGTATGCTGGTTGGACGATGGGAGGCCGGTGATGAAATCCAACGTCACATGGGAACATGGTCTGCCGGGGATGGGAAGGGAGTGGAGCAGCCCGGCCAGCAGAGAAGAGGACGTCTTACCAGCAGCACACTGGGGACAGGCTCAGACATACTCCCCAACGTCCCTCTGGAGAGATGGCCACCAAAACATCCTCTGGAGAAGGTCCACTGTACGCACCCTCCCGGGGTGACACGCAAACTTGGAAGAGTGGCCCCAATGGATAACCTCCCCCCGAACGGCCGATGGGACAAACAGTTTACCCGCTGGCCCCCCGCCCGGGTCGGGCTCGTCTTCCTGCGCCTTCAAGACCCTTTCCTTAATGTCCCAGGAGAGGGTGCAATGACACACAATAGGAGAGGATAGTATGCTCGGTCAGCTCTGCCGCCTCCGGGGCAAACTGTCGGGACAGGGCGTCCGGATTCGTATTCTTAGACCCAGGGCGGTAGGTAATGGTGAAATCAAAACGTCCAAAAAACAGGGACCAGCTGGCCTGGCGTGCATTCAGACGCTTGGCCATCCAGAGGTACTCCAGGTTTTTATGATCAGTCCAGACAACAAACGGCTGGGAGGGCCCCTCCCGCCAGTGACGCCACTCCTCCAGTGCAAGCTTGACAGCCAAGAGCTCTCTGTCACCGATGTCATAATTACGCTCAGCAGGGGCTAGGCAACAGGAGAAGAACGCACAGGGCCATATCCTGCCATCAGCCGGGGAGCGCTGCGATAAGAAATAAACCCCCGAGTCCGACGTGTCCACCTCCACCAGGCATTGGAGAGCGGGATCTACCTGCGCCAATATAGGAGAGGATGAGAACTTGTCCTTCAGATCTGCAAAGGCTGCAGCCGTCTCCTCCATCCACTGAAAGGGCACCGTGAGGGAAGTCAGAAGGGTCAAGGGAAGAGCAATGAGACTGTAATTTTGGATGAAGCGGCTGTAGAAATTAGCAAACCCCAGGAACTGCTGGAGCTGCTTCCTTGAGGACGGAGTGGGCCAATCTACCACCGCTTTTACCTTATCGGGGTCCGGGATGATCTCGTTGTGGGAGATTATGAACCCGAGAAAGGATGTTCTGGAAGTATGGAACTCACACTTCTCGGCTTTAATGAAGAGCTTATTCTCCAACAACCGCTACAGTACCCGCCTCATGTGCACTCGATGCTCCTCCAGGGACTGAGAAAAGATGAGAATATCATCCAGGTAGACAAATACAAATGTACCGAAAAAGTCCCTCAGCACATCATTAATCAGCTGCTAGAAGACGGCGGGGGCATTGGTCAGCCCGAACGGCATGACCAGGTACTCAAAATGCCCACTAGGAGTCCAGAAAGCCATCTTCCATTCATCGCCCTCCCGGATCCGCACCAGGTGGTAGGCGTTGCGGAGGTCCAACTTGGTAAACCAGGAGGCCCCCTGGAGGGAATCAAATGCAGAATTAATGAGTGAGTGAGTGTATTTATCCTTAATGGTAATACTGTTCAGCTCCCGAAAGTCAATACACGGCCTTAGCGAGCCATCCTTCTTGCCAACGAAGAAAAACCCCGCCCCCACCACCGAGGACGATGGCCGGATAATGCCCAAACTCAATGACTCCTTGATGTACATCTCTATGGCTTCCCGCTCTGGAGCTGACAGATTGTAGAGCCAGCTAGACGGCAGTGGAGCTCCGGCACGGAGATTGATGGCACAGTCATGTCATATGGGCGGTGGGGGGGGGGGGGTGTGAAAGGGCCTGGGTGTTACTGACAGCGGCCCCTTAGTCGTGATATTCGGGAGGGACTTTAGACAAATCGGGAGGGGGAGTGACGGGGACGTCCAGAGGCATGGATGGCGAGCAAGCAGCGGACTGTAAACAGGCACTCAGGCAGAAAGAACTCCATGCTACCACACTCCTGGAACACCAGTCAATGGATGGATTATGGAGATGAAGCCAGGGATAGCCGAGGATGACCGGGGAGGAAGAAACCGGCAACACGAACAATCTCAGCTCTTCCCGATGGTTGCCTGACACAATCACTGACACCGGGGCGGTCCGGTGGGAAACCGTGGCTCAGGGGGCTTTAGACAGGACAATAAGCCTTAGGGAGGTCTCAAGTAATAGAACGGGAAACCCCAGCCGGGTTGCCAGTTCCCCCGAAATAAAGCTCTGCTCCGCCCCCGAGTCAATCAGTGCATGTGTAGTTATCTCCCTGTGATCATGAATGAAGAAAATGGGAATAAGAAACTGAGAGAGGGGATTTAATTGAGGTGAATCTGTGAGTCCCCCTACTGTGACGCACGGACTCCCCCTTTTGGCCGAATGGGACATGAATCTACCTCATGCTCCTCGCTCCAGCAGTAGAGGCACAACCCCAACTCATGGCGACGCTGTTTCTCTGCCAATGACAACTTGAACCCGTCCATCACCATAGGTTCCGGGGTATCCGGGGAATCAGAGGAGGGTAGAGCCAACAGGGGGGGCTGTAGGGAGTGGCGGTACTGTCTACCCGAGCGGCCAGAAGTTTTACGCTTGGCCGCCCGATCCCTCAGTCTATTATCAAGGCTAATCGCCAGCGAAATCAACTCAGTTAGATTAGTGGGCTTGTCTAGGCGGGCTAACTCGTCCCACAGGCTAGGACTAAGGCTCCTAATGAAGATGCTACATAATGAGGTGTCCTCCCACTCCACCTCCGTAGCCACCACCTGGAAGTCTACAGCATAATCGGCTATGGGTCTAGCCCCTTGCTTCAGATTTAACAGCCGGGAGGTAAGCACACTATCCCGGTCGGAGTGATCAAACACCTCATTAAACTCGCTGACAAACTGTACGTTGGTTAAAGAAGCATAATTAGTCCTAGCCATAACAGCGTACGCCCAGGCTAATGCCCACCCTTCTAACAGATTCACTACATAACCTATTCGGCTATGATCTGTGGGAAAATCCCCCGGTACCCGCTGAAACATGATATCACATTGCATGATGAATCCCCTAGCCTCCCCTAATTTACCACTAAAGCGGGCGGGAGTTGGGACGGGGGGCCCTGTGTAGCTTGACTAGCTGGCATGCTAGCGGGAGCAGACGAACTAATGGGAGCCGAAGGGAAGGCCTGTGGACTACCCAGGCGGTCCAACCGGTCAGTTATATGAGCCAGCTGGGTAAGAATAGTCTGCTGTTGGTAAGCTAACTGTTCAACTCGAGCCTCCAGGTTGTTCATTTTGCGCACTAACATGCTGTCTCCTGGGTCATTATAGACCCAAAGAGCAGACACGACTTGAGAAGAACACAATTAACTCTTTATTGAAGATAATGTGTGTGTGTGTGTGTGTGTGTGTGTGTGTGTGTGTGTGTGTGTGTGTCTGTGTAGAAGTGTAATGTATGAATGTATCCACTGGGGCGAGCAGAGCACCGTACGACCTGGCAACCCTATGGACACAAAAACAGAGGGAGAGTTAGAGGCTAACCTCGCAGGAGATGCACACAATAGTACTGTGCTTACTGTTTGTGGTGTGGAGGTGGAACACAGGTTTAGTTCAGCGGCTGCAGCCAGGAGGACAGTGCCCGCAGTCCCGATGGTGGTGAAATGGACAGGTGAAGCAGTGTAGTTTAGTCCGCCGCCAGGAAAGAGAGAAGTCCGCCGCCACGGATCTCCACCTGTGCACAGGGGACTCAGAGTGGTAAAGGAGTAGATGTAGGCTTACTTGGATGAAGGAGAAGACAGGTCCTGGTGTCGACGAGCAGGAGTGGAGAATAGGTGAGGTTTGGAAGCTCAACTTTGGAGATTTGGGGATTGCAGGTCTCGGGGCATGGAGACAGACGACTCCGCGCTGATCTCAGGGCCTCACGGTTTAAATAGCCAGGCTGGGATGGAGAGCAGGTGTGCGCGCAGCTGATGATGATTGGCATCCATGATAGGAAAAGGTTATAAAGCCATTTCTAAAGCTTTGGGACTCCAGCAAACCACAGTGACAGGCATTATCCACAAAGAGCAAAAACATGGAACAGTGGTGAACCTTTCCAGGAGTGGCCGGCCAACCAAAATTACACCAAGAGCGCAGCGACGACTCATCCAAGAGGTCACAAAAGATCCCACAACAACATCCAAAGAACTGCAGGCCTCACGCCTCAGTTAAGGTCAGTGTTCATGACTCCACCATAAGAAAGAGATTGGGCAAAAATGGCCTGCATGGCAAAGTTCCAAGATGAAAACCACTGCTGAGCAAAAAGAACATAAAGGCTCATCTCAGTTTTGCCAGAAAACATTTTGATGATCCCCAAGACTTTTGGGGAAATACTCTGTGGAATGACGAGAAAAAAGTTGAACTTTTTGGAAGGTGTGTGTCCCATTACATCCGGCGTAAAAGTAACACAGCATTTCAGAAAAGGAACATCATACCAACAGTAAAATATGGTGGTGGTAGTGTGATGGTCTGGGGCTGTTTTGCTGCTTCAGGACCTGGAAGACTTGCTGTGGTAAATGGAACCATGAATTCTGCTGTCTACCAAAAAAATCCTGAAGGAGAATTTCCGGCCATCTGTTCATGACCTCAAGCTGAAGCACACTTTGGTTCTGCAGCAGGACAATGATCCAAAACACACAAGCAAGTCCACCTCTGTATGGCTTAAGAAAAACAAAATGAAGACTTTGGAGTGGCCTAGTCAAAGTCCTGACCTGAATCCGATTGAGATGCTGTGGCATGACCTTCAAAAGGTGGTTCATGCTCAAATTATTACAACAATTGTGCAAAGACGAGTGGGCCACAATTCCTCCACAGCACTATAAAAGACTCACTGCCAGTTATCGCAGTTATCGCAAATGCTTGATTGCAGTTGTTGCTGCTAAGGGTGGCCCAACCAGTTATTAGGTTTAGGGGGCAATCACTTTTTCACACAGGGCCATGTAGGTTTGGATTTTTTTCCCCTTTAATAATAAACACCTTCATTTAAAAACTGCATTTTGTGTTTATCAGTCCGCCGAGGGTTCGTGGGAGTTTGCCCAACCAGTTTACATGTGTTTTGTGGACTTGGAGAAGGCATTTGACCGCATCCCTCGTGGTTTTTTTTGTGGGGGGTGCTTCGGGAGTATGGGGTATCGGGCTTGTTGTTACGAGCTATTCGGTCTCTGTACCACCGTTGTGTGAGTTTGGTTCGTATTGCCAACACTCGGTCGGACTCATTCCCAGTGAGAGTTGGACTCCGCCAGGGCTGCCCTTTGTCACCGATCCTGTTCATAATTTTTATGGACAGGATTTCTAGGTGCAGCCAGGGAATGGAGGGTGTCATGCTTGGTGACCACAGGATCTCATCTCTTGTTGTTTGCAGATGATGTTGTCCTGTTGGCTTCATCCAGCAATGACCTACAGCTCTTGCTGGGACGGTTTGCCGCTGAGTGTGAAGCGGCTGGGATGAGAATCAGCACCTCCAAGTCTGAGTCCATGGTCCTCAGCTGGAAAAAGGTGGACTGTCCTCTCTGGGTTGGGGACAGGCTCCTGCCCCAAGTGGAGGAGTTTAAGTATCTTGGGGTCTTGTTCACGAGTGAGGGGAAAATGAAGCGAGAGATTGACAGAAGGATTGGAGCAGCATCTGCAGTGATGTGGACGTTGTACCGGTCTGTTGTGGTGAAGAGAGCTTAGTTCTAAGGCAAAGCTGTCGATTGACCAGTCAATCTACGTTCCTACTCTCACCTATGGTCACGAGCTTTGGGTAATGACCGATAGAACGAGATGGCGGATACAAGCGGCTGAAATGAGCTTTCTCCATAGGATTGCTGGACTCACCCTCAGAGATAGGGTGAGGAGCTCAGTCATCCGGGAGAGGCTCAGAGTAGAACCGCTGCTCCTCCACATTGAAAGGAGTCAGTTGAAGTGGTATGGGCATCTGATTAGGATGCCTCCTGGACGCCTCCCACTTGAGGTGTTTCGGGCACGTCCCACTGGGAGGAGACCCCAGGGCAGACCCAGGACTTGGTGGAGAGACTATGTCTCCCAGCTGGTCTGGGAACGCCTTGGTATCCTCTCTGAAGAGCTGGAGCAGGTGGCTGGGGAGAGAGAAGTCTGGGCTTCTCTGCTTGAACTGCTGCCTCCGCGACCCGGACCTCCAGAAGAGCGGTAGAAGATGGATGGATGGATGGATTTTATGATTACTTGTGTTATCTTTGTCTAATATTTAAATTTGTTTGATGATCTGAAACATTTAAGTGCGACAAACGTACAAAAAAATGAGAAATCAGGAATGGGGGCAAACACTTTTTCTCACCACTGTATCACAATACTGGTGTCTGAATCGACACAATATCACCACCACAAAGTTTTACAATATTATGCTGTATCTATTTTTTCCCCGCCCCTATCTTGTTGTAAGTTATAATTCTATAATTTCCTTGATATTCTGATGCACATACAGATGGGTATTTTTTTAAATATCTGAACAGTTGTTTTTCTGGGTTTTTTTATTTCCATCTATGCTTGATTTGTTCTGCAAATGAGATATCTTGGGGCACTTAAGACAGTGGTCTAAAATGTAGTCAATTTAGGTGGTTTATTTCAATAAATATTGACTTGTTTGGTCTCGAGCGAGACTCAGGTTTTAGTTTTGGCACCCTCTTTGACCCTGACACCCCTGTTTTAAAATATTTTAAAGCAGCCCCAAAATGTTGCAAATGAATCATCTCTAAAATAAAAGCATCAAATCAACAATATATTGTCCATCGTTTCATTAAATAAATACTGTGATTTAATGTTGTAACAACTCCCTGCTGTTTTTTTTTTAATGTGAGTAAAGGATTTGAATACTTGTGCTGGGGATGCAGAACACCCAGACACCAACTCACATGCGCACACAGCACAGCCATCAACGCATCAGGCAGCACTCACAGCGTGGGCTTTACCGCACAGACATGCATACTGCAGACACAGTCCATGCAGCAGCGATGAGTCACACCACAAGAAGCAGCTCCCTGTTTGACACTTCATTTGTCTCTAATGACAAAGCTGAGAAAATGACCAACAAGCATCCAATCGCTCCACATCATCAACAGAGCTTGTGTGCTCTGCAGGGTAGATCTCAGGTCACGGTATTATCTTGCAGGATTCAGTGATGGCTTTAGCCCACTTGGGCCCGGTGGGGGACTCCTCAGTAATTAACTGGCGGAGATTGGAGCCGAGCAGTAATTAAACCACCTAGTCAGCAAGGAGTGGAGGGAAGAGCACCTGAAAAGGAATACAGCTCAGTTTAAGCTAATTTCACAGTTATCCTCACTGGATTTTGGCCAGTTGCATGCTGGGAGATGTTGTGGAGCGGCTCGTCATTCCAGGAAGGAGTGTGCTCCATTTGCATTCATCCAGTCACCTCAAAAACTCAGCACATCTGCATCTAATACCAATGTTATTATTGCTCAGATGGAGGCATTTCCCAGCTGCAGGGATGAAAGATGAGCATCTGAGTGACTTGAACTGTCTCCAGAAATTTAACATATTACTTATTAAACTTTTTTACACTTCAGTCAGCTTTGCTGCATTTATTTAAAGTCAGGAGTAACATAGTTATTCTACTGAATGTAAGCTGTCAAATGCAGCAGGTCTTTGACTTACCATAAAGGCTGGGATGCTGTGTAAAATCTAAGTAAAACAGAATACAGTGATTTGCAAATCTCATTTAGCCACTACTTTAACCACAATAGAACACAAAAAAATATATGATCTTGAAAAATATTAGCTCAATTTGAATTTGATGGCAGCAGCACATCTTAAGAATTGGGACAGAGCCATGTTCACCACTGTCCAGCATCCCCTCTTCTTTCAACAACAGCCTGTAAATACCTAACAATTGAAGAGACCTGTTGCTGGACCTTTGTAAGACAAATGTTGTCCTATTCTTGTCTGATATAAGACTTAAGATGCTCAGCAGTCAGAGGTCTTTCTTGTCATATTTTGTGTTTCATGACGTGCCAGATGTTTTCAGTTGATGAAGGGTCTGGACTGCAGGCAGACCAGTCCAGCACCCAGACACTTCTACTAAGAAACCATGCTGTTGTGAGAGATGCAGCATGCAGTTTAGCATTGCCTTGTCAAAATATACACAGCCTTCCCTGAAAAAGACACCGTCTGGATGAGACCATGTGTTGCTCTAAAACTTGTAAATACCTTTCAGCATTAATTTTCAGATGTGCAAGTTGCCAGTTTCACAGGCACTAATGCACCCGCATACCATTAAAATGCAGATTTTTATAAGCTGGTCTTTTGTATTTATCGCTCAGTATGTTTTTCATTATTGCTACGTACATATTGTATTCAACTTTTAGGTAATTTTGTTTCAAGCATTATTTATTGTTGTAATTATAAGAATGTTAAATGCATGAGTGAACTGTGAGTGTGATAGTTTGTTTATAGTTTATTTTTAGGGAGCAGCATCTCAATTTCATTGCATTGTTCATTAACAATGGAATGACAATAAAGGCACTTTGACTTTGATTTTTGAATTTGAGCACTGATGGTAAAGGGGAGACCCTTTAGTGCGAAGTATGTTATGTCCATGAATGTTATGGTCTGAGCACGGGGAATTCCGCCGTGCTCAGTCTCATGGTCTTTTTCTATATTTGTAGATTTGTCGCATTTTGTGTTCCTTGGTTCCTGTCATTTTATCCATGGTTGGTTCCCGCATACCTTGTATTGTTTCTTATTCTTCTCATCCCTTTGTTTATGTCATCGTAGTTTGCTACTCATTTATTTGGTATTTGTTTGTATTTATTCCTCAGTCTTTATTTGTTGGCATTTAGTTCTTTATATTTAGTTCTATATATCAGCTGACCCCAGTTGGTAATCATTGTCATGTCCAGCCTGCTCATGTGATCCACACCTGCAATCATTTGTGTTCATTGGTTTCATCTTCTATTTAAGGCCATTGTTTCTTTCACTCATTGTTGAAGCCTCAGCTAATCGGCATCAGAACCATTTCTCCGTTCTGGTGCTACTCCTGTGTTTTTCTGCCTACTTCCTTGCTGCCTCAGTTTGTAAGTTTATTTTGTGCATTGTTTGGAGTTTTTGTGTTTCTTCAATAAATATCACAAACTACAATCCAGTGCTTGGGTCTCCGTTCCTGCCTCGAGGGGCAATTCATGACAATGACAACCAAAAAAGAATTTACAATTTCAATTCCTCTGACCACAGAAGAGTTTTCAGCATAGCCTCCATTTATTTTAAACCAGATTTGGTCCAGAGAAGATGGCTGCCCTTCGGAATCATGTTCACATATGGTGTCTTCTTTGCATGATAGATTTTTAACCTCATTTGTTGATGTCATGGCAAACTGTGCAAAAAGACAATTTTCTGTAAGTTTTCCTGAGCCCATACAGTGACTTCCGTGACAGAATCATGCCTGTTTTTAATGCAGTACTGCCAGAGGGGCCAAGGATCATGGGGATCTATTGATTTTCAGCAGCGTCCCTTGTGCATGAACATGTCTCCAGATTCTTGGAATCTTTCGATGATATTTTGTTCTGTAGATGAGGAAATATTCAGAGTCTTCACAATTTTATGTTGAGGACTGTGGCAGTTCCACCAGCCCCATTTCAGTTTCCAGGTAAATGGCTGGCATCTGGGGGAGCAGGCTATTTATGCCACTGACAAGACAATTGGACTGGAACAGATGAGGGGAAAAGAAGGTGAGCTCTCTAAGGGAAACGTCTTTAAAGATGCACTCCGGTGGATATAAATCCCCAATAAAAATAAATCTACATTGACTAAAATGGTATCTTATGCCCTTGTTTTCTTCAAAGAAAAACTTTTCATTGTCTTACAGCTTCATGTCAAAATCTTTTCACTTTTCCTCTTCCTTCAAAAATGCTAGTTTCTGTGACTATAGGCCCACCCACATTCCACAAGGCTAATAGGAGCTAGCACTACATTAAACAGAATAAATCCTGTGATAAAAAGATTTATCTGTTGAAGGACATGCCCAGTTGTATGCATGGTGGCCCGGGATAATGACTGATCCTTAAAAGCAGTTTAATGGTAAAAACTTAATGGTAAACAATTCTTAAGTGAATCGATTTTTTCCAACACCCCTAGTAAAAACCCATCTTAATTTGGGTTAAGTTTTCAAAGCAGTTGCGAACTGCTAACTGGAGGCTAACTTCAGTTAGGCCAGAGAGTCATGATTGGCTCAACACCACGGCCGTGCCAGCACTGTATATAGTCACATCACCAAAAACACTCTGTCTAAACTTGCCTTTTTTCAGGGGACGGAGCTTAAGTGAAACTTTAAAGCCAAAAAAGAGACATGAGACATTTGAGTGATTTTGCTTTTGATATGTCTTGTAAGTCATAAAAAAAAACAAAAAACAAAAAACATTACAGACGTTAACAAGGAAGAAAAAACAGTTTTTGGTGGAGTGTCACTTTAAATACCCTCATTTGCCATCTATTTGTTAGGTCAGTTATGCTGAGTCTGCTTTAGCTGAGTTCTTGTTTACTTGGCCTCTGTTTGTAGCCGCATTCTTGATTTTGTGTCATACTTTGGACTCATTTGGACTTTTTGTTAATTTCTCTTTTAACAATTAAAAAGCCAAATCTAAACTTTGTACACCATTGTCCTGGTGCCTTACTGCTTAGTTACAAGGACCAGTATTGTGAAATTGCGTCACAAGTTAGAGACACAGGTTTTTTTTTTTACTAATCACTGAACTCTGAGGTGCTCTTTTTCAGTGTTGGGCAAGTTACCAAAAAATAGTAACTAATTACTGTTACTAGTTACTTCTTTTCAAAAGTAATTGAGTTACTTTACCAACTACTGCATGATTAAAGTACTTAGTTACTTGGTAAAGAAACTTTCATGTTACTTTTAAATGCATACTTAAATCATCTTGCACACATAGCAAGATAATTTAATTAATGGATTACATTACGGGCTTATTAATGTCAGTCTGAATACAAACTGTTTCAGACAGAACTGGTAATCAGTTGGTTTAATTCTTGCTGGGTCACAAACTGTCTAGATGCATACCTGTGCTTGAAATCCAGCCGTGGGTGTTGAGACAAGTGTATTTCCACTTTACATCCAGCCATGGCTGTTCAGAATACAGTAGATCCACTAACACGGTGTTAGTTGTTAGCATAGCTAGCTGTTACTAGCACTAGCTTTGTCGGGAGATTCGTTGCTGTTTTCAAGCACTTCTGAAGATTGCAGTAGGTCTCAACCGGCACTTAGTTTGCAACCCACCAGTATGCTTTTGTCTTTAACTGTGACAAAGGAAAAATAATCTATTTCCACAAAATCAAAGTAGCTTCATCTTTTCCTCTGCTCAGTAGTGAAGACTCAGCTCTCTGCAACAGGTCATGTCGACTGACAGCTTGTCTCGGCTACGGTAGAGCCAGTTCGCATATTCATTTATATGCGCTAAAAATATCTATCCATATTAATAAAACAAGTAATGCATCTGATCAAATTTCAGTAACTGTAATGCATTACTGAATTTTTAAATAGTAATTTTGTTACACAACACATTACTGCAAAAGTAGTGGTGTTACAGTAACACGTAACTCCCAACATTGCTTTTTTTTTATACCTAGTCATGTTTCTGCATGGTTGCTTAATTTAAGTTGCAACATGTTGCTGCAGCTGTTCCTTTATAGTAGCACTTGCTTTTCCAGGCTTTTGGTACCCCTGTCCCAATTCTTTTGAGATGAGCTAATATATTTCATGAAATAGTAAAAATGCATTGTGTATTTTGATTTTACACAGCCTCACAACTTTTTGGGAATTTGGGTTGTAAAAGAAATAAGGAACTTACAAAATGTATTTTATAGATAAAGCAATGCAAAGCTAAAATAATAATAATCAGTATATCTTGAGAGATTGTAATTATTCATGTACTTTTATGAAACATTTTGAAAAATTCATGGTATGAACAATTTGGATGATCAAACGCAGCATTTTGAAGGAATTGTGATGTTATTTTTCACTTTTTATGTTCTAGTTATTTAAAGTACCAGAGAAAATTTAGGGGGGGGAAAGGCAGATGGGCTTAATATTGTGGAGAGTGTGGGAAATGAGGAGGCAGGTTTACGAGCAGACGAAGTTTATTAACACTGTCACATCAGTCATACGCAGAAAAAGCATGATACAGCCAAGCACAGTTTCCTCTTATATCCCAACAGATCATCTCACCTCTGCATGACATTTCACATCACGCTGCATGACATCTAACAACACAATACATTCCCCTTGAACCCCTGTCTCCTTCTTCTTGCCAACTCCCCATGACTCCCCTGACTATTGTCCTCTTATGTTTAACCACTGCATCCTGGCTGAGACGCTGTCTGACTCAACCTGGTCTCTACAATATGCATTTTGTGTCTGCTACCTCCTCCCCCCCCCCCCCCCCCCAGACAGCGTTTCAGTCCACACGTCTTTTGGGCTTCAGTCTCCTCCCATATCTGCTGTAACGGGGGTCTCTGTGCTGGCGGGGGGCTGCTGGACATGCGTCTGACTGCGGGTGGGCAATGGCGGGGGGGTGGGGGGGAATCCGCTTTGCCCGTGTGGCTGTCCTGGTGAATCGTTTGCCTGGGGAGCTCTCAGTGGTGGTCTTCCACGCCGAGGGGCCCGAGCCAGCAGCACTTGCTCGTCTATCACTACAAAGGCGGGCTTAAGTCTGTCTATGCATATTTTCTCCAGACGCCCCCCCCCCAAGTCTAACAAAAGATGCTTGTCCCTTGTTTCCAGCACTCTGAACGGGCCATCATAGGGTGGGCGCAATGGAGGGCGGTGGGCATCGTGTCTGACGAACACGAACTCCGCGTTCTTCAAAGTTTTTGGCACAAAAGCACGTGGAAAACAGTGGTGGGCCGGGCCGGGCAGCGTGCCTGTGTCTGCACTACGCTGCAAACGCTGAGACGGGCAGTTGTCCGGCGCGGGATTATCTGGCAAAAATTCCCCGGGCAGCCACAGTGGTTGAGAAAAAAACAGCTCAGCCGGGGAAGCTTCCAAATCCTCTTTTGGTGCAGAACGCAACCCCAATAAAACCCACGGCAACCGGTCAACCCAATTTGCATCCGTCAACGAAGCCCTGAGTGCTGCTTTCAGTGACCTGTGAAAACGCTCGCATAACCCATTTGCCTGTGGGTTGTACGTGGTTGTGCGATGAATTGCAACACCCAGGCTGCGGGCCATCGCGGACCAAAGTTCGGAAACAAACTGAGGGCCCCTATCGGACGTGATGTCCGATGGGATTCCAAAACGCGCCACCCATGTTGTCAAAAAAGCGCGCGCCACGTCCGCAGACACGGTTGCCACCAGTGGGACTGCTTCTGGCCAGCGTGTGATGCGGTCCACCACTGTCAGAAGGTGCGTGCACCCCTGCGACGACAGGAGGGGGCCCACGAGGTCCACGTGAACATGGTTGAATCTTTTAGCCGGTATACTAAACGGCTCCAAAGGAGCCTTCATGTGTCTGTGCACTTTGGCTCGTTGGCACGCTACGCAGGCTGCCGCCCACTCTTTCACTTGTTTGCGCAGGCCTGGCCACACGAATTTCGCTCCCACCATTTTGACTGACGCGCGCACTTCTGGGTGCGCCAGAGCGTGAAATGACTCAAACACGCGGCGGCGCCAAGCGACTGGGACCACCGGGCGCGGGCGTCCCGTGGAGACGTCGCAGATTGGGGGGGGCTTGCTGTCTTGCAGTATTCTGCTCTCCAGCCTTAACCCTGTTGGTCCAGACTGGAGCGCGCGCACGTCCGTATCGCTAATCTGCTCTGCGGCCATGGCTGTATAATCTATCCCTACGCAGACCGGGGCCACAACCGCGTGCGAGAGGCAGTCCGCCACCACATTCAGTTTACCCGACACATGCTGAATATCAGTCGTAAACTCCGAGATCGCGGCCAGCTGTCTCTGCTGCCGGCCCAACCATGGTTCCAAAACCTTGGCCATCGCGAACGTCAGCGGCTTGTGGTCCACGAACGCGGTGAAGCTGCGCCCTTCCAGCCAGAACTGGAAGTGGCGTATGGCCAGATGGAGAGCCAGCAACTCCCTGTCGAACGCGCTGTATTTGCGCTCACTGTCGCGCAAAGCCCTGCTGAAAAAAGCGAGCGGCTGCCAAGAACCGGCGACACGTTTCTCCACGAGGGCCCCTATGGCCACGTCTGAGGCGTCGGTAGTGAGCGCTATCCGGGCCGCCGGGTCTGGGTGTGCCAACAGTGCGGCGTTTGCCAGGGCTGTTTTAACCTCAGAGAATGCCTGCTCTCGCTCCGGAATCCATTCGACTCCATCCGCGAGTTTCCGTTTCTTGAGCGTGGCGTACAATGGCTGCATGAGTTGAGCTGCGCGGGGGAGGAAACGGTTATAAAAGTTAACCATCCCCAAAAATTCCTGCAGTGCCCTGACCGTCTGAGGCCAGGGAAAGTTCGTCACGGCGCACACTTTGTCGGGCAAGGGTATCGCTCCCTCTGGTGATATGCGGTGCCCCAAAAAATCAATCCCCGTCACGGCAAACTGGCACTTCGCCGGGTTGATTATTAACCCGTGCTCCTCCAACCACTGGAAAACCGTCCTGAGGTGGGTTACGGACGCACTGGCTACCAGGATATCATCCAGGTAGACGAACACAAACGGGAGATCGCCCAGCACCGCGTCCATCATGCGCTGGAATGTCTGTGCCGCTCCTTTCAATCCGAATGGCATGCGCAGAAACTCGAACAAGCCAAACGGAGTTATTACCGCTGTTTTAGGTATGTCCTCTGCACGCACTGGGATCTGGTGGTAACCGCGGACCAGGTCTATTTTAGAAAAAATGCGTGCTCCGGCGAGGTGAACAGAAAAATCCTGAATGTGGGGAATCGGGTAGCGGTCGTGTGCTGTAGCGTTATTCAACCTGCGGAAATCACCGCACAGTCGCCATGACCTCTCAGCCTCAGGGACCATGTGTAGCGGGGATGCCCATGGGCTGTTTGATCGCCTGATGATGCCCAACCTTTCCAGGTTGGCAAACTCCTTGCACGCTATGGCCAGTTTAGCTGCGTCCAAGCGCCGAGGTCGTGCGAAAACGGGCGGCCCGGTGGTGGTGATAAAGTGCTCCACCCCGTGTTTAGCGATGGCCGCCGAAAACATCTGGACCGTGAGTGCTGGGAACTGAGTGAGCAGTGTGTGGTACTTACCGCCTGGAGCTGTGACATTGGCTTGTGTTACTGGCTCGGCCCCTCGAGCAAAGGTCTTAATGCTCGAGCCGTTTACTGCCACCAGCCCGGGGCCGCTAGGTCCTGCCAGCCGGTCGGCGTAGGTCGGCAGGATGAAGCTCTTCTGGGCTCCGTGTCCACGAGGAAACGCCTCCCTGAGCGCGAGTCCGTCACGTAGAGCAGCTTGTTTTCTTCACCGGCGGTCGCAGCTGCTACCGACTGCCGGCCTTGGCATTTCCCGAGCGCTTGAATTGGCACGGTGGCGCACATCTGCGGGCGTTCTCTCCGAAGCGGCGGTGGTAGAAACAGAGCGCGTCTCTCTGGCGCTCCTTGGCCCCCACTGCCGCTACCGTCGGTGGCTCCTTGCTTCCTCTGGTCTTCTCACTGGGCTCCGACACGGCCGCGTTGACTGTGAGCGCTCTGGTGGTGAGGATGATCCGGTCTGCCTCCTGGGCTAGCGTCCGGTAGTCACGCGCGGCCAGCAATGGTGAATTGGCCAGAACCGCTCTCGCCTCTGTTGGAAGGTTCCGGAGGAAAAGGTGGGCAAACAGAAAATGCCCGTGTTCCGTGCCCATTAAAGCCAACATCTTCTCCATCAGATCGACAGCCGAACCATCTCCTAACTCGGAACGCCTCAGGAGCCTCTCTGCTCTCTCACAGTCCGAGAGCGTGTAGCGCCGGGTCAGTGCAGCTTTGAGAGCCTCGTATCTGCCGTGGGCTGGGGGCTGGTCAAGCAGGCTCGCTACCTGCTGAGCTGTGCGAGCGTCCAGCGCTGCAACCACATAGTAAAATTTGATGTCGTCTGCCGTTATTTCCCGGAGGGCGAACTGGGCCTCGGTGTGGTGGAACCAAGAGCGCAGGTTGTGCTGCCAAAAGTCCGGTAGCTTGACTGAAACAGCGCACGCGTTGCTGGGGGTTCCCGTCTGGCCCATCTGTGGGATGCTTACCGCGTTGCTGGGGCTTCCCGTCCGGGCCGACTCCGGGGTTCTTGCCTCGTGTTCCATAATACGTCCAGGGTCACCAGTGTGGAGAGTGTGGGAAATGAGGAGGCAGGTTTACGAGCAGACGAAGTTTATTAACACTCTCACATCAGTCATACGCAGAAAAAGCATGATACAGCCAAGCACAGTTTCCTCTTATATCCCAAAAGATCATCTCACCTCTGCATGACATTTCACATCACACCGCATGACATCTAACAACACATTCCCCTTGAACCCCCGTCTCCCTCTTCTTGCCAACTCCCCATGACGCCCCTGACTATTGTCCTCTTGTGGAGCGTGTAAATAACGAGGCGGATTTGACTCAGACAGTTTATTACACATCTCACACAGAAGCATAGTCAGAATGACATCTCAGCAAAGACTCTTCTCTTAAATATTATGGCATTCCTCCAGAAGCTTCTAACACACAAAAGGTCACATTGCATTCATTTCCTTAATCCTTTACCATCCTTCTAGAAGTTTCTGATACACTAAAGATCACACTGCATTCATCCTTCACACCTCCCTGTTATCTCACCAGGGAACCTCTGCTCTTTGTTCTTATCTAAGATGTTACACATTATGCTTTCCCCATGTGCCGCCATATCACCCCCCCGAGCATATTGGATAAAACAAAAGAACAGTAGTCCGTATGCTGTGGCAGAACCATTAAACATCAATCCACATGCTGCTTGGACTTCAGTCTTCTCCCGTATCTGCTGTAACCAGGATTCGCCGCCTCCGCGGCGCTGTCATGCTGGGAGGTTGATGTTTGGGGGTGAAAACTTTTTGTCTGTCCCTGTGGGTGTTCTGGGGAAACTTTTCTCTGGGAAGCTCCCCGTGGGGGTCTTCCACGCCGAGGGGCCCTCGCCAACAGCACTTGCTCGTCCGCCACCACAAAAGCGGGTTTGAGTCTGTCTATGCCAACCTTTTCCCTCCAACCCCCCAAATCTAGCAAAAAATGCTTATCTCCTGTTTCCAGCACTCTGAACGGTCCATTATAGGGTGGTCGCAATGGCGGGCGGCGGGCGGCGTGTCTGACAAACACGAACTCCGCGTTTTTCAAAGTTTTAGGTACAAAAACACGCGGAAAACTGTGGTGGGCAGGGCCCGGCAGTGTGCCTGTGTCTATGCTACGCTGCAACAGCTGCGGCGGGGAAATGCCCGGCGTGGGATTATCTGGCAGAAACTCCCCGGGCAGCTGAAGTGGTTGCGCAAAAACGAGTTCAGCTGGGGAAGCTTCCAGATCCTCTTTAGGCGCAGAACGTAACCCCAAGAAAACCCACGGTAGCCTGTCTACCCAATTTGCATCCGTCAGTGAAGCCCTGAGAGCCGCTTTCAATGATCTATGAAAACGTTCGCATAACCCATTAGCCTGTGGATTGTACGCGGTAGTGCGGTGAATTGAGACACCCAGGCTGCGGGCCATTGTTGACCAGAGTTCGGAAACAAATTGAGGGCCTCTGTCAGACGTAATGTCCGACGGGACTCCAAAACGTGCCACCCATGCTGTTAAAAACGCGCACGCCACCTCCTCGGCTGTGGTTGCGGCCAGCGGAACCACTTCCGGCCAGCGCATGGTGCGGTCCACCATTGTCAGGAGGTGCGTGCACCCCTGTGATGGCGGGAGGGGGCCCACGAGGTCCACGTGGACATGGTCGAACCTCTTAGCCGGAATATGAAACGGCTCCAAGGGAGCCTTCGTGTGTCTGTGTACTTTGGCTCGTTGGCACGCCACGCAGGCTGCCGCCCACTCTTTCACCTGTTTGCGCAGGCTCGGCCACACGAATTTCTCCCCTACCATTTTGACCGACGCGCGCACTCCCGGGTGCGCCAAAGAATGAACCGAGTCAAGCACGCGCCGACGCCACGCTACCGGGACCACGGGACGTGGGCGCCCCGTGGAGACATCGCAGATTAGGGGGGGGCATGCCATCTTGCAGCACCCTGCTCTCCAGCCTTAACCCTGTTGGTCCAGACTGGAGCGCGCGCACGTCCGCGTCACTAACCTGCTCCGCGGCCATGGCTGTGTAATCTATCCCCACGCAGACCGGGGCAGCCACGGCGCACGAGAGGCAGTCTGCCACTACATTCAGTTTACCCGACACATGCTGAATATCGGTAGTAAACTCTGAGATCGCGGCCAGCTGTCTCTGCTGCTGGCCCGACCACGGTTCTGAAACCTTGGCCATCGCGAATGTTAGTGGCTTGTGGTCAACGAACGCGGTGAAACAGCACCCTTCCAGCCAGAACTGGAAGTGGCGAATGGCCAAGTGGAGAGCCAGCAACTCCCTGTCGAACGCGCTGTATTTACGTTCACTGTCGCGCAAAGTCCTGCTGAAAAAGGCGAGCGGCTGCCAAGCCCCGGCTACGCGCTGCTCCACGACCGCCCCTATGGCGACATCTGACGCGTCAGTGGTGAGCGCTATGTGGGCCGTTGGGTCTGGATGTGCCAACAACGCAGCCTTTGCCAGGGCTGCTTTGACTTCCGAGAATGCCTGCTCTCGCTCCGGGGACCATTCGATCTTATCCGCGGGTTTCTGTTTTTTGAGTGCGGCGTACAGTGGTTGCATGAGCTGCGCTGCGCGGGGAAGGAAACGGTTATAAAAATTCACCATTCCCAAATATTCCTGTAACGCGCTGACCGTTTGCGGCTGGGGAAAATCTGCTACCGTGCGCACTTTGTCAGGCAGCGGAACCGCTCCTTCGGGAGAGACGCGGTGCCCCAAAAAATCAATCCGCGTCACCCCGAACTGACATTTCGCTGGGTTGATTATTAACCCGTGTTCTTCCAACCTCCGGAAAACCGCCGTGAGGTGGGTTTCGTGTTCGTCTTCGGACGCGCTGGCTACCAAGATATCGTCCAAGTAGACAAACACGAAAGGGAGATCATGCATCACTGCATCCACCATGCGTTGGAACGTCTGTGCAGCCCCTTTAAGCCCGAATGGCATGCGCAAAAACTCGAATAAACCGAATGGAGTTATCACCGCTGTTTTGGGTATGTCCTCAGTGCGCACTGGGACTTGGTGGTAACCGCGGACCAGGTCTATTTTAGAAAAAACGCGCGCTCCTGCCAGGTGAATGGAAAAATCCTGAATGTGAGGAATTGGGTAGCGGTCGTGCGCTGTGGCGTTGTTCAACCTGCGGAAATCCCCGCAAGGTCGCCACGAACCGTCAGCTTTAGGGACCATGTGTAGCGGGGAAGCCCATGGGCTGTTTGAACGCCTGATGATGCCCAACCTCTCCAGGTTGGCGAACTCCTCGCGCGCTATGGCCAGTTTAGCGCCGAGGTTTTGCAAAAACGGGCGGCCCGGTGGTGGTGATAAAATGCTCCACCCCGTGTCTAGCGATGGCTGCCGAAAATGTCGGGACAGTGAGTGCTGGGAACTGAGTGAGCAGTGTGTGGAACTTACCGCATGCAGCTGTGACGTTGGCTTGTGCTGTTGGCCGGGACGCTCGAGCTATACAGGGGATAGAATCAAAGGACAGTGCATTAACTAGGCGCCTGTTAGCGACATCAACCAACAAACCATGTGTGCACAAAAAATCAGCCCCCAGTATATTGAAATTCAATGCTGCTATGACAAAAGTCCACTCAAATGTACGGCCGTGTAGAGACAGGAGTAGAGTCCTCTCACCACAGGTCTTAATCTCCGAGCCGTTTGCTGCTGTCATCTCGGGGCCGCTGGATCCTGCCAGCCGGTCGGTGTAGGACGGCATGATGAAACTCATCTGGGCGCCGGTGTCCACGAGGAAATGCCTCCCCGAGCGTGCGTCCGTCAAGTAGAGCAGCTTGTTCTCCTCTCCGAGGGTCGCAGCTGCTACCGACCCCCGGTCTTGGCGTTTCCCGAGCGCTTGAACTGGCACGGTGGTATACATTTGCGTGCCCTCTCTGCGAAGCGGCGGTGGTAGAAACAAAGGGTGTCTCCCCCGCGTTCTTTGGTCCCCGCTGCGGCTGTCGCCGGTGGCTCTGCTGCTGCCGTTGATGGCTCCTCGCCTCCTCCGGCCGTCGCACCGAGCTCCGTCGCTGCCACCATGGTCGTGAACTCTCTGCTGGCGATGATGATCCGGTTTGCTTCTCGGGCCAGCGCACGATAGTCCCGCTTGGCCAGCAACGGCGAATTGGCCAGGGTCGCTCTCTTCGCTGACGGAAGGTTCCGGAGGAAGAGGTGGGTAAAAATGAAATGGTCGTCGTCCGTGCCCTTTAATCTCAGCATCTTCTCCATCAGGTCAATGGCCGACCCATCTCCTAACCCAGTCCGCGTCAGGAGTCTCTCTGCTCTCTCACCATCCGAGAGTGTGTAGTGCTGGATGATTGCAGCCTTCAGCGCGCCGTACTTGTCGTTGGTTGGTGGCTGATCGAGCAGGCTCTCCACATGCTGAGCCGTGTGGGCGTCGAGCGTTGCGACCACATAGTGGAACTTCGTGTCATCCGCTGATATCCCCCAGAGGGCGAACTGCACCTCAACTAGGTGGAACCAGGAGCGCGGATTGTGCTGCCAAAAATCCGGTAGCTTGATTGCAACAGCATATGCTTGGCTGGGGGCTCCCAACGAGGCTGGCTCCGGGGATCTTTCGTCGTGTTCCATGATTCGTCTTGGGTCACCAGTGTGGAGCGTGTAAATAACGAGGCGGATTTGACTCAGACAGTTTATTACACATCTCACACAGAAGCATAGTCAGAATGACATCTCAGCAAAGACTCTTCTCTTAAATACTATGGCATTCCTCCAGAAGCTTCTAACACACAAAAGGTCACATTGCATTCACTTCCTTAATCCTTTACCATCCTTCTAGAAGTTTCTGATACACAAAAGATCACACTGCATTCATCCTTCACACCTCCCTGTTATCTCACCAGGGAACCTCTGCTCTTTTTTCCTATCTAAGATGTTACACATTATGCTTTCCCCATGTGCCGCCATACTCTTATGTTTAACCACTGCATCCTGGCTGAGATGCTGTCTGACTCAACCTGGTCTCTACAATATGCATTTTGTGTCTGCTACAATATGAGCAAACCATGAGCCAATGCTGACTTCGCTTCAGGTAGGACTGGACAGGAGTATTCCTGTCCCACTCCAGAAACATATTTCAAGATGAATTTTTAATGCAGCAATAATAAATCCTGTTCCTCAGATTTCTTCCGTCAGTTTTCTTATGGTTTATTACTCTGCAGTTTGAAAGTTGAGTTCAGGGGAGATAAAAGGAAGCTGGTACTCAGTCTGACCACCCAGTCCACTTCTACTGACTACACAACATACTCCAAATTTTGGGAATTTGTACTTAATTTATATAGTTTCAGAGATAGCAACACAACCTAGAGACAAAAACAGTATTTGTTACCCTATTTCATTCCCAGTAAGTGCAATTATGTAATGTTACTGGTCAATATAATAATAAATAGAATACTACAGCACCAAGTATTACACTTTACTTAAATTAAACTAAGTTCACTTTGTTATTTTACCTAAGTTCTTCCACCATCAACTGAATTGTTAATGAAATACAGTTAAAGGTTACAAACAGCGTTTCTTTGCCTTCGTTGTTGGACTGACCTGTGAAAATGAAGATGAACACAGCAACAGAGCGGATGGTGATAATGGGCATGTCAGAAACGCAAACTCCTAGAAGGAAAAGAAAAGTTTGTTGTTCAGGATGGTTTCCACAGTCAAACACCAGAGGACAAAATACAAAAGTAGAATTCCAAAAAGTGTGCTGCTGACATGAGAAAAAAAACCAAAACACCTTTTCGACCACTGAGGACAATGCGCGTCCAGTCGTGCAGTCTTTGTAAATCGGATCCTTCTGCTCCACCATAAAGATTACAAAACCACTTGGTGGCACCAGAGGGCCTCGAAGTTTCCGCTGAGACGATTGAAAACTCCTCCCACTCCCACGCTGCAAATGAACTACGGTTGATATTATAGTTGTGAGGTTTTGTACCGAAAATGTTATTAGACTAATTAGGGACTTTTAAACACGAGTTCAACAAGTTGTGCAGACACCAAATAATCCAATGGTTTGTAATTGTTTAATAATTTATAATATTCACTTGCACCATTTAATACAAAGTAGTGTGGTTTGTAAAATGTCTTGGGGGAACACAAAAGATGTAATGACGTAGTACTACTAGAAGAGAATCTCATTAGACTAGAAATCAAATCTGTATAAAATCATCATCATTCCTAATGCTGTTGTGATTATTACCTCCACCAAAAAGGCGATGCTTTTATCTACCCAGCTCACTTCATTTGTAACATAATACAGGGAGCTGTAGTCGATTCCCAACCTAAGACAGGAAGCAGCAGCGTGGCTGTCAAAATAAAAGCATGCAGTTTGGTGTGAAGCTAAAAACTATTTAAAAGAACCACAGTTACTGTCACAATTTAGTCCAATATGGGGTAATCAATATTTTAAACCAGGGAGAGCGGACGCTGTATTTAAAGTATGGAATTTAAAAGGGATACAAAAGATTCAGGATTTATATTTGCCATGTGCAGATAACATAATGTCTTTTGAAGAGCTGAGGATCAAATTTAATCTCAATAGAACACATTTTTTTAAATATCTTCAACTTAGAAACTTTATTCGATCAAATCAAAATAAAGCTCTCACTCGACCTATTTATTCATCCTTGGAAAAAAATGATGATGAAAGATAGTAAAAGAAAGGGTATTATTTCAGAGTTTTATAACTCATTGACACTATCTTCAAGTGAAAATTCACTGAAAAGATTAAACTACTGGAAAGAAGATCTGCAAACTGAAATTTCAGAGGAACAATGGGAATTGGCTTGTACAGAAGCTCAAACCAAATCAATAAATGTACGCCTTAAATTGATACATTTCAAATGGTTAATGCGGATGTATGTTACACCGGAGGAGTTAAATAAATATAACAAAAATATACCAGATACATGCACAAAATGCATGGAAAGTAAAGGAACTCTATTTCATTGTGTATGGGAATGTAGATTAATAAGAATGTTTTGGGAAGAGGTGAGGGTAACAATTGAAAAAATAATCTCAAAACAAATCATATTGAATCCTAAATTGTTTTTGTTGGGTCTGTACCCAGAAAAGCATAATTTTAATAAAAGTGAAAGAACATTCATAGACCTCAGTTTGCTTAATGCCAAAAAATGTATTGCACTATTATGGAAAAAGACTCATAGACCAGATGTGACTCAGTGGTTAAGACAGATGTTAACAAACCTTCCATTAGAAATTGTTATGAACTTATTCATATAATAAGAAGTTGTGGAGAAGTGTGGAAGGATGAGGCTGAGTTTATTTCTCAAGTCCAGTTTTATTCACATTCACATTCTCCAACATCCAAAAACAGAAAGAGGGTGAATCCCCCCACATCTGTCCCTTTTATATCCCAGGACATCAAAGCACACAGTCACATTGTCTTTTAATCCCAAATCACAATGCATCCCCCTCCAGGTCTTCTCGCCTCCACCTAAAGTCCTGGTGGTCAGGAAATCCCTCAAGGCCATCTCTTTGCATACAAAAGGCCAGATTTCACATCCTCCTGTTACCCCTAGGAGGTTCAGTCCTTTTGTTCCTCTGAGACGTGAAGCATACAATAAGCACACAGTAATATACATGTGAACCATATGAAACCCACATATGTGCACCACATGACCCCCCCAAACGTCTAAGATGGAACAACGTAACCACAGATTGCATGTCATAATAAAATCACTACATATCAGTCCACGTGCCGCTTGGGCCTCAGCCTTCTCCCGTATTTGCTGTAAGCAGGCTGTACCACCTCCGCGGCGTCTTCCTGCTGTGGAGCTGCTGCCTGAGGACGAGAACTGTTAGTCAACCTCTGTGGGTGTTCTGGGGAATGCTCTCTAGGGGGTCTGCCGTGCCGAGGAGCCTTAGCCAACTGCACAACTTCGTCAGCTACCACAAAAGCGGGTTTGAGCCTGTTTATGCCAATCATTTCTTTTCTGCCCCCCAAATCTAGCAAAAAATGCTTATCCCCTGTTTCCAGCACTCTATATGGTCCATCATAAGGTGAGTGTAAAGGTGGACGATGGGCATCATGTCTGACAAAAACAAACTCCGCATTTTTTAAAGCCTTAGGCACAAAAACACGCGGAAAACTGTGGTGAACGGGGCCAGGTAGCGTGCTCAGGCCCATGCTATTCTGTAACCACTGAGCCGGGGAGCACTCTGGCACTGGATTATTTGGGAGAAATTCCCCGGGCAGCCGAAGTGGCTGTGCGAAAACTAGCTCAGCTGGGGAGGCTTCTAAATCCTCTTTAGGTGCAGAACGCAACTCCAATAAAACCCATGGTAGCTTGTCCACCCAATTTGCATCCGTAAGCGACGCTCTGAGAGCCGCCTTCAGTGACCTGTGAAAACGTTCGCATAACCCGTTAGCCTGCGGGTTGTACGCGGTCGTGCGGTGGATCGTTGCACCCAGGCTGCGGGCCATCGCTGACCAAAGTTCGGAAACAAACTGAGGGCCTCTGTCGGACGTAATGTCCGACGGGACTCCAAAACGCGCTACCCATGCCGTTAAAAACGCGCGCACCACCTCCTCGGCTGTGGTTGACGACAGCGGAACCACTTCTGGCCAGCGCGTGGTGTGGTCAACCATTGTCAGAAGATGTGTGCACCCTTGTGAGGGCGGGAGGGGGCCTACGAGGTCCACATGGACATGATCAAACCTTTTAGCTGGGATGTGAGACGGCTCCAAGGGAGCTCTCGTGTGTCTATGAACCTTGGCCCGCTGACAAGCCATGCAGGCTGCCGCCCACTCTCTAACTTGTTTGCGCAGGCTCGGCCGTACAAATTTCTCTCCTACCATTTTGACCGAAGCGCGCACTCCCGGGTGCGCCAGAGAATGGATCGAGTCAAAAACACGGCGGCGCCACGCGGCTGGAACCACAGGACGCGGCCGCCCAGTGGAGACATCGCAGATTAGGGGGGGCATACCGTCTTGCAGCACCCTGTTCTCCAGCCTTAACCCTATTGGTCCAGACTGGAGCGCGCGCACATCCGCGTCGCTAACCTGCTCCGCGGCCATGGCTGCATAATCTATCCCCACGCGGACCGGGGCCGCGCGCACTTCCGCGTCGTTAACCTGCTCCGCGGCCATGGCTGCAGAATCTACCTCTACGTGGGCTGGAGCCGCCACGGCGCGCGAGAGGCAGTCCGCCACTACATTAAGTTTACCCGCCACATGCTGGATATCGGTAGTAAACTCCAATATCGCGGCCAGCTGTCTCTGCTGCCGGCCCGACCAAGGTTCTGAAATCTTGGCCATCGCGAAAGTCAGCGGCTTGTGGTCAACGAACGCGGTGAAATGGCGTCCTTCCAGCCAGAACTGGAAGTGGCGAATGGCCAAGTGGAGAGCTAACAACTCCCTGTCGAATGCGCTGTATTTTCGTTCGCTGTTGCGCAGGGTCTTGCTGAAAAAGGCGAGCGGTTGCCAGGCTCCGGCTACATATTGTTCCACGACCGCCCCTATGGCCATATCTGACGCGTCAGTAGTGAGCGCCATGCGGGCCGCTGGGACTGGATGTGCCAACAACGCAGCGTTTGCCAGGGCTGTTTTGACTTCAGAGAATGCGCACTCTCGCTCCGGAGACCATTCGACTTTATTTGTGGGTTTTTGTTTTTTAGTGCAGCATACAATGGTCGCATGAGCTGCACTGCGCGGGGGAGGAAACGGTTATAAAAATTCACCGTTCCCAAAAACTCCTGTAACGCTTTGACCGTTTGTAGTTGGGGAAAATTTGTTACTGCGCGCACTTTGTCAGGCAGAGGAACCGCTCCTTCTGGGGAGACGCGATGCCCCAAAAAATCAATCTGCGTCACCCCGAACTGACACTTCGCTGGGTTGATTATTAACCCATGCTCTGCCAACCTCCGGAAAACTGCCGTGAGGTGGTTTTCGTGTTCGTCTTCGGACACACTGGCTACCAATATGTCGTCCAGGTAGACGAACACGAAAGGGAGATCGCGCAAAACCGCGTCCATCATGCGTTGGAACGTCTGCGCCACGCCTTTAAGCCCAAACGGCATGCGCAAAAACTCGAAAAGCCCAAAAGGAGTTATTACTGCTGTTTTGGGTATGTCCTCAGCGTGCACTGGGACCTGGTGGTAACCGCGTACCAAGTCTATTTTAGAAAAAACGCGCGCCCCCGCCAAATGAACTGAAAAATCTTGGATGTGCGGGATCGGGTAGCAGTCGTGCGCTGTAGCGTTGTTCAGCCTGTGGAAATCACCGCAAGGTCGCCACGAGCCATCAGCTTTTGGGACCATGTGAAGCGGTGAAGCCCATGGGCTCTTCGAACGCCTGATGATGCCCAACCTTTCCAGGTTGGCGAACTCCTCGCGCGCTATGGTCAGTTTAGCTGAATCCAAGCGCCGAGCTTTTGCAAAAATGGGCGGTCCGGTGGTAGTAACAAAATGTTCCACCCCGTGTTTAGCCACGGTCGCCGAAAATGTTGGGACCGTGAGTGCTGGGAACTGAGTTAGGAGTGTGTGGAACTTACCACCTGCAGCTGTGATGTTGGCTTGTGCTGTTGGCGGGGCCACTCAAGCTGTACAGGGAATAGAATAAAAAGAGAGTGCATTAACCAGGCGTCTGTTAGCAAGATCGACCAACAAACTATGTGAGCACAAAAAATCAGCCCCTAACATGTTGACATTGACTGCCGCTATGACGAAAGTCCACTCGAATGTACGGCCGTTTAAAGACAGAAGCAGAGTCCTCTCACCGAAGGTCTTAATCGCCGAGCCGTTCGCTGCTGACACCCCGGGACCACTGGAGGGCGCCAGCCGGTCAGCGTAGGAAGGTGTGATGAAACTCAGCTGGGAGCCTGTGTCCACGAGGAAATGCCTCCCCGAGCGCGCATCCCTCAAGTAGAGCAGCTTGTTCTCCTCTCCGAGGGCCGCAGCTGCTACCGACTCCCGGTCTTGGCGTTTCCCGAGCGCTTGAAATGGCACGGTGGAATGCACTTGCGTGCCCTCTCTGCGAAGCGGCGATGGTAGAAGCAAAGGACGTCGTCTGCTCCGTGTTTCCTGGCCCCTGCCGCCGCCGTCGTCGGTGAGTCTGGTGCTGCAGCCTCTGGCCCCCTGCCATCTCCGGACGTTGCGCCTAGCTCCGCTGCCGCAGCCGTAGCCGTGCGCCGTTTATTGGCGTCGACGAGTCGTTGCGCCTCCTGGCCCAGCTCGTGGTAGTCTCGTCGGGCCAACAGTGGTGAACTGGCCAGGGTCACTCTCACCGCTGACGGTAGGGTCCTGAGGAAAAGGTGGGTGAAGATGAAGTTATCATCTTTGGAGTCTCTCAAACTCAACATCTTCCCCATCAGGTCTGCAGGTCTGTCGCTCTCAAATTCAGTCAGCGCCAGGAGCCTCTCTGCTCGCTCCTCCACCGAGGGGGTGAAGTAACGGATGAGTGCAGCCTTCAACGTGCTGCACTTGTCGCTGTCCGGCGGGTGGTTGATCAGGCTCTCCACTCGCTGGGCTGTGTGGTTGTCCAGCTTTGCAACCACATGGTAGAACTTTGTGGCGTCTACCGAAATCCTCCGGAGGTGGAACTGTGCCTCGACTGCGTTAAACCAGGAGCGCGGATTGTTCTGCCAGAAGTCCGGTAGCTGAACTGTGGCTGCATTCGTTGGGCTGGCTCCTGACGAGTCTGGCTCGGGAGAATCGCCTCCGGTCATGATACGTCTTAGGGTCACCAGTGTGGAGAAGTGTGGAAGGACGAGGCTGAGTTTATTTCTCAAGTCCAGTTTTATTCACATTCACATTCTCCAACATCCAAAAACAGAAAGAGGGTGAATCCCCCCACATCTGTCCCTTTTATACCCCAGGACATCAAAGCACACAGTCACATTGTCTTTTAATCCCAAATCACAATGCATCCCCCTCCAGGTCTTCTCGCCCCCACCTAAAGTCCTGGTGGTCAGGAAATCCCTCAAGGCCATCTCTTTGCATACAAAAGGCCAGATTTCACAACCTCCTGTTACCCCTAGGAGGTTCAGTCCTTTTGTTCCTCTGAGACGTGAAGCATACTATAAGCACACAGTAATATACATGTGAAGCATATGAAACCCACATATGTGCACCACAAAGTCTATAATACAAATCCAAACACCATAGAAAATAGTAAGCAGTCAGACACTGAGTAAGTTATTACTATTATGAGAACTGATAAAGTTCTTCAAACTAATGTAGTTAAACAATATTACACACAAGGGAGTACGGTACAACATTATGACTTTTGAGTGGTTCACACAGAAATGAGCGAGGATTTGGAACGAACAAGCATTTATTTCTTCACTGGCTAATTACACAGAACAGAGGGGAGGTCATTCACACAGACACTCACCTCACTCAGGGTGACACAGACACGTAATCTGTCACACACAGGGAAAACAACACTATCACAACCTGACTTATAACACTTATAACGGTACATTAATAACGCTCAGAACACAAGAATAATAACAGTCTTTGAACCCCCCACGTTACACTACCAATGAATATATAACTGCGGTGATTTGTCGTTCACAGTGGGCCGAAGACATCACCGCAGTTATATAGTCATGATACGTACCGTACAGTCTTAAGTGTAATATTGCTTTTATACAGCAGTATCACAAGCATGGTTTATTAAATGACAGCAATACTAGACATAAAATTATGATTTTTGTTTGTTTTACCGATTACTTTGCTCTGCTTAAAAAAACAAAAAAACAATCCCTCCTTAAAGTACTTAGTTAACTGTTGCTAAGCACCCCATTGAGCATAATATAGAAAGTTCATATACATGTAACCAAATTAAATACAGTGATCCTCGCTACTTCGCGCTTCACCTTTCGCGCCCTCAGTGCATTGCGGATTTTTCAGAAATATTCATCAAAAATTCAAAATTGAGAAAAAATGGGCGGGCGCTAGCAGAAGGCAGGGAGACTACATTAGAACATCAGGTATCAACACGTAGAGCCGCACAACTCAAAATCCACCTCTCTGACCACCGCTCCACTCCTCTCCGCCCACCTCTTCACTGCTCGGGAATCTCGCAAGCTGATTGGCCGAGACATTTTACCTCGCAAGCTGATTGGCCGAGACGTTTTACCCAATTTCTCTCCCTGCCGAGCACCCATACCCAGCGAAGGAAGACCGCATTCATTGTTCTTTATCGCTAGTCTTGCCGCGTGGAACTTTTCGCTGTTCTCTTGTCCCTTTTTGTGCGAAATAGTCTTCCCGTCGAGCCACTACGCCGCCTCCTGCAGCTGCCCTCGACGATTCTGCGCCTCTAGCACCTGACGATGAGGCGTCACCTGAGGAGCAGTAAAGCTCTCATTAACCTGTGCAGTAAATCATCTTCATCTTGAGTTACGTATCTTGTTATAAAAATAAAAGAGTTCTAAAAACATATTTATGTACACTTTATTTACATCTACGTATGTATGTACACTTACACACACACACACACACGTATCATATGAGAGACAGAGTGAGAGAATGAACGTACGTGTTATTTATGGGTGACGTCATTAGGGGTGACGCTACTTCGCGGTTTTTCACTTTTCGCGGTCGGTTCTGGAACCCATTAACTGCGATAAGTGAGGGATCACTGTACTGTCCAGTGCAGAAGTCAGTGTTTAATACATACAGTCCCACCTGCTGAATAACTTTTGTGGGTTATGTTGAGTTGCAGTGGCTAGTTTGTCATCCATGCTTTCTGTTATGTCCATAAACTTGGCAGAAAAGACGGAGGATGCTGTGTTGGAACTTGAACTTTATTACATGATGGGTTTAAGAATACACTACAAGCATATGAGCACTCAGCTCCCTGACATGCCCTGAGGACGAGTTGCCCAACAAGAGGCCGTGAGATGGCCGACTCTCCCCTTTATCGGTCGGCGTGATGACGATGCCAGCAGGCCACGTCACCACACCGCTCACTGTTGTTAACCCCTTCACAACACTTTCCTCACTTTTTCTTGGCATTTTCAGATGAAACAAAGAGCCCATCATCACAAAGTTATTGTGATTGGCTAGTTGAGACAATAAATCCAACTTTAGCTTGTGTTTTGTGTAAACACCGTACTACAATTCTCACATATAAGAAGTCACTGATATTAATTCTAATAAACTGAAAGATTATCAAAACACAGCTGAAGCGGAGTGATACATATTAAATATGTATCAGTTTATATTCTGTGATAATCGCACTTGGATGTTTCACCAAATTTGGTGAAACATCCAAGTGCGATTATCACAGAATATAAACTCCTGGAATCCCTGTTGTCCAATTAGATTACTCAGTCAGAACTAACTGTTGTGTCATTTAATTTAAAGGTCCCATTTTGTGCAAAATGGTGTGTACTTGGGTTTAACCCTATGAAATATAGCCATGGGTCACATGCTTAAAACCCTTACTTCACAAAGTATTACACACTGCCTTTATTTTGTTAAGCTCTAGCAGATTGCACTTCTTGGGTTTTATGATGTCACAAACCAACAAGCCCTGTCTTCAGTTCTCTAAGTTAACAAAACAAACACAATCTGAGAACTTTGTCTTTGACTGGACCACCCAAACAAACTCATATACAGTATACTCAATCAGTTTATGGGGTCATTAATATTAAAGAACAGGTTGAAATCCTATTATTATTATTTCAGACTGATGTGTTTGATGTGTTTTTAAAACAGCATAAAATTGGTTTTGGTCTTTAAAGCTCCATATTTGTGTCCCTCAGATTTCAAAACTTAAAATCAGTCCTTTGAAGATGTACAATATAGGACCTTTAAGTCAGACCATTGGTCTGGGGAGTCCTGTTGTGTCACCTATTTTACAAATGACAGAGGGAAGTCATTCAACATGTCTGCAGATTTAGATTTAAAAATGCCATTTTAATGCCTATATGTAAATGCCAGATAAGGCTGTTTGTCTTTTATCATATTTTAATTAGGATTAGAGTTATGAGTTTAGTGGGGGGGGGTCTCTAAGTAATTATGGTTAGAGTGATATTATTTACTTACGTTTAAGCTTGTGTTTCAGGTTCTTCAACATGTACAGTACACTCAAAAACATGCACTCAGTAGCAGATGCCCACTCTGATGTCATAGTTCAGAATTTCTTTGTGAAGAAACTGAAATTTGCCGGACTAGACAACTGTCGGAAGCAGCAACCTTTTTTGGTGGCATGAAGCAGCTTTCAAACCTAGATAGTGGCTTCTTGTTCTCAATAGGTTTGTGACTGCCTTATTGCAAGCATATATTATACTGTGCCCCACTGTAGCTTGGATGCAAAGTACAGAAGTTACTTATCAAGAGATTTTTGTTGTGCCTTGCACATCTGGAAAACATTTTTTTGTCTTTTCCCAGAGTGTACTTCTAGATCTTTTAAAGGATCCTAGAGGTTTGAGACCTAGGCTATCAAAACAAAGCTGTAGTTTGGCCACACCTACTAACACCAGTTGTCATCGCCTCCCTTTCTGCCGTCCATTGACTCCATGTTAACGGCTAACCACAACTCTGTTAGCAGTGGGATGGCTCCCCATGCTTTTTTGTTGTCTTTCAGGAATCGAGGGTCTCTTGTCCCAGCTGGACCCGGATGTAACAGGTAGCAGAAAAGAACCTTGAAAGATCTGTGAGCTGAAAACAGGGGGACAGCAGGGGCCTGAGAAGATCAAGCTAACTTGGTACAGTGTGCAACATCTGACTTACTGCACCTTTAAATACTACACATGGTGCTGAATAAAATAATGCTTGGTGGTGATATAGCAGAGACATCACAATGTGTAATATTACTGGTTTAATGGGAACTGAGATTATCTTTATAGGAGTGTGGCTCCCATTGGTTCCCACATAACTCTATCCCTGGTTTTAATATTAACAAGTCTCATCAGCACTGTGGTCAAAAATAGGCCCCGAAAGGTTAATGAACTTTACTAAAATACCACTGAGACAAACTGGAGTGATCTTGGCAGTATCTAATTGCTGTCAGTTTCCTTTTCAGACATCCCATTTTAAACAAAAGATTTTACAGAAAGAAGTAACCTATTCCAGGATTTCATGAACAAGACAAACCTTGTCAGCATTTTTTTTTTTTTTCAGAATGTTCTCTTTCAAATAACTCCGACACAGTTATCAGTGAAACAGATCACTCTGGTTATTTGTTAAATGTAGTAAATGAGGGAGCTTGAAGAGAGCAAGAGCAGACATGCATACTTGTTTGCCATTGGCTGTAGTCTTCCCAGTGTGTCCAAGTGCAACTTTTTTATGCCGACAAACTGATCAAAAAGGACATTGTTCATCGAGTTTTGTCAGAGATGTTGGCTTGGTGTGCACCAGGCCTAAATGTATATTAAAAAATCTGCATCTTATCCTAGAATGCATAGACAGTGAATGGAAATCAGGGAAACCACAGACCCAGTGGACAGACAACGAATGTACAGCTATATGCAAACAGAGGCAAATTCACAGGTAGTTTGTCTATTTGTTTCATTAGGTCCTATTCGGATGATTGGTTGAAGTTCTTACAGTCCTGTGACAGCAAAGGGTGGAATTTCTTCCTTCTTCTTTTTTCCACCTTACTTTAATAACTGATAATTGTCCGGGCATGAAGAGAATTCATTTGACAGAAAAAAAATCTAGAATGGATTATCTGCCAAGGCTTTAATTGGATATATCACATCACAGATAGGTGAATTCTCACTAATACAGCACAAGGGACAACTAAATATACACTAAATTAAAAAAGAATGATTAAGTATAATGTAATAATACTAAAAGTAGAAGTAGTGAACTACTAGTAGTTCCTCTGTAATGCCAACGTCAGCTTGAGGGAAGTGTTGTCTGGGTAGGAGTGGGTTCAAAAGATCGAAGAATCAGTATCTAATTGATTTTATTAGAACATCCGATACCATTCTTAAAATCTAAGATCAGTCTTTTCCAGATAATCTTTTTTTTATGAGGTTAATTCAATTCAATTCAAATCAACTTTATTTATATAGTGCCATTTCACAACAACAGTCATCTCACAGTATTTTCAACTGTAGGGGAAAGCTCCACAATTGCTGAAAGGCCCCAGCAATCAGGCGATCCCCTGTAAGCAAGCACTTGGCAACAGTGGAGAGGAAAAACTCCCTTTTAGCGAAGAAACCTCCAGCAGAACCAGGCTCAGGGAGGAGCAGTCAGATCATTCATTCAGACCACTGATTGAGAGATAGGTGTGTCATAATTCCAGTTCATGGGCACAATCTTGAAAAAGTGGCTTTCGACCCTGTTCAGGATGTGTCCTATAGGACGTCCTATAATGGCAAACATGACATCAGCAGACATGACATCATAAAGACACATTTGTCTATGTGTCATGGGACGTCCTATGATCTCTGTGGTCTATGTGACATTATAAAGACACATTTGTCTATGTGTCCTATGCACATAGACACATAGACAAATCTATGTGTGACATCATAAAGACAAATTGTCCTATGAACTCTGTGGTATGTGACATCATAAAGACACATTTGTTGTCCTATGATGCCTGAGATCATAGGACGCCCTATGATGTTCAGGCAGAGATCATAGGCCGTCCTATGATGTCCGATGAAGCGGGACAGACACACAGACACACACACACAGCATTGGGGGCCCGGCGGAGGGCCTGGAGCCTGTCATGTCAAAATCTTGGGTGCTGCTGAATGAAGAGGGAGAGAGGGAGAGGGAGAGAGAGAGGGAGAGAGAGAGAGAGAGAGAGAGAGAGAGAGAGAGAGAGAGAGAGAGAGAGAGAGAGAGAGAGAGAGAGAGAGAGAGAGACGAGAGAGATAGAGAGAGAGAGAGAGAGAGAGAGACAGTTTGAGTTTTAAAAAATGCCTTTATTGCACAATTCAAAAAAAGGTAAGAGCACCAATATCATTCCACCAAGTGTCTCACATTGGAAAAGTGCAAACATAAGTCATCCCCCCCACAACAAAGTATTCCCTGCAGTCCACCTGTTCCACATTGCCAGTAGCAGTAGTCCGAGTGTTCCTTGTAGTCCGTGCAAAGACGAGCCACAGGTCTCCAGTTCTTAAGCAAGGCCAAGTCCCCTTCCTCCGGCAGCAGAGAGAGAGAGAGAGAGACCAGGGAGAGAGAGAGAGAGGGAAAGAGTTTTGAGTTTTAAAAAATGGCTTTATTGTACAATTCAAAAATGTAAGAACACCAATATCATGCCCCCAAGTGTGTCACATCTCAAAAGTGCAAACATAACTCATCCCCCTCTCCCACAGAACACAAAACATGAGGGGGAGAGAGAGAGAGAGAGAGAGAGAGTTGAGTTTTAAAAAATGCCTTTATTGCACAATTCAAAAAAAGTAAGAGCACCAATATCATTCCACCAAGTGTCTCACATTGGAAAAGTGCAAACATAAGTCATCCCCCCCCACAACAAAGTATTCCCTGCAGTCCACCTGTTCCACATTGCCAGTGGCAGTAGTCCGAGTCTTCCTTGTAGTCCGTGCAAAGACGAGGCACAGGCCTCCAGTTCTTAAGCAAGACCAAGTCCCCTTCCTCCGGTAGCAGAGATAGCGCTGCGCGCCCGCAGCCAGTTCCGTTGTACGTCCCAGAGACATTTTTCTCATCTCAGATGGATTGCGGTAAAGATCCAGTTCTGTGACAGTCAATTACAGTCAATTAGAAACGTCATAAAAGTCTGATTGAACAATATCCCAAAAATGCATAAAACAGGCAGAGAAATGAGCGCCATTTATTCCTCCTGTCGGTCGCGCTTGACCCCTGTTACCCCTGCTGCTTTACGCAGGGCTGTCAGGTGTTTTCTGAGGCGAAAACGTTTCCTTTCATCCAGGAGGTCAAGACCAACCTGCCTTCTTAGCACATTAACAGACTTAATAAATTTATCAGTGTCACTGAAGTAGTCAGTGACTTTAATGGCCTTGTTATAGGTTTCATCCAGAAAAGCATTTATTTCTTCCAGTGAATACAAACTCGTGTTTGTACTGCATTTTGCCTCAATAGACTCAGCATTAGACACAGTGTCGGGATCAGATTCCATTTCCTCGTCAGCACAACTCAGCTGACTGTTTGGTTCATCCGGCCCAGTGGATTCATCATGGGCCACATTTTCCTGGACGCCACCCACAGCAGCTGACTGTCGCTGCTCCGTCCCCTGCTCTGAAACGGTAGCAGCCTCCAGGAGCACAGCCGCTGATGTCACACAGCGAGATTCTGACTCACCATCAGTGACAGTTTGGGCGCCGTCACCAGCGACGCTCCCAGCCGTAAGCTGGGCTGCGGGTGCCACAGCCGGGCTGTCCACAGACACAGCGGCAGGCTCTGGAGCAGGACCGGCAGAAGGCCCCGCAACGTCGTCCGTAGTAGCGGCGGGAGCGGAGGCCGCACCGCCGGCCTCAGTTGCGGCAGAAGGCCCCCGCCACGCCGTCCGCAGCAGCGGCGTGAGCGGAGGGCGCGCTGCCGGCACCAGTCGCGGCCCCATCAGAGCCCCCCGCCCGCTGCCTGTGCGGACAAGCTAACGGTTTATGGCCCACGTCCCCTCATTCAAAACACTTCATCTGTCCTGAGCTCGCATACACCATATAGGAGCTGTCCCCGTGTTTGACCAAGAAGGACACTTCCAGAGTCGCAGTTGGCGAGCCCAAAAACATGAACACCTGTCGCCTGAGTGAGTTGACATGTTTTAACTTCGACTCCTTGCATCCCAAAGTCAGAGTTCTAAACGTGCCCGCAAACTTCCCAAATCTGCTGAGCTCCGTCACCAACTGCTCGTCAGTGATGAAAGGTGGAACACCTGAGACGGTGATACGCATTGATGGGACAGATAAGGGGGACACCTGTACATACGTATCCCCAATAACAACACCGCTTCCAGTCAGGGTGTGGACATCGTCTTCAGCAGCCAGAAACACAACTACAGCTCTATTCATTCGGGACGCAAAGCAGATCGCATCATGGCCCACCTGCTCAGCCACAGCCAGAAGGACCTCCTCCACAGTAACACTGCTGTCCGTGGGAACGATCCGCACCCCCTGGTGGATAGACGGAGGTGGCATTTCCAAGGTCGCCATCCTCCACCCAAAAAAACAAAAACTGAAAATGCGGCGAGTAGTAGAAAATCGAAAAAAAGTCCAAACAAACCACGGAGGTCCCTATTTCTGCCCTCCTCCTTCGGGAGAGAGGGAGAGGTGGAGATAAAATCTATGTGTGACATCATAAAGACAAATCATCCTATGATCTCTGTGGTCTATGTGACATCATTAAGATGCATTTGTCGTCCTATGATGCCTGAGATCATAGGACGTCCTATGATGTTCAGGCAGAGATCATAGGCTGTCCTATGATGTCCTATGAAGAGTGACACACAGACACACATACACACAGATTTCTTGCTTTTATAGAGTGAAGTGATGTTGCCTAGCAGAAGCATACCATATATAAACTAAAAAGAACAGGGCCTAGCACAGATCCCTGTGGAACTCCGTGACTGAGCTTTGAATTAGAAGAAAACTCATTACTGACATGAACAAACTGGAACCTATCAGATAAATAAGATTTAAACCACTGCAACAAAGTTCCATTAAGTCCAACATGGTGTTCTAATCAATCAAGTAAAATATTATGATCGATAGTATCAAAAGCTGCACTAAGGTCCAAAAGGACAAGTACAGAAACAAGTCCATTATCAGATGCAATAAGGAGGTCGTTAGTGACCTTCACTAAAGCTGTTTCAGTACTATGATGGATTCTAAACCCTGATTGAAACTTCAAATAAACCATTTCCCTGCAAATGGTCAAATAATTGCGTAGCAACAACTCTTTCTAAGATTTTTGAAATGAAAGGCAGATTAGAGATTGGTTGATAGTTAACTAAAACTCCTGGATCCAGCATTGGCTTTTTTAGTAAGGGTTTAATTACAGCAGTTTTACAAGCCTGCGGTACATGGCCTAATGTTAATGAAGAATTGATTATTTGAAGAATAGAGCTACCAATAAATGGGAAGACTTCTTTAAATAACCTGGTAGGAATAGGGTCTAGTAGACAAGTTGAAGGCTTGGATGAGGAAATAATTTTATCTAACTCTAAAAGGTCAATTGGAGTGAACACATTCAAACGGATATCAGTTGAAGGAGTTGTAGTTGTTACAGTATTTAAATTAATGGTAGGAAGGATCTGACTGATTTTATCTCTGATAGATGAAATTTTATTATTGAAGAGGTTCATAAAGTCCTGACTAGTAAACTAAGGGAATGCAAGATTTGACAGAGTCCTGACTCTTTGACAGCCTGGCTACAGTGCTGAAAAGAAACCTGTGATTATTCTTGTTCTCTTCTGTTAATGCAGAATAATAAGTTGTTCTAGTTTTCCTAAGAGATTTTCTGTAAATTACAAGTTGATTTCTCCAAGGTAGATAGATTTCATCTAATTTAGTGGGGTGCCATTTTCTTTCTAATTGATGAGTCTTCTGTTTTAAGCTATCAGTTTCTGTGTTGAACCAAGGAGTTAGAAATCTCTGATTAGATTTTTTCTTTTTTAAAGGGGCCACATGTCTAGAGTCTGATGCAGAGAAGCTGTCACACTATTTACCATGCTATCAATTACAGAAGGAGTAAAATCTCCATAGCTTATCTCCGTTGTGTTGACACATGGCATTGAGAAAACAACCTGCTTAAATTTGGTAACAGCATCATCTGAGAGACATCTACTGTAGTAATATTTTTCTTTCGGAGCCAAATAGTCAGAAATAGTAAAATCAAAAGTTAACAGATAATGGTCTGACAGTACAGGGCTATGAGGAGATACTAACAGATTTTCTATTGCTATGCCATATGTCAGAACAAGGTTCAACGTGTGGTGGAGATAATGGGTAGAATTTCCTACTTTCTGAGAAAACCCCATTGAGTCTAATATTGAAATAAATGCCATATTAAGGCAATCACTATCTACATCTACACGTATGTTAAAGTCCCCTACTATAATTATTCTATCCAATTTCAGCACTAAATCAGCTAAGAACTCAGCAAATTCAGATAAAAACTCTGCTGAGGGAGGGCAATAAACTATGGCAAATAAAACTGGGTTTAACCTAAAATTGCTAAAATGCCCAATACTGAGGACAGGCCCTCAAAGGAATTATAGCATGTTTTTTTTGCTATACATTAACTAGTAATTTGGAATGGTAAATTGTTGCTACTCCTCTTCCATGACCAGAACTTCTGGGATTTTGACAGTTTAAATAACCAGAAGGAGTTGATTCATTTAAACCAACATGATCCTCTTGTCCTAACCAAGTCTCTGAAAGGGGTAGTATGTAGCACCTTGGGGGAGTCAGATTATTTAGCATCTCAGACAGGAGACAGTGGATAAGCATGGGAGAACAATGCTCAGGAGGTTCCTGGCGAGATAGCAGGAAGGAGTCAAGGACGTAGGGGGTTGAATGCAGTGTAATGCAAATGTCATGTTGTGTGTGGAGAAATGCCATGAAACTTGTGAGGAGGGATTTGGGTAAAAGAAGAGTGCCTGCTGAAATGTGTCATTCTGTTCTGTGCTTGAAAGATGTGAAGTGTGTAATAAACCGTCTGTCGTGAATATGTCTCTTATTTTACACACTCCACACTGGTGACCCAAGACGTATTATGGAACACAAGGCAAGAACCCCGGAGACAGCCCGGACTGGAACCCCCAGCCACGCGCGTGCGGTTTCAGTCAAGCTACCGGACTTCTGGCAGCACAACCCGCGCTCTTGGTTCCACCACACCGAGGCCCAGTTCGACCTCCGGGGAGTAACGGCAGACGACACCAGATTCTACCATGCGGTCGCAGCGCTGGACACCCGCACAGCTCAGCAGGTAGCGAGCCTGCTCGATCAGCTGCCAGCCTGCAACAAATATGAGGCGCTCAAGGCTGCGCTCATTCAGCGCTACAAGCTCTCGGAATGTGAGAGAGCGGAGAGGCTCCTGAGACGGACCAAGTTAGGAGATGGTTCGGCCGTCGACCTGATGGAGAAGATGCTGGCGTTAATGGGCACGGACGACGGGCACTTTCTGTTTGCCCAACTTTTCCTCCGGAACCTTCCAACGGTGGCGAGAGCGGTTCTGGCCAATTCGCCATTGCTGGCCGTGCGGGACTACCGTGCCCTAGCCCAGGAGGTAGACCGGATCATCCTCACCACCAGGGCGATCACAGTCAACGCGGCAGCGGCGAAGCCCAGCGAGACGACCAGAGGAGGCGAGGAGCCACCGACGGTAGCAGCAACGGGGGCCAAGGAGCGCCAGAGAGACACGCTCTGTTTCTACCACCGCCGCTTCAGAGAGAACGCACGCAGATGTGCGCCACCGTGCCAATTCAAGCGCTCGGGAAAACACCGAGGCCGGCGGTCGGTAGCAGCATGCGACCCTCAGTGAAGAGAACAAGCTGCTCTACATGACGGACGTGCGCTCAGGGAGGCGGTTCCTCGTGGACACCGGAGCCCAGAAGAGCTTCATCCTGCCAACCTACGCCGACCAGCTGGCAGGACCCAGCGGCCCCGAGATGTTGGCAGCAAACGGCTCGGAAATTAAGACTTTTGGTGAGAGGACACTGATCTTATCTCTACACAGCCGCACATACGAGTGGACTTTTGTCGTAGCAGCACTGAATTACCATATCCTGGGGGCTGATTTTCTGTGTGCACATGGTTTACTGGTTGATGTTGCTAACAGGCGCCTGGTTAATGCACTGTCCTTTGATTCTCTCCCCTGTATAGCTCCAGTGACCCGGCTAACAGCACAAGCCAGCGTCACAGCTCCAGGCGGTAAGTTCCACACACTGCTCACTCAGTTCCCAGCACTCACGGTCCCGACGTTTTCGGTGGCCATCACTAAACACGGGGTGGAGCACTTTATCACCACCACCGGGCCGCCCGTTTTTGCAAGACCTTGGCGCTTGGACGCAGCTAAACTGGCCATAGCGCGCGAGGAGTTCGCCAACCTGGAAAGGTTGGGCATCATCAGGCGTTCAAACAGCCCATGGGCATCCCCGCTACACATGGTCCCTAAGGCTGAGGGATTGTGGCGACCGTGCGGTGATTTCCGCAGGTTGAACAACGCCACAGCGCACGACCACAACCCAATTCCCCACATACAGGATTTTTCCGTTCACCTCGCCAGAGCGCGCATTTTTTCCAAAATAGACCTGGTTCGCGGTTACCACCAAGTCCCAGTGTGCACGGAGGACGTACCCAAAACAGCGGTAATAACTCCGTTTGGTCTATTCGAGTTCCTGCGCATGCCATTCGGGTTAAAAGGCGCGGCACAGACATTCCAGCACATGATGGATGCAGTGCTGCGCGATCTCCCGTTCGTATTCGTCTACCTGGACGATATCCTGGTAGCCAGTGTGTCCGAAGACGAACACGAAACCCACCTCACGACGGTTTTCCGGAGGTTGGAGGAGCACGGGTTAATAATCAACCCGGCGAAATGCCAGTTCGGCGTGACGGAGATTGATTTTTTGGGGCACCGCCTCTCTCCGGAAGGAGCGATCCCGCTGCCCGACAAAGTGCGCGCCGTGGCGGATTTTCCCCAGCCTCAGACGGTCAGGGCGCTGCAGGAATTTTTGGGGATGGTGAACTTTTATAACCGTTTCCTTCTCCGCGCGGCGCAGCTCATGCAACCATTGTACGCCGCGCTCAAGAAACAGAAACCCGCGGATAGGGTCGAATGGACCCCGGAGCATGAGCGGGCGTTCTCGGAGGTTAAAGCAGCCCTGGCAAATGCCGCACTTCTGGCACATCCGGACCCAGCAGCCCGGATAGCGCTCACCACCGACGCTTCAGACGTGGCCATAGGGGCTGTCTTAGAGCAGCGCGTTGCCGGGGCTTGGCAGCCGCTCGCCTTTTTCAGCAGAACTTTGCGCGACAGCGAATGTAAATACAGCGCGTTTGATAGGGAGTTACTGGCCCTCCACCTGGCCATATGCCACTTCCAGTTCTGAGTGGAAGGGCGCAGCTTTACCGCGTTCGTGGACCACAAGCCGCTAACATTCGCGATGGCCAAGGTTTCAGAACTGTGGTTGGGCCGGCAGCAGAGACAGCTGGCCGCGATCTCAGAGTTTACTACCGATACTCAGCATGTGTCGGGTAAACTGAATGTGGTGGCGGACTGCCTCTCGTGCGCCGTGGTGGCCCCGGTCTGCGTGGGGATAGATTACGCAGCCATGGCCGTGGAGCAGATTAGCGATGCAGACGTGCGCGCGCTCCAGTCTGGACCAACAGGGTTGAGGCTGGAAAGCAGGGTGCTGCAAGATGGTGGCCCCCCCCCCAATCTGCGATGTCTCCACGGGACGCCCGCGTCCGGTGGTCCCGGTCGCGTGGCACTGCCGCGTGTTTGAGTCGGTTCACACTCTGGCGCACCCAGGAGTGCGCGCGTCGGTCAAAATGGTGGGAGAGAAGTTTGTGTGGCCGAGCCTATGCAAACAAGTAAAAGAGTGGGCTGCAGCCTGCGTGGCGTGCCAACGAGCCAAGGTACACAGACACACGAAGGCTCCCTTGGAGCCATTTCGGGTACCAGCTAAGAGGTTCGACCATGTTCACGTGGACCTCGTGGGCCCCCTCCCGCCATCACAAGGGTGCACGCACCTCCTGACAGTAGTGGACCACACCACGTGCTGGCCAGAAGCAGTCCCGCTGGCGGCAACCACGTCCGCGGACGTAGCACGCGCTTTTTTAACAGCATGGGTGGCGCGTTTTGGAGTCCCGTCGGACATTACGTCCGACAGCGGCGCTCAATTTGTTTCCGAACTCTGGTCCGCGATGGCCCGCAGCCTGGGTGTTACAATTCACCGCACAACCGCATACAACCCACAGGCCAATGATTTATGCGAGCGTTTTCATAGATCACTGAAAGCAGCGCTCAGGGCTTCACTGACGGATGCAAATTGGGTAGACAGGCTGCCGTGGGTTTTATTGGGGTTGCGCTCGGCGCCAAAAGAAGATTTGGAAGCTTCCCCGGCAGAGCTTGTTTTTGCGCAGCCTCTACGGCTGCCTGGGGAATTTCTACCAGATAATCCCGCGCCGGACAGCTGCCCGTCTCAGCTTTTGTAGCGTAGCGCAAACACAGGCATGCTGCCGGGCCCTGCCCACCACAGTTTTCCACAAATTTTCGTGCCTAAAACTTTGAAGAGTGCGGAGTTCGTGTTCGTCAGACACGATGCCCACCGCCCTCCATTGCGCCCACCCTATGATGGACCGTTCAGAGTGTTGGAAACAGGGGATAAGCATTTTTTGCTAGACTTGGGGGGTAGGCAGGAAAAAATTGCCATAGACAGACTCAAACCCGCTTTCGTTGAGGCAGACGAGCAAGTGCTGTTGGCTAGGGCCCCTCGGCGTGGAAGACCCCCACGGAGAGCTCCCCAGGGAAACGATTCACCAGAGCAGCCACGCGGACAGACCGAAGTGCCCCCCCCCCCCTCGTCACAGACCACCCACAGTCAGACACACTCCCAGCAGCCCCCCACCGGCACAGCAGTGCCACGGAGGCAGTAAACCCCAGTTACAGCAGATACGGGAGGAGACGGAAGCCCAAACTGCGTGTGGACTGATGTTCTACTGTTCTATCTAAGATGCTGGGGGGGGGGGGCAGTGTAGCACCTTGGGGGAGTCAGATTATTTAGCATCTCAGACAAGAGACAGTGGATAAGCATGGGAGAACAATGCTCAGGAGGTTCCTGGCGAGATAGCAGGAAGGAGTCAAGGACGTAGGGGGTTGAATGCAGTGTAATGCAAATGTCAAGTTGTGTGTGGAGAAATGCCATGAAACTTGTGAGGAGAGATTTGGGTAAACGAAGAGTGCCTGCTAAAATGTGTCATTTTGTTCTGTGCTTGAGAGATGTGAAGTGTGTAATAAACCGTCTGCCATGAATCAGCCTCTTATTTCACACACTCCACAATGCAAGGAAAATAGTCATAATGGCAAAATCCCTGAATCAGTATCGAATCCAGTGGAATCAAAATTCAATCAGATTAATGCCTTCTGAATCGGAGTTGAATTGATTCTGGAAAATGTTGATAATTTCCAGCCCTAGTAGTAGTTAAGAGTGATACACGCATAAATAAATAAATATAAAATAAATACATCAAAATCAAAAAGTAACTATAAAGGGAAATAAGAGGTATCAAATTCTGATTTTGTCCCGTGAAAATGTAATTGCGGACATGTTAAAATTAAATTATGGTTGATCATAAATACCATAAATCTGTATTCTCTTCCCTCGTTTCTGCTGCCTTGACCGTTCATCCTTCAGGAAAGTGAAAATGGGTCAGTGTGACATCACTTCCCCTCTGTGTCTCAGAGTTTTTTCATACACCAAGTTTTTCTCTCCCGTCTGTCGGCGTTTTGTCGGCCTGAGGGGAAACTTTCCTGTCGTTTTCAGCTGTAAAACAAACCTTCAGCATGTCGCCACCGTCTCGGAGACTTCAGACGAAGCCTGTGATCACCTGTCTGAAGACTTTCCTCATCTCCTACAGCCTGATTTTCTGGGTGAGTCTCCTGACGTGTAATGGGGGAAGACGGGGTAATAAAAGCAGCAACAAAGGGCTCGGATGGCTCCACGCTTCAGGCTGCCAACGAGGCTGCGGACGGTGTTCAGACGAATCACCGTAAATCACTATAAATTAGCAAGTCAAACCAGAGGTGCTGTCGGGCTAACCAGAACAACCACTTGTTGAAAATGTGCGAGAGTTGGACACGTTGGATGTTTTGATTGATCTGTGTTTCAGCTGTAAGTTGCGCTACCCTTTGTGAGGGGAAAAACTTAAAAGTTACTATTCTCTCCAGTCATATTTTGTTTTGCATAATGTTGTTTTAAGTGATTAATGAAATATCAGTCTTAATGATCTATTTTTTTGTGATAAATCACGAGGAAATGCACCATAAGCTCAGTCTGTTATAAGAAAAATAAAAAAAAATACACCTTTTAGAAAATGATTTTTTAAAATAAATTGGTGACAATGAAAATACTCAACACAGCAGCACTTATTTCAGTTAGCTTATTTGCTACGTGAATAAAAAGATAATTGTTTTCCAATTTATTTTACATAATAATTGCAATAATCATCTAAGTGATCTTTTGGTAATTAATCACGAAGAAATGGTCCATAGTTTAGAGATTATGATTTCTACTTTAAAAGTGTGTAAAATATACACATATGAGAGGAGTTTTTTTAAAAAAAAGAAATAATTTAGTGACACAAAACTTTACATAACAGTTATTTCATATTTATTTATTAAGCAAATATGAAGATTTTTTTTTTTTTCAAATATTGAAGTTGCAAAAAAGTTGCAACGCTCTGCTGGAAAGATAATCACATAATCACTGCAAAAAATGTTCTTATTGCTGTAGTGCAGATTTTTTTTGAATTGTCATTAATTGATGGGGCTGGAAACAAAAAACATTGATACACTGTAGTATTCTGATACTTTGTGGTGGCGATACTGTATCGATTCAGAAACACCAGTATCTGATACTTTATGAAAATTATTAATAAATGTTGCAAACACAAACTTACCCATTTAAGCTGTTCCAAATGTAGGTGAAATTACGTTTTGAACAGGTTTTTTTTAATCCAGCGCACACCAACTTTTATGAACTTTTGCTACCATTTGCCTGCGTTGCATTCAGCATTGGCAAACTTTTGCCAGCTTAGGCTAGCGTATCTGTAGCTGTTGCCAACTTGGGTTAACTTAAGCAAACGAATACTCAGTGCAGGTCAGCTGACATCAGTGTCAGGCGATGCTCATATAAAGATCAGAGTTAGTGGAAGCTCCCTGCCATTCTGGACCTGCTTTTGGAGTGAACACAGCTCTCTTGGGTATACGTTTCAGTATTTATTTTCATTTTATATTTCTATGTAGTTACTTCTGCATGCCCTTTTCCCCTGTTGATTCATTCATTCATTCCTAGAAAAAACAATATAATAATGCCTATCTATAGACTCCAACAGTAAGTCCACAATTAAAAATGTTCATGTGGATAGGATTATAAAAACTAGTGTATTATCATAGAAATAAAATGACGGCTGATTATATTTTGACTGTTACAACTCTCCATTAAAATAACAAAATCCCGTTAAGTGTCATTTACGCTTTGACACCAAATCAGCACTTTCTGATTCCCCACAATGGAAACCAAACCAATAAATCCTGGAGAATGATTACGCATGGAGTACAAAATTAAGAACAGTAAATTTAGCAATGAGATTTTTTTTCTTTTGGGCTGTCACATTTTTGGGAGATTATGTATATTTTTTCTTTTTTTTTATTCCCCCATCCTTTCATTCCTCTTGTGTCCGTGCATGTCTGAAGTGAGTTTTGGTCTAAAAACATCTGCTTTCACCTGCATTTCAGTCAACATTTAAGATAAGATAAGCCTTTATTAGTCCCACAATGGGGAAATTCCAGGATTGCAACAGCACAGGGATAGGCAACACTCAGAGCAACAATCAGAAGGCAAGAAAAAAGAAGAACAGCTAGTATACGTATGTACATATTACTATATATATACTGTATATATATATATATATGTAGACACACAGTGCGGAGCATCGTGGTTGGTGAATGTGCAGCAGAAAGTCTAAGCTCTCTCTCCGCGGATGCGGCGGGCCAGCTGGATGTCTTTGGGCATGATGGTGACCCTCTTGGCGTGGATGGTGCACAGGTTGGTGTCCACGAAGAGACCCACCAGGTAGGCCTCGCTGGCCTCCTGCAGAGCCATGACGGCGGAGCTCTGGAAGCGCAGGTCAGTCTCGAAGTCCTGAGCGATCTCCCTCACCAGGCGCTGGAAGGGCAGCTTACGGATGAGCAGCTCCGTGGATTTCTAGTAGCGACGGATCTCTCTCAGAGCCACGGTACCGGGCCTGTAACGGTGAGGCTTCTTCACTCCGCCGGTGGCCGGAGCGCATTTTCCGAGCAGACTTGGTGGCTAGCTGCTTCCTGGGGGGCTTTTTCCTCCAGTAGATTTACGGGCAGTCTGCTTGGTTCTTGCCATCACTCTTTATTATTCTGTCTTATATTTCTTGCACGCCGCCTAAACTCCAGCCCGGCACCCGCGTCGTTTTCGCTACAGTTCCTCGGTATGTCGAGTTTCTCCATTAGCACCGGGTGGCGGTTGAGTGCTAGCTAGCTCTTCCCTGCTGTATCGTCTCCTGCTGTAAACAGTGGCTCTGTCCGCCGACTCAGGAGACCTTTGGGGCGATCTGTGTGTCCGTGATATATATATAGAGTGAAAGGTGTAGAAAGAAGAAGGAAGATTAAAAAAAGGGCAGTTGCAAAAGGCAGCCAGCTCGTGTGGCGCTGCCGGTCCGGCGGAACCGGAACCAGGAAAAAAAAAAAAAAAAATTGCTCCATTTGCCAATGGAGCTTAACTTCGGCTGACTTAGGCAAACTTAACTCTGCATAACTCAGCCCAGTGCTCAGGAACTTTTACAAACTGAGCACAACTTTCACCAACGTTTATTTCCAAATGTTGGCAAATTTTCAGCATGCTGAAAATTTTCAAAGAGCACAACTTTCGCAAGTGTTTGCCAGCAAACACCAACTATCATTAACTTTTACTATCTTTTGCCATCGCGTCAGTAAAAGTTGGTCCAAATGTTGTATTGTGAATCCACCCTTAGGTACAAGAGTAATGAAAACCAATTGACTTTTTAGTCCATTAGCTGGTGCTAATGCTGACTGTCTGGTTAGGTCAGCACAGCAAAAGAGTGACTGCCAAGATTTAGCTGGGAGTTGAACAAGGCAAACATTAGGATGGGAAATTGCAAAGTATGATATTGCAATACTCAGCGTATTGCAAGGCTGTGATAATATCACATCGTGGGGCCTATGGTGATTCCCACCCCTACAATTTGATGTTGAATAAGGGGTAAAAATACAGTATAATGTATGGTACATAATATAACAATACTCCATCGTGAAATTGCAGTACTACAGGAATCGTAATATCATAGTACTGCATCGTGACTCAAGTATTGTAATTGTATCATGAGGTCTTTTGCAATTCTAACCCCTATTAATTACCTCTGCCAAGGGGAGGAGGAAATGTTTTTAGTGGCATTGGTTGGTTTGTTGGTTGATTTGTCTGTCTGTTAGCAACATTACTCCAAAAGTTATGAACAGATTTTGATGAAATTCTAAGGAAAGAGGTGTAATGGCATGGGGAACAAAGAATTAGATTTTGCTGATGATCCGAGAATGCATACCTCCACCAAGGCTCTTATCTTCTCACAGTGTGTTAGCAACAATACTCCAAAACTACTGGATGGATTTGGATGAAATTTTCACCAGAGGTGGTTCTTGGGCTAGAGGCGAGCCCATTACATTTTGGTGGTGATCTGAAAATGCATACCTCAGCCAAGGCTCTTATCTTCTCACAGTGTGTTAGCAACAATACTCCAAATCTAAAGCGCAGACTTTGATACAATTTTCACCAGAAGTGGCTCTAGGCGTACACACAAACTCGTTACATTTTAGAGGTGATCCATGAGGGATAGAAGGAGCCTTGGTGGAGGTATACGCTCTCTGAGTGCTTTTCTAGTTGGTAATGAAAAAAATGTCTCTAAACATATATAGTGGGATTTTAGCTGTAAGAGACCTTTGAGACTTCACGTTTTAAAAACTTGACTGGGAGATTTGCTCTTAAAATGAATTTATGGGACTTCCGGTTATGGCTGCCACGTAGGACGGACGTGTCTCGCTCTGCTCTGCTCCTGGAAAAAAAAAATCGGCAAATGACTCTCTCATTTGGGACAGAACGTATCCCAGCATTTGGGCGAGGATATGTCGGCGAAGCCTAAGGCTGGAAAACCAGGAAAAGGAAAGATTTGGAATCTCGGTCGAGACAGAATAATTTGAGGCTGGTGGGTCTTCCAGAGGAATCAGAAGGTCGGGACGTATGTTCCTTTCTGGAAAAGTGGATTCCGGAGGTGCTGGGCAGCGAGGAGTTGCAATCAGCAGTGGTTCTGGAAAAAGCACATCATATTGGCCCACGGAGAGATAAGGGACCGCCGAGGACCTTAATTATGAAGTTTCTTAGCAACAGAGACAGGATGAAGATCTTCAACGCTGCACGTGCTAAAGGAGAGATTAAACACCAGGACCAGCAGGTGCGGTTCTACCCAGATTTGGCCACAGGAATCCAGCAATTGAGGAAGCAGTTTGATCCCGTACGTAAGGAGCTGCGCAACCTTGGGATTCGTCATGGTGTAATCTATCCTGCGAGACTGCTGACCACGTATGAGGGCAGAACCCACATCTTCAAGACCCCAGAGGAGGCGCAGGAGTTCATCAAGAAGATCAAAGAAGAAGAAGAGACTGGTGGGAGCTAAGCATGAACAAAATATAAGGTAGAATAATTAAGCATTTGCACAGGCATCTGACTGACTTGAAGTAAATAGTAAGTTTACAAAATATAGATTGTATTATATATTAAAAAAACAAAACAAAAACAAAACAAACAAACTAAACAAAAAAAAACTATGATGTACAAAGTTGTTAAAAATTTTGGAGTTAAGTTGGAAAACTACAGAGGAGAGTTAATGTTATGTCATTAAAAGCAGTAGAGTTAGGGTGATTGGGAGGATGAAGAAGGAGTGGCTTAGGCTGTTCCCCGTGGGTGTGGAACAGTCGATGGCTATATCGGGAGACAGAATTTTTCTTTTGATTTTGGGGGGTTTGCCACAAGTGTGGGAAGGGGAAATTTGTTTGTGTGTAGTTTGTAGGATGAATGTTCAACCACTCATGTTTTTGCTTCTCTGTATGAGCATGTTTACACTGCAAGGTAATCCCAAACTCTCTATTGATCATGGACCAAAGTGTTAATCTTAATTTAACTTCATGGAATTGCAGAGGTCTACAAAATTTAAAAAAACTTAAACAAGTTATGAATAAAATAAAGGACATGGGTTCAAGAATTGTGTTTTTACAAGAAACTCATCTGATAGAGGAGGATGTTAAAAGAATTAGGAGTAGATGGCAGGGAAGTGTATTCACCTCTTCATTTTCATCCCGAGCCAGGGGAGTTATGACTCTCATACATAAATCAGTTCCTTTTCAAGTGAAAAATGTAATTGGAGACAAATTTGGAAGATATGTAATCATTCAAGGTTCTTTGCTATTAGAAAATATAAATCTTGTGAACTTATATGGTCCCAATATAGATGATCAGAAGTTCTTTGCTAATTTATTTCTCATCTTATCATCACTTACAGGGCAACATATAATAGCAGGGGATTTTAATTGTACATTGAATCCAGGTGTGGATAGATCAACAGGACTGGATTGTACGCACATTGGATGTAGGATGACTATTAATCATTTTATGAAAGAATTGAGATTGTTAGATATATGGAGAGAAATGAAACCACAAGTTAAAGCCTATTCTTGTTATTCCAGTACCTACAAGACATTCTCACGTATTGATTATTTTTTGATTTCCACAGAATTAAGGTCCAAGATTAAAAACTGCTTTTATGATAACATCGTGATCTCTGATCATGCACCCTGTTGTCTAATATATGTAGATAAAAAATTGACAAAGGAATCAGGTAGATGGCAATTTCAGCATAAATGGCTTCAGGATGAGGAATTTGTCAAGTATATAGAAAAACAGATAGACGAGTTCTTTGACATCAATACTACACAAACATCAGCATGTGTAAAGTGGGAGGCTTTCAAAGCTTTTATTAGGGGACATATTATTAGTTATACAGGATCAAAATCTAAGAAGACTCGAGAGGAGAGAGCTAAATTGGAACATAAAATAAAAAATCTTCAGGAAAAAGTGTATGCAGGAAGTGACCCAAGGTTGGAGAATGAATTACTGATTTTGAGAGCTGAATACGACAAAAAATCAGCGAATAGAGCTGCCTCGAGTCTTCTAAGATTGAAACAATCTTTTTATGAACAAGGTGAAAAATCAGGAAAATTATTAGCATGGCAGATTAAACAATTGGAAATTAAAACACCAATTACCAGTATTATAAGTAATGGACAGGTAGTTATAGATCCTTTAGAAATTAATAGAGCCTTTAGAGATTACTATGAAAAATTATATGATACCAAAAATGAACCTGATTTAACAAAACTAAATGGGTTTTTGAACGAACTATCTATACCGTGTATTCCAAATGAAAACAGGGAGATATTGGAGTCTAAAATTAGTCAAGAAGAAGTTGGGCTAGCCATTGATAATATGAAATCAGGAAAAAGTGCAGGACCAGATGGTCTTCCAGTTGACCTTTATAAAAAATTTAAGAATAAATTAATAAAACCTTTTTTGGAAATGGTTTTAGAAGCATTTCAAAATAATAATTTACCATCATACATAAATAATGCCTTAATTATACTGCTGCCAAAACCAGGTAAGCCCTCTAATAAATGTGAAAATATGAGACCAATAAGCCTATTAAACGCCGACCTTAAGATAATCTGTAAAATTTTAGCAAGACGAATACAAGAAATTTTACCAAATATTATTAATCGAGATCAGAATGGCTTTATAAAGGGTAGACAAGGCTTCCATAATGTAAGAAGACTATTTAATATTATTTATTTTAATAAAGAAGCACCGGATACAGCTCTCCTATCATTGGACGCCGAAAAGGCCTTTGATAGAGTTGAATGGCCCTTTCTTTTTGAAGTCCTACAAAGGTTTGGACTTGGAAATAATTTCATAAAATGGGTTCAAATAATATACAATAATGCTACAGCAGAAATCCTAACAAATAACAATATTTCAAAACCAATAAAAATCAATAGAGGATGTCGACAAGGCTGTCCACTTTCACCTTTACTGTTTACTATGGCAATTGAACCTTTAGCGATAGCGATACGTTTACATTCACAAATATATGGAATTAAAGTTGGACCAACAGAACATAAAATCTCCCTGTACGCCGATGATATAATTTTGTTTATGTCGAATCTAAAAAAATCAATTCCAACCTTGTTGAATTTAATAAAGAATTTTGGGGAAATATCAGGATATAAAATAAATAAAACTAAATCTTCAATATTAATGCTAAATGAGACCCAGAGAAATTACCCAGCCCCTGAGGTAAATCAATTCAATGTTGTAAATCAGTTTAAATATTTAGGAATCCAAATTATGCCTAAGCTAGAATCAGTCGCCAGTGTCAACTATGAAGCCTTAATGTCAGATATCAGTGAGTTAACTCAGAGATGGATGTCACTACCAATGTCGATGATCGGGAGAATCAATATACTTAAAAGTAATATTTTACCTAAAATACTTTATTTATTTCAATACATTCCCTTATCACCACATTTAGATCTATTCTCAAGAATAAAAAAAAAGTTAGTGGAATTTATATGGAACAACAGGAGGGCTAGATTACGTTTGTCTTTATTATATTTACCATTTGATCGTGGAGGTCTGAAATGTCCAAATTTTATGTTGTATTATTGGTCGGCACAACTGAGGTCTATGACATATTATTTTTCATCAAATGATCTCCCTCACTGGACTGAAATGGAATCATACAATTTACCTTTACCTCTTCCCATATTCATATACTCAGATTCGGCAAAAAAATTACAAAAACAAGTTAAAAATCCATTTGTAAAGCATATGATCAAAATATGGTGTGAAGCTAAAAACTATTTAAAAGAACCACAGTTATTGTCACAATTTAGTCCAATATGGGGTAATCAATATTTTAAACCAGGGAGAGCGGACGCTGTATTTAAAGTATGGAATTTAAAAGGGATACAAAAGATTCAGGATTTATATTTGCCATGTGCAGACAACATAATGTCTTTTGAAGAGCTGAGGATCAAATTTAATCTCAATAGAACACATTTTTTTAAATATCTTCAACTTAGAAACTTTATTCGATCAAATCAAAATAAAGCTCTCACTCGACCTATTTATTCATCCTTGGAAAAAATGATGATGAAAGATAGTAAAAGAAAGGGTATTATTTCAGAGTTTTATAACTCATTGACACTATCTTCAAGTGAAAATTCACTGAAAAGATTAAACTACTGGAAAGAAGATCTGCAAATTGAAATTTCAGAGGAACAATGGGAATTGGCTTGTACAGAAGCTCAAACCAAATCAATAAATGCACGCCTTAAATTGATACATTTCAAATGGTTAATGCGGATGTATGTTACACCAGAGGAGTTAAATAGATATAACAAAAATATACCAGATACATGCACAAAATGCATGGAAAGTAAAGGAACCCTATTTCATTGTTTATGGGAATGTAGATTAATAAGAATGTTTTGGGAAGAGGTGAGGGTAACAATTGAAAAAATAATCTCAAAACAAATCATATTGAATCCTAAACTGTTTTTGTTGGGTCTGTACCCAGAAAAGCATAATTTTAATAAAAGTGAAAGAACATTCATAGACCTCAGTTTGCTTAATGCCAAAAAATGTATTGCACTATTATGGAAAAAGACTTATAGACCAGATGTGACTCAGTGGTTAAGACAGATGTTAACAAACCTTCCATTAGAAAGAATAACATATATACTAAAATCAAAGGAAATTGTGTTTGAGAATATATGGAGACCTTTTATTGATTATGTAAAAAATTTAAACATAACTCTTGAAGAAGAAGGTGAATGATGTGTGTGGACCTTGTAAATTCCAAACTGGTGAACATAATATGTATACTTATGTATTGGATTGTCTAGACTAAACAGAGGAGCATTGTTGAAGATTTGATTTCGTTGGTGGTTGTTGGTGTTTTTAGTGCATTTTTTTTTTTTTTTGTAGTACTTTAGTGTTAGTGTTTGATTGTTTGTATCATGTTTGTTAAAAAAAAAAAAGGTTCAATAAAGATATTGTGGAAAAAAAAATGAATTTATGACAATGACCAAATAGCACAAAATAGCACTGTCGGTAACTTAAAGTAAATTCACTAGTTAATATAATATAAAAGACAGTTCCTCATCTCTCCAGTGAAATTCTACTTGAAGTGAAGCTGCAATTCTCTGCTAATTAATAGTAAAACTAGAAAAGCACTCAGAGAGCGCATCCCTCCACTAAGGCTCCTTCCGTCCCTCATGGATCACCTCCAAAATGTAATGGGCTTGTGTGTAGGCCTAGAGCCACTTCTGGTGAAAATTGCATCAAAGTCTGTCCATTAGTTTTAGAGTATTGTTGCTAACACACTGTGAGAAGATATGAGCCTTGGCTGAGGTATGCATTCTCATATCGTCACCAAAATATAATGGGTTTGTCTCTAGCCTAAGAACCACCTCTGGTGAAAATTTCATCCAAATCCATGCAGTACAGTGGGGCAAAAAAGTATTTAGTCAGCCACCAGTTGTGCAAGTTCTCCCACTTAAAAGATGAGAGAGGTCTCCAATTTTCATCATAGGTATACCTCAACTATGAGAGACAAAATGAGGAAAAAAAGATCCAGAAAATCACATTGTCTGATTTTTAAAGAATTTATTTGTTATAATATATAATAATATAATGTAATAATAATAATAATATATAATATATTTGTTCTATATAAACAATTGTTGGTGCCGACTAGGGATGGGCATTCGGTGAAATTTTCTTCACCGATCGCCGGGAGAATTAATGATTAATAATCGGTTAATCATTAACATTTTTAGGTAGGTAGACTACATTAGAACATCAGGTATCAGCACGGAGGGCACGGAGAGCCGCACAACTCAAATCTACCTCTCTCTCTCAAATCTCTCTCTCTCTGTTCTCGTGTTTGCTCGGCTCGGGAATCTCGCAAGCTGATTGGCCGAGACGTTTCACCCCGCAAGCTGATTGGCCGAGACGTTTTACCCAGCTCTCTCTCCCTGCCGAGCGGCCACCCAACAAACGAAGACCGCATTCATTGCTCTATCGCTCGTATTGCTTAGTCTAGCCGCGTGGAACTTTTTGCTGTTCTCTTGTGCCATTTTGTGCGAAATAGTCTTCCCGTCGAGGCACTACGCCGCCTCCTGCAGCTTCCCTCGACGTGTGTACACCGAATCTTCATGACCTTCTCAATAAAGTTTCTGAAAAAAAAAAAAAAAAGAATCTTCACGACCGCCATTACTCAGCGCGCAACCACTGTTGGCGGTTTCTTCGCGTAATAAGGGTGTTCCATGGACCCTGTCGATGAGGTATATTTGTATGCTGCATTGCAGTGATTGCAGTACACCTGGTCATTTTTTAAATTGAAATGGTCCCACGCAACACTTCGCCGTAACCGCCTCATGATTTGGCGATCGCCCTACGGAAGCCCGCATGTATCAACGGAGGCACGCCAGGGTACGGCGATGGTGTAATGTTGCCCCCTGGTGCCCAAATTTTGCCATTGCATTGTTTGAGGACGGCCGTGCACTAGGCCTTAATAACCTCGGATTGTTTAAAAAAAAAAAAAAACGGTTTGTCGACGAAAATGAACTTCCTCGGTGAAATTCTTAATGATCAATTATCGGTTAATCGGTAAATTATGCCCATCCCTAGTGCCGACAAAACGTCACAAAGCTATGAGGAAAACGTCACAAAGTTACAAGGAAAAACAGACGGACAGTGGTGATAATCAAGTCAGTGGCGGTAATGCACCTGTAAGCTGGTTGCCAACCGCCAATCAAATGTAAAAGAAGAAGAAGACGGTTCACTGTGAAAGAGAAGATCTGCAATCCCAATGTGAAGATGCTCTGCATGTCTCTCAGGCCTTTCTACCTCCCACGTGAATTTGGTTGTGTCCTGCTGTGTGTGGTCTACGTTCCGCCCACTGGCAAAGCTGGGCAAGCAGCTGCCACTGTTGCTGAATATGTACACAAACTACAGCAAAAATATCCAGAGGCACCTACTATTGTCTTAGGGGATTTGAATCATTGCAACCTGGACGGTGCATTATCTGGCTTCTTTCTGTCCATTTGTCAAGAATGACATGAGAAAGAACAAAATTCTTGACAAATGCTATGTAAATGTGAAAATGTCCTATGCATCCAGAATTAGACCTCCTGTGGCAAACTCAGATCATAATGTGTTTTTAATTCACACTTATAAGACAAAATTAAAAAGCTGTAAATTGGAAGAGAGAGAGATCAGAATTTGGCCCATGGAGAGCAAGGACAAACTTAAAGCATGTTTTGACCTGACAGACTGGGAAATATTTCATAATGACTCCTTGGATGAAACAACTACTGTAATTAATGACTATATTAATTTCTGTGTGCAATCTATGATTCCAATTAAAACAATCAAAATCTATCCAAATAATAAATTATATATCACCAAGGAGATCAAAAGGGACAGTATTACTAGAAAAACTGCATTTAAAAATGAAGATTTTATCAAACTTAAACAGCTGGATAAGGACTTAAAGAGAAACTCAGTGATGCCAGACAAGCACACAGACAGAAAGTAGAGGAGAACTAAAAGGCAAATAACCCCAAAAGACTCTGGCACACTCTGAAGAAGATGACAGGAATGCCATCCTCAAGCAAATCTATTGTGGCAGAAAACAATCTTATGTTTGCAAATGAACTCAACAGTTTCCTCTCTCATTTTGAATCTGCATATGACCCTATGAAATGTGAACATCTTCTTAAAACCATAATACCTACCAGTGATGACAGGATTATCATAACTCTAGATGAAGTCGGGGAGGTTTCCCTGCACATCAATCCCAGGAAGGCTTTGGGTCCTGATGCCAGTAGTAGTCTAGTGTTAAAGGCATTTGCCAGAGAACTAGCCCCTGTCTGGCAACCAATCTTTCAACGTTCTGTTGATACTAATACCATACCACTCATTTGGAAAACATCTCACATCAAACCTCTTGCTAAAAAAACAATGTTCAAAAGAATATAATGATTTCCGGCCAATAGCTATAACATCTCTTATTATGAAATCACTTGAAAAATTATGGTCCAACATCTCAACTCAGAAATAGGTCATTCACAGAATTCTTTTCAGTTTGTGTACAGGCAAGGATGCAGCACAGAGGATGCAGTCATTACTCTGGTACATCTTATCTCCAAACAATTGATAAACCCAATTCATATGCCAGGGCTGTTTCCCTTGATTTTTCATCTGCATTCAATACTATACAGCCAGATCTACTCCTATCCAAAATGCTTCAGTTACAGGTTAATCCTGTTCTCATTCACTGGTACTGTTCATTCCACACCAACAGAATACAGCTGGTAAAAGTTAACGACTCGCTGTCTTCTCCAGTCAGAACTAATGTCGGTGCACTTCAAGGCTGTATTTCCTCACCTGTGCTGTTCACTTTATATACTGCAGACTGCACCACCAGTGTGCCCAACCAGTATTTACTGAAATACTCTGATGATTCAGTCCTGCTATCTCTGCTGGCCAATGCCAGTGACCCCAGTCTGTACCAGCAGAATGTGGACTGGCTAATTGAGTGGCGTGACAAAAATGCCTTAATAATCAATACAAAAAGACTGAGGAGATTGTTTTTGGCCATTCTCCCAATAATCCACTTTCCTCACTGATTATCCACAATGAGGAAATTAAAAAGGTGACTTCTTATAAATATTTAGGAGTCATGATTGATGTGTGCCTATCATGGACACCTCACATAGATTATATGTGTAAGAAGACCCAGCAGCGTGTCTACTTTCTATACTTGGATCTTCTGGAGCCAGCAGCAAGATAATGATGCTGTTTCACTCCTCAGTGATACAGTGTGCTGTTGTACTGTAGTACGGTCTGGTTCAGCAGCCTGACTGTTAAACTTAAAATTAAAGTCAACAACCAAATAAAAATCTGTGTAAAGATCACTGGTCAACCACTCATAAGTAATTTTCATGAAGCACACAGGAAAAGCATGATCAGGTTAGCCATCTCCATCTCCTCTGACTCTTCCCATGTTCTAAACGGGGAATACCAACTTTTTCCCTCAAACAGATGATTCAGAATTCCTACATTTAAACACAGTAAACTCAAAAATAAATTTATCCACCAATCTGTTCTGCTGCTGAACCAGAATCAGTGAATGGCCAAATACCATCAAGCCCATGGTCTAAACATGTGCTATTATGCCTGTTCTCACTGTTTTATTTTTATTTGTATGGTGTGTCCAACTGGTATGTTTTGTGTAACCGGTATGTTTGTCCAATCTATGTTTTTTTGTATTTTTGAAAATGGAGTGTCCTATGAACTGCAAAACAAATTTCAGTAATAACTGTCAATAAAGTTGTATCATACACTGTGAGAAGATAAGAGCCTTGGTGGAGACATGCATTCTCGGATCATCACCAAAATGTAATGGGTTCCTCTTTAAGCCAAGGACCACCTCTGGTGAAAATTTCATCCAAATCCATGTAGTAGTTTTTGTGTAATCCTGCTGCACAAATACAAACAAGGTCCTTGGTAGAGGTATGCACTCTCAGAACATCACCAAAATTTAATGGGTTCATCCTTGGCCCAAGGGCTACCTCTGGTGAGAATTTCATCAAAATCCGTACAGTAGTTTTTGCATAATCCTGCTAAAAGTCAAACAGACAAACCACCCCAGTTACGTTATCTTCATGGCAGATGTAAAAATTTTCCCATTGGTCTGTTTTGGCTTTTGCTTTACTAGTACATACCCGTGCATACCGGTCCATGCTCGTAGAAATCAAGTATAAGCAAGTATTTCTGCATGTCCGTTACTGAAGGGTCTCCTCCTGTCTCAGACGGCTGTGTGTTGTTCACAGTCATGTCTGTGGCGTACTGGTGGAACCTGAGGTGTTTCATGTTCACGGCATCCTTTCTGACGTGCAGCAGTTCTCCTCATTCTATTGCTCTCCATCTGATGGGTCCTCTTCTCTTTGTTCAGACCACTGGTTGAGGGATAGGTGCGTCGTAATTCCATTTCATGGGCACGATCCTGAAAAAGTGGCTTTTGACCCTGTTCAGGAAGGCCCGTGCATGCCCGTAGAAACCAAGAAACCGGAGCACCCGGAGAAAATCAGCGCTTTGCTTGGCATTTTACACATTTGTAGTGTAGACTGGCATTCGTCAAGGTTACACATTTGCCGTCATGTAGGCATGGCGAGTTGTCCTATGATGTCTGAGTTCATAAGACGTGCTATGATGATGAGGCGGAGATCATAGGTCGTCCTATGATGTCTTATAAACGTGCTTTAAAGTCTGTTGTACCCTATACTGGTGAAGGGTGTCCTCCTGTCTCAGATGGGTGCAATGTATTGCTGGAACCTCAGGTGTTTCATCTTCATGGCATCTTTTCTGACATGCAGCAGTTAGCATCATTCTATTGCTCTCCATCTGGTGGGTCTTCTTCGTTGAGACCACTGGTTGAGGAATAGGTGCGTCGTAATTCCAGTTCATGGGACAGGATCATGAAAATAGATCTGAGTAAAAAGAGGCTTTCCGGCATGGACTCACTGTATATGACATCATAAAGACATGAAGGCAGCCTTGATGTATATGACACCATAAAGACATGTTGCCTGATGTCATTGTATATGACATCATAGGACATCTTATGATGATCAGGTGGATACCATAGGCCATCCTATGATGCCCTATAAACATGCTTTAAAGACATGAAGGCAGCCTTGATGTATATGACATCATGTTGCCTGATGTCACTGTATATGACATCATAAAGACATGAAGGCAGGCTTGATGTATATGACATCATAAAGACACATTTGTCTATGTGCCGTCATATAGGCATCGTGAGTCATCCTATGATGTCTGCGTTCATAGGACGTCCTATGATGTTCAGGCAGAGATCATAGGCAGAGATCATAGGGCCTATGATCTCTGCCTATGTCATAGTGCCTATGACATAGGCCGTTCTGTGATGTCCTATAAACGTCACACACACACACACACACACACACACACACACACTTCTTCTTCTCTCGGCTACTGGCGGATAGCAAACAACTGAAAGGTGCATACCGCCACCTACTGTACAAAAGTGTGCAACATTATGTCATACAGGGCTGGGCTGCATGGTGGCGCAGTGGTTAGCGCAGTGGTTAGCACTGTGGCAGCACAGTTTTACCATCGGCTGGGGGATCGCGGGGACCGTGAGATCGTGGGTTCGATCCCTGCCCCCGGCCAACAGTGATCTGTGTGGAGTTTGCATGTTCTCCCCGTGTTTGCGTGGGTTTACTCCGGGATTTCTCCGGTTTCCTCCCACATGCCAAAAACATGCAGGTTAGGGAGTTAAGGGGCGCTTGCGCACGCTGCAACCGGCAGCTGGTGGTTTGTCACCAGACTGCAAAACAAATCTACCTACGGGTACAAAATAAGTAATAAAAAAAAAAAATACAGAGATTTCTTGCTTTAATAGAGTGATTTTGTTGCATCAAAATGTACAGCATAGTGACTGATTGTACCCATAGAACACTAGAAGAGCACTCAGAGAGCACATACCTCTGCCAAGGCTCCTTCTGTCCCTCATGGATCACCTCCAAAATGTAATTTTTTTTAAATTTTTATTTTGTATTCTTTATTGATCCCCAGAGGGGAAATTGAGGGCATCCACCTGGATGGATGAAGCAGCCACGGTACGGCGCTATCCCTTTACCATTCACACACACATTCACACCTAGGGCCACGGATTTGTTTTGGAGGATTCTTGCTAACACAGTAAGAAGATAAGAGCCTTGGTGGAGGTATACATTCGCAGATCATCACCAAAATGTTATGGGTTCCTCTCTAGCCCAAGGACTACCGGTACCTCTGGTGAAAATTTAATCCAAATCCATCCAGTAGTTTTGGAGTATTTTTGCTAACACACTGTGAGAAGATAAGAGCCTTGGTGGAGGTATGTGCTATCGGATCATCACCAAAATGTAATGGGTTCCTCTTTAGGCCAAGGACCACCTCTGGTGAAAATTTCATCCAAATCCATGCAGTAGTTTTTGTGGACTCCTACTGCACAAATAAAAACAAGGTCCTTAGTGGAAGTATGCACTCTCAGATCATCACCAAAATTTAATGGGTTCATCCTTGGCCCAAGGGCCATCTCTGGTGAGAATTTCAACCAAATCCGTCCAGTACTTTTTGTGTAATCCTGCTAAAAGACAGACAGACAAACCACCCTGATTACATAACCTCCTTGGCGGAGGTAATAAAATACTGATGCTGACAAATTTCACCAAATAGCACTGTCATTAACTTATTCCAGATAGCCTATAGGTGTGAAGCTATTTGATTATTCTGTTCAATTTTACATATTGTGAAGAACCTACTAGCTTCTGAATAATTATGGTAATCTATGGTGGCTATTTTCGCTGTCTTTTTTTTTTTTCTTTCCATTAACCCCTTGAACTCTGTGAATTCCGCGGGCGGTCACGTCTCTGCATCTTAGTGCGTCTGTGCGCACTGAAAAAAAAAGCTGTATTTCCGGTCTTCCAGTACAGACACAGCCTTGTTACAACCTGAGAAAAAAGCTGTGTAATATATTCATTTTTTGTGGAATTTTTACAAAATTTTGACCTGAGCTTGAAAACACTTGGTTCTAGACATTTGTTGTGTTTTCCAGCCAGTATCTGACAGCTGTATGTTATTTGCAAGCATTTGTATGTAAAAAAAACACCCAGGAGAACTTTTTTGTTACTCAGTGGCAGGAGCACTTAGATTATGACTGTTTTGCCAAAAAAATTCAGAGTGTTTTCTTTTAAATGAGACCAACCCCATGAAGATGCTGCAAAGGATTGAAGAACAGCTTTTGATTTACTTTGGGCATGTTAGTTTTAGGCGTTTTTAGGGAAGTTGAACAGAGTTCAACAGGTTTTAATTATGAATTAAGTGTGAAGAAAGTGTCCAGAACTCAAACATGTCATACTTTAATGTAAAAGAAATAATAAAAGGTAGTACTAAAAGAAGTTGAGGTATTTTTATTTTGCTGAAAATAAATTAATTGCTCTTTTATTGACTAATCAATAGTCAATAAAAGCTCTTCATTTTAAGTATTGTATCTGTCCAGGGTGTACCCTGCCTCTTGCCCAAAGATGCTGGGATAGGCTCCAGCCCCCCCGCGACCCGAAAAGGATTAAGCAGAAGAAGATGGATGGATGTCTATTTTGATCACCCATGTCTAGTTTTTGTGTTTTGTTGTTTTTTTTGACATGAGCCTCGCTCTTCTGCTCCCATACACACCCACCTCTCACAGCCTGTTTCCCCAGTCCATCTCAGCTGTGAGTGATTTTGGAATTAGGACACTGCCCTCTGCTGGCCGCACCTGCTGCTTGTTATTCCTTATTTCACCCCCGTGTATTTAAGCTCTGCATTTTCACTGTGTTGTTGTTGCACGATTAGTTGTCTACCGTGATTATCAACTTGTATTTCATCTGTGATTATCTCCAGATCTCCTCCTGCGTCCGCTGGGCAATGTCGGCCCAGGGGCGCCATTTGTAAGTTTTCTCATCATTTATATTTTGTATTTTGCTCAGTTTTTGGACTTTGTTGTTTCTTTTGATAAATGTCACAAGTGTATCCAGCACCTGAGCCTGTCTCTCTGCCCCGTAGGGGCTAGTACATGACAGAATCGTGCAACCAGAATAAGGACTCAGCTGTACACTTGTGCATTTTCCCTTTTTCTGTGTTTTTCCACTCACCTGTTTTCTGGAGCGAATTATGTCCCGCCCTCACCGAAATGGAGGAGGAGGGGCAGCAGGGTGCCTACGGTGGAGGAGGAATGGGCGGCGGACTTCATCCAAGATTTCATGATGAGGCTTTCGAGGCCAGAGGTCCTAAGAAGAAATGGGAGTGTTTGGATGGAGACGTGGGTATCCTGGAGGTGCACCCCAGCCTTTGGGATTACCCGCAATACGCAGAGCTGCTCTCCATGGTCTCCGCACTCTAGCAGGCATTTCCCAACTTGTTAACGGGGGCGTTTCCTGCTGAGCCGAAGCAGAGGTGCTCTCCACGCAGCCATCCTCCTCTCCTTCCGGTCCGCCACCGTCACCTCAAGTTCCAGCTCCACGAAAACAGCGTCTTCTGGCTCCTAATCACCGGAGGAAAGAACCTGTCCCCTTGCCAGCATCCTCTCCTTCACCAAGGCAGGAGACTCCCACAGCAGACTCTCTCTCTCCGACTGTTCCACCAGCCAATCCCTCCGCTGCACGTTCTTCTCCCTCCTCCTTGGTGACTCCTCCCGCTGCGTTGTAACTGATTACCTTTCCCTCGGCTCCTTTCATCTCTGACTCCTGGAGTGGCTCCTCCACATTCCACAGAGGGGCCCAAGTTCACCAGAGCCATGGAGAGAGACGACTTGCTACACACGGCAGCAGAGGACATCAAGATCTGGGAAAACAAGCAAGTTTCACTTCATTCTATTTCATTTTCTGATCATATGCCTTGCCTGATTCCCGGTAGGGAGGCTCAGGAAAAGCAGTCTCCTGAGCTCTTTCCACCTGCTGCTGCTACTAACTGCTCACCAGCCCTCTTTGTATCCTCTCCTGTGATCTCTGTGTGCGAACCGACCCCGGGAGTGGGCCGCTTGACGCAGGAGGAGCCTGGGGTCCTAGAGGACCCAGATCCAGTGCCAACGGTGAGCCATTCCCTAGCTGCCAGGCCGGAGGAGCCACCAGCGTGGGTCACATCGCTGGAGAGGACTAAGACTGCTACCACCATTATGCCTGCTGCAGGGGTCGCCGTAGCAGAGTCAGCAACCCAGCTGGACCTTCAGAGCCCGAGGAATCACTGTCACCCGGATCGTCGGAGTCCTGGATGGTGGTGGAGCTTGAGCTCAGGCAAGTGCTCTCCTTTGTTTTCTTATTGTCTGTCTTAGAGCATTCTTGCCTGGCTCTTGGTGAGGAGGGCCAGCTCGCCTCATTGGGCTCCACCGCTGCCGGTAACCCTGAACCCTCTCCTCTATGTTTGTTTGCGCTTTCTCCCAGGGTAATTGGAGAGGAACCAACACCTCCTGAGGTCTCTGTGGGTCCGGGCTCGCCACCCGAGGTCATCAGAGGTCCACCTTCCCCTGCTGTGGAGGTCATCGTGGACGTTGCTGCACCCCAGTCCAAGGTCATCGAGAGCCTTCCTCCTTCACCCTCACCTGGGGTCCCTCTGATAGACCACCTCCTTGGCCTGGTGCTCTGGCGGGTTGGTACCTGCACCGTGGGTGCAGCGTTGGCCCAATCTGGGTCCACCGTGGGTGCAGCGTTGGTCCAATCTGGGTCCACCGAGGGTGCTGCAGTGCTCCAGCCTGGAGCCACCGTGGACGCTGCAGATCCTCATCCTCCTCCACCACCATACGCCGGGGTGGTCCCCCTTCTCCGGTCTTGCTTTCTGTCACTGGGCCTTCCGGTTGGAGAACCACCTCCTGGGTCACCCCTTCGGCCCTGGTGGCTTAAGGACTCGGGTCTGCCGCCCAAAGGACTGAGCCGTCAGATCGGGTGGTCTGTATTCTCCGACAGGCCACCCGAACTGTCTGGGGGGGTCCATGGCCCTGATGTAGCATGGAGTGGGTTTGTTTTTCCCTTCTAGCCTGTTTCCCTCACCTCCCTCCCGGAGTGGTTTTGTGATGTACCTCTTTTTCTCAGGGGAGGGGTTCTTCTGGGTGTTACCTGGGGATGTCTGGAATCCACCCCTTAAAGGGGTGGAATCCAGACACATTCCAGACACATTCCAGATTCCAGACACATTCTGTCATGTGTCTGAGCTTATGGTTTCTCTGAGCTCAGACCCTTTCTTTATTTTAAGTATTGTATGTCTATTATGATCACCCATGTCTAGTTTTTGTGTTTTGTTGGTTTGACACGAGCCTCCCTCTTCTGTTCCCAGACACACCTACTGTACCTGTCACAGCCTGTTTCCCCAGTCCATCTCAGCTGTGTGTGATTTTGGAATTGGGTTACTGGCCGCACCTGCTGCTTGTTATTTCTTATTTCACCCCCGTGTATTTAAGCTCTGCATTTTCACTGTGTTGTTGTTGCACGATTAGTTGTCTACCGTGATTGTCAACTTGTATTTCATCTGTGATTATCTCCAGATCTCCTCCTGCATTTGCTGGGCGATGTCGGCCCAGGGGCGCCATTTATAAGTTTTCTCATCATTTATATTTTGTATTTTGCACAGTTTTTGGACTTTGTTGTTTCTTTTAATAAATGTCACGAGTGTATCCAGCACTTGAGCCTGTCTGTCTGCCCCATAGGGGCTGGTACATGACAGGATAGGGTGAGATGGAAGCAGATGATCCGCTGTAGCGACCCCTAAAGGGAGCAGCCAAAAGAAGAAGAAGAAAACGGTCCTCATGTGTTTCATGTTCTTATCAATACTACCTTTGAACATTTAAACTGTGCTGAATTGGTGCGGTCCAGCAGGTAAACATTTGTCATTGCTAATAGTAAATGTAATCTTTTCCACTGATTTGACTAGCAGCAAACAAAGGTCAAATACCAATCTCTTCATGTCGTCCACTCGATACAGTTTATTGGTGCATCTCCGTTTACAGTCTAATACCACAATGCTGTAGCATATTCCTTTATAAAGTTATTATGTAAATGTTCTTTCAGATGGCATGGTGAAGTCTTTGCTTTATTTGCTAACTGGTGGTTCTGTTAAGGTTCTCTGACATTTTTATTAAAAAAAAATTGGACTTGTTCAAAATAACTTCTCATTTTTTTAGTCATTATTCATCCGTGATTGATGTTTCCACAGTAGCCATGCTTTTAATGACATACAATGGCAAGGAAAAGTATGTGAACCCTTTGGAATTATAATAATAATAATAATAATAATAATGCATCAGATTTATATAGCGCTTTTTCATGGACACTCAAAGACGCTTTACAACAACAACCTGCTTTTCTGCTTTAATCAGTCATAAAATGTGACCCAATCTGTGTAAATCTAAGGCCCAACTATAGACAAACACAATGTGCTTAACCCAATATCACACAAACAATTATAATAACCGGAGTGGTGGCTCAGTTGGTAGAGCATCTGCCCCACACCCGGGAGACAGGGGTTCAAATCCCGGCCGGGTCATGCCGAAGACCCTATAAGAGCGGAACTTCCTGCCGTCCATCTTGGTGTTCATCAATAATGGAATGGAGGAGGGAAATCTGTGGCAGCGCCTTGCATGGCTGCGGCCCCTCTTATTCTATATATGGGGTGTGTGTGATTAACACTGTAGATAGGAGAAACACAATTTTGTTCTACTGTACATGATTGGTTGTATGGTTGAATGACAATAAAGGGGTGATTTAATTTGATTTAATTTAATATTTCATGTCTTTATTGGGCACATCCATTAAATAGTCACAGTGCTGGTGGATAAACAAAGTGAACCCTTAGATTTAGTAACTGGTCAAACCTTCTTAGGCAGCAGTAACCTCCATCAAGCACTTCTGGTAACAGCTGTGGCTACAGAGGTAGCTTGTCTGGAGTGAATGAATAATGGACTCACTGTAAGCACTTTGAGATGTCACTTGACATGTAAAGCACCATATAAATCTAATCCATTATTATTATTATTTCGGCTGCTCCCTTTAGGGGTCGCCACAGAAGATCATCTGTCTCCATCTCATCCTATCCCTTGCATCTTCCTCTGTAACACCAACCCTCTCCATGTCCTCTTTCACTACATCCATGAACCTTCTCTGTGGTCTTCCTCTTTTCCTCCTGCCTGGCAGCTCCATCTTCAACATCCTTTGTCCAATATATCCACTATCCCTCCTTTGCACATGTCCAAAGCATCTCAGCCTCATATCTCTTCCTTTGTCTCCAAACCGCTCAACCTGAGCTGTCCCTCTGATATACTCATTTCTAATCTTGTCCCTCCTAATCATTCCCAATGGAAATCTTAGCGTCTTCATCTCTACCACCTCCAGCTCCATCTCCTGTCTTTTTGTGAGCACCACCGTCTCCAAACCATATATCATAGCAGGTCTCACTACCGTTTTGTAAATATTCCCTTTCACTCTTGCTGCGATCCTTCTGTCACAAATTACCCCTGACACTCGTCTCCACCCTACCTGCACTCTCTTCTTCACCTCTCTTGTGCATTTTCCATTGCTTTGGATGGTTGACCCCAAGTATTTAAACTCATTTTTCACTACCTCTACTCCTTCCATCTTCACCATTACACCTGCCTCCCTCTCATTCACATTCATGTATTCTGTCTTGCTTCTACTGACTTCCATTCCTCTTCTCTCCAGAGCATACTTCCACCTCTCCAGGTTCTCTTCCACCTACTCCCTACTCTCACTACAGATCACAGTGTTGTCTGCAAACATCATCGTCCATGGAGACTCCTGCCTGACCTCATCTGTCACCCTGTCCATCACCATGCAAACGAGAAGGGGCTCAGAGCCGATCCCTGATGTAACCCCACCCCAACCTTGAACTCATCCGTCACTCCAACAGCACACCTCACCACTGTCTCGCTGTCCTCATACATCTCCTGCGCCACCCTCACATACTTTTCTGCCACTCCTGACTTTCTCATTCAGTACCACATTTCCTTTCTTGGCACCCTATCATATGCTTTTTCTAGATCCACAAAGACACTGTGCAACTCCTTCTTACCTTCTCTATACTTCTCCATCAACACTCTTAAAGCAAACATTGCATCTGTAGTACTCTTTCTTGGCATGAAACTGTACTGCTGCTCAGTGATTGTCACCTCTCCTCTTTGCCTGGCTTTGACAACTGTTTCCCATATCTTCATAGTGTAACTGATTAACTTTAATGCCTCTGTAGTTACTACAGCTCAGAGCATCACCCTTGTTCTTGAAAATTGGTACCAAAACACTTCTCCACTCCTCGGGCATCCTCTCACACTCCAAGATTGTGTTAAACAATCCGGTTAAAAAGTCCACCGCCAGCTCTCCTAAACCTCTCCATACCTCCACAGGTATGTCATCTGGACCAACTGCCTTTCCATTCTTCATCCTCTTCAAAGCTGCCCTCACTTATGTCTTGCTAATCCTTGGGACTTCTCTGTTCACTGTCTTTCCTTCATCCATCCTCCTCTCTCTCTCGTTTTCTTTATTCATCAGCTCTTCAAAGTACTCCTTCCACCTTCTCAACGCACACTCATCGTTTGTTAGTACATTACCATTTCTGTCCTTAATCAGCCTAACCTGCTGTATACATCCTTTCCAGCTCGATCTCTCTGTCTAGCCAATCGATACAACTTTTCTCCTTCCTTAGTGTTTAGTCTCTTATACAATTCACTTTGCCTTTTCCTTTGCCTTTGCCACCTCTCTCTTTGCCATGTGCCTAGATTCCAAATACTCCTGTCTACTTTCTCCATCTCCCTGACCCACTTTTTCTTTGCTAGCCTCTTCCTTTGAATACTTTCCTGTACCTCCTCATTCCACCACCAAGTCTCCTCGTCTTCCTTCCTCTGTCCACTGGATACATCACATACCTTTCTACCCGTTTACCTCAATACTTTTGCTCTACTTTCCCAGTCATCTGGTAATTCTTCCCTACTACCCAGAGCCTGTATCAACTCCTTCCTGAACTCTGTGCGACCTTCTTCCTTCTGTAACTTCTCCCACTTAATCTTTGGCTCTGCCTTCGCTCTCTTCCTCTTCTTACTTTTCAAAGTCACCCTACAGACTACCATCTGATACTGTCTAGCTACATTCTCCCCTGCCACCACTGTGCAGTCTCCCTTTTCTTTCAGATTTCTCATTATTTATTATTATTATTATTATCAGACCTGCCCAACGTTCAGGAGGAATTTTGGAGCATCTTTCCTTACAGAACTGCTTCAGCTCAGACATATTTTTTAGGATGTCTGGTCAGACGGCTCTCTTGAGGTTATTCCACAGCATCTCTATTGGATTCAGGTCTGGACTCTTGACTGGGCCTGGATTTTTTTTTAAGCCATTCTATAGTAGATTTATTTCAATGTTTAGGATCATTGTACTGCTACATCACCCAACTTCTGAGTTTCAGCTGACAGACAGCCATCCTGATATTATTCTGTAGGATACCTTGATAAAATTGAGAATTCATTTTCCCCTTGATGATGGCAAGCGGTCCAGGCCTCAAGGCAAAAAAGCAACTGCAAATCATGATGCTCCCTCTACTGTAGTTCACCAGTGGGATGATGTTTCGTGTCGGTATGCAGTGCCCTTTTTATGCCATACATAGCACTGTGTTCTTCTCAAACAATTCAACCTTAGTTTCATCAGTCCACAAAACATTTTCCCAGTAGCTTTGTGGAGTGTCAAGGTGTTTTTTGGCAAACTTCAGGTGTGCTGTGATGTTTTTTGGAAGGCAGCAGCTTCCTCCGTGATGTCCTCCCATGGACAGCATGCATGTTCAAAGACTGGAGTATGGTAGACTCATAAACAGAGATGTTAACCAGTTCCAATGATTCTTTCCAGGCTTTAGCTGTTGCTCTAGGGTTTTTGGGTTTTTTTTAACCTCATTGCACATGTGCATTGTGCCTTTGGAGTCAACTTGGCTGGGCGCCCACTTTTAGGGAGAGCATTCACAGTACTAAATCTTCTCCATCTGAAGATGTTTTCTCTGACTGTGGACTGGTGAACACCTAAAGTCTAGTAGATTACTTTGTAACCCTTTCCAGTTTTATGCAAATCAATGATTTTTGATCCTAGGTCTTTGGAGATCTCTTTTTTTGAGAGGCATGGTTCTCATCAGCAGATGCTTCATGTGAATAGCAAATTCAAAAAGTTTTTTTTTTTTTTTTTTTTATAAGTCACACTAGCTCTAAACCTTGCTCCAATCTTGTTTCATTGCTTGGACTCCAGGTTTGCTAACTCCTGGCTTTTGTTGAAGTTATTAGCATAAGGGTTCACTTCCATTTTCCGCCAGCACTGTGAATTTTTAATGGATGTGTCCAATAAAGACATGAAATATAATTGTTTGTGTGGTAAACACATTGTAATTATCTGTACTGGGGACTTAGATGTAGCTCAGCTCACATTTTATGACCAATTAATGCAGGAAACCAGGTAATTCCGAAGGGTTCACATACTTTTCCTTACTACTGTGGAATAATGAAGACTGGACAGTCTTTTGCCAGTCATTCATATCTAGGTTGTCACATGCCCAACATGCAACATCACAGACATCCATCCATCCATCCATTTTCTACCACTTTTCCGGAGGTCCGGGTCATGGAGGCAGCAGCTCAAGCAGAGAAGCCCAAACTTCCCTCTCCCCGGCCACCTGCTCCAGCTCTTCAGAGAGGATACCAAGACATTCCTAGGCCAGCTGGGAGACGTAGCCTCTCCAACGTGTCCTGGGTCTGCCCTGGGGTCTCCTCCCAGTTGGACGTGCCTGAAACACCTCAAGTGGGAGGCGTCCAGGAGGCATCCTGATCAGATGCCCAAACATCAGACATCTCAGTAATTTTTGTGGTGATAAAGATTTTTAAGTTGCATCTTCATCCTGTCAATTCTTGCAGATGAGGCCAACAAAATGCATTTTTTTTTCTTGTAAATTTGTGGTTTTGCCTATAAATTTGATTTTTGTCATATAGATTATTTTTTCCATAGATTTACATTTTCTGTCTGGTACATATGAGGTTTTTTTTTTTATCCTACATTGACAGCTTTTTTGTGATTTATTTATTTATTTATTTTTTTTGTCAAAAGCCACAGATCATGGACAGTTTTATTTATTTAGCGAATGCAAAGTCGTTAAGCCAAGCAGTTGCCTCCTGGTTTGCTGTATGGAGGGTGTGTAATCCTCCTTCCAGTCTTTGGAGCGGGCAAGCCTCTATGATGTGTTCCATAGTTTGCTCCTCTCCACATGCGCACAGTGGGCTAGGGCTACTACCCCATCTGTGAAGGCTGGCCAAGCAGGGGCCATGTCCAGTCCTGAAGCGATTGAGTGTAGACCACTGTCTCCTTGGGAGGTTGGTGCCCGGGACCTGTTGGTTGGGGTTTATCACCAGCTGTTTGTTTGGGACCTCCTTGGTCTCCCATTCCTCTTGCCAAGCTGTCTGGATGGTAAAGTCAGCTGGGGGAGGGTTTTTCCAAATCGGCCGTCTGGATGAAAGTCGGGCAGTGGGTGGGGTGTAGATATCTGCATGGATTGGTAAGTGAGGAAAATCTTTAACTTTTTGGAGCATCCTTTGAGTTAATGCTGCTCGCCGGATGTGTGGAGGGGCTATGTTTGACAGTACAGAGAGCCAGGGGAGTGGTGTTGAGCGGATTGTTCCAGTTATAGTTCTCATGGTTGAGTTGAGCTGGGTGTCTACATGGTGTGTGTAAGATGACCTGGACCAGACAGGGGCACAATATTCTACAGAGTATGAAAGGGCCAGTGCTGAGGTGCGCAGGGTGGAGACTGCCGCCCCCCATTTTGCACCAGCGAGCTTGCAGAGCAGGTTGTTTCGTACTTTCACCTTAGCAGCCGTCCCCTTTAGATGTTCCTTGAAGGATAAGGTCCTATCAAGGGTCACTCCAAGATAAGTTGGATTTGGGGCATGCTTAAGCTTGAGTCCGCTCAGGTGGATGTTTAGTTCTCTGGCAGCTTTTGCATTGTGGAGATGAAATACACTGGAGACGGTTTTTGCTGGGCTTGGTTTTAGGCGCCAGATTTTGCAGAACTGGTCCAGTTTAGCAAGATCTTCCGTGAGCACCCGTTCCAGTGGTTCAAAGTCTGGCGCTTGGAATGCCAAACAGATGTCGTCTGTATAGATGAATTTGCGGGATTTTGTAGTAGGCAGGTCGTTTATGTAGAGGTTGAACAGAGTTGGAGCTAGAACTGAGCCTTGTGGGAGTCCGTTTTTCTGCATTCTCCATGCACTTGTGTTCTGACTGAGGTGGACTCTGAACCTTCGGTTGGTCAGCAGGGTTTTTATAATTGCTGTTGCCCAAGCAGGGATCGCCTTTATAAGTTTCAGGAGGAGGCCTTTGTGCCAGACCGTATCATAGGCGGCTGTAAGATCGAGAAACACAGCCCCTGTCTTCAGTCTGCTCTCGAAGCCATTTTCAATGAAGGTGGTTAGGGCCAGTACTTGTTCTCCTGTACTGCGGTCCTTGCGGAAACCTGCTTGATCCACACTTAGAATATCCTCTATTTCTGGGGAAATGCGTTGCAGTATTAGGCGCTCCATGATTTTGTAAGGAACGCTGAGTAGGGAGATTGGGCGGTAGCTTGCTGGTAGTTTGTGGTCTTTGCCAGGTTTTGGGATGGCAATGACCTTTGCTGTCCGCCATTTCTTTGGGACAGTGAAACTGCACTTCGGACTCTGGTTGCAGACTCATTGTATAGTATGTTTATGCACAAAAAATGCACAGCTTTAAGCTTTTCCTCCAAATAAAGAGATACTTACTTGGTCCTTCATGTTGATTTCTAAGCTGCAGCTAGTGAAAAGCTCATTGGGCTCTGCATTTTTATCTGGTAATTTACTGCTGCTGCTTGGCCATGCTGATGCCTCCCTTCAGGCTAATGACTGGAGCGCGGAGCGTTAAAGGAAAACATGCAGAGACAACTGAAGCAGAGAATCCCAGGTGTGTTTTTACTGAAACACTAACAGCTACATAAATAATCTGCAGGATCTTAATCATGCATGACCTGAGTGAAGGGAAAGTTTATCAGACTCGTGGAGGCTGTTTCCTGTTTGTCTTCCAGCAAATCTCATCTGAGATAAAATCTTCCCCCTCCACCTCATCTGCATTTGCTCCCCCGAGAACAGTGTAGATTTAATAAGGGGAATCAATAAGGGAAATTGGGTTTCTTCCTGAATGCAGTCCATCCTGGCTGGTGGGTAAAAGAGTCCCCGATGTTTGCAGATTCAGTATAGATCTGTGTTCTGTCTGAGTAGATGTATTTGTTCAGTTATACCGGTATCAATAGAGGAGTGGAAAAAAAAAAACATTAATCAGACCTAAACATTCTTAATTTATTTCCTCCTGACAGAAAATAATAATAAAACTGTCAGTGTATTCACTTTACTAAATATTTACTGTGGAAAATACTGCTAACTAATGGGTTGGATGCTTGAAAAAGTAATAAATAGCCAGAACTGCTGCTAACTAATTTATGGATGTTATTTAACCCGAATTTAACTGAGGGGGGGCATTGTAATATTTCAAGGTTTATAAAATGAACAAAAAAGCATAACTTCCTAGGATATGCTTGGTTAGAATATCTAAAGGTGAATTATAACCAGGGGGACAGGAACTTTGGTAAGGGCCGTTCCTGTACCTGGTCCTCTCCCCCTCATGTTGCCACTGTGGGGGTAGGATCCATCGGCCTACAGAGGATTTTGTTCATGACATGACTGACGGTTTTGACCATGGTGCGGCACTTCAAAGTAAAATGTTTCTAAAACATGCTGAAATCATACATAAATGATCATATACAAAATTAATGTAGAGTGGAGTGCATCCCCGCGGCTCTGTGACGTTCAGCTGTGCTCATGTGCCCTCCCAATGCTTGTGCTGCATGGCGACAAGTGCCCAATAATAGTTCACACTCGCCATAATCACAGAAGCATTAGATATTGCTTTTATAGGCATTAGATCTTTTATTATGTTCTTATTCTGGTCAAATTTGGCACTTCTCATCTCCTTTTGTTTTGTTTATGTAGCGCTCAAGTCGTGATGAGTTTCATCCAATCAGCAGTGAGTCAACCCTAAACCCCACCCAGCAGTTTTCATGGCCACTCTGAAGGTACCTTCCCCTGACCAGGGCCATATATCGCCCCCGACAAGTTCCTGAAAACTTCTCCTTACAGGCAGGTTCCTCTAGTGGAGACACGCACCATGGGGGAAGTTCCTGTAGTGGAAACAGGGCTAAACGTCTGTGTGATCCACCACTAGAGGGCGCATCTAATATGTGTGTATGTGCTGGCTGTGGCTGGACAACCACACACGTATGCATACTGTGGTGCTTTCCCAGTAGATGGATTTCAAAGGTTTCAAGAAAGCCATGAAAAGGGAAAAAAAAAAAAGAGATTTAGGAAAACTGATGTAAAGACAGGATTATAATAGTGTGTGCAAAGTTGTGGAAATAATTTCAGTTAATGAAATAACTCCACAGTTCCACTGATATAAAATTTAATCTGGAACTTGTTATTCCTCTGGACAGGTGAGCTAACTGTTGTGGAGGTGATTTGGTTTATGTTGGTGCTGCTCGAGCCGAGTGTTGTTCCATGACTTTATTTTTGCATGTAATTTTCTGCCAAATGGAGTTAAAAATTCATGGCTGACGATAATTTAGTCTGTGTTTGCAGTGATGTAATGCTGGTTATCAAAGTATATCCAGAAGTCACGTTTTGCTGACCCAAAAGTTGCCAGAGAACATCGGAGAGCAGGTAGTGTGATCACAATAATGATGGCAAAAAGCTGAAAACAAGTAGAAGCTTAATAGCGCCAACAATACAAAATGCCGCCATCAACGCCTTTAATCTTCTTAGTTTTTGCACATTTGGAACTAGAGGGCACTCTGAGAGCACATACCTCCACCAAGGCTCCATCTGTCCTTCCCTCCCGCCAGCCGTCCATCCCTCCCTCAATCCCTCTCAGTCCCTCTGTCTGTCCACCCGTACCGCTGTACTTCCATCTGCTCTCAGATCACCTCCAAAATCTAATGGCTTCATCCGTAGCCCAAGGGCCACCTCTTTTGCAGATTTCATCAAAAATCTGTCCAGCAGCTTTTTTTTTTTTTTTTTTTTTTTTTGTAATCCTGATAACAAACAAGCAAAGAAACAGGCCTCATCTCCAAAATCTAATGGGCCACTTCTAGTGAAAATTTAATCAAAATCCATCCTTTAGTTTTTGTGTAATCCTGCTAACAAACAGACACAGACAGACAAATAAACCGCCCTGATGACGTTACCTCTTTGGCAGAAGTAATTTAATATTTGGGCAATTAGACGAAATGCTGCTAAATATTTAATGTGAGTGAGTTGGGTTTTCATCCCTTTTGGTTTGTCAGTCAGTCACACCTCTGAATCCCTCCTCATTTCCCTCTGCAGCTCTTTCATTATTAAGCTGACTCGCCCTGCTGTCCTCTGCAGATCACTGGTATGATCCTGCTGGCCGTCGGCGTTTGGGGGAAGGTGAGCCTGGAGGGCTATTTCTTGCTGGTTTCCGATGAGAGCACCAACGCACCATATGTCCTCATCGGGACTGGAGCCGTCATCGTTATTTTCGGACTGTTCGGCTGCTTCGCTACATGCCGCGGCAGCCCGTGGATGCTCAAACTGGTCAGTGAAGGAGCAGTGAGAATGGCCCCTCCTCTAATGTGACCTCAGTGTGACTTTGTTCTGTGTGTGCGCTCCTTCAGTATGCCATGTTTTTGACCCTGGTGTTCCTGGCTGAAATCGTGGCTGGAGTCTCGGGCTTCATCTTTAGACACGAGGTGAGGAACTCACACAAAGCATTGAGTACTTTTTTAAAAATGTCCATAAATTACATCAGCTGTTTGCGATGTGTAACGTACTTTATTTTGAATTCATCAGCTCAAGGCCAACTTTAACACCGCGTACTTAAAGGCAGTAGGCAGCTACAACGGCACCGACAGCAAGAGCATGGCAATCGATCGCATCCAGAGGACTGTAAGTGAGATGTTTTCCTCTTATCTGAGTTTGTCGTGTCTTGACAGTGCAAACCAAAGTGAGTTTTGCTTGGATTTATTTAAAGGTCATCTCAGCAGTGAACTGGAGAACACAGTAAAGTAGTGCAGCAACAGCCTCTTTGACATATGTTTGTCTTACTGCAGCGGCCTGTTCTCCACATGTGGCCCAGCATTTCAGCCCAGATAAGCTGTTAATGATTTAACATGGTTGTGGATAATTATGTTATTCTAAGCAGTTGACTGAATTTACAGCAATGTACGGTATCCATAAAGTGGCAGGATTATTAAGTCTAAACAAAATTCAAGGATGCATATTAACCAGCATTTCTCTTCATCTGTTGCTTAGATTTTTTTTTTTTTCAGTGAGTATGTAAAGTGTCCTTAGGTTTGTAAAAAAGGTGCTACATGAATGCAACATCTTTATTTGTTATTATTATACACCAGTTAGCTACAACATTGTGACCACTCGCCTAATGCTGTGTCGCTTTTGCGGCCAAAACAGCTGTGACGCATCAAGGCGTGGACTTGCACATCCCACACATACTTGATTGTACTGGGATATGGAGAATTTGGAGGCCAAGTCAGTATCCCATATTGATTGTGTTCCTCAGTCAAGTATTCTTTAATTATTTTTGCAGAGTTGCAGTGTGAATTATGCTGGTTTCAGATGGGATATGGTGTACTCTGCGCTTGCCGTGGGAGTAGAGGAGGACGGCACACATGCACAAATCTCATTTGTTTTTGGTGCATACATAGCTGTACAGGAAGTTGCTTTTTTCCCCGTCTGGGGACTTCAGTGGGAAATTGATCCATCTAGCCTTGGCATTAATTTTACGGAGGAGAAGGAGGAGGAGACGAGCAGCAGGGTGTGGGTTCATGATATCCTCAGGACTGGACTTGGAGTTAAGCGAGTTTAGGCTTGTCCAGGAGCCTTTATAGTCCACCAGATTCCCTCCAGTTGGGCGTGTGAAGCAATGTTACAGAGCAACTACACCCAAGTTAAAATAGTTTGAACTTCAGTACAGTGTGCATGAATGGCGTGCCCTGACCTTGCACTGCGCTCAGCTCGGCACAGCACCAATTTGTTCTCGTGCTGAGAAAGATGCCCATGTCGTCAGGGAGTTCAGTTTCTGTGGAGGGTTTACTGTGTCCACGATGAGATCAGACTGACAGGACACAAGGAGTGGCGCTAGCAGTAGAAGGCGTCCAAAGGGTGGATAAAAGAATGGATAAAAAGAAAAATTACTGTATACTTGAGGTGGCCGTTAACATGCTTTTGTGGTCAGTTCATGTATATTCTTTGTTCGGGAAACAATTCAAAAGATGAACGTAAAGCCTAAAGCAGCACTATGTAACTTTCTTGTTCCGGGTTAGAACACTGAAAAGACTACAATTATGGCGACTATGACCTCAGTCCCAGCAGCCAATCACAAGGTGCTTTGTTGTTGGTGACTACAGTTGTGCCCTGTGATTGGCTGTTAGGACTCTGGTCATCGTGGCCATAGTTGTAGTCTTTTCAGTGTTCTAACCAGAACAGAGCTGTTGCAGGCAATGCAGGTCCACTCAGGCTATGGGGGAAGTGGCATTCACCTGGCCAAAGGTTGATGTGCCATGAAAATAGCTTTTGAAACATTATTTAATGAATGAATGAATGAATCTTACATGGTGTTGCTTTAAACAGCTTATGCAGGAGTCTGTTAAACCTGCATTTTTCTGAAATGAGCAGGGGGCAAGACATGAAGGGCAAAACACATGTGGCATATAGAACATTTATGGGAAACATCTTTACAGCTTACCCCGCCCCCCCCCCCCCCCAAAAAAAGCTTCCTGAGGACTTTTAATAATTTTGTAAATCATGATCCCCATTAGGACAGTAAAGCAGGATCATTTTGATTTGCACTTACCCTGTAATTGACATGTCTCTGGCCTATGAGCGTATAGTTTTTAGCCTTCATTTTGTCCTTCCTCTTTAAACCACATGCCGCATCAAAAGTTCCAAGATGGCAACGACCCACATGCTCAGCTTGTTGTTTTATATTGAGGCCTTATGAACTGAGGGCAACTGCATCCATTTATACGGTTACCAAACGCTGGTAGTAGCACCCTTGCAACTGGAACCCATCCATCCATCCATCCATCTTCTACCGCTTTTCCGGAGGTCCGGGTCGCGGAGGCAGCAGCCCAAGCAGAGAAGCCCAGACCTCCCTCTCCCCAGCCACCTGCTCCAGCTCTTCAGAGGGGACACCAAGGCGTTCCCAGACTAGCTGGGAGACATAGTCTCTCCACCGAGTCCTGGGTCTGCCCCGGGGTCTCCTCCCAGTGGGACGTGCCTGAAACACCTCAAGTGGGAGACGTCCAGGAGGCATCCTAATCAGATGCCCATACCACCTCAACTGACTCCTTTCAATGTGGAGGAGCAGCGGTCCCCCTCATGGATCGTGACCTTATCGTGGTGGGGGGGTTTGCGTGCCCCAGTGATCCCAGGAGCTATGTTGTCCGGGGCAATTTGCCTCTGATAGGGTCTCCCAAGACAAACTGGTCCTGGGTGAAGGGCCAGACTAAGAACGATCCAACAGACTCTCATGATAAATTGTATATCAAGGATTCAGTGTACCCCGCCCGGTATGGGGTTACCGGGGCCCCACCCTGGAGCCAGGCCTGGGGGAGGGGCTCGAAGGCTAGCGTCTGGTGGCCAGGTTTCCACCCATGGGACCCGGCCGGGCTCAGCCCGAAGGAGTTACATGGGTCCGCCCTCCAGTAGGTTCACCACCTGCAGGAGGGATCATGGAAGTCCGGTGCTATGTGGATTAGGTGGCAGTCAAAGGCAACTGGAACCAGGGAATTTTATTGAAAATTAATCATTGTCTATTGGATGAGCTAATGCACAATGTCTGTGCTTCTTTAGTACCACATATTATTGGAAGAATGACAGATATCATGGCGTTGTTCATAATCAGAATACAGAAATAATCAAAATAAGAAATTCAACTCCATTTTATTATTTAAAAGAACAGAGAACATTACTGGTTCTCTGGGGTGTTTTAATAAATTTATAATAAAACTAATTTCTCTTCAGTTTTCTTATTGTCTTAATTCAGAACGATAATTAATATGTGGATGTTTTAACTCCTCTTGAACTGTGTTAGCACTTTGTTACCACTGTGTTGTAAATTTTCCCATGTAGCTGTATTGCTGTGGGGTGAAAAATTACACTGACTGGACTACCACGGCTTACTTCAAAGAGAAGGGCATCCCTGCCAGCTGCTGCAACAACAGTAGCGGCTGCTCACCAGAGAGCCTGAAGAACGTCACCACAGCTGCAAGTGAAGTGTACTCAACGGTGAGTGAAACCATCGTTTCATTAAAAAAAAAAAAAAAAACTGCCCACCTCTTTTTTTTTTTTTTTTTTTTTTTTTTTTTTTCTCAAATTGAGTTTTAAATTTGTACGTCTTTGTGCTGTTTAGGGCTGCTTTGCAAAAGTGACCAAAGCTATGGAGGACAACCTGGGAATTATTGCAGGAGTGTCATTTGGGATCGCATTCTTCCAGGTATGTCACATGTTCTGCTAAAAATTGGCTTCTTTGTCGACAGGCAGTGGTTGCAACTGCAAATAGAAATTTATCGACCTATCCACCCTATTCCCAGCCACCATGATGCCTTGCCTGAATTATGGGCGCAACTTCCATTACTAGTTTAGAACGTATGGTTGTCACTGAAATGGGACACTTTTCCTTGTTAAAAAACAATGACTTTGGCGTCAAAAATGCGGGAACACGGCCTTTTGCACCTCAAAAACAGTAATATAATCAAACCACTTACCACGACAATGGAAGGATGAGAAGATGACCTTAAAAAGTGGCCTGGCAGATAGTAGGTAGTTAGCGCCGCTGCTAAGATGCTAACGCTGTAAACAAATAAAAGCTCTGAGATATATCAATGTCTCCACTGCAATAAAGTCGGATGCATTTTGTTAAAAGATGTTGGACATAATCAGATTTACCTCAGAGCAGATGTAGAATCTAGTCAGAGCCACAAAGAACCACAACACCGTGTTTGGGTGTTTTAGTGTCGGGGTAATACAGACAGCTGCAGCTGTTTGTTTTACCCCGAAATTAAAATGCTCATGCTGCTGTCATGCCCTGAATGCTTGTTATTTAACTTAACACGTACAGACCTTTTCTGACAATTGTTGAAAATTTTATTGATCTGTATTTTTTCATTCATTCATTCATCTTCTTCCGCTTAATCCTTTTCGGGTCGCGGGGGGGGGGGGGGGGGGGGGGGCTGGAGCCTATCCCAGCATCTTTGGGCGAGAGGCAGGGTACACCCTGGACAGATTGCCAGTCCGTCGCAGGGCCAACACAGAGAGACAAACAACTATTCACTCTCATATTCATACCTAAGGACAATTTAGAATCCCCAGTTTGATGCCAATTAACCTAACTTGCATGTTTTTGGCATGTGGGAGGAAACCGGAGAAATCCCGGAGTAAACCCGCACAGACACGGGAAGACCATGCAAACTCCACACAGATCACTGTTGGTCGGGGGCTGGGATCGAACCCAGGATCCCCCGGCCAAGGGTGATTGGTGTGCTGCCGCAGTGCTAACCACTCTTCCACCGCGCCGCCCTGATCTGTATTTTGTGATAATTTAAAAATTAATGCATGCTGAAGCTGCTAGTTCATGTTGTTCCAAGGCAGTGTAACGAATGCAAAAAAAAAAAACCTCCCAAAAAACTATTTGATATCTTTCTTAAATCGTTAAGCCTCAGGAAGCAAACTGTTACTATTTTTTATTTATTGTTTTACTTCATGCAGCCTTGCATCTGGTGACACATATGACGCATAAACGTCAGATCTGTGACATTCATACAAGTGGAAACATACCTGCTGTGCTCTTGCGTCTGCACCACCGATCACACCAACAGCCCTTTTTCATTTTCAGTGCATGATCTACGCATTGCCGGTGAGAAGCCTCCATTTATACAGTCTATGGCCAGTGACAAGTACCAGAACTATGCCAGAACATTCAAAAAATACAAAAACTACAAGTGCTGAAATTAGCTGCTACTTGAGTACAAAACACGTATGTGGACTATACATTAAATGAATTTGAAAAACTTTTAAAAACGCTATTTTAAATGCCCCTGCTACTCTGCTCTTGCTGACTGATTTAACACTGCCGAAACCGGAAGTTCCACCCATAAGCGTTCTTACAGCGGCACCCCCAGGAATAAGGTGGATAGCTGGTGTGATTTATTTAAATGTGTAAACCAAAAAATCTGAGTCTGAGAAAAAATTGACATATTAACTGTTTATATTACCATGCAGTCTCTTAAAGGTGAACTGAACTGAACGGCATTGAACGGCACTGGGTGATAGTACATACAATTATAAAGATAATTTATCATTGGCACCCCCTCCACTAATCCCGGAATCTTGGAGAAAATCGCGATTTTGAATTTCCCGCCCTGAAAAATTAGACGAATCCGCCGATTATCCGGAAGTGCAGCCAGAGTTCCGCGTGACGTCACGAGTGTGACACAGTCCTCATGTTTACCATTGCGAGCACGTCGACACTGGGGTTTTTTTTGGTGCATTTTGTCTTGATAGTCGACTACAAAACACTTCCAACACCTGGGAAGATCTGTTCAGTGGCCAAGGAAAGCTGTCATGGCGACGAAAGAAAAGAAAGGGGGAGGAAAAGCGACCGGGAAGCGATGCGTTTCTAGATATAGATATTACAGTGATCCCTCACTTATCGCGTTTAATGGGGACCAGAACCGACCGCGAAAAGTGAAAAACCGCGAAGTAGCGTCACCCCCCCCCCCCCCAAGGGCGTCACAAGCACTATTTTGCACAAAAAGGCACAAGAGAACAGCGAAAAGTGCCACTAAGCAACACGAGCGATAAAGAACAATGAATGCGGTCTTCCTTCGCTGGGTATGGGCGCTCGGCAGGGAGAGAAGCTGGGTAAAACGTCTCGGCCAATCAGCTTGCGAGATTCCCGAGCGGTGAAGAGGTGGGCGGAGAGGAGTGGAGCGATGATCAGAGAGGTGGATTTTGAGTTGTGCGGGCTCCCCGTGTTGATACCTGATGTTCTAATGTAGTCTCCCTGCCTTCTGCTAGCGCCCGGGCAACTTTTGTGCCATTTTTTTCTCAATTTTGAATTTTTGATGAATATTTTTGAAAAATCCGCGATGCACTGAGGGCGCGAAAGGTGAAACGCGAAGTAGCGAGGGATCACTGTATTTATAAATAGCACAGTCAAATGCAGAGGCCAGTTCTGTTCATGTGTATTGCCACTATAGTCTGTAGAAGTATTGTAATACATAGCCCATGGTCTATATATGTATAAATGTATAAATATGTATAAATAATAAGTTGGAAAAATGCTGATGGGTTTTTTTTTTTCTTTCTTTTTTATTGTTAATTTTCCTTGTCCTGACACCCCAAACATGCCAAAGTAGAGAAGTAAAGACTCACCATTCTGTATTCAATAAGCGACTCTCCTCCTCATCAATGCTGCGGTCTGACTCTGAGTCGGCGCCGGAATCCACCGACAATTTATTTATTTTATTTTATTTTTTTTATTTAAGTTTTTGTAAAGGTTATACAGGTCATTACAGCATTGCATTGTTTACATTTTCATCACATGTTCCCTTATTTTTTGCTATTTGACAACATTGGTAGGATAATTATTACAACACCCCCCCCCCTTTTTTTTTTAAAGTGAAAGAAAAAGTGAAATTAAAGAGAATAAAAAAAAATTTAAAAAAACAAACAAACAGAACAGCAAAAAATAAACAGAAAATTAAGTAATTAAAAGTAAAAGAGCAACTGAGTAGTGTTGGAACAAAGAGCGGGACCATTATTGAAATGGTATTTGTCAAAGATTAGATCTAATGGAAGACACATATGCGATCCAGGGTTGCCAAAAGTTCATGAACCCATCCATGTCCTGTCTCAGTGCGAATGTCAACTTTTCCATCGAGTAAATGTCTTGAATCACGTTAATCCAATCTTCAGGTGTAGGACAATCCTTCAGCATCCATTTTTTAGTTAGGGCTTTTTTACTTGCTAATATTAAAACATTGAATAAGTATTTATCTCCTCGTCTTTCCAGTGAGTCCGGTAGTAAACCCAGATACAAAGTTACAAAAGAAAAGGGAACTGTTATTTTGAATATTTTCCCCAATATTGTCTATATATTGGTCCAATATTGGTGGATAACTGGGCATGACCAAAACACATGAAAAGGATTTGCAGTCTTTTCACCATACAAGCGCCAACAGTTCAACCCCTTATGGGTAAATTTGTTTTGTGCAGGTGTTCTGAAAAATCTTACCAAATTTTTCCATCCAAATTCTCTCCACTGCAGGGATGAGGTACTTTTCCATTGCTGTTTATTTAGCTTTTCCCATATTTCCAATTGTAAAGTGAAATTCCCCTCTTTTTCCCATCTCTCTTTTATATATGATGTGTTGTCTCCTTTTAAGTCTTGAAGACCTTGGTATATTTTAGAAATGTATCTGATCCCTGGGATCCCTTTATATGCCATTAAGAAGACCTTCAGAACACCTGACTGGGCCCTTTCCAAAACCTCCTTTTTAAGTATATTGTTTATGTGGTGTCTAAGCTGGAAGAACCTGTAAAGATCTTGATTTATTAGACCTTGTTTTTTCAAATCTTCAAAACTTCTTAAAGTTTGCCCCTTAAAAAAATCGTAATATTTTATCAGCCCTTTCTCTTTCCGCTCTTTAAATCTAGTGTCTGTTTTATTGGGGGTAAAGTCTTGATCATAGGCAATCCATTGCAGAAGTCGATAGGGCTCTTTAGCTTGATTCTCTCTGACTATCTTAAACCAAATTTTTAGCGGGGTCTCTACCCACGGGTTAGTGTTATTCAAGAGTTTAGGTAAGGCATTGTTCCCTATTATCGCCTGTAGGGGGATGTCACTTGTTATTTGGCATTCAATCTCCTTCCGTTGTGCAGTGTAGACTGGGTTACATATCTCTATTAAAGTTTTAATTTGTGCGGCTTTAAAATAGTCCCTGATATTTGGCAGCGTGAGCCCACCTTTGTCTTTGTTTAGCTGTAAGGTTCTATATCTGATTCTAGGTCTCTTGCCCTGCCATATGAATCTTGAGATCCTTCTGTCCAGCTCCTGCCATGTTTTTTTGGGAGGTTCTACCGGTATTGTTTGGAAAAGGTATAGAAGACGTGGAAGTATATTCATTTTGACTGCTTCAGTTCTTTTTGCAGTACCTAAGAATGGTATCATATTCCATCTTGCTAGGTCAGATTTTATTTTTGTCACCAGTGGATCATAGTTTAGTGTTATAATTTTGTTGAGTTGTTTCGGGATATTGACCCCCAGATATTTCATAGATTCCAACTCCCAGTTAGTTTTGAGTTCACTTAGTGAATAATGATTTGGGTCATAGTTGAATGTTAAAACTTGGGTTTTATGCATGTTTAATTTGTACCCCGATAAATCTCCGTAGTCTGAAAAAACTGAGATTAGTTCTGGTAAAGAAGTGTCTGGCTGCCCTAGGTATATTAAAATGTCATCAGTAAAGAGTGCTATTTTATGTTCCTTCTGACCAAGTGTAATACCTTGAATTTCTTGATTTTGTCTAATCCATTGGCTCAGAGGTTCAATGAAGATTGCAAAGAGCAGTGGAGACAGGGGGCAGCCTTGACGACATCCTCTTTCCAGCTCAAAAGATGATGATAAATTACCGTTAATCCTTATTTTAGCTGTTGGTTTTTTATATAATGCCTGTATAGTTCTAATGAAGTTGTTATGAAAATTGAAACTGGATAAGATTCTATATAGGAAAGACCAGTCAACCGAATCAAATGCTTTTTCAGCATCTAATCCCAATATGACTGCATTTAAGTTATATTTTTTTATATGATGAATTATGTGTAAAGTGCGTCAAATGTTGTCTTGTGTCTGTCTTTGTCGTATAAAACCTGTTTGGTCTAAGTGAATTAAGTCTGTCAGTGTGTTTTCTAACCTTTTGGCAAGGATAATGGTAAAAAGCTTATAGTCCTGATTTAATACACTGATTGGTCTGTAGTTGGAGCAGTCTAGTTTATCCTTTTCAGGTTTAGGTATAACTGCAATGACCCCTTCTCTCCAGGAGGGGGGGGGGGATTTCCCCTGTGTGGAGGACATAGTTAAATGTTTTCAGGAGGAGAGGAGATAGTTGCTGTTTAAAGGTTTTGTACCATTCTGCTGTATAGCCATCTGCTCCTGGGGATTTGTTAGCTTTAAGTTTCATAATTGCTTTTTCCAATTCTTTAGATTGTATTTCTGACAGTAGTGTTTTATTTTGTGATTCCGTAAGTTGGGGAAGGTTTAATGTGTTTAGGAATGTCTCGGATGCGTTTTTATGTTTTTTGTGGGAGTATAAGTTCTTATAGTAATTCTCGAAGCTTTTAAGAATATCCTGAATTCTGAATTTTATTTCCTTTGATACTGGGTCTCTGATTTTGTAGATTGCTCTTTCTGTTTGTTGTTTCCTCAATTTATAGGCTAGTAATTTTGCCGATTTACTGCCTGCTTCATAGTGTTTTTGTTTCAGAAATGTAAGTTTCTTCTGGATTTCTATTATGTAGATCTCATTTATTTGATTTTTAATTTCTTTAATCTTGAGCGAGCCATTAGAATGAGTGTTGTCTTTGTGTTCTTTTTCTAGGTTCTTGAGTTCTGACTCTAGTGTGATTAGTTTTTCTTGTCTCAGTTTCTTTTGGGTTGCCAGTTTTGCAATAATTTTTCCCCTTATTACAGCTTTGCACGCATCCCACAGTATTAAAGGGGATACTTCTCCATTATCGTTTTCTTCCAAATATCTGAGAATATCTGATTCCAATTCATCTTTCAGTGGTCCTTTCAGGACATTTGAATTCAACCTCCAGGAAAATGTATTATTTGTGTATTTTTGGATGTTTAAGTCCATATAGATCAGACTGTGGTCAGAGAGATCCATCAGTCCTATTTTACATGTTTTTACTCTTCCAATGTCTCTATTAAACATAAAAAAGTAATCAATCCTTGAGTAAGATGTTGAAGACGTTGAATAAAAAGTATAATCTTTTACATTGGGGTTGAATTCCCTCCATACATAACAGATTCCCATTTCTTTTAATAGCATCCGAGTTTTCCTATTTTGAGTGTTATTTTGATGTGAAGAATTACCTGTTGCATCCCAGTATGGATTCAGTCTTAGATTGAAGTCTCCACCACATATCACTAAACCTTGGGCTTTAGTTATCATTAGGTCGAATACATTTTTATAAAATTTCCATTTAGCCTCTGGTGGTGCATATACTACATTCAGCAGGGTGATATCTTCTCCCTCTAGCCGCCCAATTACCAAACTGTACCTCCCTTCTTTATCTTTGTGTTCTGATTTTTTTTTCAAATGTAATTTTGGTTGATATCAATGTCGCTACTCCCCTCCTCCTCCCTGACTTATATGAAGATGAAGAGATCATTTTAAACCCTTGTCTATTGAGTTTAGTGTGTTCCACGTCTGTTAGGTGGGTTTCTTGTAAAAATATTATTTCTGCTTTGTCTTTTTTCATTTTGCGTAGAATCTTGGATCTTTTAACTGGATTCAGGATCCCTTTTACATTATATGAGGCTATTTTGGTTACACCCTGTTTCTCCATTGTATTTTCTTATTTAGTATAACAGTGTGGTGGCCCTCTTTTTTGCTACTCAGAAACTGAAAGAACATTAAGAACATAAAAAACATTAAGAACATAGTGTACGAAATTTTGAAACAAAAAACTGTCAAAAAAACTTCCTGAGCTGGGGTCTCTTTAAAGACCCTGTAAGAGCCCTGATGGAGTGTAGGCTCTGAGGGAAATTCCTCAAACTCTTACGTATTGAGGGCCCTCTCTTACCCCTGTAAGTTGTCCCATGTTTTTAACGTGAATTTCAGATCCCAATCCGAATTTGTAATGATTTTTTTTTTTTTTTTTTTTTTTATGCCTATACCCTATGAGATTGTGTGCACCCTCCCACCCCCATCACAGCAAACATTCACTCTAATACAGTATTTGTTAGTGTGGAGAGAACATGTGGGTCATTGTTACATTCCTATTTTAACAAGATTTTTTTTTTTCCTTTAAATTAAGAAGACATTTGTTTCTAATGCTATAACTGCTCCATGAAAGGTTTTATCACATGCTGATTCTGCATCTCCTTTAATGTTTGTTAACTTGTAGGAGGGGGGATGGAAGTGCAGAATGACTGAAAAGAAAAAAAACAAAAAGGTCGCTATTCCTTCCTGGAACTGGAAATCTTATCTTTGTAGCTCTGGGGCTGGGTTTCCCGCTGCTGGCCCGTGGATTTTGAAGGTCTCTGAGTGGACCACGTTTGAGCCCTGATCCTCTCGCTCAGATCCGCTGCGGGTTTAAACACCGATACCGGGAGCCCTCTTCTCGCCATGTCAATTGTTGCTTCTTCCGCTGAATTATAGAGACATGACTCTTCACCGTAAAAGACCCTTAACTTCGCAGGAAATGGCGTCTGAAAGCGTAGATTCTGTTCCCGTAGAACCTTTTTGGCGTCGTTATATTCCTGTCGCTTTTTAAGAACCTCCGGGGTGTAATCATGCTCCACGAAGACTTTTCTCTCTTGATGCATAAATCCCTTTTTCTGCCAAGCCCGTCTTACAACCTCTTGTTTTATTTTGAAATCGGAGAATCTTGCCACCACTGAACGTGGGGGCGCTTCTGCCGCTGGCTTTGCGGCTAATGTACGATGGGCCTTTTCTATCTTCAAATCGGTGGTTTGTGGAATATCCAACTTCTCTCGCAATAAGGATTCCACGCATTCCGCCATTGTGTTGAAACTATCTTCAGCTCCTTCTTTCAGACCGTGAATTCTGATGTTGTCCTGTCTCTGTCTTCCTTCTTGGTCGGTTAGCTTAGCCTCCAGCCTTGACTGTTTTTTGTGTAAATCCAGCATAGAATCTTCAAGCACTTTTATTCTTTCTTCAGCTTCCAAGGTTCAGTTTTCGGCCTGGTCCATTCTGCTGTTCGTCCTTTTTAATTCCTCTCTGAATTCATGAAATTCGGCCCGAAATCGTCGTAATTCATCAAATAGCGATTTCAAGCTAACCTTCTTGTTAGCTAGGTCCAGCTCCTCGTCTTCTGAACGAAGGTCCTCCGGTTCAGATTCTGCGGCCGCTGCGCGTCCTGACCTGGGGAATGTCAGTTTCTTCTGTTTTTGGTTAGGCATGGTGTTTTTGTCTTTTGATTTTTATTCTTCAAAAAATCCGTTAAGTCTGATTTTGAAGATGTTTTCCTTGGATTGGGTCTGGGAGCTTCAGCGTTAAGTTGCTATCACCATGGCGTCCAGACCGGAAGTCCACCGACAATTTTTTGAATGAATGAATGAATTTATTTATTTCGGATAGTACAGTACAGGTTGAAAGAAACTGAATGATATAACAACAAGGTCAAATTGAACAATGACTCATCTGATTATACAATTCAACGTAAGTTATCCGAAATGGGTGATGGCTGAAGCCGCAGCTTATATTGCCCACCCATATACCATCTAAGAATTCAAAAGAGAAAAAAGAGAAAACAGGCAAGAGCGATTACAATTCAAAACAAAACTAAGACAAAATGTGACAGAGAAAAAAGAAAACTAAGCTACAACACAACACAGGCTGGATATGTTCCAACTCGCCGCTCATTAGCGGCGCCAGCTGCGCGCACACCAACGCCTCGTCAGCAGCGTGGGATATAAGCCACTCTGCCCTGGGCTTCGGCCTGAAGCCGTCTTGATTTCTTCGGCCCTCTTGCTGCAGAGGAACCCCCTCATCTCCCAGCAAGATCTACAGCGTAAGCATACCTACCTTTGCCTTTCCAGTCTCTCCCCTGTGCACAGGTGGATTCCCCGGCAGCGGACCTCGCCTCTGCATCGCCGTCTGCCAGCTGCTGTCACAGGTGCATCAGGTCGCTGTCTCCCGGGCTCGCCCTTGTGCACGCCTGCCACCTGCCACACTCCCGCATCCTCCTCTGTCTCGTCACCGATCCTGAATGCCTCTTCACTCTGAAAACTCTGGTGTTCTTGACTGCTGGAACTGCTATCATCTGCCATTGTTGTTTTGATAAGGGTCACACTCGTGACGTCACGCAGCGTCGTCTGCACTACTTCCGGTTTGTTAGGTACTGCCAGCCAGAGGCAAAAGTTTATCGGCTTATAGCTTGGCCATCGCACGGCCTAAAAATTTCTTTTATGTGTTGAAAAATACAATAGGTAATAAGGAATTAATCTGCTATTCTACTTTTTCGGCAAAAAGGTGGGTTCAGTTCACCTTTAAGTGAATTGTGCTTTAATTCTCTTCAAATAAGCCATTTATATACCGTATATTGTAGCAGGTCCCTGTACACTAAGGAACAGCCATATTTGTAATGCCACCTTACTAGTCGCCCTGAACGCACAAAGCCCCTGTCTGCGTTTTAACACTCACAACACCACCAACACTGCTGCCAAGTCATCTCTGCTCCATCCGGAGGCAGCAGCATTACCGGGCGATAGCCTAGCTAAAACAGCGGCAGTTAAAAATCAACCAACTCCATAATCAACCAGCATGACCACCTCCAAACCCAAAGTGAGCCAAGAAGACAACAGTCCACCATGCACCAAAGACCTGCATCTATACAGCGCCGCAGAAAGCAAAAGCTGCTGCCACGTGATAAAGACGCTGTAGCCCAGGCTTAGTTTGTGAGATAATTAAATTATTGAAAATTACTTTGGATTGATTAGAAATGGTTTTGTTTTGATTAAGGGAAAGTTTTGTGTCAAATCACTAGAACAGCTGGGAAAAAAATCCTGAATGAAACGACACCATCTGGATAAAACCTCAGTTCCACAATGGTGCAAGGGTGTATGTTTAGGTCACCTGCTGCGAGACTGAAAACTGTTGCACAAATAAATTCTCCTTCAAGCCTGAACAGAGGCACAAACATGTTTTCACAAGTTGCGTGAACTGTGCTGATGCACACAGAGCGAAGACGGCATGCAGACACATGAGAATATTGTTTGTAACGCTCCTTAAATCAGACGGGACATCTACATCCTGCATCCTGTTTGAATTCATCTGACATTGTTCAGAGTTCCTGTGTGAAACTGTTAAGCAGAAATGGGACAATCAGGGCAACTAGGGCAACCCCCCTGCAGCTTTAAAAATAAAAACTGCACTGTCGTAAATGTTTATTTTCAGACTGGCCAGATAGGGACTCCTAGTATACTGTAGGTAAACATTGAAGTTTACGTTATTTTGCTGCATTTTGGTTGGACTCAAAGAAAAGTCCCAACTCTTGTTTTCCATTTTGTTCTACAGTGGAGTCCAAAGACAGCATGAATAAAAGCCACTAAAATAACGGTAATCTGATAGAAATCCATAAAAGATATATATAGTGGGGTAAAAAAGTATTTAGTCAGCCACCAATTGTGCAAGTTCTCCCACTTAAAAGATGAGAGAGGTCTCCAATTTTCATCGTAGGTATACCTTAACTATGAGAGACAAAATAAGAAAAAAAAAATCCAGAAAATCACATTGAAGGATTTTTAATGAATTAATTGGTAAATTCCTCGGTAAAATAAGTATTTGGTCAATAACAAAGTTCATCTCAATACTTTGTTATATACCCTTTGTTGGCAATGACAGAGGTCAAACGTTTTCTGTAAGTTTTCACAAGGTTTTCACACACTGTTGCTGGTATTTTGGCCCATTCCTCCATGCAGATCTCCTCTAGAGCAGTGATGTTTTGGGGCTGTTGCTGGGCAACACAGACTTTCAACTCCCTCCAAAGACTTTCTATGGGGTTGAGATCTGGAGACTGGCTAGGCCACTCCAGGACCTTGAAATGCTTCTTATGAAGCCACTCCTTCGCTGCCCGGGCGGTGTGTTTGGGATCATTGTCATGCTGAAAGACCCAGCCACGTTTCATCTTCAATGCCTTTGCTGGTGGAAGGAGGTTTTCACTCAAAATCTCATGATACATGACCCCATTCATTCTTTCCTTTACACGGATCAGTCATCCTGGTCCCTTTGCAGAAAAACAGCCCCAAAGTATGATGTTTCCACCCCCATGCTTCACAGTAGGTATGGTGTTCTTTCTCCTCCAAACACGACAAGTTGAGTTTTTACCAAAAAGTTCTATTTTGGTTTCATCTGACCATATGACATTCTCCCAATCTTCTTCTGGATCATCCAAATGCTCTCTAGCAAACTTCAGATGGGCCTGGACATGTACTGGCTTATGCAGGGGGACACGTCTGGCACTGCAGGATTTGAGTCCCTTGCGGCGTAGTGTGTTTCTGATGTAGCCTTTGCTACTTTGGTCCCAGCTCTCTGCAGGTCATTCACTAGGTCCCCCCGTGTGGTTCTGGGATTTTTGCTCACCGTTCTCGTGATAATTTTGACCCCACGGGGTGAGATCTTGCGTGGAGCTCCAGATCGAGGGAGATTATCAGTGGTCTTGTATGGCTTCCATTTTCTAATAATTGCTCCCACAGTTGATTTCTTCACACCAAGCTGCTTACCTATTGCAGATTCAGTCTTCCCAGCCTGGTGCAGGTCTACAATTTTGTTTCTGGTGTCCTTTAACAGCTCTTTGGTCTTGCCCATAGTGGAGTTTGGAGTCTGACTGTTTGAGGTTGTGGACAGGTGTCTTTTATACTGATAACGAGTTCAAACAGGTGCCATTAATACAGGTAACGAGTGGAGGACAGAGGAGCCTCTTAAAGAAGAAGTTACAGGTCTGTGAGAGCCAGAAATCTTGCTTGTTTGTAGGTGACCAAATACTTATTTTACTGAGGAATTTACCAATTAATTCATTAAAAATCCTTCAATGTGATTTTCTGGATTTTTTTTTTCTCATTTTGTCTCTCATAGTTGAGGTATACCTATGATGAAAATTGGAGACCTCTCTCATCTTTTAAGTGGGAGAACTTGCACAATTGGTGGCTGACTAAATACTTTTTTGCCCGCTGTATATATGTATAGTATATTTACGTGTATGTATACATAAGGTGCCAAAATGAACAGAAGCTGACCCAAAAATATCTGTGGGAGAGACTGACGGTGTGAACAAGCCATTTCATTCTGGTTTGTCAAACAAAATGTGGATGGACTGGTCAGGACTTGTGATGTTTGTTGATTTAATCTGATCCTGTGCCATGTGCTGCCCTGCTCCCATCGCTGCACTCCACACACTCTAATATTTTTAAATTTTGTAAAGCTTTCCATTTGCATATAAAAGGTAAAAAAAAATCTTGTTTTAACCACTCTGATCTCATTTCAGCTGATCGGAATATTCCTGGCCTGCTGCTTGTCTCGATACATCACCAACAACCAGTATGAGATGGTGTAATGATTGCCTTCACAGGTAAAGTTTTTATTGGCAGTGGAACTGAACACTTCCCAAATCATGTTTGGACAGTTCATTTCCCCACTGTTGCGGTTTCAGTGACGTGTCTGTTTTCTGTGTGTTAGTAGATGACTCCATGGACACCTCCGGGTGCACACGTAGTTGGATTTTTAATGGTGTATGTTTGTGTTAGTCATTTTAGAGGGAGAATACCTATACAAGTACATAAAAATACCTTTTCCTTTGTTGAATTTCACCAGGGACGAACATGAACATGCCTAAAGGGATGATATAGCAGCTGACCAAACGCAAAAGGGACCCAGACATTTCGCAGATCATTTGGAATTTAACTGTCATGTTTTCCTTAATATCATGGATGTCATATCGCCATTGTCACTTTTTTTTGTTTGAATTGATTTGTCAGTTCTCATTTCTTGTTTCACAGCTGCCTTACTTTGTAATGTTGCCTAAAGTAGCCTGTAGCAGAGCAGATGAAATGTAGACGTTAAGCTAAATGTTGTTTGTTTCTCTGTGGGAAACAGTTTATAAGCCCGAGAGATGGACAGGAATCCGCCACCCTGACGTCAAATATGTGGGACTTATGAATTTTGTGAAACACTAGCCTTACTCATCGTGTGGGCCAGTATTTTTGAAAACGTGCTTTCATGTGTGCCAACTTTGTTTTTCAGTGTTAAATTGTTATTCTGTTGTGGATGCATGTGAAATACTTTAAAAAAATAAAAATAAAGATGGTATCTAGTATTGTTGACAGTGTTGTGGTTTTTTTTCTGCAGCCGTGGCTGTTTGATTTTATGATCATCTGAGGTGAAAAGGAGCAAACAAAAATTTGAAGGTAAAAGAGAGAATGTTTCGGCAGACGAACATGTCTCTTTATGTGGGGCCTTGTCTAGGAACCCTTCTGAATGAAAGATGAACTGCATAAAAAAAGTGAGAATTGAGCATATTATATTAACCAGAATATCAGTTTATTCTCAAATTAAGATTTAATTCCCATTTTCCACATTCCTGGAGAGAGGACTGATGGATGGGAGGGTTTTTTTCTGATTTTGGTGTGTGCTTGTCCTTTTTTCACATATAACGAGCTAAAAATCTTAAATATTTTTGGTTGGATTTTCTTTTAAAGTTATCAATTTTTAATCCCTATGTTGCACATCATCACTGAACTAATATGGATTAACACATTCAAACACCAAGATCATCTCAGTACTTCAATGCAAGCCCGTCTTGTGTTATCAAAACAAGTTAAATTAACTCAAATATCTATGCATGCTTCACAACTGTTGGTAAAGTTGTCTGTCGGAGCAGAAGTTGCATAATACAGTGTGCTGATCAGTTGGTGTTTTCATCCCAAGAGACGCTCTGCTAAAGTGGTCTAATATAAGGGTGTTTTTATTTATTAGGGGTCCAATGTGTGACATTGGTGGCAAAATTTAAAATTGATCAAATCTGCACATGAAATTGACTAATCACTATCCAATTGTGTCAGGTTTATGAAACTATTAACTATTTTCGTAACGGCATTCGCGTTCAGGAACTCTTGAGGATGAGCGCTCACTTCAACTACGTGTAAATGGAGACGTAAACGGGACACTCGGGCTTTTGTTTCCCCGTGTGCCAATGCACTTTGCAATGGCACACGTTTTACACAAAACAACTTCAACACTTCCAGTATTTTTCACGCATCAAAACTCATCAACAGCTACATTTTCATGACATATTAAGATGTGATAACGTGTATACATACCTTCAAATTCTCCCTGTTTGTTGGATAAGACGTAAAATCACAAAAGGCGTAAATGTGGGACACGGAAGTTTGGACCTTCGATAACTTCAATATAAAGTGACCACGGTTAATCCTCTCCACATGGGTTGAGCACATCCGGGGTAGAGAAAATAAAAGTGCTTTCCCAGGGCGGTCACCTCGCCAGACGGGGCTGCGCGCGGCCGACCAAGACTGAAGACGTAAATTTTTTAAAGGACACCATATTCGATGTGTCCTAAATGTTTGAGATTTTATTGAAATATTCTACATCTGAGCTTCACAAAGACTGATCTCCTTTTTACGTGTATGGTTTGGGATTTGAAAGGTGCAAAGTGAAAAGCATCAGCACTTCCTGTTTTCTGGTTACTTTACCAAATAACTTGCATGTTGCTGCGTAAATTTGGGGACACGGAAATTTACGTCGTACGAGTAAATTTGCAGGGGTCGCCGTACAAAAACCATAGATCCGATCACATTGGGGAATGTTTTATTTTGAATTTGCATTACAACTCTGTTATCTCTTGCATTTTGAGTAGAAAGAGTTACTCAGAGATCACGTTACAGTACTTTGAAATTGATGCGATTTTCATGTCACACAAAAACTGGGAAAAATGAGGGGACACGACCAATAGTTTCGATTCTAACGGCAAAATCAATGATTTTTTTTAAAAATTGCAATGCAAGTCTGAAACCCTTTTATGTTCCCTTGCATATTATAAAAACGAAACCGACATCTGCAAATTACAGAAAAAGAGAGAGCGCTTGAAAGTCGGATACCCCTGATATAGTGCACTGGACCCCCCCCCCCAAAAAAAAACACCCATAAACAAAGTCAAAACTTTCAGATATCCATCTTCTACCACTTTTCCGGCAGTCCAGGTCACAGAGGCGGCAGTTGAAGCAGAAAAGTCCAGACTACCCTCTCCCTAGCCACCTGCTCCAGCTCTTCTGAGAGGATACCAAGGCGTTCCCAGACCAGCTGGGAGACGTAGTCTCTCCAGCGAGTCCTGGGTCTGCCCCAGGGTCTCCTCCCAGTGGGACCTGCCCAAAATACCTCAAGTGGGAGGCGTCCAGGAAGCATCCTGATCAGATGCCTAAACCACCTCAACTGGCTTCTTTCAATGTGGAGGAACAGCAAATGACTGAGCTCCTCACCCTATCGCTAAGGGTGAGTCCAGCAGTCCTACGGAGAAAGCTCATTTCAGCCGCTTGTATTCGTGATCTCATTCTTTCGGTCATTACCCAAAGCTCTTGACCATAGGAGAGGGTAGGAACGTAGATTGACCGGTAAATCGACAGCTTTGCTCTAGAGCTCAGCTCCCTCTTCACCATGATAGACATACTTTCAGGTATGCCCCAGCCTAAAGATCAACTAATAATAACCATCAAAACACTTAATTTATCCCAATCATTTGCCTTCATGATCATTTTGATCTTTGCGGGGGGTTAAAATGAACGGAATACATTAGCATTAAAAATAAAGTGTGTCGTTGAAAAAAAAAAATCATCTTCCTGGGAGCCCTGAGCTTGTTTCTCTGCAAGGACGTGGCCCCTGCACAGGCAGGGTTGACTCGCATGACATGCTCATAAAAGGGTCAGGAAGCCACTCCTTCGCTTTTCGTCGAGAAGTAACATTAAAACAAAGATGGGTACTCACGCCCCAGCTGGTAGAAACTCAGTTTCTTCTAACATCCTTGGAAGATAAGGATGTCTTACAAGGATGTATTTGACATGTTTCCAACATTCCTCTGTCCACTCGTTGTCCCCCACAGCTCCAGTTTGGCTGTGAGGCGGTTTTAATTTTTGAGCATCACCACTAATTATTGCAACGTGTGACAAGACCATGCAGACAAGACAAGACAGGGCAGGAAGTGGGGCATGGGAAGGGAGAGAATATACAGTAGTTTTTTTTCCAAATAAAACACCCTTCAGGCTAAATGGTCCCGGTGGGGTTGGGGACCACTGCTGTAATGGACTGCCATATGAGTGGGATCTCAAAGCCAGGCTCCATTGGATCCTCACTACTGCAGACTCTGGCTGCAAATGAAACGGAAAAGATGGCAGCACCCTGAATCTTGACTTTTCAACATTGGAAGTAAGTGGTGGTGGCGGCATACCATATTTATATATAATCTGTGATCATTTATCATTAATGAACTATTGTGGCCGACTTGAATTATGCTCAGAAAAGTAGGACAAAAAAACCTTCTAAATCCGCCAGAAACAAACTAAAGAAACTTATGAGCGATACTAGAAGAATTCAGAGTGCAAACCTCTGCCATGGAAGCTCATTTTCCACTATACAGTATAATTTCTTTAATTTTCAGTTTTCAGCAGACCGTGCCCTCTGCCAGTAGAAAAAAAAACATCCGATAAGGCACAACATTGATCTTTAAAAGATTACTGTAGGCAAGCAGTGCTTCAGATCATGACTAGAATCTAACGGATTCTTTAACAAAATTAATCCAAATAACTTTTGACTAATTTTGCCAACCAATAAATGGGCCAACAGATACGGGCAATCCCATAATATCCCCGCCAGAGGTAATGCACACAAAATAGAGAAGGAAGAGATATGACCGCCTAGAAATGAATCATTAATGGAGACTGTAAATGTGATATGGTATGGAGGTCAGTGTAAAAAAAAAAAAAAAAGTAGAAAAAGAGAACACGTGCGGGCCTTTATCTGCCCTGCATGTGTGCACAGGAATATTTGCCTCGGTTACACCTCTAACTAAGCTGTGTGGCTGTGAAATAAACATTTCTTGAAAACACTGTTAATGAAACCGAACCTATTCTGAAGGCCTGCGAATTAAGAGCTCGTGTTGGCTGCCGTGCGCGAGTCTCACATGCAATCTGTGCATCCGCAAGCATCTAATAAATGAACAGATGGCGTGACTTAAATGTCAGGACTCATGTGATCTGCTAAAACAGTTTTGCGTTTGAGTCACAAAGTTGAACTCTGGCGTGTTTCTCCAGGAAGGCTCCACAGGTGTAACGAATTCCGTGGGAGGAAACCCCGGCAGCAGGCATGATGACTGCATTTAACACACCTGTGCCACGAGGAGGCCGCGTGTTCAGCAGCGGTCTGCTTGCAGCGATTTCTAGCAAACTCATCCGGTAAGGCCAGAACCTCCTAAATAACTGAATGTACCTACAGGGAGATATTCACAGAGCTGGGTTGCAGCTTATGTGGTTTACAATGCATTTTCATTTTTTAGCTGAAATCAATTTTAAGTATTGTCACTAGCACAGCACGGTACAACTTTAAAAGTGAACTATCAACTAGCTTTCTTCGCTTTTTAGCGTGGGTTTTATTTTCCAAATGTTTGCATTTTCTAATCGACTTGCACTGCTTGTAGTTTATTTCCATTTTAATGTTCCATTCACGTTTCGTGTACCGCTCTCGGTGACCACCAGGGGGCAGCGATGTCAAGCAAGAGACAAAACGACTGCACGAACCCAGTTTCGTTTTAAACTACATGCAAATCAAGAATTTGATAAAACTCCACTCGCAAAGTGCGACAATACAAACGCCTCCGGGCTGCAAACCGAACAGAGAAAATGTAGTATAGCGTAATATTTGACTGGCAGCTGAAAACTGTTGCCTTATTGGTCAGTTTCGGATCAGATGTTTAAAGTCCTGCCCACTTTGCCTGGTGCCCAATTGGATCGAGGGGAAACCCAGCGTGGGCGGAGTCCTGCTTGTTCTACCGGTCCACCCCGGCTGTGCGGTATAAATCCGGGTTTTTAGCTGTCTGTCCGGGGGAAATTTGCGTTTTTCTTCGCGGCGGGTGGTGTGCGGGGCCTGAGAGGGTTTTTAATCCAACCAGGAAGCACGCCCAAGATTTTTCTCAGGCTACTTCGTGGTTCAGGTGAGTCTTCATCTCTTTATTCAAATCAAACCATGTAAAGACGAATGATCGTCACCAAATGGGCAGCAGGAAGTCAAGGTCATACCGATGGCTTCTGGTATCTTGAACGTGGTTAAAATGAATATGATCGCATCATGTAAGACTCTGGCGTGATGGGGTAATATTTTTGGAGAGATGTGAAACCCTGTGCTGTAGGGTGACGCAGGTCATGAACGGTCCAAACTGATTGTCAAGCTCCACTTGAAAGGATTTGTCTCAACCCATCCTACGCACCTTCTATCCTAATGCTTCTCTCAATTCCGCTTACAGATCAGAAACGCCAAGCAACGCAGCCCTTAAAAAAGCCCCACCTGCCTGCTCAGCACTGCAAAAAAAAAAAGAAAAAACCTAAAGCCTTCAAAATGATGCATCTCAACAGCGACTCCTCCAGCAACAAGCACTCTCTCATCAATGTCATGCACCGCTTCATAGCAGCTGCCAACAACATGGACGAAACCATCATGGTGCCCAGCCTGCTGCGGGATCTGCCGCTCGAGGAGCAGCAGGAGGCCAACAACAACGAGCCCAACAAGCAGAGGGACATGTACGAGCACTACCTGCTCCTCAAGTCCATAAAGAACGACATGGAGTGGGGCCTGCTGAAGAGGGAGATGGGCAGCGGCGCCAGCTTTCTGGAGATGGCCGTGAAACAGGAGCAGCAGCCGGGGACCGGGGACCTGCCGGCCGCGGCCAACAACTCTGACCTGGAGCACCAGTTTCACTATCACCTCAGGGGACTGTTCGGAGTTCTGTCCAAGCTGACGATACAAGCAGACCACCTCACAAATCGGTACAAGAGGGAAATAGGAGGAGGAGGAAACTTCATGAGATAGAATTTTCGGCTGCCCCCCCCCCCCTCACTCCCTGCTAGTCTTTGGAATGACTGAATTGGAACAATGGGATATTTGTGAAAGGAACCCTTCATCTCTTCACTAGTGAACTGACCAGGGCAACCAGTCTTGACTTCTACACTTAAAAGGATACTCCAGCTTTGCTACTCCTTCCCCTGCTATGAAACCAGTGATCCCTGCACATGTGCCCCTTCTTTTCAGTGGTGGGTCCCTGGGTGCTTGGTGGAGGTTTGCTGAACTCATCCAGATGAAGCGCAGCTGATCTATGCAGGAACTTTCCCCCCACAGTGTCTCATCATTTCAGATTAAACAAACATGTCTACCCCAGAATTGGTTAAATAAAAAAAAAAATGGTTCTGCCTGTTGGAGCTATTGAATGCTGGTTATTCTGTCCCTCCTTTTCCTTTTTATAAATGTGTTTTTAATTGCTGAGCTAAAGGACTCCTTTCTTCAAAGATTTCACATTCTCATTCGGTAATACTGTAACATGGTGTGCCTTGAAATTCTTTTTCTTTGGATGCCCTGTTCAGTTTACTTGCAGTGTCTGATGGCATGAATGGATCGTAAAGATGTTGATATGGCTCAATTGTTTGTCCATGGATATTTCAAAATTTTATACTGATGCAGTAAAAATAAAATAATTTTAACAATGGGGTCTTTGTCATTGCTTCCTGAAGACATTTTGTTCAATTAAATGCTAATGACCTGTTAGTAAAACACTTTAACTATGATTAACCATTATAGAGGAAAAAGCAACACTAAAACAAAAAGGCTGTTTGGGTTGTGGCTTTGTGCAGAACAAATGCTCATTAATTTAAAGCAAATATTGAGGCGGCTCTTGCAGTAATGTTTTGGTAGCGCGTCCTTAGAATGCCTTGCAGCCTGTCATCAGAATGATGCTGTATGTACATAAATACAAGTTTAACTTGTGGAAAGCATGTTGCAGTGCTCAAGCCCTTCAACTCATATTCTTGGTACTTTGTCAAATTGCACACAAGGCTATTAATTCTCAGTGAAAATGGTAGCTGCAAAGGAGCCATAAATGGCTGTAAAGTGTTGACCCTTTGGATGTGATAAGATTTTATTAGGGTGAGGTAGTGAAATGAATGACGAACAGCCCCTAACCCAGACACCATTAAATGTAAAACGTGAAGATTAACAGAAAAGACTATCAATGGTACATCTGTAGCCTTGTCCAATCAAGTTTACGCATATACGTATATGTTGCTTGAAGTGGTTGCTCCCACCGGTGGCCACATCCATTATACTGCCAAGCCTTCCCCTTAAGTAACAACTCCACTGATGGCAGCCAATCCGACTGCAAGTGTGTCCCCCCCCCCCATCACAAAGGCAATACTGTGGTCGACAACCAGGAAGGGCTATGGTCAGACAGATTCTCTGCCCAGCAGCAGTCAGTGCATTGGGGGCACAGAGTTTGCATGAGAGGCTGCGGCTCTCCCCTTGTTTCCTCACACAATGGGCCTCACAAAGGGCTGCAAATCAAAATGGCTGTGCTGGGGAGTACACCTCAGCCAACTCAAATAAACTGGGTTAACTCAACTTTTATGCAGCTCTAATAAGATGTTATGAAATGCAGATAAAACAGATTTAACTGGCTTATCACCAGTTTCATAAACTAGATCAAATTTCTGCAAGTAATCAGTTTCACATGCACACAAGATAAGGTTCACATGGCAGTTTTAATTTAAGTGCGAGTAGTGGATTAAAAAAAAGACTTTCCAACAGAGACCAAAAAATGAGTTAAGTGATTATTTTGAATTAAGGATAGCAAATGGAGTGAAATGGAAGATTTACAAGACAGTGAGACCTGCTGATGTATGGTTTGGAGACAGTGGCACTAACAAAAAGAAGGCAGAGCTGAAGATGCTAAGATTCTCATTAGGAGTGACTAGGAGGGACGGGATAAGAAATGAGTATATCAGAGCGACAGCTCAGGTTGAGTGGTTTGGAGATAAAGTAAGAGAGGCAAGGCTGAGAGACGGCTCTTTGCAGTGAGCCAAACCATAAGGACTGGCTCTCTTAAAAGAGCCAGAATTCCCATCACTAATGTGAAAGAGTTGCACTGTGTCTTTCTGGATCTAGAGAAAGCATATGGTAGGGTGCAAAGAGTGGAAGTGTGGTACTGTATGAGGAAATCGGGAGTGGCAGCGATGTGAAGGTGGTGCAGGACTTGTATGAGGACAGCGACAGTAGTGAGGTGTTATTTAGGAGTGGCAGATGGATTAAAAGTGGAGGTGGGATTGCATCAGGGATCAGCCCTGAGCCCTTTCCCATTTGCCATGGTGATGGACAGGCTGACAGACAAGGTCAAGCAAGGATTCTCCATGGACTATGTTTACAGACAACATTCTGATATTTAGGGAGCAGGTGGAAGAGAACATGAAGAGATGGAGGTATGCACTAGAGAGAAGAGGAATGAAAGTTAGTAGAAGCAAGACAGAATGTGTATAAATAAGAGGGAGGCAGGTGTGACAGTAAAGATGCAAGGAGTAAAGGTAGTCAACATACTGTAAATGTCGGGGCTGTGATAAGGGGGTGGGGATTCTCGAGGCATGGCTGTGCCACAGAGGATTCAAAGACGGTTATTATCCATGTCTTCTAAGTGTTGTGCTGTGCCATTATAACTGTGTTATAAGACCAGTTAGCGTTGTTTCCTTGCACACGGCACCCGAACTGGCTCGGAAGACCCTGGTAGCGGCGGAGAGTCGACAGAAACGAGCGTACGATTCCCGTTGCCAGGGGAGGGACTTTGCTGTACTTTTTCTGCCCAGAGCGGAAAGAGGGACTGTCACCAAAGCTGGCGAGCCACTGGTTGGGACCATGCGTGCTGGTCGCCAACAACAGCGGCCACCATGACACCTGGACGGATTTGTGTTGGACTTTTGAGTTGGACTTTATTATTCTGGGGACAGAAACCAGTCCGGGGGGGACAGTGTAATGTCGGGGCTGTGATAAAGGGGTGGGGATTCTCCAGGCATGCTTGCGCTGCAGAGGATTCAAAGACTGTTATCTGTGTCTTCTAAGTGTTATTGTTGTGCCATTATAACTGTGTTATAAGACCAGTTAGCGTTGTTTCTCTGTATGTGATAGATCATGTGTCTGTGTCACCATGAGTGAGATGAGGGTCCGTGTAAATGACCTCCCCTTTGTTCTGTGTTGTGAGGGAGTGAAGAATAAAGCCTGCTGCATCACAATCATCTCTCCTTATTTGTGTAAACCTCATGAAACGTCACAATACAGTACATCAGTTTAAATACCTGGGGTCAGCCATCCAAAGTAATGGAAAAAGACGAAGAGAGTGCAGACAAGGTGGAGTGGGTGGAGACGAGTGTCAGGGGTGATTTGCATCAGGATTGCAGCTAGAGTGAAAGGGAAGGTTTAGATGGTAGTGAGACCTGCTATGATGTATGGTTTGGAGATGGTAGCACTGACAAAAAGACAGGAGACTGAGCTGGAGGTGGCAGAGTTGAAGATGCTAAGACTCCCATTTGGAGTGGCTCGGAGGGACTGCATTAGAAATGAGTATATCAGAGGGACAGCTCAGGTTGAGTGGTTTGGAGACAAAGTAAGATAGGCGAGGCTGAGATGGTTTGGATATGTGCAGAGGATAGTGGATGTCGAGTGCTTTGAAAAAATATTTGCCCCTTCCTGATTTCTTATAATTTTAAATATTTGTCACACTTTAATGTTTCAGATCATCAAACAAATTTTAATATTAGACAAAGGTAACCTGAGTAAATACAAAATGCGGTTTTTACATGATTTCATTTTAAGGGGGAAAAGTAATTGCCCCCTGAACCTAATAACTGGTCCATATCCCATGACCAACAGATGCATTTCAGAAGGTTAAAACCTAAAAATCAATCTTTCAGTCATTGACCCTTTCTGGGCTTTTTTTTCCCCTCAAATTTGAAATTTGCCGCTGCTGTTGGAACAACCAAGAACTGCACACTTTCTTCCCCATTTTAACATTTTTGTAAAAAAGTGATGTCATATAAAAAAAATTAAATGTATATTATACATACAGTTACAGCTTGCTTTCAAATATGTGCATATACTGCCATCACAGTAATGGCAGCTTGTTTACTTCTCGTGTTTGGCTGGATTTGGTAACAGGTACTCTAGTAAACTTTTAGAAAATATGGGTTTAATGAAATGCGGCTTCATTCACTTGATTTTAAGACATGTCATCCAACATACTGTGATTATTTTTACCAGCAGATATTAAGCTCTACATGCACTTTTTGACATTAAGTGACCACTACTGACCATGTAAATAACATGAAGTGACATGGCAAAAGGTTATAGTGGCGTGTAAGGTAGGTCCTTATTTCTTTTCTTAATCCTGGAAAAGGAAAAAGTTAGTTTTAAACTCAGAAGTTGCATCTGTTTACTAAGAGATTTGCTTACTTGTTTTAAAATGTGACTAAAATCATTTTTTGCACATTTACAGAAAATCTGTGTAATCAGTATGATACTGGACTGGTTAACTCTGAAGGATGAGGCTTTCTATAAACGATGGATGCCTGCTTTATCTTGTCTTCATGAAAAAAATCAATCTCTAATAAAGAGAAAAGTATTTACAGTAGCAGGTCCATAGGGTTCAGTTTGTTTTTAGCCCTAAACTGTTTGAGAAACTAATAATTCCTGTCCTTTTACTTTTCCTTGCTTAAAACATGCTTTGTCAGACAATTGCATTTGTGTAATCTTTAACAGGGAATTATTAAACAGGTATTTCTTACTTTATTTCATAATGTAATTTCCATAAGCAACTTTTGCATCTTGGCTCGCACAAATCATCATGGGAACGTGGCTACCAAACATGCTCTATCAATACTTTTAATTTATGGAAAGTTCCTGATCTATGAGCATATTGTATGTGTAGGGGTTTGTATCCACAAACGCAAGGATAAACTAGTTGCGCTTGCATTTGCGGCCACGTTGCAGAAATTGGCCAAAATGGCCCCCCTGTATGTACGCTGACATAGCAGATTTTTTGTTGTCAAAGGACCAAGCAGCCTTACTTGCGAGACTCCGAAACGACTACAAAGAAGGTAAGCGAGTGGTTTGACAGCTCAACTTTGGTTTTGTCATTTTGAGTAAATTTCACTACAAGGCATATATTTTTTTTTTGATTTGATTTTGTATACTTTATTGATCCCCAGAGGGGAAATTGAGGGCATCCACCTGGATGGATGAAGCAGCCACGGTACGGCGCTATCCCTTAACCATTCACACACACATTCACACCTAGGGCCACTTTAGAGTCTCCAGTTAACCTAACCTGCATGTTTTTGGCATGTGGGAGGAAACCATAGCCTGCTTACTTAGATCTATAGGTCGATACTATTATAGTTTAAGTACCACACGTTTTCAATGATTTGCAATTTTATTTTATACCAGCCTACTTATCAGTGGCCTTAGTTACATGTGTGTGTAGATCAAGCTTCATTACCAATATACAAAGAACTATATCCTAGATCCAGGCCTGCCTGTCCGTACCTACTACTTCAGGGTTTAGACTCGTTTCAATTAGGCTAGAACTTGAACAATACACAACACTATTTAATTATGTTATAATATAGACTTACTGCTTTAATCCAACAATTACGTCCATCCGAATCCTTCAGCTCCGGGGGGAATGTATATAACGTGAATGGCGGCGGACATGTGCACACGCTGGTCCTGAAGTTACACGCATGTATGCTGCAAGTTTGCTTTTTCCACCACTCTAGATGATACATGCCGTTCCATGCTTCACTACGGAACAATGTGCACCTGGCATAACGGCAATTTAAAACATGAAGCAGACTTTAAACGGCAATTGTTCAGGTGTGACAGTACTGTCTCTATACAAAAGCAAGGCGGCTACCGGAATGTTTGGTAGTCGTGAACTTTGAACTCATATAGTCCGCACATGTGCACTCGTAATGCAAAAGTCGCTTATTGCATGCACTGACTTAACAAATCTCAAAGAACCATGACACTGATACGGTGTAATACAGCTCTGACTACAGGCACATGCAAGCCTTCCAGGTCACATTAATGTCTTGAGAAACCTGAGAGCAAATGGCTGTAACTGCTTGGCACATTACAGATTTGAACTGGTTCCAGAGCAGTGATGAGGAAGTGCTGCGTCATCGTGCTGTGATATATTTTAGACAGAGCTTTGTGCAACATTGTCATGGAGGTGGCCAAAACAGAAAACATTAATGCCAAGTGTTGCTCAGATGCTTTATATTTTTGGCACTGTTTGAGTATTTTGGCACAATTTGGCAATGTGACCGACTGATCTTGGGACATGAGTCGTTTGGTGTTGAAAGGTCTGTGTGGATGGCAGGGTTTGCTCCACCCTACCAGCATGAGGCTGCGTGACTGCAGAGTTGGCAGACAGTGGCAGTGGCTGCTGTCCTCGTCTGTTGCTCAACTGCTATAAAACTGTGACTTGGCAGGGAGTAAAATCTCAGAGCAGGTCAAGTCGACCTCGTACAGGTGCTGGAGAGTCATGTCATTGATTCTAAATAAAGCCTTCTATCTGGGCTTACAACAGCACCATTATATCAGTAATCTGACACACCTACTGACCGCACTCTTATAGGCTTGCCCTTTTGTTAATCATTTTATGGTATGAGTTAACACAAGTGCATCCATGAACTGTTTGCTTATTGGGCATGTTTTAGGAAACATCTGATTTTACTGTAAAACTGAGCATGAGAAAACTTGAAACTGCCAGTATTAGGTAAACCTTTATTAGTCCTAGTGGGGAAATTACAGGATTGCAGCAGCAAAAGGATAGCAGCACTCAGAGCAATAGTAAATAAGATAAGAATAGGTTAGCCATAGAAGTAAATAAATATGCATATGTACACAGTTATATACACAGTGCAGGAGCATTGCAGTTAGATGGTATCGACAGCGTTGCAGTTAGTTAAATTACCCGGCAAAATATAATTGTCCCAGACAGTGTATTTCACATTGAATGAACAGTGTTGTTGCTGCGACAATAATTGCAATTGTCTTAGTTGTGTATTGGAGGGGATGATTGCTATTGTGCAGAATTGTGATGTTTAATACAGCCTCTATGAGCAGTATTTAGATTATAAAGTCTGACAGGTAGGAAGGACCTGCGGAATCTCTCCTTCGAGCACTTAGGATGGCACAACCTACCGCTAAATGAGCTCCTCAGTGTGTTCAGCGTGTCCCGCATGGGGTAGGACTCAGACTCTAGCAGAGATGACAGCTTAGCCACTATCCTGTGGTGTACAAGGGGCGCTGCTGAAGTCATTCTATGACACGGTGGTGGCATCAGCCATCACTTTTGGAGTGGTCTGCTGGGGCAGTGGCATCACTGCAGCCGATAGGAAGAGACTGAACAAACTGATTAAGAAAGCTAGCTCTGTCCTGGGGCAACGCCTTGATCCGATGGAGGAGATAGGAGAGAGAAGGATGGTGGCTAAACTGTCATCTCTGCTGGAGTCCGAGTTCCACCCTATGCAGGACATACTGGATGCACTGAGGAGCTCATTTAGCAGCAGACTACATCATCCCAGGTGCACAACCGAGAGGTTTCGTAGGTCCTTCCTACCAACGGCTGTCAGACTGTACAACCTAAGCAGGGCTGCTCGCAGAGATAGCAAAAAGACGTAACAAACTAATAGTTTTTTGAATGCAAAAGATGCAATAGACTTACACAATGGTCCTCTCCGGCATACAACTAGGAACATACCGGTCGCTATGGAGGGTGAGAATATGTATGGGCACATAATCATACCATGTAGGATAACTAAATAGACGGTTATGCTGTTTCATCCCACCTAGCAACAATGCTCTGCACTGTGTGTGTTTATATATTTACATATTTATTCCATCTAGCTACAATGCTCTGCACTGGGTGTGTTTATATTTATATATCTATATATTTATTCCATCTAGCTACAATGCTCCGCACTGTGTTTTTATATATCTACATATTATTCCATCTAGCTACATTGCTCCGCACTGTGTGTGTTTATATACTTGCATATTTATTCCACCTAGCTGCAATGCTCCATACTGTGGGTGTTTATATATTTACATATTTATTCCATCTAGCTACAATGCTCTGCACTGTGTGTTCATATATTCATATATTTATTCCATCCAGCTACAATGCTCTGCACTGTGTGTCTGTGTGTGTGTGTGTGTATATATATATTTTATAGTAATATGTACATATGTATATTAGCTGCTCTTGCTTGCTTGTTTTTTCTTGCCTTCTGATTGTTGCTCTGAGTGTTGCTATCCCTGTGCTGTTGCAATCCTGGAATTTCCCCGTTGTGGGACTAATAAAGGCTTATCTTATCTTATCCTCCTCTCTCCTATCTCCTCCACAGGGTCGAGGCGTTGCCCCAGAACAGAACTGGCTTTTTTGATCAGCCTTTTTTGCATAAACATTTGTGTAAACATTTGCTTTAATTAATGTGCTGTGGAGATTTTAATACTGCAGGCAGTGACAGAAGCAGTTCCAATCTTCTAAAAGGTTATTCTGTATTTTCATTTTGCATTGTACATTCTCCATGCACAGTACAAGGGTGATCCTCAGAGCTGTAGTAACTACAGAGGTATAAAGTTGATCAGTCACACTATGAAGATATGGAAAAGAGCTGTTGAAGCCAGGTTAAGAGGAGAGGTGACAATCAGTGAGCAGCAGTATGGTTTCATGCCAAGAAAGAGTACTACAGATGTAATGTGTGCTTTAAGAGTGTTGATGGAGAAGTATAAAGAAGGTCAGAAGGAGTTGCACTGTATCTTTGTGGACCAAGAGAAAGCATATGATAGGGTGCCAAGAGAGGAAGTGTGATACTGTATAAGGAAGTCAGGAGTGGCAGAGAAGTATGTGAGGGTGGTGCAGGACATGTATGAGGACAGTGAGACGTGGTGAGGTGTGCTGTAGGAGTGACAGATGGATTCAAGGTAGGGGTGGGATTACATCAGGGATCAGCTCTGAGCTCCTTCTTGTTTGCCATGGTGATGGAGAGGTTGACAAATGAGGTCAGGCAGGAGTCTCTGTGGACCATGTTTGCAGACGACACTGAGATCTGTAGTGAGAGTATGGAGCAGGAGAAAGAGAAGCTGGAGAGGTAGAGGTATGCTCTTTAGAAAAGAGGAATGAACATCTGTAGAAGCAAGATAGAATACATCAGTGTGAATGAGAGGGAGGCAGCTGTAACGGTAAAAGTCAAAATCAATTTTATTGTTGATTCTGCCAAATGTACAGCAGATACAGAGAATTGAAATTACGTTACTCTTGAGACCCACGGTGCAGCAAGATAAACACTAAGTAGGAAATATGAATATAAAGTATTGTGGAGAGTGCAAATAAAGAAACCAGGCTTGCACTGCAGACGAATTTTATTCACTCTCTCACTTCATTCATACACAGAAAAAGCATTCTCTTCATACACCAGGGTCTCTCCTTTTATATCACTCCACTCTTTCCCCATGCTGTCTGAGATCTTGTATCACAATACATTCAACACATCATCACCCCCACTGTCCCCGCAGCTACTCCTTCATGCTGCATTACCATAACTTCTCCCATCACAATACCTTATTGTCCTCATCTGTTTAATCCCCCCCGCTCTACCAGCAGAGGGACCATTTGCCTCCCCTCTGCTTCCAGTCTGAGATTATTATCCCAGCGTGGGTTCCCTACACCCACCCACCCCTCCGAGTCTCAGACTGAGTGTCAACCCTCACGTCCTTTTGGCTTCAGTCTCCTGCCATATCTGCTGTAACAAGGGTTCTTCGACTCTGCGGCACTGCTGTGCCAGTGGGGGGCTCCTGGGGGTGTGTCTGTCTGCGGGTGGGCAATGGCGAGGGGGGGTGAACATTCGACTTGCCCGTGTGGCTGCTCTGATGAATCGTTTACCTGGGGAGTTCTCAGTGGGGGTCTTCCACGCCGAGGAGCTCGAGCCAACAACACTTGCTCTTCCGCCACCACAAAGGCGGGCTTAAGTCTGTCTATAGATATTTTCTCCCCATGACCCCCCAAGTCTAACAAAAAATGTTTGTCCCCTGGTTCCAGCACTCTGAACGGGCCATCGTAGGGTGGGCGCAATGGGGGGCGGTGGGCATCGTGCCTGACAAACACGAACTCCGCATTCTTCAAAGTTTTTGGCACAAAAGCGTGTGGAAAACAGTGGTGAGTCGGGCCCGGTAGTGTGCCTGTGTCCGCGCTATGCTGTGAACGCTGAGACAGATGGTTGTTCGGCGCGGGATTATCTGGTAAAAATTCCCCGGGGAGCCGCAGTGGCTGAGAAAAACAAGCTCCGCCGGGGAAGCCTCCAAATCCTCTTCTGGTGCAGAACGCAACCCTAACAGAACCCACGGCAACCGGTCTACCCAATTTGCATCCGTAAGTGAAGCCCTGAGCGCTGCTTTCAGTGACCTATGGAAACGCTCGCTTAACCCATTGGCCTGTGGGTTGTACGCGGTTGTGCGAAAACAGGCGGCCCAGTGGTGGCGATAAAGTGTTTCACCCCGTGTTTAGTGATGGCCGCCGAAAACGTTGGGACCGTGAGTGCTGGGAACTGAGTGAGCAGTGTGTGGAACTTACTACCTGGAGCTGTGACGTTGGCTGGAGTTGTTGGCCCGGCCCCTCGAGCTGTACAGGGGAGAGAATCAAAAGACATTGCATTGATCAGGCGTCTGTTAGCAACATCGACTAGCAGCCCATATGCAAACAGAAAATCAGCACCCAAGACTGGGAAACTGCATGCTGCTATGATGAATGTCCACTCGTACATACGGCCGTATAGAGATACAGTCAGTGTCCTCTCACCAAAAGTCCTAATGTCCGAGCCGTTTGCAGCCATCAGCTCGGGGCCGCTAGCTCCCGCTAGCCGGTTGGCGTAGGATGGCAGGATGAGGCTCTTTTGGGAGCCAGTGCCTACGAGGAACCGTCTCCCCAAGCGCGAGTCCGTCACATAGAGCAGCTTGTTTTCTTCACCGGCGGTAGCAGCTGCTACTGACTGCCGGCCTTTGCGTTTCCCGAACTCTTGAATTGGCACAGTGGCACACATCGGCGTGCGTTCTCTCCAAAGCAGCGGTGGTAGGAGCAGAGCGTGTCTCTCTGGCGCTTCCTGGACCCCGCTGCCTCTACCATCGCCGGCTCCTCACTTCCTCTGGTCGTTTCGCTGGGTTCCGACGCCGCCGCGTTCACTGTGAGGGCTCTGGTGGTGAGGATGATCCGATCTGCCTCCTGGGCTAGCGCACGGTAGTCACATGCGGCCAGCAATGGCGAGTTGGCAAGGACCGCTCTTGCCTCTGTTGGGAGGTTCCGGAGGAAAAGGTGGGCAAACAGAAAATGCCCGTTGTCTGTGCCTATCAACACCAACATCTTCTCCATCAGTTCGACCGCCGACCCATCTCCTAACTCGGAACACCTCAGGAGCCTCTCTGCTCTCTCGCAGTCCAAGAGTGTATAGCGCCGGGTCAGCACGGCTTTGAGAGTCCCGTATTTATCGTGGGCTGGAGGCTGTTGGAGCAGACTCGCTACTTGCTGAATCGTGTAAGCGTCCAGCACTGGTGTCATCTGCCGTTATTCCCCAGAGGGCGAACTGAGCCTCGGTGTGGAGGAACCAAGACTGCGGGGCGTGCAGCCAAAAGTCCGGTAGTTTGACCGAAAAGGCGCACACGTTGCTGGGTCTTTCCGTCCGGGCCATCTCTGGGATGCTTGACGCGTTGCTGGGGCTTCCCGTCCGGGCTGACTCCGGGGTTTTTGCCTCGTGTTCCATAATTCGTCAAGGGTCACCAGTGTGGAGAATGCAAATAAAGAAACCAGGCTTGCATGGCAGACGAACTTTCTCTCTCACTTCATTCATACACAGAAAAAACATTCTCTTCATACACCAGGGTCTCTCCTTTTATATCACTCCACTTCTTCCCCATGCTGCCTGAGATCTTGCATCACAATACATTCAACACATCATCACTTCCACTGTCCCCGCAGCTACTCCTTCCTGCTGCATTACCATAACTTCTCACATCACAATACCTTATTGTCCTCATCTGTTTAATCCCCCCCCCCCCCCGCTCTACCGGCAGAGGGACCATTTGCCTCCCCTCTGCTTCCAGTCTGAGATTATTATCCCAGCGTGGGTTCCCTACAGTTTAACATCTAACACCAAACATTGAACATCAAACATCAGTGCAAAGAAAACCAACTCCCAACCAGAAGTTAACTAAAAATACTAAGGGTGTGCAAAATAACTAAATATGATAAAAATTAAGACAACATGTAGTAATTTAAGGCACATATCAGGGCACATAGAGAGTTAAAGTGGTATGTGGTGCAAAGAGAGCAGTCCATTGCTGCATAGAGTGACTGGTTCAGCCTGAGATCAGTGTGTGTGCCTATGTTGGAGTGAACAGTTCCTGGATGATAGAGTTCAGTTTTTGAAGCTCCTGAAATCTGTGTACGTGTGTGGGAGTGAACAGTACCTGAGGATGGCACAGTTCAGTTGTTGAAGGGGATCTCCGGGGGGGGGGGGGGGGGGTGTCAGAGTCCAGGATTCGTGTGTGCGGGGGGCAGAGCAGGAAGAGAGTTGAGCTTCCTGACAGCCTGGTGGATAAAGCTGTCCTTCAGTCTGCTGGTCCTGGCCCGGAGACTCTGCAGTCTCCTCCCTGATGGCAGCAGGTGGGGTCACCTGCAATGCAGAGGGCTTTGCGGGTGAGGCAGGTGCTGTAGATGGCCTCAAGGGAGGGGAGAGAGGCACCGATGATCTTCTCAGCAGTTCTCACTATGCGCTGGAGGGTCTTGCGGCAAGACGTGGTGCAGGCACCGTACCACACGGTGATGCAGCTGGTCAGGATGCTCTCGATGGTGCCTCTGTAGAAGGCACACATGATGGGGCTGGGGCTTTGGCTCTTCTCAGTTTGCGGAGGAAGTAGAGACACTGCCAAGCTTTCTTGGCCAGTGATATAGTGTTGGTGGTCCAGAAGAAGTCCTCTGTAATGTGAACACCCAGGAACTTGGTGCTACTCACCCTCTCTACAGCAGCACCATTGATGATCAGGGGGACATGCTGAGTGTGCACTCTTCTGAAGTCCACAACAATCTCCTTCATCTAATCCATGTTAAGAGAGAGATTGTTGTCTTTGCACCACATGGCCAGGCGGCTCGCCTCACTCTTGTAGTTTGTCTCGTCTCCGTTGTTGATGAGACCCACCACCGTTGTCATCCGCAAATTTAATGAAGAGGTTGGAACTGTGTCTCGGTGTACAGTCAAGGGTCAGCAGAGTGAAGAGGAGAGGGCTCATCATACATCCTTGGGGTGCCCCTGGGTTCAGAGTGATGGTACTGGATGTGTTACTGCCAACCCGTACTGCCTGCAGCCTCCCTGTCAGGAAGTCCAACAGCCAGTTACACAGTAAAGTATTGAGCTCCAGCTGGTCCAATTTGTGAATGAGCTGTTGGGGGATGATTGTGTTGAATGCAGAACTAAAGTCTATGAACAGCATTCTAACGTAGGAGTCCTTTTGTCCAGGTGTGTGAGGGCTGAGTGGAGGGCAGTAGAGATGGCATCACTGGTCGAGCGACTGGACGGGCATGCAAACTGGAACGGGTCCAGGGAGAGGGGCAGGGCAGACCTGATGTGTTGCATGACCACCCAGTCGAAGCACTTCATGAACCAGATGGTAGTCATTGTAGCAGGAGGGAGACAACTTCTTGGGAACTGGAATGATGGTGGTGACTTTGAAGCACGTGGGGACAACAGCCTGTCTCAGTGAGGTGTTAAAGATGTCCGTGAAGACACCTGTGAGTTCCTCTGCACAGGGTCTCAATACACAACCAGGTATGTTGTCAGGTCATGGAGCTTTGCATGCATTGATCCTGCCAAGGGATCGCCTTACGCTGTCCAGGGACAGTGTAATCACTTGGTTGCCAGGAGGAGGTGGTGACTTTTGTGCAGGGGTACTGTTGAGTGCCTTGAAGCGAGCAAAGAAGTCATTCAGCAGAGAGGTGGAGCTGTCGCAGGTCTGCGGTGTGGGCTTGTAGTCCGTAATGGTCTGTATCCCCTGCTACAGACTGTGTCTCTGCTGTCACTGAAACAGTGTGCTATCCTCCTGGAGTACTGCCTCTTGGCCTCTCTGATGCCTCGGGACAGGCTGGCCCAAGCTGTCCTCAAGCCCATCTCGTCCCCAGCTCTGAAGGCAGCGTTCTGAGCTTTCAGGAGCTTGTAGACCTCCCCTGTGAGCCGTGGTTTCTGATTCTCCTGATTGTCTGTGACATCATCAGTGCACTTTGTGATGTAGGCAGTAACAGTATCTGTATACTCCTGCAGATCTGTGGTGTTGTTGTAGGTGGCAGCCTGCTTGAATATGTTTTAGTCAGTGGTGGTGAAGCGGTCTTGAAGTGCCTCTAAGGACACTTCCGGCCACACACGTACCTGTTTCCAAACCTTTTTTGGTGACTTTAACCAGCGGTCTGTATGCTGGAATTAGAATAACAGTGATGTGGTCAGAGGCACCGAGGTGGGGGAGGGGGAGGGCCTTATACGCTCCTCTGTTTGGTGAAAACATGGTCCAGTATGTTGTTTTCCCATGTAGGGAAGTTGACGTGTTAGTGTGTTTCAAGAAACAGTGTTTGGGTCTATGTGGTTGGAATCTCCAGCCAAAATGAGAAAAGCATCAGAGTGGGCTGTCTGCTGCTCAATGATGTGCTGGTACAGTTAATTCAGTGCCTCACTCCTCTTGTTGTTGTTGGAGCTGGGAGGGAAATAAACAGCAGCTAGCAGTGTAGCCATAAATTCTCTTGGAAGATTGAACGGCTGGCACTTGATAACCATAACCTCCAACAATTGTGAGCAGCGTTTACAGACCTCAACATTGTCACGGCACCAGGCATCATTGATGTAAACACAAAGCCTGCTGCCGCAGGTCTCATCTCCCTCGACAACAGCTGTCTGCTCAGTAGCATGTTAGCCGGTCTAGCTGGATGACAGTCTGGGATGTTGTTGTTGAGCCATGTTTCCACAAACATCAAAACACAGAACTCTCTCACAGTCCTTGAGGCTGAGCGTAGTAAACGGACGTGGTCCAGCTTGTTGTCTAAAGAGCGTACGTTGGCCAGTACGATGATGGGGATAGCTGGCTTGTGTGAGTTAGCTGCGAGCCTAGTTCGGGTACCTTCGCATTTACCCCCTTTTCTGCTTTCTGTCCCACCGCTTATGGCGCCTCCACTGAGGGCGAGATGCATGGATGGGTGTCCAGAGCTGTCCGCAATCCCGTAGCTCTTCAGCATGTGCAGAGTCTAACTCTATATACATGGTTCTACTGATGTTGAGGAGAATCTCACGGCTGTATGTGTGTGGATGTGATGAAGACAAACAATAACACTGTCCCTCACAAGACGAAAGACATGAAAACAACATTCTATTGGGGCAGAGAGTAGCCACAGCACCTGCACACTTCGCCATGTCAGAAAATAAAAGAAATATGAAGATGGAAGGAGTAGAGATAGTGAAGGTGAGTTTAAATCTCTTGGATCAACCATTATGATTTGGACATGTGCAGAGGAGGGATAGTAGATGTATTGGACAAAGGATACTGAAGATGGAGCTGCCAGGCAGGAGGAAAGAGGAAGACCACAAAGAAGATTCATGGATGTAGTGAAGGAGGACATGGAGAGGGTTGATGTTACAGAGGAGGATGCAAGGGAAAGGGTGAGATGGAGGCAGATGATCCACTGTGGCGACCCTTAAAGGGAACAGCCAGAAGATGATTCTTCATGCACAGTATTCTAATCTATGAATAAAATGCTATGGTATTAAAGGCCTCACTAAGATCTTGTCAATGAAGTCCTCCAATGAAAATGGAAAAATATTTTGTTCCTAAACTCTGAATATGACCGTATTTAATGTGTTGAAGATGCTGTCACTTTATTTCACTGCTTTTCATTGTTTGAAAGCTGTTTAAATCTGAACATTGGGGTGGGCAAGGGTTGATGAAAGAAACTGGAAATGGCACTCCAGCATTGGACTCCTGTGTATGCATTGTCATTTTGCTTATTTGTCACTGCGGTCTGTGTTTGCTTTCACTACCTCATTCACGACTGTCCTCTGGTTTCATGATTAACTTTCTTTATGCATCAAATACACATTTTTCAGTGGTTACGTTTTTGGGAAATACTGGAGCTATAGCACTAAAATAGTTAAGAAAAGGAAAAGGTGAGTGTTTAATTTATACACACTGTAACTGAAACCCTCCACCATCAATTCATGTCATTGTTTCCACAACCACTAGAGGTTACTTAAAGGTAGGGTGCCTAATTTTCTGCAGAGAGGAAAAGCTTGGCTTTGAAATCTCAAAGCTCCTTCTCCTCAGAGAACTTTTAAAAGCCACTTGCCTAGAACACATGAACACTTAATGCCTGTAAACACAGCTACAAGAGGGTAAAGAGCAGCATCAAAAGTAGAAATGTCCCATTCACCAGTAGCAAAAGAAATTAAAGCTGCAAGCAGCTGTAGGCGAGCCCTGCGCCCCCCCCCCCCCACGCATGCGGACCCCATCACCCATCAGGCCCAGCCAGCACGGAAAATTTCCCGTCGTCACAGCAAGCGCAGCGTGAATAATAAAGAAAAGCATTTGGTGCAGTACTTCCCATGAGCAGTAGGTGGTGCTATAAGTTTTGTCAACCATTTTTACGTAGGAGCGTGCAGGGTGTGACTAATATGCATCGTAGAAAATTTGGTGAAAATCGGATAACGTTTGTCCAAGTTACAACTGTCCGATGTTCCATGGCGAGGAGTTAACCTTCACCATGTCGCCACGGCAACACTTACCTACCAGTTATGTGTTGCCCACCCATACAGGACTACATATGACAGTCACCTCGCCCTATGTTCCAGATTTCGTGACCCCAAGACCTTCCCAAGCCTCCCAATAAGATCACGGAGTAAATGGCGAGGAGGGCATTTCCATGGTAACAGAGTGACGCCATGCTAAAGTTGATGTGCAGTTATGATCAGCCATGAGATCTGATGAATCTCAGAAAATTTCACGTCATTCTGGCAAGTGGCACATGAGTAATAAATAAAACAGTTTTCAGCAATTCTTCCCTTATCTAGTTGGTGGCGCTATATCTTTTGTCAACTATTTTGATATAGACACGTTCAGGGTGGGACTATTATCAACCATAGAAACTTTGGTGGACATCGGTCAAGATTTGCTCGAGTTACAGCTGTCTGGTGTTGTAAAGGGTGGAGTCGAACTCTGCCATGGTGTCGTGGCCACACCTTTTGAGACTGCAACTCACATTTGATAACTTTTAATGGCCAATGCCTATAGATGCCGCCATGTGAAAATGAACTCAATGGGAGCAGGCCCATAGGAGGAGTTCGTTCAAATGCTAGGGGCCTGCTAGGGGCCTGCTATTTTCCACGCAATACGGGCAGACCGAACACCAGACAGTGGCAAAGCAAGGGGCGGTGGAGTGATAATGTATGTTAATAACAACTGGTGCAGACAGGGACATATCACTGTTAAACAACACTACTGCAGCAAAGACATCGAGTTGCTAGCTGTTAGCATGCGGCCTACCAATCTCCCGAGGGAATACCCACACGTGATCTGCATTGTTATTTATGCAAATCCGACGGCGAACGCTGGGACAGCGCGTAACGTCATCCACTCAGTAACTGGCAGGCTGCAGACAGAACACCCAGATGCTCTTCTCCTCATCTCAGGCGATTTCAACCATGTTTCACTGTCTCCCATTCTACCCACGTTTACCCAGTAAGTCACATGCCACACTACAGACAATAAAACACTGGACTTATTCTACGCAAACACTAAGGAGGCATACACCTCATCACCACTCCCCCCACTCGGGAGATCGGATCACAACTTGGTTCATCTCCGGCCAGTGTACAAACCCCTAGTGCACAGACAACCTCCAGTCATGCGCACAGTGAAGTTATGGTCTGAGGAGGCAATGGACGCTCTAAAGGACTGTTTTGAAACCACTGCCTGGGAGCAGCTCTGCGATCCACATGGTGAGGACATCGATGGCCTCACTCACACCATCACAGACTACATCAGCTTCTGTGTGGACAACACCGTACCCACCAAGACCATACGGTGTTGCTCAAACAACAAACCCTGGATCAACCCTGAGATAAAAACACTTCTGAGAGAGAAGAAGAGGATCTTCAGGTCAGGGAACAGGGAGATGCTGAAGTCCGTACAGAGGGAGCTGAGGAGGAAGATCAGAGAAGGCAAGGACAGCTTCAGGAAGAAGATGGAGGACAAGCTGCAACATAGCGACATCGGTGGGGTCTGGAGAAACCTTAAAACCATCTCTGGGCTCCAGAATACCTCCCCCCAGGCCACAGGGGACAGGGAGTGGGCGAACAATCTGAATCTGTTTTTTAATAGGTTTGACCAACCGCCCTCCCCCCTGACTGCACAACAACCACTGCTGCCTCTGAAGACATCAAGTCCTGCTGCCCACTCCCCACTCTACCATCACCCCCCCCACTCCCAACACACAGCCCCCCAACCTGACCCTCACTAAGACCCAGGTGAGGACGGAGCTGAGGAAGATCAAGGCGAGGAAGGCGTCGGGACCGGACGGCACCAGCGCAAAGCTCCTCAAGTCCTGTGCAGACCAGCTGTGTGGGATTGTGGAGTACATCTTCAATCTGAGCCTGAAGCTGAGGAGGGTACCACAGTTGTGGAAAACATCTTGTGTGGTACCTGTATCAAAGACTTCCCACCCCAAAGATCTGAACAGCTACAGACCAGTGGCCCTGACGTCCCACATGATGAAGACCCTGGAGAGACTGCTCCTTACTCACCTCCGCCCCCTGGTGGGACCAGCGATGGATCCACTCCAGTTCGCCTACCCGCATGGCATTGGGGTGGAGGATGCGGTGATCTTCCTCCTTCATCGTTCTCTGTCCCACCTGGAGAAGCCCGGGAATGCGGTGAGGATCATGTTCTTTGACTTCTCCAGTGCTTTCAACACCATCCAACCGATGATCCTGAAGGACAAGCTGCTGTGCGCAGGGGTGGACCAGCACCTGTCATCATGGATCCTGGACTACCTCACAAACCGGCCACAGTTTGTGAGAACCCGGGACTGTGTGTCCGACACGATCATCGGTAGCACGGGGGCCCCCCAGGGAACGGTTTTGGCTCCCTTCCTGTTCACCCTTTATACTGCGGACTTCTCACACAACACAACACACTGCCATCTACAGAAGTTCTCTGACGACTCTGCGATCGTTGACCTCATCTCCAACGGAGATGAAGCTGAGTGCAGAGGGCTTATCCAGGACTTTGTGGACTGGTGCCATCGGAACTGCCTCCAGATCAACGCGAGGAAAACTAAGGAGCTGGTGGTGGACTGCCGCAGGCAAGGACAACCCCTCACAGCACCAGTAAATATAAAGGGAACAGACATCGAGATGGTGACATCCTACAAGTACCTGGGTGTTCATCTGAACAATAAACTAGACTGGTCACACAATACTGACACACTCTACAAGAAGGGACAGCGCAGGCTGTTCCTACTTAGTCCATGGGCCGAGTCAGATATTGGTACCACTAAAAGGGACAAAACCTCTATGGTGCCATTTTGTTTGTAGGACCTATATATGTGTATTAAGGCATGATAGCATTTGCAAATGAGTAGCTTAGTCATGATACACAGCACCTCCTTTTTTTAAGTAAAATTATCATGACGCCTAATATCACATGCTGGTATTTCTGAATTATTCTCCCTTTTACTGTACAAAATGCTAATAGAAATTGACCTTGGATAGTTTCCAATGTTAATTTTTATTCAGTTTCTACTTTTCAGGGTTTTTTTGAGGGAGAAGATACGATTTATTTTTGATTTCAGCACATTTTCGCATTCCAGTGGAGCGCCGCGAGGCAAGTCAATGTAAATGTTTATTTAAGACTTATTTTGGTTATCACTTAGTTAAGAAAATTAATTAAATGTTATCTTTTATAGTGTGCCAAAAGAAACTGGAGTTCTGGAGGATCGCAACATTTTATTAAAAACGAAAACAGAATAATAGTGTACAACTTTATAGACAAGAATGAGTAATTTCAATGCCAATTTCAATTGATGCAATTAATTACATGAGATAATTTACCAATACCTGGTGTCATTGCAGGTCTGGATGAATGTACCTAACTGAAAATGGATTCCACCCAAGAAGCAGGGAGTGGCACGGCACCCAAGCGCGCACGCCTTGATTGCATAATCCATTGCTCATCTTCAGATGAAGAACTAGTATCTCCAAAGGACATCAACTCCTGGAAAACCCTGCTGAGAGCCGCTGAAATAAGACAGCATGCTCCGATCCTGGACCTAGCAAAAGGATTGCCAGATGATGCCATACCAGCTGTGGCCTACCACCGGAAATGCCGAAGCATTTTCACCATGAAAAGGGACCTCGATGCTATAATTTCCAAGCAGAGGCGCACAGAAGAAAACAAAAGCTCAACGGAAAGAAAAAAGTCACAGAGGCCAGCACCATCTCAGTCAAGGGTTTATGAGGCAGAGTGCATCTTCTGTGAGAAGACCAGCAAGTACTTGAAAGGAGATAGGACTAGAGATCCTCTGGTCCAGTGCACTGAACTGCGTGCCGATGAGAAAGTCCGAAAGGCTGCTGTCAGTAAACTGGACAACAGAATGCTTGCCATCGTCAGCAGAGACCTCGTGGCAGCGGAAGGTCATTACCACCGGACTTGCTACCGTGAGTACACATGGGATTCAAGCACCACCACACAGGACAGTGGAAAAGGTGCCAGTGCTGCTCCAACTGATACTGATGCTGAGTATGAAGCTGCAGGGCAACAGTCATACAATGACCTTTTCTCTTACGTAAGAGAAGAACTGTTTGTCAACCCTGATGTGGTGCCAATGACCAACCTCACAGCCAGACTGGTCGAGGGCATGGTAACTCTTGGAGTGGAAACAGTGAAAGCCTCGACCAAGAAACACATCCGACGCAAACTGGTAGCTGAGTTTGGAGAAGCCCTGCAAATCACTCAAGATGACAATGGGAAACTACTTGTGTATCCCAACAGCCTTTCTATGCCAGAGCTTGTTAAGGCATACCAAATACTCCAGAGAAAGGTGCAACTCATGGAATCAGACAGGAGTGAGGACATCATCGACAAGGCAGCACTGCAGATGAGAGGTGACATCAAGAAGCAAGACTACAGACAGTCATGGCCACCTCAGATGTCGGAGGATGCGGTCATTCCTTCTTCAGTGACCAGGTTCCTGAACACACTGCTGACAGGCTCAACAGACCGCTCAAACCCATCTGACAGAATCCAGCGTCTCTGCAGCTCATTTGGCCAGGACTTGGTATATGCCATTACCAATGGTAAGGTGAAGCCAATGAAGCACATCACTCTGTGATGTCAATGATCTCCCCTACCACCTCTTCTATGCAAAACGGGGAGATGTGGAGTCCAGCCAGCTGCCACCATGCAAGGACTGTTTGCACATGCATGTGCTTCGGGCCAACTACCAGGCTGCAATATGGCGGTGCTGCCTTGAGAGGGAACCTGTTGTCCCAGACCCAAAGAGCTGTGGGTGGACAACTACCAGGCTGCAATATGGCGGTGCTGCCTTGAGAGGGAACCTGTTGTCCCAGACCCAAAGAGCTGTGGGTGGACAACAGATGAGGAAGGCAACCTGACCATTGAGTGGATGCGTGGATCACCCGCACCAGAGGCCGTGTTGCAGTTGCTGTCATGCAAATGTGTCCGCGTCTGTAAACTTCCAGACTGTGTGTGCCTGGTGAACCAGCTGAAATGCACATACATGTGCAAACTGCAGACCTGCAGCAACCAGAGGGAAGAAGATGAAGATGGCGAAGCTTATGAAGTAGCAGATGATTCGGACACAGACGAATAGATCTACTAGTTACCTGTTACAGTACTGTAATGGAATACTACTCTTTTGCTAGGAGACTACTTTGTAATCCTACAATAATTATGCATTAATCCACTGTTAAAACTGTTTACTGTGCTTCATTTGTATCTCAGATATCCTCTAATAACATTCACTTCTGCAATTATGAAGAAGCAGCAGTAGATGATTCGGACACAGACTAATACTAGCCGCTATAGTACTGAATGAATGAATGAATGAATGAATGAATGAATGAATGAATTGAATGAATTTATTTTCGGATAGTACATTACAGGTTAAAAGAAACTGTATAATATAACAACAAGGTCACATTAGACAAAGACTCCTTCTACTATACAATTCCACGTGAGTTATCCGAAATGGGTGATGGCTGAAGCCGCAGCTTATATTGCCCACCCATATTCCATCCAAGAATTCAAAGGAGAAAAAAGAGAAAACAAGACAAGAGCGATTACAATTTAAAACAAGGCTAAGACAAAATATGACTGAGAGAAAAAGAAAACTGAGCTAGTCTAAGTTAAGCGGTTACTATTCAAAAACAAATCTAAGACATAGTGTCACAGAGAAAAAAGAAAAACTAAGCTATAACACAACACAGGCTGGAAATGTCAATCCTTATGTGAGTTTACATGTCGTCTTGTAAATATGTTTGGAGTATTTCTTCCTTTAGTTTTTGTTTAAATTGTCCAAGCTTTGTACATGATTTTAATTCAGGTCCAAAATCGTTCCATAATCTGACACCTTGCACTGAAATACAGTGTTGCTTGGTAGTTGTTCTCACTGTAGGCTTTTGAAATATACATGTTCCTCTGAAGTGATATCGTTTCTCCCTTGCTTGGAACAACTTTTGGATATTTGCGGGCAGTGATAGATTCTTCACTTTGAACATTATTATTGCGGTTTTAAAGTCGATCAGATCTTTCAACTTGAGAGTTTTTTGTTTAAGAAAAAGTGGGTTTGTTGGTTCCCTGTAAGCTGCTTTGTTGATTATTCTAATAGCTCTCTTTTGAAGCATAAAGAGTGGATATATGTTTGTTTTATATGTATTTCCCCATACTTCATTACAATATGTCATGTATGGGAGTATTAATGAATGATACAAGGTGTATAGTGTGGGTTGATTCAGCAAATTTTTCACTCTGTGTAATATTGCAATTGATTTGGATACTTTACCTTTTATATAATTAATATGTGGCTTCCAACACAGTTTGTTATCAATTATTACTCCAAGGAATTTAGTTTCGGATACCCTTTCAATCTCTACACCATTTACACTGAGTTTGGGTACTGGGTAGTTGTGATGGTTGTTAAAGACTATAAATTTTGTCTTGCTTAAATTGAGCGTTAATTTGTTTGAATCAAACCACAGTTTCAGCTTTCCTAATTCCTTTCCGAGTGTATCCAGAAGTTGTTCCAAGTTGTTTCCACTGCATAGCAGGTTAGTGTCATCAGCAAACAATATTAAGTCCATTTTTTCTGAAACTTTACATATATCATTTATATACATATTGAATAATAATGGTCCCAAAACTGAACCCTGTGGGACTCCACAGGTGACCTTCAGTAGATCTGAGTTTTTGTTGTTAACACATACAAACTGATATCTATTCTTTAAGTAACTTCTTAACCAGGACAGTGCTACCCCTCTGATACCACAATTTTGTAGTTTCTTTAATAATAGATTGTGATCTACTGTATCAAATGCTTTTTTAAGATCCAGGAATACTCCAACTGAATACTCTTTATTTTCAATGGCTGTTGATATTTTTTCTGTAAATTCCATTAAGGCATATGCTGTTGTCCTTTTGTGTCTGAACCCATATTGCTGCTCACACAATAAATTATTCTTCAGTATGAAGTTGTCAATTCTCTCATAGAATATTTTTTCAAGTATCTTGGAAAATTGCGGTAATAGTGAAATTGGTCTGTAGTTGGAGAGTTCCCCTCTGTCGCCTGTCTTGTAAATCGGAATTACTTTAGCTATTTTCATTGCATTGGGAAATATACCTGATTGGAGAGACAGGTTACAGATATACGTCAGTGGTTTCACTATGCATTCGATAACAGTTTTGACTAGTAGCATATCAATACCATCGCAGTCAGTAGATGTTTTACTTTTGAACGATTTAACAATTTCAATGACCTCTCTTTCGTCTGTGTTCTTTATGAAGATGGTGTCTTTTACAGCAGTGTTATTGCATATTGAATCACCTGTTGGCACCGTAGTGGGTATTTCTCGGGCCAGTTTAGGTCCAATGTTAACAAAAAAATTATTAAATTCATCTGCAGGTGAAGCTATATTCACATTCGGAGTCGATTTATTATTTTTTGGAGTGTTAGTTGGGTAGCTGGTATTTCTGCTTTTATTTCCAAGGATACTGTTGATTATTGTCCATGTATTTTTAATATTGTCTTTGTTTTTTTCCAGTTCTTTACTGTAATAGTCTCTTTTACTACATCTTATTATATATGTTAACTTATTTTTGTATGTTTTATACCGCTGCTCTGCTTCTTTTGTCCTTTTCTTTATGAAAGCTTTATATAATAAATTTTTCTTTTTACACGCCTTTTGTAGTCCTTTGGTTAGCCATGGTTTGTCAGTAAATTTGTGTTTAAGCTTTTTTTTAACTAATGGGCAGTTTTTTTCATAAAGAGTGGTTACAATGTTTGTAAATGTGTCATAGGCTTCATTTACATCTGATACATAGACTTCTGTCCAGTCTTGCTTCAGCAAGTCCTCTTTAAAAGAACTGATTGCGTTTGGTGATTTGTGTCTGAACGATTTTGAGATTTTTTCTGGGTTGGGCCCCGTGTGGCCATGGATAAGTGCAAAGATTGGCAAGTGGTCGCTTATATCATTTATCAATAATCCACTTTCTATTTTCTTGTCGAGAACATTGACAAACAGGTTGTCAATAAGTGTAGCAGAGTGAGCTGTGATTCTACTGGGATGTGTTATTGTGGGATATAGACTCATGCTGTACATAGAGTTCATGAACTCTGTAACTACATTTTGTTGATGTGGATTAAGTAGGTCAATATTGAAATCTCCACAAATTGCTACCATTTTCTTACTAGTAATATTATTGTACAGCTCGACTAATTTATCTCTGAATGTCTCAATGCAAGTTCCCGGCGTTCTGTATATGCAGCTTATGATTAGATTTTTTGTTTTGTCTAGGTCAATCTCAACAGTAACACATTCCAGAATCCCTGGTAGTGCTAAGGACATTTCATTTACAAGCTTACATCTATATAGGTCATCAATATACAGTGCAACACCACCACCCTTTTTTTGAGATCTGTTAATGTTAAACATCTGATATCCCTCTATTGCCATCAGGGGAGCCTGGTCTGCATTAAGCCAGGTTTCAGAGACTGCTATAGCTGTGAATTTTCTGTTTAGCTGTTTTAAATAGTCCTGAATCTGTGAGAAGTTTTTGTTAAGACTTCTGCTATTGAAGTGTATTATTGACAGTTTACCATCTAATTGCACTTGACTTCTGAATTGCTTTTCAGTGTAATATTCACAGTGGTTATGAATATTATTGAAAAAGTGGTTATCAGGATCAATATCATTCTCCATCTCTTGTGGTTTATGTTCAGCATAGTGGCATATTTTTAGAGTTTGAGTTTCCTCACTCTGTGTTTCATAGTCAGTGTTCATCTGTATTTATCTAAGTCAGTAGCATCTCTGATCATTATACTTTTTGCTTGCTCAGGTGTTCCATTTAGTTTAATCCAAATTCTACAATTTCTTGTCCAGGTTGACTGTATCTTATTATGTTTCTTTAGCATCCGTGCCTGCCGTGCTAATTCAGCGTTTTTTTTTGTCAGGTGTTCATTTAGGTAAACTTGAGTTTCCTTTAGTTTTTTGGCCTGCCTCAGTATGTCATTTTTCACCCTCCTGTTCACAAAGCGCATCACAATTAATTTCTTTGTTTTGTTATCTTTCTTCGGTAAAGCATAACAGGCTGAGATCGCATTGGCTTCTACCTTAATGTCTTTATCATTAAGGAACTGAAGCACTTGGTTTTCTAAGGACATTGATTCACTTATGGAAGCATGTTCACCACTCAGTCCTGTAGCGGCATGGGCATAGGACTGATATCTGATGTCTAGTCCACTTATAACTATGTCATCAATGCGAGAACCTTGTTCAAGATCCTCAACGCGTTGCTCCAAAAGACGCCCGTGTTGCTCCAGGTCCATAATTTTTTTGTCTTTTTCTTTTATTATTGAATGTAGGGCTTGTACCTCCTGTATTAGGTCTAATATTTTGTCCTGCTGGCTAGTCACTTTGGCCAGTTCATCTAACACAAAGTTCAGAGTTTTTTTAATTTCTTCCATTTCCTCTTTTTTGGGTGGCATTTTACTGACCTGTGGATAGAAATAAGCAGAGAATCCGGCTAGGCCTCAACTAGCTCGGTCACTACTGGACCCGCCGCTCCTGCGCAGCTTCTCCGCCGAGTGACGCTGCTCAGCTCCGCAGATCACCGCCGTCTATTGCCGGCGCCTGCCTCCGTCTACCTGGCCAGTTATGTCGTGCACCGCCGGCGCAGCCGGAATCCACTGATCACAGCCACTCGTCGCCGTCTGGCTAGGCGGCTCCTCCGCTGGGCCCCGTCTAGGCCCCGTCACCAACCGCCGTCAGTCTGGTCGTTCCTCGGCTGGGCCTCGCAATTGAGCACCGGTTCAGACCACTGTCCTGCTGGATCCAGGTGGCCCCCGTCTCTCACCAACGCCGCGCCCGAGCTCCCAATCGCCGCCTCGGTTGGTTCGTCCTCCTTTTAAATCCTTCTCTCCTCGGCTCCAGATGGCCAGATGTAAAGAATACCTTCTCACTGCTGCAGTTACTCTGGGTTAGCATCTGGGTTAGCATCAGAGGCGAGCCTTTAGAGGTCGGAAACGGGGCGAAACGGAGCCAGATCTACCAGAACCTTCACCAGGTCAGCACTGGGTCGTAAGGGTATTCCCCACGTTTGTTGGTAGCCAACAGAAGTCCTCTATTGGAAGTGCTTTGCAATGCCACAGTATTACAATACCAACTGTCAAAATTGTTTTTTGTGCTTTATTTGTATCTCAGATATGCTGTAATAACAAGTAACTGCTCATTAATAGGGTAAATATGTGTTGGTATTATCATTCCAAAAATTCGCAGCCTCAGATTTTGTGATTTATGGGGCATCATATTCAATGCCTGATAGCTATGACTAAGCTACTACTTTGGAATTGCTATCATGGCAAAATATCATCCACAGATATAGGCCATTCCAAAATGCATCACTAGAATTTGTCCCTTTGAGTGGTACCAATAACCCAAAAATCTGGTCTGGGCCCATGGACTAACTGAGGAGACTCAGGTCTTTTGGTGTACAAGGGGCGCTGCTGAAGTCATTCTATGACACGGTGGTAGCATCAGCCATCACTTTTGGAGTGGTCTGCTGGGGCAGTGGCATTACAGCAGCCGATAGGAAGAGACTGAACAAACTGATCAAGAAAGCTAGCTCTGTCCTGGGGAAGCGCCTTGACCCAGTGGAGGAGATAGGAGAGAGAAGGATGGTGGCTAAACTGTCATCTCTGCTGGAGTCCGAGTCCCACCCTATGCAGGACATACTGAATGCACTGAGGAGCTCATTTAGCAGCAGACTACATCATCCTAGGTGCACAACTGAGAGGTTTCGCAGGTCCTTCCTACCTATGGCTGTCAGACTGTACAACCTAAGCAGGGCTGCTCGCAGAGATGGCAAAAAGACGTGACAACCTAATAGTATTGAATGCAAAAGACACAATAGACTTACACAATGGTCCCCTCCGCTATACAACTAGGAAAATACCGGTCGCTACGGAGGGTGACAATATGTATGGGTACATAATCATACCATGTAGGATAACTAAGTAGACGGTTATGCTGTTTCATTCCATCTAGCTACAATGCTCCGCACTGTGTGTGTTTATATATTTACATATTTATTCCATCTAGCTACAATGCTCCGCACTGTGTGTTTATATATTCATATATTTATTCCATCTAGCTACAATGCTCCGCACTGTGTGTGTTTATATATTTACATATTTATTCCATCTAGCTACAATGCTCCACACTCTGTGTGTTTATATATTCATATATTTATTCCATCTAGCTACAATGCTCTGCACTGTGTGTGTTTATATATTTACATATTTATTCCATCTAGCTACGATGCTCCGCACTGTTTATATATTCATATATTTATTCCATCTAGCTACAATGCTCCACACTGTGTGTGTTTATATATTTACATATTTATTCCATCTAGCTACAATGCTCCGCACTGTTTATATATTTATATATTTATTCCATCTAGCTACAATGCTCCACACTGTGTGTCTATATATTTATATTTATATGTACATATGTATACTCGCTGCTCTTGTTTTTTCTTGCCTTCTGATTGTTGCTCTGAGTGTTGCTATCCCTGTGCTGTTGCAATCCTGGAATTTCCCCATTGTGGGACTAATAAAGGCTTATCTTATCTTATCTTATCTTAAATTTGAGGTGGGATGGATTTCAGGCAAGGTGGCGTACTTCCTGTTGGCCGTGGGTAAGGGCCACAATTATGTTTTTTGCATGTCTTGAAGTGATGTACACTTCACCCGAATTTCGTGTCTGTACGGCAAACTTTAGTGTCGCCGGTCTCCATAGACCTTGTACGTTTGGCCCTGCCCACAAAAATTTGGGGTGGGGGTGGGGGGCACATATTTATTCCAGTTTATCAAATTTTTCCACTGGGTCTGAGGTGTCTGTGGGGGAAAAAAAATTGCCTTTTTATTTAACATTCAGAGAGTGAAAATGTGACCGTTTAGGCGGAATAATAATAATAATTAAAGCTGCAAGCAGCTGTACACGGACCCTCACCCCCCGCACAATTGGGGACCCCGGCACCTGTCGGACCTAGCTGGCTCAGAAAATTTCCTGTCATTGTAGCAAGTGCTGCATGAATAATAAAGTAAACCATTTGGCGCATTAGTTCCTGTGAACAGTAGGTGGTGCTATAAGTTTTGTCAACCATTTTTACGTAGGAGCGTGCAGGGTCGGACTAATATCCGTTGAAGAAAATTTGGTGAAAATTGGATAAAGTTTGTCCAAGTTACAACTTTCCGATATTCCATGGCGAAGAGTCAACCTTTGCCATGGCAACACTTCCCTGTCAGCTATGTGTTGCCCACCCATATAGGACTACATATGACAGTCACCTCAATGTATGTTCCAGATTTCGTGGCTCCAAGTACTTCCCAAGCCTCCCAACAAGATCACAGAGTGAATGGCAAGCGGGGCGTGTCCATGGTAACAAGTGTGACATCAAGGTAAAGTTGATGTGTAGTTATGAGCATGCCTGTGGTCTGATGAATCTCAGAAAATTTCACATCATTCTGGCAAGTGGTGCATGAGTAATGAATAAAACAGTTTTCAGCAATTCTTCCTTTAACCACTAGGTGGCGCTGTAGATTTCTATGAATATTGTTCTATAAAACTGTTTGGAATTGGAATGATATCCATGATGTTGCTTTGGCTGAAATCCAACAATGCATACCAGAGTTATTGCTGTCAGAATGGTCATAGAATGATCATGGCGAGTCATCAAACTTTGCCACACCCCTACAGCCAAACCGTCAAACTTTTGGAAAGGTTTTCAATAACTTTTAATGGCACATGGGTATAGATGATTGTCACCACAAATGAGCTCAATTGGACAAAAATCCTAGGACAAATTCGATCAAATGCGCGTCAATTGTGCGAGGTGGAAATCAGGTCACTGTCACTTCGTGCCAAAATAGCCGATTTTCTGTTGGGTGTAGACCATCACTTGTATGGAGTTTTTTGCATGTCTTGACTGATAAACATGTCACCTGATTTTCATCTTTCAACACAAAAGTAAGCGTGTGGCACTCCCCATTGACTTCACATGTTAGGTGGCACTGTAGAGTCATTTTTGTGGGGTCATTCATATTTCCTCCAAAATATTCAATTTTTCACCAGTCTTGAGGTCCCTGCAAAAAATGGTGAGTTTTCATGCATGTTCACTACCCAAAAAATGAGATCGTAGATGGAGAAGAAGAAGAAAAAAATTCTAACAATTAAAGCTGCAAGCAGCTGTAAGTGGGCCTCGACCCCTGCGCAACCGTGGATCCCGGTGCCCGTCATACCTAGCTGGCTCAGAAAATTTCCCGTCATCGCAGCAAGTGCTGTGTGAATAATAAACAGTTTGGTGCAGTACTTCCTGTGAGCAGTAGGTGGTGCTATAAATGAATCATTTTTTGTTGGAGTGTGTGGGGCAGGACTAATATCCATCATAGAAAATTTGGTGAAAATCAGACAAATTTTGTTCAACTTACAACTTTCCGATGTTCCATGGTGAGGAGTCAACCTTCGCCATGTCGCCATGGCAACACTTCCCTGCCAGTTATGTGTTGCCCACCCATACAGGACTAAATATGACAGTCACCTGAACCTATGTTCCAGATTTCATGACTCCAGGTCGTTCCCAACAATCGCAACAATATCACGGATTGAATGGCAAGGAGGGCGTGTCCATGGTAACAGCAGTGATGCCATGCTAAAGGTCATGTGCAGTTATGATCAACCACTTTGTCTGATAAACCTCAGAAAATTTCACGTTATTCTGGCAAGGGGCACGTGACTAATAAATAAAACAGTTTTCAGCAATTCCTCCTTTAACCACTATGTGGCGCTATATCTTTTGTTGGGTATTTTTATGGAGACGTGTTTGGGGTGGGACTATTTACCATCATGGAAACTTTGGTGGACATGGGACAAGTTTTGCTTGAGTTACAGCTATTTGATTTTGTAAGAGGAGGAGACAAACTTCACCATGGTGTTGTGGCCACACCTTTTGAAATTGTGACTTACATTTGATAACTTTTAATTGCCAATGCCTGTAGATGCCGCCATGTAAAGATGAGTTCAATGGGAGAAGGCCCCCAGGAGGAGTTTGTTCAAATGTGAGTGGCACAGTACTTCCCGTGAGTAGTAGGTGGTGCTATAAGTTTTGTCAACCATTTTTACATAGGAGCGTTCCGGGTCAGACTAATATCCATCATAGAAAATTTGGTGAAAATCAGATAAAGTTTGAAGTTGCAACTTTTTGATGTGCCATGGCGAGGAGTCAACCTTCGCCATGTCGCCATGGAAATGCTTACCTATCAGTTATGTGTTGCTGACCCATATAGGACTACAGACGACAGTCACCTCTACCTAGCTCCAAATTTCATGACTCCAGGGTGTTCCAAATCCTCCCAACAAAATCACAGATTGAATGGCAAGGAGGGCGTGTCCACGGTAACAAGTGTGACATCATGGTAAAATTGATATGCAGTTATGATCATCCCTGTGGTCTGATGAATCTCAGAAAATTTCACGTCATTCTGGCAACTGGTGCATGAGTAATAAAGAAAAGAGTTTTCAGCAATTCTTCCTTTAACCACTAAGTGGTGCTGTAGATTGATATGAATATTGTTCTATAGAGGTGTTTGGAATTGGACTGATATCCATAATATTGAATTTGGTTGAAATCCGACAATGCATACCACAGTTATTGCTGTCAGAATGGTCACAGAATCATCACATCGAGACATCAAACTTTGCCACGCCCCTACAGCCAAACCGTCAAGGTTTAAGAAAAGTTTTCAATAACTTTTAATGGCACATGGCTATAGATGATTGTCACCACAAATGAGCTCAATCGGACAAAAACCCTAGGACGAGTTCAATCAAATGCATGTCAGCTGCACGAGGTGGAAATCAGGTCACTGCCACTTTGTGCCAAAATGGGCAACTTCCTGTTGGATGTAGACCATCACTTCTATGGAGTTTTTGCATGTCTCGACATGATAAACATGTCACCCGATTTTCATTTTTCTACACGAAAGTAAGCGTGTGGCACTCCCCATTGACTTTACATGTTAGGTGGTGCTGTAGAGCCATTTTTGTGGGGTCATTCATTATTCCTCAAAATAATTTTAAAAAATGAAAGCTGCGAGCAGCTGTAAGCGGGCCCTCACCCCCCATGAATCCGCGGACCCTGGTGCCCGTCATACCTAGCTGGCTCAGAAAATTTCCTGTCATTGCGGCAAGCGCTACGTGAATCATAAAGTAAACAGTTTGGCGGAGTACTTCCTGTGGGCAGTAGGTGGCACTCTAACTTTTGTCAATCATTTTTATGTAGGAGTGTGTGGGGCGGGACTCATATCCATTGTAGAAAATTTGGTGAAAATCAGGCAAAATTTGTCCAACTTACAACTTTCCAATGGTCCATGGCAAGGAGTCAACCTTCGCCATGTCGCCATGGCAACACTTTCCTGTCAGTAATGTGTTGCCCAACCACATAGGACTATATATGACAGTCACCTGAACCTATGTTCCAGATTTCATGACTCCAAGGCGTTCCCAACAATCCCAACAAGATCACGGATTGAATGGTGAGGAGGGCATATTCACGGTAACAGCAGTGACAAAATGCTAAAGGTGATGTGCAGTTATGATCAGCCATGTTGTTTGATAAGCCTCAGAAAATTTCACGTCATTCTGGCAAGTGGCACGTGACTAATAAATAAAAGTTTTCAGCAATTCTTCCTTTAACAACTAGGTGGCGCTATATCTGTTGTCAGGTATTTTTATGTAGACGCATCTGGGGCTGGACTATTTTCCATCGTGGAAACTTTGGTGGACATCGGACAAGTTTTGCTTGAGTTACACTGTTTGATGTTGTCAGTGGAGGAGACAAACTTTGCCATGGTGTTGTGGCCACGCCTTTTGAGACTGCAACTCACATTTGACAACTTTGTATGGCCAATGCCTATAGATGCCGCCATGTGAAAATGAGTTCAATGGGAGAAGGCCCCCAGGAGGAGTTCGTTCAAATGCGAGTGGCGCAGTACTTCCATGAGCAGTAGGTGGTGCTGTAAGTTTTGTCAACCATTTTTATGTAGAAGCATGCAGGGTTGGACTAATATCCATTGTAGAAAATTTGGTGAAAATTGGATGAAGTTTGTCCAAGTTGCAACTTTTTGAGGTTCCATGACAAGGAGTTAACCTTCGCCAAGTCGCCATGGCAACACTTCCCTATCAGTTACTGTATGTGATGCTGACCCATATAGGACTACAGACCACAGTCACCTCTACCTATGCTCCAAATTTCATGACTCCAGGACCTTCCAAACCCTCCCCACAAGATCACGGATTGAATGGCGAGGAGGGCGTGTCCATGGTAACACATGTGACATCATGGTAAAGTTGATGTGCAGTTATGCTCATCCCTATGGTCTGATGAATCTCAGAAAATTTCACGTCATTCTAGCAAATGGCGCTTGAGTAATAAAAAAAAGAGTTTTCAGCAATTCTTCCTTTAACCAAAAGGCGGCGCTGTAGATTTCTATGAATATTGCTCTATAGAGGTGCTTGGAATTGGACTGATATCCGTAATATTGAATTTGGTTGAAATCGGACAATGCATACCAGAGTGATTGCCGTCAGAATAGTCATAGAATGATCATGGCGAGACATTAAACTTTGCCACGCCCCTACGGCCAAATCATCGAGGTTTAAGAAAAGTTTTCAATAAAGTTTAATGGCACGTGGGTATAGATGATTGTCACCACAAATGAGCTCAATCGGACAAAAACCCTAGGACGAGTTCGATCAAATGCGTGTCAACTGCACGAGGTGGAAATTAGGTCACTGCCACTTTGTGCCAAAATGGGCAATTTCCTTTTGGGTGTAGACCATCACTTCTGTGGAGTTTTTTGCATGTCTTGACATGATAAACATGTCACCCGATTTTCATCTATCTACACGAAAGTAAGCATGTGGCACTCCCCATTGACTTCACATGTTAGGTGGTGCTGTAGAGCCATTTTTGTGGGGTCATTCATATTTCCTCAAAAATATTCAATTTTTCACCAGTCTTGAGGTCCCTGAAAAAAATGGTGAGTTTTCATGCACGTTCACTACCCCAAAAATGAGATCTTAGATGGAGAAGAAGAAAAAAAAAATTCTAACAATTACAATAGGTCTCTCGCCCACTGACTTTGTCAGTGGCTCGGGCCCTAATAAACAGAGCAATTACAATAGGGCTCTCGCCCACTGACAGTGTTAGTGGCTCGGGCCCTAATTACATTTTGTTTTTTTTAGTTTTTCTAGGTCAGTGTTTTTAACCGGGGTGCCACAAAACACAGAAAAACACAGATCATTCAGGGTGCTGTGGGAAATATTATTTAATTTCACTTTTAATTGGGCCCAAAAATTGCAAATAATTTGCTGCTGTTGTACATTGGTGCATGTAGTGGCTCTTTGATATCAGGGGGTGGCAGTATGAATGCAATCTTTCTTCCTCTTGATGGAAAATTTGCCCTGCAGAAACACGAGGTTTCCTTCAATATGCACCTGTTTTGTACCTGTCATGCAAATTTTTTAAAAAATGCTGTCACTTTGAGTTGACATTATCTGGAAGGGCACATGATTTAGGGAAAATGTCACTATCTCCTCCAGAAACTGCATCTTCATGTCGGCTGTTTTCAGCACTGAACAAGCAATGGGCACAAACTGTCTGTCCATATGTCTCCAGTAAGTCTCATTTTCAAACTGATTTATTCACCCGGTAACAGCGGAATGACACACAGTATGCTGCGTGTCATACTCAAGATCGAAACCAGTAGCAGAGGAAATCCTTGCAGAAGAATAGGCAGGATTCAGACCTGATAGAAGCACTGTTGAACAGGTATTCAACATCAGGCTGCTCATCAAGAACTACCTACAACACCAACCACAGCTGTACCACAATTTTATAGATTGTACAAAGGCGTTTGATCGTGTGTGGCACAACGGCCTGTGGTATTTCCTACGACAGCACAATATCAACGAAGACCTCGTACAACTTATTCAAGCGCTGTACCAAAACTCAAGTAGTGCAGTTCTCATGGGTGGCCAGTATGGCAACTTTTTCCAGACATCAGTAGGAGTATGCCAAGGGTGTCCCCTCTCCCCTGTGCTATTCAGTTTCTTTCTGGAAAACATTATGTAGGAAGCCCTCCTTCACTGTGAGACCTCAGTGACAATAGGAGACAGACTAGTAAGCAATCTTAGATTTGCAGATGACATCGACCTCTTGGTCTTGTTTTAAGCACACGTTAGTTTTGTTTTTTTACTCTGTAGGAAAATTTAAGAACAAAATATGTTTTATGTTATATATGCACTATATCCCTGATTGCTGGGGTCTTTCTGCAACTGTGGGGGTTCCCCCCTACAGTTGATAGTGCTATGAGATGACTGTTGTTGTGAAATGGCGCTATATAAATAAATAAAGTTGAATCTAGAGAAGCCTATAAGGGAGAATTATGAAATTTTGGTAACTACTACTGAACTAACACCCTAATAAATAAAGTACTTATTTTTTGTCCTTCCTTGCTTGATATTCTAGCAGTTTTCTTAAACCAAATCCCAAGGTAACAGTTACTTGTGGCTAAAACAAGTTTGTCACCTGTGATTGCATGTTAGCTCCATGCAGCAGAGCTACAGGGCTGCTAGGCATTGGCCTGACGTAAAATCGTCTCATATTGGGCCCACATCATTGTATTCAGCTCAGACTCACAATGCACTGCCTTGTGCTGCAGACATAATGTGAACCAGCACGGTCACTGATGTCATTAACATTTCTCTGCCTTGGACTTCTCCCTGACTGCACATGAAGAGCTGTAGAAAACATCCCCTAAGAAAAGTAGTTCCTTAAGAAAGTGATTTCTGGGATGGTCATGGGTTTTCATTCATCCATCTCTGCACTATTTAAAACTTGCACTTGTCTTTCATAGAGATTAAATTGAAAGTGTAAACAATGTGCAGCTATTAGATTAGTGATAAATATCCTTTTTTAAAAATCCTGAAAGGCAAGTTGTGATGTTAAAACATAGAATATTTTATTGTATACAAAAGCAAAAGAAAAATGGTAAGATATATACATAAAACAAGACGTTGGGTGGAGAATACAGTAATTTTCTAATGTTGATAGTTAACCACTTAATTTTAAATACTTCTGTGCTTAGTTTCCTGTGATGTGGAACCATATTCCATTTATGTGCAGCATTCATAGAAAATGGTGTTTTACTGAATGGGTTAATGAATACGACGAAAAGTAATACCACAGTCATATACAGTTCAGTCATTTGACATTTTGACCAATGAGAGACAATAAAAGCTTGATTAACCTTCACGTTAACTTTGTTTTATTATCACAACAGCTCATAAATATTTTCTCTCCCCCCCCCTTCTTGTGGTTATGCTTGTTGACATTATTTGAAATTGAAAATATTTCCCCAACAAAGACCATGGGCTGTATTATGACATTCTATTCATTCCTGTTTTCAAATGTGCAAAGGACATCTGTGGGTGTAGCTTAGTCCATTTTGTTATTACAGGCACTGGGAAAATGGTCTGCCCTGGTGAGAAGGGCAAAGAGGCTGTTCTAATTATTCAGAGGCGTTTTGGACAATCCAATCCAAAGCACTCAATTCAATTCAACTTTATTTATATAGCACTATATCACAACAACAGTCATGGGCACTCTTGCCCATCCCTTTAATGCACAGAGGCGCATTATCTAAAGTGAATTCTGATCATGATGGCTTGTTTAAGATTGGTTTTGTGCTGACCAAAGCTGAGTGAAAATGCACACAATAGTAAGGCTGCTTAGCATTTAACATAGTGCACGTGGCTGCAACACACAGACATGAATGAGTTTGAAACTTCAGGAAAAGAGGAAGATCCCGGTGCAAATTTTCATTAACTCTCACACCGTTTTTTTTTTTCCTCTGTGCAATGAACATTTCTGCTGTTTCTTCAAATGATTTGGAATAGTCTATATTGCAGGGTGTAGGTCGGGGCTTCTCAAATGATATTCGGGGTCCCCGCCTGCTCCATGTCATGGCACATCCCACTCCATGGATCAGCAATCCAAATATGATGCAAAAAGGAAAGCCAGGAGCCTCTGTCAGACAGCAAGTAGGGTTGAGTTTTCATTTGAAGTGTGATATTTATATATTAGAATTTGTGTGTATTTTTGACTGAAGGGTTGGTTTACTTGTTTATATTAGTCCACCTTTATTTAATATGTCATTCTCTTGCTCTGTGTGTGTGTGTGTGTGTGTGTGTGTGTGTGTGTGTGTGTGTGTGTGTGTGTGTGTGTGTGTGTGTGTGTGTGTGTGTGTGAGCGAGAGAGAGAGAGAGAGAGACTTGACTTTAAAAAAAAAAAAAGTTTTTATTGCACACTTCAAAAAAATGTAAGCACACCAACATCATTCCTCCAAGTGTGTCACATTGGAAAAAGTGCAAACTGAAATGTCCCCCCCACACACACAACACAGAGCAGTCCCTGCAGTCCACCTATTCAAAGATCCAGAGAGAGAGAGAGAGCGAGAGAGAGAGCGTGAGGGTGTGAGAGTGAGGGTATGCGCTGGGCAGGGGGTGCTGGACTGATGAGGTGGTACCTCCTGGCCGTGTGGGTTCCCTCCAGCAGGCGGGGGGACTGGCCTTCCCTGGGGCTCCCTGCTCCTTGCTGCCTCCTTACCTGGGCGGGGTGCCTGGTGGCTTCTGGGGCGTGTGTCTGGGGTGCTGGGGTGGGCACGGGTCCACTGTGCGGGGGGGAGGGGTGCCCGGGGACCATGCCACAGGGTGCGGGCCAGTCTCCGGGCCAGTCTCTGGCCCCCTGAGGGGGGGGCTTCTAGTGCCTGGGGTCGGGGGCTGGGAACTGGCTGGCCTAGGGGTGGGGGTGCACCACGCTGGCCACTTGGTGGCCCAGCCTCCTCTGGCCATCCCTTCTGGGGCAGATGCCTGGTTGTCCTGGGGCTTCGTGACTTCGTGACATTTTTGGTCTGTGGGGGCTGCGGCTGCATCCCCTGGGGTTGTTGTTGCTGTCTTGCTTGTTCATGGTTTCGGGTGGGTTTTGCTGCGGCCTTCCACCTTCTTGTATGTCTTCTTCTTTGTATGTTTTCTGGCAAACCACGCACACACTCACTTTCGCACGTGCTCTCACACACACTCATACACACACACACACACATACACGCACACACGTATGTCTTTCTGTTCCCTTACAGGTGCAGATATCAGGCTCATGATAAGACCTCTTCAGAAGCAGAAATGGTCTGTTTGTTGTTTGTTTGTTTCAGTTGTGATTGTCTGTGTTTTCTGTTTGTTCCTCTCTCTTTTTCTCCCCCTACCCACCCCCTCACCCACCCCCCCTTCCGACCACTTAAAATCTTTTAAATTCCTTTCCCTATTCCCCCCGTCAGGGCTATCAAAACAATTTAAATAAAGTATTAAAGTTATTACAAGAGGAGTCTATAAATACTATATACATTCAGTACATGTCAAATTTGAGCAAAGCTCCTTTTGGCAAAGTAAATCTGTTTGGCACAACAAGGGAAGCAGATATCTGTTCTGCTTTCCTAGCTGCTAGACAGGACAGGGGAAAAACTTGTTCTCTGTACTTACCAACTTTACTGCGCTGCCTGTATGTGACTGAAATGTTGTGTACACGCACTGAGCGACTCCTGTGCTGCGAACACTCCATTCCAAACACAGCTGCCTGACTGCTACTGCCATCTTGGCCTTGCTGCCGTTGTAGCTCAAAGAATGAACTTTTTACCCATGCATGCATGGGCGTGCCCATCATTGGTGCAACATGCACTAATGTTCCTGCTGACTGCTGCTGAACATTGCTGCATTCACCCAGCTACTCCCACAGGAGGACGACCTGGTCATCATCATCATCATCATCATCATCATCATCATAGCAGTCTGTCATGGGCGACAATGACTGTTTCATTTAGGTCTGATCAGATTCCTCCACACAGCTCTGTCCTTAGCCTTCTGCTGCCAAGAACTCCTGTCTATGTCCAACTTCTTCAAGTTTCTTTTTACAGTGTCTTTAAATCTGGGCCTTGGTCTACCCTGATTGCGTTTGCTCTTGCATAACTGTGAGTAGAGTAACTGCCGAGGGAGACGCTGGTGGTCCATCCTCTCAACATGTCCGAGCCATCTCAGGTTCATCTGTATTAGCATGTCCTCCATTGATGGTAGACCAGCTCGTTTCAACACTTCTATGTTGGTTATCTTGTCTTTCCATGAGATGTTCATTATGGCTCGAAGGTGTCTCATCATGTACGCGTGGAGTTTCTTCACCTGCACTCTGTAGACAGTCCAAGTTTCAGCACCGTACAATAGAGTAGCCAGTACTGTCGCTCTGTACACTTTGCATTTCACACGTATAATACAGTATACCACTATCACTGGGTATACCTGCGTAATTGGTTAACAGGGTAACACCCACTAACACCTGAGCTCGCCAGATTTTTATGTGTAACCCTTACTAACACCCACTCACCCTACTCACTTTAGGTGTAGTACCCTTTTTGGTAGTATTGTGTTATGGCAATGTAGTTACCTTAACTTTTCTACCTGGGCAGAGGGATAATTGGGCTAGATCAGACCGACTCTGGGTTCATAGGAGCCTGGGAGGTGCAACAACAGATGACACATACACAGCCGTATATGGAACTTGCAACTATGTATATTATTTACAAATATGTACACATAAATAAATACAAAGCACAATAAAAGAAAACACAATCCATAAACTCAAATTATATTTACAATGTGTTTAGTCCTTTTTTTTTATCAGTCCCAGGTGTCTAGTGGAATCACCTCTAGCAGTCTCTAGGGTTCAGGCTTCGACTCGCCATCCAGATCTGGAGAATTCAGTCCTCTGAATCCAGCACAAAAAAAAAAAACCTGACCTATAAAATAGGTCAGAACACAAAGAGCTTAATCTACGATCTAAGTGCATTGGAAAGCACTTGACAAGAAAAAAAAAAACCCAGAAAAGTGTGCTAGCACAACAATTTATCACAAATTTTGCACTTTAAAAACACATAGACCACAGATTCATCATTCACCATTGAATAACAATTAAGGGCAAGGGAAATGGGACCATTTCTA